>OY728127.1:449196834-451696834 GCA_963277665.1 Viscum album
TTATTTTCATGTCGATAATAGTGAAATGTAAATTCAAAGAGTTTCAAATAGACATTAAATAAACATTATGTAATTGATATATTGAGGTATTAGTGTAAATCAAACATCCATAGGGTATTCTTATTCATGAAAATTGTAATAATTTTTTCAAGCTAATGAAATGCATCATTGTGGTGAATATAACACTAAATTATTGACATTCATGGCTTACCCAACACTTGAAAACAATGGATTACAAAGAGGATGAACAAATTATTAACATTCTAACTATAACCCATTGTCTTAGGAAGATCCAAGGATCTACTAGACTTAGGTTTTGTCCCTTGGAAACCAAATTCTAAAAATAAATTCGAAGGGAATTAATAATTCATGATGTTTGGTTCTCCGTTATGTGCACGAAAACCCATAAAAGCCCTCAAAATTAACATATATATGACGCATGAATCAACAAAATACAACATTCAAATCCATAATATACCCATAAATAATTACATGAGTGTGTCGACAAATATTATGTTTTGATTGTAGAACTAAAATACCCCAAAAAATGATGTTTTTCCCATATGCAACACTCTCATAATCCACATACCAAATACCATAAATCTCAAAACTCTATCTAGGTACACAATATCAACATATCCCATTAGTATGTAACAGTTACTCCACTTACCTATATCACAATGAATGATGACTGCATATTCACTTGCTTGATAATGTTGGGGGTGAGTATATTGACATCGTAGATAATATACTAGAGGCTTCTCACACATTCCACATAAAAAGAAATTTTAGATCACATTAATATAAAATATGAGATAATTATAATACTATAAATAATCAATTAAAAATATATAAGATAATTAAAAATACACATTTCTATTCTTGTCCATTATTTTTATGAAACTACCCACATCATAACATATGCACAAACAAACACATCATGTATCTGACACCCTTTCAATGAACCCACCCAATCCATCTCACATTAAAATAGGACCAACTGAACATGCCAATAGATGATTATAAATGTTTTATTGAAAACCCAAGTCATCACTTTATGATATAAACTAGTGATTCCCAACTATGGCACCGACATTCAAGTCCAAAAAACATAGGCCTCATATGTGTATGTCATGGATGAAAGGCCAACCCATGAAATCTAGTGTGCACCAAAATTATAATGAATACCAATTCAATATCAACAACCTCCCATTATAATAATTCATGAACACAAAGTAACTAATAAAAACTAAGATCATTATTTTTTATAATCATAATTTTCAATGCTACTTCATAAATAAGAATTTTATTAAACATGTTGTTTTTGTTTTCCAAAACCTATATTTAAAATAATTTTACACCAATATGTAATCAATCCATGTTTTTTATAAAACATTTATAAAATTTAAAAACAAATTAACATTAAAAATGAAAAAAATTCATTTTCTTAACAAAATTAGTGAGGGCGTGAAACCACCTACCTTGAAAAAAGTCATCAAGATAAAATCACATAACAACTTCATAGATCAGGGAACCAATAACCATACTATTATGGTTCCCAATAATTTATAGATAAAAAATTCCATAGCCACATGATTTGGGAATGGAATCCCTATACTAGAGTTCCACACATGAAAAAAAAATTAGTAGATCCCAAATGTGATGAAGTTACATAACACTTACCTTCAATTTATGTAGACATACCCCCAATGATCAAATGAAATTGTATTTTTATTGAAAATATAATCTCAAAATTTCGCTTTAGTAACCTTGGTTTTTTCTTTCCCTTGGAATAAAACGAATAATGATGGATTTATGGGAGTAATTATGTCTTAAAACCAATTTTATGACCTAATTAATTTAATCACACTATAGAGGAATACAATTTGGAAAACCATGTGCCAATCATGTGAATCCTCATTGTCCCAAAAATTATAAGGTTTTGTGGTTACCATGAACTTTACTGATAATTTATACCAAATTTGTGCCCACCATGAATACCCCCATACATCTAGATCATTTACCTAGTAAATCCATATAGTTTCTCCTAACCATGAACCAACCATGAACCATTTAAGACACTTATATAACCTAAAAAACCTTCTTAAAATATCACAAAATGAAACAAAATCAATTATTAACTAAAAAATCATAAATATACTCTTAAACCATGGACCATGGGTGTTACAAGATCATAATCACCACATCAAACAAGGATATTTATTAAAATATAAAGGATATTGTTTATTTTAATTACTATATATTTTTAAGATAAAATGATTCATAGTGTAATAAGTATATAGTGTCAATAAGGTGTGAGAATGATATTGTTATTTATTGATGAATTAACTAATTTATTTGTTATATAGTAAGTAGAAGTTAGTCACATATTTTTTATTTCATGGTATAAATATTATAATGATGTACTTAGGAGATTCAGAATTGGTGATTGTATGGTAATGACAATAACAATTACTATGAAAATGAAATTTTCAACGGAAAATCATTAATATGTGGTTTATGATATATAATAAAATAATTTTATTAGAATCTTATTTTACATAATAACTATATGACCCTGAATTATATTTAGTACTTTCAAAGATATACAATAACCAAGAAATCTTAATGAATTTCACTTTTAAGTAGTGAAATTCATATCTTACGATGAAAAATTAATAATAGATTTTGCATTGTTTATAATTATAGTATATAGTATGAGTTATGGGAATTTTCAAATGTGGATTTGGATGGTTCAGTGGATGATCACATGTCCAAATTATTCATCAAATTATATCTTGGAAGACGTTAATATTTTAGTTTAAGACCGAAGAAATATTCAATTATGTTGAGAATTTTTTTTTGTTGAGTATATTGAGACTAATCGAGAATGTAATAAATTTATATGGATAAGTAATAACAATAGCGTATTGGAGTTGATGTGAAATCACCTACATCGATCGGGTGTGACAACTCGAGTGTTATCAATCATATAAAAAAACATTTCTATCACATAAGGATAAAAAAATTGGTATAAAGAATAATTTCATCTAGTATAATGTTGAACAAGGTCTTTTGATATTGGTATATGTCTCTATAAAAAATAAATCTATATATATTATGATAAAGGAACTTCCTAAGGATGGATTTGAAATGGATCAGTTGGATATTGCAGTCTAACTACCTCTATATAATATGATATTTTGGATATGGGACCTCTATTGTTCAAAAGATTATAATATTTTTAGCATCATAATATAGTTATCATGGATTAATTTTTTGGATTCATAACCATCACATATGAACCATTAGAAAATTCTACTATGGTTGGTTGAAAAAAGTGAGATTTTTTTCATGTTTTAGAGTCATCTGGTCAATCTATCTTGTTAATAGATGGTATTTTATACCATATTAATAATATGGAAAAGGAGAGAGAGTTTTTTTGTTTATTTAGTGGAGAAATTCTTTTTTTATTTGTTGAAGAACATTGTTCTCAAGAAAGAGGTTCACATGAGAAACATTTAACAAAACTATTGTTATTGTTGATAATATTGACTCATGTGCTATAAGAACCCCAACATATGATGAAATATGTTGTCATTGAATTTTGTTTATATAAAATTAAATATGTCAATATAATGCCTCATGGGAGTATGATTGTTATTGGGAGTTTCTCAAGGGTTTGAGAGATGAAAATAGGGGAACATATGAAATCTAGTTCGTTGTGAATCGATGAAGAATGATTTGTTCTAGTTGTGTTCCATAACCATGTGGCATGTGAGATGGTGGTAAATATTAGAAAACTAGGGATGGTGGCCTAGGAGATCGCGTGGATTGATCCTTCTAAGACAGAGGAAAATTCATAACTGTCAAATAGTTTTTCAAATCATAATAGTGGCTTGAATATCATATGGATTTATTATTACCTGTAAAAAAGGAATCACATAGTTTTCATATGGTTATGTAAACTGTACAATCTTATCATGGAACTGATTAAAATTAGAAAAATTATATTTTTATACACTCAACCTTAAATTTTTCATCCCTTTATTTTCTCCCCATTTCTTCTACAGAAGCCTACGGTGAGAACTAGGAGCACTCATCTCTTTCAGGGAACAATATCCGTCAATCATTAAGAATTTGTAGTGCCATTTATTGACAATACAATCATAATTAATGTATATGAGTCCATTTCCTTATATTTTTAGGTGGAATCATTTTTTAGTATATGATCATATTATGAATGTCAAACCCCAACTTTTTCTAAGGTATTCCTATATTTGGTGTTAGTAGTTTTCTAATCTCAAATATAGGTAGAATTTTGGTGGAGTGGTTTTCTAAAAGAATAAGGTAGGGGGTCAATATGCTTTCTCCAAAAGGCATTATTTAAAACTTATATTTTGTTTGTTCCAATGTTCTTCTTTACTGGGTTTTTGTGTCCTTGATTGGGAAAAGAAAATTGAGTATAAATATTAATGCTTGAAACCTTTGGAAAACTTAGTTGGGTCCATTGCTGATTATAATACAAATCATAAGGCCACCAATGGGAAGTTTTAACCCATTGAAAATGGTGGAATAAATTTTTAGCTGAAAAATTGGAGGGTTTATGAGATTAAACTGGTTCAACATGATGTTACATATATTTCCATGGTATAAGGTTTTTTTTCATAATATGAAAAATATAATTCTCTATTGTATGATTAACGATTATGGTGATAAATGGATGAAGGGGAATTATTTTATTAATAAATGGGTTAATATAATCTTTAATGGTTATGGTTATGAATAAATGTTATGGTCGACTATTTCTGGATGTCAAACTAATGGTGTTTAATTTAATAAACCACGAAAATTATGATAATGGAAGGGTATTATCATTTTTACATTGTTTTATAAAGGCTGCTAATAATGAAAATTTGTCAAAAATTATATTATGGTATAGTTATATGTTTGTGTGATGCAACACATCATTGCAGTGCACCAGACTATTTATCTAGTAAGTACTAATGCATTGTGTGGTCTAGGCCAGAATGATGATATATGCCCCCACAAATTCATTGTATGGTTATGATTATGGATTGATGCTCTAGGATGGCATTGTTGGATTTGGTTTGGAGGCTGGACTGATGCTCCATCTTCATATGGTTAGACACGGTTTGGGTTCCCAGACTGAGGCTCTAATGTATAATTAGTTATATATAATTAATTAATTAATTATCTTGTGACATAATGTGTTTAACCCTTCATGGTGAATGGTTTGGAAATCTAACATGAGTTGATGAACATTTGGGGAGATGGGTGTTATTAAAAATCTTCGAAGGCCATTTTAGAAATTGACACATGTTTAATTATAAATCATATTTTATTCAATGCTTCTCTTTTATTAATTTATACTTAAAATTAACTATTATTATATTGAATATGGATATAAACACCATTGGTGGTAGCCTACTGGGTTGTACTCACACCCAACTTAGCTTTCTTTTGGTACACAATCAAATTTCATAGTTTTAGGATTGGTAAAGAGAAAAGGCCCATTGAAGGAAGGAAGAGTTTTGATTTCAGGATGAAGCATATATGAGGGGACTAGAGTAGTTTAATATGTTTTTTTTTTGTTTCTCAGTGTGTACTTATGACATTTATTCTTCTAAAACATTACACTAGTTAGACATCAAAAAATTAACATATTTGGTTGTGGGAATTTTCCCAGTTTTGGGAATTGGTTATAAAATTCATGGTAATTGATTATCAATAATTTGGTAATTATTATTATTTTTAATTTATTGTATTTATGTACTCTATTATAGGGGGTATATTCTCCCCACATATAACATTATACCCTAATTGCATGTTGGATGCTTCTGGAATATGTGGAGGTGAATTTTTGGTTATATGGAGCACTGACTCAGGGAACCAATTTTGTGGTATCTGAGATGGAACATTACAAATTGGTATGAGATAATTATTTCCAATTTCATTACTATTCTATAATGGTACAAAGGATTATAGTATTTTTCATGCCATGGAAATAAGCACAATCCTTGGACTATCTAACCAATCTGGGGAGGGAAACCTAGGTTCTCAATGTGTGATTTTTGTTCCCGAATATCTCTTATTATGGGTGGATGTTATTTCACCTTGGGTAATGACCATTCTCTATGCATTTATTATGTTATAATAGTTTTAATCGTATTCTATCTGGGAATGATATAGTGTATCCATGAATCATTTTAGGAACTCATGGATTTATGTGACATGCATCATGTTAGATACACATGGGGAAGAATATTCTAGTTGTGTTATGATAAATAAATGTGATTTTCTATTTATTTTATTTTTTTTGAAAAAATTATACGTAATAAATATCGTAATTTTTTTCAAATTGAATGATGTAAATTGAAGTGGTTGAAATAGTTCTTAACGTGGAAGTGTAACTATGTTGAAAAATCAAATGGTTTTCAATTAATATCTAATGTAATTTCAGAATTAAAGACATTTGGATTACCCTATGATTGTCTTTTCCCAAGATAAGTATGGTTGAGGGTAGTGATATTTTTAGAGTTTTATCCATTGGGGTAGTGTATATAGAGTGTCACATTTATTATTAACTGTATCCTCTACATTACGCAATTGTTTAATTGAGTGTTATGTGCTTGAAACATGAATTTTTCATTATAGATGGATTCCACCACGGAGACATAGATTGGTAGGGAGACATGAGGGTACTATTGAGAATGCACATCTAGAAGTGGGACCATATAGAGAGTTGGTTCTAGGTCATAGACTGGAAGATTAGTTCTATGAAATTTTACAAGATTTATGAAATTTATGGAAAGAGATCCAAGATAGGTTTCACTAAGTACTTTTGATCTAATGATATAGTTTCAAATATAGGATATACTGATGTCCACATTAGAGGATGGACCTAATATAGCTATGTTCTAGATTGATTCAATCTTGAATAATTTTGATCACTTAGAGACTCCTCCAATGAATAGTTCTATGTTGGTTGATTATATATTACATGGGCCAACAAATTTCTTGTTGGATATTACAAATCAAGATGATTAGTTTGAGGGTATGCTAGGGAATCATTTTTAGGAGGTGTTCCAAGATAACTTTTACCATGAAAACATGATGAAACAGAAAACTATTTAATTTATACTATTTACCCAAGGGAGTATGTCTGTGATGAATTATGTAGGCCACGTCACTATCTTGTAGTGTTTTCCAATAACATTAATAGTAAATGAGGCAGCTATAGTAAGATTATTTAAGTATGGAAATAATTTTGAGATGAATTCCTAGTTGAATATATTATATTTTAGATATATGATTGAGGTATTAAATCAAGATCTCCTCTCTTAGGGGAACATCAATGAGGATTCTAGTGGTGGGTGGATAGTTTCAGTTGGGATATCAGGTGGTGTGTTTTTCATTAGAAGGAAGTGTTGTTATGATGGATATAACATGGGAGGTGGAAGACATATCATCATGGGGTTAAATCATCCTCCCATGGAAGCATTATAGTGTTCTATTATTAGTGTGGTTGTGTGGGTCACATGTGTTGTCAATGTTCCTGACCACCAATGGAGTGATGAGATTATGGAAGAATGAGAAACATAGGGAGGTTATATAATAATCCTCAACGGATAGGCAGTGATGGAGGTCCTAGTTAAATACCAAGCACTGAAAGGGGATCTACAACGCTATATTAGTCTAGTAGTTTGAGTTCTATTATCATTATCAGTTAGTGTGGAAAACCAATTTCTCCGGGACATTAGTGCCCACATCAGAAAAGTAGTATAACAAATGTGACTCAAGTAAGAGAACACGATAGAGGGATAGGTCATCTAAATTCTTTTCATCCTACACATGGTGGTAACATGTCTTGACCATTAAATTTTAGAGGTACAATATTGTAGTATCCATGCTTTCCAGTTCATTTTTTATACAAGAGTCTCTAATTAATTTATATCTACTCAACTTGCGAAGGGTTTGGATTTTTGGAAAAGTTCCTATTATGAGTTATGTAGATCAACATGTCAGTGGTAGTGAAATAATAGGACAAATTCTTATGTTAAAGGTGTTACCTTGAGGAAACTAAGTATCATTTTCTTTGGAACATTTACATGATATTGATTTTAGGTTCATAATTGATATTGGGAGTGGACTAGTTGGTATCATATCGTTCTCACATTGATTGTTACCACATGATAGTGACCTTCATATCTTTTAATGGTGATACATATACTTTTCCTATGGAATGGGATATCCAGGTAGGCTATGCTAGACCAGTTATTTAGTATTTTGGGGAGATCAAAACCCAAGTTACAAGTCTATTATGTAATCATGGGGGAGTTTATCATGATTTCAACCCACCATTAGTGTATTATTTATAGGGCATCCTTCATGAGGATTTCTCAGTGTGGCCACCTAATAAGAAAATTGAGTTTCTAATTGAACTAATTCTAGGAGCAGAACTATATTATATTTTTCCTTATAGAATTACACTAGACGGTCTTTAGGATTTTAAGACCCAGTTGATCAAAAAAAATAATTTATCGGTCATTTTAAGTTAAATAGGATGATTATCATGTATCAATATTCTATTCTTCATATCAATGAATCATTTGACTAGTTGTGGGTTCGTACGAGTTATTTACTATTTATTTGAGATCATTGTATCATCAATTGATTGATATAACTTTAGATATACGGTTGTTTTCAATGCTTTTCTGGGGGCATGCATCCTCCTAGTGATGTGCTGACTGTTTCCCCACATTCTTGTTTTCCAAATATGGGTGGCATCCATCAATTCTTCATATATGTGTGCTCCTTGTTTAAAATGGGATGATTTGATTTTGGTCTCCCATTCTGTGGATTCCTCCTCAGAATTCATCATATGGTTCAAGTATCCATTATAGATTAAGATTTTGTTAATGAAACTCATTCTCGTTTCCACCTCTTCGTGGATGATGGCTAATTGTGCTAATTTTGTATAAACATTACAAATATTGGTACTCCACAATTATCTATTATTAGAGTTCTTCTCAAGGGATTGGAAGCTTGATGCATCCCACATCGATCATGGGGTATCTTATGTTTGAGTCATGTCTCCTAGGTTTTTCGCATCTTCTAATGTTTAGTACAAGTTATGTCACGATTTTAACATTTCTCAAAGATGGATTGGATTGATCGTAACACCTATAAAGGTGGATCAGACGGGTACATCCTTTAGAGGGAGAACATGTATGGATTACCATATTTATGGATTAGAACAGCCAATGAGGATCGACCAAGGATAGTGTGTCCCAAAAAGGGATGATTTCACACCATGATGGCTGATCTAGATACCAAAAATGGTGGATCATGGAATCCTACCTAAAAAGGGGGATGCCAAGGATTATAATTGGCAGGAATTGAACCTCGGGGAACTTTTCTACATACCATGTGTAAAATATAGTGATCAAACTCATGTATTTCTTGAATGGGGAATAGAATCAGGGTGTACACATAGTCATCGACCTGTAGACATGTTGTGTCTTACGAATGGTTAGTAGCCCATTACAAGAAGGGAACTCTGGGTCAGAGGAATATGGATTATATGTGGATTATTCCTAGTTATATTCCCGAGTTATTCTTTAAGTAGTAATGAGATGATGGATGGGGATTATACAAGGATATCTTCCCGGGTGTGCTCCAAGAAGAAGAAATCATTTTAATGGGGCTTATGCAAGGTTAACTAGCCAGGTGGATGGAATGAATTCACCAGGTTTTGGAAGCCTAATTAAAATTAGTGAGGTTATGGAGGAAATGTTGGAGGATGGGGATGAATGAGATGAAACAAACATAAAGATAATAGTGTTGTGATTGAAACTAGAGGTGGTGGGTCATGATAAATTGATCAGATGGATAAGGACTTGAAGGATGTAAAACCGTCGGGTTAGGGAATAATCTTCTAGAGACATAATGACCCAATGGAAAGATTGGAATGGAAGTGGAAAATGGGATTTAACCTCAAAGAGGATTCCTATGTACCCTTAGTAGAAGATAGAGATCAACTTACCCATAGTTCATGAATGGGGCATAGAATCAGTGTGTACACTTGGAAAAAGACCCGAAGACATTCTTGGTATTTCACATGCTTAGTAGGAAAAATGGATGGATCAGAACACCTTTGGGAGAAGATCTGGGAGATGTGTCCCATAAATAGAATATTTTACATCAGGAGGGTACATCCCAGTGAGGGAGCACCATATTTTACCATTGGATTATATTGAACCTTATAGAGTCTTCTAATTTACTGTATTTAGAAGACTAGGATAAAACCCCATGTAGCTCGATAGGGAAATATAGATTAACATCATGTAGTATGAAGGGGTGAACCGACATGAAGCTGATGATGTTGTGATTTAACCTCAGAGTGGTTTCCTACATATCCTAGTGGTTGGGAATCAGAATCAACATAGTTTTATGTTGGGAATGGTGCTTATGCATGGCTAGAATCCCAAAGACATGTTGGGACTTATGAATGGTTAGCGGCCCAAAGAGGATGTCATGTTCATTGTCACTCTAATCCCACATGAGTCATTATCAAAGTGAGAAATAATATGTAGGAGTATACATGATGATAACATCTTAAAAGGTGTGGTCATGAGGGATGGTGTGGGTATTACGCATGGATAGTGGCCCATGGAGATAGACATGTGTACTTACTCCTAGGGGGAATAATGAAGAGGATGTCTCGTCATATGAAGAGGACATAATTTCGTAAGAGGAAGATCTCCTTATATGACAGTTGTACATAGAATACCCTATCAAGGAGTTTTGGGGCTTATGTGTTGACTTCCTGAGGTGAAAATGGCGAAAAATCCCAATGGGAATGAGTGAGTGAGAGGAAACTAGTTCCCATTATCTTTTTTTTCTTCTTGGACATTCCATGCATGTGAAACCCATAGTTTAACACCATGTGTTGAGAAAAAAATTTCTTGGTAGTTTAACATCCTACAGCTCAGATGATGAGGACTAACTCCTCACCTCCTAGGCATATATAACTTGTACCAACCCAAAACTATGGAAGGTATGGCATAAGAAATTCCTGATGAGAGTGAGGTGGATGAGTGGACAATCGAGCAGTCCATGTTATTATAGCAATATGAAGAAGAAATATTTTTTAGAATACCTATGCGAAGAAGAATAAGGTAGGAAATGAAACATGAAACATTGTATGTGGAACCATGAAATCACTTCTCACAGGCCTAAAGGACTACAAGAGAAATTAGGGTGTAAAGATAGGGGGATCACAATGAGGATCTTTGTTGAGGAAAGGATTTTGCGAAGGAATGATTCTTTATAAAGTAAAGTTTATTAAAAAAAGCGGGGTTCTTCTTGAAGTAATGGTACTTCATAAATGAATGGTTATTCATGAAGAAATGGTGCTTCATAATGGAGGGGTTCTTTGTAATGGAATGACCTTCATGGGGCCAGGCCTTCCATTAGCATAGGTCTCATAATATAGAGAGTTATCCATGAAATATTAATTCTTCATGGAGACTTAAGCAACCCTAAGGGGTTCCTTCCTTCATGAAGGAAGGAGGTCTTCATGAAGGGAATACCTACCATAGGTTGGGGCCATGAAGAACAAATGGAATCATGACTCGCAATGTTGAAGTATCATAGGTGATCTATTTTCCATGGGTTCACAATGCTCCAGAGCACTACGAAACGGGGACTTAGAAGGTGAATTGTTAGGGAACAATTGTATGGAGGGGGTGTGAGCAAGATATTTTTAGGCTATGGGGGTTATTGGTTCTCAAAAGGTTTTCTTCCATGAAAAACGGATGCCACAAAGAGTTCAAGTTCCATCGGGTTGTGTTAGACTCTTGAAGGGTTCGTCAAATCGATGCCCGTGGGGAGGGTCATAGAGGAAAAGGGAACCACATAAATATAGAGCTCCATAATACTCATGGTGGAACTAACAAAGTTATTCTTGTAGGGAAAATCATGGATGAAAATGCTTCTTGAAGCTGACGGGATCAGTCAGACTATGTCGGACTCATGGAGGGACCATCAAAGTGACACTCATGGGGCCTGTAGTGCAGGAAACGGGTGTCACGAAGTTGTCGGGATCTTTTGGACTCCATTTAACTCCGGGAGACACCATCAATGTGGAACTCACAGGGATAGTCATAGTTGAAAATTTCGTTGTGAAGCTACATAGCTCTATTAGACTTCATCAAACTTTGGTAGGGATCATCATAGATGCTTTCGGTCATGGGGGTGAGGAATCTCTGCAAATGATATTTGAAAAAAATATTCCTTTAATGAAATTGGGGAAATTTAGGTCTATATTAGCTTCAAAAAATCCACACATTTATCCATTCCTTCTGTATCATGATTTTGGGCTTCAATAAATTCCCCTATATCCTCAAAATGGGAGCTGAGTGGAATAGAGGGTCATATTCTGAAGGTATTTCACCCAAAAACTCATCTAGTTGTGAAGATCACTCATGAGAAAAGATATGGTGGTGTGTTATGGAAGAAAAAGGTCTCTGTGAAGATTTTGTGAGCATAGACTATAAATAGGGCATGAGGGACCCATTATCTATACAAGATCTCCATGAATTATTGCATCAAAGCTCTCTTTTAGGGATGAAATCCACCTTGATAATGCATCATTGTGAACCAACTATCTTTTTCCTTTTCTCTGTGAATTATTTCTAGAGAACTAGGTATCATGAAACTCTTCTTTTTTTGATTCATTCCATGGATAGGGATACTCTGCGTACAATTTCTTCGTGGTAGAGCATTATGACAAGCTTCGTGACAACGCTTCTCGACCGACCTCTGCGAACAAACTCTGAAAATTCCCTTAACCCTTTGATAATTACTAGTTAGGAAGCTTCTCAATATGTTCTTTCCCACACCACCCTAAGTGAAGCAATGGAAAATAATGTCTTAATCAAGGAATATTTCTGATGTCATTTGGACCATAAATCATTGAAAAGGTTGTTTTCAGACATACCGAAGGACTACCCATTGGGAAAAAGGTTTTTGATATATGCCTTCAATTGTGAGTTAACGTCCTCATTTAGGAGGCATGTAGAGATGAGCTAGCCAACTGGTTCGGGGGTAAAAAAGGACATGATTTGTTGTACAGGGCCATTGATATCCACATAAGGATGGACCATTCCTCAATCACGACACACTGTCTTTACAATAATCTCAACAACATCAATGGAAAGCTGCTAGAGAAAGAAGAATCCCCATTGAAGTAAAATAAAATCATCAAGGCATGACAAGGGAACCCAGAGAAGGGGTAGACTAATGAATGGGATCTATACCAGGGCAAAAACATCATCGAGGAGTGGTTCTTGGCTTCTTGGGTGTCTGCATCTTATGTAGAGTTCAATATAGTGCTAAGGAATGTATGAAAGTATAAAGTAGTGTGGGGTTCCCAATTCCATGTCTCTCCACCAAAGGAAATCATACCTAAGCTACTAAGAAGGTGGTCACTGAATACCAACACAATCCACCTGTATCACGGGGAGACTAAAATTAACATCTAGTATCTCCATCATATCTCTGGAATCCTGATAATTGGCGAAATGTATAACGATTTCCTCCCTCCTGAGAATTCTTGGGAGCATAAAGAATAGATTCCACCCTTGGTGAAGTAATTATTAAACCTGGTTCTAGGCTTGAACAATGAAAAAATACTAGAGATGTCAACATCAAGTAGTGGATTGGTTACTTTCTGAATAATCTAGATGAGAGGCGCGTTAGGTAAGAAGAAGTGACAAAGAAACCACTTGTGAGGCCCCAAACCAGTACAAGGGGATCCCAGCAAGGCAGGGATGGCTCCTACTAGTAGATCCTAGAGGATAGATAGTGGAATCGTTGAGAATTTAGTATAAAGTATGGGTAGAATCCAATAGTTAGGATTGATGGATTCATATCGGTGTTGATCTGTAGGTGGATGTTTCCGATTAGGGATGCACACATGGGAGCATAGATGAGCACATTCATCATGGTGGTGTAGCTATCCTATGGAAAGCCCATCAATCTTGGTATCCTTGTACTGGAAAAGTTGTACAAATTATTTCATCACATAATTCAAGGGAAGTGGTTATTGTGCATGTTTGAGACATTCCACTTCCTATACATCTAGGTCACAACACACATGGGAGTTTTTGAATACATCAATACCATTAATCCATGTGAGTTATTCTCTCAATAGAAATCTTGAACATCATGGGGAGTTTCCCGCTCAATCTAGGTCTGATGGTTATGCTTAGTAAGCTAGAGTGAGTAGAAAAATTCATTTTCTACCCATTACCTCTTCTAATTAGGGAATTAATCTATGATGGTTCAAACAAAATAGAAAAGTGGCCACATATGTTTTCCTTCTGTTGTAGAGTTCTTGTGGAGTGGGTTGATTGTGAGCCAATATGTGAACTATAAACCCCACACTGATTCACAAGACAGTTCAAATGCATGCATAGACTGACCCAAAGTGTGTACCTGATAGTGTTCCATGAGGACCACCCATGTGTGATGAGGAAGATTTGACTGATGTTCGTGTAGGAAGACAAGAAAATTTGTAACGAGAAACAACCACCCACCATTGAATTCGGTCTAGTCCACCAATATTCATAGAGTTGTGCATCTTCTTATTTGATTGAGATGATAAAGCATCCAAAAAACCAGGAATGAAAAATATAAATACCCATACCTTGAATCCGAGGTTGAGTGGTAGATAGGGGACATTGTGGTGGCGGTGCCAACAAGTATCATGGTGAAGATCATGTGGTTGTGAGGGTAGAAATACATGAACTGGAACCAACAAGAGGTGAATAAAGGGAGGATATAGTTCTAGAATCAGTGGATTAAACTAGTAGAACCTAGGATATATGGGAATCATCTAGGGGTTTCTATAAGTCAAATCCTCAAGATCCTGGGAAGCAGCTATGCGGTGAGGTGCCTCCTCATGATTCTATATATTCGAAATATTTGTAATACTTGGACACCTACATACAATTCCTTAAAAATGACAAACTATGGGATCACATTAATAGGAATGGGGTGGATCTAGAAAGGATCAACTTCACCAAAGGCTTCCTAAACGCGACTCTAGATGATGTGAGATGATTCATTCCAAAACATGATGAAATAGTGAACTCTAAAATCACTGCATTTCCCATGAAAAATAAGGTATGGGTACTTCTGGAACTGACTTCCCCTTGGTGTTGTTAGTGGCTTAGCTCGTAGAGAGCTTTTCCTTGATTGATAGCTTGGCTAGATCCTAGGGTTAAGAGGTTGATGAGGAATCTTTTCAAAAAGATGAAATGGAATAATCCACAAGAAAAGCCTCTCTAGAAGAATAAAATATAATAGCCTTTAGGGAGACTTCTATAAGTGTATTTTATAAAACCATTGAAATATATCCTAACTCATCCCACTACGATTTATCTCTATCACTTTATATTGCTTCCTCAACTAAAATATAAATTTATAAAAGGATTTTTGTAAAACTTCCCCAACTGATGGGGACAGAGGTGTACCGATAGTTGTGGAGGACCAAGAAATGGGAACTGTATCTGATAAAATAGTAGATACATAATCTAGCAACATTTTGGAGGC
Source organism: Viscum album (assembly GCA_963277665.1). Taxonomy (NCBI): domain Eukaryota; kingdom Viridiplantae; phylum Streptophyta; class Magnoliopsida; order Santalales; family Viscaceae; genus Viscum; species Viscum album. The sequence goes on from OY728127.1 coordinate 449,212,480, forward strand.
AATGGTGGTCTCTCCGGAATCTTCGGATCCCACCATCATATATGGGGGGGCATGCCCTGGTATCCCAGTGATGAAAAAATAGAGGCAAGAGAATGAGAAACCAGCACATTAACACTATAAGTTTCTTATTTCTCAGGGCCATACCAGCTTTCTACTCATTCAAATTTTCTATCACGACCCTCATCTGAATAGTAATCATAGTCGTAGGTATTCTGTTGGTGAAGATGGATGGAAGACCCAGGGCCCCTTTCTGGGGAAAGATGTTTTTCTATATGGAACCAGGTGTCTACTCTGACTGAACCACGGTTGTTGATGAGAAGTCAATTATTATTGTGGAGGGAGACACTGGTGGGGTGGATCCTAGAGCTGTCCATAACAATGTAATGAAAATAGAAACAAGTGATGATAACCAGCCTGATGATATGGAGACAGAATCATCGGACTAGATTCCAAAGGATGATCATGTTACGAAACTCCTGAATTCCTTCCCAGAATATGAACCTCTTTATCTAGTGGAACTTGAAGAATCTAATTCTGGTGTAGTTGAGAGAAGTCACAATTCCCAACACCCAACAAGGAAGATAATCAAATCCATTATAAAAAAATCCCCAAAATCAAAATGAATTAACAGAATAGAATCACTCCACCATTGGTTGTGTGATCTATGCACTAGATTGGTAGACAAATTGAATTTTCACATGTTGATCTGAGACTACCTTGATAAAAAGATACGGGAAGGCAGCTGAAAATTGGACTCTTCCAGGTGCTAAAAAAGGTTTGAAAATATCCAAAATATCGATGAGGCCAAAAAGGAAATCCAAATCTTATATGTATTGGAACACAATCATTCCATCTTCATTACATATCAATTTAAACTCATTGAATGACTGAAGGTCCAACTAGAATATGCCTAGGAGCGACTAGAATAAGAAATTAATCAAGTGGATATGCTCTAAGTTGTGCTGGATCGGATATAGATCGGGGCCAATGAACATCGCTCTATGGTTGTTGATAAATATTGTAAGCTCAAGAAGTTATAGGAAACATTGGAAGAAAAATTCCAAAGGGTAGCAGAGTTGAGGCGTTCCCTTAAAGGGGTAGATCCATGATGGTTTTAAACATATGAAACATACTTTCCCTACCAACCTTATTATTTAGACTACATTTATGGTTATATATTTTTACTTTTTCAACTTGGTCATATATTTGAAGTAACTTATGATCAATACTTTTGCTCACGTGGGTTAATCTCGGTGTAAGAAAACAGGGATGATCATATAATTAACTAGTTTATATATGAGTGTGCTATCCAATCATTGAATATTTATGGTCTACATATTATTGATGGAATACCCAGAGTATTCTGGTTGAGAGAGTCTTTGACTAGAAAATAGGGTTATGGAAGTAGCCAAATTTTCATTCCCATCATGATATAGTACCCGAGAAGGATAACGTAGGGGCGTTAGAATCAATCTAAACAAATAGGGATAGGGAGTGTAAATCATGATTATCATAATTTGGAACAAAGTAATGATTCAATGAAAATATGATACAACTGTTGACTATATTCCAAAACATAGTTTCCAAATTGATACTCTAAAATGGGGAAACAAAATTAGGTCTAACTGATGAATTTATTCAAAAAAACATGGGGCTAAACCAAATAATGTCATCTAATGTCTTATAAAACGTTGGTCCAGGATGATAGGTGAGCCAAAGAGGAATGTGACCAGGCCATTAAGGGGTTCCTTTAGACATGAAAGAGGATGAGTATCCAAATAAAGGGTATGAAAAGCATGGAAATAGAGTGTTGCAATGTTCAAGATGATTCCAAAACTCTTGAAATTATGCCACCCTGAAAAAAAGGGTGTGAGTTCATTGGTTAGAACAACGATCAAACCTATCTTTTAGGGAGAGTGTCGCATCATATTCTTGAGTGATATCTAAATAGGTATGAAATGTGGTAGATGAATGTCACTATGGAATATGACCTCTCATGTGATGGTTTGGGATGATATAAAATTTCACGTTATTCATTTTTTGGAAGATACGTACATAGTTTAACGTCATATGGGGAGGATGGAGACAGACAACATAGTTTGATGTCCAATTACCATGAAAATGCACATAGTTTAAGGTCATACCGCCTGGACCCCAGAGAAAAGTTTAAAGTTATGTTATACGGACTATGATTTATGTTCCTATAATGTTTGAATGGCACATTGGATATAAACTATATGTGAATGAGGACTAAAGAAGCCCGCAGAAGAATGTGAACAATAAAAATACCATGCAATAGATGAGAAGGAGGAATACGTGATATAGTGAGGGAAAACCCAATATGAATGTTGGACAACAAGACCTACCTTTAATAATCAAAACACATATTCCTATAAAGCTACTAATTTATGGTTATACTATTTGAACAATATATGTGACCAAAGGGACAGAATTTTTTGTGAACCTATGGATGCACCCATGAAAAACTACTTGGGAATCACTATGTATACCATAAGGATGGTAATGAATCCATACATAGTTCTTGAATCTCGTGTAGTTTAACATCAGGTTTTAAGGACAAATATAATTCAACATGAAAAGAGGCAATAATTTTGCAGCTGGACCCGAGATCGATGATCCTTGTGTCACTAAGTATCCCATAAGTATTAGAATCATGACATGCATAGTTTTTGAAGGAAACTTTTTACATGTAGGTCTGACCTATGCATGGAGATAATACATTTGATATTTCTAATTTTTTCTTTTTTGGTTTTTGTTTTTTAGCAACTAGAACAAGAATAAATGTCAAGGTCGCTCTATAGGAATAAATACGTCTGTTGGTCTTAACAAGTGGCATGGTGGTTGACCAATTCCAAGGGTGATGCTCTCTCAAGTGAGAACACCACATTGTTGTGCTATTTTTTGTTAGTATGGATGATGATGTCATAGTTTAAGGTCATATAAAAACACCAACCCATTAAATTTAACTTCTTGTAGTACGGATGTAACAGTTTAGCATCATGTGGGATATGGTATCATATTATAACTTCATATTTAGTAGATGAAATACATCATAGTTTAAGGTCATAGAACTCTTACCATAAGGATGCACATCATTATATGTTGGTATGACCCTACCAAAACTCAAAATACAACTTGAGACACACTCTGTGGGGGAAACAAGGAGTGATTTTAGTATTTTTTCCAACACATGATAGCATAAATAAGTGAAATAAAAATTGTGGGTGGGAAAATTCAACTGTTCCAACATTCCTACTTGACATGCACATATTCGTAGAGGGAAAACACCAGGGTGTTGAAGATCCACAAAAACAAGGGAGTATAAAAATTTGAATCACATAGTTTGGTATTTCGGATATAATGGGGATATCGTAACGATTAAGGATAGATGTTGACCTTGTTCAAAACAAATCATCCCTATCATGTAGTCCAGGATGGGAATTGAAGAATGAGGGTTGATCTCTAACCAAATTTGAAACATGGGACTAGTATCAAAATGTATTTCAAAATCCTCTGGGACACTGGCCCAAGATGGTAGGAGATCTATAAGGTCGAGAATCCATACCATTTCGGGGGCCCCTCAGATATGAAAGATGATGGAGACCTACATAAGGTGGCACATGAAGCATGGAGATAAGGTTAGGTAATGTATCTATCAAAAGGACCAGAATTTTCTTCGTGGGTCGGGTTCCTGATGGGTGTTTCAAATTGGTTACATTTCATTTTTCTCATTCCTATATTTATTAGTTTAAGGTCACAGTGTTTAGAACATAGGTTCCCATTTTAATTTCATGTGTCTGGGACATGGCTATGTGTTTTAACATCATATAGTGAGGATGAATATGTTGTGTGGTTTATCACCACCCGACTAGGGAATGTGCATCCTAAAGGGTAAGTTTGCAGTGTGGTAAATAATACAATGTGAATGAAGACTGAGGAGGCTTCTTAAAGGTTTCGTGGAATATGTCCAATGCCAAATGGGGGTGATATCCTCTAAAATGTGAAAATCATAGTTTTCACATAGATTATTGTCATTCAAACTTGGACATTGAAAATATTAGTTTAAGGTCGTAGAGTTCGGACTATAAGAGCCGGATAGGTGTAGTGAGGCTCCATGATTTGGCCTAATGTGAATGAGGGAAAAGGACGTTTACACTAAACCACACCTCCCCAAGGGAAAATCCTAGACAAAGAAGGGGTGAAAAAGTCCATGAATCTACGACTAGACTTGGGGACAATGTTCATGTGCCATTATGTATCCCACGAGGGTGGGAATCAAGCCACACATAGTTCTTGTTAACGACATTGAAAATGGTCAGTGCCAAAGGGAAATTGTATTCTCAGTTAAAGACAACATGGTTTTAGGTATTTTATCATCATACTACCTAGATACAGAATTCATTTTATCATCATGCACCGTAGATGTTTGAGATCTAAATTTATGGTCATAGATCTCAGAACCAAGGTGAGTCATTAATTGATGAAATGTGTAGTGTGGTACCATAAAGAAACCTGATGTGAGTGAGGTAAAATGAAGTGCACACTACACCACATAATCCCTTGGAAGTACCCGTGCACAATTTAATGGCATGATTCGTAGACTTTTAGAGGTAAACTTTAAGATTATTGTCATAGAGTTCGGACCATAAGGTGGAATGATTCTCCCATGCAAGTATAAACCTTACCAAGACCCATAATCCCATGTGATCCATGCTCTATATGGGGAACAAGGGGAAAAGATGGTCTTTATGACACGTGGAAGTATATGATAAGGGAATCAGTTTGTAGAGTTATAGAGGACCCCACAATACTAGTCTTTCCACTCAATACTCAAAGGTGCACAGAAGGATAACAATAAGGGTATTGAAGTTCCACCTATACCCGAGGATGTGAAATTGAACGTGAATCACAACACCCAATATTTGAGAAGAAATGGGGTTGGTGTAAAAATGGAGGATAACTACAAACCATATTCGAGACACGTTTTCCATATCATTTAACCTAGGATGTGAACAAACATGTGGGGGTCAACTACTGACAATATTTGAAATTCAAGACATTCCACCAAATGATTTTTGAAATCTTTGGGGACATTGGCTCAGATGGCAAGCGATCTATACGGATGAACATCCACACCATTAAGGTGTCCCTTTATGTGTTAAAGATAATGAATATCCTAATAAAAAGACTTGTGAATCATGTGGGTGGAATGAGAGAATGTCCATGCAGAATCCAACACTTTAAGCTATACACCACAGTGCATTTAAGAAAATTAATTAGGAATAACAGAGGTTTGGGGGATTCAATTAATGGAAGATGACTCAATAGGATGAGTGGAGAAAAAAAGAAAAATGTTTTTATTAACCTGGGGATGGACCAGAAAAAAATGACTGGGTGTTTCTATGAATCATGTGAGGGAAGGAATCAAGACATATGTAAATCTACAATGCCTACAGATTAACATCGTGTGGTAAGGACATGGGTTGTGATGTAGTTCATTGGCACGTGTCTAGGAAATTAGGGTGGTAATGTCATGAAGGGAATGCACATGGTGTGGTAAAATAATCCTAACATGAAATAGAATGAAATAAGTCCACACCACACCACAAACTCGCAAGAGATGACTCAGGTCATGGGGCTGAAAAAAAAAAGAAATTTTGAATGGGGCCAAATAAAAACTATCTTGGAGCTCCTACAAATCCCATAAGGATGGGAATCAAGTCATAAAAATTTCTTAAGTGTCCTGTAGTTATAAATTGTGTGGTAAGAATGTGGGTAAAAAGGATTATCCCTGAATGGGATACGTGATGTGGTAGATATAAACCAGATGTGAATGAGCACCCAAAAGGTATCCACCAAACCATGTCCTCCCAGGACACTCAGGCCAAGAGGCCCGAATGGTGATAAAATTTTCAGTACCTTGGTATGGACACAAAGACAAACATTTTAGGTGTTCCTATATATCCCATATGGATGGGAAACAATGCCCACATAGTCCTTAAATGTCATGAAGTTTATTTTCATTCATTAAACACATGTGAAAACTTACATGAATCTGTAGTTTGATATGGGCACAATTATCTGGTGTCACTACGTATCCCATGAGGCTGGGAATCAAGCCACACATAGTTTATGAATGTAGTGTAGTTTAATTTCATGTGGTAAGGACTTGTGTAAGGAATACTCTCAAGGGAGGTACATGGTGTATCTATTGAAAACCTGATGTAACTGAGGATCAAATACGCCTCAACCACACCATGTTCTTTCAGGAGAAACCTATTCTAAGAGGCCAAAAATATGAAAATATTTTTGGAACTAGGGGTTAGACCAAAAGGAAAAATTTCTAGGTGTTCCAACATATCTCATAATTATGGGAATTAAGACAGACATAGTTATTGAATACTGTGTAGTTTAAGGTCATGTGGAAAGGATGATGGGGTCAGTATTCCTAGGGGAGGAATACGGTTCAGCTACTTTAAACCTGATGTGAATGAGGACCAATGAGGTATAATACCAATCCACATACTCCCAATAAGGAACTAAAGCCAAGGGGATGAAAGGGTTTTTTAACCTGGGGATAGACCTGAATAAATTTATTTTGGCTGTTCTTATGTATCTTGTGAGAGAACGAAACAATCCATACAAAGTTCATTGATTTCATATAGTTTAAAATCATTCAGTAAGGATGAAGTGTAGTTTAACATAATGTGGGACTAAACAAAAGGTTCTTGTAGTTTAATTTCATGAAGTATATGGTGAAGAAAAGGGTTCCTATGAAATTTAATGCTTAAGGAACATTGAATTGGTGGGAGGATTAATTTGCTCAACATCCATAGAGACTAAGGAATACAGAATATTAGGATTAACTATGTGAATATTATAGGGTCCTTCCCATTTGGGATATACTTTCGTTGGCTACCAGTCGGGTATCATGGGCATCCTCAGGGACAAAACCTTGATACTTTGAAGGAAGAAACAAAGGCGGACATTCTTGTTGAAATATATAGATATCTTTTTCTAGTACCACTCTAGATTGTTCAAGACTAGAAGCCTATTATTATTGAGAGATTATAGCTCATCCAGATGGAATTTTTATACTATTTATGGAATATTTTGAAAAAAAACATCCATACAGAGTGATGGTAATAGAATCGTGATGGGAAAGGCCACTTTTGTTCCATACACTAGGGAATATGGGGTCACTTGGATGGAATTATGATTCATCATCTGATAAGACTAGAGAGAATTGGATGGAATGTCTAGACAACTCTTCTTGATCTTACAAATCATAGTTTGAAAAATTATAGAGAGGGTCTTGTTGAACACCTCAATCTTCCCATTTTCTTATTCATGGTAATGTAAATTATTATTAGACTAGATGTTGTATTGGAATTCAATTTCTTTAGCTCAGATGCTTGGAAATATTGGTGTCGTTATCAATGAGAACAATGTGAGGGAATATGAATCGATGAATGATGCTGGACCACATGAACTCAATGATAGAATGGGCATTTAATTCCCTGAGAGTAATCTCTTCTACCCATTGGGAGAAGGAATCATTCTTTGACATAATGAGCATGCACTAGCAAGATGCTACTAGTGGATTTGGTCTGATGACATCGAGTCCCTAAACTAAAAAGGTCCAAGGGTACATGACAGTATGAAGAGTTATCATGGTCGATCCAAGAAATTGGATTGGATATAACATTCATGACACCTCTTGGTGAACCTGGTACAGTTATAAACCATTGTGGGATAGAATTACTCCAACATTCAAATCTGGTGGGAGAGTTTTAACCCTTAGTAATGAGATCAATAAGAACTGACAAGGAATTACTACATAACTAGTGGGATCTTTTCAACCAAAATTTAGTAGAGGAGAAATCTTGTGAACCCACATTTTTATAGGGTTTTCTCAATGTTGGGACAAATTTGGAGGGTTATTTTCACTACACGTCGAAGGATTTACTCAACTTTAGCCATACCTGTCGATAGAATATTGTGTTATAGGTACTAAACAAAATTCATTATCTAATCAAGGTTATCTTATATTGTGGTAGGTGGAAATGTGGGTCCGGCTGTGAAATCACTAGGGGTAATATGGGTTACCAATTTTCTGTCGTCATCTTCTATAGTGACAGGAGTGATGAAAGTTCAATGTGCCACATGGATAATAAATTATTCATGGTTAGGATCTATAAGGGATATGAAACGGATGGATAAGACATCGAATCAACCATTCTGTGATCATGGAACATGAGTGACATCAAGCTAATAGGGGAACTAGGCCATCACCATGTGAGTTCACTCAAACAGGTGCATGAGCTTTGGCTCGCTAATGGAATAGTCATTGTTGATCATATTAATGAATAACTTGGATTCCCCCTTCATATATAAGATGGGAACATTAATCAGGGGGGCTAGCTCGAGACCAGTGACGAGAGCCTAATACTCTTCCTCATTTTTGGTGAATCCTTCTAACAACAAGAATGAATATGGTAAGATAGCTTGTGTAGGGGTGATGAAGAATATACCCTGGCCTTCCCTATTGAATCTAAGATAATTTAGTCTTCTACTAGTGGGGATCCATGAGGTTTAATCAAATTGAATTTTCCGGCATGTTAAGGCATGATCCATTGAAAGGATGTCCTCATCTTGAACGTTAGTATCAAGATATTGGTCTATGGGGCTTTATGGGTGAAAAAAGACTTCTAGTTCCTAGCCTTGATATCTTTTTGCAGAATGAACCTTTTGTTGAACTATTGAAGTATCACCTCTCACTAAGCTAGATGACCTATCAACATAGGGCGGTTCAAAATGTACTTTATCAGTTCCATGAGGGATAATAGTTGTATCTCTTGATTCATCAAATAGTTCCTTGAATTCTGCATTGCAAATACAAGTGCAAGGCAGTTCTTCTCAATAGAGGAATATGTAGCCTTAGTTTCAAGGAGAATGAATCTAAGATAGCCCAAACTCTTCTTATCCATTCATTTTTCTTCTAGAAGATAAGGGTGTTGAGGGATCATTCTAGGTCAGTCACATAAAGCAGTAATGGATTTCTGATGATTGCTAGAATCAAACTCATAGGATATAGTAGGTAATGATTAATATTCACAAGATTGGTATTAAGCACATCATCCCACTGATAGATGATGGCTATCTTCATGAGTTGGAAAAAGTAGTTACACTTTCTAGCCAGATTTGTGATAAATCAGCGTACATAGGGTAAGTGGACTTGAAAGCCTCAGTGCTTCTGAAAGTTTTTGGGTGGAGGAATATGACTGATGGCCTCGATCTTTTTTAGGTTTCACTCAATTCCTATGTATATAATTAAATATCCAAGTAACTTTCCATAGTTAAACCCTAAATAACACTTCAAAGTGTTCATCTTCCGATGGTTGGAATGGAAGTATCTAAATAAATTTTCAAGATCCCTATGATAGTCCTAACACTTGAAATATTTGACCACCATATCTTCCATGTAGCATTCCAATAACCTCATGATTATGGGTTTGAATATGTGGTGAAAATCACATCGATAGGTGGTTCTTGAATTATTCAGACTGAAAGTAATTACGTAATAATAGAACGTACATTACGATGCATTGAACATGGTGGAATCATCATCCTCAAGTGCCATTCGGATCATTATATACCTAGAAAATCCATCCATGAATGCGAGATCTTGAAATTCATTGGCAGATTTAATAAATAACTTTAACACAGGAAGGGGAAATCATCCTTTAGAGAGTGGCAGTTGAGATCCCGGAAGTCAATTCAAACCCTGATCTGTACATTATTCTTCTTGACAGGAATAATGTATTCAAACCATATAGGTTTCAGGACTTCCTTGATGAAGTTTGATTTGATGAGATTATCAACATCAGCCTCGAACGTGGAATTTTAAGAGGGGTGCATCTTTTTTGGAGTCTTTTGGAACCTGGGATGACTTTTCGGGAGACCACGGAAATGAACAGAGACCTAAGGATCTAGTACTAGAATCTCTTCATAACTCTAGGAAAATACATCCCAATGATTCTTTAGGTAATCCACATAATATTGTTTCTCTTTCGTAGGATTTTATGTGTTGATAAATGTTTTCCTATGGTCTCCCACAGTACCGAGATTCACATGTACCAAATCATCAGTGGTGGTAGAGAAACCTTCATCAAATGAAAGATGAGCATCTTCCAAAGTCACTTCATTGTCTAATGTGAGAGTATAATTGATAGGAGGAAGATCTTCTGATCTAGCTTATCCTATGGGAATATCGGTGATGGCCTGAGCAGTGGGGAAATCTTCATTAGGAGACCCTTTCACTGTTTAAACCATGGAGAAAAAATTTGTCGACCAAATTCCCTTAGGCCTTTGAACCAAGGGATCATTATTAATAGTATCAAAAAAGTATTGGCATGTTGTATTAGGTTGTTTCAACCTAGTTCAGTATAAAAAATAGGTATAGAATACTACTGTTTCCATGGGGAGAATTTTCCAACACTGTATTTGGGTAGAGGGATCAAGTATCACTAGATCCTGATCCATATAATAGTATAAAGTGATATTCCATCATTCTTTATACCTAGGTACATGATTGTCCCTTTTCTCAGAGAAAAGAAATCAGTGTCCCATGTTTGATATTTTATCATACAATAAATTATTTTGGAGGATGAAATAATCATCCAAATCCTACCATGGATCGGCCACAGTGGTAGTGTTCTACAATTCATTGTCCAGAATAGAATTGTCCATTCTCTTGTAATAGTAGGCATCTAGGTAGTGGTTTTAAAATGAGTAAAATGGGGAGGCATCACCTTTTAGCACACCCAATGGACCATTGATGGTATCATGAGGTATTGATAATATGATGTGAGAACTACTACATGCAGATGAATCTAGGGTCAACCCATCAGTGTGTTGTAAGAAGTCTCTTACAAGATCACCATGAACTCAGAATTGTAAATCTGGAGACCAATTGGGTCCTCAGATGGATCTTTCCACATGATTTTTTCCTTTTCCTATCATAACCTTGGATCTTAATGTTAGTGGGACTTGAATATTCTTTAGTCAGTCCTTTCTTGCAGATCATTCAGGTAGGGATTGGATTAATCCCAGAACCTGTGTTGATAAGACACCAATGGACTTCCACACCATTTAACTAGCCAATGATGTACATAAGGGGGATATTCCCCTTTATGGGTGAGTGTTCGTATTCTCATGGAAATGAGATGATGGTTTGGAATAATTATTACTCAAATTCCTCGTCACAGAAGGTTTCTACAACTTCTATGTCTATTTTGAACTACAGGGGGATCCTCAAGGACTCTGCCAGAGATTAACACATCTATTATGATGAGAGGAGGGTCTCAAGGATTTATAGATTTGAAGGGAAACTGGAAAGGTTCATGATTATATCATATTTCTGTTTTTGGCACAACATAATGCTGACATGAGGTTTCTCCATGGAAGGAGGTATGATTGGTGTTACTGATCGAACTGGTGGATTCCATCTAGTGCTTGGGATATCTTGTTTCTCACTAGATAAATCCAACAAGATGAATAATGGTTGGATATTGAATGGATGAGGTCTAGACACTGCGGGACATGGTTGATCACAGCGCAGTCACTATGGATCTCCCAGATCAAGTGGCACAGATGGAAGTGGGAATGATTTTGATGAGATAGTTAGAGAGGATAGTGTATGTTATGATCTTCATTGAACCTACTGTATAGTATCAGTATCATGTATAGTGTGGATGGAATCAATTTCATGAGCATTATAACGATTCATATATCTATGGCCATGTTGACAATGGTGTTTAATAGGGATGTTTTGAGGGCCTAACTTACACTCCTCATTACTAGGAACAATGTACGTTTCCACCAGTTCAAAAGTATTCACTGATTGATGCTTTTGATCGTTAGTTGAGGAATCCCCCAATATTGGGTAGATTCTGGGGGTGAATCTGATTTTTTGGGGGAATCAAGTCACCAAGAGTGTGATACAGCTTTGGCACTAGTGGGGGGCTTCTCTTTCCCTTATGTTGTCGATTCTTTCTCTTCCGAGAAGGAGAAGACTAAGATGTGAATTTAGTATTGACATATGGGGGAATCACAATGAAATAAGAAGGATTAGGAGAATTCAAATTGGAATCGACAATACATTGGGTTTGAGTGACAACCATACAGGACAACCCACTATCACATTTCTTAATAACAATGACTGGAGACCTACCGAAATTCACCAATGTTATCACTGCCAGGATTTGTGGAATCACACGCCTCCTACACTAGAGCAGGACCCAATATTACTATGTTGTACCCATCCTTATCCTAGGGCCACTCCTTAAACACATGGAATCATTTGAGGATGTTACTGAGGAATCAGTGATAGGGGAAGTAGTCATGAAGATCAATGAGATCCGCCTATTAGTGCCTCCTATATTCTGGAAACCTTATTATTCATGATCCAAGGAACTTCAGAAATTATCAGGGACCTCAGATTCTTCGAATGAGTAAATATGGTTTCTTCTTTCTTGGAAAGCAACCTTGGGAGCCTATCTCTGAGAGGGTATAGAGCCTAATGAGGAGGTGGAATCTCATTATCTCTCCTAGGTGGCATTGGTACATTACTCGGTGGTGCATTCCAATTCTAAAGTAGGTGAAGCTAAGCCTAAGGCTGATCCTGAGGCTATTTACCTTGGTGGGGCTATGGATGTGGCTCTACCAGTAATATATCTAGTTGTTTGTGGTCCTCTACTAATGTGATGAAAATAGTCTCAGTCTTGGCAGCTCTCCTTGCAGGAGTGGTATTAGCCAACAAATGTTCCTTATTGTCTTGGTTCAAGGATTACTCTAGGCGATGATCCTTGTAAAATAAATATCAGAACCCACCAAGTAAATTCTAAGTGATGAGGGAGGGAACAAATTAATTCTTTACATTCCCAATGTACATCATTAGTAGTTGGTTTGGATTCAATGGAATGTTGAAGAATACCTGAGGTATTTTCACCTAGCGAAAAATTTTGTGACTCACTCATATGGTTGTATTTTTTCACTTGAAGATTTCATAAATACTGATCTTGGGAGTGGCGGAGTTAAACTGATAAAGGAATTTTCCCTTGAGGGTATTCTCAAATAAATATCGTACTGATGGGTAGTTGTTTTTACTGGTTGAACATAGTTCCTTCCTATGTCTATAAGAAGCACCATAGGTTGATTCTTTCCTACTAACTATGGGTTCCTGACATGGGTCCAATCCTTGAAATATATTGGGTTAAATGATGTAGAAGGTTTCCCATCCTGTTGAAAGGGGAGAAGGTAGGGTTCCCAAAATCCAGTGGTGCTCGCATATCATGGAACCACAATGGATATGGTTTACCATCAGTTGGTATATCCACATGTTAGGAGTCAGGAGCGTCAAGGAAATCAATGATATCTTCCAATCGGTCATCCTAGTGGGGATTCCTATCTTGGTGAGGATTCCCTATCACTAGTGAATTAGTGAGATCTTCAACAAGATAAGTTGGCTTAGTGGGCCATGGATTTTCTAGTGGAATAACATGGAGATATTATATCAGAAAACACAATGGGGTAGTTGGGGGAACAATGGGAGTGACAGAAGGAGATCATAGAGTAATGATCTATAGAGAAGGGTCTCAGAGAAGATTCTCACATAGGTCATTTGGATTCGATGATGCATATCATGGCCATTTTACATAAACTATGGTCTCTACCCTCTCAGTATATACACGGTTGATGAGATAAATGCAATTAAACTAAACAAGGAGGACCTTGGACTTCCCCTACTTCCCTAGTAGAGGATGTTTTAGATCATACAGGTGATCACCGCAGTTTGAAAGTCATTCTGAAAGGCCCTCACCAATGAGCTTGTCAGTGATCCTTTTATATTCCATGAGCTATTAGAGGAATGTGTCCTTTTCCATTTCATCATCTATCATATGTGTTGAACCAAATGGGTCAGATGGATTAACAGTACCAAAGTGTCATTTTCCCTTGTTGGGGTCCCGACCCAAAGGCAACAATTCAGAATGATTAGTAATTCCAAGCAGTTGACTTTGCTGGAACATGAGGATGCTTTTATGGGTGTCCACCTAGTATTGTGAAACCCTAGGAGAATATTGTTATTCATAAATACCTACCTAGGTATCATTTTCCTTGAGTTTATTAAGGTCATCCATGTTCACAGTGACTACACCTGGTGGGATATCCTCGATATCACCTGAACAAGTTAGGTTGGCATAGGATGGGACAAAATTAAAGATCATCATAATGTATCCACCCAAAAATCTGATCATATGGAGATTCCTACTCAACAATAATATAGATAAAATTGAATCTTTGGATTTAATATTGCTGTAGGTTATACTGATAATTAGGTGATACATGGTGCTGAACAAAAGGAAGCGTGGCCAACTCAACCATGAGGAATTCCAAGCTGGTGTCGTCAAACTCTTCTTGGATATTTGGATAATCCAATTTATGATGAAAAATATAGAAATTCATCATCCATAGTGTCTTATGATAACTCATAACCTCAACCTAGGTTAGTTTCTCTGGTATTCTGAAGTAGAGAGTTGAAATCATCCATAACATATCATGAAACTCGTCTGCCATGAGAGTGTCCCATAAACACCATCTTTCCAAAATGGGATCCTATCCTTGGATTCCCTATTCATAAAATGGGGGTGGCTTAGGAACTAGTAATGGTACTTATGTGGACCACTGAGATGGAGGACTAGATGGTGGACAGGACACCATGTGGGCTAACAAGACAATACACAATGGATCATCTATTGGGGGTAGTACTGACCACATCATCGTGTCCCTATAGGATAGGGTGTTGACCACCCATTCATGTCTAAAGATTGTGGTTTCTAGTGGAGGATCTGTATAGATCTCTTAATCTAATGATCCAATGAAAAAATTGATATAATCTCATCTCATGGTGGAGAATAAACCTGGTGTTGATGGAGAGGATTTAATGGTAATACCACGTAAAGGATTCAAATCTTCCTCCTCCTACATGTACCAATGAAGGGTTTCATGGATCTGGTGCATTTCACTTTCTGGTAGGACAAAATCTCACATGTCTAGTTCTTTCCCCAGACTCTGTTATAGAGGACTAGGGTGAGGGTTCTATCATTGAATCTCTCACTACTTTAGAATTTGAAAATCGAACTAGATTGATCATGATCTGGTGTTTCTAATATTTTATCCCTTAACGGTGAAGGATTTCCCTTCTACACCAAACTAGTTCTTTAGGGAAGGGAAGGTCTTCTATATTAGAAGGACCTCCATGAGGGTTGGATGTAGAGTAGGGAGGACATCTGCTTGATCTATATGGTATATGGAAAGGAACTCCATACATTTTGTCATCGAAATGGGGAGGACCTCTGTTGGGACTGATACAAGAGTGAGGAGGACCTCCACTATGGGTGCTAATGAGAACATGGATAGGACCTCTATGTTGAGTATGGTAGTAGATAGGACCTCCACAATAGTGAGATGTGGTGAGAGGATCACCCTGGAAAATGTCAATAGAACACAGTGGGACCTCTATGTTTGGAAGCTTGAGTACTAGGAGGACCTCCATTCTAGTTACTAAATCCACGGGGAGGACATCCACTATTGGGAGTGTTGTAGTGGGGAATGCATATTCTTATGTTGATGAGAAAATGGGGATGACCTCCATGATGGTCGTCTATGGAATGGGGATGACCTCTGCACTAGTTTTCCATCGAAGCATAAGGAGGATCTTTGTACTAATCGAACTAGACATGGGGGATGACCTCTATATTGGCCATCGATTAAGTGGGTAGGGCCTCTGGATTCATGGATGTATGAGAGGGGAGGACTTCTACTGGAACTGATGAATACATAGGAGGTACCCCCATGTTGGAAGTCAACAGAATGGGGAGGGCCTCCGATTAGACTGCTGGTGGCTATATCGGGAGCACCGCCATGGTGAGTGTGAGATTGGGGAGGACCTCAAATATGGATAGTGAAGGTATGTAGAGGTCATATGTTCTAGATATCAACATCATGGGTTGGTCGGTGATCAATTCTAAATGTTTCTGCAATTGGAAGAGTCAACCCAATCTCCCCTAGGGTGGATGGGGTCTCGATCATAATCAGATGATAGTGAATCCCTAATCTGTAGTAATAGGGAACTGATTGTATACATTATGGGTATCATGGGACACTTATTTTGTGGAATATAATTCCACCTAACAGATTTCTTCTAGATATTTCACTCGACGTTGGTGTCGGTTCAGCCGAACCGGGTCCGATGGTGTAGGGGTAGATACCACTTATTCCTCGATCAGAGGGACTAGATGGTAGCATTAATATTGCCTAGTGGGATCCCTCCTTGGAAGATCCTGAACCAAATTCATAGTTGGGATGAATCATACCTCCCTCACCTTATTTGTGTAGGGGATTAAATCATGGGAGAATTTCTAGGAGAGTCTCCCAAAAAATTTGAATGTACGAGTGGGGAGCAATGGCTCCCTATGTGGTCCTTTGGGTAGTTGTGATAACAAGGCATAGAAGTCTCTAAATCTTGAGGGGACATATTTGTTATGGGAAAAACCCCCTCTTATTTTTACCTTAAAATTAGAGATTCAATTATCCTTATCTGGATAAATTATGAGGGTGATGTGGGGAGTGGGCATCAGGTAGTCATGGTTATGGATGACAGTGTGGTGGAGGTGGATCTACTCAGGATGGCCACATTTCCATTTATCCTTACCCTATGTCTACACGTGGTAGGAATATAGTTTCCAGTATCTTAGGTCCTGAAAAGTATGAGGATTCATCTATTAGTATGGATAGTAGGAAATAATTATGCATTTCCCTAGTAATGGTCAATCATCTGTGGATTGATAGACGGCTCTACACTGATGATTCTATAAACCAGAATTCCCAAAAATGTACGACCCCAACTTCTGGTGAGTTTCATGCTAGACCCACTATTTTCTTGGTGGGACATTTCCTTGGATAGGTGGATTCGATAACACATTTATGTTTTGATGTCTTGAATGCAACTAATTCCCATGGTTGAAGGAGAAATGTTTCACCTCAGGTTCACCATTTATATTTGTGTCTTGGTGTAGCGTTTGAGTACTATCTTTAATTTGATGAGCTACATGGATAATCCCCAATGTTAAAGGAGAAAATATTCTTTTCAAGTTCAGCATTTCTATTTCTGATGCTTTTTATGGGGGCACGTCATTGTGGTAACGATCCGATGATTTCCATGTGTTCCAGCTTTCCAAAAATGGGCACCATAAATAAAATATTCAGAGATGTCTGCTCCATGATAAAAATGGGATGATGGGATGTCTCTCTATCCTTCCATGGATTCCTCCTTGGAATTTGTCACCTGGACCGAGGATCCTTTATAGTTTAAGATTTTGTTCATGAAACTCATTCCATGTTCCATCTCATCATGGATGATGGTTAATTACGATTCATCTATCTGGACATTCCAAAGGGTCAAGTTAGAGCAGAAACCTTTGTTTTTGAGTGTAGTCACATTGCACATTGTTGGAAAGTCTGGATGTTGAAACACTGGTACACATAAATTCTCCCTTATCTGAGGACCTCTTAAGGCTACAGAAACTCAAGGCATCCCACATCAGTTGTGGGGTATCTTATTCCATAGAAAGATCTCTGGGGTTTTCTTATACATCCCATGTATATCACAGGGTATGCTAGGATTTAAACATCTTGAGAATTAATATTAGACATATCAGAATACCTATGAAGGTGGATCAAATGGGTATATCCCTAGGAGGGAGCACCTAGAAGGATTACCGGATGGATGGATATGAACACTTAATGATGATGAACCTAGGATTTCATGACCCAAAAAGGAATATTTCATAGTAAGAAATATGATATGGACACAACAAATGGTGGATCATGGAAGTGATTCCCAAAAGTGGGGATTCCAACATTTACAGTTGCCCTGGATTGAACATCATGGATGCTTCCTATGTACCATGTGTAAAATAAAGCAATCAAGACCAACGTAGTTCATGAATTGGGTATAGAATTAGGTCGCACACTTGGATAGTGACTCGGAGACATGTTGTGGCTTATGCATGGTTAGAAACCTATCCAAGGAGGGAAACCCTTGGTTAGAGGAATATGAATTGTGTGAGTCTTATGTGTGGTTAGCTGCCTAGATAATTTTAGAAGCTGTGATGAGTTGATGGATGGGGCTTATGGATGGTTAGCTACCCGATTTTTCTGCAAGAAGCAGTAATGAGATGAATGGGGCTTAGACATGGTTAAATACCCAAGTGGATAGAATGAATTCATTAGGGGCATGGAAAATTAGGTAAAATCAGGGGGGATATAGAAGAAATGTCAGAGGATGGGGATTAATGAGATGAAAATGTTGTGAAGATTATGGTGTTGGGATTGAACCACGAGGAGGAGGATCCTGATAAATGGAACCATGGATAAGGACCCGAAGGATATAGAACATCCGGGTTAGGGAATAATCTTACTAATACATAATCAACTAGTGGAATGATCAAGATAAAAATGGATGATGGAATTGAACCTCAAAGAGTCTTCCTATGTACCCTGAGTAGAATAGAGGGTTCAAAGTATGTGTAGTTCAAAAAATGGGGCATAGAATAGGGGTGTACACATGGATAGTGACCTGAAGACATGTTGGGTCTTAGGAATGGTTAGCGGACGAAATGGTTGGATCAAAAAACCTCGGGTGGGGGATCTAGGTGATGTGTACCAAAAAGATAGTATATAATATTAGGAGGGTACATACTAAGGAGGGAGCACCATAGTTTACCCTTGGTTTGGATTGATCCTCAAAGAGTCTTCTTATATACCCTATTTTGAATATAGGGATGAAAACCCACATAGTTAGATAGGGGCATATAGTTTAACATCATGTAGGATCAAGGGGTAATCTAACATAAAGGTGAGGTGTTGGGCTTGAACCTCTGAGAGGTTTCTTACATATCGTAGTGGTTGAGAATGAAAATACACATAGTTCTATGTGGGGCCTTGTTATTATGCATGGATAACATCCCAAAGATATGTTGGGGGATTATGTAAGGTTAACATCCCAAAGGTTATGTCATTTACCCAAAAAAACTAACAGCATAGGTCTTGGTACATCTTTTCCACCCCTGGATGTACTAACAAAGGATTTGTACGAAAATCTCTAATAACCCCCTCCATACATGTCACTTGTACCATTATACATCCTCTAAAATGAAAAACATGCTCCCCACCTTTATAAAATCCATCAGAAGCATATACAATGGATATCTGAATACGTAGGGTCTCATAGTCAGTATCCCTAAGTAGCAACTCTCTAACTTTTTGAAATAGTATAGTGGTAACAACCATCTAATGGATGTAAGATACTCTATCTCCACCCAAAAAGGATAACTACAACAAGGCCAAATTCTCCAATATCTCATTCAAAACATGTGAAGAAGATATAATTCTGATAGAATATGCTACTACATTACCATTCCTAGGAGTGTAGAAAATTTAAAAGTCATAGTCATAGAGAAAATGTATCTATCACCTCTGTATCATGTTGAGATCAATCAGAGAGAATATATACATGATACTATAGTGATTGTAGTAGATGATAAACTACTAACCCATAAAGTAGTGTCACCACATATTCTATGTAAAGAATATCACTACTAGCACGAGATCATTGTTCATGTAGTAATACACATGTATTCTCATCTAGAATGAACAATAGTAAATCACTGCTCACCTCTACAATTGAACACAACCATGCCTGGTTCGTGATGCATTGAAAAACACTATATACTCGAAAACTTTCATTGGAACTCTCTAGATGGGAGAACCTGTCAAACACTACCTCAACTATTAAAATGCCCAATGTAACTTATCTATCCACATGAAAGGTCTTCCCTTTTGAGTCAATGACTTCATGGATGTTGATATCCTGGAGAAATCATTTATGAATCTATGTTAATAGCCTTCCAACCTATGAAAGATCCACACCTATATCGCACTCCTTGGTGGCGCCCAAGATAACAATGCCTTTACCATTATTGGGTACACTACCAATAATTATTCTTGAGATAACTGGTCCCAGAATGTGGACCAACTAAATCTTGAAGTTTAACTTAGTGGGATTTAGAAAAGGTTGGTGCTCTCGAAGGACATCCATAACCTTCCCCAAGTGTCTCACATCATCGTCGTTGGATGAAAAGTACAAAGGGATATCAATGATGAATACTACAATGAAATAGTCTATGTATGGATTAATTATATAGTTCGTGATTTCCCTGAATACTACTAGAGCATTTATCATGACAAATTGAATCACCAAGTACTCATAGTGACTCTAGAGACATTTTAATTCCATCTTCGGTGTATCCTCATCCCCTAATCATTAATGGTGGTAGCCTGACCTGAGGTAAACATTTGAGGACCATTGTTACCTTATCAATTGATCAAAGTGTTCGTCGATCCCCGATAGTGGATAATTTTTATTCACAATCACCTAGTTCAATCATCGGTAGTCAACACACAACCTCAATCTCCCATATTCCTTCTTGGAAAAAATAAATTGTGTTGCCCAAGGTGAAATACAAGGCTCTTAAAAGCCCTTACTCTGAAAGTAATAAAACTAAAATCTCAAATCATGAAGCTCTATACGATTCAAACAATATGTAGGTGTAGATATTAATGTCATCCTTTGGTGTAGATCAATGTTGAAGTCAATCTCTTAGTGACAAGTCAAACCTAGAAAAAACTTCACTAATGAATTCTTTATACTCTTCCACCAGATCAAGATGATGAAAACTCATAACATAAATTGTACCAAGGGTTAGGCTATCCAACTGATGATTAATTACCTACAAACTCCAATTCGTGAGACCATACTATGCTGCTTGGTTATCATTTTCATGGAAAAAATTAAAACCTAGTTGGGATACTCCATACACACCACACCCTTCACCTAAAATACTCAATTTGGACATGGACTATAGATAACCAATACATACCAATAATTAATTCATATGGACTCAACTCTGCTACAAATAGATATCAATAAAAAAAATCACCTTTAATAGTAAGGTCTCACTATCAGTGCAAATGAGTTATCTCTGAGTCTTCTCTAATAGGAGTCTCTAAGCATAACAGTCCAGAAAAAGGTTCAACCAGAATATATTAGTCTCTTGCAAGGTATGTGTCATGAAAGGAATAAATCGAACCTATGTCTATCAATATTTAATCTAAGTTATAAAATACAATGATCGTACCTCAAATCATTCATAGAGCCTCTGGGTCATAAGCATTGAACGCACACAGCTATCCCTACCCCTAACCTCCAACTCCCTGAGCATGGAATAGACCACCTGGGGGTAGTGGAGGGTAACAGTTTAGAACATAGACCACTTCCTACTACTCTCCCATCTCCTCTTCCACATTTTCCACCCTATGGACCTACATGATCCTACCATTATCTCTACCTATGTGGCCTGTCCACAGTCTGTCTTTTTGTTATATGGAGGTTTGTACAACCTCAGATGAGATGTCCCAAAATGTAAATTGAGTAGAAATAACTCTCTCTAGGCTTACTGGAACCACCATCTGAGCCCTGAACTATATATCATCTATCCTAGGACCTCATCATTAAACATATCACATGTCCAGGTCCTTAAAATTGATGTCGTCTCCCTGCAATTGATTTATCTTCTCCTTCTTTCCCATTGATGACAACCACCGAATGTCTATACTCATTCAAGTAACTCTCAACCACCAAAGATCGACCTAGAACCCCTTCATATGTATGAATTCATAGAGGGATAACATGATATCAGATTCTCTATGTATATCTCACTCAAAGGTATGATCCCTAAAGAACTGATTGTAAACCATAACCATCAATTACATGGTTAGTTTGATAAACCATGATGAATACTTAGCTATGGCCATGAGGCCCTGTTAGAGCTCTAGGAGCTCATAGATACATACAACCAAAAGTGCATCTAGTGATAACTCTTCTTTGAAAAGGTTCTCAAACTCTTTCCACACAAGAGTCACCATGTCGTATGACTGGGAAACTAAACCCCTCTATCTCCCTACTGAGCTGTGAAGAAGGATAGCTTCCAGAACCACCATCAGATCTCTTAGTGTCCTGATAGGATAGAAAACATGGGTTTCCCCTCAAGCTAGTCCTCAACCACCTATGGGTTTGGCTCAACCTAGAACTGGAGGGGTCTCTATCACTAAAACTAAGGAAGCATGCTCATCCTGCAAATCTCATCCACTAGTACATCATGTTCCATCTTCTACTCTATAGGTGTTGGTTAGGTTGGATCACCACCTGGAGGGAACATCTCAGGAAATAGTCCCTATATCGATGCCTCATCACTAATGGAATCACCCTCGTGATCATGCTAAATCCTAGCAATAATAAGTTATAGAGTAATCTTGAAATAGACAACATGTACCATGGTTAGTGAATATATCTAAAGAGATCACTCAATAAGGACTTAGAAACAACAAATCATTATTATATGATTCATTTACCATTTTTTTCAATCAACCAATGTTCTCATGTATCGTGTCAAAAATAACGTGATCAGAGTCCAAATATATGGATATGTCTTCCGCCTTAATATCATTGCAGTCCTTGGCCTGAAATATGAATTCAATACACTTGAAACTGTTTCCCTAAACTAATCTCATAAGATCTTGGACCTAATGTATAAATGACCACTTTGATACCAATCTGTCATGACACATCACAATGGGGAACATTCTGCTACTCCCCAATACCACCTCTATTATTTAATGGGCTAGAGACTAGCATCAAGTAGTAATATCACTTACATGGGAGGCCTTAGCTTATGTACATGTACACATGCACACATATACAAGACCATAAAATTATGAAATAAAAAAAATTAAATAACCATGCATGTATACATCTAAATCTGGTAACTAGATAGCGACAAAAAGTAAAGTAAACATGGCCAAATACAGGCCCACCATATAGATTCTAAAAACATAAGTCCAACCAGAATGTATGTTCTAGTACTACAATTAGAAATTCCCAGGAACACGCCATGTTCCATCTATTATCACTAACAACTACCTAGTTTGGTTCTACCTAGGGCTCTATCAAAATCACAGTAGTCTACATAAGAAACAAAACATTCGGGAAATCCCATGAAAGGGTGAGTATAACAATACTCAGTAGAAAACCCCAAAACAACAAAGCATATTACAATGATAATATAGTCATATCCATATATTTATATTTCTTCATCACATATAGAAATAATATCTATATATTATAAAAAAAGACAAACAATCTATAGGTATGTCATATTAAAAGTATACCAGCCCTATAATTTTATATCCAAGATTCCACACAGCACTCGTATGGGAGAACACACTCCTCAGTCTAATAGAACTGATAACGTCCATCCTAGGGGTATTGATCATCATGTATCATCATAAGCAAGAAAACACTATTAGACTAAATAGAATATGACACACATATGAAAATCACTACCAATACCATGGGGTGATACTAACAACTAAATCTGGATTAAATTTCTATGTAGAGGATCAGTGCCTATGTAGTGTTGGACACATTGATACCAAAAACTATACCTAGGTCACAAAGATTAATAGAGGATCTCACTCTGGGCCTCAGGGAGGGATTCCAACAAATCTATCTGGGAATCCATGCTAAATGGTTCGTTGTCCATGGAGTAAGATATGATTCCATAACAACCCTCATAGAAAAGATATGGGGAACATACCCTAACAAAACCAGAAAAATATTTGGAGTAAAAGGGATCTAATCCATGTATAAAAGAGTACACGATGTGTATTAGGGGTCACACACAGTGTCCCTTGACCCCAATTCCTACCCCTGTAAATGAACCATGTTATAAAGTCGTGTCTATATAGAACTTCATGGTATGTGGGATTCCCATGTAGTCTACTCATGTTCCATTACACTACTTCATCTTATGTACAAGTTCATGTGTACCAGTACATGGCTTAGCCTATGTATTTGGTCCAGGCTATGTCTAGTTGGGGGAGTTCATGGAGTATAGGCTCCCCATGTTGTCCACCCCATGTTTGTGTACCTCTGAGGTACATGCCAATTTCACCACGGAGAGACTATATGTTGTGTGATACAGGGTCACATTCCATGTGATATTTAACTTCCTCTAGAAACCATAACCACTACATAGGTGTCCAACATGGCATGTTGATCTAGATAACATGCCATTTTGTTCATGATGTTGAAGAATCCCAGATTGCCTCCAACGATTGATCTGGTGCCTCCGGATTTTGATCTTGAGATTTTATCACCACTAGATCAAAGATCCAAACTATTACAAGACTCTCCATCATCAATTAATGTGTTCTATCATCATATCTTTTCATAAACTAGATAAAATCTTCATTATTCATTGTGCACCGAAGAGTGGGGAAGAACACGAAATAGGGTATCCACCATCATCTAAATCACTATGTCTCTATCATTGCACCTTCTTTGTGTCATGATGACCCAAGATCTATGATTTAATATCATTGTGCTAAGAAATGGGTGTGCAATGATCAATTGATTGGGATTTATTGATTAATAGGCCAAAAAAAAGAATGCAGGTGATGAATGTAGAATAGGGGAGATAAGCACAAGAACAGATAAGAGAAATGAACCTTGATTAATGGTTGTGTCGATATCTATTTTTTGTTGTTAGAAAAAAAATAAAATAATTAAAAAAATATTCACCCATAAAACCCCATAATATAAACCCATCCTTCATATCGATCAAACCTTGGATCAATATGTTTGTTTATTGATTCACATTCATCCTGGAAATCAATTATGGGGAAAATCAAAGCAAAACACATGCCCTATGTCAATTTAGATCAATCAATAATTAACAATGGAACATTGTAGCATTCATTAGGGAGATCCTATATATCTAATGCAGGTCGATCATCGATCCATGATCTCATCATCATTCTCCTGGAATAATTATCCAAAGGGATCTCTCTCTCTCCAATGGATCTCTAATGGTTATGGGGTTGTGTGGATAACCCTGGATTTCCAACATAACAATGTATTTATTTATTTTTAATCGCTGCATCAATAAACATGAAATAAAATAATTTAATCAATTATTTTATTCATTTATGCTCCTCCAATGATTTTTTTATAAATTACTTGTGCCGATTAATGTTAATCCATGCCTAGGGTAAGCCTTATTTTATGAACGCAACAGTGCCCTCAGATTTCTGATCTAGACACTTGTTTAGAATTTATTTCACTTTTTTCTAGAAAAATGTGTGTGTAGGCTATTTAATATATTTAATATATTTCAAAAATTTATTTAGGGTATACTGGGCCTTAGAATACCATGTCATCTCAACTCCTAGTATTGAAAATATCCCATATAATATCCAAAACTAACACATTGAAAATACAATACATTATAGCTACACTATCATTGGTTAATCCAATGCATGGTTTTTTAAGATAAAGAAATGTTCCCTTGGAGGCGAAATGGGGATCTGAGTGATTTTTGGAGGGGGGTTATTTAGATTATAAGATCTATAAAGTTAAAGGGTCATTGTGTCTAACATATGTTGTGAAAAAATAAACATTGAAGTTGGTGAATTTGGAAATAAAAACAAATTTATATTATATAATCCTTGAATAAATATTATTATGGGTTATCTCTCTCTCAATTCCATTATTGGTCCATATTTATTAAGATTGATATAAGGGCGTTCCAACTAATAGTGGATCAAGATCATTTTATCGGGTTATTTTAAATTAAATTTATATACACTAATTCATCCCCTCTCATGGTATTCACATATTCTAAGACTAGTAATGTTAACAAATTTTCATATATTTAATGGATTTTTAGTTTTGGATGTTTATGGATTATTTTATATATTTTTTTACTTGAATGATTTTATTTTATGTATTATGCTTCTATAATACTTTGTATGATTGATTAAAATTTTAGTTTCTTCTAAATATCTTGGGAAGATTAAAAAATGGTTACATCATGTCATATTTCAAGTAGAAATATGAGATAATATTCAGATTTTTTTAGGGAGGCTGAATTCAATACCAATATAAAATATTTAATACCCTATACAATTCACTCATGTTATATTCACTGATAGTGTGCTTTATGTTTTGTAACATAGTTGTTAAATTTTATAATGTAATAATATATGAGTTTTAATAGAATACATGGACCTGTACATTAAAAAATGGCTTCATAAAACTAATTAATTATGTTATCCAGGATGTCTTAATACACAGGTGATTGGATCATTAGAACATAAGAGGTATACCATGACGAAATGTCAAACCAATACTTTTTTTGGATATCCTTTATTAATTAGAGAATTTTTACCAACTCTCCATCAATTTATTATTTGTTTCATTTTTTATTTATCATATAATTGGAATTAGTATATTTCATTATTATATTCATTTATTTAATATTTTTTACTAAAAATATTTCAGGTAATGGAATTAAATATATAAGAATCAATAGGTCCCATAACTTGGATGTGTGAGGTATGTACTGTAAATAGGGGAACCATGTATCTTTATCTGAGAGGCTAGTAAGATACATGATATAGTAGACCATGTGATAAAAATTTGAAAGGGTTTTAAAATAAGTTTTTGATTTATAATTCTTTTATATAATTTTTTATGGCCTCTTTTCTGATAAAGATCAATTCCTTTTACCCATACTATAATAGGATAACTAAACATAGATTTACAATAAGTACAACCCCAATGATCTTGAGGCCTATTTTTTTGGAAGAATATTCTCATAATACATCAAAAGGAAACTAGAACAATACATACTAGTTTAATTCCCCATAATGATCTTCTAAATCCATTTTATCTCGTAAAATTACAAAGGATTTTCTAATGAATACATAAAATAATGTTGTGATCTCTAAATCTCAGTAAGATAATAATCATTATAAGGAAACATAAATTACAAGTCAAAAGTTAAACATGATATCATAAAATAGATGGATAAAGAGTAAAATCATGGGAAAATAACATAAAGAATAGGATATCATAAGATCTTGAAATCAAAGGAAATGTTTCAACAACATATAAATTGAAATATACATGAGTCAAGGCTAAATTCCATGATATTATCTCGTGGTTGATATGGGAAAGTCATAATGAAGGAATTTCATAAATGAACATAAAATATCTATTAATCCATCAAAGGAAATAAGAATAACCTATATATATATCTTCGGGAGTCATATATTAAAAATATAGAATCATTACATAATGTTAAATAGTGATATAAAGTTATTTAGATAAGGAATGGTCATAACCCAAACAAAATATGGTTTAGAGACATCCCTTACCTTAGTCCTGATTCATCCCATGCATTATTTATATTCATTTATAATAAATTTATGTTAATTATTTTCTTTCATAATAAAATTTTTCAGGTTTATTAATCATTTTATTTTATTTATTATCATGTTATATTCAATAAATTAGTTATTTAGGTCCATGTCTGGTGTTTTGATGATGTATAGCTCAAATTTCCAAAATAACATTGGAACTTTGAATAAGATTATATTGATTATTATTTTATAATCTAAATAAAAATAATAATTAAATAATTTTCATTTTATACATCAATTATACATTTGAATCCCGTTATAAACAATGGTTAATAAAAAATATCTATGTTACAATCATGGAGACGGCAGACCATACATACACATAAGTAATGCTTTCATTTTTCAATGATCGTGATGAAAATAAAGTAACTATTATTTTAAAAATATATAATTACTTTAATATCATAAATATTATATTATTTCTTTAAATTAGATTTCGTATTCCATCAATGTGATGTGGTAATAAATAAATGAGCATCATATCTTTGTGAGGTGGTAGTATTCCATACACATAAATGACGTTATCATTTCTAAATGGATGGTAAAGTAAGAAGGTATAAGATAAATTAATTTTCCTGAATGATTAGTATTTAATTAATGACATATAGAAACATTAAATACATCATCACTATAATTTTTTAGAGTAGATAATTAAAATGAAGTACATTTTTTTGTGTGGTGATAGCCTTCCATACACACGAAGTATGGTTTCATTTCCAATTTGATGGAAGAGGAAATAGATTTAGGTTATGATATTTACATAGTAACATACTAATATATAATAAATTATTATTTTATTATATAATTATTAATAATTAAGAATTTAATAAGGTGTTTTAAGAAATAAAACAATGATGCTCGGTTAAAGATAACACTTCTTCACACCACCTATTTTGGATTCTACCTGAACCCTACAAAAATTAGATTTATGACCCAAAAAAGGTATCATATAAGTGGGTAATAAATTATGTAAGGTATTTGATAATGTCTTATAATAACTTAATATTCATAATTGTGGAAAATAGAGGACATGAGGTTCTATTTTATAAGTTATAGGGAGTCATATTTTTTGTAAATACACAAAAATATTTAATAATGGGAAGTCGCACTCAATGTAGGTTCATAAAAATTTAGTAAATAATTGGTTGTAGTTGTTATATGGTTGATAAAAACCTATAAAATAGAAAATGAAACATGATTTAAACAACTTATTACATTGACCTATATGGTAACTCACTTTTACCATTTCAGTGTTTTACAATGGTAACTGTATTTTTTACTGTTCCAACTATTCATAATAAAAATAATAATTTGAACATATTCAATAATATTAATTCTGATGATTCAAAATTTGGAATACATTTTATCAAATTCGATTCATATAATCAGTTGAATTAAATTTAAAATTAATCCGACAAACATTTCAAGAAGAAGTTTTACAAAAAAAATTAATTGTTTAAGAAATAGATGATGTTATATTAACTATGGAACTAGCAATCATAATTATATCAATTTAAATTAATATAAATAGATATATAATATATACTTTTCATTTAAATTTATATTTATTTGGGGTTATTTCAATTATTAAAAAAGGATAAACTTTATGCACTTACAAAAGTTTTTAAAAAACCATGTATTAAAGCATAAAAAAATCTTATACCAAAATAATGAAAACTTATTATTCAAATGAAATTATTTATATAACTATAAATAAAATGGTTCATTTTTCTTGTTAACAAAAAATCAAAAATATAATATAAATTTTATATTACTTCACTAATAAAAATGAAATGACTATATTTGAAAATTGGTAATTTTCAGAATTTGGTGAAGAATAAAACTTTTCATAAAAAAACCAAAACATAATCCTAATTTAATTTTTATATAATTATTTAAAAAATTATTTTCATTTTATAAAATAATATATAAAAATTTTAAATAATTTAATTTTAATATTTTCTTACAAGAGCAATGAAAATCATTTTCAGATAAAACATATTTTTTGATGTATAAAATGTATTTATTAATAATTGAGTACAAATTTACTTGGAATTTAAAAATAAATTTATGTTTAACATTACCGATATAAATAATTTCTATAATATTTCATACTATTCATACTCTTTAATATATTTACTAGGATATAACATCCAGAAATAATAATGGTTCATTTAGGCACGTTATTGCCTTTCCTATAGGCATTTGAGAATAATTTTCTATATTTTTAAAAATAGAAGTGTTACATTCTTACCCCATAAAGAAATTTCACATTATAAAATTTTTATTACATTCTAAGATGAAAACAAGAAAGGTTACATCTTCATTATTGCTTCCTCTAGTTCCCATGTTTTATTTTCACAATAATGGTACCACCATAACACTTTGACAAGGTGAGTCTTATTGTTGCATAGAACATTATCTTTATAGTTCATGATCATTACTCGATGATACTCATTTGATATATCATTTTATGAATATAACACCTCTAAATTCAATGTATATAAGGGATCTGTTATGTATTTTCTCAAGAGGAATACATGGATTATGTCATGTACATGAGAATGGGTTGGTGATAGTGTTATTTGATAAGCCACCACTCGCATGTGATTGATAATATCAAATAGGTAAATGTACCTGAGGATTATCACTCTGTTATTACCAAATATAATGAATCTCTTCCATCTTGATATTTTCAAATACACTTTATGTTCATCCTCAAAATCTAGGTCTCATTGATGATTATCAATACAAATGTTTTGTCAACTCTAAGTAGTGTTGATGTTTAATGAATGGTCTAGGATATTTCTACCATTTCCTTAATCATTTAAAGTCTCAAAATCATATTTCCACAAACATAATTTCAATAAATAGTGGTTCTACATCTCTAACCATAAATTTATTCATAAGGATCCATTTGGATTATTGAGTGAAAGCTATTATAGTATGATAATTTGACCAGATAATATTTCTAGTCCCCTATCTCTTTCAAGTCCATCAAACCAGCCCCCAAAATTTATTCAACTCAAAAAAATTTAGATCATATTTGACATCAATTTGGGGTTGATATGTTATGCTGACTTTAAAATTATAATGTATAGTATGTTGGAGGAACTTCTAGAACATGGAGGTAAATATATGATATCATATTGATACAATTGATATTTATGTTCCAAGAATCCTCACCAACACTTTGATGTATTTCATTTATAGTTGACCAAGTATTAAGTCCTATGTAATTGAAAATAAGTGGTAAGTATTTATAAGATAAATAACTAAAAACTATATATATTTGTAAATTCATGTTGTCTTTAGAACCCCAGTGAAAAATTATATGGTGATGTATTTATATTTCTATATAGGTATGGGTAAAGGTTTCATCATCCCCTTTGTATTTTTTCTATAAGAATTCAATTATTTACATACTAGAAAAAATTATGTATATTTAATTATCCCATTTTACATACTATCACATTCGTAATACTCTCGGAGATCTTGATACTTATTCAAGGTCCCTAGGTGGAAGGACATGGTCGATCTCCGTAAATAATTCAACAGGTCCGTATTGATCTTAGGATTGGATGGTACACATAGTTGTGACCCAAATAATATAACTCCTTCTACATCAATATTAAAATATTATTATTTTTATTTTCTTATGGTGTTTCCCATCATTTAGAATTCAACACTATCTATTTGATAATCCTTTAACTTATCCAAAAGGGTTGGTTGAGAAATAGTTTCGGAAAAGAATTATGATGTACCTTAAATAATGATTACAAAATACATCCATTGAATGTATAAGAAGGTTGGATACTTCATAATTATAATCTTGGAGAATTTTGTTAGATCCTTTCTCCTTAGAGTGTATTACACTTTTTTTACTTTCCCTGGATGGTAAGGGATTTAAGAGTCATATTTCCTGATCAACTAAAATTGTAATTGTTGATTCTAGTTTTGATCATCCACTATGAATATATATTTCACACTCATCCCCATAGAGATAAAATATCTATATTTTCAATTCAAAGATCACAAATTCTAACTATATTTCATTCATGGGGTAATTCTTCTCATCGAAATTAAACTACCTTTAGGCATAGGCTATCAATTTATCATTTTTTCATTATCACACATCCCGATCAATTATTTGAATCATTTACACACACTATAAAAGGATACTTACTTGAGGAAGTGTGATTATTGGGAAAATGATTAGCCTATTTTTGATATCCTTAATATTCTATTCACATTAAATATTTTAGAAAAAAAATTACTCTCTTATGAGTTATATTGTTATGAATACTTGACAATCTCAAGAGGTTTTCATAAAGAATCAGTAATACACTCTTATTCCAAGGAAACTATAGATCTGCATTAAAGATGATTTTCTAGGCCAGTCCTCAATTTCCATTATCATAGATAGGTCCACATATATCCCTTTACTATAGAGATTATCCCTATAAAATGATACTTCCATAATCCATAACTCTCATTTACAATACTATTTAAATAGATTCTCCTTTATCAAAGCCTTTCCCATTGTATTCAAATGATACTCACACTCATAATTTTTGTTGAGTAAATCATAATATCATATATTAATTACCAAAAACATTTAAGGTAATCTCTTAATAATCTAATAATTGAGTATATAAATATTTTTGGATCATTAGTGAGTATAAAAGACATCACTATAAAATCATGGTGCCCATTCATTGATTTAATTTTAATTTGGGGAATATATTCTTTATTCAACCTTAATTAGTGTTATCTTGACCGAAGGTCTACCTAAAATAATTA
Organism: Viscum album; assembly: GCA_963277665.1. Classification (NCBI taxonomy): domain Eukaryota; kingdom Viridiplantae; phylum Streptophyta; class Magnoliopsida; order Santalales; family Viscaceae; genus Viscum; species Viscum album. Next base: position 449,244,811 of record OY728127.1, read on the forward strand.
ATAGGCTTCAAATAGTTGATTAAAAAATTCATCTAACTATAGTACGGGATGATAGTTGTTTTTCAATATTTTTTTACTTCACAATAATCAATATAGAGGCTCCATAAAACATTATTCTACTTGATGAAGATAAATATATCACCCCATAGGGTTCCACTCGGGAATTTCAAACCCTTTTATAGATTCTCTTGTAACAGCTTCTTAAACTCTTCTGACTCAATAGTGTTCATTTTGTAATGATTCATTGATATTGGAAGAGATCCTAGTATATGTTAAATTGATAAATAAACCTCTCAATAAATTGGAAGACCTAGAAAATCATTGGGGAATACATCATTATAATCCTTTAAAATGGGGATTTCTTTAACCATTATTATCTCCTTTATCTCAGTCATTTGGGAAATATGTTATTTCTCATAAGTTCATAAGATCCATTCATGAACATAATATTCAAAGGGAGATTCATTATCTTCCTTACACTTTTATTTAATCATAGGGTGACTTGAAATTCGGATAGCGACATCCATCTCTGAAAAGTTGATTTTTTTTATATAAGGATATCCATTCAATAACTAATATAACATCAAACTCCACTAAAGGAAGTAAGATGAGATTTTATGGAAATCTCAATCTATAAACATTGGATATGGAGGTGTTATATACAATTTATGAAACCAATACTCCATTTTTTCTCATAGATCACTCAACCCCAGTGTTTAAAGATGGTTCTTGAATAGTTTTACTGAACATACAAGAAAAAAATAATGCGTAGAACCAAAATCAAACAGTATGTCCACAATTTTTGAAGGAATGGGTAGAATACCTACCACCACATTATTTTCAGGATCCTCATCAGTAATAGTGATACCACATTCTCTTACTTTATCTCTAGGACTTGGAGTTTTTTATCATTTATTGTCTCTGATAAACCTTTCCTTTGGTAATTTTCTTACCCAATTCCCATGTTCATTACAGTAGAAAAAGTACACCGCAAGTTGAGTGTTGAACTAAATTTTCTTATCATCTTCCATATTTATGGGTTTCTTCATTTCCATTCTACACTAATTATACTCTTGACCCTCTTTCCCACAATTTAAGAATCTCTCAGTTCTCATCAAATAGTTTCCATGATGCTTCATCCCACACAATTAATAAGTTTCATGTATGAATTTCTTTCATCCATGGGATTATTGTATTAATACTCCTAAAAAAACTCCATTTTCTATTTTTTTCTCTATTCCCATGAGATTAATACAAGTCACAAATATCCATATCAACATTGAGGGAACTTGGAAAAATCTCTTCATTGTTTTTAAATCCCTAAATCACATATAAATTTCATAGCATTAGATTTACCCCAGCAAACAAAATTGTACACCATGATTTTAGTGTTGATTAAAAAGTTATTGGCATTTCATGAAATCCTTGGAAAGTTTTACTTATATACCTTAATCAATTCAACATCCATTTATATTATATTAAAGAACTCCCTCTCTATTTTAATACAATATGTTTCACGAAATTTTTTTAAAAAAAAAATCATTAAGTCTTCCCATTATATAGAGTCAATATACTCATTAGAATTTTTGTTCTTGATCAATTTTCACCACTGATTTTATTATCCCTTAATATAATAGAATACAAAAACAAATTCTTCTTTTTTTTATCATAAGAGTATAGATAAAATCATCTCGGTGGAGTTAATCCATTATTTCAATAAGATGGGATCAAAATATCCACTATAGGTTGGATGATTGTGTCCCATAAAATCCTCTAATATAATATTATATTTCATAAGAGGATGATTTCATTCCATATAATTTTATGTTATTATTCATAACTCCTCCTGTTTGAGCCAGTACTTCTACGAATTTAATTTCTCCTAATTCTATAAGGTTAGGCATATCTTTATCATAACATTTCATATAAAGTTGGTTATTGGCATGATTTAATGTGTTTCACACCATTAACTTAAATAAAAATGGTAGAACAAGAATAAGTGAACTAACAATCATTCAAATGGGAATCTTATTAACTTTTTAGGAATAACTAATAAATGATAAGTATGTCCTAACTTATGAGTCTCTATTTATCAATCAAGGTTATCCATGGTAATGTTTCATATTATGTTTGTTAAAAAAATATCAAGTCCATCATAATGATTCGTAAAGAGGTTTTTTTATTTTCCAATGAATATCCCCCAATATTGTCAAAAAAGTTTTCATAAATGCCAATTTTTGTGCACTAGGTGGCGATCCAGTCTAACTAAATGAACAGTTTTAGGTTAATTAAACCTAAGAACAACCCTTCTTGAGCCACATCCACTTTTAGTATCCATAATGGGATGTATTTTCTTGGGAACCACTTACTCTTTAATTTAATTAATTTTAGGTATGTTTTCTGATGTTTTTTATTATCCTTATTTCTTTTACTATTTTTTTGAAATCATAATCCACAAAAATAACCATATTATTATCTAATATAAACTATAGAAAGAAATTCCATTCACACACATTATTACATGATTTTTAAACAAAAATATCCAATAACTAAAACCCCAATGATCAGTAGGATTAGTTTATTTGGAAAAAAGTTCATAATACCTAAAAAGAGATCTTAAACAATAAATTTTCATTTAATTATGAATAATGAGCTCTTAAATCCATTAGAGATCCTAAAACATCCTAGTATAACCTAGGGAATATAGAAACGAAATATGTTATATAAAACTCTTAGTATTTTAATTAAAATTATAAGGAAAAATAACCTATTTGTCAAAAGTATAACATGATACTATAAAATAGATGGATCATGTGTAACCACATGAGAGAACAATATAATGAACATGAAATCATAGTAAATGTGGTATAAACATATAAAATTTCATAAACATGAGTCAAGGATAACTACCTAGAAAATTTCACATGGTGGTCAATATCCCAAAATTGATTTGGTTTACTCCCTAATCCTGTATAAGACAAATCATGAGGCTAAAGCATCACCCAATGCATTGTAGAACTATCTGAGAACACCAATCACAATATGTTCATGATTTAGTTGTTATATAAAATTAAATCAATAATAAGGAATAAGAATAAGGGAACCCCATGGAATGAAATTTTCTATATAATCTCCACTCATATCATAATCAATTGAGATTACAAACTGAATGCATTTGAGAAATGGACATAATAAATATATTAACCCATAGAAGGAAGGGAGTATAATCTTATAATATATGTGAGTGACCTATATTGAAAATTTATATGTGTTCTATAACTTAATAGGGAGATATAAAGTGAGTTAGAGAGAGAATGGTCATATCCTGAAGAAAATGGGTATTTAGAGAGATCCCTTACAATGAGATTCATTTGTCATTTCTATTCATTATCTCTCTGAAATAATAATTTTTTTTAATTATTTAATTACATTATAATATTTTTCAATTTTACTAATAATTTTATTTTATTTATTATAAACATATATTCAATTAAATTATCAATTAGGTTCAAGTCAGACATTATGATGATGTTCAATTCATATTTCAAAAATCACTATGGAAATTTGACAAATGTTTAATATATTATTTTTTAATCATATCCATAATAATTATAGTGAAATAGTTGAAACATTTATAAATCAATTATACCATAAAATATCATGATGAATGGTTTTGATAAATGATCTATGATAAAATCATGGAGATAGTAGTCTATATCTATACATGAGTAACGTTTACATATTTCAAATATCTTGATGGAAAGCAGGTAAGTGTTATTTTATATTTCATGAATGCTAATTGTAACATCCCAGATAATTATAGAATAATAAATTTTATTATCTATAAATATTTATTAATTATATATTAATTTTACATAAAATTTGAGGTTATGTTTGATAACGTACCTGACACGTAATAACGAGTTTCATCGAAATATTTTGTTGTACACAATATTGAGATATACCAAAAAATAAAACATTATTAATATTATTATTTTAAATGGTAGTTATCAACTAACTGTTGTATTGTATATAATTTATGGAAATAAATATATTAGGTTCAAACATGTTTATTATTATTTTTTACTTTATTCTAATAAATATTAGAGTCTTAAAATGAAAATAAATCCAATTTTAAGCATAAAATACTCTAATATTTTTTAAAAGTAGTTTTACCACCTTCTGATGGAGAACCATTTTTAAATCTTGTTTTTGACACTTTTATAAAATCAATTTTACAAAATAAACTTCTTCTATGGAATAGAGACATCAAAATATACATCAGATATTTTTTTTGTATTTTTATGATAAAATTAATATTTTAATTAATGGTGAAAAATACTACATTTTAATCTGCATTTTATCCTAATTTATTTGTATTGTTATATTATCATTTTAATTGGTTTTAAAGTATATTTATATACTTTTATTATCATTTAATCCAATTTTGGTCATTTACAATAATTTTACATTTAAATTTGATATAAATACATGTCAATATTTTGATGGTTTTTACTTTTTAAAAACCTGTTTTCTCCTTCCGACAATGGGATTAAATTCAATTTTTATTTTTCCACTTATGTGATTTTAATTTTAAAAAACTAATATACATTTTTTTAATAAATATGAAACTTATGGTTTAATATGATCGGAATAATGTTTTTCGAATAGAAATTTTGGTTTTTTATTTACCATGGTCAAAGGGTAAATCAAGTAAATAAGGGTAAAAATATTATTCTAATAATATAAAACTACCCTAAAACTTATCCTTACCTTATTGGATATGTTATTTATCACTAATAAAATCTTTTGGATTAAAACTTTTCCTTTGAAGCCACTTGGGTGTGATTATGACATTTGTAACAATTAGTTTAATATGATGGAAACAATATCATAAACATGAGTCTTTTTACTAAAACAATTTTAATATGGGGTAATATAAGTGATATATTATGATATCAATATTCATTAATGATATAAAAATATTAATTATATCATTTTATTTTATTTATAATTTTAATACATTAAATAATTAAATTTAATTATGATGTAGTGATGATATAGTGATTGCTTTATTAATGAAAAAGTCAGGTAAATGATATTATAAATATTTAAATAAATAAAAAATTTCATAATTTATGTCTTCCAAAAAATTTCTCGAGGACTATTACATTTTTGGATTGAGTTAATGTATCGTTTTTGAAGGAATCAAGTTTTTATGAATTTAAAATTAAATATGATTAGTGTCAAAATTGATATAATTCATAACATAAAATATAAAATAGTTAAATAAATGTTAAAAAATTTATAAAAATATAATATTTGAGAAAATGGTTATTATAAGTCCTATTATTTCATAAATTAAGCTTTTGTTGGTTTTATATGTTATAATATTTATAATAAGAGAAAAAGTGTGATTAACATGATATCACGGTAATATTAAAAAATAAAAAATAAGAGTTAAAAAAGATAAGGATTTAAAACTATTAAAAAATGTATAACTTTAATTTTATTACATGTATTTTACCCAAAATAATCTTATCTTTGAAATAAATGTTTTTTGAACCATTTGGAATTGAAATTGAATTTATTTTAAGTTAATATTTTAAGAGTATCCAAGGGTGCCCATCCCCTCTCCTATAAAAAAGAACCCACACTTCTCTAATACTCACATTTAAAGAACCATTAGGTTCAGAAAAGATCTAACCAAACACATTCCTATAATCCCTATTCACATTCTTGAGGCCTTCTTTTAGGCATAACACCCTTCTTTTAGGTGTTAAGTTTTTCTTTAATGGTGATCAACCTAAGAAAAGGTATCATTTTCTTAGAGTATTTTTATTTTATTACTTCTTCCACATCCATAAAGTCTTCTCCAACCATGATGAGATAATTAATCCAGTATCCTAAAAATATATAGATTTTATTATGTTAAAATCATCACCTAAATCCTTCTCCACTGCTATTAATTGGGAACGTAATTAATCGTTCGTGCGTATTTTCAAATTATCACCTCCACAAACAGATCTAATTCATTTTCCATAACAATCTATCAAGAATGTTTATAATTAGAAAATAAGTGTTAATTTATGATATAAATGAAATAAATAACATTTTAAAACAAAAATACTTCAATTATTTTCATACATTCATGCACATAAAAATGATAATGTCATTCATGTGTATGTGTGAACTATCACCTCCATGAATTGATGTGACTTGTTTTTATTCATTACATAACGTGTATGATATAAATATAATTATATTTAAATTATTAATGTGATATTAATGATTATATTGTCATTATTTAAAGATTAAATAATAATTACCATACTTTTATAATGATCAATGAAAAATGAAGATGCTACTCATGCGTACGTATGGCATGCCCTCTTCATGATTATAATGTTGTTCATTTTTCAAAACCAAAATTCATGGTTTGATTTAAATTCAAAATTTATGCATAAAAAGGAAAATAATTTCTTGAATTTTATTCAATAAATGATGTAATTATGACCACATGGACTAGTGACATCATAACCATGTTCATTTTTGACTTGGGTACCGAATATCGACAAAACGTCTCACATAAAAAAAATATGTAATTTTTATATCATGGTACTAAGTGATTACTAAAATAGAAAAATTTTCTCAATAATGTATTAATTAATCTAAGTTTATTATTTAGAAATTTAAATATTGTATGTGATGATTCGGACTCACGGTATTGTACTTTGTCTCAATAAACTTTCATGGATGCATAATTTGATATTATACACCACATTGTTTTATACCATGTATAATAAAATACTTTTACTTTTAATTTCATTCAAAGGTTTTTGAAAGTAATATTTTTATACAAATAGTTTTACTAAATGATAAAAACGAATTTTTTTAATTTATGTGGTGAAAATGACTTTTTCCACCACTGCTGCCATTATTTGATATTTGGATTCTTCTACATGATAGAATTTGTTTTCAATGAAAAATAAATAAAATATAACATTTTCATGTATTTTGGTATTGAAAATGGTTTATATAAAGGATTTATTATTTCAATAACTTGAAATGATATCTTTTGAATGCAATATGGAAATTTTAATTTTAGGTTATGCTTATTTTTATTGTTTTGATTATGTTATGGTTCATGGGAATTGGTTATGTATATGGGTGGTTCCATGATAAGCTAGGGGCGCAGGTGAGCTTGAGATAGCTCTCCAATTCATTTGGTAAGGATATAGAGTTAAATGATAAAGTTTTTCTTAAGATATTTAGTGAATAGACTATTATGGGTATTCCAAAAATAACCATGAAGGTTACTCTCTATATACCTGTGAAATCTATAATGTTAGTATGATATTGATTTCATAAGTTACCTTTATTATTTATGATTTTATTATGTTTTTTAGGATTAATATAATTTCATGTATTTATAAAAATTCCTAGAAATTTGTTTTCTTTCATTATTCTATATCCCTTACTAGGTTTGTATGCTCATCCCATGTTTTTTAAATGTTTTCACATGGTATATAGACGGGTAAGAGAAAGGAAAAAGCCAAGAATATTTTTATCCAGAAAAAAAATCATATTTACTTTTAAAATTTTGATATAGTGGAAGAAATGGATACTATTATAGTTTTATCCACTTAATATGAATTTGAGTTGTTATGTAATAGTTTTATCCTAGTTCTCTAAAACTATAAACAAGAAAAGATCCCTAATATGAATTCTTGACTGAACTCAAGATTATGTAATATTTAATACTAGGGTTATATATTTGGTATCAAAGAGTAGGTTTGGACAAATTTATGGATTATGAGTTGTGGTTAAAAATATGGTAACATTATATGACTTTTATTTTGGATAAATCGTTGTTCTATAACTTTTTCAGATCAAGAAATTTCAATTACTATTGTAAGGAAGAGGATTGCAAATAACATTTCTATCTATTCTTAGTGACTTGATTGTAATAATTATTTCAAAGTCATGTCTCGATGAATTTGAAACATATTATAATATAAAACTCACTTAAAAATGGTTGTTTGAGATAAAAAAACCCATCCACTACACCTCAATACCATTGTAGATCATGGGTCATTTTTAATCAAATCTTATTTTCTCAGTATTATAATATTTTCCAAAAAAGGTAAATATTTTTTAGGAATTTGTAGATATTTTACCTTATATCATGATTATAAAGAATATTATGATTTTGAATAATTTTTTGAAGATGTATACCCTTGCACAATAAATTTATATTTTCTTTCAAAATATATTCTTTCTGCACATACTTATGCTATTTTAAAAGGACCATTAATTGAACGTTTCAACTCAAACTCAGTCTGAATATTTTATAAAAGTATTATCTATTGTTTTGAAATTATATTTCAAATAAGATTATTTTCCAAATCTATTTTTCTTAAAAAAACCTATACTACCCAAGTAGTACAAGGTGTATTTGGATAAAGGAAGCAAGTGATTTTGAAAAACCTCTAAATCATTGTTTCAAAGCATGGACCTTATATCTACGTGTATAAAATGAAGATGAAACCCAGTGGAAACCCTAATCAAGGGATTATGTTATTTTTTTGGAATAGTTTTTTTAAATCATTAAGAGGTGAAATAAAAAAATTTGTTGAAATATATAAAACATCATGAATTAAGATATTGACATCATTATGACTTGGGATTCAAATTAGATATATAAGGCAATCCTTAAGGATAAAACATGTTAAGGTTATTTTTTAAGATTTTATCTCATATTGGCAGTTTTTTGTAAGAATAATAGAGTGTTATAAAAAGGAAAACATGCAGGATGGGGGACAACCCATCTCATCAGACAAGGCTGTAGGGATCGAACCCATAACTGAATGGTGACAATGTTTTATCACCCACCACTAGCCAATATGATGTCCCTAGTTATTATGAATTCATTTTTTAGTTAAACAAGTTGATAGAATAAGAATAAGTTGATTTTGGAAGCATATGTTTTATCAAATGGATATCCTTGGTATTAGAAAATGAATTTGGGATTGAGTGATACATGTTATTTTGGAAGACATTCACTATTTTTGGGAACCCTATATGCTTAAATAAAATAGAATACATGGATATTTTTTATATGATTAATGGTTGAATTTTATTTTAGAGGAATATATGTTTTTATTAAGGACTTATAGTTATTTGTGTTATTTATGGAATTGATTAAACTAACATAGAGAATATTGGATTTTGGAAATTACATTCTTGGTATGAGACATTAAGAGTGGTTGATGTTATGGAGATAAATGATAGAAATTATCTTGTAAGATTATTTCATTAAATCCTTATGATTTTTGTATTTAATATTAGTTACATTTCTTTGCCTAATTTTAAGGATAGTTATTTGTGGAATGTTCTATGTTGGACTTTGGTATTAGTTTTGAATTTTAGAGAATAAAAAAGTCATTATTATTTTAATGTTTATTATATTTGCGGAATTATTTTTTTTATCCTAACTTATTAGTTTTTGGAAATGTTTCAAGACATAATGAGTAGACAGTTTATCTTTTTTGGATTCTTTTTATTCTCTTGAGGTTGATTCTAATATTTCTGACATGAAAAAAATCCCTTAAATACTCATAATTTTGGGGGAAATATGAGTTTGAGGTGGAATTTGACTAAAGGATTAAAATCTACTTGTCATGTAAATTAATTTCCTTATGATCTTAGTCTAGGAAGTAAATAAATTCTAAAAAATTATGAAAAGGATCATAAGACTAAAATGTTTTCTGTTTACTTTTCCAACTATGAAATCAAATCCCGTTTATCCCATTATAATATTTTGGTTTTTTAATTTTTAAATTTCTCTTAGTCATGTTTTCTATCACTCTCCATCAGAACATGATGGTTAGTTTTTCTTCCATATCCATGTTTTCCAACATGAAATCCTAATATGTGTTATCTCAGGTGACTTTTGTACTTCAATTTCCTTATTTTAATGTGGAACTTTTATTTACTCTTTTTCTGATGTTGGATTTCAATTATGTAATTTTGAAAAGTAAAACCATAGTTACCGAGCCCAGATTTAAAATTCTCAGGATGCAATATCCAAAAGGGGGGAAGGATGTATCATATCAGGTAATTATAGAATAATACATTTTCATTGAATTAAATATTTATGAATTATTTTTTAATTTCACATAAAATCGGATTCTATGTTTGATAGCATTCGTGATAGGAAATAATGGGTTTCTCTAAAAACTTATGTCTCACTAAAGATTGAGATATACTAAAAAATAATAAAATATTAATATTATTATATTAAATGGTAGTTATCACCTAGTTGTTGTATTGGTTATAATGAACAGAAATAACTATATTAAGTATAAACATGTTTATTAAATGTTTTTACTTTCTTCTAAAAAAAATTGGAGGCTTAAAATGATAATAAATCCAAATTTAAGCATAAAATACTCAAATATTTTTAAAATGTATTATAAATGACTTTTGATGGTGAAAAATTTTTAAATATTTTTTTTAACTATTTTATAAGTTATATTTTACAAAAAACATCTTATTTGGAAGTGAGACCTCAATATTTACTTTGGTTACATTTTTGGTATTTTTCTGATAAAATTCCTAATTTAATGAATAGTAACAAATACAGTATTTTATTTCACAAGTACATTTTCATCTAATTAATTTTTATTGTTATATTACCATTTGAATTTTTTTTACATTATATTTATATTATTTTTTTAAAATGTTATAAAATTTTGTTCTTTAGAAGTAATTTCCCATTTAAATTTGATATAAACGCATGTCAATCTTTTGAAGGTTTTTACTTTTTAAAATTGTGTTTTCTTATTCCAACGACGGGATTAAATTTAAAATTAATTTTTCTACATTTTTTAATTTAATTTTCAAAAACTAATACACATTGTTTTAATATGTAAGAAAAATGTTTTTTAATAGGATAAAAATCATTTTTGGTGAATAATAATTTTACAATTTTATTTACCACGGTTATAGGGTAAATTGGGTAAATAAGGGTAAAAATAATATTATAATAATCTAAAACCACCCTAACACTTTTACCAAAATTACTAGATAAGTTATTTCTATCCAATAATATACTTTGGATGAAAATTTGGCCTTTGGAAGCCACTTGGTTTTGATTAATACATTTATACCATTTAATTTAAAGTAAAGGTAAAAATATCCTAAACATGGATCTTATTTCTAAAACAATTTTAATATGGGGTTATATAAGTGATATCATTGAATATAAATATTAATTTGAAATATTTAATGATTACCTATATCATTTTATTTAATTTATAATTTTTACACATTAAATAATTAAATTTAATTATGACAAAACGATGATGTTATGATTGCATTATTAATGAAAAAAATAAAATAAATGATATTATATATATTAAAATAAATATTATTTCACTTAATTTATTCCCTACAAGAATTTTCTCAATTACTATGACATGTTATTATTTATTTAACATATATTTTTATAAAGAATCAAGTTATGATCTTTTTTTAAAATATCCAGTATGAATATTGTTAAAATTGACATAATTCATAAATTAAAGTATAAGATAGTTTATCATATGTTACAAAATCAATAAAAATATAAGATTCAGAAAATTTGTTAGGATATGACCTAATATGTCATAAATGATTCTTTTTTGGTATTTTTACAAGTTATGGTAATTACATTAACACAAAAATTCTAGATAACATGATATCATGGTAAGATTAAAAAAGGTAAAATAAGTGTTAAAAAAATGATAAGGATTAAAAAATATACAAACCATGTATTATTTTTATTTTATGATATTTTTTCAACCAAAAGTAATATTATAATACTAATAAATGAGTTTGGGACCATTTGAAACTGAAATGGAATTTATATTAATTTAATATTTAAAAAGTTTCCTAGGTTGCACATCCCCTCTCCTATAAAAAGGTACTAACTCTTCTCTAATACTCTCATGTCAAGAATCGTTTTTTGGACAATATATACCCAAACACCATCCTAGAATCTATTACCACATTCTAGAGAACTAATTTTTCGCATAACACCCTTATTTAAGGAGTTAAACCATTCATCAAGGGTGATCAGCCGAAGAAGAGGTACTGTTTTCCTTAAGTATTTCTATTTTATTTATTCTCCCATTTCCTTCAATTATACTCCAACTGTGATGATATAATAACTCCAATATCCTCAATATACTAAGATTTTATTATTATATCATCATCATATATATACATCCCCACATATATTAAATGGGAAAGGAATTAATTGTTTGTGTGTACGTGTAAATTATCACGTCCATGAACCGATCTAATTCATTTTCCAAAACCATCTATTAATACTGGTTATAATGAGGGAATAAATGTTTATATATTATATTAATGACATATTTATCATTTCAAAAGTATAATATTTCAATTATGTTCTTACTTCCATATGAATAAATAATATAATGTCATTCGTGCGTACATGTGAACTATCACCTCCACAAAGCGATGAGACTCATTTTAATTCATTATATAACTTGTATGATATATATAAGTATATTTAAATTATTAATATTATTTTAATTATAATATTCTCATTAATAAAATATGAAAAAAAAGTTACCTTACTTTCATAATGATCAATGAAAAAGGAAGACATTACTCATGCGTACGTACGACTTACTGTCTCCATGGTTATAACATTGTTCATTTTTTAAAATGACACGTCATAGTTTGATTTAAATGCATAATTTATGTATAAAAATTATAATAATTTCATTAATATTATTCTGAAGATGATTTAATTATGACCACATGGACTAGTGACATCCAAACCATGTTCATTTTTGACTCAAGTACCGAATATCGACAAAACGTCTGACATGAACATAAATAATTATGTAATTATTATAACATGGTAGTAAGTGATATAAAATGAACAATAAAAATTAAAAAGGTTCTCAAGAATCTATAAATTAATGTAATTTTATTGTTAAGGAATATAAAGATTGTATGTGACGAGTCAGACTCATAGTAAGGGACTTCATCTCAATCTCCTTTCATGGAGACGTAATTTGATATTATACACCAGTTTCTTTTATACGGTGTATAATAAACCCTTTTGAATTTTAATTTAATTCAATAGTTTTAAAAATAAATCTTTTTCTATTAAGTGTTTTTCTAAACTTTAAATAATATGTTTTATTAATGTATGCATTGACAACCACTTTTTCCACCACCCTAACCATTATTTGATATTTGGATTCATCTACAAGCCCTACTTTTTTAAAAGAAAAATTAATACCATATGACCTTTTCAGGTATTTTGGTATTTAAAATGGTTTTGATAAAGGATTTATTATGTCAATATCTTGAAATAATCTCTTGTGAATTCAATGTGGAAGTGTTATTTTCCATTATTCTTGTTTTCAACATTATGATTATGTTATGGATCAAGGAAATTGTTTATATATACAAGTGATTCCTTGATAAATAATGGGAGGTTGATCCAATTATAGATCTATTATTCAGTGGGTAATGATAATGAGTTAAATGACAATGTTTCTCCTAATAGATTTTGGGAATATACTGTGATGGGTATTCCAAATATAACTATGAAGGAGACTCTCTTTGTAGTTGTGAATGCTACAATATAAGTATGATTTGGATTCCAAAATTTCCCTTTATGATTTATTATTTCTATTATTTTTTTATGATTCTAATAATTTCATGTGTTTATTAATTTTCATGGACTAACGATTTCTTTCCCCATTTTATATCCCTTACTAAGCTTTTTGTGCTCATAAAATGTTTTTAAAATGTTTTCACATGGTATAAAAATGGGTAAGAGAAAGGAATAATTCAATAATATTTTTATTAATAAAAATAAATCATGTTTAATTTTAAATGTTTTATATTTTGGAAGAAATGGAAATTGTTTTAGTTGTATCTAATTTGAATAAATTTGAGTAGTTATTTAATAGTTATGTAAAAATTATCTATAAGTCTAAAACTAAAAATATACCCAATGTGAATCCTTGAATTAACTCAATATTATGCAATGGATACTACTGGGTACTTATACTAATTATATCATAAATATCAAATTATTCTTAAATGCACTTACATAAACCTTTCATTCAATGTGGTAATAAAACAATTCCTCTGTACACACGAACAACATTATCATTTTTTAATTGATGGTAAGGTAAAAAATTATTGAATATAATAATCATCCAGAATGATTAATATTTCATTCAAATAATATATAAATATTATATACATTGTCACGAATATTTGTGATATGTGATGGTGGAAAATGAATCACATTGGTTCATGGGGCGATACTCCACTATACACATGAACAATGGTTTTGTTTCCCATTTGATGGAGGAGGAAATGTATATAGTTTATTAAAGTAATTAATAATATATCAATGAATGGGGATGGTGATGATATTATATTATCATTATTGGTTAATATTTTAAGCATGTGAAATAATAAATAAAACAAAGATGCTCAGTTAAGATCAATACTCTTCTTTGGATAACCTCTTTATGATTGAACCTAAAGCATTACTAGATTTGATTTCATATAATAAAGGACTCTAGTACATCATTACAGAATAGATTAATGTGTTTTATAATGTATTTTATGAGTCAAAATTTTTGTGTGTGTGTGTAAATAAGGTTAGATGAGTTTACGTTCTATATGTGAAATGGAGTTACATTTTTTGTAAATACTAAAAACTATTCAATAATGGCCAGTCACTCCCAAGCCATGTGTCTCCAAAATTTATCAATAATGTATTGGCTCGGTTATATTGTAAATAAATCCTCCATGTTTTAAAAATATATATATTATAATATATATATTTCATTTACCCCCAAGGCTTTTTTAACAATTTTACTTTTTTACTATAGTTAGTTATTTTTTTAATATATTTAAAATTCATTATCACCAAAATTAATTTGAAATTATTACCTAATATTAAATAATATTTTCTAAAATATGTACTACATTTTATAAAATTAAAATAAAAGTATTGGTATAATTAAATTTTAAATTAACCCCTCAAAAAATGTCAAAAACATATTTTTTGAGAGATGCATTTCACAAGAAATCAATGATATTTTATTAACTATATGGTAAGTAATCATAATTATATGAATTTAAATTCATATAAATATATATAATCTATAAATTTATTTTCAATATTTGTTTATTATGGGTTATTTTAATTTATCAAAATTGATAAACTTTCTGAACATACAAAGAGTGTGCATAAAAATTGGTTTGTTATGCATAAAAATAATATTATACCAAAATCAAGAAAATAAAATATTAAAATGAAAATAATTAGATAAATGTAATAAAAATAATCAATATTTTATTTTAATACTATATAAAATATTTAATATAACTTTGAAATTACTTTATTTAATGAAAATAATTGACATTATTTGAAGGAAATGATAATTTTCACAATGCACTGAAAATAACACTTCATAAAAATCCAAATATTTCACCCGAATTTAAAATTGATATGATGATTAAATAATTGATTTTAACTTCATAAAATAACTTTTATGAAATTTAAATAAAATAATTCTATTTTTTCTCCAAAAAATAAATAATTTTCTTGAATAAAACATATTTTTTAATGTACAAAAATTTTTCATTGAAAATTGAGTACTTATTTGCTTGTAATTTTTCAAAACATTTATATTGATTATTAAATTTAAATATACTTCATAATGTATTTAATAATATTAATATCTATAAAATTAATATCTGGGATATGATGATTATATATAATCATAGTTCTTTTAGGAATAGTCACGTGTTTCATATATGCTATCAAATATAGTTTTCATTATTATAAAACTGTGATGTGTTAAATTGGATGATTATAATGTTAAGTTATTATTTTTTGTTATATTTATAGTATTTTGATAATTATTAATTATTTAATTATTTCATATATATTATTTGAAATTTTTAGATTTTTTTATGAGTTTTTATTTTTAATTAATGATTGATATAAGCCTCTTATAAGAGATATGGAGAATCCTTAAGAAGGATCCATGGATAATTTCCCACGAGTTAACCCTAACTTCATTCAAAACTCGATTGATATGTTCTTCTAAAATATCTCAACTATAGGAAAAGAGAGAGAACAAGATACATCTTAAGCTAGGTAATGTTCCTTGGAATTTAATATGAAACCCCAAAAAACCATACATGGTGATAAAAGGTATAATAAAGTTGAATAGAGGCGAGAAAAAAAAATTAAAATCATATTCAACTTTTTCATGAAACTCTATTGAAATAGCACACTTATATTTTAGGGGGTCTAATTAAGAAATTTTTTAGTTAAATGGTACATTAAAACATATATATATATATATATATATATATATGGTTATTAACTTATAAGGATTTAAGTTTTGTTTCACTAAGAGTTTTATCTAGAAACCCTAATGTGGAAATATTATTTATATTTCCAACATCTATAGTGGAGTGATTTTATTGAGATGTTTTATGAATCCTATTTAGTAGGTTTTTTGAAATATTTAGTTGAGTTAGAATATGATGGCCATTAATGTATCAATAAATCAAGATGAAAATTTTAAATAATATCAAATTGAATCTAGTTCATTTTTTACTCACCATATATATATATATATATATGTAAGTTTTAACTAATGTATTGATGGATAATATATATATAATCAGGATGTAAAAAAATTTGGAGTAATTCTTTTGTAATAATGGGAAATCATAATACCACATATGGTCATAAGTGGAGGTTAGATGAGTTTTGGTGGTTTTGTAGTGGAAGTGTGAATCAAGTGTCTGACTCTTTATCCACATATCCATATTTTCATGGAATATAGTAATGTTTCCACTATGTAATGATGTGTAATATCAACCCCATTTTTTTGAAATACTCAAATGAATTTATTTATTATGGTTATCTATTATATTTGTAATTTTTTTCTTGTAAGTATCTTCAATAGTGTTGTATGGTTAGGTTATAGATTGATTTGGATATATGTTCTAGTTTGTGGAACCTAAGGTTTCTAAGACTTTTTATAGAAGGTAGTTTGGATGGAATGAACAATTACATGTCTAAAATCCTATGTATAATATCTCACAACAAGATGGTAGATCCTATGTTCAACTAAAATCTGAGTGATTATTTTTTTCATAATAAAAAACTAACAAATAATTTGTCAGAATAGTGATGGTTTGAGGTATTTTTCTTATTAAATATTCATTAATATATTAATTATGTTGATGAAATTTCACCATATTATTTGATATGAAATAAAGTAGTTATAAATTTAACTATTAAAGAATAACTGATGGACTATGTTATAGAGATTACTCTTTATTTATAAATGGAAAGGGATTAATCATTCAAATAATCTTCTTGTGTAAAAGTAATATCTAATGTCAAAAACATATTTAAATTTATTATCTTATAAATTTAAATTTTTTATCTTATCATGGGGATAGAATATATGACTATCATGAATCCCCATATTGATTTTTATTATTGAAAGTTGGTGTTACGCTTATCTGATGGAAACATTCACATATTTTTTGGTGACTAGGATTCTGGTGGGGTAAAGGAGTATACTATTTTATAGGTTTTGGAGACTATATAGCTTAAATATTGATTTTATAGATTAAATAAAATGGTTTTAACTTCTTATATTGGATTATAGATATCAATAAGTGTTCCATGATGAATTTTCTATATTACTTTTAGATAGGAAAGTTAAATTATTGATTGAATTTCTTCTAAGGTTGAGTTCAATTTCCATACCCTATTATCAAATGAATCATATATAATTGATGGAATTTAAAATTAATCATGTATATATTAAGAGAAAGGGATTAATTCACATATTTATGTCACCTTGGGTAGAAAAAATTTTATTTTATAGATATACTCCATTATTTAATAATTGATTACAGAAGGCTTAATGAAATAAATAAAAATAATTAGAATCATTGTCTAAAATTTATAACCTTTTTTATAAACTCAAATGACTAAGGTTTTTTCCCTAGATTTTCATTTTATTAAGATATCATTAATTGGGGGAAATTAGTGTGATATTCATGAAACTTATTTCAGAAGAATAAATATAAATTATGAGTATTTAGGTATGCATATTTATATTATAAAATCCACTGTATAGTTCTTGGTTTGATGTACCGTATCTTTTATTGATATCTTGAATAAATTTATATGATAGTTTCAGATGATATATTGTTTTATAACCTATAAATGGGAGAACATAATGATCATCCTAAAATTATTTTTAGGACCCTCGACGAATACATTCTGTATATTAAACAATATATTTTCTCTTCCCAGATCAAGAAAGTAAAAGTATTGGGTATTTTGGTTTTTGGAAAAATAATAATTATTGACTAGAAGAATTTGAAATCTATAATGAATGAGGATAATCAAATGGAAGTTTTTAAAATTTTATGATTTTTGAGATTAATAGAAAACTATTTTTTACTTAATCAAAATTTAACAAAATTATCTCACATTGAAATCTTTAATGTGCAAGTGTGTGGAATTTTAATGGACTGGTGAATTTCAAAATCCAATTAAGACTTTATGAAGATGTTTTATAATATCTGTGGTTTTTATATAATAATTCCTTCTTTAAAATAAATATAGTTAAATTTTTTACTTAAAAAGTACGTCATAAATTAATCTTATACACCGTCAAATAAGTAAACATCATTTAATTTTATAATATAATATTTTGAAATAATAAATAAATAATTCTATAATTTAAATATAGATATTATTTCACAATATTATTAATAAAATAACATAATAGAAATTTAAAAATAAAATAGTTTGTGGTTCCTAAGAGTTATCAAAATAACGAATCACACAGTGAAATGAAATCAAATCTTTATATATCATGTTTGGATTTTTTTAAATGAATTATATATATACTTTAGGGAAAATTTATTAAATGGATACTTTTATAAAAAATGGATATATTTTTGAATCATAATGATTATATGACGTAAATTATGTTAAGATGGACATTTTCATAATAATATCACCATTACAATAATAAACTAATCATTAGAATGTAAAAAACTATAGAAATAATAAAATTAATGATAAGTAATACTTAGAATGAATAAAATAAATTAATATAAATATTAGAATATTATAATATTAATATACACATTAAGTAACTAAAAAGTTGTTAATGTGTATTTTTATATATGATTTTCAGTATCATATTTAGTAAAAAAATTATTTTGATATTAAAATATTAATATTCAAATAACCTAATTTTGAAATTTATTTTGATGAAATGGATCTCATTTCTATAATTAGCAAGACCAAATTATTCTTAAGTGATATTTTGGTATTTTTCCAAAAAAATGTCAAATATAAGTGAATAATACTAATATAATATTGATTATATAGAAAGTTTAATGAATCCATTATGATGGGAAAATAAGTTAAAATATTAAAAAATTAATTGACATGAAATTAAAAATAATTCTAAAGAAAAATAATTTATTTCAAAAAAATAAATTAACTTTCTAAACATCTAAATAAATTTCCAATGTCTAAATTTAATTTTTTTTTAAAAAATAAATAATTTTACTGATTAAATGTATCGATTTATAGCATTCATTGTTAAAATATTATAGATATGAAAATTTGTTTAAATTAAAATAAATTTTTGACTCACTAAAATCCTATATATTCATATTCTAGAGAGAAAATAATAATTTATTAAATATTTTATTTTAAAACACACCTCTTTTCACATATAAATATTTCTATCATCTACTCATTAATCCTAACTTCTTAAAAATCATCCATTTCAAAATTCAAGCCAAATCTCATCGTAAAAAATCCTATAAACATTATAGAATCTCTATTCAAAAAAAAGGTCATATATCAAATCCTCTATGTGTGTACCTAAGTGAGATTATCATATATAGGAAAAAAAATTATAGTTATAGTCTTTATTCATTAACTTATTAACCTTATTAAATTTATTGTTATAATTATAATTTCATGATATCTATGTCATTATTAATTTATAATGTATTTATGAAAATATAGAACTTAGTTTTTTTGTTTCATTTAATTACCTTTTAAAAACATCACTGTGGGTAGGTTTAGACAACATAAGTAAATGATAATGTCTTGTTTTCTCTTTTTAATTTCATGTTATTTTTCAAATTGGTCTTCATATTTCTATATAATAGTAATAAAATGTCAATAAAAATATAAAATTATTTTCTAATAATTTTTTTTATATTAATGAAATTAAATTTAAACAATAATGATAGGTTTAATGGCTTAAAAAGAGGTCACCAAGAAACATATCAAAAAATTTATCAAATATTGTGCATATATTAAATCATAGAACTTTATAATTCTAAAATAATTTCAACCCATTTATATGACTCTTATTAATCATATGGATTCATTCAAAGAACATTGTTCGTTGTTTTAATTATAGTAAAGCAGCTTTTGAGTTATTGATTGTGGGAAAATAAATAATAAAAATGGAAAAATTAACAAATTTAATGAATAAAAGATTTAAATAAATGAATGATAATATATTAAATAGAAAATAATAAATATATATAATATGAAATCATTATATGTAATTTGTTCATTTAATAGGTTAGAGTGTCATCCAAAGTGAGTCTATAATCAATAACATGGGGAACATTTTCTCTCTCTCATTCATACACTTTATCTTATACATCATATGTCTATCTTCCTTTTTTAATTAACTTATGTAATATATAAAATAATTTCTGATTTTATTTTTTTCATATTCCATATTTTTTAGGTATATACAATTCTTCAAAATTCTCTCCTTATAAACTCCATTACAAACAACCATATACTATTCATTTATTAATCTCTTCCACATTTATTTTTATTTCATAGATTTATCATATTATCTATATTTATTTATATTTATTTTATCTCTAATTTATTAAACATATAATATTATGGTACAAATTTTGTTTTTGATTTACTATATTACACTTTTCAATTTTGAATGAATTTTATTCTTCTATAAATATTTTGAAAATTTTTAATTTCAAAATTTTATTCTAATCTATTTTATATTCATTAATTGATATTATATCACATATTTTTGCACATAAGCCTCAGCCCGATTGGTGAGGTATCCTTAAGTGCATCCACAAGACCCCAGTTCAAAACCAGGTAGAGGTATATTTCCGGGTACTGTAGTAGTACAGTAGTTAGTACTATAGTAGGAACTGTAGTAGTACTATAGCATTATTGTACACTGTGCCAGTATGGTAGAAGAACTGTACACTGTACAGGTACTTTAGTAGAACAATACATTGTGTGGGTACTGTAGCAGGCACTATAGTAGTTACTGTACTAGGTATTGTTCGGTACTGTAGCAGCTGGAACTATACACCTTAGGCCACCGGTTTGTTCTTGGAGTCCTTAAGGATTTCGGGCCACCCAGGCCTTCGGGTTAGTAGGGATTTCGGGCCACCTTTAAGGCATTTGGGCCACCTAATGGCCTTTGGGCCACATGCAGTTGCCGCAGACACACTACAAAAAAGGAGCTGCCCTAGAAGTGGATTCAGAGGAGGTGCACTCACCAGAGTAGGGCAAAATGGATTTTTCAGAATGAGAGGGTATGGTTATGCAATCGGGACCAGTCTGTGCTTGCACAAGAACCCTAGCCAGATGTTCATGAGAAGGTGGAGAGCTACTATCCTGATGCAGATATAGGGGAGGGGTAGTTCCTTGTTGATAGTCTGGTTAAATTCTCTTAGACCTTCGGGTCATGTAATCTACTAAGCCTTTGGTCCATTTAATCTCTGAGCCTACGGGTCTTTTAAGGGTTCCCCCCATCCATTTAATGGGGGGTTATCAAAAATTAATAAAAATGAAGCCCTTTGGTCCCTTCTCATGGGATATCACATATTTTTTACATAGGATATTTTATTCAATGATTAAGAAAAAATATTCATTAATCACAGGTCCTCTTTAGAGCCTATATTAAATTTCATTGGTTTATTATTTGTTCCCTCATTATGTAACCCATTTTATTCTCATTAGTTACTTTAATGTTTATGATTGATGTATGATTTATTTTTCTATATGACACACATATGTTGGAAAAATTATTTTGTGATGGTTTTAAAGAGATTATGCATTCCCCGATCAATTTATAAATTATTACATGTCATGAGATACTATCTATAGTTAATGGGAAATTGTAGTATAACTTTATATTGTAATATCATGGTATTAAGACATAATATATGTATTTTATGACATGTGACGTGTTTTTAACAAATTATTATGACTCATATTTACAATATTCGTATGATATAATTTTTATAAATTTTGCTTCAATGATATGATTTTTGATCATCCATTTAATTATATCAAGATACATCTATTGACTCGTATAATGAATTTTATAGTTGTGTTCATTTCAATATTACATTTATTGTGTTTTTATCTACCCCATTATTTTATGAATTTACATGGTGTATCCAAATATGTAATAAGAGCACGGTGAGATCTAGGAGCATATGTGAATTTTGAAATACATGATTATGTACTTTAATTTTAAAAATGTTGTATTATGAACCTAATATTTCATAGATAATAATTATTTAGTTTCTAGGTGTGTTAAATCATATGGTTTTTATTTGAAAAATAATTTAATAATATTTTGTAAGAGTTTGTTTCCATTATTATAGTTATAAAATCATTTAAATGTTATTTTTAGGAATAATTTTGTAAACAAAAAATGTAAATAAAAAATAGTAATTATGGATAAAATATTAGGATTCATGAGATTGGTTATTTTAATGATCTATTAATTATTATTTGTGAGTATATATATTTCTTTTTACGTGATTTTAATATTTAATTATCATTAATATCATTCCATTTTTTTGTAAATCTTTTTATTTTGAAGGAACCATTTAAATGAAAAATGCATTGGTTAATATGATGATTTCATAATTTATATATAAAATATAATGGGAGTGGAAGTGTTAAATCATATGGTGGTACTTATATAATTGAATTTGGTTATCAATAATGACTTAATCCATAAATAATGACTCAATTATTCAAAAAATAAAGATTTTGTGGAATAGTAATTGAATGAGAAAACTAATAAACTATATTTTGGTACATATTTCAATCCATTATTTAGAATGTAAGGGATAAATTATATTGAGTTGATAAATTCTATAAATCAGTGTTCCAATAAATATAAAATAATATTGTTTATTCATAACTTTAGTTGTGAATCTAATCAGTAGTGGACACTAATAGAGAATATATATATATACTATAAAGTCATCATCTCAAAGTAATGAGACTAATTCAGTATTTTTTTTTAAAATCAATAACCTCACACACTCTATATTAAAATAGAAATGAATTTTTTGGAAACATGTCAACGGAAGGAAAATAAATCAGGTCTTATAGCATGAACTTCTCAATAATCTCATAGTACACCATTGGTACTGTTATACCCCCCCCCCCAATGAATGTATAAGCCCTATATTAGTGTCTTAAAACATTGTACATAAAATTCTTTAACACATAAATACTTTCATAGCTATTAGGAAAAAAATTTATATGACTTTAGGGAAAATATGAAAATTGTTGATTATCTATGTTTGTGGGGACTAGTGACATTAAATGAATATTGATGTTTATTCTAGAGGTTCTTCTAAAATGTGTCCTTAAATAATTATAATTAAACTCTCCACATATCAAGAGTTAAGTAAGAATCACTATATAAGTTTCCTCAAATAAGCATAGAAATATTTTATATGTCAATAAATAGTGCACCAGGCATAAGTTTTCTAAATAGATATGATAAAATCAATCAATATAATAGAGTGAGGGAAAGATCCAATCAATCCTCTACCCATGGTGAAGTGTTAAGAGTACCTAGAACATGAACACTAAGGAACTCATTACATGAAGAAGAGTTTTTAGATGATAGTCGATGCCAAAAACCTCCACATAATAGTGAAAAACTATTAGATTATGTTCAAACTACTATTAAGTTAGATCATTGAAATGAATTGTTTACAAGTAAAATAATAATTAATTAAATAATAGAAAAATTCCTTGTTTTATTTTTATTATATGTATCATTTTCTATAATAAAGGTTCCCTATAAATAATAAAATGAAAACACAAGACATGGAGGTTTTGTTTTCTACGAAATTAGCTAGTGGTGTAATTATTTCGTATTAAGTATATAAATCTTATTTAATTAACATTTGAGTATGGAATATTCCATCAATTATAGTTATCATCAATTTAATATAATTTTATAAGATACTATTAAAGAAATTATTTAGAAAATATAGTCCCAATATCATTTTATTATATAAATATATCTCTTTACATATCCAAAGACATAACAAATTCTATTCAAATATAAGAAGAAATATGAATATAATTTAGTAAATCCTTTTTAATTACACATGTTATTGTCAAAGTAGAAAGTTTTTAACACTCAAATGATTGAGATAAAGGGAAAAATGCACTTGGAGGGCTTGCCCATTGTGTGAAATATACTAATGAACTAATAAAAGGATTACATATTATTCATCAAATTCGTTTAGTTGATTAAGAAATATAATATATACTCAGAGATCGTCCCATAATAAGGAGTCACTATAATATCTTACCCACTAACCAAGTAGGTGTAAAAACAATATAAAATTTTAGATAAGGGTGTTATATACCTTAGTTATTTAAGATGGGGTGACCCATGTGAGACCACAATATTTTATAGGAATAAATTTATATTTTATAGTGTAAATATCCCACGACACAAATTTTATCTTACATTACATGAAACACTGTGTTTATCTATGGTCACATTCAACACTCTATTTAGCTTGTGTTATATGAAACCCAAATATTTCTATGTTTCATAGTGTATTCAACATGAATCACCAAACATAAAAAATCCATGATATATATTACAATTAATAACCTAATTGTAAAATTGGAATGTGTGAATAGTATTAACTAATTTATGAAATATATATGTGTGTGTGTGTTTTTTCTGTCTTACTCAATATAAATTATGAATAAATATTTATAAGATAATCAACCAATTTTTTATGGTTATTTTAGTCTTCAAAAAAATGTATTCAAAAATGATTTTTATTTATTTTGATGAAAAAAATATAATTATCATTTTTTAAAAATTATAAAAAAATTAATTTTATTAAATTAACAGAATTTTAAAAATAAAAATATAAAAATTTACTTTGGGTTAAACTTTGGTATTTTTTGGAAAATATTGATTTTTCATTGCATAGTGAAAATACAAATTATTGTAAAAAGTTATTTATTTTCAAAAAAATATGTAACTTAAAAAGTTGGAATATGTTTTCAATATTTTTTCAATTAACCAATATTATATTTTATCCACTAAATTATTTTTAATCAATATTATATTATATTTTAGTATAATATTTTTTTAACATGTTTTTTCTAAAAACTGCTTTAAAATGTTTAATATTTCTCCATTTTGATTAATTATAATAATCCCTAATGGTAAAAAAATAAATAAATTTTTTTAGATTATATATCAATAAATATTAAATTATTTAAATATAATTATTATTATTAGTCACAGATTTAATATTGATAAAAAAGTTTATAAAAAATACACTTTTAAAAAACTCATTTTCTCACCATGTCTTGAAGATTATTTTTTATTTAAATCATACTAATACTATGAATTAAATTTGGAAAAAATCATTAAAAAAATTTAGGTATCATAATTTATTTTATATAATAATTCCAACTTAGTTTCTCACCATAACAATTTTTGAAAATAGATTTAATTAATTATTGCACTTATGGTTAAAACAGGGTTTTGCGCACCACATCTTATTCTATTAAAATAAATTATTCAAACACATATGGTTCTTATTTAATAAATTTTATTTCATATGTATAAAAATTAGATATAATTATCTAATAAAAATCATTTTTAATCTATTCTAAAAGGGTAAATTACTTAGGTAGGTAAAGATATACAAGTTACCATGCATAAAATTAATGGGTAAATTTGAGTAAACACAAAGACTATTGAATAACATAATAAAAACATATTTATTTTGTGTGTTGGAGTTTTTTATCAACCAAATAAAACAAAAATTACATTATTATTCTATTTTGGAAGCACATGAGGTAAGAGAGACCTCTTAATAGTGAATAATTCTGAGTATTTACAAGAATGTTCTCCTCCTCAACTATAAAAGGGAACTCACTCCCATCACTTATTCACACCTATCAAGACCTTTTCCTTATAAAACCCCTTGAAAACTCCCATATCAATATACCTAAACTCATAATATATTATTTATTTTTGTAATAAATACATCCTTTCAAGGATTTACTACATACATAATGAGGATACCCAGAGATGATGTAATGTTCTTTAATGAGCATCTTAATTTTAAATATTTCTCCCCATATTTCAATTATTATTTTCCCATAATGATAAAATAAACTCATAATATTCCATATAATGTTGTTTTTTATGTAAATTATTATAACTATAACCATATAAACTTCAATTAAATGGGTTATGAAATCATCTTTCATGTGTACGAAAAACTACCTCCTGAAAAATGTAAGTTTTTTCATTACCACCTCTCACCATTGGTTATGATGATGTATATAAATTTTATATAAGATACTTATTAAATAATTATACCTCTATTGTAATTATACATTATTTACCCTTTTTATATTCCATTATATAGGAGTTATGTAAATTTCACTCCTGTGTACGGTGGACAACCGCCTCCTGAATCGATGTGATTCATTCACAAAAATGTGTAACAAGAGAGGTAATAATGGAAAAACAATTAATATGTGTGATATCCATGAAATAAATATATTATTAATAACATATTTTTCATTATATAAAATAATATATTATTTTATTTCTACCTTTTCACTCATTGTAAAAAATGATAACGTCGTTCATGAACGTGTGGACTACCACATCTTCAAAGTGATGTGGTTTATTTTTTCATCACCACAACACAAGAATGATATTTAAGTAAATATAATTAAAAAATATGATATTTATGATATAATTATAATTATTTAGTGATAAAATATTACATACATTCTTTCCATAATGATTATTGAAAAATAGAAACATTACTCATGAATATATATGGCCTTCCATTACCATAATCATAATATTAGCACATTTTTCATAACCATCATTCATGATGGATTCAAAAATTATAATTTATGTATAAATATGATAATTATATCATAATAATTATTCTACGTAGGTTTAAATAGTAACCCCTTTGACCCTAGTCAACCTACAAAATTCATTTTTGTCACATAAGCTGAATATAGTCAAAACATGCGACGTAAATCTAATTGATTATGTATTTGCATAAAAAATGTTAATAAGTGAAAATAATAATAATTAACATTAAAAAGGATCTTAGTAAATTAAATAATTAACATAAATTATTTTATTATAATGATAAAGACACACATGTCAAGTGAGACACATATTAAGGGTTTCTATCATCTCGCTTTTATTTTTCCATGATATATGCATTATTCCCACCTTTTTTTTCTTGTGTGGTGTGTATAATTCCCATGAATGTATTCTAGAGTTATTATAAACTAATTTATAGGTTTTTAAATATCTTTTCTAGGATCTCTATTTTATGGGGTTTTCATTTTCAATGTCCCCAAAGTAGTAATGGATTTTTATAACAATTATCCTACTTTGAAACTAATGTCGTGTAATGAACCTATATTTTTTTGAGGGGTATATACATCCCCATTGAAATGAAATATAAAAAATTAATTTATTCCCATGTCATTTTGTATTTCATTTTTTGAAATACATTCAATGGGATTATGATTCAATGATACTAATGTGGTTGGAGTTTTATATTAGGATCCCATTATTTATCAAGATTACTTTTGATAATGCTCTCAATGGAGAAATATTATGATCCATATCTCAAAAATATCCTGAATATTATTCTATTATGTTTATTCATGATATATAAATATAATTTTACCATTTATACACTATTTTATACTTATAAGTCATGATACATTTTTTAAGAGAATCTGATTTCATCTCTCTCTTCGGAGGGAGACTTGTTTTCTTCAAAAAAATATGTTTTCTAAAACTATTATAAATTATTTTTCAACCATTAAAAATGATTTATAAGATAAATTTTTATACATTTTTTATTTTTACTATAGAAATTAAAATTAATATTTTTTCTCTTTATGAATAATGAACTTTTCATAACTTTTTTACTTAGAAAAAGGAATGTTTTTTACAACATGTGCAAAATTATCTCTTTGAAGAATCCCTTGAAACTGTATAGTTTTATTTTTAAATATAATTTTTTCTTATTATTTGGGAAATTATTGGTATTAAAAAAATAATAGAAATTTATTTTAAAATTTTATTATGTTTTAAAATTTTGTTTCTAAAATAAAAATGATAGTTTCATCAAGTATGTTCTTAATAATATTCAAATGGGATTTCCATTCATCAACATCAAGAACCCTTATTGTTACTTATCCTCCACTAGGGATATTTGGTATTGATTCCATCATCATTATTTATCTAGATTTAATATGATTATTTTAAATATATTATTATGAAACAAATTTCCCTTCCATGGGATAATAATTTTTCAATGAGATTTTTATGAAACATGTTCCTTTTCCATGTGCCAATCAAATTTAAAATATATTTACATGAAACCAATTTTTGTATTATGTAATCATGTTTTAAAGGGGATAAAAAATTTTATATATGTTTTATGAAGAAATGAAAACTCTTTGAACTTCTATTAATGTAGTGGTTCTTGAACATTATATATGATGGGTGTACCCAGATAGTGCATGGGGATCCTATTATAGCATATATGAAGGGTGTGCCAAAATATCACTCCAATGAATTTTGTAATTATTATGTCAACTATATAATTATATTGGATACTTTCTATATGGTTATTATAATTTATAAGGGTTTGGTAAGGGTTTTGATGGGGTTTAATAAGGGTTCTTTGTAATAATTTTCTAAGGTGCCAATATGTTTTATCTCATCAATATATCAGTTGATAATGCATCATTTGATCAATATTGACATCACATTGATCATGATTAATGATTATTATGAAAATTTCATTTGTTAAATCCTTATCTATTTTTTCATGTTTGATAATCCAGAAATTTTTTGCTAAGAATATTCTTTTTTATACTCTTAAAATCTGATTATGTCATCATACCCTTATTCTCTTCTTATACACACTGGTAAAATTAATTTTTTAATTCCAATATTTTACCTAATTGATCATTTATGATCACCATTATTATGTTTCTTTTTCCCCAATTTATAAATAATTATTATGAAAAAGTTAATTTTATAATGGATTTCATATGAATGACGATGAATCCTTAATATAAAAAAATGAAAATCCAGGTTAGGTGTGAGAAATTATCATTTAATGACATGTGAGTGTTTATATAGGATTTTTTACTAATTATAAAAAAACACAAAACAAAAAATTTACTAGATGATGTATGTGGTCCAATTTTTCTTTGTATTTTTTCCTATTTTAGATGAAAAAAATTGGTTCATAATTATCAGCATCGAAGCTAAAAATTTAATGTTTGTGATTTTAGTAACGAATCTGGGAGTGCAGGTTCAGGGTTGTAATGTTTGGTATTATAGTTCATTTTAGATAACTTCGTATATGAGTATTTTTTCATGTGAGGTTATCTTAAGAGTTATGGAAACCATAATATGCCTATAATATTATGGTTGATCATATGTATAATGTCATTGCCACCACATTTGAGGGTTTTAAATAGTAAAAATTTTGAGGTTATTAGTGAATTTTTATTAGGTTGAGGTATTTTTATACCCTAGTATAACCATAAAGTATTATTTAGGGAGGAATTATTTTTTATTATTAAATAAAAAACAATATGTATACTGGTTGACAACCCATTTCATCTAGAAAAGTGGTGGGGATTAAACCAATGACTGATGAATGATAAGGTTTTGACACTTACCACTTGCCTGTGTGATGTCCTACTTAGTTTAAAATTTTTGTGAGGTACAAATTATGTTAATTTCAAAAAAAAATGGGGCGTTATTTTAGGAATAAAATATGGTTATTTAGGAATAATATATGATCAAATCCTTATAATCATTGAATTTTGATCACACTCATGAAATGATTGTAAACTTTTAAGGATAGTAACTGATGGATGATTTGAATTGAACTTTGGGTATTACTGTTGATATTTGGAGATTAATTTATGAAGGTTTTCCATTTTGGGGATTATATTACCATGTGATAACCATAATTTGAATATATTGAATATATTTTTTATGGTTATGTATCCCTTAAAAGATTATTTTAGTGAATCATAAATGAAAAAAATCATCATCAATATATAATTTTTGAAGAAAAATATGAGGTTATTGTGGAAATTGATTAAATACTCCAATGTAATTTTTTATTTTCAAACACTTTTAAAGGGAAAGTGAGAAGACTCACAGCTTTCCAGTTTCAACTCCAAAAGAAACAAATGATTTGTTAAGGAACATTTTGAGTTGATTGGATCCAATCCCCCTAAACAATATCCAGGGAATAAAATTTACTTGACTATCTAGGTAGTACGTTAAAATTAATTCATAATAATTCACCTTGTTGTCCCAATATTGCATGTATTCCTCCTTAATAATCTTCCCCTTATTTAACCCTCTAAGAAGAATATTTCCATGATTATCAATCCACTCTCCTTGATCCTTTTAAATGATCATGTAAATCAATTTTACCATCTTCTTCAATGCCTTAATATCAACATCTTCCTCTACAATTTCTTTATAAGAGTGCATAAGTAGATCCTTGTGATTATGAACTAAGGTTATATGACATTGAGAGCCTTCATTGGATCCTGACTCGCACTGTTTCCCAGGGTCCCTTATCTTCTTATCACTAGGGGAAGTAGGCTTACGGCCTATAGACACCAGTTCATTGGAGGTTACGACCACCTGAAGCTTCCCAGATCCTTTGTACCTGCTCATGCGGGTGATACCGGCACTTGTAGAAGCCTTCATGGCCATCTTACCCTTGATTTTATATCTAGTAATAGGAGTACTAAGAAGTGTGGAGTAATCGTTCCTATTCCGTACCCTCTGTGTTTTGATAATGAAGATATAAAGGCCCATAAAAATGGTCTTTCCCTTCCATGGATAGGATCTTAGATAGTCCTCCACAATGTCCAGGCCCATGTATGCAGTGGATTCTAGATCATCATCCATTTCTTCTTGAGAAGATTCAACATCCACCTGGGGGTATTCTCCATGGATAAACTCTACACCTTAAAATTCCTTACTATCATGGTAGTCTATTTCTTCATCTCCTAACATTTCAAATGGTTTGGAGATGTCAAATTCGATCCCCAAGATTTAATATTCTCAGCATAATAGATTCTAGTTTGTGTGCCCAGATTTGACAAGTTTGAAAATCTTGGTTGTTCATAGCCTCAACCCATAAAATAGAAATGCATTGAGGTGTCCTCAATTAATAGACACTGGGAATCCTCACCAGTTTTTTGGTCCTCACAGACAATATCATTCACCACATCTTCATTGATTTTATTTGATGTGGCTCTCTATATTTCTTATGAAGCATCCAGGTATACCTCCCTCTCTTCCTACCAAACCTTTTCATGTTCGGGTCCGGCATGCTTTCTAACCCCAGAACTCGCAACACTGCAAATCCAACTATCACACAGAGACACAGTATCATCCTCATCCAAGCATACCTCACCCATATCACGTTTCAGATGATAAAAAATATCAGTAACTCTTAGTTTAACCTGAGAAACCGAAGATGTCTTCTAGGGAACTTTGACTTATTGACATAGGGCCCCATGAATAAGAGAGGCATAGCATTCACCACTAACTGATGTCCACCATCATTAGAAACAGATCCATCCTTAGTCATATCCAAGCCCGATGGAGGGCCACCAGCCTTGGAATTCGACCACCCTTGGCATGCCCTTCCAATTCACCGGCATGAAGGGGAAAAGTGCACAAACTGTTGTCATGGTGAACAAAATTGTGTCCCAGATTCAAAGAGAACTATTTTCTTCTTACCAAATTACTCCCCTACTGAAATCTAAATCCATTCAACCGAGGGTCTTGAAACATCAACATTGAAACAGATGTGTGAAGAGTTCAAGTGACAAACTGAACTGGTTCTTGAATCCGAACAAAGAATTTGGCCAACCAGGTTCTCAAGCATTTAAATATTTGATGGATTCTAAAATAGGATAGGGAGCATAGGAAAGCTTACCCACAAAGCTGTTTTTGAGACGTCCCACATCATTTGAAGATCAAAAGACCCTTTAAATATATAGGAGTGGTAGTTGTTGCATGATCGGGGAGCCTTAGACCACGCAGTGATCAGATATTTCGAAGAGGAGAACTAAATCATGATGTTCAACTTGTTTAAGAGTCTAATAGTCACTCATGCCTGAAGAACCCATGATTGGAAGAAAACCCTATATAATAAAACAAACAATGGATTTTTTTAGGAGGACCGAGCAATCAAGATCTATGAGGGAAGATCTGAAGCAGTGGAAAATTCTGAGGTCGAAAGCTTGAGTGGAGGGTAGCCATCGTGGAGATCTGGAACATTAGGTAAAATGGTGATTTTCGGGAATGGAATAAGGGAAGCGGTATTAAAAAATAGGGAAAAGTAAGGAGGATTCTCGAATAAAGGAGAAGATTATCCCCTCCCCATCTATAGGGGAGGGGTCGAGGTGGTGGCCATGGCTGGCTAGGTCATGGATGGGTCGCCAATGCCGAGAATCAAGAGCCTCTTTTTAATGATTAAATTATACTCACCAAGTAAGTATAATTATATATTCTTATAATCTAGATATTAATATAATTAGGAAACTATAATAAAAGGATCCGGATAAAAAAAATATCTTTTTACCTTTATATCTGATGAATCATATGGTCTTTTAGATCATTAATTGTTTTTTGGGTTTTGAGGCTGTTAACATTACATTTAATACTCAATTTATCATTATCAATAAACTCAATCACCCACTATAATTATTTATGATTTTCATCAATTACCACATATATTATCCTATTTTGAATCCTAGTTATGTGTTATTCCACATGACCTCTATACTTAACTTTCCCGATTATTAAAAGGATGTTTTGTTAACCCTTTTTACAATATGGGTTTACACTAGAATTATTTTAAAATATCTAAACATTGGTTGATGGGATAAAAGAAAAATTCCAAGGAAAAAATTTATTAAGGGGGGATGTAAAACACCAATGATTTTAAAAGGATAAAATTATATTCAATGGTGTAAATAGAATGAAAAACTATGTAAATATTTCATTAAAAACACTATGTTCAACTAAAATTTCATGAAACACTCATTTCATATTGCATTGTTTTCAACCCCAGGATTTTTATTTTTGAAAGAATATTTAACATAAAACATTGAACATACATGAACCATGAAATATGATACCATTATAACCTAGTCATTAAATAAGTTGTTATGATTTGTATTAACTAATTTATGAAATAAATAATCATATATGTGTGTGTGTGTCTGTCTTACTCAAAATAAATTATTGATAAATGTTTAGTAAAAAATCAATAGATTTTTAGAAAAGAGAAATTATTCATTAAAAATAGGGTTTCTTCAAAAATTATTTATATTTCATTTCCTGAAAAAATATTATTATAAATATTAATATTTTTTAGAAAATGTATTTGATAATAAACAACCCTAATAAATGATGAGATTTAAAATTAAAATATTATCACATTGGTAACATTGAATAGTAAGAGCCATGAAAGGATAAAATTAAATGAAACATTAAATTTCATAAAAATAAAAGAATTCATGACATTAAAAGTCAAAGATTCTATATATAAAACTCATAAAAAATATATGTTCATAACATGACATAAGTCTCAAAGAATAAAAATTAGGACAAAATACCTTTCCTCTTTAGAAATATTTTTAATCATAATCCAAAATAAAGAATAACATCAAATTAAACATTATATATTAGGAAAATAATGGTAATAATAAGATAAAATTTCAATGGTGTAGTATATACATGAAAAAATAAATGAGTGGTGAATTTTCATATGACTTCTAAAAATAAAAGAGAGACTATAAATGCATTACCTTACACCTCAAATTCCTTTCTACAAGTTCAGTCCTCCTAAATGATAAATATTAGTTTATTATACATATATTTTATAATATATATGTATATGTATATCATACCATATTTTATTTACTTATGACCATTAATTACTCATTGATTAACAATTCCATGATAAAATCATTTTTTGAGTAACAACATATTTTTTGTATATGTTTCGATTTTTTATTTTGATTCATCTTACTTTTTTCATTGTTATTTAATATAAATAATAATACTAATGAAATAATTGTCATATCTATACATTAGTTATACTTATTTTACTAATTGTAAAATATGGTTTTTTTAAATGAAGTATGTTTCGATCGTGGAGATAGTAGGCCGAATATACACATGAGTAACATTTTCATTTTTCAATGATCATTATAGAAATGATTTAAGTAATATTTTATATTTAAATAATGATAATAATATCCTAAAGAACATGTTTTTCTTTAAATTTATATATACAAATCATCCATGTGGTTTGGTGAAAAAATGAGAGAGTCACGTCATTTTGAGAAAAGAATAGTCCCTACATACACGAACAACGTTATCATATTTCAGTGAGTGAAAAGTATAAAAGAAAATAATATATTTTATTTTAATAAGGAAAAATATTTCATTAATATAATAATAATGACAATTTAATCACATATATTTAATTATATTTTCCCTTATTATATTCTATGTTATCTGTTAGTGAAAAAAATCAAATCTCTTTATAAGACGATAGTCCACCGTACAAATAAATGATGTTATCATATACCTTAAAGATATTAATGTAAAAAAATTTATATTTTATATAATTAATAAATAGGTATAATTATGTTATAACTATCATTTACATAGTTTAGAGATATTACCATACCCAACTATGATATTTAGTAATGAAAAAACGAATGATAACCCTTCACAAGGTCATAGTCCATCACACACAAGAAGGATGATTTTGTAACCTATTTTATGGAATAAAGGAAAGATTTAGGATATCAAATTATTAAAATAAAATATATGAATATTTCAGATAATTATTAGGTTATATAATCATGGTTTAAGAATAATTGAGGGGGTGGTGGAATAAAAATACACATTGAAGATATTTACCTCTTCTACGGGTAACTTCTTTTGGTTTGCACTAAAAGGATTTATAGGATGGATTTATGAATAATATAGGGATTATAGGGTTATAGGAGTGAATTTTGTAGGTTTGTTCTAGCTAAATGGATTGAGAGGTGAGAATAAGTGAGGTAAGTGAGTTCCCATTTATAATTGAAGTGGAGTGGAATTTTTTAAATACCCAAAAGTATTCAATAATGGGATGTCATTGTCACCTAATGTAGATACAAAATATATTATTAATGGAATTTATGGATTTATAATGATATAAAAACAACATCATGAAAAAAAATAAACTTCATTTATACATTTTTCCCTTGTCCATTTAGTTTTCTCCTTTTTACAACTTTAGTTTCCCCTATGGTAATTAGTTTTTTAACCTTGGTAATTTAATATTTTAGCCTAAAATAAGAAGGTAATTATTATATAATTTGGAAATAATGATCATAAATATGAAATAAAATTTATAAATAAAAAATTTATTTATTTTGAAAATTTATTTTTACAAAAGTGCATGTAACGTACAAAAACAACGATTTTATCCTTAACTATGGTAATTTATTTTTATTGTATTTCCTAATTATTTTGACCAAAAATTAAGTTGAACTATAACATCCCAGGTAAATAAATAATACGAAATTTTCATAATTATTCTTATTTGTGAATTAAATTTTAATTTCCCTATAAATAAGTTGATATGCTCGATAGCGTACCTGATACGCAACAATGGGTTTCTTTGAAATCATACATTGCGCACTAAGAATACAATAATATTTTTTAAAATTTAGTTAATTCCTAGGAATTTTATTAGAGGAAAGAATAGAACTAAATAAAATATTATTATACATTTTTTTTCAATGTTTCTACATTTATCCAATAAAATTTTGTGGCTTAAAATGTGAATGAATCTAATTTTAAGCATAATTTACCTTAAAGGATGATTTACCACCTTTTAATGGAGAACCCTATTTAAATCTAGTTTTAGTCACTTTTATATGTTCTATGTGACAAAATAAAATTTTTCTTTAGAATAGGGACATCAAAATTTACTATGGATGAAATTTT
The DNA here is from genome assembly GCA_963277665.1 of Viscum album. NCBI lineage: Eukaryota > Viridiplantae > Streptophyta > Magnoliopsida > Santalales > Viscaceae > Viscum > Viscum album. The sequence continues at coordinate 449,281,392 of OY728127.1, forward strand.
GTTATTTTTCGGATAAAGTTAATTTTTAAATGAATAGTAAAAATATTGTATTTCAATTCAGAACTACATGTTAATAAAATTTATTTAAATGCTTGGATTATAATTTTAATTGGTTTTAATTTGTAACATGAATATATTTTCACCATTTAATCCAATGTTTTATATTTTAATTAATTTCACTTTGAAATTGGACATAAACATGTTTTAATCTTTTGATAGTTAATATTTCAAAAAACAAGCCTTTTTATTTTCACAGCAGGAATTAATTTTAAATTAATTTCTTCCAATTATTTGTTTTGAATTTGGAAAAATGGATTTCATATTAAAAATCAGGAGTTCCAAATTGTGTAAATAGGTAACTTTTATTTTTAGACATTATGAATATTTACTTTAGTAAAAAAAATTATCATGGTTAAAGGGTAAATCTTGTAAATAAGGGTAAAAAAATATTATTATAATAATATAAAATTACCCTAAAATGTGTCCTAATCCTATTTTTTGATACATATCCGACCATGGGAATCTTTGGGTCGATTTTGGGACCCTATGGGTCCACTTAAGAGTGATAATGACACTTTATTTTAATTAACTTAAAGTAAATACAAAATTGACATTAACAAATATCTTTTAGTAAATTAATTTTTACATTAGGGTATATAAGTCATATTTTTTACTATAAATATTAATTTTAAATCTAAAAATATTTCATATAATATGGTATTTTTTTATAATTTTTAAATATGAAAAAAATAAAATTATTTATTACACAAAATGTTGTAGTATTTACATTATTAATAAATAATTTAAATAAATGAGATTATAAATATTACAATAACATCCAAAACCTGTCCAATTATTATTGGTTGAATTTATTTAGGACATGAGTAATCTTATATTAGACTTTAATTAGTTAAGAACCTTTAGAAACCGAAAATAATAATATAATAAAATAATATTTTCACATTTTCCAAAAGAACCCCTCCTCCCCCATATAAAAAGCCCTCACTTATAACTCATTTCTCACACCTCTCAAGAACCTTGGCTCATCCAAACCCTTTCCATGTAAGCTATCAAGATTCATATCTTCATCCTAGAAGCCTTACTTTAGGCAAAAGGCACTTCAAGAGGTCCATTTGGTTGAAACCAAAGAGAGTTACCCAAATTAAAGGTAACAATTTCTCTTAAATTCTTTTCTTTTATTCCACTTCTCCGACCCCTAAAAATTTTTCATTACTTTATTTTATAAAAAAACCAGTATCCTAAATATATTAGTATTTTTTAGGATAATTATTTGAACTACACTTACACGCACCTTCGTCTAATGGGTAAAGAATATACTGTTTTTGTGGGTGGCAAACTAACACCTCACAAATCAATGATTGTTCAATTATCTCAGACCTCATCTTATTCTGACCATTATGATGTAAATGTATTAATATATGATATATATTATGTTTATAATTTCTTTATGATTCTGTATTTTTAATTTATATCATACCTTTATGGTTTCCATTATGAGTAAATGCGATAATTTCATTTGAAAAAGTGCAGACTATCACCCCCTCAAAGTGATATGACTCGTTTATTCCATACGTGGGACGTATAAAGAATGGAGTTAATGAAATTATATATTATATTATACTATAATTATAATATACCTATGTATCACTATTTTTTATTTTCATTAAATATGAAATAGAAATGAAAGTAGCATTCATCCGTACGTACGGCTTACCGTCTCCCTGAACGGGGCATTTCATTTCTTATCTCCAAATGTTAGATAATGTTATAAATAAAAAAACATAATAGATATATATGATATATATGATATATAAATATTGAATATAATTCCAGATATAATGTAGTTTTACAACATGAACACATTGTAATTATAACAAGTTCATTTTTGACTCAAGTTCGGAAAATCGACATAATGTACAATATGAACTCAAATAATTAACTAATCGTTATAGCAAGTTAATAAGTGATATAAAAGGAATAATAAACTAGAAAAAAGCTTCTTAATTAATTATAAATTAAATTGAGTTTATTATTCATGAATAAAAAGGAACAAATGTGTCAAGTCGGACACGAGGTAAGGGGTTTCTTATCACACTTTTAATTCTGTGAGATTTCCATTGATCGCCAATAGTTTATTACATGTGGGTTATTGTGTACTGGAATTTGATATATATTATAATTATACTTTTTATATTCATTTTATTCTTTGAATAATTTAGTGGTTATTAACTTTTTTTCATATGACTCGATTGATTACAACGTGGTAAGGGATTTTCATCTCACTTTTTATTCATGTGTGATTCATGCTATAATAGCCACTATTTCCTTTTTTTGGGGTATGTACTGCCCATGATTGTATAAATTAGGTAATATACAAAAATTTATTGGTATTTACATCTTCATTTTATGATCCTTCTTTCTTGTGTTGAATGTTTCGTATGTTACCAAATCGGTAGGGGAACCTTTTAACCCAATTTCAATTCCTTGGGTTAATATTATAATTCTTAGTTATGTCATGATATGATTATGTGTGGAATCACTATTTATTTATTTATGTTATAATTTGAACTCCCATTTTTGTGGATATACTTTTGATACACATAATCACTCCATTGATAAATTCTCAATTCATCGATATAAACTTGATAAGAGTAATTTTAACTCAATTTCCATTCATTGAGTTGAATATCTGAGTCATTGGTTTTGTTGTAAAAATAACATGTGTGAATTTATTATGACTACTTTACACTGAACATCCAATCATATTGAGTGTATTTATATTGGTCACACATTATTATGTAATTGATTTATCCTTAATCTAAGGATGTAGTTTTAATAAGGTATTTCTTCACAATTTACATTTCATTGAGACTTCATTGTCGTTATGAACCAATTCACTTTTATACGGTTTATATACCGTGCTTTGGAATATTATATCATTAATCCCTTTATTCTAATGATATTATAATGTTTTGATTAATTTTATTCCTCAATTATTGGTAATAAACCATATCTCAATTGGTTAAAAACTCTTTAACATAAATATTGTTTTAAAGAATTATTCTTCTAAATATTTCTCATTAATGTCCATGTTTTCTAATTGGTTTTTAGTATTTATTTATATTGATATTAATTTTTTAAATTTTCAATTACTTTAAAATTTCAAAGTTGTATGAGATACTTTGATTCAAAAATATCTTTATTAAATGTTTTAAATTTTTTTGAAAATGGTTTGATAAAGGATTGTTTATTTGAATATCTTGATTTAATATATTTGATTGTGGAAATGTTTTATTTACATTATAATTGTGTTATATATTATTATTATGTTATATTTATTAGGCATTTTTTATGTATATGGGTGGTTTCATGATAAACCTAGGGTGGGTGAGCCCGAGATAACTCTTCAATGCATTTGGTAACATGATGGAGCAAAACGTTAATGTTTATCCTAAGAGATTTAGGTAATATACTATGATGGGTATTTCAAATGTGACTACCTATGTATCTGTGATAGATACAATGTAAGTATGTTATGAATTCCATATGTTACCTTTATGATTTATTATTTCGGTGTGTTATTCATAAATCTTATGATTTTGTAAGGTATGTTATGATTGAAAATTATGGTTTCACTGATTTTTATTTATTGATGGGATAATGTTTTCCTTCCTTTATTTATAACCCTTACTGAGCTTTTTATGATCATCCCAAGTTTTTGAAATTTTTTCCACAGGACTTAAATATTAATAGGGTCAAGGATGATATCAATGAAAATTCATGCAGTCTAAAACATGAAACTAGACATGTCTCTTTTTTAATAGTTTTTATTTTATGAAAAATGTATACTAGTTAATAGTTTATACATGTAATATTCAAGTTTGTATGTAATATTTATGGCCTAATTCTCTAAAACACTAAACCAGAAAACATCCTCAATGTGAATTCTTGAAATAATTCAATATTATGTAATGTTTAAGGTCGGGTCCTTATATTTGGTATCAGAGGTCGCTTTAGAAAAATTTAGGGATTATGAGTTTTCGTTAGACACATGGTTAATCCCTATATCTATTATTTCAGTTAAATCCCTATTTTATAACTTTTTATGATCAAGGAAAGTCAATTAAAAACAGAAGGAGGAGGATCTCAAATGACATTCCTATCTCTTCCTGATGAATTTCTTGGAATAATTATTGCAATGTCATGTTCGGATGATTGTGAAACTTTTTCTAGCATACGACTCACTCGAAAGCAGTTGTTTGAGATCTCAAACACGTTCACTATACCTCGTTATCATTGCGGATCATGGGTTGTATTTAAACAAATCCTATTTTCATAATATTCTCATATTTTCAAGAAACATAAATATTGTCAAGGAATTTTCAAATATTTTACCTTATCACAAGATTTTGAAGCATATTATGATTTCGAATATGGTACTGAAGAAGAAGACCTTTGTGTAGCCTATTTATATTTTCTTTTACAATATATCCTCTTAGCACATACTTATGGTATTTTAAAAGGACCATTTATTGAATTATTCAACTCAAAATCAGTCCAACTATTTTACAAAATTCATATTTTATCAGATGTTTTGAAATTATATGTCATACATGAATATTTTCCAAAACTATTTTTCTCCAAACACCCATACGACCCAAGTTGTACAAGGTGTATTTGGATGAAAGAAGAAAATGATTTTGAAGGATCTATAAATCATTTTTTCAATTCATGGACCTTCTACCTACGTGAATAAGATGACGATGAAACCAAGTGGACACCATGATCAAGGTATGATGTTATTTATTTTGGGGATCCTTTTATTTTATCATATGGTAGTGAAATAAAAAAATTACAATATATATAAGACTTAATTAATTAAGATTTTGAGATCATAATGAATTGGGTTGAAAATGATAGGTATAAGGAAACCATTGAGGTTAAAACGCATTAGGGTTATATTTTGTTCTATAAAAAGGACAACACACAGATCGTGTGACAACCCATCTCGTCAGACAAAGCTGCAGGAAGAGAACCCACAACCAATGTGTGATTGGGATTTATTGCCTACCACTAGATTACATGAAGTCCCTAGTTATTATAACTTATTATTTTTAATTAAATGATTTTATTGATCAAGAATAAGTTGATTTGGGTTCTTATGTTTTACCAAATGGATATCCTTAGTATAAGAAAATGATTTGGTGATTAATTGATACATGTGATTTTGGAAGATTTTCTCTCTTTTGGGAACACTATATGCTTATGAAAAATAGTATACTATGGGATTAAATTTTTGGAGTATTGGTTGAAATTTTATTTTGGAAGATTATATATTTTTATTGTGGATATATAGAGGTTTGGGTTATTTATGTAAATGATTAACCTATCATAGAGCATATGTGATTTGGTTAATTATGTTTCACTATGAGACTTTAAAAGGAGTCTATGTTCTTAAAGTTAAATGTTACGAATTGCTTTGGAAGACTATGTGATTAAATCCTTCTATGTTTTGTGTTTCAATGATAGTGTGGATTATTTTGAATAATTTTAAGGAAAATTGTTTATTGAATGGTATTTCTTGAACTTTGGGTTCTTTTTGTTGAATTTTGGAGATTAATAGTAGTATTTCGTTCTATAAAGGATTATCCTTTTGGGGATTATATGATCTCGTACTAAACATATTTGTTTTAGTTAATTTATAAAGGCAAGGGAAACATATATTTAATCTTTTTAGGATTATGTGATTCTCTAGAAGTTTATTATAGTGTATTCTATGTGAACAAGTCATCTTGAGTACTCATCGTTTGGAGAAAAGATGAGTTTGTGGTATAAATCTAGTAGAGGATGAAAGTTTACATGAAAAGTATGTATGTTTCATTATGCTCTTATTAACTCTCATAAATAAATTCTTAAACATTATGAAAAGTAACTTAAAACAAAAACATTGTCAGTTAACTTTTCATACTAGGGAATCAAAGACCGTTTAACCCATCACAAGTTTGTGATTTTTTGGTGGTTATCTTTCTCATAATCATGTTTTCTTTCACTCTCCACCAGAATATGGTGCTTTGATTTCTCCTCCATATCCATGTTTTCATATAATCCAAGTATGTTTTATCTTGGGTGACCTTTGTACTTCTCTTTTTATATTTTAAATTGATAGTTTTATAGACTCTTTTTCCGATGTGGGACATTCAATGAAGTTTTTGAGCCCAATTTTAAAATTTCAAGGATGCAATTCCCAAAAGGGGATAAGGATGTAACATCCTAGGTAAATAAATAATATGAAATTTTCCTAATTGTTAATTTTTTTAATTAAATATTAATTTATATTTAAAGGGGTTGATATGCTCAATGGCGTACCCAATACGCAATAATGGGTTCTTTGAAATCTTACATTGCGCACTAATAATATAATAATATTATTTTAAATGTAGTTAACGACTAGCCATTTTATTGGAAGGAAAGAATATAACTAACTAAAATATTATTATATGTGTTTGTTCAATGTTTTTATAATTATCCAATAAAAGTTAGAGGCTTAAAATGGGAATGAATCTAATTTTAGGCATAATTTACCTTCAAGGTTGATTTAATGCTTTTTAATGGAGAACCCTCATTAAATCTAGTTTTGGTCACTTTTATATGTTATATTTGACAAAATAAAATTATTCTTTAGAATAGTAACATAAAATCTTACTTTGGTTGAAATTATGGTATTTTTCTGATAAAGTTCATTTTTTAATGAATAGTGAAAAATACTATATTTTAATTCAAAATTAAATTTTAATCTAATTTATTTTTATGGTTTTATTATCTTCTTAATTGTGTTTAAATTTTAATTAGAATATATTTTTACCATTTATTACAATTTTGGTCATTTTAATTAATTTCACTTTGAAATTGGACATAAACAAGTACAAATCTTTTGATTGTTAATATTTTTTTAAACATGCTTTTTTGTTTTGATTGCAGGAATTAATTTTAAATTAATTTTTTCCACTTCTGTGTTTTAAATTTTGAAAAATAGATTTGATATTTATAATCTGAAGTTACAAATTTTTTAAATAGGTAACTTTTATTTTCAGACATTATGAATATTTACTTCAGTAAAAATTTTACTTATCATGGTTAAAGTGAAAATCAGGTAAATAAGGGTAAAAAAATATTATTATAATAATAAAAAATTACCCTCAAATGTGTCACAATCCTATTGTTTGATACATATCCGACAATTTTCATCTTTGGGACGATTTTTAGACCCCATGGGGCCACTTAAAAGTGATAATTACACTTTATTTTAATTAAATTAAAGTAAAGACCAAAATGACATTAAAAAATATCTTTTAGTAAATTAATTTTTACATAGTTTTAAATTATTTATATTTTTTACTCTAAATATTAATTGGAAATATAAAACAATTTTCTACATCATAGTATTTTTTTATAATTTTTAGACATCATATAAATAAAATTATTTATGACACAAAAATGATGTAGTATTAACCTCATTAATAAATTATTTAAATAAATTAAATTATGAAAATTAAAATAACATCCAAAACCTATCCAATTATTATCGAGTGAATTTATCTATACCCTGAGTCATCTAATATTCTACTTTAATTAGTTTTGGAACTTTAGAAACCGAATATCATAATATTATAAAATAATATTTTCACACTTTCCTAAAGAACCCCTCCTCCCCCTTATAAAAATCCCTCACTTCTAACCCATTAATCACACCTATAATGAACCTTGCATCGTCCAAACACTTCCTAATTAAGCTCTAAATATCCATATATTGTTCCTTGAAGCCTTACCTTATGCAGAAGGCTCTTGAAGAAGTATTTTTTATTCAATCCAAAGGGAGTTACCCGAATTAAAGGTTACAGTTTCGCTTCAATTATTTTCTTTTATTTTACTTCTCCAACCCCTAAACTCTTTTAATTACTTTATTTTATATCAAAACAAATATAATAAGTATACTAGGATGTTTTTATGAGAATTATTATAACTAAACATACACACACCTCCATCTAATAAGTAAAGAACATACTGTTTCTGTGGGTGGAAAACTAACACCTCATGAAACGATGATTGTTCAATTATCTCTTACCACCTCTTATGGTGGTCATTATGATGTAACTGTATTTATATATGATATATATTATGTTTATGATTTCTTTTTGCTTCTGTATTTTTTATTTATTTCATACCTTTATGGTTTCCATAATGAGTAAACACGATAATTCCATTTGAGGAAGTGCGAACTACCGCCCCCTCAAAGTGATATGACTCGTTCATTCCATATGTGGGATGTATAAAGGATAGAGTTAATGGAATTATATATTATATTATATAGGAATTATAATATACCTATGTAAAAATATGTTTTAATTCCATTAAATATGAAATAGAAATGAAATTAGCGTTCATGAGTATGTACGACTTATCATCTCCATGAACGGTGCATTTCATTTCTTATCTCCAAATGTTATGAAATATTACAAATACATACATATAATGGATATATATGATATATATGATATATATGATATATATGATATCTAAATCATGAATATTATTCCATATGTAATGGAATTTTGACCACATGAACAAATTTTAATTATAATAAGATCATTTTTGACTCAAGTGTTGAACATCAACAAAATGTCCAGTATGAACTAAAATAAATAACTAATTGTTATAGCAAGGTAATAAGTGATATAAAAGGAATTATAAAATAGAAAAATGTTTTTAATTAATTATAAATTAACATAAGTTTATTATTCAGGAATAACAAGGAACAAACGAGTCAAGTCGGATATGAGGTAAGGGGTATCTTATCTCACTTTTAATTCCCTGAGATTTCCATTGTTCACCACTAGTTTATTTCATGTTGGGTATTGTGTACTGAAATTTGATGTATATTATCCTCATAATCTTTATATTCATGTTATTATGTGAATTATTTAGTGGTTATTAACTTTTTTCCATATGAATCGATTGATTAAAACGTGGTAAGGGATTTTCGTCTCACTTTTTATTCTTGTGAGATTAATGCTATATTCGCCTCTATTTCCATTTGTGTGGTGTATGTACTGACCATGATTGTATTAATTGTGTAATATAATTCAATTTATGGGTATTTACATCTTCATTTTATGATCCTTGTTTCATGGGTTGTATGTTTCGTAAGTTACCAAATCAGTAAGGGAACCTTTTAACCTAATTTCAATTCCTTGGGTTATTCTTCTAATTCTTAATTATGTCATGCTATGATTATATGTGGAAACACTATTTATTTATTTATGTTGTAATTTACACTCCCCTTTTTTTCTAAATAATTTTGATACACATAATCACTCCATTGATAAATTCTCAAGTCATCGATATGAACATGATAAGAGTAATTTTAACTAAAATTCCATTCATTGAGTTAAACATGCAAGTCATTAGTTTTATCTTAAAAAGAACATGTGTGAATTTATTTTGATTGATTTACACTGAATATCCATTCATATTGAGTTTATTTATATTGGTCACACATTATTATGTAATTGATTTATCCTCAATCTGAGGATACAGTTTTTATAATGGATTTCGTCTCAATTGACATTTCATTGAGACTTCATTGTCGTTATGCACCAATTAATTTTCATACAGTGTATATAATGTCTTTTGGAATACTATCTCATGTATCCCTTTATTCTCATGATATTATAAAAAAAATTAAATTTTATTCCTCAATTATTTGTATTCAAGAATATCTCATTTGGTTAAGAACTCTTTAACTAAAATATTGTTTTAATGATTTATTCTTCAAAATCTTTCTCATTAATGTCCATGTTTTCAAAATGTCTTTTAGTATTTAATTATATGGACATTAATGTTTTAAAATTTTAATTCCTTTAAAAGTTTCAAATTGTTATGGGACACTTTGATTCAAAAATAAATTTATTAAATTTTTGAAATGGTTTTGAAAATGGTTTGATAAAGCATTGTTTATTTCAATATCTTTATTTGATATATTGGAACCTGGAAATGTTATATTTCATTTATACTTGTGTTTTTTGTTATGATTGTGTTATGGTTATTGGGCATTGTTTACATATACGGGTGGTTCCGTGACAAACCTAGGGCGGGTGAGGCCGAGATAGCTCTCCAATGCATTGTGTAACGTGATGGAGGTAAGCGTTAATGTTTCTCCTAAGAGATTTAGGAAATATACTATGATGGTAATTCCAAATGTGACTCCCTATATATCTATGATATCTAAAATGTAAGTATGTTATGAATGCTATAATATACCTTTATGATTTATGATTTCTGTGTGTTATTCATAAATCTTATGATTTTGTAAGGTATGTTATGATTGAAAATTATGGTTTCCTTGATTTGTATTTATTGATAGGTTAATGTTTTCCTTCCTTATTTTATATCCCTTAATGATCTTTTTATGCTCATCCCAAGTTTTTGAAATGTTTTCCACAGGACTTAATGATGAATAGGGTCAAGGATGAGATCATGGAAAAGTCATGTAGTCTAAAACATAGTACTAGACATGTCTCTTTTTTGGGAGTTTTTATTTTAGGAAAAGTGGATACTGGGTAGTACTGTATACATGTAATATTCAAGTTTTTATGTAATATTTATGGCCTAATTCTCAAAAACTCTAAACTTGAAAAGATCCTCAATGTGAATTCTTGATATAATTCAAGATTATGTAATGTTTAAGGCCGGGTTCTTAAATGGACATATTAAAAAAATATTAATTATTATAATTACATATATTTATTGAATATTATAAAATAAAATTCGTCAGAGTGGAATACTGTATTTTAAAATTAAACCTGAAGATGCAATGAAAAAAATAGGTTTTTCAAAAGAGAAATTGATCAAAAATGTAAAGAAAATCCACAAAATTAAATATTTAAAAAATTCCAATGTCCTAAATTAGGTTAATATAAATATAATTTAATTAAATTTCCTTTAAAACCAATTAAAAATATAATTTTTATTTCACAATTATTTAAACAAAATGGATATTTCCAATTAAAATGTATTATTTTTCACTATTCATAAAAAATTAATCATTTCTTAAAAATAAAAAAACAACCAAATATAATTTTTGAAATTATTCATTAAAAATTATTTTTTTCAAATATATTTTATAAAATTAGAAATAATTATTTTTAAATTATTTTGGAAAATAATGATAAAACCATCTTTCAGAAAAAATACATTTATTCCTAAAACATTACTTTTCCTTTCAAATGATTCGTACATTATTCCTAATAAATAGATAACCATTTTTTGAAATTTTTAAGACATAATATTGATAATTTAGTTATTACTATTCATAAACACTAATTAAAACACATGTATTTAATGGTAATAAATTTCTTGGGTCATTTACACTCGGTGTTGCATGTCGAATACACAATCGAACATAGTTTCATATTCTAAAATATATTGTGGTTACATACTCCCACCATTAAAAAAACTACACCATATAAATTGGAACATTATATTGTTAATAAATGTTTTTATATCTAGAAATACATTTATTTTAAATCCACATCATAATAGGTCTTAATAAAATTGTTTATTGATAGAGAAATATATGCACATGAAAAGTAGAATTTCGCCATTTATCCAAAATCCACCAAAATATAATTTTTATCCAAATGATGAGTATAAAAAGATACATTTTTCATGCTCTAATAAATAAATATAAACTTTTAAAGGATCATATAAACATAAAATGGAAAAATATATATTCCAACTATCTATGGAAATTTAACCAAACCACAATGGGTAAAACATGGTAAAATAATACACAAAATGAGTAAATCTTCATATGATACATTAATCTTCAAAATTAAAATGTAAAACAAAACTTTCAACTAAATAAATACTAAATAAAATTAACAATAAATAGTTTCTTCCCCTAGGATTATATTAAATAGCATTTATATTTCAACACCCCAAAAAAATTGTGATCCTCGCTTTGGAAATAACATTAATCACTTAGTCACCAAATCTATTTTCAATACTGATAAAACATAAGTGTTAATAATTTACATAATATACAATATCATATAAACATTAATGGTTTTCAATACCTTATTGAAGATTTACATAAAATGGAAATAAATACTTCACAATAAAATGAATCTTTACAAAAACATCTACCCAATTAACATCTCTAAAAGTATCATTAATCGCATTACGATATCATCACTTAAAACCTCAATTGGTTGTCTAAGACTCTAAACATATAATAAAACATAATATTATATTCATAATATGTTTTCCATAACCTTAAAAATAACATAACATTAAAACATTCTAATCTCCTAAGTCATCTGAACCTTTCCTATGATACCAATTATAACAGTCCAAGACCTGCACTCCCATATATGATGTAAAAATCATAAACATTGAATTTATATCATTCATATAGATAAAATTTTCCTAATTATTTACATAAAAATAAAACAATGTAAATGGATATATTAGAACATATATTTTATAAAGGACCCTTTAGGTTTATGGTTTTATACAATGAGGAAAAACTCTAACATAAATAATACCCATGTATCAAAATGATTATTTCTCCCACTTAACCTAAACTTTCTTATTTCACATTAAATCATCATCATCATCAAAATCAAATCCCTTATAAACATAATTCATTTAGCATCATTATTTATAACTTGTTTGAAAGGACACGTAAGATGAGTGTGATAAAATGCTCAGTAAGGGTAAAAAACATTAACATTTAATATTTGTCAATGAGATAATATGTTCATAAGGGTATAATGACAAAATAAAAGTGTTTGAGATATTCATAAAACAAATAATACCCATAAATAATTGAATAATAAATAATTAAACATGGAATAAGGCTTTACCTGATGAATGAGTAATGATAACTAAAAATCATAATCCATGTGATATCAATCTTGGTCAAAAGAAATGTTATAAACCAGTTGAATGAACAAAAAAATATTTATTATTTTATTGGGAAATCAAATTCATTAAACACTTGAAAAATAATTTTATAACCTTTACAAATTGAATAACTATAAATTAAACTTTAAAGATAATTCCCCATGGAATAAAATCAATACCCAATGAATTAGATCACTATCTGGGAAGACCCACCATATAAGCAATATTGGGCTCACCCGACACAATCTAGGGACACACATCATATAATCTATAACAGTATCACCCAGTTTTATATTGGAACACCCATAATATAATATATAATGTGTTCACCCTGTTCTATTTGTGTGCTACCATCTTATATAATGTCTAATAACTAAAAATAATTTACATAGAGCTTTTTTATCATCTTAAAACTCATTAAAACCCCATTATTCCTTTCATAACTTGATTAAATCATTGAAAAAATGGCTTCCATAACAATATCATTGAAATATTATTAACTCATGAAAAAGAAATGGGTTTCATAAAAATCTCTTTGAAACATGACTAATTAGTGGAAAAAATCAGGCTCTATATGAATCTATTCAAAATAATCTAAATCCATACTAATAAAGAATGATGATGGTATCAATTCAAAATATCCCTATTAGAGATATATAAAGACTTGTGTTTTTCACATTTATTAATTGAAAAATCATTAAGATATCATTATACTCATTTTGAGTAAACTAAACATTTTACTTTGGAAATAACTTTTAAGAAAATAAAAATTCACAAGATATTAAGAAAATTCATTCATTTGAACAAAACCATATAAAAAATAAAATAACCCTTAAAAATCATATAAATAAATTCATGTGTAAAATATTCATTTAATTTTAAAAAAAATTAAAGCTTTTAAAAATTCATTTCATCAAAATTATACTTGAAAACTATTAAAGGAATATTTAAAACCCATTTAAAATATTCCATGAGGAAAATATCATTTACATTTTGACAAAACCCATTTTAAATCATATTTTAAATAATTTTCATTCAAATAACATTGAAATCATATAATTTAAGATTCAAAAATAATAATTTTCATGAAGGAAGAGCATTTAATTCATGTTGTACACATTAAAAAAATTCTTGTCATGTTTTTTGGAAAAAGAAAAATGGGTACTTTTTGGAAAAAAACATTAAGATTATTTTCAACAATTCATTTAAAAAAATAATGGTAAGAATTTTTTTGAATAAATAATTTTAGAAATGATAAAATAATTCTTGAAATCATTTTTATAAGACATGGCTATGGAAGGAAAATATTTTTTGATAGAATAGAAAAATAAAGAATATTTTTTCAAAAAAAATATTGAAATTATTATAAGTAACATGGGGGAATAAATGGTATTATTACATGAAAATATCATTAATAACTTTATTATAAGAAAATAATGATAATTAATGAGTGGTAGATTATATGATTTTAATATTGGGTACATAATATTAAATGATCATGATAAATGATGAGATTGAAAATTAAACTCATACCACTTTGTTAACTATGAATCATAATCCCCATGAAGGGATAAACCTAAATGAAACATAAGATATCATGGAAATAAATAATTTTCTGATAATAAATTTCAAATAAGTCATATATAAACCTTATAAAATAAATTTGAAAAACATGGCACAGGTCTCAATGAAGGAAAATAAGGAGAAAAGAACTTATCGCTTTAGTAATATTTTGAATCAGAATCCCCAAAAAAGAATAAAATCCAATGAATCTTTAAAAAACAGTATAATAATTTTATTCATGATATAACTTGTCGAATGATTAGTATATAATCCCCCGAAAAAAAAAATAGTGGTGAATTTTTATATGTCTCATAAAAATAAAAGAGAGAGTAGAAATCCATTTACTTACATCTCAAATTCCATCATGTTATATCACATTATTTATAATTTAATGTATATGTTGATCTAGTCTTACAGAACTATTAAATTATTTAATCTTTCAAGAACACTTGTAATTTGTTCCAATAATGCAATATAATTATCATCTCTGAGTTTCTAGATTTCAATATGTTAAATGAGGAAGCTTATTGAATCAATCTATGATAACATAATTAGAATCGTGACCACTTACTATCCATGAAAATCATATCCCAATCAACATGGAAATACTATACCACTTCCATTATAAAACCTCAGGGGGAAGGTCCATACCTTCTAGAACCGGATGTATGACCTTCACCAGTTGACTGGTGAGGCATCAAAAGATGAACATTTAAATTATATTCATCAACCCGAGCAACCAAAACTATTACTTAAGGTCCTTGTGCAATATATCCAATCTCGGTTGTACCACTAATGCTTAAATATGGAACTCTATCAAATCCTAATTTTAAAACATGACTGGTACAACCATTATCCCTTATAAGAGGATGAAATTTTCCCTACCTTTAGAAAATTGATCATCATCATGACCTTTTAATTTATAGCAATATAAGAACTCAAAATTATCCTTAATAATATATTATTCATTCACATATTGTATAAGAATAAGATTCATAACCACTGAGTAGAGGTTCATTTATCCTCCATCATCTAATAGGTATAAATTCAACAAGTTAAACTACTTTAATGCATCTCCACAAAACTGGGAATGATATTTTCTACTAAGAGTATCTTCTAGAACATTATTATTCCTATGATTATAGACTATATTGAATATGTATCCCTATATGAACTCTAACTACCGTATTTATATGAGGTTAAGGTATCTCAAATTGAAGATGTAACTAAGACTTTTTTGGTTAGAATAAAAAAAAATTCTCACCTGTATGATAGTTTTATCATGTATTTAGGGAGAACACCATAGTTACCATCTCCATGTCATGGTTTGCATAGTTTTTATTATGTGTTTTTAGATTCCAAGATCCATAGGCTAACACTAAATTCCTCTAAATCAACACACATACATGACTAAATCCAAGGGCATAACAGAACACTATAATCAAACACCTCTTCTCGAAACCTCAGGAAATGAGCACTATCCACCCTTACTACAACTCCATAAAAGAAATATTGTACTTATATGAATAGATAAAATTCTTACCCTTTTGGGTCAAGGTAGTCAAGGGATTATAAATCTTGGAAAAGTCTTGCAGGAATATCTAGTAATATCCATCCATCCTAAGGAAACTCTACACCTCTATGACCCTCTTGGGTGGATATAAATCAATAACTACATAAATACTTACATGGTTAACTGTGAATTCCTCTCTAAATATCACATGTTCTAAAAAGTGGACCTCTATAATCTAGAACTTACACATTGACATATTTCTATATAGATGATTCTCTTGATGTACGTTTAGTACAATCCTCCAAAGTTTTTATTTTTCATCCTCTGATGCTAATTAAATTAAAATTTAATCAATAAAGACCCCCATAAATTAGTATAATAAAGGATAGTGCATTTAATTCATGGTCCCCATAAATTTCATTAGGGGATTCATTACACCAATTGGAATCAACATCTACTCATCGTGACTACAGAGACATCATAATTATGCATTAGTTAGGTCATCCTCACCCACCCACAATGAATGATAACCTAAATTGAAGTAGATCTTGATGAACAACCTTTCTACTTTAAACTGGTTGAATAGGTTACTGATTCTTGACAATGATTACTTATTCTCTATAGTCACATGTTTCATGAAACAATAATCCAAACATAACCTTGGATTCCCATTATTCTTTGTGGTAAATAATATTGGAGCTTCCAAGGGTGACACACTAAATTGAATAAACCCCTTCTACTAAAATACCTCTACCAAAACCCTTATCTCACAATGATCTATTTGTACTTTCTAAAATACCACTAAAGATATAAAATCTATCTCAAGATTCAAATTGATATTGAAGTCGACCTCCATTCATAGAGGTAACCAATGTATGTATTTGAAAAATAAATTGAGGTAATGATATGTTATTATAGGGTATAAAAAATTGGCTATATTTATTAAATAAATGTTCAAGTTAGCCATATTATGAGAAATAAATGGTATCCTCTTTCATATGATCCAATATGACATTAACAAGAATTCCTTCTATCCAATGAATCAAAACATTAAAAGGTTTTCCCAGGTCCAATAAATCCTTCAAACAAGAAAATAAATCATGGAATGGATGGTTGATAGAAATTATAAAACATGAATGAAATCATATGGCCTCGTCATATCTATGAAAATATCCCATGAGAACTATCTTCATTAAGTTCAAAGACTAACTACAGATAAAAGAGTGTGACAATATAATACCCTCTAGTTTGAGATTCTAGCTATAAGGGCCAGGATACATGCTCTAATAGAATATACATTTAATAAAAAAGGGATAAGGTAGAAAATAATGGCTCATGCCTATGATTATTACAACTAAATATATATTAAATAGGACATATATATTCACCTCAGATCATTCCAAGATCCTCTAGTTCAAAAGCCTAAAACTCTTTAAATTGATTCATTCTCTAAATTCTAACAAAATGATCCTAAACAGGACCACCTTAATTTGGTAGTGGTAGTATCAAATCATAATGGCTACCACCTCATAAAGCTCTCCTAACTTCTCTACTATGATTTCCTCTCTATGGATACCCACTACTCAAGCCACTACTATTGCCTCAACTATATATCTATTATCATCTTATTTTTTACTGAATGGTGGGTCATATAATCCTAAGATATATAACCTCGCCCTTATTAATAAAATCAATTATTGTCTCACGGACTATAGGAATATATCTATGAAACCTATGTAGAAAAACATATGGTCTAGTACTATACATGTCTTTTCTGCAAGTTTCACTACCCCAAATCCAAACAACATTCAAAAAATACTAATTTGTCTTCTCCGAAGTGATGGATATTATCGTTATCTTAATAAAAAATCTCTTCCAAAAATATCTATATCAAAAAGGAACATTCCTAAATTTCCGAGTATAATCGAATGAAAAGGGGAAAATAATGGATCAGATATATTTGTATAGGCCACACATAAAAATAATCTCATGTATAAATGTATCATGAAACACATGATGAGAGTAGTGTGTGAGGTTGGAAAGACGTGATGCATTCTAAAACAGTAACAATATATCTTATTGAATCTTCGGAAGCTCATGCATGCATACTAATTACAGTGCTTTGATGAGAGAATCCTTTTTTAAAAATTACTCGTACAAGATTTTCTGAAATGTCTCCTCTTCATGGGTCTATGTCATGAAGATCCACCATCATCCTATTAAATAATGGAGAAGGCTTTCTTGGAGTAACACCATTTGATCTGAAGGCATCTAGTTGAGATAAAATACTTATGACATGGACTCTAACCAATCATCTTCCACTTACAAGTCTAGTTCAACCAAAAACCTTGGTGGTCTCGTACTCTGAATCTAATAAATCATTCTCAACCTATAAACACAATCATCCTATAAAAAGAATTGTCTTATTTCTAGAAATTGATAAAACATTATCCTATGATTATAGAGTCAGTTTTGGTTATTCATATACGGGTGTATGTACTGCTCACTATCCACCTGGAGAGAACACCTTTTGATCAAGCCCCAAAAATGAGGACTCATCACTTTTCTGATCCTTATAATGATACTGTCATATAATCATGGATTAATACATACATAGAGGAATCTAGAAATAGTGATTATGTACCACATTCAAAAAGTAATATATAGGGAGATGGTTACAGAAGGACATGGAAGCCAAAAACTAGTCATATATTATGCATATACCATTTTTACCCCAAATCAGTTCCTTGGTGTACTAAGACAATGTTTCAGTTCATTGAATTATGGTGAATGTATATGATGGTAGCTGCATTGTCAATAAATTCCTTGTCTAAAGATATGATCTCAAGTCACTTAAAAACCATTTCAAAAAACCAAAAACTAATTCTCAAAAATACTCTATCACTAACCATATACTAGAAAAACCAATGCATTGATACCACTCTAACATGACCCGACCCACTCGGGCCTACCTTCTTAGTGGTAAGATATTTGTTCCACCCCAAGACCACCCCCAATTGGCCAGATACTCAAGACTATCACTGAGTAATAATATCAATCATATAGAGAGACTTAGATTAATACACCTATACACATACAAGAATATCTTTACACATAACAGATTAAATCATGAAGTAAATAACTAGAATAAAAAAATATATACACCACCTCCATTTTCACTAAAATGATAACAATAAAACATGGTCAAGTAAAGTAAAAAAATTATATTCTAAAAAACCTATAAATATGTCCACCGGGAATAAATTACAGAGAATAGTTTTAGCATGAAAACACAACTCTATCCATAGTAAAACTACCATTTCTCCCAAATTATACTAAATGACACCCACACATGGCCTCCTTAGATATCCATAAAATATATTGTTTTCCTCAAAATACATGACATCTGAATACCAATCCAATGATAAGGTGAGTATATACATACCCAATAGGACACCCCAAAATCACCAAAGATTAATGAATAGAAATAAATAGTCATATAGAAGCCATAAATATGAGGAAAAACAAAAGATAGAAATCCAGATATACTCCTTGAAGGGTACTCATCCCCGTGTATAATCTCAATATCACAACATACCAAATAACTAAGCATTCCTAACTACTAATATACATGCCTCAAGAAACCCACATTTTCATTCCATTAGATGATATTAGAGGATCCCTTCCCTGTGATGATGGTTGCAATAAAGACTCTAGTAAATGATCCATATCCCATCTGAGATCTATGTATGGAATAAACATTTAATCCATAAATAGAGGAATATTTCACTATAATATGGGTTAAATAACAACTCTATATAATTTCACATATAGAGGATCCAAGTCCCATGGTCACATAGGGAAAATAATGACTCCCTGGGAGGATTATAGTCCTAACATGTGAGATACCAACTTCACTAGGGAATAATACAGTTGAAATCAAGGACTGAAATATTTTTCCCAATACAAGGGTGAGTACAATAAGTATATAATAATGACACAATGTTGTTTTCCATGTCATCCACCTAGTAATATTATGTTCTTTAACATGTCATGACTCTAGCCAACTACATGGTGCATATAAGGGTCACATGGTGTTCCATGTATATTGGGAAACCTAGTGTTAACCCCTCATACCTATTTCTTTTATGATTTAAGGTACGCAAGGTATTCTCCATCACACAATACATGTGGTTCCACATGGGTCCCTTGGAATATACTTCTTGAATATGCCAAGCTGGATTGGTAGTAGAGACATTGTTTGTGGATTGGTCACACAACGAGTGATATTTAACGCTAGATTAAACCCATGGATTGAATAAAATAAGATACATGGAGTGTGTATGGTCTTCTAGAATAAATGGAATAAAATTGAAAAATTTCGTTATTTCCAAATCCATGATGATTCTTCCAAGTTCAAAATCATATTTTTTTAATTTCACTAAAATTCACACTACAAATTATAAATATATGAATTGTCCAAGTTAAATTTATTATTTATGGCCATATAATCTCTACCTTTAATTATAAATTGAATCATTGACACCTCACCAGTCACTAGTGAACCTTGCCTCATGATACCACCATCACCCAATCTGTCGTTATATTTGAATTGTTTTCACCAAACCACTATCATAATATAATACATGATTCTAAAACCACAAAATCAATCCATGATTCCCATGAATGGTCAACTAGAAAAATGGGTCTAAATAAATGGGAAAACAACCATATAATCAGACACTAATAATGAAAAAAAATTGAATGTAGGGAGAAATCCAGAAACCACCAAATTAGTAAATGAAAAATGTCCTTTTGAGGTTTTGCGACCATTTTTTTCGGAAATTTTATTAGAATTTGGAAAATGAGATTAAAATAATCATTCCTTGAATGGTGATTATGAAAAACATAAATGTGCATAATATCTTAAATAAATGGGCATAGAAATGATCAATTCTTTATTATATTATTCAGGGATAACCCATAATCAAAACAAAATTCAATGTAATGATAAATTAAAAAATTAAATAAACAGAAAATGAAAAAATAATTAACTTATAAAGAGAACATTCTCTAGTGATGTAATTCACAATACACTATGTTTATTATTCACTAAATGAATATCCATATTTGATCTGAAAATAATGGAAACTTTCATCATAATCATTGAAGATTCCTCGATCCTAATCCATCTTTGAACATTAATACCCACAAAGATATATCTCTACCTCTATCACTATATATATGAATTTTAGATTAATACTAGATAATTGGAATAGTGGAGATTAAATTGGAAACATCTTTGTTAATTGAAAAAATTAAATAAGTTAAAAAAATTAAGTTAATTGTTTATTCTATCCAACCTATTACATCTTGTGATTGTGCATCATCTTGAAACCTGATGTGAACAATAAATATATTATACATAGAGTAAAACCCACATTTATTTTTCAATTATTTTCCTGGACTCCACTTCCAACGGTCTATTTTGGAGATAATATATTATTTCTATGTTTTCTAATGCACATGTATAAATATATTTTAATATTTTTAATATATTGGTATCTAGGCCATACACAACCCAAAATTCTATGATGACTCCATGACTAGCTCTGAAAATATTTTTAGAAATATTCAAAAGGAATAATTATAAAAATTGAAGCTATTACACTCATGTATATTCAAAATTCCAACATCAATTCCATAAGAAGTGTTCCAAATATTTATTTCAAAATAAGGAGTAGTTTTTAATCTTAAGTCCTTGGATTTTCTATAACTTCATTATTTCAATTTATTCCCAATATTACTAAGAAATTATCTTTTATTAACTGGACAAAATTAAATATACCTTTTATTCTTCTCCTATTGTGAATCTTCATGATATCTCATTCGTTTATTTTTTTAACATTATTAGGTATAAAAATTTATTCTCATGGATTTATTTTATATTTATACATTATATATGAATTATTTTTTATGTAACACACATATAAATGGAATATGATGATGGGTAAATTAAACATATAATTATATAATCCCCCCCCCCCCCGTTAATTAGTATTTTCTTATATCTCTTGATATTATTTTTAGTGTAAGTGGAGTTTACATGGAATATTAATTTTTAATAAATTAATAATGATCCCTTATTAATGTTTATGATTACATATAGAATATTTATTCTACAATCATATAAGATACATTATTACCATATTTATATCACATTATTTCTCTTTTTCTATATTTATATGAGATGATTGATGATCCATCTATTTTTTATTTTGTCGTATTTGTATTATATCTAATATTATATCAAATTATCTTGATAATTTTAAATATACCTTTATTTGGATTTTAAATAACAAATTTTTTATATATGGACCTTTGGTATCCCATGTGATGATAAAATTATGATGAGATCTATGATCATATATTAAGGATTAGGATAGAAAATTTAATTGGGTTATTTTATAATTATTATGATATGCTTCTAATATCCGAATGGTAAATTTAATTATCTTATATTATCATTTCAGCATATTTTTTATGTGAAAAATGATGTAATAATATTTTTACAAGATTTTGGCCCTTATGATATTATTCTTCTTTGATATTTATTCTATATGAACCGGTTGAAGGTTATATGTTATAATGTAATACCTAATGTATGGTTCTAGTTTTTATTATCATATAAAATAATCATTAGGGGGAATAAGGATCTTGTAAAAATACACACCTGAGATGAAACATATGTCTCAAGATATTTAATGGAAATTTATGTCGGTTTCATTGAAATTTTATTATCACAATTAATTTTTGAAGAAATTTATATGGTATACACACCACAAAATTCTAAAGAGTATATTCCTTTGAAATTATTTAAACTTATAGATATGTCAATTGGTAGAATACATATAGTCTTTTTATTTTAACCTATAGTATAGTACTAAAAAATGTAATTTTGTTACCAAGAATCATTGTTTTATGATTCAAGAATATATAGTGAAATTATATTGAGATAAATAGCAGTTGATGTGTTGTTTCACCAAATAGAATTTGGATGTGAATGAATAGTAGGATCATGTATTCTAACTTCATATATTACTCACACATTCTCTAATAGACCAAAATAATAAGCTAAAAATTATTTTATTCAGATAGATTGATTGTAAGGGGGTTTTAAAAAGGTAGGGAGACCATTAAAAACTATATCAATTTTATAATGGAGCTATATATATATATAAATATATGAATGTGGGTCATAATTCATTTTTCCTTGACTAAATGAGTAATTAAATATTCCTAATATTATTTTAAATATATATATTTATGTGATATATAAATGTATTAAAATAATAAATTCTAATATATTTTTCCTGGGATGAGGTGAAAAAATTATATGTTTGTGTCTTATAACCTCAAATTTCACCAATTGTAGTCTGTAAACAAAAATACTACAAATTTACTAATCATTAAATATTAATAATATAATGTTTCTATATTCATTTTTATTATACTTCCATGATATCCTCCTGAAAGGAATAAAAAAATTTTGATTAATGTTGAGTTAAAAACTACTTATAAAAATATTATGAATGAAAAAGGTTTTATATGATCTTGGAAATTTTAAACAGCATGAGATTATGAAATTATATAAGGGTTCCCATTTCTATTATTTATGCTATATATAACTTATTTACATTTCCATTTTGTAATATTCATTATTATAAAATCAGAACTCTATTGAAATTTAGCATGACTTAGAAACCATAAGCTGATGGTCAAATAGAATATGATATTTTAATTCTTATAGATATACAATTTCAAGAATTTATGATTTTGGTGGATCATGATAGCGTCATATTCTATTCCATGATTTTAAATATGAAATATATGGATTTGGTGCAAGATACCACTTTCTTTAAGAATCTTATTGGAATTTATGATCATTATTATAATGTATTGAGGGGTAAACTGATTCGACTTATTCTTGTGCATTGAAAAAATGATAAATATTTTAAATAAACTCGAGAATGAGATTAACTAATTGGGGATTTCTACTCCCAATATACTTTTCATGTGTAATAATGATGAATTTATAAGGGTCAACAGTGGAAAGAATGGGATAAATAAAATAAACATCAAGTTACTAGAAGGTATTTATTTTACATATTTTTTATTTTATTGAGATTATTTATGTTCAGATGATAAATTCATAGATTTTTTTAACTTAATCCAAGATTCATGTGTAAATTATGTGGTCAACATAAAATTGAGGGTGACTATATAGGATATGGTGGGATTCCAGGGTTTCTTTCATAGTTGTAT
Organism: Viscum album; assembly: GCA_963277665.1. Classification (NCBI taxonomy): domain Eukaryota; kingdom Viridiplantae; phylum Streptophyta; class Magnoliopsida; order Santalales; family Viscaceae; genus Viscum; species Viscum album. The sequence continues at coordinate 449,305,780 of OY728127.1, forward strand.
ATATAATCTGGAACACAGTGTAGTTATACCACATGGACACATAAAACTCTCTTGTTTTTATATTATAAACCTAAATTTGATTAATCCCCCTTCTATTTTACTATAGGATGATTAATATTTATTGATAAATGTTCTAAAAAAATCTTAACTCATCCTCTAACATTGTATCATTTTTTTCCTTTGATCGTAGTGATTTTACAATGAGAAATCAATGTTATGGATCTTTTACCATTATTTTTTTCATTTATTCCATTATTATTAATTCAACTTGCCCTAATATTTTATAGTGGGATTATTGACTGGCTATAGTTTCTATAAATTTTTTGGTTATGATGTTTTTGTGGTATAAAATCCCAGAAAAACATTATTTCTTCTAAAATAAGAAAAATATTTGTGTTTGCATTAGTCTAAAGAATGCAAATAAATTAACATCTATTTTTTGTTACAAAAATATACATAACTTCATGATTATTAAAAAATTATAATTGACTAAATTTTTTCTGATCCAAAGTGTTTAATTATTTTTGAGTTTTATCTTTATTTTGGGAAATATACATCTAATAATTTGATTTATTCATTTTAATGGGAAATAATTATACTCTTTGGTGTTTTACATTTTCTTGAATATGTTTAAGTGTATTTTACTTATGTATTATAATGATTGAAATATATAAAAATAATAATTAATATATACTTTTTAAAAAGGATTATTTTATTGTTTTTAAATATTTATGTAAATGTTTATGCCTTATTTTGATTAATTAAACTTGAAATTGTTTTTATTATTCCTTGAAGAGATTCCCCTATGTTTTTATGGGTTAGATTCAGATATTATGGAATATACTAGTCTGATATTGATTTCAACAGGTATTTTATATGAGACGGAGTATGGGTGATGGAATGAGTGGTTTTATATAAAACAATTATAGCTTCTTTGACTTTTGAGTTAGAAAACCTCATTGTAAACCTAAGTTATATAAATAGGAATTTTAGTAATGAGTAATATACTATATATTATAATGTTTTTAAAATTATGCCTTGTAATGATTCCAATCTGATAAGTTGGTTGTACCAAATCAGATGAAGTTAGTAAAACTTTTGGTGTAATATGATCACATTAAATTCTAGTGGGATAGATCCATAAGATTCATGTCATATATTTCCTTTGTTAGTACATATAGTTTTATCCCATGACCATTGGAAAATATTTTTATTATTTGTACTTATTTAAACATTTTAAAATTATGTTTAAGTGTAATGTTGATAATGTCCTAAATAATCATAAAATAAAATATAAAACACATACAATTGATTAATTTTTATTTTTCCTCAATATAAAATGTTTTTACCAATTAATTTGAGAGTATCATGTATACAGTGTTTTTAAAAATAAAAGACCTAGAATATTTATAAGATTACTTATAGGTTTATTACTACTGTAAATAAATACATGTTTTTATAGATGTAAATCAATTTTTTCATGATATATATAAATGGAATATATCACCTAGAGATTTATAAAACATTGTTTTCATCAACAATTTGGTGTTACTTTTAGATTTATTTATACAAACTATTTTGATAATCCATCTTTGACATGTTTATTTTTAAAAAATTATAGGAATTCTTTTATATAATAAGGTTTTAATTAATCGTTTCCTTAGGTCCAATTGATTTTAAATTTCATATTCCTTTTTAATTATTTTTTATATGTATTATTCTTATGTTGTACTTCATTGTTTGTTTTATAATTTTGATTCCATTTAAATGTCATGGGTAGTCCAAAAAATGGATTACCCATGTCATATTTTTGATAAAACTATATGTAAAAATATGCATAATATTATATTGGGTGAAATAATTTTCAAAGTAAAATGTTTGACACCCTTATCATGTGTATCAGCCTATTGAAATCCATAGTGAACATTAGGCCTTAGAGTATTCTGGTTTGGAATCTATTATAAAAAACTTATATTGATACATTAAAATACATACATTTTTGATAGAGAATGAGGAGGTATATATGTCACTCATTTATCTCCACAATAAATATAATTTATTTTGGAAAGTAAAATTGACTTTGAAATAGACTGAATCAATAATTATTGATGTTTAATAAATAAATATTATCTTTCATAATTTCATTAAAACTACTCAATAATTTTATTCATTATATTTTCACTTATTTAATTCTTTATATGATTGATAGTATAGAAATATTTTTTTGTAAGGTAAGATATGACCCCATATATGTAGATTTCAATATCAATACCTTACACTACCATTATGATTTTATTAATTTTTAGTATTCATCATGCACTAAAATTACCTAACCCTACATGACCCCGCTTAGAGTAAAAAAAAACTTAGTGTACCACCCTAACCCGACCACCCATATTCCCTATGCGGGTGAAAAACAGTTATAATGCATCGTAGACACATGGGGGATTTATTCAAAAAAGTATTCACACATCCATTTGTCTTAATGACATGATATAAAAATTTCAATAAAACGTAACTACCAAATCTAGTATAATATAAATTCAAAACAAGATAATAATGCATAATAGACTGAAAAATTTTACTCTCAAAATTAAAGATAAATACAAGTCCCACACATATTAATAAAATAAATAACCTTTAATAACTTGAAGGGATAAACTCCCCATTAAATCATCTCCTAGTATAAACTATGAAAACAACTTTCACCTACATGATTCACTAATATCTAACTCCACCAACTCTATTTCTATCAAATACATTCATAATGGGTATCTTCTATATGCACACACACACAATACGAATTTGGTTGAAGTCCCATTTTGGGGTTAGTATAAATATTCCCACTAAGACACCCAAAAAAATATAAAGGGGGTTAAAAATTATATGGAAACTCAAAATTTAATGAATAAGGAAGTCACAGTGAAACAAATATATTCATGATAGTCTAGTATAATTAAAGTTATAGAAAAAGGCTAAATCAATATCCTAGTAGTAAGTCACATCTTGAAGGTATCCTTGAATAACTAGTATGTTAGGAGCCCTATATCATCAAAATTATAAAGAGTTTATGAATTCTATAGTGACCCAAGCTTAACATTCTTCTATAAACTACAAAAAAATATCTTATACCAATAGAAATTTATTAATAGATGATATATTTGTTGGTAAAAATGATCAATTCCAGCAGATATTAAATTTTATTATTATAGATTTTATGTACCAACGCTTATTTTAACCAAAATTTATATCAGTTGATATTGATCATTTAATGCCAACAAATATTTTACCAATAGTTAGATCTATTTCTTTATCATATTAATACGAACGTTTTTTTACAATCAAATGAATCTATTATGATTAATTGTTATTACCAACAAATTTTTCACCATTATAAAAATATGTTGTAAAAAATTATCTAATAACATATAATATTTAACCAAAAAAAGAATATATATATATAAATATATATATTATTTTCAATAAATGTTATACATTTTAAATATTTTATTAAAATCATATAATCATATGTTTTCATTGACACATTATATGTTTGTGATAATATATATATCTGATATAAAATTGATGATAATTTATTATAATTTTTGGAGACTTGAATAATATCAAATGTACTAAAAACTAAAAAAACAAAGTCACGTATATATAATTTCATTATATGTATATAATATATTTTTTATTCAAAATATATATAAATTTAAAATGTTGTTCAATATATATAAATTATATATAAATTTATTATCTACCATGTTTTATTTAATTATAACAAAAATATGACACTCTTCCCTAAATTAAAATTCTTGTGTTGTAACGATCAAATCACTGTTACCGTGTCTTCCATTATCACACTCAACCCTATTAATTTCATTTCATTATAAGAAAATGTTTTTTATTATTATTATTATTTTCTTTTATTCTATTCTATTTTTACTTTTTTTATTTTCCTTCTCCCCTACCCTCTCCCCTTCTTATTTTTGTCGCATGCCCTAGCTAGGAGGAACCCTTGCAGCGCGTCTCCCTCCTACTTCGGCCATGGAATGGGCCAATTGTGAGCCCCAATTCCGGTATGTTTTAGCTATAGTAACCTATGAGATAGGGGCTATGGAGATCATCACTTAACCTTTCCAATGAGTCGTGATTCTTTCTCTTGAAGAGGATTCCTAGTCTCATTTCACCCCTAAGGACTCCTCCATTTGATATAGATTTGTTCATTGATGATTGGAGAGGGATTTCCATCTCAAATCTGACATGGATTCACATTTGGGATTGGCAGCAGATGGGATCAGTATCTAGGGATCATATTGGGGTTATCGCTAGAGCATATTGTAGTCTCTCTATGGATCACTTTTATCATAATTATACCATTTATCTTCCCCAACCGTTAACACCTAAGCCCTCGGTCATCTCCTCTATAATCTCCCTCAGTGTTCTTGATGATGGTGGTGTGTGGTTACATAGAGATCGGTATTTGATGTTAGAGTGTTTGGATACATTGAGATTTTTGTTATGTCTAAAGTGTGGCATTTGGACAGTTGTAGAGTTTGAATCCAAGTCTAAGGATCACATTTCAGCCCTACCTCCTGCTCTGGTTATGGTTTGTTTTCTGTTGTCCATTTTCCCTCGGTCCACATTATAGATTAGATGGTTTACATTCAGTTATAATCTATATCTAATTGAGAATTTTATGAATGGTAATAACCTGTAGGATAGGGTTCTGTGACCCCTCTTTTGCCTCCTCTTTGTGGTGTTTTCCCTCACATTAACCCATTCCATCTAGCTTGCTTTCCTGAAATTTCCCTATTTCAAAAGGTTCTTCATCCCTATGTATTTCTACATTGGAGTTCATAGAGTCTTCTTCCCATTTCTAATTATCATTGGTTTATTTTTTTCATGGTGACATCCCCTGGTTGGTGGCTTCAATTATGTCATCAATGGAACGTGGGATCTATAGAATCAAATGATAGAAAGTCTCTATAATCCATGACACTTTCTCATTTATTTCAAATATGAATGTGAAATGGATTGTTCTTTGACCAGATACCATTGGTCCTTTTATTATATCAAATTCTATCTTTTTATCTGGTTTTTTGAGATTTTTATGAATGGATATTCAACTTCATCATCCATATGGGTACATCTCCCTACATTATATCTCTCATTCCAAAATCAATCTATTCTTATGTTTAATGATGATTTTCATGAGTGTTTCTTATGTGTGGAATAGAGAACAAAGGTTTTATTCCATGAAATTTCCCCTCATATATATGTCGAGTTATTTTATTAAAAGTCCCATGTGGAGTACATTTTGATTGAAATAGATGGGGAGTATCATTATAAGAAAGTGGTTGTCTATGAATCATGGACATATTTTTGTGTGTATTTATCTCTCCTGGATTCTGTTAGCAAGGACTATTTCCCCTGGAGGAGTGAATATCTTCTTAGTGATGTAGCTTTAATTTCTTAACCCTTCCTTTTGGCTACTACAGATATTTATTAACATGGTTCTAGAAATTCGTCCTCAAACTCTAACCTGATGTTAAAAATGTCTTGTAGCTTGCAAAATTTATTAATGTTAATGTAAATGTTAGGAAATATTCTATCAATTTCTTAATGTTCCTTACACTATAGCTATCATGAGTGTTTTTATTAGGTGAATTAATGTTAAAATATAGTTTTTCTTTCTAGATTTAGTTCCCTCAAGTGGTTGTGATTATGGATTAATTTTAACCTCTTCATATGTGGTCTATCTAATCTATATGAGTCTTCTATTTCTAGAGAATGGCTGGGATACTTTGAAAAATTGATGACCTTTCTTTCTCTCTTATATATGTGTTAATGTAATGTATAATTAAAATCTCTTTCAATTCCTTGATGTTGATATTGAACCTTATGTATTTAGTGAAACTATCCATTTATTTAATAAATTTTTAGGCACTTGGGGTGGAAAACCAACTCATGTATCATATGGTTTGGACTATATTGTATAATTTTTATTAATTTTTCACTCTTAATTGATGTTAGTTTGGTTCTAAATGGTATGTGGTCACATGTTAGATGATCTTATATTTATTTCTATAAAATTTTTTGTTATATTCATTTGTTCTAGTCGCTGATTGTATTTTGTTAATGTGGTCACTTGTAATTTTTTTTGTAGACATAAGTTCTTCTAGTAATTTTTCTATTAGTTATTTTTATATCACACATTATGGAAATTGTTTTGGTATTAATTATATAGTATTTTTTGGTTATGTTGGATAATTTTATGGTTTTGGTATCAAGTATGATTTTCTTATGGTTTTTTTACTGATTAGATTATTCTCTTATTATGGCCATTATATGTTAGTTTTGTATCATGTGTTGTTATTTTTATATCGTTAATTTAAATGAAAACTATTTTCTAATTGTTTTTTGTGTGATCGGAATGTTACTTGTGATGGTGTATGTCTAAAACGAAGAGTGTGAGTATAGGGGATACTTCAAGCATATATAGGTGGTCCACTATAGTGAAAGGGACGATGGTGCTGTTGTGTATGTCCGGATCCACTATAGTAGAAAATGTTCCAAGTGAAGTTATGGGGATTCCAAGATAGTGACATCAGTTGTATGTAAGAAATAGAGTGATGACATAGTTTCATTGAGGTTTATATTAAGTCTCTTAATTTTTGAACATTGTTAAACATGTTTGTAATATTTTTCTTGGAGCTTCATGCCTTTTTATGAAGTTTGACCATGAATTTAAATTATATTAGAATGTGTGTTTTTTAAATAAAGCCTCATTTTTTTGTGTTTCATGTAGGATAATTTTATAATTATTATATAATAAATGTAATAATATATTATATAAAATTATACTTGTAAATATAATAAAAAAATTTAATAATAAATATTTGAATACCAATATGTAGAGTATAATTTTCAAAGAAATATTAATTGTTTATATTGTTTATAATTGTTAATAATTTTACCAACTGATATATTAGTCATATTAATTTGTGGATAAATATTTTCACCAACATATATATTATCTTTTGGTATTATTATAATTTCAACATAATCATTTTATCTATCGTAATAACATTTAGTGATAGAGTTTTTTCCAATAGTTTAGTGACGGGATAATATTTTTTTGGTAAAAAGTTTTACCAATAGAAAATGCACTTTTAAAAATAGATATACCTATGTTGAAAAAATCTAATTATTTGTTAGTGATATTATGTCATTTAGATGAATATTCAATACATTTTAAAAAATACATGCCTGAGGATCGTAATAGATTAGTGTCTTTGGAAACATGGAAACATAATCTTCTAGATTATTGAAATATCTTCAAAATACTACTTAAAGATCATCTCCATTAATATTATTACTTAAAACCATTCATCATAAATTAAGGAAATGAAACATCAGAAAGGGATGAGCTTAGATTTACAATAAGGATAAATAAGGGAGATATATAATAATGAATTGAGTATAACTGTATGAGAACATGATCATAACAATATTAGATCACTTCAGGAATATAAAAGATCATAATCTTGAGTCATTAAATAAATATTGTTAGTTCATAAGACATCAATCATAAAGGTGATAAATTTTCATAAGTCCATAATAAACCATAAGTTCATGTCATATAAATATTGTAGCACTATAACTATAGAAAACAAATCCCATGTGTCAACGTTAGCTACCAATTCCATCAATATAGGGAATAAGGACATGCGAGTTTTCCCTTTTTGGATTAAGAAACACCTATTATCCATAGGGTAATAGGATAATATTATTTCCTATAACACCCCAATATTTAATAGTAAGTTATTTTATTTAAATTCAATAGCTTGTGCTACACGAAACACCGAGTTCGAGCGCACCACAACTTACAAAACTAGTCGTTCAAAAGAGGTTATGAATAGTATTAACTGCATTTTGAATTTTATGTACCCCATATAATTTTAACTTATGTATTATGTGTTTCTTAGACATATTATATGAACAATTTCAATTTTTTAAGATAAAAAAGTATTTTTTTAAAAAAAATCAATTTTACAACCTTTTAATGGGGATCCCTTTTTAAATATAATATTTGACCCTTTTACATATTCATTTTGAAAAAATAAAATTCTTCTTTATAATCAGGATATAAAAAATTTCTTTGGATGAAATTTTGGTATTTTTCTAATAATATTCATTTTTTTATGAATAGTGAGAAATAATGTTTTTTAATTCAAAATTGCCTTTTAATCAAATTTATTTATATGGTTAGATTAGATTTTAAATTGGTTTTGAAGTTTAATTAGATTATATGGTTACACTGTAATCCAATTTTGGTCATTGAAATTAATTTCACATTGAAATTATACATAAACAAGTGGCAATCTTTTGATAGTTATTGTTTCTTAAAAACACGCTATCTGTTTTAACAATGGGAATTAATTTTAAATTAATTAATACAACTTAAATTTTTTGAATTTGGTAAAATATACATCAATTTTGAATTTGGAATATCAAATATATCATAGGCTTAATTTTTGGTATTTTTTTGAAAAACCTCAATTTTTGTTGAATAGTGAAACCACTAAGTAGTAGTTAAAAATCCGATTTTTCATTTAAATTAAATTTTACCACTTCTGTGAATTTAAATTCAAAAATCAGAGATACATGGTTGTTATTAGTAAGTAAAATGTCGTTCAATAACATGAAAATAATTTTTTGTGAACAGTAAATTTTGACTTTTATTTACCGTGGTTAAAGATAAATAGGGTAATTCAATGTAAAAAAGAATATTATAATAATACGAAATTGCCTTAACACTTGTTATAACCTTATTGGATGAGTCATGTCCGACCATGGGAATCCTAGGGCCGATTTTGGGACCCCATGGAGCCACTTAAGAATGATAATGACACTTTATTTAAATTAACATAAAGTAACGACAAAAATGTCATTAACAAATATCTTTTAGTATATTAATTTTTACATGAGATTATATAAGTTATCTTTTAGAAAATAAATAATCACTAGAAATATAAAAATATTTCCTAAATTATGGTAATTGTTTTATAATTTTTAGATAAAAAATAAATTAAATTATTTATGACACAATAATGATAGAGTATTTACTTCATTAATAAATGATTTAAATAAATATGATTATTAAAATTAAAATAATATCTAAAACCTGCCAATTCTTATTGGATGATCTTATTTCTACCATGAGTAATCTTATCTTCGACTTCAATTAGTTTTGGACCATTAGAAACCGAATATCACTATATAATAAAATAATATTTTCACACTTTCCTAAAGAGCCCCTCCTCTCCTTTATAAAAGGACAACACTTATAACCCATTCCACACACCTTTCTATCCCATTGGCTCATCAAAACCCTGCCAAAATAAACTCTCAAGATCCCCCTATTCCTCCTAGAAGCCTTACCTTATGAATAAGGCACTTCAAGAAGTCCTTTTGGTTCAAACCAAAGGAAGTTACCAAAATTAAAGGTAACGCTTTCTCTTAAATTCTTTTGTTTTATTTTGTTTTATTTTACTTCTCCAATCCCCTAAAAACTTTTTATTACATTATTTTATAACAAAAATAGTATCCTCAATATACTAGGATGTTGTAATGAGAAGTATTCTAACTAAACTTACACACACCTCCATCTAATGGGTGAAGAACATACTGTTTCTGTGGATGGAAAACTAACACCTCACGAAATGATGATTGTTCGATTATATCCTACCACCTCTCATGGTGGCCATTAAGATGGAACTGTATTTATATGTGATATATATATTATTTTTATATTTTCTTTATGATTCTTTATTTTCCATTTATATCATTATTTTATGGTTTCCATTATCGGTAAAACACGATAATTTCATATGAGGAAGTGCGGACTACCGCCCCCTAAAATGATATGACTTGTTAATTCCTTATGTAAGACGTATAAAGGATGGACCTAATTATATTATAAATGATATTATAATGGAATTATAATATACCTATGTATCATTGTGTTCTAATTCAATTAAAATAGAAAATATAAATGAAAGTAACGTTCATGCGTACGTACGGCTTACCGTCTCCATGAATGGTACATTTCATTTCTTATCTCTAAATGTTATGTATTGTTATAAATAGATATATATAATAGATATATAATATATATGTGATATATAAATCATGTATATAATTCTGGAGATATCGTACTTTTTACCACGTGGAAAAATTGTAATTATAACAAGTTTATTTTTTACTCAAGTTTCGAACATTGATAAAATATCCAATATGAACTCAAATAATTAACTTACTATTATTGCAAGGTAATAAGTGATATAAAAGTAATAATAAACTTGAAAAATGAACTAAATGAAGTAGAAATTAACTTATTTTTATTATTCAGTAAGTACAAGGAACATATAAGACAAGTCTAAATTGAGGTAAGGGGTTTCTTATCTCACTTTTAATTCCGTGAGATTTCCATTATTCACCACATATTTACTGCATGGTGTGTATTGTGTACTTCCATTTGATATATCATTATTATATTAATATTCATGGTATTATATGATTAATTTGTTGGTTATTAACTTTTGTTTATACGACTCGATCAATTACAAGGAAGCAAGGGTTTTTCATCTCACTTTTATTCCAGTTAGATTCAGGCTATATTGGCCACTATTTCCAATTTTTGGAGTATGTACTTCCCCTGATTTTATTATTTTTGTAATATAATTTAATTTTTGAGTATTAATATCTTAATTTTATTATACTTTTTTCTTGGGGTGTATGTTTCATAAGTTACCAAATCGGTAAGAGAATTTCAATTTTCAATTTCCACTCACTGGGATTTACGCATACTTCATTGATTATTTTAATCCATAATTATGTGTGGAATCACTATTTAGTATTTGTGTAGTAATTTACACTCCCCTTTCTGTGGATATAATTTTGATACACATAATCACTCCATTGATAAATTCTCAATTCATAGATATGAACTTGATAAGAGTAATTTTACCTCAATCTCTATTTATTGAGTTAAACATCCAATTCATTGGTGTTGTTTTTACAAAAATTTGTGTGAATGTACTCTGATTGATTTACACAGAATATCAAATCATATTGAGTGTATTTATATTTTTTGCACATAATTATGTCATTGATTTATCCTAAACCTAAGGATACGGTCTTTATAAGATATTTCATCTCAATTTACATTCTATTGAGACTTCTTTTTTGTTATACACCAATTCACTTTTATATAGTGTATATAATGTACTTTAACATATTATATCATGAATCCCTTTATTATGATGATATTATAAAGTTTTTATTACCTCAATTATTTGTATTCAAGTGTCTCTCTTTTGGTTAGGAACTCTAACAAAAATATCATTTTAAATGTTTTGAAGATTTATTATTATAAATCATTCTCATTAATGTCCATGTTTTAAAATGGTTTTGAGGATTTATTTATTTGGACATTAAAGTTTTAAAATTAAAATTCTTTTTAAAAGTTTCAAATTTGTGTGGGACACTTTGATTCAAAAATCTATTTTAAAAAGCTTCTTGGAAAATATTTTGACTTTTAAATGATTTCAAGAAAAAGGGGGATATTTCTCTAAAATAGTTTTTATGATTTTTTCTATCTATGTCAATATCCTTCATTATTCTCAATTTAGGTTAATTTGTTACAATAAAATCTTCCATATTGTATTTAAGGAGTTATGTTTTACTGTGGATGTGCTATTTTTATACCATTCATGGTTTGTGGATAAAGTATTGACAGTTCGTATGCTAGTTTTAATAAGAATGTTTATGTTATGTATCTAACTTTTCATATAAGGAATGCATTGGACTTAGTAAGTGATGGGTGGAGCACGCTATAGCTCCTCGATGCATCGGTAGGTCTAATTAGACAAAATAGAGTCTTGACACAAGGCCTTGACAAAATCTTATTTGTAGTCTTGGCACAAGGCCTTGACTCTGTGGTTATGATGTCCATCATTATGCATTCCATAATTATGAGATTAGATATTGATATTTCATGTCATTATTCAACTAGTATAATACCCATGACTATGTTTTATTATGAAATTATTTACTCAACTCATATTCATGCCATAATGTGTTCATGTTTATTATTTGTAAAGTCATGTGTTTTCAATTAATCACCATGCCTAATTTTTATGTTATCTTATGATGTATTGCTTTCTCTTACTGAGCGTTTGAGCTCACCCATTTCTCATGTTTCATTTTCCCAGGATATGAAGAAGTTAATTATGAGTGACTTAGAGGAATAATCTTGGAAGCTTGGATGTTACAAATGGAATAAATTAGTGTTGTTTTTCTTTTCAAGTTGTAGTGTTGAACTTATGTATGTATCTTGTTTCCAAGGCTACTAAATTGATCGGTCCTTCGGGACTTGATTCCTTGTAATCATGCCAATGTATTAAAATAACGCACCGGCTCATGGATTCTAGGATCGGGGGGTTACAGTTGGTATCAGAGGAAGTTTAGTACAAACCTTGGAAACTAGATTTAGATAAAATATGATTAGAGAACATTACCCTAAGATACACTTTCAGGATTAGTATAGAAGAACTTCCTAGAATCATGGTAATGTAGATATTTCATGAATTTTCTAAGAATCACATCCCTGCCTGGATACGAGCAGGTAGAGGTGGCTCTGGAACATATGAACCTAGGAGTGAAAACACCGACAAGGAGTTTTGGGCTTGACCTGGGGTATCCTGGTACATGACAACGGGCCTTTCTGCACTCTTGGTGATGAGACTCTTGGGGGGGTATGCTTAGAATAATTTACATTCTCTTTACAAACCGATTTGAAGGATTTTAATATAAGATGTAAATAAATAACATAGGTTAATCCTAAGGTGTTTTAAATAGAAAATAAGGTGTCATGATATTCTTTAAATGATTTTATGACTATTATTACTCACACAATGATTTCTGGTTTTAGTCAATGGCTGGATTCCAGGGAAGTAATAGTAACTTTGAGCATGATGTACAATGTTTTTTTTAAAAGTTTGTGTTCTGGTCAAAGACCAAAACAAAAAAATTATTATATAAAAGAAAGGGGTTATACAAGTTTAAAATAAGGAATTTTGTTTACAGCCCGCAAATAAAGAGGAAGAAACTCAGGGGGAATATCATCTCTCCAAGTAGTGTCCTTATCAACGCCCATGTTGGCAAGGCTATCGACAACTCTACTTTCTTCCCGGTAAGTGTGTGTAGCAATGAAGTTGAAGGAAGAGAGAGGGTGCAGACATTCAATCCAGCAGGAAGTGAGTTTCCAAGCCAGGTGGATGGTACCCTTCTAGATTGCCTAGACGGTAGTGAAGGAGTCGCTTTCAATCTATATGTTGTTCCAGTTGTGCATCTTAGAAAAGGAGATCGCATGAATGACGCTGATCATCTCGGCTTCTAGGGAGGTATCAATACCACATGATCCATATAAGCAACCAAGAACATGATCCAGATGATTCCTGAAGATGGCTTCACAACCCACTGGGCCTGGGTTGCCTTTAGAGGTGCCATCCATGCTGATTTTGATCTATCATATAGGGGGGACTTCCAAAAAAACATCAAGAATGAATTTAAGGCAAGGTTATTTACCTACAATCTCAAGAGGTTGTAGTATCACCACATCTCTAACTGAGTTATTACACTAATCCTTATGTATCGAGGCCACCTCTCGGATAGCGATAAGAATTCTCATTTTTCCTGCATTAATATTGAAAGAACTGTTGCGAATGGTATACTCATTCCTGAAATACCCAATCACAAGTAAAAGCTCAGCAGTTTCTGCCACAAAGAGGATCTTGATTTGTTGAGAGTCACATTTCTCTAGACAGTTTTGAACCTAAGAGATTACAGAGCTAAAAAACAACCAGTTGCATTCAAATATGTCAAAGATATAATGCCACAGAGCAGCAGATGTATCACAAAAAATTAAAAGATTATTAAGATCATCATGATGTTGGTTACACATATAACATTTATAACAAAGTTTGATTACAAAAGTTTGTAAATAGGAATTAGTTGGAATTATACCATGAGAAATATGCCAAACAAAAGTAAATCTTGAAGGTTTAACCCAGGATTTATTGAATTTGTTAAGCTAGCTGAAGTTGTTCATATAATTGGTGTATAAATGATTTTAAAAGCTCTTCGAGTCAAGAATCCCATTTTGGGATTTTTCCCAGATCAGGAAATACTCATTAACAAATAAATGTTAATTATCGACAATAGTTTTAATCTCTTCAGTATAGGGAGTATTTTTCATGTTCATGATGTTTTTAATGATGTCGCTAGTATGTACAGGGCAATGGGAGGAAGAAATTAAGGAAATAAAGGGTTTCCCAGTCCAGTTATCAAGCCAAAAATTCAAATTCGAGTCACTGTTGGCCATCCATCTAGAATTGGACATAATGGAGTTGAAAGTACATTTAATGGATGGACATATGGAGGATGTTAAATAAGTATGTGTGTTGATTTGGAGTTTTCCAAGGAAATGAGCCTGGAGGAAGTCTGTGGAAGGCGATTTGTTACAAATGGGATTCTAGGTGAGCTTCACCTGATGGGCTTAGTTAATGCTTTTTAGGTTTTTTATTCCAATACATCCTTTTTCAATAGGTTTACAACACGTGGACCAAGGAATGGTAACTAATTTCCTTTCCAGCGTGCTTCTCATCTAGACAAAGTTTTTAATGGCAATGTTGATGTGTTTTAAGAGACTAGCTGGCCATTTATAGATCATCATGGAGTAGACCAGTTTAAAAACAATTGTGGATTTAACAAGGTAAATTATCCCTACCATTGAGAGGTTTTTTCCTTTCCAATAGGAGAGGTGTCGAAGAGTTTGATCAGAAATGGTATAAAAATGATTCATTTTGGGTCTACCCCAAAAAATGGGAACCCCAAGATAATTGTAGGGTAATAATCCCTCCTTAATACCAAGAATATTTGTAATGCTACTTTTCCAACTAGGGGGATAGTTTTTTCCAAAGAAAATAACGGATTTCAACCAGTTGATATTTTGACCAGAGACTTATTCATAGTGAGATACGATGTTTTTAAGGTTGCTTAAGTTTCATTAGTTCCCTTTTAGGAAAAGGATTATGTCATCAGCATATAACAAATGAGAGGGGCATTTACACTTCTAGAAGCTGGGATAGGCTTAATATTACCATTTCCAATATCCTAGAAGATGAGTCTACTAAGGTATTCTTCAGCGAAAGAGAAAAGGATAGATAAGAGGTGGTCTCCTTGCCTAACCCCTTTAGAATAGTTTAAGTAACCTCTAGACATGCCATTTAGCAGAATAGAGATGTGAGTCGAATAAAAAGGATTGTTAATTCTGTTGATAAAGGTATCATTGAAACCAAAATTTCTATGCACTTTAATGACAAAGTTCGAGTCAATGGTATCAAAGGCATTCATTATATCGAGTTTAATGGCCACATTATTTCCCCTGGTTTTCCTATTCAACATGTTAGTGGATTCAAAGGATAAACAGATACAATCTTGTTTATATCTTCCATTAATGAAACCAAATTGATTCCATGAAATAATTCTATTGTTGATATCAGCGATATGGTTGGCAATCAATTTGGTGATAATTTTAAACAGTGAATTAATAAGGGTGATGTGTCTGAAATGATTGATTTCGTCAGCATTTTTTTATTTAGGGATGAGAATAAGGAATTGAGAGTTAGTACCATGAAGAAGAATGCCTTTAGAGAAGAAAGTTTTAACCATTCGGCAGACATCATCCTGAATGATTGCCCAACGATGCTGGTAGAACCAATTATTAAAGCCATCCAGACCTAGGGCACCGTCTGTGTGAAGACTAATGACTGTGTCCTTGATCTCATGATCTAGTGGGACATTATTAAGTAAGATATTATCCTCATCTGTGACCATAATAGGAATAACTTCAGGCCAAATATCTTTATCAATATTAGGGCCATTGAAGATATTTTGAAAGTGAGTGATCACATGGTTGGCCATTCTTTCATCAGTGTCAACAATTTTCCCCATTCCCTAATATAGGAGAGAGGTTTACAAGTTTTTCTAACTTTTTGAAGAACATTGTAGAACTTTTTGTTTCTATCCCCACCGTTTAGCAATTTGGTTTTAATGATTTTCTTCTTTAGGTTATCTTTAAAGTTAAGTAGATTAATCAGTTTGGAAGAAATATTAATTTCATGTTGGGAGTTTTGGGAAAATTTAGATGAGGTGATATGATTTTGAAGTTGATTAATATCTTTTTCGAGAGCATAAATATTGTTTTCTATTTCCTCTGATTTTGATTTACACTAGTTTCGAGGATTTGTTTTAGCATTTTTAGTTTCATAGGACAGGCAAAAGGAATAACAACATATATATTAACTATCTCCTGAACTCAATACGGATGAGAAAAGTGGTGAATGATTAGAGCTCTAGTTTTGAAAACCATAGTGAAAAGAACGATCATTTTCCATCATACAAGAAATGAGGAAGGAGGCACCTAGGAAGGTGTCTTAATGGAATAAATAAATGCTTTATGATGAAATTATGTTATAGATATTTTGAGGAATCTATCTCTTTTTTGGGAATATTATAAAATTATATAGTTTTTGAAAAAGGATAACATATAGACCGTGTGACAACCCGTCGCATCAGACAAAGCTGTGGGAATCGAACCCAAAACTATAGTGCGATTGGGATTTATCGCCTACCACTAGACTACGTGAAGTCCCTGGTTAGTGTGACTAATTATTTTTAGTTAAATGATTTTATTGATCAATAATAAGTAGATTTGGGATCTTATGTCTTATCAAATGGATATCATTAGTATAGGAAAATGATTTGGTGATTAAGTGATAAATGTTATTTTAGAATATGTTCACTCTATTAGGAATACTATATGCCTAAGGAAAATAGAATACTATGGGATTTCATTTGAAGGGTAAAAGTGTTTTTTTACAGATGTTTTTATTGTGTATTTATAGCAATTTTGGTTATTTATGGTAACAATTAACCTATCATAAATAATATATAATTAGGATAATTACTTTTAAGTATGTGACTTTATGAGTAGTCGATATTTTTTGGAGATACTAAATAATGTGGAAAACTACGTAAGAAATTTTTTCTGAGTTTTGGGTTTCAATATTTTTTGGATTATAATAAACTATTTTATGGACAATTGTCTATTGAATGGTATTTATTGAACTTTTGGTATTGTTGGTTTAATTTTTGAAATTAATATTAGTATTTATTTCTCTAAAGTATTATCCTTTTTGCGGATTATCTTATCTTTTACTAACCATTTTTGTTTGGTTAATCTTTAAAGAAAATGGAAATATATAGTTCACCCATTGTGGATTATGTGATTCTCTATAAGTTGAATCTAGCGCTTCAGGTGTGACCAAGTCGTCTTTAGTACTCATCATTTGGATTGAAAGATGACTTTGTGGTAAGAATTTGATAAAGGATGAAACTCTACTTGTCAAGTATATTTTTGTTTTCTTATTCTATGAATAAATTAATTATTAAACTTCATGTAAGGGATGTTAAAACCAAAAATGTGTTATCATAATGCTTTATGTTTTTTTGAACTGATGATATATTAAATCATCATAGATTGGTGGCTTTGAGGCCCTCGATTTTACAGTTGTTTGTGATGGATGACCTCAATCACTCCCTATATATATCTACATTTTTCCTCAAATTATGTGTCTTTAATTTCCACCAATGTTCTCCTAATAGAGATCATAATTTAGTGGTAACTTTTTCATCTCCTTTTTCCTCTTATTAAGATAAATTTTATTAACACAATTTCCGATGTGGGTTTTCCACAAAATTATTTTTCTATTTTTAACCTTCTATTTTATAAGAACAATTTCAAATTGCAGGGATGCAATTTATTAAAGGAGGGGAGAATGTAACAACCCATGATTTCATATTAAGTTACTTTATTTAAATTAAATAGCTTGCGCTACACGCAACACCGAGTTCGAGTGCACCACGACTTACCAAACTAGTCGTTCAAAAGGGGTTATGAATAGTATTAACTGTATTTTAAATTTTATATACTCCATGTAATTTTAACTTATGTATTATGTGTTTCTAAGACATATTATATGTACAAATTCAATTTTTTAGATAAAAAATGTATTTTTAAAAAAAATCAATTTTACCACCTTTTAATGGAAAACCCTTTTTAAATCCAATATTTGACCCTTTTACATATTAATTTTCACAAAATATAACTCTTATTTATAATCAGGACATCAAAATTTACTTTGGATGAAATTTTTTTATTTTCTAATAATATTCATTTTTTATGAATAGTGAAAAATAATGTATATTAATTCAAAACAGACTTTTAATCTAATTTATTTATATGGCTATATTATATTTTAAATTAGTTTTGAAGTGTAATTTGATTATATTTTTACCCATTAATTCAATTTTGGTCATTTTAATTAATTTCAATTTGAAATTATACCTAAACAAGTGTCAATCTTTTGACAGTTATTATTTCTTAAAAACAGACTATTAGTTTTGACAACAGGAATTAATTTTAAATTAATTAATCCAACATCTATATTTTGAATTTGGTAAAATATAAATCATTTTTTAATTCAGAATATCAAATATATCTTAGCCTTAATTTTTTGAATTTTTTGGAAAAACTTCAATTTTTGAAGAATAGTGAAACCACTAAACAGTAGTTAAAAATCAGACTTTTTCATTTAAATGATATTTTACTGCTTTTGTGAATTTAATTTTGAAAATATGAGATACATTTTTGTTATTAGTACGAAAAATTTGTTTTAATAAGATGAAAATATTTTTTGGTGAATAGTAACTTTTGACTTATTTACCGTGGTTAAAGGTAAATAGAGTAATTCAAGGTAACAATTATATTATAATAATAAAAAATTACCTTAACACTTTTCCTAACCTTATTGGATGAGTCATTCCTGACAATGGGAATCCTAGGGTCAATTTTGGGACCCCATGGAGCCACTTAAGAATGATAATGACACTTTATTTTAATTAACTTTAAAGTAAAGACAAGAATGTCATTAACAAATATCTTTTAGTGTATCAATTTTTACATGGGGTTATATAAGTCATATTTTAGACTATAAATAATCATTGTAAATATAAAAAAATTTCCTACTTTATGGTAATTTTTTATAATTTTGAGAAATCAAATAAATTAAATTATTTATGACACAATAATGATGTAGTATTTACCTCATTAATAAATGATTTAAATAAATCAGATTATTAATATTAAAATAATATCGAAAACCTGTCCAATTCTTATTTGATGATTTTATTTCGACCATGAGTCATCTTATCATTTACTTCAATTAGTTGTGGACCTTTAAAAATAGAATATCACTATATAATAAAATAATATTCTTACACTTTCCAAAAGAGCCCCTCCTCTCCCTTAAAACGGACACAACTTATAACCCATTCGACACACCTCTCACGCCCCTTTTCTCATCCAACCCCTGCCAAAATAATATTTTAATATCCCCGTCTTTCTCCTAGAAGCCTTAATTTATGAATAAGGCACTTCAATAAGTCCTTTTGGTTCAAACCAGACGAAGTTACCCAAATTTAAGGTAACACATTCTCTTAAATTCTTTAGTTTTATTTTGTTTTATTTTACTTCTCCAACCCCAAAAACACTTTGTACTAATTTCTTTTATAATAAAACTAGTATCCTCAATATACTATGATTTTTTTATGAGAAGTATTCTAACTACACTTACACACACCTCCATCTAATGGGTGAAGAACATATTGTTTCTGTAGATGGCAAACTAACGCCTCACGAAACGATGATTGTTAGATTATCTTCTATCGCCTCTCATGGTGGACATTAAGATAAAACAATATTTATATTATATATATATATATTATTTTTATGTTTTCTTTATGCTTATTTATTTTTAATTTATATCATTATTTTATGGTTTCCATTATGGGTAAAATGCGATAATTTCATATGAGGAAGTGCGTACTATTTCCCCCTTAAAATGATATGACTCATTAATGCCTTATGTGGGACGTATAAAGGATGGAATTAATTATATTATATATGATATTATACTAGAATTATAATATACCTATGTATCATTATTTTTTAATTCTATTAAAATGCAAAATAGAAATGAAAGTAGCGTTCATGAGTACGTACGGCTTACCGTCTCCATGAATGATACATTTCATTTCTTATCTCCAAATGTTATTTATTGTTATAAATAGATATATAAACTGGATAATATATATATATATATGAAATCTAAATCATTTATATCATTATTGAGATAATGGAATATTGACCAAATGGAAAACTTGTAATTATAACAAGTTCATTTTTGACTCCAGTTCCGAACATCAATAAAATATCCAATATGAACTCAAATAATTAATTAATTGTCATAGAGAGGTAATATGTGATATAAAAGGAATAATAAACATGAAAAATTTTCTTAATCAAGTAGTAATTAACTTAAGTTTATTATTCAGGAAGAACAAGGAACATACAATACAAGTTGAACTTGAGGTAAGGGATATCTTATCTCACTTTTAATTCTGTGATATTTCCATTGTTTTCCAGATATTTACTGCAAGTGGTGTATTTTGTAATTCCATTTAATATATATTATCATTATTATCTTTATATTAATTGTATTATGTGATTCATTTGTTGGTTATTAACTTTTTTTCATACGACTCGATTGATTACAACGAAGTAAGGGTTTTTCATCTCACTTTTATTCTCGTGAGATTTATGCTATATTGGCCACTATTTCCTTTTGTGTGAAGTATGTACTGACCTTGATTATATTCTTTTTGTAATATACTTTAATTTATGGGTATTTACATCATCATTGTATGATAATTCTTTCATTGGGTGTATGTTTCATAAGTTACCAAATCGGTAAGGGAATTTTAAATTTCAATTTCCACTCATTAGGCTTTACGTATACTTCATTGATTATTTTCCTCCATGATTATGTGTGTAATCACTATTTATAATTTTTGTAGTAATTTATACTCCCCTTTCCATGGATATACTTTTGATACACATAATCCCTCAATTGATAAATTCTCAAGTCATCGATATGAACTTGATAAGAGTAATTTTAACTCAATCTCCCTTTATTGAGTTAAACATCCAATTCATTGGTGTTGTTTTTACAAAAATATGTGTGAATGTCCTCTGATTGATTTACACTGAATATCCGATAATATTGAGTGTATTTATATTTTTTTCACAAAATTATATCATTGATTTATTCTTAACCTAAGGATACCGTCTTTTTAAGAGATTTCATCTCAATTTACATTCCATTGATACTTCTTTATTGTTATACACCAATTCACTTTTATATCATGTATGTAATGTACTTTGACATAGTATATCATGAATCCATTTATTCTCATGATATTATAAATTTTTTATTACCTCAATTATTTTTATTCAAGTGTCTCTCATTTGGTTAGTAACTCTAACTAAAATATAATTTTAAATGATTTAAAGATTTATTATTCTAAATATTTCCCATTAATGTCCATGTTTTAAAAATAGTTTTAAGGATTTATTTATATGAAAATTAAAGTTTTAAAATTAAAATTACCTTTAAAATATTCAAAGTGGTATGGGAAACATTGATTCAAAAATCAATTTTATACAGCTTCTTGAAAAATAGTGTGACTTTTAAATGTTTTCAAGAAAAATGGGGATATTACTCTCAAATATTTTTGATGATTATTTTTATCTTTTTCAATATCCTTCATTATTATCGATTGAGTTTAATCTGTTACAATACAATCTTCCATATTTTATTGAATGAGTTATGTTTGACTGTGGATGTGTTATTTTTATACCATTCATGGTTTGTGGATAATGTATTGACATTTCCTATACTAGTTTTAATACGAATGTTTATGTTATGTTTCAAACATTTCATATAAGGAATGCATTGGACTTATTAAGATATGGGTGGATCCCCCTATAGCTCCTCGATGCATCAGTAGGTCTCATGAGACAAACTAGTGTCTTGGCACAAGGTCTTGACAAAATATTATTTGTAGTCTTAGCATAAGGCCTTGACTATGTGGTTATGGTGTCCGGAATTATGCATTACACCATTATGAGATTATATATTGATATTTTATGTGGTTATTCGACTAGTAGAATACCCATGACTATGTTTTATTACGGAATTATTTACTTAGCTCATATTCCTGCCATAATGTGTTCATGATTATTATTTGTAAAGTCATGTGTTTTCAATTATTCACCATGCCTAATGTTTAAGTTATCTTCCGCTATATTTCTTACACTTTATAAGAATTTTAACTCAACCCTTTATTATGTTCCATTTTCCTAGAATTTGAAGAAGTTAGTTATGAGTTAATTGCAGGAATAATCTTGGAAGCTTGAATGTTTCGAATGAAATAAATTAGTGTTGTATTTATTTTCATGTTTTAGTGTTAAACTTATGTATGTATCTTATTTCCAAGACTACTAAACTGATCGGTCCTTCGGGACTTGATTCCTTATAATCATTCCAATGTATTAAAATAATGCACCGTCTCCTGGATTCTGGGGTCAGGGCATTAAATTTCCCATAGTGGATCAGGACACAGATGATTCCCATTTTGGATAGGCACACACAAAATTCTCATTTTGGATCATGACACACGTGTTTCCCATTATAGATCAGGACATATATGTTTCCAATTTTATTTCAATACTGTTGACTTGTTTTCTATAATTTAATCAGGAGATATAAATATTTTCCAAATTCATTTTAGGGATATATAGGTCCCCCCAACACATAATAAAATCACACAGACATGTTCCATATGATAATAATTCATACATCATATCATGACCCGTAAAAGGATATGGGTTCCATAAACATCATACCACAACTCATGAAATAAAATGGGTATCATAAACATTTAATAATATCATTATCAATGGAAAGGATATAGGTCACATACTCACTTTATTAAATAATAACTCGTGAAAATGAGCGGTTTTCAAAAGTATATAACATGTGGAACAGAAATGGGTTTCATAAACATTATTCTATCAAAACATAAACCATTATTAAATGAATATGAATTGATTTTTTAGATCATATCCCCAATAAATCATAAAATATGAAAAATTATTTCATCTTAGATGGAAATGGATTTTTATAGATCACATCGAACATTTCTTAAGCGAAATAGCCTTTCTTTGAAAATATTTTTTGTAAAACCATTTAGAAAAATCATTTTTCTTATAAATAATGCTTTACAGTATCATTTAAAACATTTCATGAAAAAATATATTATTTTCATTAAACAAATTTATTTATTAAAACAAAAATCATTTTTATATCCTTTTTCTTTTAAAATAGATTTAATAACATATAATGTAAGCAAGAAGATTTTTGAAAAACTTTTTCTTTGAAATAACATTGAAAACCAATAAAGAATGCTTGAAAAAATTTTAAAAAATTTTAACGTATAAAAAGTTTTTGGAAATATTTTTCATTGAAAACCAATTTATAATTATGAAATTTAATAACATTAGGAAAAAAATATCTAAAAATAACCTTTTAAAATTAAAAATAAATATTATAGGAAATGATGATCATGAAGGTAGGTAAGACCGTATACACAAAGAATTTGAAAAACACTTTAAAATAATGAATTTATAGAATATTAGGAAAATATTTTATTTAAAAATAACCTTATAAACCAAAAAAATAAATCATAAATTAAATGATGATCGTGATGGCAGGAAATACCATACATACCGAACATTCCTTTTTCTCCTAAAAATTATTAAGAAAGTGACTTGATCAGAAAATGATAAAAAGACTCCTTTAGAAATATTTTTATTAAATGTAAAACATTGGTAAAATTGACTTTTAAACATCATAGTAAAATAATCTTGAAATCATTTTTAGTAAACATTGTTTTGTGAATAAAAAAATTCCAATGGGAGAAAGAAATAAAATCATATTTTCATAAACACTTTCTTAATAATCTTAAGTAGAAAAGAGTTGAAAATGGTAAACATATATGGATATATCATGGATAGCCAGAGTATAATAAAATTCATAAAATTTCTTGAGATATAGATCAAAATATTTCATCAATGGAAACATAATTGTAATTAATCTCTATAAATGATGAGATTATAGCAATAAACTCTTTTGTCTTTGGTAACATTAAATCATAATTCCCATGGGAGAATAACATTACCTGAATATTTTAAAGTTTTGAAAATAAGAAGATTCATGATATAACATGTCAAATGGATATTATATACATCTTATAAAATATTATAGGTTAATAACATAACTTGTGTCTCAAAGACGGAAAATTGAGACACAATTACCTATTAAATATGGTAAATTTCAAACCATAAACCACGTGAAAGATATATAATTAATGGGGATATATAAATACCCATAAATAAATTACTATTATTATATAATACGTTCATTTAATGTATATACACCACAAAAATGAAATGAGTGGTGAACATTTCATGTATCTCAAGGATATAAAAAGTGAGATGAGAAAACTCTAACCTTATGTCTTGACTCTCGTCATACTCATTTGAACCTGCTATATAATAAATATGTGTTTATTAATAATCTACCATATAAAAATTTTATTACATATCATACCATATTTTATTTAATTATTACTTTATATTACCCTTTTATTAACAATTTCATGTGAATGTTACGTTTCCGATAATATAGGCTTTGTTTTCATATATGATTTGACTTGTTATTATTGGTCCTCTTACTTAGATCATTATTTATGTATTCCATGAATGTTAAACATTATATGACTATAATATATACTTAGAATATAAATATTTTTAATAATCAAAAAATATATATAACTATGAAATGAAATACATCATTCACGAAGACAGTACGTCATACATACACATGAACGTTGTTTTCATTTTATTTTGAATTAAAAGAAAGAAATTAAATGAAATATATTTATTAATATATATATATAACCATTAAAATTTAATTATTATGTCATATATATGATATAATTTTATTAAAACCATTTTATATACATTCCATGTAATGTGTGAATGAATCACATCTCTCTAAAGAGGCAGTAATCCACATGCCCAAAAATGAAGTTATCATTTTCACAAAAAATTAAAAGTAATAAGGTTTGTTTTATATAATAATTAAAAAAGAATAAATACATAATAAATCTCATATATAACATATAAAATAGTATATACATCATAATTCCCTACCATGATAGGTGGTGAAGGAAAAGTAAAAAACATCGTTTTGCAAGGCGGTATCTGTCGTACTCAAGAACAGTAAGTTTCTTACCCATTTGATGGAAGTGTGTGTAGGTTTTGGTAAAAACATTATAATAAAATAGTATAAATATAATTATGATATTTATATTATTATATATTCATGTAATAATAATAAATTAGGCGGTGGATAATGGAAATAAAACAAAAGAGATTGTATGAGGATGTTGCCTCTTCTTTAAATAATTCCTTTTGCTTCCACCAAAGGGGTTACTTGGTTGGATTTTTTCCCAAAATGATTTATATTTGTTGAGACTATGGATTTTGGGATCTTATTTGGGATGTTTTTTATGAGACTAATTGTCTTGATAGGTTTAAGTAAGGAGAAGGTTAAATGCCTTTTTATAGAGGTAGAGGAGTTGTATTCTAGTAAATACCAAAAGGTAAACAATATTAGGAGGTCTCCCTTATATAGTGTGTTTAAAAAATGGAAAAATAATGGATTAATGGTGATTTATGGTCGACAAAAACCACCAACACATAAAAATAATTGTTTTTTTTCAATTTATTTTACCATAACATCTTTGTTTCCCCACTTTTATCTTTTTAGTTTTTATTAAGGAAACTAGTTTTCTAACCAATTAATTTACACATAAAGAAAAAATTGTAGTGAGATTTATTTTAAAATATTGTATCATTGAATTATAAATAAGTTATATAATTTAATAAAATTAATTCTCATGTGTGTTGGAAATTAATTTTAAAACAAACACAAGTAACATGAAAAAACTCTCCTTTAACCCATACAGTGCTAACAATGTTTTTTATTTAATGTTAAATATGTTAATTATCAAACATAAATTGGTAGATTAATATAAAATATTTTTATATTTATTGAAATTTACAAATAACATGTCATAATATTGTATTTTTAGTGAATTTTAAATATTTTAATAAAATATAATTTATTTTAGAAAATTATTAACTAAGTAATTATTGGATTTGGAATTCCTTAAACAGTTAATCTAAATAATTCATTTAAATATTTTAATATAAATTAATATGATGTAAAAAAACCTTAAAATTTAAAAATAACTTTTAAAACCAATTTAATGTGGTTTTTTCACATCTCAAGGTTTTATAAATGTTAATGTCAAGGAAGGTTCATTTTTTGTATTTTTTCCTTGACTTATTATATCATTCACATTCATGGAATAGTATCCCAATTACACATAAAGAAAATAATATGGTGTTTAGTGTATAAATTTATCTATCCAATTGGTTTTGGACAAGTTTTGGGTCATTTATACACCATATATTCTATGTTTAATCATTAAATAGGATTGTTCTTACTTAAATCACTATAATTAGTTTTAACTATTTTCACTAATCATTTTGGTCAAAAACTGGTATTGATATTATCTAAATAAAATCATACTCCAAGAAATACTTATATATATATATATTTAAAAATTAAATTCAAATAATTGTCTATAAATATTTTAATATTAATCCCACTGGTGTTGCAAGATAGAAGGTTTTTAAAGTGAAAAGGTCAATAGTTCGAATTGTTTTTGTATAGAATTTCAATTTAAAAGGGTTTTAAATTAACAAAATTGGATTAATTTATGTAAAATTTATCTTATTATACTTTAAGGTCAAAATATTACTTATTTAACTATAATAATAAACTATATGAAAAATCATATTTCAATTAAAATTCATTATTTTTCACTATTCATCCAAAAATGAGTTATTTACGAAATATCTAAAAACTTAATCCAGGTTTAATTTTTTCACTATGAATCTAAATATGGTGTTATCTAATTTAATTTATAAATTTGTCCAAAATTAATTTTATTATTATTCACTTAAGTATATAAAAAGAAGTTCATTTGAAAAATAGTATTTCTCAATATATAAAGACTTTACATAAAATTATATGTTTTACTATTAGTATATTTATTAATAAAAAACCATGTTAAATTATATCTATAAAATAATAATTACTATTCATATTACTATGTTTGATGGATATGTTATAATTTTCTCTTTTAAATAATTAAAATAATAAAATATTCCTTCGTAGAAACTTAGTGTTGCATGAAACAGAATCCAAGTCAGTGTTGCATGTATCACAAGAATATTTTGGGGAAGAATATAATTAAATCCTAACATGGTAAAGATTACATATATATAATAAATTTGTTTTTAAAATTACTCTAGATATATTCTATGTTGCGTGATATGAAAAATATCAAAAACGTATAAATTAATTCCAAAAAAATTATAAAATATCATGGTGCTACTTTCTACCCCCATTAAAATAAATTTCACCCTCAATATTAGTCTAGGTTATCAATTTTTTAGTACTTTAATATTACTTTTATATAAGCACACAATGTAAAAATCAATATTATATCATCCTTTAAAATAAGAAAGTTGAAACCATAAGAGTTGCACAAAGTAACTTATAACTATGAATCCACATAGGAGAACATAGGTTGGGAGTAAATATTGGACATGGTGGAAAATCATAAATCACTATAGAGATTGATAAAAGAGAACTTATCACTAAAAAGTGAATTATAGATATAATGTTAATGGATTCAAAAACATAAATCGATCATGATTTATAAGTTCATCGGTTCAATAGAAATTATGGTATTAGGATAAAAATTTCTCATAATCATTTTCCTAGAGTTGAATGATTTTCAACAAGAATATATAATTACTTGATTTCATCCCATTCCATATGCACAATCTCACCATTTTTTCATGACTAAATTATTTAACGCTTTAGCTCTTACTCTAGGGAATTAATGTGAATTTTTCATTCCTAAAGAACTAACAGATCATGAGATCCATAAATATAATGATAAATAATTCCATATGTATTTATTTAACATTATATAAAAATGGTTAATCAAGGTTATTAAACATGAATCAATGTTCATATTGTGCGATAATACTTTAATCTCACAAACACAATGTGAATTTTATCTTAAAATATCAATAGATTGTTAGCCTTATAACCCTTCTGAAATTTAAAATCCAAAAAAAATTAAAAGAGAGTAAATAGATTTCTAAAAAGCAGAATAACATTAAACCCCCATATATAATAAATCTACTCTTATTAGTCAGATACTAAACATTTTAATATTGTTATCATTTATTCTCTTAAAACATGGTAATAACCTGAATTACTATAAATCCTTTTGGAAAACATGCATACTTCCTTATGCAAAAGATTACTAGATATATTCCTTAAATAAAGATATGTTTTAAACTTCATACATGATAACATATATCATGTTGTAAATTAATAAAAAAAATTCCATTGTAATCAGTACTATGTAAATTTAGTTCTCTATATCTATAATCTCTTTATTTAAGATAAACTCAATTTTATTAATATCAGTAACACATTAATGGTTACTTTACCTTAATCAAAAAATTAAATTTCAATTAAATTAATTTTTTATGTCTTCGAAACCATTTCACATATCCTTTTCTATACTTATTGAAAATATTATTCTAAAAATACATATATATTTCATGATTTTCATATCATAATCATTGAATTCCAATGCATATACACTTCAATAATCAAACTTTATTATTATACCATTACTCAGGATTAATCATCTTATTCAATAATACCACATTTCCTATAATATAAAATATGACACATGTGTAAAGACCTGTAAAATTCAAGGAAATTTTTTTCTTAATTTTCTTTGTGATTTTACAAGAACGCGGTTTCTGACGGCACCTGATTCTGAGGCCCGATGTGCTCGGAATCATTTTCCAAAGTTTAGATCGGGTACGTTCTGTGAACGAACGAGCGGGTTTTCCTAACTTTTGAATCGGTGCTCGGAATCGAAATCCGAAGACACCAATGGAATCGCAGCACCGGTAATTGCTTAGAAACACCTTTTCTGTAGTTGTGTTTGCTCAGGTGTGGTTTTTAAATTTTGGGGTTAAGTAAAGGAATAAAATAAAAGTGGTGCAACCAATTTTATTTTATTTTTGTTTACCCTAAGCTATGTGGATGAGGTGGGACCCACAATATCCTACCCACTAGGTAGGATAATTGTGAGGTGGGACCCACACGAGCCCCACCGTTTCTTTTCTTCCTAAACCCCCTCCTTTAATATGGTAACGCACCCGCACCCCCATTAATTGGAAGTCAACCCTTGTGTTTATCTGTTTATGAAACACCTCTATTAATTGGGCGGTTTAAACGTTGCAATTAATTCAATTAATTGTTTGATTCGTTATTGAATTTTAAAAACGCTTGTCTTGAGAAATAAAATAAGACAAAATCTTATTTTATTAGGGTTTTTGGGTTGTGGGAGGATTGTGGAGAATTTGCTCATGTTCATGAAGTTCTTCCTCGACGAAGAACGCGAAGAACGACGACCTCCGATGACGGATGACGGTGAGAGACGCCAGATCCTCGGAGATTGACGACCCGACACCGACGAATCTTTTCTCCACGACGCGACGACCCTCATTCCGCGACGCCTTCTTCCACGACGTGCAATTCTACGACGAACCTTCGTTCAACTACGCCCAAGGTAGGGGATTTATTTTTTGTTCATGAATACTTCGGTCACCTTTTCATAGTTTCAAATTTTTCCACCTGTTTCCGCAATAATAGGAGGAGTTCGGACTGCACGAACATGGCCGACCCTCCTCCCCCTTGTTTGTATGATTTTATTGCGGCATATGCAAAGGCGGCGCGGTGCCGTTGCACCGCGCAGAAACAATGGGAATGGGAAAGGATGTGCGGTGCCGTCACGCGGCGCCGGAGAATCATGAAAACACCGTGGCCGAAGTGGGGCCATAGCGGAGGGGCTCGGCGCCGTCACGCCGCGCCGGATGGACCAAGGTCGCGGCTTAGGCCGTGGCGGAGCAAGGACCGGCGGCTGGTTTCGGGCTGCCGGCATCAGAGCAGGGGGACCGGCCCATGCCGATCATGTGGCGGTAGCAGCCGGCAAGCCGAAGTGGGCTGGCTGGTCAGAGGAGGAGCTGGGGGTTACGACCCCCGGCTGTCCGGACACCAGCGGCCCCCCACATGGGGGCCGCGGTTACAAACAGGCGGGGGGCAGCCCCCCCCCCCCCCCCCCCGCACCCCAAAAGCTCGGCCGTTTCGGTCGAGCCGCCCGTCCAGCACGCCTGGCCGGCTGCCCAGGCCGGGCCGGACCCGGACCCGGTTCGGGCCGACCCAGGAAGTCTCGAGTCGGGTCGGTCCGGGCCCGAAACCCCCACTTTCGTACCTCTTTAAGAATTTTGGCCATAACATGTCCTACGGACCTCCGATCGACACACCGTCAGCTGAGATGCGATCCTTTGATCGAGACGGTCGTTTCGGTATATTACACTGAAGGTTTCGGAAAACTTTGGGTTCGGCCGGGATGGTTCATACATGAAACCAACCGGGCTCTCGGAGCGGAAACACTTATAACTTGAGCTCCGGACGTCCGATTGACGTGCCGTCGACTTTGATGGATTAATCTTTGTGAGACGGACCTTTTTTCTTACTCCGATCGAGGTTTGGATGCAGTTGGATTATGGTCGGGATGGTTTTGACTTAAAAACCAACCGGGCGTCCGATTGACGTGTCGTCTGTGATGTTGAGTTCCTGTTGACGATATGGAACTTTTGGATACATCAACTTCAGACTACATGTCAGTTGATGTATCAGCCCCTCGGCTCGTGGAGCGGACCCTCCCGAACGAGCTTACTGTTTGCAGGAACCCTAGAGCTGGCTGCGACTGCGACGATGATGACTTTCGTACTGGAATCCTCCGTGGGTTCGACGATGGCGACAACCATACGGGAATCCTCTATGGGTTCGGCGGTGACCACTACGGTACTTTTTGGGATACATCAACTCCGGACTACATACCAGTTGATTCACCTACCTATTGGATCGTGGAGTGGACCCTCCCAGAACGAGCATGTTGTGTGCAGAAACCCTAGATCCGGTTGAGACTTGACGACTACTAATCGAACGACTCGGTGTGTTATGGATAGCCCAGTGGGAAGCTCCTGGTTGTAGCGGTAGACCCACGGAATAGGAGCACTTGGTTGTAGCGGCAGACCTGCGGTACTCAATAGAAGGATTACCTCTGGAGGTTTTGAGGGAGAGCGCTTGGTTGTAGTGGAAGACCCACGGAGGAGGAGCGCTTGGTTGTAGTGGCAGACCCGCGGTACTCAACAGAAGGAGTACCTCTAGAGGCTATGAGGGGGAGCGCTTGGTTGTAGCTGCAGACCCATGGTGGGAAGCGCTTGGTTGTAGCAGTAGGCCCACATTACTCAATAGGTGGAGTACTATAGCAGTCCAATGTTAGAGGGAAGCGCTTGGTTGTAGCGGCAGGCCCACTATACTAGATAGAGAAACAGTTTCCCAGTAGCTATGTTTTCAACATCATGATCAGATCTTGTGTGGGTCATTGCGGGGGTTAGTACCTATCGATCATGTGTGGGTCCGATGGCTTAGATGAATCAGTGGCTACGTGTGATCATCTCTTTTGTCTTACGAAAAAGTATTCCTGTGTGAGTTGAGTCTTGACTTTCAATCTTATCTTCTATAATATTGACATGATATCCTGTTTGGATTACGTTATGCTTTCCTGTGTGGATTGGGTTGTGAATTCCTATGTGGAACGGGTTATTTTTTCCTGTGTGGACTGGGTTGTACTTCAGCTCGGATGTTGGAGATGAAATTGATGACTTAGGTATATGTATGGGAATATACCTAAGTAGTGTCGGATGTTACTTCGTGATTGTATATTTCCTTTTTGGATTATACTTTGTGGATTCTAGGAGACCTTCGGGGGTCTCGGGGTCCCTACTGAGTAGCTTATACTCAGCCCTGCACGGGCTATGCCCGCACTACGTTGTGCTGGTTGCAGACGATGGACAGATCTGATCGTGATTGAGGCCTATGGAGGAGGTCGGTACCTGGAGGTGGACCACTGGATGGGACGTACTCAGAGAAAACGGCTGGACCCGAGGAGCTGTGGAGGCTATTTTTACCCCCCTTTCAGGTGGGACTTCTAGTGGACAGCTCGACGTTGCGGCTTTTCTTTTCAGTTGATGTAATCCCTTTTTTAGTTGAACTTTTCTGTCAGTTTGGGTTTGTATTCTGGACCACTTACCTTTACACACTTACTATTGTACCCAGTTTTTCCTTAGTGTTTACTTCCTCTTGCTCGCTTTACTTCCCGGCTTTGGAAGGGGTTTCAAGAGGCGTTCGGGACGCAGCTACGTCTGACCACCACCTTTCACCCTCAGACAGATGGGCAGATGGAGAGGACCATTCAGACTCTCAAGGACATGCTCCGTGCATGTGTCCTCGACTTTGGTTGTAGCTGGGAGGACCACCTACCCTTGGTGGTGTTCGCATACAACAACAGCTACCGCTCCACCATCAGGATGGCACCATAAGAGGCGTTGTACGGCCGACCTTGCAGATCTCCTCTCTGCTAGACAGACCCTGGGGAGTCAGCACTTGTGGGACCGGAGATGGTCCAGCCCATGACAGAGAAGGTCCAGGTCATCCAGGAGTGGATGAGGACAGCTCAGATCCGACATAAGTCTTATGCTAGCAGGAGCCGGAGGCCACTAGAGTTCGAGGATGGCGACCACGTCTTCTTGCGGGTCTCACCTCAACATGGATTATGGAGATTTGGTCAAGGCGGCAAGTTGTCTTCGCACTTCATCGGACCATTCCAGGTCCTCAGCAGGATTGGGAAGGTGGCTTATCGCCTGGATCTACCACCTTAGTGGCACCGGGTGCACGACATCTTCCACATATCTTAGCTGAGGAGATACGTGCATGACCTGACGCATATCATTGACCATGGGGAGCTAGACGTTGATGATGGGGAAACTTTTGTAGAGGTCCCAGTGGAGATCGAGGATCGACAGGAGCGGGTCCTAGGTGGACGATCGATTCCTCTAGTGTGCATCAGATGGCAGCACGGGAACCTCCAGGAGAGCACTTGTGAGCGGGAGGCTCAGATGCGTGCTCAGTACCCACATTTTTTCCCTAGTTTAGGATGTATCTTTACGGGGATGTAAAGCCCTGAGGTGGGAGTGATGTAAAGACCCTTAAAATTCAAGGAAATATTTTCTTAATTTTCTTTGGGATTTTACAATAACGCGGTTTCAGACGGCACCTGATTCCAAGGCCTGGTGCACCGGGAATCATTTTCCAAAGTTTAGCTCGGGTACATTCAGTGAACGAACAAGTGGGTTTTCCTAACTTTTGAACTAGTGCTCGGAATCGAAATCCGAGGACCCCGATGGAATTGCAGCGACGGTAATTGCATAGAAACACCTTTTCCGGAGTTGCGTTTTCTCGGGTGTGGTTTTTAAATTTTGGGGTTAAGTAAATGAATAAAATAAAAGTGGTGCAACCAATTTTATTTTATTTTCGTTTAACCTAATCTAAGTGGATGAGGTGGGACTCACAATATCCTACCCACTAGGTAGGATAATTTTGAGGTGGGACCCACATGATCCCCACCATTTCTTTTCTTCCTAAACCCCCTCCTTTAATAAGGTAACGCACATGCACCCCCATTAATTGGAAGTCAACCCTTGCGTTTATCTGTTTATGAAACGCCTCTATTAATTGGGAGATTTAAACGTTTAAATTCATTCAATTAATTGTTTGATTCGTTTTTGAATTTCAAAAATGCTTGGCTTGAGAAATAAAATAAGAAAATATCTTATTTTATTAGGGTTGTTGGGTTGTGGGAGGATTGGGGATAATTTTCTCAAGTTCTTGAAGTTCTTATTCCTTGACGAAGAACACGAAGAATGCCGACCTCTGACGACGGACGACGGTGAGAGACGCCGGATCCTCGTAGATCGACAACGCGATGCTGACGAATCTTTTCTCCGCGACGTGACAACTCTCCTTCCGTGATGCCTTCTTCCGTGACGTGCAATTCCGCAACAAACCTTCGTTCAACTACGCCCGAGGTAGGGGATTTATTTGTTGTTCGTGAATACTTCAGTCTCCTTTTCTTCATTTCAAATTGGGCCACCTCTTTCTGCAATAACGGGAGGAGGTCGGACCGCACGAACACGGCCGAACCTCCTCCCCCTTGTTTGTATGATTTTATTGCGGCATATGCAAAGACGGTGCGGGGTCGTTGCACCACGCAGAAACAATGGGAATGGGAAAGGATGTGTGGCGCCGTCGCGCCGCCCTGATGAGGTCGAACAAGGTCGCGGGACCGTCGCACCGCGCTGTAGAATCATGAAAACAATGCAGCCGAAGCAGGGCCACGGCGGAGGGGCGCGGCGTCGTCGCGCCGTGCCGAACGGACCAAG
Source organism: Viscum album (assembly GCA_963277665.1). Classification (NCBI taxonomy): domain Eukaryota; kingdom Viridiplantae; phylum Streptophyta; class Magnoliopsida; order Santalales; family Viscaceae; genus Viscum; species Viscum album. The sequence goes on from OY728127.1 coordinate 449,340,521, forward strand.
GTCGCGGCTTAGGCCACGGCGGAGCAGGGAACGGCGGCCTGTTTTGGGCCGCCGGCGTCGGAGCAGGGGGACCGGCCCAGGCCGGTCCTGTGGCGGCAGTAGCCAGCCGGCCGGAGTGGGTCGGCCGGTCAAAGGAGGAGCCGGGGGTTACGACCCCCGGCTGGCCGGACAGCAGCGGCCCCCCACATGGGGGTCGTGGTTACAAACAGGCAGGGGGCAGCCCCCCCCCCCACGCACCCCAAACGCTTGGCCGTTTCGGCCGAGCTGCCTGGCCAGTGCGCCGGGATGCACCAAAGTGGGCCGGACCCAGAACCAGTTCGGGTCGACCCGGTTCGGGCCAACCCATGGGGGTCTCGGGCCGGGTCGGTCCGGGCACGAAACCCCCACTTCCAGACCTCTTTAGGTCTTTTTCCCGTAACATGGGCTACGGACCTCCGATCGATGCAACGTCAGCTGTGATGTGATCCTTGGATCATGATGGTCGTTTTGGTATATTACACTCAATGTTTCGGAGAGCATTGGGTTTGTCCGGGTTGGTTCGTACACAAAACCAACTGGGCCCTTGGAGCGGAAACACTTATAACTTGAGCTCCGGACGTCTGATTGAGGTGTCGTCGATATTGATGGATTCCTCTTAGTGAGACGGACCTTTTGGATTACTCTTCTTGAGGTTTGGACGGAGTTGGAGTACGTTCAGGTTGGTTTTGACTTAAAAACTATCGGGCCCCTAGGACGAAAAAGCCAATAATTCTCAAACCGGGCGTCCGATTGACGCCCCGTCTGTGACGTTGAGTTCCTGTTGACGATACGGAACATTTGGATACATCAACTTCGGACTACGTGTCAGTTGATGTATCATCCCCTCATCTCATGGAGTGGACCCTCCCGAACGAGCTTGCTGTGTGCGGGAACCCTAGAGCTGGATGCGACTGCGACGACGATGACTTTCTTACTAGAATCCTCCCTGGGTTCGACGATGGCGACAACCATATGGGAATCCTCCGTGGGTTCGGCGATGACCACTATGGTACTTTTTGGGATACATCAACTCCAGACTACATGTCAGTTGATGCACCGACCTCTTGGCTCGTGGAGGGAACCCTCCCAGAACGAGCATGCTGTGTGTGGAAACCCTAGAGCCGGTTGAGACTTGACGACTGCTGATCGAACGACTCGGTGTGTTACAGATAGCCCAGTGGGAAGCGCTTGGTTGTAGCGGCAGACCCACAGCGGAGGAGTGCTTGGTTGTAGCGGAAGACCCGTGGTACTCAACAGAAGGAGTACCTCTGGAGGCTATGAGGGGGGAGCGCTTGATTTTAGCGGTAGACCCATGGCGGAGGAGCACCTGGTTGTAGCAGAAGACCCATGGTGGGAAGCGCTTGGTTGTAGCAGCAGGCTCATAGTACTCGACAGGTGGAGTACTACAGCAGTCCAAGGTTAGAGGGAAGCGCTTGGTTGTAGCGGCAGGCCCACTGTACTCGATAGAGAAGGATTTTCCCAGTAGTTATGGTTTCAAAATCATGAGCAGATCATGTGTGGGTCATTGCGGGGGTTAGTACCTATCGATCCTGTATGGGTCCGACGGCTTAGATGAATCAGTGGCTACGTCTGATCATCTCTTTCATCTTACGAAGAATTATTCCTATGTAAGTTGAGTCTTGACTTTCAATATTATCTTCGATAAGATTGACTTGATATCCTGTGTGTATTATGTTATGCTTTCCTATGTGGATTGGGTTTTGAATTCCTATGTGGAACGGGTTATGTTTTCCTATGTGGACTGGGTTGTTCTTGAGCTCTAATGTTGGAGATGAAATTGATAACTTAGGTACATGTATGGGCATATACCTAAGTAGTGTCGGATGTTACTTCGTGATTGTATCTTTCCTTTGCAGATTATCCTTTGTGGATTCTGGGAGACCTTCGGGGGTCTTGGGGTCCCTACTGAGTATATTATACTCACCCCTGCATGGGCTATGCCCGCACTATGTTGTGATCGTTGCAGACGACGGACATCGCTGATCGTGATTAAGGCTTGCAGAGCAGGACGGTACCTGGAGGTGGGCCACTGGATGGGACGTACTCGGAGCAGACGGCTGGACCCGAGGAGCTATGGAGGCTATCTGTACTCACCCTTCAGGTGGGACTTATAGTGGATGGATCGACGTTGCGGCTTTTCTTTTCAATTGTTGTACTCCCTTTTTCAGTTGTACTTTACTTTCAGTTTGGGTTTGTATTCTGGCCCACTTACTTTTCCGCACTTACTATTGTACATAGTTTTTCCTTAGTGTTTACTTCTGCTTTCTTGCTCTATGGTGTTTGTTTACATTACAAAGGCAATGCCTTCCCTTTTTACCGAGAATTACGCCTTGGTGCTAGTCGCCAGCCCCTGGCCAATGGAAGGCGGGCTTGGGGTAGTCACGGCACGAGCCCCGAGGAAGGGTCATGACAACATGTCTTATAGTTCCTCAACATCAATCTAACCATGCTTCTTAGTTTTAATGTAAAAAATCTGTTATGGCATCACATAACTTTCAAAAGACTTTTTTGGTCCCATTATCTTTAGTAGTATAAAAAGTAATTGTACCACCTTCCAGATTCTATTCTTGAGTGTTCCACTTAATAAACTGATTTTCCAAACACCAATAATTTCCACATCTAAAACATTCAATGTTAACCATATTCCTTATAGTTCACTCCATTAACTAAAACCAGAAATAATATAGTGGGAAAAACTTATCATTGAATAAAACCACATAATCATGAAAATTTAATATTTGGATGCCTAAATAATTACATAAATATTTAAATCTATGAAATCATAGTATTATCCCTATATAAATCCCTATATATATCTTTATATATATCCCTAGGGATCTTACTAAATATGCCTCATCATGTTTTATAAGGGATAACTAAACCTTTACTTTGATACCAACTATAGGGACCCAGGCATAACATACATGGATATTACATCTTTTTAGATGAATATTCAGTACATTACAAAAATACATTCCTGTTGAGAATATTAGTTTAGTGTCATTGGAAGCATGGAAATATAATATTCTCACCCTAAGAAAGATCTTCAATATCTCCCATGAATAAATTCACCTTTATTACTCATACTTAAAACATTTATTCATAACCTAAGGAAAGGAAATATAATAAATGGGTGATATTAGATGCTCAATGAGGGTAAACAAGGAAGATATATAAAAATAACATAAGTATAAGGGTAAGGGAAGATGGTCATAAAAATAGAATATCATACCCTGCATATCAAAGTTCATAATCAAGATCCATGAAAGAAATATTGGTAGTTTATAATACATAAATAATAAGGGTGATAAATGATAAAAAATAAATCATGAATCATCAGCTCATGTCATATAACTGTGGTTCCATTATAACCATAGAAAAACATTTCAAGTGTTAAGTCTAACTACTAATACCATTAATATAGTGGATTAGGACACCAGTGTTTCCCCTTTTTATATCATGAAACACCTATTTACCATCGTGGTTCTCGACACACCAATTTTCTATAGTAGTTATGGAAAAACCAGTTTCTCATTTGGGATCAGGGAACACCTGTTACCCATTTTGGATCTGAACATGCATGTTTCCCATTGTGGATCAGGACTCACCTTTTCCCCAATTTGGATCAAACTCATCAACTAGTTTCTCATCATTATCTCATGAGAAATTATTCTTTACCCAATTCAGTAGAGGGAGATATAGGCCCCACATTTCATGTAATAATATCATATGTAAATGTTTCATAATATAATAAAACGTGCATCATATCATGACCTATAAAAAGAGATGGGTTTTGTAAACATCATTTCATAATCCTTGAATGAAATGGATATCATAATCATTCCATCTTATTATTGTATATGAAAAAATTGATAAGTCTCTAAATAATTTTACCCAATAATAACCCATGAAGAGAAGAAGTTTTTTACAGAATATAACCCATGGAAGAGAAAAGGGCATTATAAACTTCATTCTATCAATAATATGAATGATTCAAGAATGAATATTAATTGTATTCTTTGATCATATCCACAGTGAATCATAAAATACAATATTTTATGCCATCTTATAAGAAGAAGTATTTTGAAAGATCATAAGAAAAATTTCGTAATGAAAATTGGATTTCTTCAAAAATCCTTTTTATAAAACCATTTCAAAAATCCTTTTCTTATAAAACTGGTTTTACAATTTCATTTAGAATATTTTTTGGGAAAAATATATATTCTTATTTTTGAATGATATTTCTTAAAACATAAATCATTTTAAAATAATTTTATTTTAAAATATCTTTTAAAAATTATAAATTAATGTTAAAGACATTTTGAAAATCATTTTCATTGTAGTTACTTTGAAAACTCATAGTGAAGGATTGAAAATATAGTAAAAAACATTTTAAAACATTAATTTTTTCTAAAAACCATTTTCCATGAAAAAAATTAAAATGAATATTTTCAAAAATATTAGGAAAAAATTTCTTTAAAAATAAAATTATAATCCTAAGTATTAATATTTAAGGAAATGACAGCCAAGGTGGTGAGTAAGACATTACATGCCAAACATTCCTTTTGCAACATAAACTATTTAGAAAGGTGACTTAATGAGAAAAAAATAGGAATATTGATTTTAAAACACTTTTTAATTTAAATGGTAAAACATGGGTAAAAATGTATTTTAAAGATCATAGTAAAAAAAATTAAAATCATTTTTAGCAAACATGGTTTTTTAAATAAAACAAATTTCCAACTGAAGTAGGAAATAATGTCAAATTTTTATAAAAACACTTTCTCAATCCTATTAAGTGAAAAATATTGGAAAATTGGTAGAAATACATGGAGATATCAAGGATAAATATTGGAGATTAATAATCATGAGATTTATTGATATATGGATTATAACATTACAACAATGTAATAATAATAGTAAACAATATCGATAAACGATGAGATTGTTGAAATAAACTCTTACAGATTTGGTAACCTTTAATAATAATCCTCATAAGGGAATAAAATTACATGAAACAAGTAATATAATTAAAATAATAACATTCATGATATAATACATCAAAGGTAAATTATATACACATTATAAAAGAATATCGGGGAATAACATAACACATGTCTCTAAGAGTAATAATTGAGAGAAAATTACCTATGTGAATTTGTAACTATGGGACCATAAAACCCATGAAAAATATATCTAAAAATAGATATTTAAATACCCATTAATGTTTTTATAATTATCCTACAATATTTTCATGATCATCATAAAAACCATATAAAAGAAACAAGCTGTGAACATGGCATGTATCAATCTGATATAAAAAGTGAGACGAGAAAACTCATACCTTATGTACTCACTCTAAAATTACTCATTAAATAATCATATTTAATAAATATAAGTTTATTATAAATCAACCAACGAATCATATTATTATATATCACAATATATATTATTTAATTATGTCTTTATATTACCCGTTTATTAACAATTTGAGGTTAATCATATGTTTCAGGTAATATTTGCTTTGTTTTTCGTATCTGTCTTGAATTATTATTATTGATCCTCTTACTTATATAATTACTTACTTATTTTCATAATTTAAAAAATTATTTAAATATAATATATATTTAGTATATAAATATTTATAATAATCTATAAAATATAGAAATATGAAATGGAATACATCATTCATGGAGACAATAGGTCATACGTACGGAGGAACACAATATCTGTTTTATTGAATATTGGAATAAAGAAAATAAATTGCATATATGTATTCATATATATAATATCATTCCATTAGAATTATTTTTTAATATATATCATATAAATTTACTAAAACTATCCTTAATACATTTTACGTAAATTTTGAATGAATCGTATCACTTTGAGGTGGTTGTAGTCCACATGTCCACAAACAAAGTTATCATTTTTCTAGAAAATATAAAGTATGAAGGTATTTTTATATAATAATTATATAAGAGTAAATAAAACCAATATGTCATATATAAAATTTTAAAACTAAATGTCTATCATCGTTCCCAACCATGACAGGTGGTAAATGAAAAATGGAACAACATCATTTCACAAGGTGGTAGCTCATCATACACATGAATAGTAAGTTCATTACCCATTTGATGGGAGTTTATGTAGGTGTAGGTATAACACATATATTAACAAAATCTAATTACATTTAGGATATTGTGGTTATTATATAATCAGGTAATGATAATAATTTTTGTGGTGGATAATTAAAATAAAACAAAAGATCTTTTGGAACGATGTTTCATATTTTTTGCATAATTCCTTTTTTTTTGCACCAAAGGGATTCCTTTTATGTATTTATTCCCAATAGAAGAGGAGGAGTGGAATTCTTGTAATTACCAAAAGGTCAACACTATTAGGTGGTCTTATTTACATAATGTGATACAAAAATTGTAAAATTATGGACTATTGGAAATTTATGGTTTAGAAAAAAATTCCTACACAAAAATAATTAGTGTATTTTTATAATTTTTTTCCTTAGCCACTATGTTTCTCAACTTTTATCGTTTTATTTTTAGTAAGTAAAATAGTTTTCTATCCATTGTAATTTAAAAATTAAGACTAAATTAAAGTGATATTTCATATAAAATATATACCCATAAAATTATAAATTTTATATCGAATTTAAAAAATTAAATCCTTTGTGTTGGAAATTTTTCTTAAAAAAGCGCATGTAATGCGAAAAAACACTACTTTAAAGGAAATCGTGATAAAAAAATTTCCATTTAAAGTTTAATATATTTATTGTAAAAGATAAATTTATTCATTAATATAACATATCATATATTTTTTAAAATTTTAAAAAAATGGAAGAATTTTCTATGTTTAGTAGATTTTAAATCTTTTAAAAGAATATCATTTCTTTTAATTAATTATTAAGTAAATAATTACCCCATTTGGAATTCCTTAAGAAGTTAATTTGATTAATTAATTTCTAAAAACTAACTATAAATTCATATGAGGAAAAAAACTTCATTATCCTTCAAAATAATTTGTACAACATAACTGATGTAGTTTTTTCCATTTATCAATTCTTTATAAATGTTAAGGTTAAGGAATGTTCCTTTTTTCCTTATTTATCTTATTCTAAAGGTCACATTATTTGAATTTTATACCATTATCTCATAAAAATATAGAATAAGTTTTTTTGGCTATAATATGTTTATACAAGTGGTTTTGTATAATTTTTTGGTCATTTATACACGTTTTATTCTTTGTTAAACCATTAAATAAGTGTGTTCTTACATTAATCACTATAATTAATTTTAAATGTTTTCACTAATCATTTTAGTCAAAAAAATTATGTTGATATTATTATAACATAGATATTATACATATTCCAAATACTAATATACTTTTTGGAAAATTTAATTCACATAAATGTCAAAAATTAATTTAAAATTAATCTTGGATATGCTGCGAGATAGCGGGTTTTTAAGGAGAAATGTTCAAATGTTTCAATTATTTTTATACCCAATTAAAATGTGAAATTTTTTATAATGACCTAGATTGGATTAATTGATTTCAAATTGATCTAAATAAATTTTAAAGTAAAACTAATATATTATTTAATAATATAAATAAATTAGACAAAAAATCAGTTTTCAATTAAAATTCATTATTTTTCACTATTCATCCAAAAAATAGATATTTGAAAAAAAATAAAAAAAATCATCTTAATATAATTTGTTCATTATAATTACATATATGATGTTTATTTTGTCTAGCTAAATTTTGAAAATTTTCCATGAATAATTTTTTTATTTTTAATAGAAGCACATAAAAAGTTGTTCATTTTAGAAAATAGTGTTTCCAAACATATAAAGACTTTACATAAAATTATATTTTTTATCATTAATACTTTTTTTATATAAAAACATTTTAAATAATATTTAAAAAATATTTATTATTATTCATATTTCTATTTTTTAGGACTATGTTATAACTATGTCATTTAAATAATTATAATTATAAAATGTTGTTTCATATATACTCAGTGTTGCATGTAACGCAAGGCAAGTCACTGTTTTTTGTATCACAAGTTTATCATGTGGTAGCTTATAACAAAATAATTACATATTATAGAGTAAAGATAAATAATAACATGGTAATTTCTTATAAAACAATTTATATTCAATGTTGTGTGAATTGAAAAATATAAAAATCTATAAATTAATTTGAAAATAAAATTTCAAAAAATATGAGGGAGTTACAAATTGGATGCCATAATTTTTAATCTCCATTATTGGATGTTCATTTTTAGGGTATTTAAGTATAAATCAATTGATTAAATAACCCCTATAAAGGATAAAATCTTGATACATGGGGGATTAGTGACTCCATGTATAGTGAAACACATGATGATACATGAGGGAGTACCTATACTCAATATTTCATATTAGAGACTATAAGATTTTGCGAGTATATAATAAAGGGTGTACATAAACCCCAAATAAGTTACACACCCAAATTCATGGATTAGTTTTCACTATATTCTTACTCCAAATGACTCACCCAAACATTTTCTCCATCCCTTGGATGTTTAGATTTTGAATCATCCAAAACCACCTCACAAATGTTTTTCAAAAAAATCAAGTATTATGTGTTTGTTTTCTTTTGATTAATATATAAATAGGAAGTATTTATTTATTTAATTCAAAACCAAAGAAGATAATATAAAAAAATACTAAAAATCACACAATACATGAAAATTACTCTATTCGATAAAAAAATTTCATCCTGAGATAGAATTTTGGTGTGTACCACTATCATGATAGTAGGTGGAGTAAACCTAAATTGTACACCACATTTGTGACATTATGCATGAGTGTTTTGAGTTAGTTATATGTGTACCCTAGAAGCTTGGTATGTGTCTATCTCTTGGAACTAATGTTCTCACAATTCCATGTGACTTATACGGCCATATTACATGTAAATAATATACTCAATACAACTGTGGTTGAGTGACAATGATATAAAAAACATTAATTTTGGGACTACAGAACACATGGAATCTCTCTACCTAGAAAAATCCTAGACACCTTTTTTTGAAGGGATGCATCATGTGTTATGAAATTACATTTTATGAGATACTTAACTCCTATACGGAAATGGATAACATAAACTATAAATGAAACATGTCATGTACCCTAGTAATACACAACATGTGATCACATCATCTTATTTATGTCTTATTTGTTTCTTATTCTCTCCCTCGCCATGACTTTTATGAACTCCACCAAAATTTTCACTAATAAGATTTATTTAGACAACCTTTTCCCCAACCCTATAGAGTCTATAAACATTATTCATCATTGGTTCCCACTAATCTAATGATAAAATCCGTCTCTTATGTTCCCTCTATCACACATTGTCTATGGCTACACCACCACTATGATTCCCTCTTCACCAGAACCACATAGAATCAATACCACTGTTACCCATAATTCAGTGTCCTTCTTACCCATCCATCCATCATCATATAAATATCCATTTAAATCATTAGGAATATACTTTCATTAGGGATGGGATAAAAATAAGGGTGGAAAGAGGGGAATTAGTGGTTGTTAGGACTTTTACCCCCTAAAAAATCATTCATGAAAACATCCTCTAACAAACACAGAAGTATCATGAATCTTGAGGAAAAATAATAAAAAATGGTATTCATAAATTTTATAATGAATACTAATTTAGTAAATAATTTTATATTTGATAAATGTAATAAAAACATAACAGAAAATAAAAAAAATTCAAAACTCAATACATGATTTTTTTAAAGCTTTATGAATTTGAACTCAATATCTGAATGTCATCAATGACTCCATGAAGATTACCCAAAACATATATTATGGTTAATTATTTTAAATGAAGTATAATCACATAAAAATATGATTAGAAATAAATTTATTAATTTTTATTAGGTTAACTGATATTTAAATTAAAATCCATAAAAAATCAATATTAGGTGTCTCATTCCTAAACAAGGACATTATAAATTTTGAAGCAAAACCCTCTTTCCTAGACATGACCACTATATAATAATTTCAATACTATAATCCATATATGATATATAAATTATTTAAATTTTCATTATATAGGCATTAGAGAAGTAATATTTTTATAATATAAAAATTACTTCTTAATGAGTAGTGTCCATTTGAAAAATGCACTATTCATGTTACCGACATAATAAATATTATTTAATAAACATAATGTTTTTGAAAAATAATTTTTCTACAAAATCATTCCCACGTTCAATGATTTTCATATCTACAAGTAAAACACGGTTAAATAGGTATTTTTATTGAGATAACATCTAAATTATTTTTACCTATAAGCTCCCCTGAGATTTTTCATGCATATATATTCTTAGTAGAGACATATGAAATATATTGTGCACCATATCCAATTGTGTGTGTATGTAAGGTGTTCAATAACCTCACCTACCCTACAATGAATATTGAATGGAAAGATGAACCTTAGGGATAAAATACTTCCAAGACTAAATATCATTATGTTGTTACATGGTGTGTCATTCATGAAAACAAGGAAACCTACCTCAACCAACAAATTATATATCCTTTGGTATTTGTATGATTTAATGGGAATGATCCACTCTCATCCCCACCGACATCACATATACCATACATATAATCAACTGAACTATCTTGGTTCCTAAAATAAATTACTCATTTATCACTTTCCAACAATTGGGTCACCTAAAAGGCCGCTTATATAAATCCTAGAATAGTGATACACTAACAATAGTGTGATAGTTATTGTAATAGTTCGAATATTCATGGACTGCTAATTAATGTTTTTTGGGTTTTAGATATTTCAGGAGGAGTATTGAGAAAATATTTGTGGAGTTAGAAGAAAAATTTCACTTACTACAGGTAGGTCATGATGTGGTTTTTGTTTTCATGGTGTGGTTATTAGTTGTAAAAATGGACTATTCAGCATTCCTAGGTCACAATATTAGACATTAGTTCCTAAATTTTTGAGTATGTGGTTGTGGTGGAATTTTTAGAAGGATTTAATTTAATTAATGAACATTATTTTCGTCATTTGTATCTTGCAGTTGGTTTATAGGTTCCACTATATTATTATATATGTGGACACATAGGTATAAGTCATGGAATGACCATTCTTCAGTTGTATCTTATCAGATTTCATGAACTGACCTTGAATGGGTGAGATTTAGGAGATTTTTCATTATAATTTTTTAACACTATTTGAGATTAACTAGAAATAACATGACTATAATTCATCACTCCTCATATATGAGTTTTTGTGATGGTTTTTGTGTAAAGATGAAAAATTAAATTTTAATATGTTTTTTCCATCCTGAAAAAAAAAATTGAAACCCCTATTGTTTTTCATATTTTTCATTCTGTTCTCTCAAATTGAAAATGGACTAAGGTAATATTTGGAGTATATTTAGTCAGCTTTTATGAATCTTAATCCTTAAGTTCATGAAATCAGGAATTATTCAATCCAAGGAGATTTATTCCACATTCCTCCCAGTTTATTTTCTAATCTTATGGGAGAATATTATAGATGTTGTTATAGTTCATTTTTGTTATGTTTTAGAGAGTAGATGACTGAAAATCATTTTTTTATTATCAAAAGCCGGTTTATGGGATCTGGTACCCAAACATACAAACACAACTTAAATGAGAAAACCCCAAACCCATGCAACACAGTCAACACAGACTTACACATCATAAAAAGCATAGTCATCTCTGCATCCCATGCCGGATTAATATTCACCAGTAGTCGTAGTTGATTCCCATTCCGGCGACCTCCAATAGCTTGCACTTTGTACCCGGCACCTGAGCTAGTCCAGAGATGATTGATCTGGTGATTCCCCCTTGATCAACCAGCCCTTCCTAACAGCCACGGTCACCTCACTATTCCTCTTAGAGGCGGACCCAGTCCGCATTGGCCGAGGGAGGCAAGAATAGTCTCTCCTAGGCCGTCTTCTTGTATTAGCCGAAATAGGCCCTTCAAGTGAAACACGGGGCTGATTCACACCTTGAACAACCTTGTTGAATGAATGACCAACCAGGAAACTCACATTTTCTTTACCTCCCCCAGAGATCCCATTTCCTTTACCGGATTGATCCCCCAATCCCAAACCATGTCTCCCAGCATTTTCTTCCCTCCATTGTTCTGGAGTATTGGTCTCCATCAAAGGAAGGTGATCCACATATGTAAACACATATTCCACTACCACCGTAGAAACTTCCTTCACACCACCACCAGCCTGAATATCCGGACTCCTGGCTGCTTCAACCAAATTGGAGCACTTGTCCTCTGAGTGGTTTTCCTCCACTGTCAAACCATCAAAAACAGGCCCCCTGACACCAGTCTGTGCAAAATCCACTGGATGCCTCTTTGGAGCCACCTCCACTGCAATATCTCTACAAACATCAACCTGATGACTCTCTGGATGACCCAAGTCACCAGCAAGAACAATTTCCAAGTCTTGAATCGGCTTCCGCTCAAGCGCCTCCTCACCAGTGATCCCTTCAGATAGACCAACCTCCTCCAGACCCTCGGCCATCAAACCATCAGATGATCCATCAAATCTATTACTCAAAGAAATAATAGATGGAGCTAAAGGGTCCAAGACTCTAGCCTCCTTGTCGCCAACCGAGAAAACCACATCGGAAGAAATCAAAGTCTCCCCAACCCCAACCTTCCCTGCACTCTCACTGACCAAAGAGATAGTGGAGGCTCCAACCTCCTGCCTTAATGTGTGAAAAATTCCAGCATCCTTCGGGTTATGCCTCTTACCTCCTGAAGCTCCAGAGTCATGAATATTGCTCTCCAAAGTAGCCTTACCAGGCCCAGCTGGCTTACCAATCACGGCTGGACTAGACCCACCATCGCACCTTCCTCTGTCAATAGGCCCTATCAACCTCAGCTCAGTACCCATCTCTAAGCCAGCCTCCAATCGGGTATCATCAGTCATGCTCACCAGAATAGCTTTTCCTTTACTATGATTCTCCCTTAGCCATGTTGGATTTCCCCTTCAATATACCACATTTGAATATCCCAACCTCCTTTAATAATCACAAAACCATAAAAAATTAGTTCTTGAAATAAATGGGTCACTATTGGAAATAATAATAATAAATTCCTAGAGATGGGTTTAAATAACTATATAATTGAATTGATTAATTAAGAAGATTTATTTAGAAAACGATAAATCATGAAATTGAATAATTGTATGATTAACTAGGGTATTTTATATGTTTATTTGTTTATTTATATGGGATATAGGTAAGGTTGTAGTTCTATATATTTTGTTGATATTACCAGAAAGTGGTGGTAGTGTTGTGATGTTTATGGGTCATGGAATTTATATTTGGGTGTGACCCTCTTAGTTTTTTATTGTTTATGAAAGTAAAAACACTTTTATTTTCTTTTTGAATTTAATATACACCCCAATAAAGTCATTTTCTCTTAAAAATTACCAATATTCATTGGGTTCTTTGTTTTTTCCTTTAAAATCCTCTATTTTTTAGAGGGGTGGATTGATGACTACAACATATTCTCCATGCTCCCATCAAGGTGTATCATGAGTTATCATGACTCTAGGTAATTGTGATATTTCTATCATACTATGAGGTTTTTAAGGAAACCCTATGAATTATTGGTGTGACTATAGGTACATAATTTACTAGATGAATCTATAGGGTTTGGATAAGGATGTAACTATTTTACTAGATGATACTATGAGTTATGAATGAGGATGTAATTGTTTTACTAGATAATAGATTTGTGAGTGAGATGTGGTATGGAGAAGTGGATATGTTTTTAAGTTGATATGGCTAGGGAATATGGTATATATTTTGATATGATACATGGGGTAAAATTATAAGATATCAAAAGGGACTAAGATCTATATGACTTTTGACATTGGGATGTGAGAGGGAAATACAATTGGGTGGTTGGTTTCAGGGTTCCTTCTTATTATATTCATTGGCATTATTTTACTATACTAGGATGATGTATTTGGTGAGTGATACTTAGTGAGGTTTGTTCAATGCTGAATATATAGGCTCTCATTGGTTATTCTATTTTTTCATTGAATCATTAGTATGAACCTCCCACGTATATATGAAAGATATTGGGTATGATCATATTGAGTAGGAATTTTTTGAAAACCCCTATTTATATAAAAAAATTTGGGATTATTGGGTGAGTTTTATGATTGATATGAATATTATTATCTTTCAGATTTAGAATATTTATAGTGTGGAAGCCATAGAACTGTTTTGGTATTTTTTTTTTATAGATGTAATTCTTACTAAAAAAAATTGTTCATTTTGGGAAAAATATATATCTTAGTTTATTTTTATCATGGTATTCATTGGTGGTTTTAGTTTTTTATTCCTAATATATATGTTGTAAATTCCTCCCATTTACATATTGTATACCCTTGGTGATAGTATCAAACCCAGGGCCTGTTGGAGGTATAAAGAAGGGGTCACCCTTGACGTCATTGTGGGCCCATAAAGTGGTTCCAATTGTAGAGACCCAAAGCTTGACGTACATGGACATTACATTACTTTTGCGGAATACTTAGTACATTAAAAAAACACACACACAAGGACCGTAATAGTTTAGTGTCTTTGGAAACTCGGAATATAATCTTCTAATCGTGGTGAAAGATCTTCAACATCTCCCATAAAGATCTTCACTTTTTTTCTTACCTAAAATCTTTCTTTATATACTGGGGAAAAGAAAACATAAAAGGGTGAGCTCAAATTATCAGTAAGGGTAAACAAAAGGAATATCAATCACATCATATTGATAAGAACATAACATTTTTGAAATCTTAACCTGCAAAACAGATCTTAATATCATAACATGGGATAAATCATAGTAGTGAAATGTAATCCCAATAATCATAACTTAAAACATAAAACTTTGTGGAATACACACATAATCATGGAGAATCATTTCTTATTATTCAAGACTCATTGCCAAGACTATCTTAGTGGACAAAGTCCATTTCTGAACAAATTTCACTCCTCGTTTCAGTCATGTTTCACTGAACCGGTTTAACCTGCCGTTCCAGCCATGTCTATCTCATGAGATATAAAATATTTACCCAATGAATTGGAGTGAGATATAGGTCCCACCCATCTCATAATTATACCATTCTTATGTGTGCCACAAAATCATAAACCATACATCATAGCATAACCCATGTAATAAAAAAGGGAATCTTAAACATCGTGACATCATAAAACAATTCATATAAGATAAAAGAATTCATAAATATATTTCCATCACAACATAATCAAATCAATATAATAATAGGAATAGAAATAGAACTTTATATTATCTTAGATGGAAAATAATTTTGATAAAACACTTGAACTCCATTCTTGAGGAAAATATCCTTTCTACTTCAAAAACACTTTTCCTTTCTTAACATGTCATAAAATTATAAACTAAAAGAATTTGATTAAAAATAAACTTGAAAACATGTAAAGGAAGCTTCTTGGAAATAGTTTTTTAAAAATCCATTCATTCCGTATAAGTTAAAAAAAACATTCTTCTCGTACTTTTGTCGGAAAAGTCAAAAAGTACCTCGTACGAAAAACGACAAAAGATTCCTTTCATATCTTTAACTAAAAACTCACCAAAGGGTAAAATTGGATTTAAACAATTGTAGGTGGATAGAACTAATATTACATATTGATTAAACATGGATGTGGATGATAAAATACGCCCCAGTAAATACCAAAGTATAAACAATCTCAGATAAAAATGAGATAGTGATATTTTCCCTTGCCTGGTCAGATTTTCTTCGTAAGTGTCCGAACCTCCTGTATAATGATTTAAATAATGTTATTGACTTATTACAGAATCATACTCATTATTATTATATCATATACAGTTCACTTATGACTTTATATTACTCGTTCTTTTGTAAATTCCATGTTAAAGAGCGTTTTGGGTAAAATCGTTTCATTTGTCATCCCTGTTTTGACTTGTAATTATTCATATGATTACATATATCATGATTACTTAATTCCAGAATATAAAACATTATTTATATATAATATATATTCAGAATATACATATATATAATAGATCAGTAAATGGAAATAAATACACCGTTCATGGAGACGGTAGGTCGTACATACGCATGAACGCTGTTTTCGTTTCCTTATTGAGTTGAATGGAATTAAGTAGATGACATACATATATATACACATAAATCTAGTATCATTATTATGTCATATATTTCATGATTACTTATTATATATACTTTATAATCATTCATGAATGGTTAACGTGGAGAATGAATCTAATCACGTCGTGGAAACGGTAGTCCGTACGTATGCACGAGCGATGATATCGTTCTAATGATCGGGGAATTGTATTGGAGTGTATGAATACTATTTCAGAATTAATACCACTTTACAATAATCATATATAGTTGTTTATTTTCACCATTATACCCATCCATGTAAGGTGGTGGTGGAAAATAGATTACACCACGGCGTGGAGACGGTATTCCGTACGTACGCACGCGCGGTGATTTCATTTTCCGTAGGATGGATAGATGGTGAAATAGGGTTGTTTCATACTTATAATAACATATCAGTATATGAGTGATACATAAGTTATTACTTAAAAATTAAACAACCTAAGAATAAGAAGTGGAAAAAAAATAAAGTTGAAAGAATCGGTAATAGACATTACCTCTTCTTTGAAGTGCCTCTTTGAGATCTCCTTTTAGGGCACTAAAATTAGTCTTTTAGGAAGCCCAAAACCTCTATGATGTAGATATGGAAGTGGAGAAGAGAATTTTTCAAGGGTTGTCCGATCTTGTAGGCTCAAAGTGGTGTGAGGAAGAGAGGGAGGAGGTGCCCTTTTATAAGGGAGGAGAGGGGCACCTTTGGAATAACTAAAAATATTATTTTATTATAAAGTCAAATTCGGTTTTTAATAGTTCAAAATTGATATATTTCGAAGCTAAGATGGGGATGGGTAGAAATACTCTCATAAAATATAATTTAGACAAGTTTAGGTTCTATTTTAACCTTATCATTTAGATTTAACATTAAGTTAAATAATTTTACTTTTACCGTGTCTTCTTGTGTTCTTATACTATAAGGTTAATAAACTTACTATAATCAGACAAACTAACTCCAAGTTGTTTATTATTAATATATATAACCTTATCTAAGTTATTTGGCTGAACATTAGATTTTTAGGAATAAAATAAAAATTAATAATATAATATTTATTTTAAAAACTATTTTATGTCAATTTTGACACTATTTAGTAATTGATTTTTGTGAAACTCATAACAGAATTAATATTTCTCAAAATGTAAATTCAATCAATACTAACATGTCATATTAACCTATAAAATTAGTGCAATTCATAAAAAGTCTCAAATTATATTTATTTGGGTATTTATAACATCAATTATATCAATATTTTATTAATAAGATAATTACTGCATCATCTTTGTGTCATAAATACATTGACATGTTTAAAGTATAAAAATTAAAAATAAAATATAATTATGTAGGAAATATTTTTATCTTTCTAATGAATATTTATAGTCGAATTTATCTTATGTATAACCCTATATTAAAAATTATATACTTATTAAACTTTGATTTTAACTATTTTAACCCTTCTTTAAATAAATTAATAATAAATGTCCTAATCTAATCCAAGTGGGCCTAAATGGTCATATTTTATTCCTAATGTTGTTTTTGGTTGAATTAAACTTATCCAATAGAATTAGTACATGTGTTCGGGTAATAATAATATCTTTTTTACCCGTAATTACCCTATTTACTTTTAACCGTGGTAAAAAAAAGTAAAAAGTTAATATTCACCAAAAATTATTTTCATCTCATTGAATCACATTTTACTTACTGACATCAAATGTGTGTCTCGGATTTCTGAAATTCCACTCACATAAGCGGTAAAATTATGTTTTATGAAAAATTCATTTTTCTTAACTACCACTTAGTGCTTTCACTGTTCATCAAAAAATGAAAGTTTCCAGAAAAATACCAAAAATTAGGCCTAAGCTATATTTGATATTATGAACTCAAAAATGATATCTATTTTACCAAATTCAAAACATATCAGTTGCATTAATTAATTTAAAAATTAATTCCCGTCGTCAAAACAAATAGCGTGTTCTTAAGAGATAATAACTATCAAAAGATTGACACTTGTTTATGTCTGGTTTAAATGTGAAATTACATCCAATGAACAACATTTTATTAAATTGTAAAAACATATTCTAAATATACTTTAAAAACACTCAAATTAATAATTTATCACTATTCATTATTTCGATTAAAAAGGTTGTTTTTAATTAAAATTTAGTAATTTTCACTATTCATCAGAAAATGAAAGTTATCCGAAAAGTACCAAAATTTCACCCTAAGATAATTTCGATATTCCAAATCCAAAAATGAAGCCCATTTTGAAAAATAAAATTTAAATAATTTCAAAAGGTGGTTATTACTATTCATAACATCTAGTTTTAATAATATTTTAATAGCATATCGTTGTTTAGTGAAACTCGGTATTGCGTACTACACACGCTATCGAGGAAGGTCACGATTGCGTGTAACGAAAGGCAAGTCAAGGATCCGTGTTGTGCAAGCTCCTTTTGGTGTATCATACAACACAAGACATTAATGAAATTAAAATGAATATTTTTCATAAAATCTTGGGGTGTTACATTCTACCCCCCTTAAAATGAATTTCGCCCTCGAAATTTGTTGGGGTTATAAATGGTTTACTACTCGAAAGTTTCTTTAATAGAAAACCATATCGTAAAAAGGAATACCAAAACCAATCTTTAAAAACAAAACTATGAAACGTAACGGTTACCCAAATTAACTAATCACTGGGTTTCCACATAGGTGAAAATATGGATATGGAAGAGAAATCTAACCATCTTGTTCTGATGGAGAGTGGTAGAGAACATGGCTATGGAAAATCCAGCAATCAGAAATCCATAAATTTGTGAAGATATAAGGTACCATCTGATTCATTAGATATAAGAGCACTAGGACAACATTTTTGGTTTTCAAGATCATTTCCCTAAAGATGATGAATTTTAATTAGAATAAATACTTACTTTATTTTTGTACAATCTCACTGTTTTTCGTGCCTTGAACAATTTCCACTTCATCTCTTAAAGAAATGAAGTTGAATTTGTTATTCTTGAAATGTTAGCAGATCATGTGATAGAATGACGGTTCATTCCATCTGTCTCAAACAAAAGGTTAGCAAAAGTTATTAAATATACATAAGTCGATTTATAGTGAGATTAATCATATATGGTTCCTAAAATGGACTTATAATTCATATATCATACTGCTTAATATAATAAAACTAGTTTCTACTAAACAGGGACTTCCTGTAGGCCAGTGGTAGGTAATAAAGGCCTGTCGCACTTCGGTTGTGGGTTCGATTCCCACAGCCTTGTCCGACGCAATGGGTTGTCGCCCATCCTGCAGGTTGTCCTTTTTCTAAAACTAAATTACTATAACATCCCATAAATAATATCAAAAAAAGTTATATCCTAACTTATGTCCAACATAATCCATTCCAATCATTAGGATTATCTAAAATACTTCGGTCCAAGCTCATAGTATAAAGAAAATGATTACTTGAAATGTCACATAACAATCACGTGAATGCCATCATTTATCCCCCATATATCATAAGATATATCTTGTTGGTCAAATTACAAACATGTGAATACCTTAATCATGTATACCCATGAATGCAGTTAAATGTTAACACTTTCCACAAACCAAAATCCTCAAAATTATTTATACTCAAACCATGATATCACTTAGTCCTTATATCAATCATGAGCTCATGAATACAATCAAACATCTCATTATCTTCTTATCCTTTCATTATGCGCATATCATCTGCTTGCCAAAAATATCTCAATCACTTTCCATGGTTACCGGTACCATAAAATTATTGAAAACCACAATAGACCAATACATAAATATTCCAATATTCCATGATACTATATACAACATTATTATAGAATCCCATTATATAAACACTTAATCATTCCACCACATCGTTGTCATATTCAACATCGCCAATAGTGATCGCATGTGACTTCCCTTTGTCCTTTGCCTTAAGTGGTTATTCATGTCGATCATCATTAACCCTTGGATTATGGAATTGATTAGCATAATGCCCCATTTCATTGCACTTGAAGCATTGAAGTGTTGTTGGTGCGTTCTCTGCAGTCTTTTCTTTATTCACACCACTAGTAACCCTTTTTACATTACTTCGACACTCAGCTGCTCGATGACCTTCTTTTCCACAGTTAAAACATTTTCTAGTCCCTTTAAGACAATCTCCACCATACTTGTTTCCACACATTGAGCATAAGGAAACATTCATCTTCTTTTCACCATTATTCTGATATTTCTCCTTGAACTCCATCTTTCTTTTCTTGTTAAAACCATGAGATGAATATGTAACACCAACTTCTATTTCTACCTTAATAGCACAGCGCACAATTTATTCATTTCTACTGAAGTCTCTTATAGCTAATGCCCTTCGAAGATTGGGTTTTAAGCCACTGAAGAATCGATCAACTTTACTTTCAGGTTGGATGATAAAGATAGATGCATACCTTGCAAGCCTTGTAAAATTCGCTTCGTATACACCAACAGATTCATCATCCTTTTGCTTTAGTTCAAGAAACTCCTTCTCCATCTTTGTTCGAAGAATAAGAGGGAAGTACTTATTGAAAAATAAGTTCTTGAACTCATCCCATTCCATTGACTCAATTTCATCTCTTGGCCTCGTATTCTTGATAAGATTCCACCATTGATCAGCTTCACCTTCCAAATGATATACTACTAAGATGACTTTATCATGTTTAGAACATTGAAGAACTGAAAATATTTTTTCAGTGGTACTGATTTATTGTTCAGCAACAAGTGGATCAGAAGACCCATTGAAAGAAAGTGGACGTTGCCTCATGAAGGACTCAATAGAATATTGTTCCCTTCTCTGCTCATTTGGAAGTCCAGAATGATTCATAGCTTGTGTAAGTATAGAAATAAGATTTTTCACTCCATCTCCCATAACATTTGTTTGTTCAGGAGGACAATCATTGCATTGTCCATTGCATTGATCAACACGGTTCCTTCGGGTTCCAGCCATCGTCTAAAACCCAAAAAGAATAGTGTGAGAGGCAAAAATCATGCTAGGGAAAACAACATAATAAAGCGGTAGTACCTTAAATATCAAACATCTTAGGTTACCGTAATTCTAGTACTATAACCTATACTTATACTTAACCTTAGGGACATCCCTAGACATACCTTAGAAATATCTCTAGAGATCTCACTAAAGTTATCGCATCCTAGTTTCCAAAGGTTGACTAAACCTTCCCTCTGATACCAACTATAGAGACCCAAAGCTTGACGTACATGGAAATTACATTACTTTTTCGGAATACATAGTACATTAGAAAAACACACACACAAGGACCATAATAGTTTACTGTCTTTGGAAACTCCGAATATAATCTTCTAATCGTGGTGAAAGATCTTCAACATCTCCCATAAAGATCTTCCCTTTTTTTCTTACCTAAAAACTTTCTTTATATCCTGGGGAAAAGAAAACATAAAAGGGTGAGCTCAAATGCTCAGTAAGGGTAAACAAAATAAATATCAATCACATCATATTCATAAGAACATAACATTTTGGAAATCTTAACCTGCAAAACAGATCATAATATCATAACATGGGATAAATCATAGTAGTGAAATGTAATCCCAATAATCATAACTTAAAACATGAAACTTTGTGGAATACACACATAATCATAGAGAATCATTTCTTATTAGTCAAGACTCATTTACAAGACTATCTTAGTGGATAAAGTCCATTTCTGAACCGAGTTCACTCCTCATTTCAGTCCTGTTTCACTGAACTGGTTTAACCTGCCGTTCCAGCCATGTCTATCTCATGAGATATAAAATCTTTACCCAATTCATTGGAGGGAGATATAGGTCCCACCCATCTCATAATGAGATCATTCTTATGTGTGCCACAAAATCATAAACCATACATCATGGCATAACCCATGTAATAAAAATGGGAGTCTTAAACATCGTGACATCATAAAACAATTCATATAAGATAAAATAATTCATAAATATATTTCCAACACAACATAATCAAATCAATATAATAATAGGGATATAAACAGAACTTTATATTATCTTAGATGGAAAATAATTTTGATAAAACACTTGAACTCCATTCTTGAGGAAAATATCCTTTCTACTTCAAAAACACTTTTCCTTTCTTAACATGCCATAAAATTATAAACTAAAATAAGTTGATTAAAAATATACCTGAAAACATGTAAAGGAAGATTATTGGAAATAATGTTTTAAAAATCCATTCATTCCGTATAAGTTAAAAAAACATTATTCTCGTACTTTTGTCAGAAAAGTCAAAAAATACCTCGTATGAAAAACGACAAAATATTCCTTTCATATATTTTACTAATGTAACACCCCAAGCTTCCTCAGTATGTTTCCTTTTGAATAATGCAATGGCGTGCATTGTACGCAACTTCGAGATTTTAACGCACCATAACCAATCAAACTAGCCGTTATGAATAGTAATACCTACTTTTTGAAATTTTATAAATTCTATCTCTCAAAATGGACTTCATTTTTGAATTCGGAATATCGAAATTATCCTAGGGTGAAATTTTGGTACTTTTCGGATAACTTTCATATTTTGATGAATAGTGAAAATTACTAAATTTTAATTAAAAACAACTTTTTTAATCAAAATAATTAATAGTGATAAATTATGAATTTGAGTGGTTTTAATGTATATTTAGAATATATTTTTACCATGTAATACAATGTGGGTCATTTAACATAATTTCACATTTAAACCAGACATAAACATGTGACAATCTTTTGATAGTTATTATCTCTAAAAACACGCTTTTTGTTTTAACAACGGGAATTAATTTTAAATTAATTTCTGCCACTTCTATGTTTTGAATTTGGAAAAATGGATTCCATATTTGGAATCAGTATGTTCAAATTGTGTAAATAGGTAACTTTTATTTTTAAACATTTTGGATAATTACTTCGGTAAATATTTTATTTACCATGGTTAAAGGATAAATCCGGTAAACAAGGGTTAAACAAATAATATTATAATAATAATAAATTACCCTAAAACGTGTCTTAACCCTATTGGTTGAAACATGGTCGACCATGGGCATCTTTGGGGCGATTTTGGGACCCCATGGATCCACTTGTAAGTGATAATGACACTTTATTTTAATTAAGTTAAAATAAATACAAAAATGACACAATCATATATCTTTTAAAAAAACAATTGTTACAGAGGGTTATATATATTGGATTTTAGATTATGAATATTCATTAGAAAGATAAAAATATTTAATACATAATTATATTTTATTTATAATTTTTAGACATTAAATAATTTAATTTATTTATGACACAATGATGATGAATTAATTACTTTAATAGTGAAAATTTAAAATAATTGATATTATAAATACCTAAATAAATAAAATATTAAACTTTTAATGAATTAAAGTAATTTTCTAGGATAATATGATATATTAGGATTTATTTAATTGACTTTTTTCGAAGTAATCAATCTGTTATGATTTTCACAAAAATCAACTATTGAATAGTGTCAAAATTGACATAAAAGAGTTCTTAAAACAAATATTATATTATTAATTGATATTAAATTCTTAAAAATCTAAGGTTCGGCCAAGAGACTTATATCATGATAGTTTCATCATTAATGGACCACTTCGGGGTCTCTTGGATGTATATAGTAAGTTTATTAACCATATAATATAAAAATACAAAGAGACATTGTAAAAGTGAAACTAATTAACTAAGAGTTAATACTTAAAGATAAGGTTAATATAATGACCCAAACCTGTCTAAATTATATTGGTTGAGTTTTGTTCGACCCATACCCACCTTAACATTTAAATAATAAACTTTGGAGCCATTATAAACCGAATATGAATTTATTATGTAAATCATTTGGTGGTTATTAACTTTTGGTCATACGACTCAGTTGATAAACGTGGTAAGGGGTTTCTTATCTCACTCTTAATTTCGTGAGAATTCCATTGTTCACCACTTATTTATTGCATGTGGTGTATGTGTACTGCCCATGATTGTATTCATTGTGTAATATACTTTTATTTATGAGTATTTACATCATCACTGTATGATCCTTCTTTCATGGGTGCATGTTTCATAAGTTACCAAATCGATAAGGGGATTTGAGATTTCAATTTCCACTCATTCGTCTTTATGCATACTTCATTGATTATTTTACTCCGAGATTATGTGTGGAATCACTATTAATTTGATTATGTCATAATTTCCACTCCCCTTCCTGTGTATATACTATTGATACACATAATCACTCCATTGATAATTTCTCAAGTCATCTATATGAATTTGATGAGAGTAATTTTAACTCATTCTCCATTTGTTGAGTTAAACATCCAATTCATTGGTGTTGTTTTTACAAGATTATGTGTGAATATCCTTTGATTGTTTTACACTGAATATCCAATCATATTTAGTGTATTTATATTTGTCACACATAAATATGTCGTTGATTTATCCTTAACCTAAGGATACGACCTTTATGAGAGATTTCATCTCAACTTAAATTCCATTGAGACTTCTTTGTTGTTATACACCAAATCACTTTTATGTGGTGTATATAATGTACTTTGACATAGTATATCATGAATCCATTTATTCTCATTATATTACAAAGTTTTGATTACCTCAATTATTTGTATTCAAGTGTATCTCTTTTGGTTAGAATCTCTAACTAAAATACCATTTTTAAATGTTTTAAAGACTTATTCATCTAAATCTTTCTCATTAATGTCCATGTTTTAAAAATGTTTTTATGGATTTATTTATATGGACATTAAATTTTTAAAATTAAAACTCCTTTTAAAAAGTTTCAAAGTGGTATGGGACACTTTGATTCAAAAAATCTATTTTTAAATGGCTTCTGGACAAATAGTGTGACTTTAAATGATTTCAAGAAAAAGGGAGATATTTCTCTCAAATAGTTTTGATGATTATTTTCATCTATGTCAACATCCTTCATTATTCTTGATTGAGGTTAATGTGACACAATACAATCTTCCATATTGTATCGAATGAGTTATGTTTGACTCTGGATGTGCTATTTTTATACCATTCATGGTTTGTGGTTAAAGTATTGACATTTTTTATTCTAGTTTTAATACAAATGTTTATGTTATGTTTAAACCTATTCATAAGAGGAATGAATTGGACTTAATAAGTGACTGGTGGAGCCCGCTATAGCTCCTCGATGCATCGGTAGGTCTCATGAGACAAACTAGTGTCTTGGCACAAGGCCTTGGCAAAATCTTATTTGTAGTCTTGGCACAACGCCTTGACTATGTGGTTATGATAGTCTGGAATTATGCATTCCATCATTATGAAAGTGGTTATTGATAATGCATGGGATTTTTCGACTAGTAGAATATCCATGTGAGTAAGTAAATGGCATTATTTTATTTTATCTTTTCCATTTTATGCTGAAGTTCAAGTTTAAAAGGATTTTGTTTTAGTTATAAACTGCCTCAAGTGTTTATGCTTATCTATGAAAGCTTCTGCTATAATGTTATCCTTACTGAGCATCTGATCTCACCCCTTTCCATGTTTTATTTTTCCCAGGATTATGAAGAAGTAATTTATGAATGACCTGCATGGATAGTATGAGGGGATATGAAGACAGGATGTTTTTTTATGATGTAATGTAAAAATTTATGGATGTATCTAGTTATTCCAAGGCTGCTAAACTAATCGGTCTTTCGAGACTTGATCTTTCTCGTGATCATGCCAATGTTATGTAATAATGCACCGACTCTAGGTAACTGGGGTCGGGGCGTTACAGTTGGTATCAGAGGAAGTTTAGTACAAACCTTGGAAGCTAGATTTAGATAAACTCTGATTAGATCACTTAGACCTAAGATGAACTTTGAGGATTAGTATAAAAGAACTTCCTAGAATTTTGGTATTGTAGAGATTTTGTGAGTTTTCCGAGCAATACATCCATGTCTGGACACGAGCAGGTAGAGGCAGATCTGGTACAGATGTACCTAGGGGTAAAACCCGAAAACACCGCTTTGAGCTAGACTCGAACGGGAACTGGTGCACGACAACGGGCCTTGCTGCACTCTTGGTTACGACACTCCCGGGGGATATGCTTAAGATAATTTACATTTTCTTTACAAACCGATTTAAGTAATATATATATATAAGTTGAGAGTAAATGACCTTGGTTAATCCTAATATGTTTCAAATTGAGAATATGGTGACATTTTAATCTCTAAATGATTTTATGACTACTGTTACTCACACAATTCTTTCTGGTTTTAGTCAATGGATGGATTCCAAGGAAGTCATAGTGACTTTGATAATGATGTACAAGGTGGGAATGGTGGTGGCAATGAGCAACAAAGTGAAATGTTGATAGGCGTAAAGGATATCGTCTTTATGCCAAATCAGTTTTCCAAAAATATGATCAACAACATATATATTAACCAACTCCCAGACTCAACAAGGAAGAGAAAGGTGATAAATGATAAGAGCTCCAGCAATGTAGACCATGGAGAAAAGAACCCTCAATTTTTATCATGCAGGAAATGTGGAAAGAGACACCTAGGAAAGTGTCTCAATGGGACAACGAAATGTTTTACGTGGGGGAAGGAAGGAAATAAAGTGAAGAATTGCCGAAGAAAAATGAAGAGTACTATGGAAGAAGATAAAAATGGTCCCAAGAGTCAATTTACAGTCATTTGCCGTAAATGTAGGGGACCTGGCCATTACCCGAGTGAATATCCTATTCTATAGGATATTTTCTTGGTCAAAGAAGAAGCTATGTGGAAATAAATGGTTGGAGAAAAATTTAAAAAGTGTTAGCACTCCTTGTTGATGGGTTTACTTTGGAATAATTTTCTCTTGTATTTGTAACCCCACAGTTTGCCATGTGAGAATGATATTTGAGGAAGAATTGTCTCTTCTCTTGTGGATATAGGTATAAATAACCATTTGGTTTTATATGATCATTGGGGTTTGAGAAAATTATAAGTTATTATAATTTGGGATGAAAATGCAAGGTATGATATAACATTTGTGGTTAAATTATGTTATTTTGAGGAATTTATCTCATTTTGGTAATATTATAAAATATAGTTTTTGAAAAAGGACAACACGTAGACCGTGTGACAACCCGTCGCGTCGGACAAAGCTGTGGGAATCGAACCCACAACCAAAGTGAGATTGGGATTTATCACCTACCACTGGACTACATGAAGTCCCTGGTTAGTGTGACTATTTTTTTTAGTTAAATGATTTTATTGATCAATAATAAGTTGATTTGGGTTCTTATGTCTTATCAAATGATTACCCTGGTATAGGAAAATGATTTGGTGATTAAGTGATAAATGTTATTTTGGAAGATGTTTGCTTTGTTGGGAACACTATATGCCCCAGGAAAATAGAATACAATGGGGTTTCATTAGTAGAGTAATGGTAGATTTTTATCTACGTTTTTATTGTGGATTTATAGTGATTTGGGTTATTTATGGAAATGATTAACCTATAACAGAGAATATGTGATGATGTTAATTACTTTTAAGTATGTGACTTTAAGAGTATTTGATGTCATTTGGAGATACAATTTAACAAGGGAGACTACATAATCAAATTATTCTATGTTTTGGGTTTCAATATTAGTTTGGATTATATTGAAGGATTTTAAGGACAATTGATTATTGAATGGTATTTATTTAACTTTGGGGTATTGTTGGTTTAATTTTAGAAATTAAGATTAGTGCATATTTATCTCAAGGAATATGCTTTTGGGGATCATTAGATCATTCACTAACAATTTTGGTTTTGATTAATCTTCAAAGACAATGTAAATATATAGTTTATCCTGCATGGACCATGTGATTCTATAGAAGTTTATTCTAGCTCTTCCAGTGTGACCAAGTCTTCTTGAATACTCATCGTTTAAAAAAAATTGAGTTAGTGGTGTAAATTTATTAAAGAATGAAACTCTAATTAAAATGTAAGTATATCTCTTAATGTTCTTAGTCAATATCATAAATGAATTCCTCATCGTTAAGTAATGTAACTTAAAAAAAATGTTGTCCATTTACTTTCCTACTAGGAGACTAATGGTCGTTTGTCCCAACACAAGTTTGTGGTTTTCTTATTGTTAACTTTCTCCTGATCATTATTTCTATCCCTCTCCATAAGAACTTGACACTTAGTTTATCATCCATATCCATGTTTTCCTACATGGAATCCTAGTATGGGTTATCTTGGATGACCCTTATACCTCTCTTTCCTTCTTTTAAAGTGATAGTTTTATTGACTCTTTTTCCGATGTGGGACTTTCCATTATATTCCCAATAAAAAATTTAAAAATTGCGAGGAAGAAATTTATTGAAGGAGGGGAGAATGTAACACCCCAAGCTTCCTCAGTATGTTTCCTTTTTAATAATGCAATGGCGTGCATTGTACGCAACTTCGAGATTTTAACACACCATAACCAATCAAACTAGCCATTATGAATAGTAATACCTAGTTTTTGAAATTTTATAAATTCTATCTCTCAAAATGGACTCCATTTTTTGGATTCTGAATATCGAAATTAGCCTAGGGTAAAATTTTGGTACTTTTCGGATAACTTTCATATTTTGATGAATAGTGAAAATTACTAAATTTTAATTAAAAACAACTTTTTTAATCAAAATAATTAATAGTGATAAATTATGAATTTGAGAGGTTTTAAAGTATATTTAGAATATATTTTTACCATGTAATACAATGTGGGTCATTTAACATAATTTCACATTTAAACTAGACATAAACAAGTGACAATCTTTTGATAGTTATTATCTCTAAAAAACACGCTTTTTGTTTTAACAACGAGAATTAATTTTAAATTAATTTCTGAAACTTCTGTGTTTTGAATTTGGAAAAATGTATTCCATATTTGGAATCAGGATGTTCAAATTGTGTAAATAGGTAACTTTTATTTTTAAACATTTTGGATAATTACTTCGGTAAATATTTTATTTACCATGGTTAAAGGGTAAATCCGGTAAACAAAGGTTAAAACAATAATATAATAATAACACTAAATTACCCTAAAACGTGTCTTAACCCTATTGGTTGATACATGGTCTATCATTGGCATATTTGGGTTGATTTTGGTACCCCATGGATCCACTTGTAAGTGATAATGACACTTTATTTTAATTAAGTTAAAATAAATACAAAAATGACACAAGCATATATCTTTTAACAAAACAATTGTTATAGAGGGTAATATATGTTGGATTTTAGATTATGAATATTCATTAGAAAGATAAAAAGATTTAATACATAATGATATTTTATTTATAATTTTTAGACATTAAATAATTTAATTTATTTATGACACAATGATGATGAATTAATTACGTTAATAGTGAAAAATTAAACTAATTGATATTATAAATACCCAAATAAATATAATATGAAACTTTTAATGAATTAAAATAATTTTCTAGGATAATATGATATATTAGTATTGCTTTAATTGACTTTTTTCGAAGTAATCAATCTTTTATGAGTTTCAAAAAAATGAACTATTGAATAGTGTCAAAATTGACATAAAAGAGTTCTTAAAACAAATATTATATTATTAATTGATATTAAATTCCTAAAAATCTAAGGTTCGGCAAAGAGACTTATATCATGATAGGTTCATCATTAATGGACCACTTGGGGGTCGCTTGGATGTATATAGTAAGTTTATTAACCATATAATATAAAAATACAAAGAGACATTGTAAAAGTGAAACTAATTAACTAAGAGTTAATACTTAATGATAAGGTTAATATAATGACCCAAACCTGTCTAAATTCTATTGGTTGAGTTTTTTTCGACCCATCCCCACCTTAAAATTTAAATAATAAACTTTTGAGCCATTATAAACCGAAGATGAATTTATTATAAATTAATATTTCTAGCTTTTCCAAAGGTGCCCCTCACCCCTCTTATAAAAGGGCACTCCTCCTTCTCATTTCTTCACACCTTCAAAGCCCTTTGGTTCGGCCACCCCCTCCAAAAATACTATCTAAACTTCCCTCACTACAACCTAGAGGCCTTAGTTTGATCAGAAAGTCAACCTAAGGAGCCCTTTTGATCAAATCAAAAGGAAGAACCCGAAGAAGAGGTAATGTTTTCACCACCCCTTTTCAAGTTCCTTTCTTCTTCCACTTACTCTTTCTTTGTTATTACCATTATAAAATAATAACTCCAGTATCATATATATACTGTGATGTTATTATAAATATGGTACAACCATATTCATTATTCTATCCATCCTTTGAATAACATGTCACCATACGTGCGTACGTACGACTTACCGTCTCCACGTCGTGGTGTAATTGTTATTCAATATATTATTATTTGGATGGGTATAACAATGATGTGTAACTCATTTAAATAATAAATATAACATGATAATGATTCTTTATATATGATATAACATCCAATTATATATTATTTTAATATCAAACGAATGATATTGTCGCTCGTGCGTATGTACGGACTACCGTCTCCACGAACGTGATGAGATTCATTCTCCATCACATCCATTCAAGTATAATTGTAATTTTATGATTTAAAAATAGTATCTAAGGACTTTATATCATCCTGGATATGAATAATATACATCCCATTAATAACGAATATGGCTCACATAACAAAGAATATAAAGTAAAATGAACTCGTTAACATCCGAAATGACGATAATTCTAAGATATTATTAACAAATCAATGTTAAAAGATCATATATGATATCATATTAAATTAAATGATTCTTGTATAATTCAATAACAATTATTTCACCATTATACAGGAGGTAAACCTACCGTCGACCAAGGAAAAAGTACAAAGTAAGGGATTTTCTTATCTCACTTTCAATTCTGTGAGATTTCCATTGTTCGCCACTAAATTATTGAAAGTGGTGTACTGTGTACTGCCATTTGATATATATTATCATGATTCTATTTATATTCATGTTATTCTATAAATAATTTGGTGGTTATTAACTTTTGTCCATACAACTTAGTTGATTTATGTGGTAAGGGGTTTCTTATCTCACTCTTAATTTCGTGAGAATTCCATTGTTCACCACTTATTTATTGCATGTGGTGAATGTGTACTGCCCATGATTGTATTCATTGTGTAATATACTTTTATTTATGAGTATTTACATCATCATTGTATGATCCTTCTTTCATGGGTGCATGTTTCATAAGTTACCAAATCGATAAGGGAATTTGAGATTTCAATTTCCACTCATTCGAATTTACGCATACTTCATTGATTATTTTACTCCGAGATTTTGTGTGGAATAACTATTCATTTGATTATGTCATAATTTCCACTCCCCTTCCTGTGTATATACTATTGATACACATAATCACTCCATTGATAATTTCTCAAGTCATTGATATGAATTTGATGAGAGTAATTTTAACTCATTCTCCATTTGTTGAGTTAAACATCCAATTCATTGGTGTTGTTTTTACAAGATTATGTGTGAGTATCCTTTGATTGTTTTACACTGAATATCCAATCATATTTAGTGTATTTATATTTTTCACACATAAATATGTCGTTGATTTATCCTTAACCTAAGGATATGACCTTTATGAGATATTTCATCTCAACTTAAATTCCATTGAGACTTCTTTGTTGTTATACACCAAATAACTTTTATGTGGTGTATATAATGTACTTTGACATAGTATATCATGAATCCCTTTATTCTCATGATATTACAAAGTTTTGATTACCTCAATTATTTGTATTCAAGTGTCTCTCTTTTGGTTAGAATCTCTAACTAAAATACCATTTTTAAATGTTTTAAAGACTTATTCATCTAAATCTTTCTCATTAATGTCCTTGTTTTAAAAATGTTTTTAAGGATTTATTTATATGGACATTAAAGTTTTAAAATTAAAACTCCTTTTAAAAAGTTTCAAAGTGGTATGGGACACTTTGATTCAAAAAATCTATTTTTAAATGGCTTTTGGACAAATAGTGTGACTTTTAAATGATTTCAAGAAAAAGGGAGATATTTCTCTCAAATAGTTTTGATGATTATTTTCATCTATGTCAACATCCTTCATTATTCTTGATTGAGGTTAATGTGATACAATACAATCTTCCATATTGTATAGAATGAGTTATGTTTGACTGTGGATGTGCTATTTTTATACCATTCATGGTTTGTGGTTAAAGTATTGACATTTTGTATTCTAGTTTTAATACGAATGTTTATGTTATGTTTAAACCTGTTCATAAGAGGAATGCATTGGACTTAATAAGTGACGGGTGGATCCCGCTATAGCTCCTCAATGCATCAGTAGGTCTCATGAGACAAACTAATGTCTTGGAACAAGGCCTTGGAAAAATCTTATTTGTAGTCTTGGCACGAGGCCTTGACTATGTGGTTATGATAGTCTGGCATTATGCATTCCATCATTATGAAAGTGGTTATTGATAATGCATGGGATTGTTCGACTAGTAGAATATCCATGTGAGTAAGTAAATGGAATTATTTTATTTTATCTTTTCCATTTTATACTGAAGTTCAAGTTTAAAAGGCTTTTGTTTTAGTTATAAACTGCCTTAAGTGTTTGTTCTTATCTATGAAAGCTTCTGCTATAATGTTATCCTTACTGAGCATCTGAGCTCACCCCTTTCAATGTTTTATTTTTCCCAGGATTATGAAGAAGTAATTTATGAATGACCTGCAGAGATAGTATGAGGGGATATGAAGACAAGATGTTTTTTTATGATGTAATGTAAAAATTTATGGATGTATCTAGTTATTCCAAGGCTACTAAACTAATCAGTCTTTCGAGAATTGATCTTTCTCGAGATCATGCCAATGTTATGTAATAATGCACCGACTCTAGGTAACTGGGGTCGGGGCATTACAACTAAAAACTAGCCAAAGGGTAAAATTGGATTTAAACAATTGTAGGTGGATGGAAATAATATTACATATTGAGGAAACATGGATTTGGATGATAAAATTTTCCCCAGTAAATACCAAAGTATAAACAATCTCGGATAAAAATGAGATTGTGATATTTTCCCTTACCATAGGTCCGATTTGTTTCGTAAGTGTCCAAACCTACTGTATAAAGATTTAAATAATGTTATTGACTTATTCCAGAATCATACTCATTATTATGATATCATATACAGTTCACTTATGACTTTATATTACCCGTTCTTTTTTAAATTCCATGTTAAAGAGTGTTTTGGGTAAAATCATTTCATTTGTCGTCCGTGTTTTGACTTGTAATTATTCATATGATTACATAGATCATGATTACTTAATTGAATAATATAAAACATGATATATATATATATAATATATATATTCAGAATATACAAATATATAATAGATCAGTAAATAGAAAGAAATGCACCGTTCATGGAGACGGTAGGTCGTACGTACGCATGAACGCTGTTTTCGTTTCCTTATTGAGTTGAATGGAATTAAGTAGATGACATACATATATATACACATAAATCCAGTATCATTATTATGTCATATATTTCATTATTACTTATTATATATACTTTATAATCATTCATGAATGGTTAACGTGGAGAATAAATCTCATCACGTCGTGGAGACGGTAGTCCGTACGTACGCACGAGCGATGATATCATTCTCATGATTGTGGAATTGTATTGGAGTGTATTAATACTATTTCAGAATTAATACCACTTTAAAATAATCATATATAGTTGTTTATTTTCACCATTATACCCATCCATGTAAGGTGGTGGTGGAAAATAGATTACACCACGGCGTGGAGACGGTATTCCGTACGTACGCACGCGCGGTGATTTCATTTTCCGTAGGATGGATAGATGGTGAAATAGGGTTGTTTCATACTTATAATAACATATCAGTATATGAGTTATACTGATGCTATTACTTCAAAATGAAAAAAACTAAGAATAATAATTGGAAGAAGAAATAAAGTTGAAAGAATCGGTAATGGACATTACCTCTTCTTTTAAGCGCCTCTTTGAGATCTCCTTTTAGGGCACTAAAATTAGTCTTTTAGGAAGCCCAGAACCTCTAAGATGTAGATATGGAAGTGTAGAAGATAATTGTTCAGGGTTTGGACGATCCTGAAGGCTCAAAGTGGTGTGAGGAAGAGAGGGAGGAGGTGCCCTTTTATAAGGGAGGAGAGGGGCACCTTTGGAATAACTAAAAATATTATTTTATTATAAAGTAAAATTCGGTTTTTAATAGTTAAAAATTGATATATTTCGAAGCTAAGGTGGGGATGGTTCGAAATCCTCTCATCCAATAGAATTTATACAAGTTTAGGTTCCTATTGTAACTTTATCATTTAGATTTAACATTAAGTTAAATAATTTTACTTTTACCGTGTCTTCTTGTGTTCTTATACTATAAGGTTAATAAACTTACTATAATCAGCCAAACTAACCCCAATTTGTTTATTATTAATATATATAACCTTATCTAAGTCATTTGTCCGAACCTTAGATTTTTAGGAATAAAATAACAATTAATAATATAATATTTGTTTTAAAAACTATTTTATGTCAATTTTGACACAACTTAGTAATTGATTATTTTGAAACATATAACAGAATGATTAGTTCGAAAAAAGTCAATTTAATCAATACTAACATGTCATATTAACCTAGAAAATTAGTTTAATTCATAAAAAGTCTCAAATTATATTTATTTGGGTATTTATAACATCAATTATATCAATATTTTATTAATAAGATAATTACTGCATCATCGTTGTGTCATAAATAAATTAACATATTTAAAGTCTAAAAATTACAAATAAAATATCATTATGTAGGAAATATTTTTATCTTTATAATGAATATTTATAGTTGAATTTATATTTTGTATAACCCTATATTAAAAATGATATACTTATTAACCTTTGATTTTAACTATTTTAACCCTTCTTTAAATAAATTAATAATAAATGTCTTAATCTAATCCAAGTGGGCCTAAATGGACATATTTTATTACTAAGGTTGTTTGTGGTCGAATTGAACTTATCCAATAGAATTAGGACATGTGTTAGGGTAATAATAATATCATTTTTACCCGTAATTACCCTATTTACTTTTAACCGTGGTAAAAAAAAGTAAAAAGTTACTATTCACCAAAAATTATTTTCATCTCATTGAATCACATTTTACTTACTGACATAAACCGTGTCTCTCGGATTTTTGAAATTCCACTCACAGAAGCGGTAAAATTAAGTTTTATGAAAAATTCATTTTTCTTAACTACCACTTAGTGGTTTCACTATTCATCAAAAAATGAAAGTTTCCAGAAAAATACCAAAAATTAGGCCTAAGATATATTTGATATTATGAACTCAAAAATGATGTCTATTTTACCAAATTCAAAACCTATCAGTTGCATTAATTAATTTAAAAATTAATTTTTGTCGTCAAAACAAATAGCGTGTTCTTAAGAGACAATAACTATCAAAAGATTGACACTTGTTTATGTCTGGTTTAAATGTGAAATTACATCCAATGAACAAAATTTTATTAAATTGTAAAAATATAATCTAAATATACTTTAAAACCACTCAAATTAATAATTTATCACTATTAATTATTTCGATTAAAAAGGTTGTTTTTAATTAAAATTTAGTAATATTCACTATTCATCAGAAAATGAAAGTTATCCAAAAATTACCAAAATTTCACCCTAAGCTAATTTTGATATTCCGAATCCAAAAATGAAGTCCATTTTGAAAAATAATATTTACAAAATTTCAAAAGGTGGTTATTACTATTCATAATAACTAGTTTTAATAATATTTTAATAGTATATCGTTGTTTAGTGAAACTCAGTATTGCGTACTACACATGCTATCGAGGAAGGTCGTGATTGCGTGTAATGCAAGGAAAGTCAAGGATGTGTGTTGTGCAAGCTCCTTTTGGTGTAGCATACAACAAAAGACATTAATGAAATTATAAAGAATATTTTTCATAAAATCTCGGGGTGTTACACCAATAGTATTGTGTCCCGAAATATTTTCATCAGAGATTTTTTTAAGAGTTATGGTGAATATTGTAGATGGTTAATAGTGAGTAATGAATGGTTTGGTATGGAAATGATACCTTTTATGCTTGGTGTGTGATTCTAGATATGGAAACTAGTAATAAATATGATTTTATGGCCCCCATGATCCAATGAATGGACAATGAGTTTCCTAAAAGACTTGTTGAAGTGTTTATACATGTTGACTATAGTCCTTATAGTGGCATATGTGTAATGTTTCTTTATGATTTTGTTTGAAATGTGGTGACTTTTAAGAAATTAAATGAATTTAAATAAATCAATTTATTTTAATAAATAGCATTCTACAAATATTAAGAGTATGAATATTTACTGTAGAGATACTAATTAATCATCAGTTGGAAAAGAAATATGTTTGTGAGGTTTTAAAGGATGAACTAGTTTACTGTAGGTGGGTCAAACCTATATAAAAATATATTCTTTGGAGGATTACATTGTTAATGTTCTAGAATCATAGGACGAAAATATATAAGGGAATAATATTTGGTCAAGAGATTTAGAACTAGATGGAGGGTCATGAGATTACTTTCATTCTAATATTATATATATCTAACTACCATATTTTTATAGAAATTAGTAAGATATGGTAAGTAGAGTTATTGTGGTGGATTTTGTAACATAGGGTGCCTAAATAAAATATTTATATTAAGAATTATTTTTAATTTTAGTTTTGTACAATGATTCCATCATAATTTATGAGGTTGTAGTAAGAGATACTATCTTCAGTTTGGAAGCCTAAGTGTGAGGGAGATCAGTAACATATTTATGTAAATTCTTATATGTTTTATAATTTCATTCAAAATGATAATTCAGGATCTTATCATTTAGAATAATCTTTGTTCCATTTTATTCAATATGTGGTCACTCCATTTAAATTTTTTATGTACTTTTTGGTGAATGGGAAGGATATGATTTTTGAGAGGATATATGCAATGTTTGTTATATCTTTAAATTGGATTTTTTATGAACCTTATATAGTATATATGATTATGGAGAATTATAGGTATCCATACCATTTAGGTTTCTAAATTGAGGTCATAATCCTTAGTAGTTTCCCCCTCATTTATATTGGGACATCAATTCTTTTGTACCCATTGAGGTCTCTATAATAGAGTGATTTACATATGGGAGATATGGTTATTGGTGATTCCATTTCCCATCCATCCTAGAGGATTATCATGGTGTGGGATGTTAGTTTTAGTTTCAACACATCATAGGATATTTCACAAGTAAGGATAGAAGGATTATATTCTTATAATGGGAGATTGATTTAGTTGAGGATAACCCTATGATTCGCATTTCTCTTAGGGACATAGGGATGAGAATGACCATGGATGTGGTCATAAAAATGATGTAGGGGATCTAGACTTGGAAAATTTCAAGATATATATGAGTTGATGTGTGGGGACCATATATCATCACACGTACCATTTGGATATTTTTTTACCTTGGTTTATGATGATTATGATTCTTGATCATCGTAATCCTTTGTTCTGACCTCATTAGTCTGTATCAAAGAAATTATTTTAGATAGGATTATAGTGCCCCAAGAGTTGACTATTCTATTTTGGGTTCAAATTATTCTTCTTGATTTTGGATGAGGCTCAGATCTAGTGATATGGAATCATAAATAATCCAAGGATTTATTTTCTTACTTCAAATTGAACTAAATGATTTCATTATTATTTTCAACTTTTTTTATTATTATTTTTTCATATTGATTTCTTTCAGAAGAGAGTCATGTTATATTGTGGGTAGGGATAACCTGTGGAGTCCATTGGTTGGTGGGATCATTAGACGAGTTGTGAAATCATTGATCCATTTCTTAGTTTGAATATTTATTATTAGGTTCAGCTGAGGCACATGAAATGGATGTACATAGAGTTATGAAGGAGTTACGTAATATTTTATATAATAATGTTGTGGAATTTATTCCTTGATGAGATATAAAATTATGGGATATAGTTACATCCTGCTGCCTACCTAATTGATTTGGGTCTTTATTTTGTGGTACCCTATGAGTTCTAAAAACTAAGGTTTCTGGTCGATGACTTGAGGTGGAAGGGATTTACCCAATCTATTGATTCACCTATCGGTTCTCAAGTGTTGTTCTCCATGATGGAGAATAGTGGTTTGAGTATGTGCATTGTCTACTAGCTATTGAATTTGGTGATGGTAAAGAAAATTTACCCTCTTTTAAGGATTAATCATCTATTTTAATAGATGATGGGATCTATCAAATTTTATATGATTTATTTATATTTTGTAAATCCCCAATTGATAATTAGATAGAGGGAATACCAAAATCCTATATTCAATTGTAAATATGGTAAATTTGAGTCTGTGTTCATCCCATTCTGTGTAATGATTTCCACATCCATGTTTATGGGTCTCTTGAACTCAGTGTTCTATGAGTTCTTGTA
The DNA here is from genome assembly GCA_963277665.1 of Viscum album. Lineage (NCBI taxonomy): Eukaryota > Viridiplantae > Streptophyta > Magnoliopsida > Santalales > Viscaceae > Viscum > Viscum album. The sequence continues at coordinate 449,379,377 of OY728127.1, forward strand.
TCAGTTTTTGTCATGTTCATTGATGAAATTATCATCTAATGATAGTTATAAGATGACACTACTGAGCACTATAAGAAAAATTTAGAATCCATTTGACTTTATCATTTTAATGGATGTTTTCCAAGTGTAAGTCCTAGATTTATGAGGTTCACTTCCTTCAACATGTGGTGACTCAATATGAAATATAAGTAGATTTATCAAAGATTTATTCAATATTTTCTTGGGAAACACCAAATAAGGATATATAGTAAAATATTTTTCATAAAAAACATTCTATTTTCATAGGATTATGTCAAAATTATCTAACTTCATTGGCCAATTAATATCCTTGACCAGAAAGAACCATTTCCTCTTTCGAATGATTAGTGTTAGAAATATTTTGACAATATGAAGGGTATGATAATCAATTCCCCTATTCATTAGTTTCTAGTGGGGGTGGGGTTTATTATTTGAGGTGATATGTGAATAATCCCAACATATTATTGTTTTTATCTTGATGTTTTATAGAGTAGTGATATCATATTGGTCTGATATTTACATCCACTAAAACATAATTATTCCAACAATGATCTCAAGTTTAAGATAGTTGTTTCTCTCTAAATATTTATTAAGATTACCTCATAAGTTAGTTTTTTTTTTGGTTTTATATATCATAAGAGACTAATGTATATTTTACCTTACATGGATATGAATATACAATAATGGACGTGGGTGGAGTTTCTATTGGATTATCACATTGAGATCTCATACAACCTATGGAAGGTAACTATAGATGCAGATGACCTAATTATGAATTATCATACATATATTGTTTGAGTTTTTATAGGTTCTTGTAGGGTGATATAGGAGATTATAGTTATACATCTAGATTTATATGAGGATGTTGGTAGAGGTTTCCTTTTTTTTAGATGAATGTGCAATCATCCTTTGTACAACTGATAGAGGAGTATCTGTAGGGAGACTCAGAGGTATGGGTGATGTGAGACCATGTCATCGATGTTGATATTTCAATGGGATGTTAATTGAATTTCATAAAATATATTACATTTTAGGAGAGTATTTTTATTACACCATTAGTGCAGGGGTATTTTCTTTGTGGGTATTATAGTTCAACAATGGATGTGAATCCTAGTGGGTCCATGATGTAGCATGCTTTGATGGGTATATTATGGTGGCCCGAGAAGAAGTGGTTGGTAGAAGATTTTGTATCATGGTCCTTGGTTTTCCATAAATTAATGTTCGAGCATCATGTTTATGATTCTTTTAGTCATTTGATATCCCTTAGTTAATGTGGTAGGATATCATATTGAATTTCTTTCAATTGACAATGACCCAGAATAGGGTATGATGTTATTTGGGTGATCACATATCATTTTTTATATAAATATCATTTAATATAGATTAATGAGTTGGGTTATATAGAGTTTTTAGTGATATTACATGTAGATAATGTGGTGAATCTCTAGGGTTACTGAATGTAACACCCCAAAATTTTATAACACGATTAGTTTTAAATAAATTTAATTTATTTAAAAGTTTATGAAACTTGAAACCCCAAGTCTAAAAGAACCTTCATATTGAATACAATTTTGATAGATCCATTAAACTAAATTATATACTTAGACTAAACAAATATTTTAAAATATATATATAATGGTTTTACACAAATAATGTATATTGAAAAATAATTACACACTTTTTAGTAGTGATTATATTCTTAAAAAAATTCCTCAAAAAAATATTGTTTTTTATGAAAACATTATAAATATAAATTCATCCAATTTATGAAAATTAATTTTAGAAAATTAACTTTATTTTTGAAATAAAAATTTCAAAATTAACCTAGAGTGATATACTAGTATTTTTCTGAAATGTTTTATTTTACAAGGAATAGTGAAAAATATATTTTTTAAATACTATCATTTACTTTCGAAAACTAAGTAATTTTAAAGTCTCATTGTAATTTTTCTGGTATTATTGGGTTCTGTGATATATTTTACTAAGAATAATCTAATTAATTATTTTTTAATTACTGATATTCATGATTTTTCTACAAGTTATTTTTTGTGCTTAAAAAAACATTTTCCAAAAATAGTTTTTTATTGTGTTTTTTGAATATATAGTGAAACAAATTTATTCCACTTATAGAGGATTAATATATAATAACTAATACTAAATGAGGAATTATGGGGATAAAATTTTTTAATAGTTCCCATTTAAATTAGTTCATTATAAATAGTTACTGTGGTAAATATGTTTCACCTTCATAAACGTAATGTGGATAAAACATGGTTTAAACCCATGAGATAAGGACTCAAAATAAATAAAAACCTTTACATTATTAAATTTTATGATTATATTTCAATCATTCCATATTTTAATTCAAATTCACTTCTATTTAGAAGAAAAGTAATTGAGAAATAAATTAATTATATTTTAATCTTTTTTTGCAATTCTATTTGTGCCATTTACATCTCTTATAAATGGAAACCTATTATCTATTTTATTTACACCACAATGAGCTATATACTATAAAAAACCTTGATAAATTCTCTTATAAGATTTTATATCCATGAATTAGTAGTTTTTTTTCTTTAAAGAATAATCCAAGGGTCCACAAATGGGTTCCCAAGGAGGCTTATCATGGAATATGTAATCATCCAAACTGAACACTTTCAATTTATTTCATCCTCTACCCCCAAAAAAATCTATGGAATTATTCATAAAATAATAAATTCAGTTTCATAAATACACTATAATTTTATTATGATGATGGAACTACCATTATCTACAAACTTTTTTATCAAATAAGATTTGAAAGTATGTCTTGAGCGTACGTGTGGACTACCACCTCCATGTAGAGATACAATTAATTTTCTTTCACCAATATTCAAGAATTATAATCATTATGGGTTTAAATTTTATATATAATATTCATAATATTATTATTTTTATGGAATTATTATATTATATCTACCTTCTCTCTTTCTTATCCATTGGAAAATGATAACATCGCTCATGCTTACATATAGACTACCACCTCCACTAAGAAATTTGATTTATTAACTCTTTAATTAGATGGTAATAAAGATATATTATATATATGTGTGTGTGTGTGATATAATAATTATTCTATAAATGTGAATTATTGTTTACATTTATTTTTTCCATCTGTCAAAAAGTAAAAATAGTATTCAAACATACATACACCTTACTATATCCATGAATAGTGTAACATCTTTACCCTTATGACACTAAATGGTGCCCCAAGATGGTTGGTAACATAGAATAAATTACATATTCCAAAATTATAGTGGCTATAGACTTCAAATGAGGGCCTACAGTGTGTCTATATGGATTATATTCCCTCTTGTTATGGTGTAACACAATTAAATAAAAAATACAGTCAATTATAGAAGTAGATATAATCATTGATCATCATATAGAAGATAAACATCCATGAAATAATTAAATAAGTAGTTCCAAATGTAATATCATATAAAATGATGATGATACTTTTAAATTCGCTAAAATTATGAAAAACAGTTATACTGGAAACCAAATACAATACTTATATCAAAATAAAAAAAGATCAAAAACAGCCATATGGGGTAATATCATGAGTCTCAGCATGGTCTCCAACTCCCTACTCCTAATAATAGCAAAAATATAAGGATAAAACTATGTATTTTTTCCCATTCCATGAAAACATCTATATAGTTTGTCCTGGTAACCAGAAGCGGCCCAGACATGGTGTTAGATAACACTCAGTAGGCCCTCACCAACAGAGTCTGTAAAAAATCCAGGTTTTATAAATAAACTAATTAAATGTGTAGTATATAATTGATATGGAAAGTACTAGTTAAATACTAGTGAAAAATTAATAATATTTTTGATACTATCAATCCAAATAAGGATCCCTGCTTAATAAGGTTCAATATCCCATATCAAGGGAAGTGTTAAAACATGCCATGATCCAACATGGCCTCTCCATATAACTAAGTGTAAAACACTATGATGGTTATTCTATGTAATTCTGAATATAACATTTTCCATTGCCTTTCCATATGACCAGTCATCCAAAATGTCCATGACATGTAATCAAAAGTGTGTTAGACCCCACATGGCTGCATCTAAGGTTTAGATGACCAAGTAATCCTCTTTGAGTCCCAAGATAATATCGGTGGAAAATCTGTAAGACTTAGATGGTGTTCATGGAACATGTCCAAAGACTATGTCGAAATAGATTCCACGAAATCCATATCCAAGGGGTGGAAAGGTGGATGGTATCCCACATTACTAAGAACCAAGGAGAAATCTAATCCATGTCATCCTATACATCTATCAATATCAGTGAGAGAAGTATTCACGAAATGTAATGGAATCAATATCCAAGGTATACCAACCAAAGAATCCACTACCAAATAATTCATCACATCATTAATAAATTCAAATTCCATAACATTCCATTAGTTTTTATAACTCATACAAAAAATAACATTTAAATGATTAAATAATTCATATCATGTATATCATCGAAAATGAGGCAGCCATCTCCCAATCATCTTAAACAATTAATTTTATTTCACTAAGGGCATCCTCTAAGTAGGAAAGCCCATGAACCCATAATTTGTTGTATTACCAATGGTAAACTAAAATGTCACACCCCATTTGTGGATTATGTTGGGGAAATGACATCTAAAAAACTCAAATCAACTTGTGGGAATCCCAAACAGGTTCCATTCTATTTCATTATATAATTCTATTAATTTTAGGGTCATCTCTTAAAAGTATGATGTGAAAAAAAAAACCATTAAAATAAAATACTAAACCCTAATGGAAAGGTATAAACCACATATTGTAGGAATATTTTATAGAACTCATCCAATATTAGATTCTGATTCTATCTATATCATAAAAAAATGAAGAGCTGATGATGAGCCTGATAATAGGAAATATTATATTACACCAAAATAACTCTTCTAATATGAATTCCAAAAAATAATTGAACAAGATAATCTAAGAACATACCAATATGAATCCAATGTGACTAAAAACATTCAAATATGAGTATTGTAAAAAATGTGGGATCAAAATATATGTAAAATAATTAAATAGGAGCTCTCAAGACATCAAGGATATCTAATGGAGGACAAAAGAAAAGAAATTCAGTTTTTGAAGAATTTAAGGGAAATGGTAATTTCACTAAAATTTCTATGGTCGTATGGTTGGTCCCAACGGTTGATTGAACCATGTTCCAAATATTTTCTCTTTACTTATAATTTGTACACCATGTATGTTCATGGATCACATTTTGTAAAACCATGCATTTTGGTTTTTCTGAATATTAGAGGTGCCTCACATGGGCGTCACATGAGGTTGTATTGTTTCCTCAAACGGTGCTCCCTCCTACACCCCCTTTCAAGCCTCACATATTTTGGGGTAACTTTGTAACCTTTCCCTCATGTTTTATCCTAGCATTGAGGCTTGTCAATTTTTCTACAAAGGTCTGTCTCCAAGTTCCAATAAAGCCCTCGACACCCCGAAACCCCCATGATCTCAATGGGTACTCACATTTGGAAATAAAAACTCCTTTTAACTAAAATATATATATGTACCTCATAGGAAAACTTTAGATAATAAAATATTCCCCCTTTAATAAATTTATTCAATAATTTACCTCTCATGGGTGGTCATGAATCTCTTGAGAATAAATATGGTGGTTGAGCATGTATTTTGACCTCCAACTCCTAATTATCATTATAAAATGGTCATGATTATATAGCACCCATGCTAGAGGAATTGATCGGCCTCAAATAATCATCCTAATTATGTCAAAATCACATATTGGATGATCCTCAAAGGACATATAATCTGGTAAATCTAGCTAATTTGGATATTGAGTATGAGATGAGTCTGAGTGATAATGTCATATCAGAGATAAATGGAAGACGTATTTCATTGAATGGTACATATGAGGTAACTACAAGTGATTTGTGACCATCTTGAATCTCAATAAAATCAATGTTGTACCAACATATCACGATGAAATATCACACTGTTTCTTAATTCATATGTTCTCTATCATAGGTGAGATATGAAAAAATGCATGATCCCCAACATTGAGTTCCATAGGTCATCGATGGTTATTAGCCCAATATTTCTATCGAGAATTTGCAGTATCCTTATTATTTTTGATCAACTATACCTAATCAAATGTATCCTGAATTAGATGAGTTCCTAGTAAATATACCTCACCTACCACTAACCAACATAGGGGTAATCAGGATGGATTGCCATACAGTTCCTCAAAAGGATCAATTTGTATATTTTTTTGATAGCTGTTATTAAATGAAAAAACATGGGAAATATGCCTCTCCCAAAAACCCAACAAATCCAGGATGCATTCTCACAGCATTTCCTCAAGTAATTCATTCATAGAAACTAATATTCCATTAGTACAAGGGTGGAATTTTTATGCTCAGAATCACCTGCATACCAAGTTACCTCTATAAACTCTTTCGAAAACATGATATAAACCAAACATCGTTTTCCAAAAAGATAGTTCATGGGACCCTGTGAAGCCTCACTATCTCATAGATATACAACCATCCAATATCATCAACTGAGAAGTTATCCCTGATTGGAATGAAGTGAGAAACCTTTGTGAGACTATTGAAAACCACAAAAACATCATCATTACTTTGAGGTGACCTCATAAAATTGGTCACAAAATCCATTGTAACATATTCACATTTACGCCCAATAATGGGTAACTACTTTAAAATCTTGGATGGTCACTAATTTTCCCCATCACCTACTGACAGGTGGACCACCTCATAATGAAATAATCAACATCACATTTCGTACCCATCCATTGGCAGTGACAGTGTAAGTCGTAATACATCCTGGTGATGACAGGATGTACTGACCAAACTAAGACATGAAACACCAACATAATCTCCTCATGTATGTCAATTGGAACCCAAAAATGACCATATATATAAATAATTTCATCCTTTCTAATATTCTTACAAGAAGGCAGGTCCTCACTTTCCACACTCTCCTTTAGAACTAAGCCCTACGAATCTAATAGATACCTCCTCCTCACTCAATCTAGGAGGGTATAGGTAACAACTAAAGATGAAATAAAATTCATCCCCTGACAATCCTGTACCTCCATGTGTATTTCTAAAAATAAATCCATAAGTTTCTGATTACTAAGGGCATCCTAAACTTCCTTTATCTTAGTCCTTTTTCTTAGTGCATCGGCTACTTCATTTCCTCTTCCATGTATATAGGAAATATAGAAGTTGGAATATTATAGGTACTCAACCCGCATTTTCCCCTCATATTCAAATCATGTTGTTTAAATATGTACATGAGGATTTTTTGATGTGTTTACACCCAAAAATTATCTCCCAATAAATATTGTCTCCAATAGTACAAAGTATAAACAATTATAGATAACTCAATATTGAGTGTTGGGTAATCCCTCTCATTTAGCCTCAACATGTGAGACCTATACACCATAAATCTATCCCCATGTATCATAAATTCTCCTATCATGATACCTGATGCATCATAATACAAAGTTTATCTCATACCCAGATCTGGAAGAATTAGGATTGGTGATGAAGTCAATCTACCTTTTATCTTCTGAGAGGCTGTCTCATTGGTATATGACCATGAAAACATTACATATTTCTAATTCAAGCCCATCTGTAGTCCTGTTAGGCCTGAGAAGTCTGATATGAAATGCCTGTAATAGCCAAATATCCCTAGGAAACTTCATATGTCAATGACATTCATAGGATACTCCACCATCTATAAAACTAATGATACTCTTGTCTCCAAGATAATATGACCTAGGCAGTGAATACAATTCTTCCATAAGTGGAAAATTGTTAGCTTAGGAAATAAATAATTCCCTATTAGTGTATCCAAAATGATCACAAAATGTTTGGTATGGTCATGAAAATTATGTGAATACACCAAGATATTATCCATGAATATCACCATAGATGATTCTAGATAATTATGGAGAACTCGGTTCATCTCGTCCATGTCAACTATTTGTGTCTTCATGAGACAAAATTCCATGACCAGATAATAATATAGACCATACTTATTATGAAATGTTGTACGATGTATGTATTCATATCAAATAGGAACCTGATGATATCCTGATTTCAAATATACTTTTTAGACCACCCAAGATACTCGATGATGGTCAATAAGTTCATCTATCCATGGAAATTGATACCATTTCATAACCGTTAAATGCTTCAATTTTATATAATCTATGCATAACCTAAGGGTGTCATCCCCCTCTTTAAAAAAAGATTGGCGAACCCCATAGATAAGTATTAGGTTATATAAAACTCTTTTATTCCTAATCATATATCTACCTCTTATTCTCTTATAATTCGATATTAGCCATCATGTAAGGATGAATGGATACATGTGCTGTTCTTGGTACTATCTCAATGGAGAAATAAACCTCTCTCTTAAGAAGTAAAAAAGGAAATTTCATACAAGAAAATTTATCTAAAGTGATCAACCACTTCATGGAAATCTTCCTAATGTGCTCTCTAGTCATCCTGATATAAACTAGTAATATGGGTTGTCATCCCACCCAACCCACAATGATTTGGTCAAGGTTGGATCGTATGGACATCCCATTGACCTATATGAATATAAAAATCATCTTCTTGTGATGTGAAGGTCACCCTCTGGTGATAGAAATCAATGTAGGCTTGATAAGAAACTTCTCAGTCCATATCATGTATGAAATAAAACCATATCATCTCGAGGAAAAAATGATCCCATACAATGTGATCCCCACCAATCTCAAGAGGTAACTCCCTACACTGGCTTAAACTATTCTATATGATCCCCGATAGAGTATATAGTGTCATAAAAGACTCATAAAACTGAACAACATGCCCATTTCTCTCCAAAAAAGTGATGATATGAAACTATGTGATGCAATTGTATCAAAAATAGCAGAAAAAATCATAGAGTTTACTAAGATAGTAACTCTCATCATAGATGTCCTGAAGCTCTACTCCTCTAGGGTAGGTTATATTAAATATATATATCTTGAATCATGGACCTGTGAAACAAACACACTGACTTGAGTAACCCACACTATTTTCTAGTTACAATAGGTGTCTGGATACCTTTTTCATGACCACCACCTTGTTTGGATCGACGGGTACTACTCCATCTCCTAGCATGACATTAATTTAAAAACCCAACTCCCAAACATGATGTCAAAGGGGACCCCCTTTCACATACTAATATAATGATGGTCCTAAAAAACCATGTAGTCCATCCTTCCACTAGCTCGGAACTCATCCAGGTCCTGATCACATTAATTAATCACATGTCACCATCTTACACAATAGTGATAGAAAGCTGCACCACTAGAACTGAAATATTTTCCTATACTCATATCACAAAAACCCTCAAATAATATCTTCCTTTATCTAGAATTTGATCCACTTAGAAGACAGACTAAAATTCCCAAATCTGCGCCCCTAGCTTCCCTCATGTTGCACATTATAATCAGCACCTAGTTCACTATAACAGAAATAATGTTCAACCTGAACACATTAACCTAGGATATAATGGAATTTCTAAGTCTTTCATCATATCATATATCCCCTAATGCCACATTAGAAATACATATAAGTTAAAAAACTATGTAAAATTTGCATAATATTCTATACATATTTTAGCACCCTACTCTATACACATAAACTCATAGGCTCTCTTTACTCTCAAACTCTCAAGGAAAAGGTGATCATAGAATCTAGTTTTGAAATCACCCCAAAACCTATCTCTCAACCTCAAAACCATATTCCAAACATCCACCATAGTTCCTTCCTATTCCTGTGGGCATAAATTTCCCAAGCATCACTCTCTACTCAAAATGTGTCTTCAAATACTTGAATATCATCCTCGTATTCTCAAGCCACATCTCAATCAACTCTGGACCTATATACTTTGAAAACAAGGGACGATGTTTATATTGGAAAAGATGTGTTAGTTCATCCATAAATGAGGCAGGTAGTGTTGCTTCCTCAATATTCTGGATAGAGCATAGAAAACTCTCCCAGAACTATGCCTCAACACCTATGTCAAGAAAAATAGCACATTTCATAGCTGGAACTATATGAAGATCCACTGGTAACCCATGTACCACCACCTCAAGAAAATTATCATCACCCCCCTCCTAGTATATGTCTAGAGGTCAACATGGTGTCATGTCTCTAAAATTCTAAATACACTCCTCCGAAAAGATCCTTAACCAAAATTTCAAAGGAAAAATATTATGATAGGTAAAACCATTCTATTAACAATTTAAACCCCCCTTTCACCTACTAAAGTGGAATCAACTACTTTAATTCATTATAGTATCTCTTCAAATGACCATTATTTTTACATGAGAATAAAATAAATCATTTTTATTTTATTTTAAACTGATATTCTCTATCTTTATTGGGAATTTAAAAGAATCCTTAGACATAGAATTAGTTTTTGGAAAACATTATTTTCTCTTAATATTGTTTACCATATGTGTATATTGTATTTCAGGTATTTTCTACTTATAAACCTAGAGAAATATAGTAATGAGATCTAGGAGTGACTTCTATATGTTTTTCAAATTATAAATCACAATAAAATTGGAGAATATTTGAGGGAGTGAAGTAATAATGGAATCTGTTTGAAATTTATTAGGAAGATTAAACACTAAAATATCTTTATTCGCAATGTATCAAATCATATTGACCATGTGATATCTATTTGGTGTACCCTCTCAATGTTTACACATAAATAGATCCTTGGATACATCATATCACTCATATCTTCTTCTATACTTGTAAATATCATAAAGATTTATAAGCATGGTATATGAAACATTTGTTTTGTGAAGAATATATATTTCACAATAAATGGATGATAACATCAATCATATGACACCCAGTTCATCTTAGAATTATTTTATATATATAATGATCTTTTCTTTAATCACCTACTTAGCTAGAAGATAAGAAATTGAGGATTCTAGAACAAAAAAAAATTATTTTTATTTGATTATAAAAAAGTGTATGTACTAATTTAAGAATCTAGTTATAGTTATGTGGTTAAATTTATATTATATAGATGAAATTTATGTCAATAGAATTTCCATTTTCTATAAAAAATAAAATATTATTATTAGTAATTTATTTTATTACAAAAAAATTTGGGACAAATGAAAAATAATTGTCTTATTAGTCTCGTACTATATTATCATGTCTTAATATCCCTCACCATTAGACATAAAGTATTATTCATCTGTAAATTATAATAGTATGGATCCAAATTTTTCTTTACAAATTCCATACTTTGGACTGGAAAAATACTTAAAGGTATTTATTTAAGCAATATTTCTAATTTTTAGCTTGTATAATCCAAATCCTTTGTGTGTATTACACAATCTTGAAATCCATTATCATATTTCATCAACAAATTCTCCCATTTTTCAAAAATTCATTCTTTGGTAGTCCAAAAATGATGATAACTTAGTTATGTTTGGAAAAAAATTGTTAAAACTCCCAAATAATTTAATGAACTCCAAATATAGCCATAAAAGTACATTAAAATATGGTCCCATTCATATCTTATATAATAGAATAATTTTTATTTATTTTTAACATTTGGTATTTTGTTATTATATATAATTTTTATTATTTTATCCTTCATGTTGTTAATATTATGTGCATTTAATAGAAAAAAATTAACCATGCATCAAAAACATCTTTATGAATAACTAAATTATTTTACTCTATCTTACATTCTTTGTTATCTTACTTAATTTAAATGATCATGTTTAATATAATATAAATACGTATCACATAAAAAATATAACCATGTTTCAAGAAAAATAAAATAAATAATTTGACTTTATCATGAGATTTTTAACTATTGATTTATTAAGAATATATTGAATCAATCTATAACCCTAGATGGAAACTCCTTGAGATTGTATTATCTAGAGTTATTTAATTTCTAAAAATAACCTTTTTATCTTCTTGGTTGGTTCCACCATCAACCATTTTATCATCATGTACTATGTAGTTATAATGATTATATAATAATTGGAATATCGTGTAATATTCATTATGTGTAATATCAATTTATCACACACAAACATGTGTCAATTTACATAGTGTGTACCACATTTAATTCATGTGTAGTACATTGTGTATAATAATGAAAACATAGGCTGTGTAGTTATCAATTTATTATGGAAACTAATTATGAGCTTAATTTTCATTAATCCATGTCACATTCTTTCAATTTGTGGCACACCGAACATAAGTTAATTTGGACTAATGGTATAATTAATTAGAATTCAATTTAAACTAATTTATGAGGTGTGCAACCTAGATTTTCATGAACATGAAATAAATGGGTATGAGATCATTTTTTTAATTCTACAGCATTTTTTCATGGTGTAATTACAGAGCACATGTGTATTAATTACACATGTGAATTAATTATACATTGTATGTGTATTAATTAATTATACATTTGATGTTGAATAATTATACATGGTGTGTACTAATTAATTATAAAACTCATGTGTATAAATTATACAGCACATATATATTAATTAATTACACATTACATGGGTGTCAATCATCAACATCTTGTTTTCTAATTATAAACCACAGGCATATTAATTAATTATACACTATGTGATTATTAATTAAAAACAATGTGTGTATTAATAACACATTTAATGTGTATTAATTAATAAATTACATAGTGTATTAATTAAAAATCATATATGTTAACCACCCAACCACTGTATCATGTGTGGTTTGAAGGAATATAGGTGAGTAACATTTCATGTTATTCTAGAAATTGTATGCCACCTTTGGATAGTACCTCCTTGCAATATTAATTTTTTATTGGTTGTAAGATGGTGAATGAAGAAGATATATTGAATTTCATGTTAAATAATTAAAACTAAAATGTAAAAAAATTAAAAAAATAAAAAATAATGAATAAAATAATTATAAATGTAAACATGTCATTTCTAATTCCACTTAATGGTTCTGAGTATAATAGAAATAAATTGAGGTCATACCCAATAATTATTTTTCATTATTTATAATTAATAATCCATAATAAAATGATAAAAATCAGCATTCATCATGAGTAAACCAAAATAAACCTGATGAAAGAATCCTAGCACATAGAGAAATGATATGTTCACATTAAACATATAATTAATTTAGGTATAGGAATAACACCATTGATCTATATATCACCCTTTGATGTAGATCTTGATCATTTGAACCTCATTTGTGATGTAGACTTATTTATCTGTGAGGATTCAAATTTGAATCCCTTTAGCGGTAATCCACATATCCACCTTTGTCTCTGAGCTTCACCGATGAATATAGGGGTGACAACTTATAGTAATTGATCATCTTTAACTGTTTGTGTTTATCAAAATAAGTGATCCATTAAAAAAAAGATCGAATAGCTTGTTCTCTCATTCTTGGGAGAGTTTCATAAGTGGTGGAATATCTCTTGATCTGGGGAGAAACCCTAGAGACATTTGAGGATAGAATTATCCAGATTGGATAAATGTGGTTCATAAAAAAAATGATTTTAATATACCATCTATAGTGATATTAAAATGTATATATAAAGGTAGAGTTTATTGTTATTAATCCAATAATGGACCTTAGTGATATAATAAACATATCATGAACCCCATTCCAATAAGGATAATATTGTTAGATAATGTAACACATAATCTTTCACATATAAATAGTATTATAAAAATTAAATACTTTCTTTTCTATTTAAACGATATTTAATATTATATGATATTCATTATAAAGTGTTTAACATAGTATAATATTACACCTCGATAGTTACTGATCATTTAATACTAAATATTTAATAAATAAAAATTATTTATCTAATAAATAAAGAAATATAAATTTCGTAGTCTATGTAATAAAGATTTATTTTAATATTTGCACAACTAACTAAATATTTATTTAATAACTAAATGTTATTTATTTTCTTTTGAATAAAAAATAGGTGAATAAATATTCAAATTATAATATTTATGTACAAATATATTTTTTAAAATTTACTCAACTAATGAAATATTTATTTAAAAAATAAAAGAATATTATTTATTACCTTGCCAATAAGTATTCAACTCCTATATATATAAATTATTCAAATATAATTGGTGAAGGAATATTCACAATGAGAAAAATAAAAAATAAATATTATTCTTCACTCAGAAGAATATTATTTATTCGAATTATCAAATTTAAATATAATTTAACTGAGACATTGGAAACACTTAGTGTTTGACCCTTAAATATTCTTCCTTATTAGAATTAGGGGAGCATTCCTAAAGTAAAATATCCTTGTCTTGAGACATTTTGAGGAACCAATAGAGAGAGAAGTTATTCTTTAAATATCAATAACCACATTTGAATTCTCAATGTGTAACATAATCCCTTTTTATCCACTTCTGAGGTAAAATATGAAAACTCACTCATTATTGATGGTTCGACCTGAGCATTGTCACCATTTTGACTCCCAAAGGTAGTCAGTAATCATTATTCCTAATATTAATGCTTTAGAATGTGAATTATTTGAGAGGATGGAGGCTTAGATCATCAAACTAATTAGGGTTAATTTTATCCAACTTCATGTCTCTACTATAGATTGATCATATATTCCTGAATCATTCCCAAATCCAAAAACATAAATTTTTCCCCCTATTCCAATGATATTATTAAAACCATGTAGATATATAAACATCTATGAGTATTAGAGAATATCCATCTCTATTTTATCAATTCATGATTCTTTGGTTTAAATCCATATTGTGGGAAAATATAGAGTTATTCATCATCTGTGAATGTGATATGTGATGTGGAGTTAGGATCAAGACCATTAAAGGTGGTTCATTTTTTTAGATAAATAGAAACATGAATTGGTCACCTAATTCATGTCCCAAGGAAATTTATTAAAATAAAATTATTACAATGCATGCTCGAAGTGTAATGAGTTTACACCAACCTGGAAATTAGTTCGATTCATGATGAAAGATCAAAACGGGGAAAACAACATGTCACTCAGACTACCTAAAACATAATTCCTTCAAGAAAAAGAACACAACAGAACTAGAGTGCAGAAACTCCAAACAAACATTATGTCCTTATGATATGTTTTCATCAAGAGGAAAGAGAGAAGAGAACTGAAATGAACAAAACAGCCAATGTGACATCAAATAATAGTGATTTCAAATTTTATATGTGATAACACTGTCAAATGAAGAGAAATCTCCTCAAACGTAGGTTCACCACATCTGTACATGTTGAAAAAGAAACCCTTAATGCACCCAATAGAGGAGACAAACATGTTTGTGAAAATCAAGTTCCTGCCAACATCCAAGATTAGAATCCAAAGGGGATGTTTGTGTAGCTAGAAAGGATGATCAGAACAAGAGGCCTTTGGCCTTCCAAAAAACGAAAACAAATTGCAAAAAAAAAAAGGTTTCCAAACTATGGATTTCATCCTTCACACATGGAGAGAATTCAGTCTGTCAGGGAAGAAACATAAAGTAGCTCTAGTACTGTAGCCATAAAGGGAACTAGAAAATATTAACAACAAAATTTCATGAGACAGTTACCCACACTTTAATCTGAGAATATTAAACCCATGGTATTCTTCTGAAGTTGAAGTTAGGATTATTCTTTTATTCATAAACCATCCTTTTATACATTCATTTTCAAGATTCATTAGTGTGGGTCTTTTTCAAAAGAGTCCATTTTTTTATTATCTGGTCAATTAGAAACTGGAAATGACAAGGCAAGATTGAGGAATGAAACTAGATGAAGTCCTCTGCTATCTTCCTCATGTAAATCCATGTAGAAATATCATGATCCTTATATAATAGACGATGGATTTTCCCTGGATCATCCCATGAGTAATCCTTTGATGGTTACAATGAGAATACTTCGATCTCCACTAGTAGCATCACCGGATCGCCATAATAGGATTCTAAGGATCATCAACATAGGAACCTTTATCTTATCACTATAGTCATCCCAACATCATCACTAGTATAATATTATTCATCTTATTTTCATTAACATTAGGATATCATATGATCATAACATAGGTGGTCTAGGTCTCGTCACATAGGGGAAGTTCATCGCGACCACCTTGAGGTCATCAGTTGGGTTTATTATAATCATCACATAAAATAAAACCACCTTTGTTTGAGGATTACATCATATAGGAGGCCCATATAAAGGGAAACCAAGAGGAGTTTCCAAACCCATGTTATATATGTAAAAAAAATTGGATAATTTTAAATCATAGTAAAATGAGGGAATTAATATGAGCATCTCAACTCAAGAGAAAAAAATTCCTTCTATGTTCATCATGTAAGGGAAAGGATTTTCTCTATAATATTTGGATATAAAATCATAGATCTATCCTAAATGTCATGGTTAAATAGGAATCTAATCCCATTTATTTTGAGTTACTTAGTTTAAGTTCATATGCGAGGATCGATCCATGTGGTTTAACATCATGTTGTGTGGATGAAAATTGTAAAATTTAGATTCATTCCACTAGTACTGCTATGTACTCCATATTTTTGAATATGATGCATCTTAATAATGTTAATAATCTAATATACTAAAATCTATAATCTCTTGCCAATCATTCTTTGAGTGAGAAATAAGATATGGTAATAGATTGACAACATCACATGAGAGAACATAATAGGAGACATAGTTCACATTAGGCATTGGGATTCCCTTTCCATGCAACTGTCATGAATGTAGTGAAAAAATGATACTTAATGGAACTTATACATTGAACTATCCTTTAAGTTCATGTTCCATAAGATGGATGACAATACAAGACTGAGTGATTATTGGTAATTGGGATATCCTTTGAGGTCGAGTTGGGGATTATTCTGTGTAGGTGGCCCATGGTGGATGCATATGATGTGAAATTGGAGACAATAGGTGGATGAGTGGGGTATACAAATGTGTCCTTCACATTTTGGGCTTATTTTATAAAAGGGGTGAAAACTAATTAGGTGGGTCTTATGCATGTGTGTTTCTCTTTGAGTACTAATGGAATAATAAGAAAGATAATAGAGGAATGAATGTGGATTATAAATTTTTTATTCCAATTTCATGTTTTCACCATAAATGGGGTGATAATATAAGATTGACAGGAGATTATGTATTTTTATTCCCTTTGAGTTCATGCAATATAAAAGTGGAGAGAACAAGATATAGAGAGTCTCTTATGCATTGGGATCCATTTGAGGTGGTGTTGAGGATTACATAGATTATGAGCATGATATATGATCCATGTCTTATAAAAGGTTTGAAAATAGGAGATGTGTACGGGATTATTCAGGTTTTCTTTGTTTAGATAACGAATCATATAGGCGAGTCAGGTGAATCTATGTTTTGAGGAATACATTTTTTAGGAGGCCCATGATTTCTATCAAGTGATCCATAAGAAGGTATATATGGGTATTGAGAAGAGTTTCTCAACTAAATGTATTTTCTAAAACAAATAGTTATATCTCAACTTAATATATATATACAAAAATGAATAGGATTTTCTCTACTCAATATAGTCATATGGTCATTGTTGGGTTGTATGTGATGTAACCTAGATATGGTTTGATCTGACCCAAAAGGTTCAGGGTGTGACTCATTATTCTTCATGGTGTTATTGATTGATGAAATAGGTTTTCATTGATTTAGGGTCTTAAAAAAGAATCAAATGAATGAAATAACATAAATCTATTTTAGTAAATAGTCTTTGTGATAGTTAATTTCATATAGGAACATGAAAAGGTACTTTACATAAAATACCTCTTGAAGGAATTGTTTGTGATGGACGCTCATAGAGAGTGGTATTCATGAGGGAGAAATATGATGGAGATTGGTCTATATGGTTAGGTCACATAGGGTTGAGTCCTTATATATGCATCAAAATGTGGGTTCTCATAAAACAACTGAAATAGAGCTCCATGCACAAGAGTATATAAAGGGAGTCTTCATACAAGACTCGTGAATGGAGTTCATGTAGATGCATCTGAAAGGGGGTTCACATAAATATTTCAAGGTTGAAAATTATAAGTATTAATGTAGTCCATTTTTTGTTTTTATTATGGATGTGAATTCATGGGATTTCTTCCTGAAGGAACATTACTCTTCTTTGTTTTTACCTAAAACATAGGAATTATGTGATGGGTTTCTTAAGGTCTCTTCTTTTATCCCCTAATGGATCTCTCCAAAGTCTGTTTTATCCATATGGGTACTAGTATTTATAGGATAATTATTCGTAGAAAAGTTATTCCATAAAAGGAAAAAGTGGCCATGAAGGATGAATTCACCCACATAACAATGTCATCAATCATCCATGAATTAATTTCATTCAAGAAGGGATCATGTGATAGCATAGTATCTCTATCAATCAATCGTGAATGAAATTCTTACCATATATAGAGATTATAATTGTGAAGGAAGTGAACGACCATGATGTGAAACCTTTATCATACAAATAATAAATATAATTCATGAAGTTAGTGTGTGTCTATAACGTAAATGCACTAATATGAGTGGATAACATGTGAATTTTCAGTTTTCCATATATTCCACTTTCATGGTAAAATGAATCCCAATGAAAAATGTCTATAAATTTTGACTCATGGGGTCAATGTTATCTCCAAGTCTAGTAAAATTGAAACCTGGTAAGTGAGATACGACACTACCTTTAGGGGGACCATTATCCTGTGATTTCTGAGTTTAAAATATTGCTAGAAGAAACCTAAAAATTAGTTTTAAGGATTCAGCCCCCTTTTTATGGAATTTATGAAATAAGTATTCTAATCTTGGAAGTAGGATCGCTTAAACATGTCACTATAAAGGGTTGATTTTTTAGTAATATCAATCAGTTAATGTCTTTGATGTGATGAGGCGCATGGAAATCTTCTTCCCTTCTTTATACGTGCATATGATTCTCTACACAAACTGAACATATGTTGTCTCAATGAGGACTGTGTCATTAGTTCTATAATAAAAGTGTATAGTATGAATAATTTGGTATGAATAGTCTCATTATATCTTAATTAATCATTTTAAAAAATTATACATCAACCTATGTTCTCAATTTTTCTTTCATTAAATATTTAAAATGTACCCTTAAATGCATTATGGATTTAGAATTTAGCTTGATTGATCCATTCAAATCAAAGGGTTGTGCCATAAAATTCAATTAAGATAGAAGGGACTAATCCTTAATTGACTTATTATTTAATTCAATATCACTCATGATAAACCAAACATACTCTGCAATAAAAAAAAGATATAACATCAAGGTTTTGGTCAATACATCAAGGTATGTGACTCATGATAAGTATTAATAATAATCTCATTTTTAAGAAATATAACATCAATTAATATATAATAATATATAGTAACACATAAACATGTAGACTTCCTACTTGTGGGATTATTCTAATATCCTTCTCTCTAGGTGATTACAAAGAAAAAAATTCAACAAATGAAGTATCATCATCTTGTGAGAATCAATCACCTGATAGTCATGCAAAATCTAGGTTTGGTCATTGAATGTTATATTACCATATAACATTTGTTTAATAATATTATCATAGAATATCATTGTTATCATCATAGAAATTAATTTCTATGACTTTAAATAAGGTAAATAGTATATGACATTATCACATTAATGTTACATAAAATAATAATAATTCTACAAAAAATGTATTGATTAATATTCCTGACCATGAATGTACATGTTGTATGTATGTGGTTATTTGGAACAAACATTAATAGGTTTTCCTCTTAAAATAAATAGATAAAAATATTATTTTAATACTCTTATAAACCATTAGATAAAAACAAAATTATCTAGTACATGAGTCCAGCAAACACTACAAAATAATTATTTACATTGAATGACATCACTTGTAACTCATAATTTCCAAAATTTCACATTAAATACATCTTTGGGATATCCGACTCAAAGTCATGTGGATGATTTTACCCAGACTAAAGGTCGATATTTAAAACCCACTTCACTCTGTTCAGTAGGAAAATGAAGTTAATAAAATTAAATGATGGTATTTGTTCTTGACAATCACCAGGTTTATGTAGAGACTCGTAGTAAAAATCCCCAAACTCTTATTTACTTTCCTCGTGTATATAACATCACCTTCAAAAGTGGTTTCAATGGGAATAATGAAAACTTTCACAAAAATTTCCCCAAATTATACCCTTATCCAACTATGATTCTATTGCATTCGGGCATAGTAGAAACATGTGGTGTTGGGTGATGTATTAAAATTTCTTCTAAACATGAGTTTCCTAAATCCCCAAATGGGGATCTTCACATCAAAATTATAATTAATTTATTTAAATTAGAATAAATTAATACATGATTTTAGTTTTCATTCATTGATATAGATTTCAATCATCTAAAAATACCCTTTCAATTTACCTTCACTATTATGTGAGGATATTTGGATCTAATCCATCTAGTAGTGATCCACACATTCTCCTTTGATCGTTCAGTAATGCTAATAGACCTCTGAGTGCTATTACAGTGATTCGATTTAATTTTACTTTTCATGCTGATCATTCATCCTTTGATCAAAAAATAATTTCTCTTTCATTCTTCTCATTTTCAATATGGAGATAGAAGTAGAAGTTGAGTATGAATTTATTGTCTCCAATGATTCTATATATTTGATTTCACACCCTACATAATTGACATGACCATCTATTTATATAGTTTGGGTTTAGGTTAAAATAATTATTTAATTTCATGAAAACCATTAAATAATATTATAACCATTAATAAACCCCATAAAACATATTAATAAAAAATTTTGTTATTACTATTATTTTTTCACTTTCCAACTTGAGCAATAAAAATATTATTTAACCACCTTATTAATTAATATTTTTCATTGGACATGGTATTGGTCCATATTAACTCATATAGAATTTATTGAAGACCTAAATAAATATTTAATTTAAATATTTCATTCATAGATAATTAATTATGATTGATAAAATGTGAATAAAATTATCCCACTTTATTGAGAATAATATGAATTCAATTAATTAAATTCAAATAGAATTTAATTAAGATCAACGTGAACCATTAGTTTGTGACCCTCTTGGATTATCTCTCATTATCATTAGGTGGGATTTCCAAAAGTTCAATATTTATATCTATAAATAGGACTAGGATCCCAAGAGAGAAAACTTATGTTCTCAATTATGACAACTAAATAGAAATGTTCACAACATAATAGAATCTCATTGTAATAATATCTCATTACGCAGGTTACACATCTATTTCACATAATTTTATTTTTGATATGTATTTCTTTTAATATCTAAAAAAACACCAACTTACACTGTAGACATGAAATTTAGGGTGATAGTTATATTCCAAAAAAGTTCTGACATTTCATCTTCTATAAATATAGAAGTGAAAAATCCTTCCATAACATATCCATAAATAACATTTCAATCATGAAAAACCCAATTTACCCTACCTCATCGTGAAAATATTTTTTTCATTTTTTTATCATAAAATCTAATTGTTTGTGTAATGACCAGAATTAAAGGAAATATTAAATTCTAATAACCATTACAAATTTTCAGATATAGAAATATTTAATTACCTAAAAACCTGAATAATTAATACTAGTGGATCTATTCCCATAATCACCCATCATGAAGACTACCAAGTGTGAATATCAGGAGAACAAGCCTCATATTCTTATAAGTACTTTACCATGACATTCAATATACTATAATTCCCATCAGATTATGTTATCTGACAGAAAAAACTATATTTAAGAATATCATCTTATCACATCAATGATCTCATCATTGTGGGGTACAACTATGACATTATAAACACAAATTTTTCCCTATTACACTAGACCTCGATATGCCATAGGATACATGGAAAGTCATTCAGTTATTACACATGTTTTATTCTGAATTTTGATCATCCAACCTAGAAAATTATTTTCAAATTTCATAGCATGTATAATGTGAACACACTTTGTAGTCTATATATTTTAGTGGTGTAAATATCACAATATATGTCGTCATTATATATTTTCAAACACTATGCGACTAGATACCTAGAGAATTTATGATATACATGAAATGTATTATCTATACATGGATTTTATTTCATTTATTCCATTTTTTCAAGATATATGAAGAGTATTCTGGAAAAATGATATTAGAGATACACAGCGTGTAGCTAGCATCACTTGTTTTGTAGTATCTCACTCAAGAACACGTCGAGTCATTTTTTGGGTTACATGGGAACATGATATTTGGATAGCATGTCATGTAGTTGTCCTATACATTCCATGTAATCCTACCGAAATACTCACTAAAGACACATGTGAGTATCTTAGGCACACAACAAGTGGAAACATGGTGTGTATCTTAAATGTACATTCCTTGTATTCTAGATGAGTCAACGCACCGAATCCCCAAGCATGTGACCTGGAAACATGGAAAAATAGGATCATGTCATGCATTTGGATAGTAAATGTAGTGTAGTCTCCGAGCTAATGGAATAATTAAATAACATTACACAAAAAATTGATCCATTAAAACCATATTACTTTAATTGAAAATTTCATTTTTTGATAATGTGATAAGGTTTATAAATAATTTTAAATGGTTATATAATTAATAAAATAAAATCTAAAATTATTGGTTTTACCATTTATTTCTTATTAATTCCTTTAGGATTATTACCTCCATGAGGATTTAAATGGTCATTTATATGAAAGGAAATTAATTAAATTATTAATTATTTCTAATGTATTTGTCAATAAAAAATAATAATATATGAGAAATGAGTGTTGACCATTTAATTTTTCATATAAGTCACATGTATGACCATTCATGAGCTTGAACAAGACCTATGTATTCTTGGGATTTTTTAATTTAATTTATTTCATATTTTTATAATTATTTAGTATTATTTTTTAAATGATGTTCTTAGAGTCATCCCTCCCTACATTATTATATAGGACCTACAAGTCAAAAAATATTTATGTAATCCCCCTTTAACCAATCCTTTGGTTCCCCTTACCATTTTGTGACATGGAAATACATGAAATAAACAGAGCTACCAAAGGTATGTAGAGGCATTTTAGGATGTAATCATAATGATTCCAACCCATGTGTTATAGAGATGGATAGGTGGAATGTTGTAACCATGACAATACTAGTAATATGAGTTATTTATTATAATTCATTGGTTTATTTAATATAATCACATCAAAATTAGACATTAGAAAAATCTCATGAATGGGTCAAATAATTATTTATTCATTTCAATATATGTAATTATTTATTTTATAGATGCAAGGCCATGATTACATAAATAAATGAATTAATGTGAAAAGGTAGAAATTTAAATAAATGGATTATACCTAAATTTTTTATCCATCGCAGTTAATTTTTTAAGTAACATAAACTTAATATTAATAAGACGTGTCAAGGATATGAAAAGAAAAAAATTATGAATAATAAATTAAAAAAATTCAATTAAATATTAATTCATACCTATCCTTCCATTACATTATTAGGAATCAAATCATTGAAACTAAGTGTTTGACCAACCCTCTTCAGGACACATACTTTAAACAAAGAGTTATTATGAAGTTTATGGTTGACATTAGCTTCTTACATCAAGAGAATTATCCCAATCTATACATGAGGTAACTTTTAGTCAACTGTTAAGGAATCCCATTTCAGTATTTTATGATAGGGGAGTCCACTAAATGGATCAAGAAGCTGTAATCCCAGAGCTGGAAAATACATTCATACCTAAATACCTTCAAGTAGCATGGGAAACCATTATTGGGGTTATGCGAAGGGGGATATGGATCGTTTCCACTAGAATGTTCTAGAAAGTAAATATTACAATTTAAATGGTGGGGGATATTGGGGGTGATAAAATAATGAGAGATTTAATAAAAATCAATTACTTTATTATGTATCTCATAGCTTGAAATCAATAAAATGCACTAATAATATGATATTTGATTGTTCAATAGAATAAAAATCATTTCATATATAATATCCCTAAGATAAATATTGGAGAAAAAAACCTCTTCATTGGAACTAACTTTTAGGAGTGGTTTAGATGTATTCGGGTAGTACGATACCTTGAATAGAAATATTATGAGCTACAATCCTCAATACCCAACCATCCTACCAAAGAGGTGAGTGATGAATATTTTCTTATGTATAAAAAATATTTGACTGATGTAGTAAATTATCAATGTTTGAGGGTTTCTCTTATGCCTAGTGAACTCATGAAGTCTCACGAAAACATGGATGCATATTGCATTCTTGATCACCTCCATGGTCTTTACCAGGAGATATCTAGACATTAATGTTTTTGGATTTATTTGGATATATTTCATAGATATCATGGATAGATTTCTCCAGATGGGACTCATGTAGTTAATCTCATGGGATATATTGAGCACCTAGTGGTTCTAGGTTTTAAACTCCCCTAATAACTGGGCACCAATCTCATTATGGCATCACTCCCTCAGAGATTCTTATTATTTGTTATAAATTTCAGTATGAGAAACATTGACTAGTCTTATCCAGGTTATATCAATCTTATTCTCCATGTATATATGGAGATGAAGTGAACAATTATTTGGTCTTTATGGTGAAAAAAATGTAAATATAAATGAAAGAAAAAATAAACCCAAACCATCTTCAAACCCATCTAAGTTTAGTAAGATCAATGGAAAATCAAGGAAGAAATATTATATTTCATTCATATGTGGAAAAAGGGACACTAGATGGAAAGATATACCAAGAAAATGAAGAAATATAAATCTTCATGTGTATTTGTTATCAATTGAAATTTATCTATTTTTATAAATTTTTTATTAGATACATCTTTTGTGGTCACATATGCATTGAAATACAGTAACCATTTAAATTTGAAAAGGTTGATTCATGGGAGGTAGATCTATGAGAATCCAACTGAGATAAGATTTATACAATAGCTAATGAAAACTACCAAAACACATTCATAAAAAGAATTATCTTAGTTTTAAAGGGTTTTTATTATGTTCCATCTATTACCAAAAACATGATTCATGTATCCAAACATTATGTGGGTGAATTTATTTTAAAATATTGTAATAAATGTTACTTAATTTATTAAGAAACCATTTTATATGGTATATAAGATTTAAATAATATTATTTACGTGTTATATTACATGAACCATGTAATTAAAATTGATAATGAAGATACTTTACAAGACTCATACCATACCCGACTATGGAATCTTCAGGTAGGTCATGAAAATGAAAATCACTAAGCTAAATTATACCAAAATGGATATTTAGATTCATTTTAATGAGAACCACTTGATATATATCATTCATGTTTACACGGTAAAATTACTAAATCCAAATTTATTGGAATAGGTGAAATGGTTAAATACCATCTTGAATTAGTTTATATAGATATGTGTGGATCATTTCCCATTGAGGTAAGGGGTGGGAACTCATAATTTATAACTTTTACTAATGATTTTAGTAGACATGGATTTGTCTACTTAATGAGGTATAAGTAAGATGCTTTTCATAAATTCAAGGAATATAAGAATTATTATGAAAACTTACTAGGTAAGAATATTAAAAAGCTATACATTTAATGTAATGAAAAATATTTTAATCAATACATCATTGATTACATATGGGTGTATAGGAATCTATATCAATTCACTCCCCCTTATACACCTTAGTGGAATAGTTTATGTGAAAGGAGGAACTATACCTTATTAGGTATGGTGATATCAATGATGTGATAGGAGAGACTTACATTATCCTTTTGGGGATATACATTACAAAAAACAACACAAAAACTAAACCATGTGACAACCAAAGCGGAAGATGTTATACCATATAATTTTTGTAAAGGAATGAAACTCGTGTTTCCATACATATATATGTGGGGTTGAAAAGTACCAGTTATGGCCTCTTCGGGAAAAAAATTTCACCATGTGGCACAAAGTGTACCTTTATAGTGTACCATAATGAAGCAGGGCTATATAACAGGTATGACCCCTCAAAAAAAGTAATATTCGAAAGACATTCCATATTCTTTTAGAGGGAGAATATCTTTAAAATAGATAATGGGATTCATATAGACATCGATTAAGTTGAAAGTCAAGGTACACAATAGTTAGCATAGGAGCAAACTGTAAAAAATCATCATGGTTGGGGAAGTTGTTCCATAGACACAAGTATTATATATGAGTACAAAAGATATTATAGAACTATAATTGTAGGGTTTTATATTCATCGAGGATGATGACTCCATAGTAGTTGATAACAATGATCCTCTAACCTAAAATGAAGTAGTAAGTGGAATATATATTTCCAATTATAATTTTTCTAATAATTCTTAAAAATATTACATGTACCAAAACCATGTCTTGATTTTGGTATATTATCAAGTGGATGTAAATCTAATTGGTTTCAAATATGAATTCAAGAATAAACTGAACATGGAAAAAAATCCATTTCCTAAGAGTCATTACTTGTTTAAAAATGGTTTAAACAATATCAACACATTGACTAAAATAAATCCTTTTCACCATTTTCAATTCTAAAATCCATCAGAATTATGCATTCATTTAAGCATAAAATGACTATGAGATTTGGAAAATTGATGTCAAAATAGAATTATTAATGTAAACCTTCGGGAATATGTCTATATGAAACAACCTAAAGGGTTTTTGACTCTAACAGACATGAATATGATATGAAAAATAAAAAATACATATACAAATTAAGGAAACAATCTAGGATATGGAACATTAATTTTGATGAATCTATAATTGAATTTTGTTTCACAACATGTGAGTGTGATCCCTGTTCTAAAAATGGTGAAGTTGGAGTGTAGTAGTTTTCTTAATAGTATATTTGATAAAATATTAATCATTGGAAATGAATTAGAAACAATATAGACTATTAAATAATTTTTGAATAAATAAATCTATATAAAGTATTTGGGAATGGAAGAATATGTTATTGGAATTTGGATCTATCATGATAATTCTAAGAGGACGCTTAGCCTAATTCATCTTACATAAATTGAATAGATACTGAAGAGATTCGATATGGAACATTTAATTAAGGGATTGTTTCCAGCATCACATTAAAATCATTTTCTAATAAAATTTATCCTCGTACACATGAAGATTGAAATTAAATTCCAAGTATTCCATAAGAATCAATGATTGGGTTAGTCATGTATGATATGCTATGTAATATACTATATGTCTCATATACATTCAATTTGGTAGGTAGATATGAAGTTAACCCAAGTTCCCAACATTGGATGGTAGTCAAGACTATCCTTATATATCTTAGGCATACTATAGATATATTCCTTATGGACGATTTTTGGAATAAGTCGTCATTGGATATGTATATTCTAGTTTCCAAAGAGATAAATATGACATGAATTCAAAAATGGGATATATATTCTCCATGAATAGATTGGTTGTGGGTTGGTAGAGCTCAACGTAGGCTATAGTCATGGATTCCACAGAAGAGTCTAAGTATATTATATATTATGAGGCAGCTAAAGAAGCATAATGGACTTTCATATTCATTCAGGGGCATGATTTGTTTTCTCTCAGTAAAGATCTTATCATACTCTACTATTATAATACTATATCAATGGCTCCTTTAAAAGATCCAAGGTCACATCAATAGATGGATAACATACTTAGGAAGTTCCTTCTCTTGGGGGATTTTTCATAGGGAGATTAGGATGTAGTGAGTAGTGTTTATAAGGAATAAAATGTGGCTAACCCCTTGAATAATTCCTTTTATTATTAAAAATATGCTTATCATGTGGGGTCTAGTATTCAAAATGTCATACGCAGTTGGATCTAGTCCAAGTGGGATTTTCTAAGAGTTGGTATCCAAGGAAAAACTGATATTTCATGGGAGCCTGATAATTTTTAAAATATATATTTATTGTATAAATATATTGGTCAAAGATAAATAAATATTTTGATAAGGGGGAATCCCTGATATATAAATGAAAAAAAAATCCTCACATATCTCTATAAAATAAAAAAATCTAAACAATTCCAAGTGAACCAATATAAAAATTCAAATTGGTGGGTAATAATCTTTAACTTTCTCATGGTTATCCCTGAATATTATTCCTAAAGGTATAACTACACAATTATGTTAAACATCGACACATATAATTGACATTAAAAACCCTATGATGGTATAAATCCACCCATTTTAGGACTATGAATATCATTTTAATATCAGGAATATTTTTAGAGTGTCATGTCAACCATGATAAGATAAAATGGACACATATTTCTTCAAAGATAAAAATTAAATTGATGGTAAACTTTAGTGATAAAATGATCATCTCTATTTGTAATCTCAATTTAATGTGGATGGGATAGGGGGTCCACTAGAATTCAAAACTCATGGATTAATGATGTAGAATAAAAACAAATCATATTGGGGTTTATAAAAAAATTATTAGACTATAGAAAGAATAAATCATACCTCACCACATATCTATAATTTCGTGATTATATCCCGATATTTCATTAATCTACCCAAAACCCCACACGTATGTACCCTAATCTTAAATTGGTCTACATGGAAGTGGTGGTGGTGGGAGTGGATCAAATAATGTTCCATCAGTGGCTCCTACTACATCACTACATAAACCATTTTTAGACCAACTTATAGAGGGCCACCTAATTTAACATTAGGTAGTTGAGGGATTACTTAGGATGTTACCTATGTTGTAGAAGTTTGTACATGTTACTACCCTTACTGTGACAAGTTTCGTTGTAAAATAGATAATCCTGAACCATATGACCTCTACCTCTACAGACATAGTAATGCATGACACCATTCTTGTTAGATTAAATTTTGGATCCCTCTAATATCAATCCTCCCTACCAAGATAACTAATTTAAAATTCCCTTAATAATTGGATATTGATGTTATCCAAAATGTTAATTCTACTAATGAGTCTTCCAATGAAATCTCAAAAAATGTTTTTTTCCATAAAAAATAATCTAAAAAATGTTTCTAATGACATGTTCTACCTCTATAACTCCATTATATGTTACAATTCATAAATTTACTATCCCTATTTTGAATCCCCCTATAGATTCCTAAAATTAAAATCCAATATCACTGATGTTATTCGTGTACCTTGTCAATGGAGTAACTAAATAGGTCCATGAACCACAATGAATAAATGAACATGGTTATAATGCCATGTTGATAATCTTGTGGTTCTTAAACTAATACCATTCTCAACATCATAGGGTATTACTCCCTTATGAATAAGTTCTCAAACTTCAAATAAGGTATACTGGACTCATCATGATCTTGAGTAGTAAACATCCACTAACAGCTAGCCACTTCTTTAATATGAGTATATTGAAGAATCACCATATGGTGGTTGGTTATCTAAACCTGATAGAATACATGTTTCACTAACTATAAACAAACATCATCAATCTATGTATAGGAAATTATTTAAAATTTAGGAGTCTCTCAACACTAAAATTCAAGTGGTACACTCATCTTATGGAAACTAAAATCCTACTTTATGGGGAATACCATCTTCTCCATATGTGTTTGATATTCTCTCTATATAATAAGTGATGGATTTATCCACTAATCATAGGGTTGTGATACCTTTGACTTAGGTTCTATAATCAAAACCTCAAATCTCAACTGATCAATGATTGTAGGTTATATAACTGGTATGGGATCATCATGAAATTTCCTCTATATATAAGTTTTCTATTAATGATGTGGCCTTTTAATACAAAAAATTATAAACCTATGGTTGATAAAATATATATATTTGATCTGAATCAAGAATTTCATGTGAACAAATCATAACTTATATGTTACATGATGGTTTCACTATACTATTGTACCTTGAAAACGATTATATAGTTATTTGAGTTGAATACTATATTATAAAAGTCCCAGTGGAATTGCATATTTTCCACCCACTCCTATGATTAGTTACCTTATTATAAACTAAAAAAATTACACTTGATACATTTCTTCCATGTCTCCCAATAAATAACTCATAAGAATCCTAAATCTAAACTCCTTCCCTGAGTTAGACTAGCTTTGATACCACTTTACCATGAACAAATAAACAAGGTCCCCAAATTTTATAATAGTAATCCATGTGTGGATCCCCAATACTAAATCTAATATTCCAGGGGTAAGTGACTATCTCCATGATGGAATATAACAAACATGGGATTCCATATCATAATAAATTTTTGAAACCCATATATTTTTAAAATAAGATATAATAACAATAAACAAAACATAATAACAAAATATAATATAATATGCATACAATGGAATATAATCTTCTATAATGGTATGAAAATGTGATTCTCAAATATAGTGGTTAATATAAGGACCAAAAATCCTGAAATAAATTATGAAATTGAATGACTAAAAAGGGGATCGCCACATTATTCTAGTTCTCTATGTAAACTTAAAAAATATCATCACCATCATGTGCCACTATAAATTGAGTCCAATTTTTCCATGTACACAGAATTCACCTATATACATTCTATAATAATCACTAGCATGAAACATGTGTTCATAAGGTCTGATGTAGGGGTGAGTATAAATATAATATATTAGATTCCCTAAATGAATAATGGAATTTAAAAAGAACATGTTAGTTTAATATCAAGGGATAAGGGAAGGTTAAAATTAAGACTACATATTGATAATGGATTGATACAAAAAAAATGACTAATGGAAACCTCATTTCAAAAACCTAACTATTATTACCATATCTAAGGAAACCATACATTCCAAATACAACATAATAACCATTTATTTTGAATCACATATATCTTAAAATTTTTATTCCACCATATAAAAACAATAATGGGATACCACATGTCATTGATGTATATAATTTTAAATCAAGAGAGTACTAACACCATATAGATGATGATTACTTATAAAACTAGGGAGTGTTGACTCTATTGATTGAATATCATGACCCAACACAGAGGGGAGTTTCATAACACTATCCATTATAAAAGAGACATTGTATTGTTATGAGTATTTAATCAAAGGGAATAGAATCACCAATAGTAAGTTATTCATTAACACACAAGAAAGTAATAATTTAATTTCTACTCTAAACACTTCATAAAAATCTTGTCTCTTTCTTTACAGAGCTAAGATCACCAATGTAAAAAAAATGCTTCATGAATAGTCGTTGATGACAAATTGGACCATACCATCATGCCTTGTAAAGAAAATTACTAAAAATGAAATATGGTTTTCTTGATTCTTAAATACATATATAAAGATATTAAAGATAAAAAAATCACTTATTACATGACATGTACTCCAATAATAATATTGTGTGAGTTTTAGACAGATTCCAGGAATATACCACTGTTATATTATATTATGGAGTCAAACTATATGGTATTCCCCATTGGTGACAATACATTTGATAATTGTGGGTTAGTAGGGTGTTTACCCCTTTAGTCAAATTTATGTTATTATCAAAAAAAATGTACATTATTTAAACAATATTTTGTTATTTGGTAACTGAATATCTGATCATGTACATGATATAACTCATATAATGTGGCCAGGATAAATACCCAATGCATTAACAAGTACACAAAGTGTGATATTTATATCCCTTGTGATACCATGTCTTATATAAAATGATATGACACAAA
Source organism: Viscum album (assembly GCA_963277665.1). Classification (NCBI taxonomy): domain Eukaryota; kingdom Viridiplantae; phylum Streptophyta; class Magnoliopsida; order Santalales; family Viscaceae; genus Viscum; species Viscum album. Next base: position 449,411,342 of record OY728127.1, read on the forward strand.
ATGTGATGGGATTATACATACAATATCATATCAAAATCCTTTATGGAAACCATATATATAGACATGAATAATAATATAACATGTTAACAAAGACTCCATACTATTTGTTTTCACAATATTCTTCAAATCTAATTTTTTCTTCATTTTCTCCTACCATGAATTTTATAACCATACATGCCCCTCCCAAAAATATCCATATCTCCACCACATTCCCAATATACCACCATAATCACTTATATTTATTTTCCGTTCATTATATATATGATACATTTCCTGAGGTACCCCTATTATATGCCATTCACCACCACAGTCCCATCGTGAAACTTCCTTCCCTACAGTCTCACTAAATTGTAATAACATTAAGTCATGATCCAATATAATAACATCATAGGATTTCATCACCTAACTACCATCCAAAATGATGGTCAGTGATGAACCTTCATTGTGATATGGGAGAATTATAGGGTATAATATAGGGGAATGATAAGAAAGTGGGATTCTGAAAAAAAAAATCTTTATAAAAAAGATTTATCAAATAGGTAAGGATATTGGATCATCATGATTACATGTTAAAAATAAAGGTGGTTTATCTATTAAATAAAATAAAAATAAATTATAGATTGGTAAAAATAATAATAGATCATAATTTTGTATTGAAGACAAATTACATTCAGTGATCTTGTTTTTAATTAAAAGACCTGAATGGGATTAGTTTTGGGTCACAACTCCAAGTCATGAAAATTATGCCAATTCTAGGAAATGACCCCATTTTAGACATGAACATGGTGTTAGAGTTAAAAATTTTATTTCATAGATATAAATTATTCAAATCATTCATGCTTTCATGGGATAAAAAATTCCAAAATATTAAATATTTTTCACTGTTTTGATACATTTTCAAACATGAAATAGGTATATAACCACCTTTATAAATATTATTAAAATATTTAATATTTATGAATAAGAAATTAATGTTCACTATAGGTTTGAATTAAAAGGTTCCTTTCAAATATGATTTTTAAGTAACTTATTTTTCTTCTCATGACGGTAATGTATTGAGTTGTCATATTTATTGATTATATCCAACAAAATTAACTAATTCGTGTTTAAATACAACTTTTTTAATATGTAATTTCGGATTTTGTTTATCAATATATTTATCAAAACATTATATATATAGGTACTACCTCTAAGTCATCAATAAAAAGTTTACTAATTCCAATTATTGTTTATTTATTGAGTAATTTTTAAAAATGGATCATCAGTTATAAAAAATAATATTTTATTAATCTGTAATTTTCATGAGTTATATTCCCTTTCACTTTTTAAAAAACATATGAAAATAAAAATTCCTTCTTTTCATATTGGTTGGGTGTGTGTGGATGTGGTGTTAAGTATCTTCTTAAGATTCATGAATATTTTATTATTGTCTTCCTTTTAGACTGACACTAATCCTTTCTATCCTAATATTGATATATATTTTTAAAATCATGAGACATTTTATAGAAATTATTGATACTACCCATCTATTATTATAAAAATATTAATTTTATTTATATTAATTGGTTTGGTGTATTATTTATTTAAAATTTTCTATAAATAATTCAAAACTATTTTTTTATTAATCATAAGATCCATAAAATAGTTTTTCATATCCAAAAAAATGAAAAAATTCATTGAACAACATCCCCATTCCTAAATTATTTACTATAATTCATAAATATTATATATGTTATTATAATTTTTATATTAGTTTAATATATCCTGAATAACAATGACAAAATAATTCTATAAATATAATCTATTAAAGTATTTAATGATCAAGTTTTTTAATATTTTTGTGAAATTTGTGTATCCGAGAAGAATAATTATTAACTCATTATGTTTATGTCATATAATAAGGGGTTTTTAATGAATATCCCATATTTTTAGCATAAGTTAATTATATAACTAATAAATATCATTTTTAGGAGTATTTAGATTAATAAAGTTGATAATACAAGTTATTGATATGAGGATGAATCTACATGATATTTGTAGTCATATTCTTTATTTCTGTATAATCAATGAAATTCTACGTTAACACAAAGTTCTTCTAAAAGAATACCATAATGTACCTTGAAGTGATACATTGGGGAATCTAAAACCTATGATTAATTTTTATTATAGTTGACTCATTAATTCTTGAAATTTAATTGGGGACATATTATAAAGGATCATTAATATAGTCTTTATAGAAAGTGTAAATTATACTAATAACAGTACTTGATATTTGTAATATCTATAAAAATAATTTAGAAAAAATATATATATTCCCTTAAAATATTTTTTCCTTGAAGTTATTAAATTTAATTTCTATGAATAATAAAAACAAAATATACCCTTTTAGTTTAAATTATTATATTTTTTATGGAGTTTCCTAGGTAAATTAATAATTATTCTTAAATTTAATTAAAATCATGAGATGGTTTGGAATAAAGGATGATATTTTTATTTTATATTAGTTGAAATAAAATTAGTATAATAATGGTCAATCAATATGAAATAAGGCATCACCTTTCTCCAACTAAATAATTACAAGATTTTAAAAAATAATCTTCCACTAGATATTAATTTTTGAATATACACATGCATGGGATGAAAAAATCACAAAATATTGTGTTGTCATGAAAATCATTACTTCTATGTATAAAATAGAAGTCTAATTATGTCTTTAAAACTTATTGGATTTGAATTAATTAATCAAAACTGAAATAAATAAGACATTTTCCATTATTGAGAGAAAAATGATTATAAATTTTACTGTATATTAATATTTTCTAGATTTATATTGTAAATGAAACATATTCTTCCTGGATCCATGTCCATAGGTAAGTATTTTTTATAATATTTCTATATGACCAAAATTTTAATTTATTATCTTATGTAGCTTCAAAAGTTATTATTGTTGTTGAATTCTGGGATTGGTGGGTATTGAATATATAATTTTTTTCCTCCATAACATTTTGTGGATTTTTATTTTATTTTTTTAATCTAGTGTGTTATTACCTCTTTTTTATACAGTAATAATTTCATATTTCTCTTAAAATAATATTATTTATTTTATTTTCACATTTTAAACATGTTGGATATTGATATTCATTATTTAGTATACCATTTTATTTGATCCTCTAGTATGAATCATTGTTTTTTTGTTACACCTATGATATAATGTTTACTCTCTATGATGCATATCTCATTTCTAATCATGATAAACTATTTATTTCTAATCCCAAATTCTCAAAAAATAGAATATTTATTTCACATAATCTATTATGAAATTATGATTTTTAAATTTATTTTATTATTTGAGTATTTTATGAAATTTAATTACTTAAAAGTTGGATATAATTTTATAAAATTAAATGTTAACATGAATTTTAAGGTAAATTGAATTTTTTTAGAATTAATATACATGGTACTAATTAAAAAACAATCATGGAGCACTTTAAAATACTAGTGGGTGATATTGAACTATTGTAATGAATTTTCCACCAATAGATGTTTAATGGGAAACCCTTAAAATTTTAGTATCATATAATGAAGTACATACATTACATTAGGCTACCATTGTATGTCGAATGGTATCATCTATAAATAATGTTAACATCAAAATTTTTATGGAGGGATATCATAACAACAATAGTTTGGTTGACTGTTAGTCATAAGAAGGTTAATTTTATACCTTTATTGGTCAATGTTTTTTAAAATACTTCATTTTTATCCATATAAATAACATTGAATAAGATATTTTTACTTTTCAACCATAGGATCATTTTGTACTTTTATTCTAGTTTTTTAACATGTTTGTTTTATAATATGTTACCTTCTATTCCTTAATTTGACACTAAGGTATGAACTATCAATTTTTATGAAATCATTTAAATTATTATGATGTATAGTTAGTGTGTTATTTTTTCTCTTTTATTATGCTTTGATGATTTTTTCAATACTTTGTAAATTATACATTCACTTAGGGTGATACTTTGATCCATATTTTTATAAGATATGACAAAATGATACAACATTTTAATCTATGATTCATGTAAATAATTTTTGTGTGTTAAATCAAAATAAAAATATAAATTGTATTTAATTTTTTTGAAATTAATTATTAGGTTTTTAATAATATAATGAATGTTACACATGTGTAAAACTAAATATGGATAATATATATAATTGAGATAATTAATATTTTCATAAAATATATTGAAAATTATTTTACTATAAAATTATCCAGTTTATATAAATGGTGGAATGATAGATTTATAAATTTAATAACTATAATTTATATTGTAATGATTTATTGGGTGACTTCATTATTTAAATAATTTTTTATAATGTAGAAAATATTATATGGATATTATTAATAATAAGCTTCATTATTTTCTAATTTGAATAATTATTTATAGAAAATAAGGATTAAATAATAAGAAACATGGGAGTTCCAAATAAAAATGGTGTTCAAATGATACACATGTGATTTATATGAGATGTGTTAATTTATTGAAAAATAAGGTTTATTTTCACTGGAAAAATTATGCCATTAGTAAAATTTTATTCCATGGGCCCTGTTATTATATAGAAAGTGTCTATATTATTCTGCAATAATAACATACTTATGGGATACTAAATGTTATCCTATATTTGTTTATATGGATGGATTCGGTAACACTTGGCATTATGGTAAGTTTTTTAAAAAATGATAGCTCAATTGGATTGATTATTTCCATTTAATTAAATGAAATAATATGATAATATATTTTAATAAATACCAATGTGAAATCATTGTATAATTGAATATTTTTTAGGCCATTTTATTCTCAATAATTATGTTATAATAAAACACTATATGTATACATATTTTATGTATATAAATTTCATGTCTCAGTATTTTGCTAAGGGAAAGGGGCCAATAATTTATCATTGAGATATGAATGATATTATAAATGCATATAAAACATGTTAGGGTGTATGATACTTAATTTATGAGGATTTAATCTTCTTATGTTTATATATGTCTGATTTTTTATATATTTTTATCCCTATATGGTATATTAGATAATTTTAATATATAACATCCACACAATACATGAATGTTCAGGTTGTGTTAGGTTTATTTCTACTATGGTTATTCATTACTATTTCCTTTTATTTATTATTTTAATTTTAGAGCATAAAATATTCCCTATTAATTTCTATATACACTCAAGAAAAAAAATTAGCCTCTTGGAATCATGGAATATGTTCAGGACCATGTTTCAATTCTCCTTAGTTGAATTATCATTCTAGTGTGAGATATTATAAAAGGATATCAGAACCATTAATTATTTTAATTATAGTAAAAAACATAATATTGGTTGAATGGTGAAATTTTTTAAGAACATATAAAAATTATCCTACATGTACTTGGACAACACATTTATTGTGGAAGTTAATGTTATAAAAGTGTATATGTTCAGATTTATTTATTTTAATCTATTTTTATTTGGAAGACTTTAATAATATATGATTCTTATATATTATTAATTTTTGATTTAATCTTATCATGGGTGAAATATAGTATGTATTTGTATATAATTTTAAACTCATAGGTTTATTCCATATGTATGATTGTACGAAACTATGATTTGATTAAGAATGAAATGAAAAAGGATTTAGTTAACTGAAACTATCATTTTATCTGATAATATCTTTGTTAATAATATTTTTTTGAATTAATTTATTTGTAAAAATAGATTCTATTATTTAATTTTTTTCATTTTGTTTTTAGTTGTTTTTTTAGATTTAATTATGATATTAGCTAAATGATTTTTTATTTCATATTGTAATGGCTTCTAAGAGACATGACATTAGGAATCTTGTGGTTGTTTTAGTGAATAAAGACACAAAAAAAGATCATTTATCTATAGCTAAAGTGTAATTCATGAAGAGTTTTCTATTGGTATTCTATGTTAGTGAGAGGTATTTTTCTATGAGAAGTCTTAAATTTTGATATCACACATGATATTGTGGTGATATTTTCTTCTTCCATTAGAAGTGTACAATATATAAAGATTTATAAGAATAGATTTTAATAGTTAGGAGGATCATTGATTGGTTCATGATCTATGAGATAGAAAAGTAAATATGGAATGTTTATTCTTGGGGGACCATATAGGATTTTTTTATATTGCTTGGTGAAAGAAATAAAGATTTAAGGGTTTTAATTAGAGTGACGTGAAACTCTATATATTGAAATATTTTTTCTATATACATCAAAAATATATAAATTTCAAAATTTTAAGGAGATAAATAAATGGGGGATGATATTGGTGGAGTATGATGAAATGTATATTTATTTTTTAGGTTTACCTCTAGAGAGGCATGTTTAATTAACTTTTTATATAGTAATAATAAAATAATATTATATTAAATTTTCATCATGATTTGAATCAAAAAATGGGAAAAATTATATTTTAAAGTGATACATGTTAAACGTATTTTTTTCCTAATTACTAGAGAAATAATATGAACATTAGACTATCTAGAAATTTGGTGGGTAAATATCCTTCACATTTGGAGTTTTCATTGACTATTTTCTTAAGACAGTTAATCATGATTATTGGATGTGGCATGTTTTCATATTAATGAACACCATGAATAAGTATTGATGATATAATTGTAAGATATTAAGTGGATAAAAATAAATGGATGAATTTATTGGATCCATAAACCATGTCATGGTCTTCATATATATATGTCATTATTGGGGTGATTAAACCCATGTTGAAAAGATATTCTTGATAAATGGACATTACTTTCATTATGGTTTTTGAAGGATTTTTTCAAGGATGTATGGTATCCATGTGCAAGTATGCCAGTTAATTATTATATAAAAAATATTATTTATTTTAATGAATTAACACATTATTCATGATGTCTTGGTTTATAGAGTTTGAAAAATGGTTTTTCATATTTATTTTTAAAAAAAATAGAAAAATCGTGGTTATGACACTATATCAATGTTAATTTCAAAATATAATTTTTTCAACATGGCTTAAATGTTATTTATTTTATGCCACACTCAATCAAAATATATCATAGTTTTGGTAAATTATTTTTTTAACATAATACAAAGAATTTTAGGTAATATAATCATTGGTCTTGATATGATTTAACACATAATGGACTATATATAGAAAACCATAGTCATAGTCAATGATTTATCTTGAAGGTAAAAAAATCTTGATTTTTATTAATTCATTAAATTTTATTTAACTATATTTGGATCCTTCTTTTACAATGAAAACTAAAATCTAGTTGACTACAACACATTTTTTATCAAGTGTTACTTTTATTAAAGTGGAAAATTCATTTTTATGATATATAAAAACTAATATGTTTCCACCCACATTATCATTGCATAATATTTTTGACTATTGGTGCTATTTTTCAGTGACAAAGGATCACACATAATTCATTCATTGGAGGAACTTTATGAAATAAGAGAAATAAAATTTAAAAATGATGATAGATTTTGTTCAACATATTACTTCATATTATATCATATATAATTATAGATGTTTATGTTAATCATTGTGCTCCAATTATCTAGTTTTTATAATAAAATAGGGACATGTGAAGCTAAATTTCAATTGATAAGGACCAACTATGTAACTACTCAATAAATAGGATTTGTAAACATTGAAAATATATCAATTTTCTATTCTTATATATCACTAAATAAGTCTCATTACAATTTTCCAACTAATATTTTCAAGAACATACACAGTATTATATATAGTTGTTTTGATAGTGTTTAAGGTAAAAACATTTGGTTATTCTAATTCAGACACAAGTCACTATTCTTTATGATTTTTTTCAAGATAATATTCACTAGTATTAAAGAAAAGTTATTCCATTATGTATCACTAATTTATTTTTTTAGTGATTTGGTTATAATTTCCCTTTTTAGCTTCTTGAGGTAGTTTTTTATTTCTTACAACTTTTGGATTAAATTATTTAAAATGAAATGGTGAATATAATCATCAACAAGGGTGTTCCAAAATATGATTTAAAATTAATCCTCTCCTGGAAATATTAGATATTGCTAAATTTTTAATTAAAAATGTTGCAAAATTTTAAAATAATGAACAATAGTTTCAATATACAAGATTCTAGATAATACCATACATTTTAAAAAAAGAAATTTTTTGAATATAATCGTGGTGTAGGGAACACATTATATCCATCCCTCAATTATAAGTAATTATAAAAAAAATGGGATCCAAAATATGAAAAAACATTCAAAGAATGATTTAAAAAAACCTAAAAATTAAAATAATATGATAATGTAAAAAGGTTTTTTAATCTTATCTGAAAAAATGGGGATATACAATACTTTATTCTAGTAATCCAAATTGGGAGCTTGATAATGAATTCCTGATAAGTTAATAAATATTTTACCAAACTAAATAAGTTAATATTAATTTTATTATTTTTTTTAATGAATAAATTTCTACCTTTTAGGATCAGTATTTTAAGGATTTAACCACTGAAAAACACAATATTGTATTGATAAACCAATATAAGAGAAGGGCCCATCTATTGAGAAGAAATGAAAATATAAAAATGATAATTCACTTTAAGAATCTAAAATATTGAAAATAATTTATTTCAAGTTGTCTCATGAGGAGGATTCAGAAGATTGAAATGGTTTAAAAAACATAAAAAATTTCATAAAATTTTTCAAATGGAATGAAAAGATTAAGTGATAAGTATAAAGTAATTCTTACTTTTGATGTTTTATCTATGGAATGGTTGGTATCTTTTTATCTAGTTTCTTTGAGAATAAGGGCAAGAAGATCAATTAAATATAAAATAATGAATAAAAATTATTTAAAATGGTATAAATATAATAAAATACTATAAATGAATGGTTATGGAAAATTTTTCAATAATGTAAAATATTATATCGAAATGTGAAGAGTTGTCACGTGGTGAAGAAAATCTAATATAAAAAGAATATTTAAAGTTAGAATTTGGGGAAGCATTTAAAGATCAATAAGAGTTTAATAAATCACATTATTTTAAAGAATATTATAGTAAATATAATTGAAAATAATATGAATGATGAAATTATTTTTAATAGAGAATGGTACATATATTTTATCATAATCCTTGGGATATTAAACAAATCTCATTAATTGATGAAATAAAGGGGGAATGAGATTATCTTAATTTTTATTTTACTATATATTAATGATATTTAAATTGAGGTCTAGAGAACACTAAAGACATACTTCTATCCTTTTTTTGTTTAGTTAACTCTTACAGTGAGAGATTATAATGAATAGTTTTTTGATATTGATTCCCTCATTAGATGTGATGTTGATTTCATTCTTTTTATAATGAACATGCTTAGTGATGATTTTGACTCAAATTAGAGAAATTTTATGTATCTTAATAATGAAATTATTAGGTATAATAATCCACCATGTAGTTATTTTTAATACATGTAATTGTTAGTATGTGAAAATATTCATTGAAGGAATAATGGAAAAATTGGAAATAATTATAGTTTTGGTTTCATAGATAATTGAGGGTTTACCATTGATAAGATTATCTATGTAGTATTGAGTTAACATTACATCATCATTCATGGTTTAAATTCCCATAATAGAGATATTTGTGGTCCTAGAATATTAAAATTAAGGATTTAGGATTTTAATACATGGAGATATTAAGAAATGATTGTATCATATTTCATAGTGGGATAAAAAATATCTATATGAAACACCCTATAAAAATATTACCATGGATCCAAACTATTTATTTACATAGATAATATTCTTTATTAAATGGTCTCAATCACCGGGTGGGGATCCAACTCATAGATAATGTAATGGTAAAAAATAAAAAAAATGCAAATGTAGAACATATATCATAAATGGATATTAGAAAAAATCCATGACTAACGGGACCCCAACATAGATGAACCCCAATATGCCACTATGGAGACATCATTTATCATGAAACCCTCCCCCCAACGTTACCCCTCTAGGGATGAAACTATTATTATGGAGATAATTTTTCCTAAAGAACAACTCTAATAGGACATAGGTAGGATACAAGAACCAAGGTTATATCATAAAAACTAATTAGAGGCATTACACACTAAGGAGAACATGAGGAAACAGAGATAAGAAAAAATAAAAAAGCAAACCCTACACAGGATAAAATAAACTATAGATCCCAATAAATGAATTTAATTTCATATAATTTAACATATGAATAACAAATACAAGTACCAAAATTAAATCCTCGGGAGTGACCTTGATGCACAAATATATTTGGAATAACTCAATGATCTATTAATGTCCATCAGATCACCAACTAGCTCATGTATTCCTAAAAATAAATTTAAAAATATGTATGGTGTACATAATAGGTATACTCAGTAGGATCCTCCATAGATCCTCTCATGAATAAGATAAAGGAAGAATACTAATTCTTAATTAACAATAAGTGAAACCAACTCATCACCTAACTGGTTATGATATTTTTAAAGATATACCATAGAAAAATCAAAAAGTATCACATGCAAGTAAGATTATAATATCTAATACATATCAATAATGGATCAACTAACACTTCTGCACTAGTTTCTTGCTCTTTCCTAACATTACATGTCATGAGAAATCTCCCTACATATGTAAGAAATCTCAAGGACACTAGATATAATGAAACATATCACAAAATTATTAAATCACAACATCTCATCAATATCATTCACATCACTATATACTAAACAAGTAGTTTTTAAGAGACACCACAACCCATATGTTGAGTATTATACCTCATGCCATAACAACCATTATATGACATTCGTATACTAATTCTACGGATACTATATTTGGAGATACATGTGTTACAGAGAGGGGTAGTTAGGAATATCTTCCTCACTAACCTAGATATTTGGGAAAACACATTCCTAGAGCTCATTATATGTTAGTATAAATAAAAATATTTGGGGTGTAGTGTATGAAATCGAATAATATACATGATATATATCTTAGAACCATAGTTTTTTTATTAACCTATCCTTAACCTCAATTGCATCTATCATATCTTAGACACCCAGTTACCACTAATAAAGACTATATCTCTTTTAAAGATATAATCATTCAAGAAAATTCATTTAATAAATTTATTCACTTAAACATTTCTTTTTACATTAATTTTAATACAAGTTAATTTCCTTTAGATATAATCCATATGATTCCCAAAATTATCAAGAGTTGTCTTTTGTAATTTCATTGAAGATCCATCCCCATCGATATAACCCATTTATTATTCATTATCATCAAAAAATTACATGTACTTTAAGAATAATAAAAATATATTATAATAGAGATGCATTAACCAATCTTGACCAGAAACATCAAGTAGTGGGGAAATGGATGTAGAAAAATGAAACCCAACCATATGTCTTTTAAAGAAATTTTATTATCAAAAAGGCATGAATAATTTATCAAAAAATAAAGAAATCCTAGATTCAACCCATTACATTATTCATGATTTCATGCATGACACCATCATACATATCACCTTTCATATCACCATGCATATCACCATGAATAATTCCTTCCATCACTAGTGCAAACAGTTCCCAAAAACTCAGGTATCTTTGCTCATATCTCACCAAAGAATAAGGATTAATGTGCTCAAAAACACATCTCAACAAAAGGATCACATCCAAAACATTAATAAAATTAACCAAGAAAATATAAATTACTCAACATGGAAACTAATCCCAAGAAACCTAGGTTTCAGGCCTTCATAAAAAAATGAGCTCAAATGACCACAAACATTTATCTTTTTAAAAAAATCAATTCATTTCCTTAGTGAATTAGATGATTAATTTATCCCAGGATACAATAATAAGGAACCTTTAATATTATCCATCAATTTCTACGTATAATGCACAAATGCTTTCATACATAACTTATAGTTTAATAAAATGTTAAGGAAGAATGATTTCATTTAATTTTGTCCCATGCATCAATTTAATATTAATTAAATTATATGAAAGAAAATTTACATCAAAAAATTCCTATAAAATTAATTATCTAATAATACATATCATATTTAAATTATTTATTCAATTTTATAGAAAAATAATACATTCTAAAATTCAATATGGACATAGTAACACATTATCTAGAAAAAGGTGTAAACATATTGTCAAAATTAAAAAACATTATACCTCTATAACCATAAAGAAATTCCATTATTTAATATAGTTTAATATTTATTATTTTTAATTCCCAAATTCCTAAATATATAAAGAAAGATGAATTTACAATTTCATATAAAATAAGAGAATAAATGATTCTTCAACTCATAAAGAAATTTTCCAATAATGGTCCACCAAAAAAAGATTTGAAAAAAAAAAAGACGATATCATTACATGGATTTATTGATGTTAAGGGATTTAACAAACACTAAAAATTTATAGATAGCGATGAAAAATTAAGGATAAAAAATCTGTTGCCTCAAACGTGACTTGTTGCTTTAGAAAATATACTGAAAAAACAAACTATCAACACGCCTATAAAAACATGAACAATGTGGTTCAAGGTGGATGAAAATAAATCTTCAATGATCAAAAATATAATATAGTATGTCCAGACATAAAGAAGTAAATAAAATTATTGAACAAAGGAAAGATATTAGTTTTGTAGTCATGGATATGAGGCCATAGAGATTTCTAAGAGATCAAACAATAATTAATTATTGCTTTGGATATCATTAATTTTATGTGAAAGAGACATATTAAATGTTTCATACTTTTAGGAAACCAATGGTATAATTATACTCTTAAAATATTATAATTCTTCTTAATTGAGGATTTAAGACCATTTTATGGTAAAATTCATTTTTATAAAATTTTGGGAAAATTTTGAATTTTGAATAAATAGTAATTTGCTATCGTTATACCAGATTACTACTATTAGATTAAATTTAAAATTCTAGAAAAACATATAACCATCCAAAAAAATATAATACCATCAGACCAATCTAGTTCCTCTGGGATAACTTGTTACTTCTAGGCTAACTTACTACTGCTAGACCAACATACTATCACCATCCCAACTTGATATCGTCATTCCAAGATGATTCCACATTACCAAACTTCATCCAATATACCAACCAAATAGTTCTATAATAATTTGATACCTCTAGGCTAACATGCTACTTCCACGATTTCTTTTTATTACCATACCAACATTATATCACCAGACTAACCTACTGCTGTTAGAATAATATTTTATCCGCATACTAATAAACTAACATTAGAAAAGTATTATATAATTTGAAAAAGATAAAAACATGGAAATTTAGAGTAAAAGAACGCCCCAACCCCCCCCCCCCCCCAACACACACACACCTCAAAGCCTATAGAAAACATACGAGAATTGATTTTAGGATATAGGGATTTGCATTAGATATGTATCAAACAATTCCTATCCTTGATAAATAAAATATAACTATAAGGATAAAATTAAACGAGGTTTGAACAATTAACCATGAGATACCTCACATAGATCAAATTTAAATTTATAAAATATCCATTCATGGAAGATAAAAAATATCTAACTAGTTTGGATCAACATTATTTGGAATGAATCCAACATACTATAATTGAAACACAGTGATTCCACTTAGAGAAACAAGGAAAAATAGCACCCAACCATATCCTTGGGGGAGATACGACTCAAAATAGGTAAAATATATAAACAAGATATCATGGATGAGAGATACACCTCATAATCCATAAAAAAAGTGAGAATCAACCAAGAATCATTATAGACGAAGATCAAGAAAAATATATAACTAGATACTAAGCATGTATGTACAACTCAAATTCCTAAGAACTCTCTTCCACACCATCGTACTACCAAAGGACATGGTCCAAATGGATAAATCACACATTAAACACAATCTCCTGGTGGTCATGGATATCCATATTCCAGTTATATATGGTCATATAATCATTAACATTAAACTCTCACTAATCGATGATGTGATAATCATCCTAAAGATAATGTTGAATCCGGGACCCATGGAATATACCATGCATTCAGATCATTTTTTATGGTACTATTATATGATATGACATAACTCCAACACAAGACGAAACCATGAAACTAAAAAAATTGATGTGAAAACATATTTCAGTAACCAAACCTTCACTCCCAATGATGAGGAATCACCACCAGGAACACATGATCTCCAATGTGAAACTGAAGCGGTCTCTTCATATGATTTTAATAGTAATTTTTATGATCCTACACTACTATAATACTCTCTCTCATCATCTGAACCATATTTTTAATGATCTCAACAAGTTTAGACCAATGAATTGTTGACTCTATGAATCAAGTTCAGCATAATAGAGAACATCATGGGCTTCCACACATTGATTCAAATGGTTACATAATAATGGATGAGTAAAAAATATTTTTGAAAGGAAGTAAACCAATAGTACATGACTCCTCCCTAAATAATTAAAATCTAGTAAATAAACGCACAACAAATATTCAAGGGCCTAGATGGTCCACTCTATCTTAATATCTATCTATGAATGAAAAACTATGGTGTAAGATCTCAGATTTATATGTAAGGTATGTTCTACTTAAATTCCAATTTAACCTATTTTTTGGGTCAAATATGTGTTTTTATAAGTTATTAAGAAGGATCAGGGGTGTTTTGGGTGTTTGGGACATGAAAAAAGTGGGAAATGATTTTTCTGGGAAAGCCACATGGTCTGCGCACAGTTAGTCCTGACCATTTGGACAAACCAATTAAACCATTTAGAAAAAGGATTTTCAGACAGTAGCCTACATACGGTTTATGAATGGTTTGGAAAACCATGTCGGTTAACCATGTGAGGTAGATATTTCTAGATAGTAGAATTCTCAACATTTGTGCACATTTTGGAAAATTGTGCGGGTAAATCATGCGGCTCAGAAACTTTAAATAAATTACAAAAATTCCATTTCATGAATTTTATACCAAACTTGGTATTTTCTCTTTTACTCCAACTTTGGACCCTAGGATTGAACCAAAGTCTCCAAGAGCTTCCAAGGATCAATATACCACATATTAGGTCCATTTGGAGCACCACCAGTTGTGGATTAAAGACCAAGGTAAGGCTAAACCCCCGCTTGATTATTTTTCTTGATTTGGGTTGGTATCTCTAAATTATATTCTTCTGAAGATCTAAAACCCTTATTTTTCTATGTAGTTTAGGTTGACGCTTCAAGGGTTTATTGAATCAGGATCTAAGGCTTCGATTGAAAGCGTGTGTGCCAACATATTTAAGGTAGGTGGTCTAAAATTTGTATCTCTTGGGTTTCAAGTGGATTTGTGCATGTAGGGTTATGTTATTAATTTTACAATTTTTTTTCTTGGTTACCATAATTTATTTGGATATAGTGGGTGTATAAAAGGTTTATTGTACTTTTCATGATCCCTGTGGGGTGCATAGAGGATGTCCAAATGAGATTAGGGTAACCCATGGAGTGTGTCGGTATTCCCCGGACTTAGAGATTATCTATGTAAGTGTTAGGCCATTTTGTGAGAACATAGAGCCCATGATGAATATGTTAATATGATTGAAGGATGTGTAATTTATATTTAGTAATACATTTAGGTTGGGTAATGTCCAAATAGGTTGTTGGTTTTCATGAAAAATGGTTAAATGGATAAATGGGAAAATTCTAGGGGATTAGATTTATACTTGAATATGCTTAATTAGATAGGCATGGGAAATGGAAATGCGGATAAAGGGGTCAAGTAATAAAAATGATTAATGTGTTAATGGATTGAGGAAAAATTTTAATTTCCTATTTATTGATATTTTTATTACGTTTTAAATTATATTGTCTATGATTTTTGTGATTTGGTTAATTGTGGTGAATGATAAATAATCATGTGCACATGTCTTGGTTGAGTGGGGTATTGACTTGAGGATCTACGTCCATGGGTTGAGTTGGACCGAAGATCTAGATCCTCCCCTAAATGCATAGGTCAGGGAAGGGGATGGAGTTATATTCCCATAACAATTGCATTCCACTCGGATTAAGGTTTTGAGGTGATGATTATGAGGTTGTTATAATATGATGTCTAGTGAGATAGGACTTGATTTTATTTCCATATGCCTGAGTATATAGAATATGCCTAATAAATTGAACACATGAAAAAGGTATATTAAACACTGAAATGTCCAAGTGGTGAACCTGGATTCTATGGTAGTATAATTAAAAGGAACATAGTCTAGAATGTCATATTGAACTGTTTATCTTTACTTGCCTTTACTTATCACTTGCATGCACTATCTTTTTTTGATGGATATTTTTTAGACATGGTTGGTGGTGGCCTTCTGAGTTACACTCACACACTACTCGAGACTTCATTGGGTGCCCGAGAAAACACCATGCTTGGATTTTAGGATAAGGAAATGGCCCTAAGCTGGGGAGTCAAGTTGGACAAGGGACATGTATGGGCGAGGTTCTAGACATAGAGTCTAGACCATTTTGGGGATTCTAATATTTTTCTTCCTTTTGGTGTTTTTTTCACTTCGAACCATGGTATAGAATGTATTATTTACTATTGTATATAGTTGTACATTGTTTTAAGAATTGGTTGTTTATGCATGTTATTGATTGTTGCCTATTGTTTCCATTATTTAAACTATTATCTATTGTTGATTACTCTATTAATGAGGTTATATTCTCCCCACATGACCTGTTAGACCCTCGCTATGATTTGTAAACCTCTAGTATAAGGGGAGTTATGCTTGAGGTAATGTGGTGACCCAGCTCGGGGAATGGGAATAGTGTCTCCCGGGATGGGGACTTTACAAACTGGTATCAAATGAGTTATTTTCTCCTTCATACTATTTTTTGGATGGTATACAGGAGGATAGAAAAGTTATGGGCCTTGGTAATTAGCTTGTTCTTGGGAGTATCTAACCCATGTATGGAGGAAAACCCCAAGTCACCTTATGAGGGGATTGGTATTCTTTTTATGTGTTGTTATATTTATTTTTATTACATCATCGGGTGATGCACTTGTTGTGAGATTTTATGATTTTTTGATATTTCTCTCATGACTGGAAGGGTAAAAGGGTTTTAATTCATGCATCATTCTAAGAACCTATGTAGGTAAGTGAAATGCATCATGATAGGCACAAACATGGGATGGGTGTGTGATATATAAGGGTTAGGATGCATACATTTTCTTAAATGTATTGAAAATTTTCCTAATGGGATGGTATAAATGGATAAAAAGGAAAGTCAAAAAGGTATGTAGTAGTTAGAAAAGTGTTCTTAAAAAAGAAGAAAAAGTGGACTAACATGTGGTAAGAGTAAATTGGAATAGAGAAACTTTTTTGAATTAGGTAAAAGATAAGGCTTGTGATCATGTGAATTAGATACAATGTTTTCTATGGCCATCAAAGAGATGACCAAGGGTAGTGGTTCGGTTGTGAGTGGGATATTTTGGGTAGTGTATGTGAACTGGCTCAGTTATGTAAAGTTATGATCCTACCTATATATCACTCCTTCTCATAAAAGTGTTATAATTTAATTCTAAAGCTTGTGTTTTTCATTATAGATAAATTCCACCTCAAAGACGTATGTCTGTTGGGCGACATGGGGACATTGCTGAGAACACTCCTCTAGTAGTGGAGTAGTAGAATGTGGTGATCTAAGAAAATAAGGATGATAAGTTCCATGATAACTTCTCTCATTTTATGCACATGATGGAACGAGACCCAAGGTGAGTTGCACTGAGTATGTTTGAGCTGACCACAATGTTTCAACTACAACACCCTTCCACCTTTATCGGAGAGGGTGGGCCAGAAGTAGTAGAGTTATAGATAGAGTTCATGAAAACTATTCTTGACCATCTAGGGACTCCACTCAAGAAGCGAGTCATGTTGGCTACCTATATGCTGAGAGGTCAAGCAAAACATTGGTGGGACATTATGGTTGAAACAGAGCAGGTTGAGGGAATGATGTGGAAGGCTTTTTCAGAGACTTTTCTCAAACACTTCTACCCTAAAACCATGAGGTAGGATAAGGATATGGATTTCATGAGGTTGAATCAAGGTAAGATTTTTGTGATGGACTATTCTAGTCGTTTCACCGATTTGAGGTGCCTCATTCCAACATTGACAAGAGATGAGGTAGTTGTGGCGTAATGCTTCCTGGATGGGATGAGAAACGAAATCAGATCTTCGGTGAATATCTTTCATCTGAAAAGGTTTACTGAAGTGTTGGATCAATCCCTTATCTTATAGGGAATACTAAAGGGAGCTTCATGTAGTGAATTTGGGGAACCATATGGGTGAGCAAGTGGTACAGCTTCTGATTGTAGGAAGCATCGTTTTAGAATCATTCCACAAGGTGGAAGTGCATATAGTAGTCACAAGAGGGCATCAGCTTCTCAGGGTGGAGACCAAGTCTTCTATTATCATTATGGTAGTTCGGGCACAAGTGTGACTATTGTTCCCACCCACTGGTCGAGTTTTGAGCATGCTGCATGTAACACTCCAAGCTTCTATGGTATGCTTCTCTTTGAATAATACAATAGCATGTGTTCTGCGCAACTTCAAGTTCTAACACACCACAACTAGTCAAACTAGCCGTTATGAATAATAATACCAACTTTTTGAAATTTTATAAATTTTATCTTTCAAAATGGACTTCATTTTTGGATTCTAAATATCGAAATTAGCTTAGGGTGAATTTTTGGTTTTTTTTTGAAAACTTTCAATTTTTGATGAATAGTGAAAAACACTGAGTTATAGTTTAAAACTGAATTTTTATTTAAATAATTATTTTTTTATTTAAATTTATTTTTGGTCAAAATAGATACATAATACCTATATAAGTTCAATGTAATTCATTGGAGTCAGTTTATAATAATTTTAGATATATAAAAATCTTATTGAACTTTTTACTGTCTTTTACCCACCTCCTAAGAGTATTTGTAAATTTATCTAAAACATAATTTTACCACTTTTGTCAGTTGAATTTTGAAACTCTGAGAGACCTGGTCGATATCAGTAATTAAAATGTGGTTAAATGTGTTGAAATTATATTTTGGTGAATAGTAATTTTTGACTTTTATTTACCAAGGTTAAAAGTAAATAGGGTAATTAAAGGTAAAATGATATTATTATTACCCTAACACGTGTATTAATTCTATTGGATTTGTTTAATTCCACCAAAAACAACCATAGAAGTAAAATATGATCCTTTAGGTCCACTTGGATTAGATTAGGACATTTATTAGTATTTAATTCAAAGAAGAGTTAAAAGTGTTAAATTCAAATTTTAATAACTAAACCATTTTTAATATAGGGTTACACATAAGATAAATTCGACTATGAATATTAATTAAAAATATAAAAATATTTCCTACATAATTGTATTTTATTTATATTTTTTAGACATTAAATAATTTAATTTATTTATGACATAATGATGATGCAGTAATTACCTAATTAATAAAATATTAAAATATTTGATAATATAAATATCCAAATAAATGTAATTTGAGACTTTTTATGAATTACACTAATTTTATAGGTTAATATGACATGTTAGGGTTTGTTAGATGAATTTTTTTGAAGTAATAATGTTGTTATGAATTTAGAAAAAACAAAATACCAAATAGTTTCAAAACTGACATAAAAGAGTTTTTAAAACAAATATTATATTATTAATTGATCTTCTATTCCTAAAAATCTAAGGATCATCCAAAAGACTTATATAATGATATTTTTATCATTAATTAACCACTTTGTGTTTTATTGAAAGTATATTGTATGTTTATTAACCATATAATATAAAAATACAAAGAGACATGGTAAATGTCAAACTCTTTAACTAATAGTTAAATCTAAAAAGATAAGGTTAATATAGTGACCCAAACCTTCCTAAAACATATTGGTTGGGTGGTTTTCAACCCATCACATCCTTATCCTTTAAATAATTAATTTTTTATCCATTAATAACTGTAAATTATTTTATTATAAAACAATATTTCTAGATTTTCCTAAGGTGCCCCTCACCCCTCTTATAAAAGGGCACTCGTCCTTCCCTAAAATTCACACCTTCAAAGCCTTTTGGATCAGACAAACTCTACCCAAATACCCTATCAAATGTCCTAAATTCATCCTAGAGGCCTTACTTTAGTCATAAATCCAACCTAAGGATCTCTTTTGATCAAATAAAACAGAAGAACTCGAAGAAGAGGTAAATATTTCATCACCTCTTTCAAGTTCCTTTCTTCTTCCACTTCCTATTTCATTGTTGTTTCCATTAAAAAATAATAACTATAGTATATTATAAATACTTTTATGTTATTATAAATATTTTACAACCATATTCATTATTTTATCTATCCTTTGACTGACATGTCATCATACATGCGTACATACGGCTTACCGTCTCCACATCGTGGTGTAATTGTTATTCAATACATTATTATTTGGATGGGTATAATAATGATGTTTAATTGATGTAAATAATAAATATAACATTATAATTATTATGTATATATGATATACCATCCAATTATATATTATTTTAATATTAAAAGAATGATATTGTTGCTCATGCATATATACGGATTACCGTCTCCACCTACGTGATGAGATTCATTCCCCATCATAATCCATTCAAGACTAATTTTCATTAGATGATTAAAAATAATGTTTAAAGACTTAATATAATTCTTAATATGAATAAGATACATCCTATCAATAAAAAACATTACTTACGTAACAAATCATATAATGTAAAATGAATCAGTTAACACCCGAAACGACGATAATACTAAGATATTATTAAAAAAGAAATGTTAAAAGATCATATATGATATAATATTAATGTATATGATTCTAGTATAATTTAATAACAATTATTTCACCATTATACAGGAGGATAACCTACCCTCTACCAAGGAAAAGTACAAAGTAAGGGTTAATTTCACAATCTCTTTATTATCCAAGGTTGTTTATACATAATTATCTACTAGGACCTCTTTATCATCCACATCCATGTTTCTTAAAAATGTATTTCAAAAAAAATTTAATATTTACTAGAAAATGGGTTAAATTCATCTATATCCTTATTTGACCTTATATGGTTGAAATGAATCTTTCCATCACTTTCCAAACAGGTTACTTTATGACCTTTCCGAAAAATTTACCGTAAGAATTTTTTTTAACTTATATGGTGAGTGCGGATATTTTTCACCACTATAACATCATCAAAGATTCCCTTAGAATATTATAATAATATTTTAAAAAATATATTTTCTTAAATGATTTCAAAATAGAAAGAGATATTTCTCCAAAAAAATGTTTTTATTTCATCTATGTCAACATCCTTTGATGGATATTAGGCTTATTTGAAGTTGATTTATTATGATACAAAACTTCCATATTGTATTGAAGGTTTTGTGATATGTTTGAATATGGATGTGTTATTTTTATACCATTCATGGTTTATGGATAAAGTATTGACATTTCGTATGCCAGTTTTAATATGAATGTTTATGTTATGTTTAAACCTTTTCATATGAGTAATGCATTGGACTTAGTAAGTGAAGGGTGGAGCCCGCTTTAGATCATCGATGCCTTAGTAGGTCTCATAAGACAAACTAATTTCTTGGAACAAGTCCTTTAAAAAATATTATTTGTAGTCTTGGCCTAAGGCCTTGACTATGTGGTTATTAAAGTCTGGCATTATGCATTACATCATTATGAAAGTGTCTATTGATATTGCATGTGATTATTCGACTAGTAGAATATCCATGTGAGTAAGTAAATGGAATTATTCTCATTTATATTTTCTATATTATGATGAAGTTTATGTTTAAAAGGATTTCGTTTTGATTTTATACATTGCCTTAAATTTTTATGCTCATTTATGAAAGTTTCTGCTATATTGTTATCCTTACTGAGCATCTGATCTCACCCTTTTCTATGTTTTATTTTTCCCAGGTTTCGAAGAAGTATATTATGACTCACCTGCAGGGATAGTCTATGGGATCTCAGTGTTGTATATGGAAACAAGTTTGTTGTAGTTTTCCATTTTATGGTGTAATGTAAACCTTATGAATGTATCTAGAACTTCCAAGGCTACTAAACTAATCGGTCTTTCAAGACTTAATATTTTGTGATCATGACAATGTTATATAATAATGCACCGACTCTAGGTAACTAGGGTCGGGGTGTTACAGTTGGTATCAGAAGAATTTTTGTAAAAACCTTGGAAACTATATTTAGATAAACTCTGATTAGAGCACATATCCCTAAGATAGACTTTGAGGAATAGTATAGAAGAACTTCCTAGAATTTTGGTACTGTAGCAATTTTGTGAGTTTTCCAAGTAATAAATTCTTATCTAGATATGATCATGTAGAGGTGGCTCTGGCATAGATGTACCTAGGGGTAAAACCCAAAAAACACCACTTTGAGCTAGACTCAAATAGGAACTGGTGCACGACAAAAGACTTTGATGCACTCATGGTTACGACACTCCTAGTGGATATGCTTAGGATAATTCTCATTTTCTATAAAAACCATTATGAAGGGTTTATGAGTATATACTTCCTCAAAGAAAACATTTTTTATGATTATGGATTATATTCATAAATTTTTCAATTTATGTTAAGTGTTTTACAAGTTTGGAATTATGTATTTTGATTCATAAACTAATCTAGTTTATGTCATTGATTAGAAATGGAACCTAGTGGCAGGAATGGAAACCATATTAATGCATACACTCCATGTTGGGATTACCCTCCTGCTCAAGATAATTATAGTGGAGCTGGTGATACTAATGGTGCTGATCAGCTTATCACTATATTGGGATAAATCACTCATGTTATGAATAATAACCTTACCCGTATGGAGCAACCTAATCTGCAGCGTGGAGGATCCATGTTAGATCGCTTCATAAGGAAAAAACCCCCAACATTAAATGGGGGTAAAAATCTAGTAGTAGCTGATCAATGGATAAATTCCTTAGAGAAAATATTCAACACCTTGGGGATTTTTGAAATGAAAAAAGTTTTCATGGCAGTTTACCGCCTCACTAGAGATGTTGATCAATGGTGGTCATTGATTCAAAACAAAAAAGAGGATGATGAAGTATAAAATATATAATGGGTGAGTTTAAAGATATTATCATATAAAAATACTTTCCTCATGACCATCGAGCGTATATGGAAAGACAATTTCTGAGTCTGAGGAAAAAGAAGGATGACAATGTCGCAAAGTATGAATCTAACTTTAAAATGTTAGCAAGGCATGCTGCAGATTATATACATAACCCAAGAAGTGAGATTGATCATTTCTTTGATGGGTTAAAACCATTTCTCTATCGATAATTAGTCTCAAAACCATTCTCATCGTACGAATATATTGTCTCATGTGCTATCAAGACAGAAAAATAATTCTCTAAGTCTTATGACTATAAAGCAAAGAAAGAGAAGAAGAGATCTACTGAAAACTCAGGAAATGGAAATACAGGGAAGAAAGAAAAAGTTGATTATCCTTCCTATAGTAAATGTGGGAAGAAACACCCTGGTACTCTCTTGAAGGGAATGGGAATCTATTACAAGTGTGGTGAAAAATTCCACCAAGCGCGTGATTGTAAGGGGAAGAAAGAGGCTTTCAATTTTGAATGCTAAAATTGTATAGAAAGGGGGCATTATGATAATGAATGTCCTAAGAGTCAGGATAACTTACCTCATAAAAGGCCAAGGGATCAAGGCCAAGATTATTCTATCACTACTACTGAGGTAGAATCTCCGAAACATGTAGTGGCAGGTAATTTAATGGTTTCCTCAATTTTATAAAATGATTTATTTGATTCTGGATCATCGCATTGTTTCATATCTTCCTAGTTTTCTAAGAAAATTAGATATTTTCAATTTGATTTAACAAGGGAGTTTTCAGTAAAAACTTATAAGGCAAGTATCATTGCAACAAAGTTTTGTGAAACAGTCCCCATTAGGGAATATAAAGGTTCTTTATCTGCTGATCTCATCATCATACCCATGATTGAATTTGATATAATCCTTGATATGGATTGGGTTTCATACCATGATGCGAAAATTTATTGTAAGAAGAAGGAGGTTACTATTTTTGATGACGATGATAAAGAACACCTTATCTTTAGAGTAGAATCATCACCACTTAATTCTTATCTAGATCCACCCCCAGTAGCTCAACTAAATTCAATTATTGGGGAGTAAGAGAATGAAATAACTATGGGTGAGGAAAACAATGTTCAAATAGAGTATGTACCTATTGTGAAATAATATGTTAATGTGTTTCCAAAATATTTACCTGTACATCCTCCAGAATGAGAAATTTATTTTTCCATTGATTTAATTCCTGGTTCAAGGCCCATATCGAATACCCCTTATAGAATGTCCAATGTGGAATTTGTGTAACTAAAGAAACAACTAGAGGAATTGAGTAATAAGGGATATATTCACCCTAGTGTTTCTCCATGGGGAGCCTTTGTCCTTTTTGTTAAGAAGAAAGATGGATCCATGAGATTTTGCATTAACTACAGGTAGATCAAGGTTATAACAATAAATAACAAGTATACCCTACCTCGCATTGATGATTTATTTGACCAACTTCATGGAGCTCAATACTTTTCAAAGATCAACCTTTGATCTAGATGTCATCAGTTGTGTGTGATGAAGGAAGACATTCTGAAAACAGCATTTCGAACCAAGTATGAGCATTACGAGTTTACAGTTATTTCTTTTTGGATTTACTAATGCACCCTCTATCTTCATGGATCTAATGAATAGAGTTTTCAAGGAATATCTTGATGACTTTGTAGTGGTATTTATTGATGATATCTTGGTATACTCCAAAAGATATGAAGATCATGAAAATCACTTGCTCATTATTCTGAAGACTCTTAGAAGACATGAATTATATGGGAAGTTTAGAAAGTGTGAATTATAGCTTCAAGAGATTTCTTTTCCTAGCCATATTGTCTCTAAGGATGGAATCTATGTTGATCCTTCTAAGACCAATGCAATCCAGGAATGGCCAACACCGACGAGTATAACTGAGGTACGCAGTTTTATTTGTTTAGTAGGTTATTATCGACGTTTCGTCCAAAATTATTCCCAGTTGTATAACCCATTAATACAGCTCACATGAAAAGGGGTTAAATTTGTTTGGACAAAAGATTGTGAAGAATGTTTTGAAGAACTGAAGAGAAGATTAGTCAATGCTCCTATATTGACTCTACCATCGGGGAATGATGGGTTTGTTATTTATAGTGATGCTTCGAAGAAAGGATTTGGTTGTGTCCTTATCCAGGATGATAGAGTAATTGCATGTGCATCACGACAGCTGAAAATTCATGAGCCAAACTATCCTAATCATGATCTTGAGTTGGAAGCTATAATCTATGCTTTGAATATTTGGAGACACTATCTCTATAGTGAAAAATGTGATAATTATTCTGATCACAAGAGTTTGAAGTATATTTTCTCACAGAAAGAACTCAACATGAGGCAAAGGAGATGGCTTGAACTACTCAAGGATTATGATTGCACGATACACTACCACTCAGGGAAGGAAAATAAGGTGTTAGATTCCTCTAGTATAAAATATCATGGAGTTTTGAATAAGATGAGAGTTTAAAGGGATCTTATTTTTATGGATCTAGTAAAGATGGATATGGGAATAACTATGGAAGGTGAAACATCAAGGATTTTTCAAATGGTTGCCAATCCATCTTTACTAGAAAAGATAAAACGTTTTCAGGTTGATGATGAGGAGTTTCAAAAGAAGATTAAAGCTATGAATGATGGGAGATTGAGTGAAATTGTATATGAAGTTGGAATTTTGAAATTTGGGAAAAGACTTTGTGTTCCCGATATACCTGATATAAAAAGGGAAATGTTGGATGATGCACATAGTTCCTACTTCTCTATACACTCTGGTAGCACTAAGATGTATAAAGATTCGAAGGGAAATTTTTTGTGGGACAACATGAAGAGGGAGATTGCTGATTTTGTGTTAAGATGTATGGTTTTCCAACAAGTGAAAGTTGGAAGGAAAAAGCATAGAAGAGTCATGCAACCTCTTCCCATACATGAGTGTAAATGGGATGATATCACGATGGACTTTGTCATGGGGATACCAAATACTCCTAGAAGGAACGATGCAATATGCGTCATTGTTGATCGTCTTACCAAGTCAGCACATTTTCTTGCTATAAGAAAAGATTTACCACTTGAACTTATAGAAATACTATATATTAATGAAGTTTTGAGTCTTCATGGAGTACCCCTATAAATTGTTTCTGATCGTGATTCACGTATTACATCAAGATTCTGGAAAAGTATTCAGAAAGCCCTGGATACTGAACTTCATTTGAGCACTACCTACCATCCCCAAACTAATGGATAATTAGAATGGACTATTCAAACCATATAAGACATGTTGAGATCATGATCACTTGATTTTCAGGATATGTGGGATCAATATTTACCTTTGTTAGAATTTTCTATAACAACATGTTCCATTCAAGTATTCAGATGGCACTATATGAAGTGTTATACGGAAAGAGATGTCGCACACCAACCTGTTTGGATGATGTTGGTCAAAGAAAACTCATAGGCCTAGAACATGTTGAGAAAACAATGTAAAAGGTAAAGGTAATCAAATCCCATATCAAAGCAGCTCAAAGTAGGCAGAAGAGCTGTTCTGATAACTGATGGAAGGATTTGAAATTTCTGGTAGGAGATCATGTTTTCTTGAAGGTATCTCTATGGATGGGTGTTATACATTTTGGTAAGAAGGGAAAATTAAGTCCCAAGTACATCTGACCTTTCGAAATTCTAGAACGAATTGGGGCTACAGCTTACCATTTGGCAATGCTGCCAAGTCTCTCCAAAGTTCACGATGTGTTCCATGTATCACTATTGAGAAAATACATGCCAAGTCTAATGCATGTACTCACCTATGAGAAATTAGAACTGGAACCCGATTTGTCTTATTGTGAATAGCCTGTCAAGGTTATTGATTTAAGAGAACAAGTTCTGAGAAACTGGATGAATCGTCCGGTAAAAGTTCTATGGAGAAACCATAAGATAGAAGAGGCAATGTACGAACCCGAAG
The DNA here is from genome assembly GCA_963277665.1 of Viscum album. Taxonomy (NCBI): domain Eukaryota; kingdom Viridiplantae; phylum Streptophyta; class Magnoliopsida; order Santalales; family Viscaceae; genus Viscum; species Viscum album. The sequence goes on from OY728127.1 coordinate 449,438,619, forward strand.
AAATTATGATGAAGAACCACCCGCATCTTTTTATGCATTAATATTCTATGAATTTCGAGGATGAAATTATTTTAAGGAGGGTATAATGTAACACCCCAATCTTCCACGGTATGCTTCTCTATGAATAATACAATAGTGTGTGTTGTACGCAACTTCGAGTTCTAAAACACCACAACCAATCAAACTAGCTGTTATGAATAGTAATACCCACTTTTTGAATTTTTATAAATATTATCTCTCAAAATGGACTTCAATTTTTGATTTGAAATATCAAAATTATCTTAGAGTGAATTTTTTGTATTTTTCTGAAAAATTTCAATTTTTGATGAATAGTGAAAAACACGGAGTTTTAGTTTAAAACCAAATTTTTATTTAAATAATTATTTATTTTATTTACATTTATTTTAGGTAAAAATATATACATAATACCTATCAATGTTCAATGTAATTCATTGGAGTCAGTTTCTAATAATTTTATATATATATATATAAATTTTATTGAACTTTTTACCGTCTTTTACCCACCTCCTTGGAGCGTTTGCAAATTTACATAAAATTTAATTTTACCACTTATGTGAGTTGAATTTTGAAAATCCAAGAGACACAATTTATATCATTAAGTAAAATGTGGTTCAATGTGATGAAAATAATTTTTGGTGAATAGTAACTTTTGACGTTTATTTACCACGGTTAAAAGTAAATAGGGTAATTAAAGGTAAAAATGATATTATTATTACCCTAACACATGTCCTAATTATATTGGATAAATGTAATTCGAAAAAAGACAACATTAGGAATAAAATATGATCCTTTAGGTCCACATGGATTAGATTAGGACATTTATTATTATTTAATTCAAAGAAGAGTTAAAAGTGTTAAATTCAATGTTTAATAAATAAACCATTTTTAACATAGTTTTAAACATAAGATAAATTCAACTATAAATATTCATTTGAAAGATAGAAATATTTCATACATAATGGTATTTTATTTATATTTTTTTGACAATAAATAATTTAATATATTTATGACACAATGATGAAACAGTAATTACCTAATTAATGAAATATTAGAATATTTGATATTATAAATATACAAATAAATGAAATTTTAGACTTTTTATGAATTCCACAAATTTAATAGGTTAATAAAACACTTTAGGATTGGTTAGATGAATTTTTTTAGAAGTAATAATATTGTTATAAATTTAGCAAAAACAAAATATCAAATAGTGTCAAAATTGTCATAAAAGAGTTTTTAAAACAAATATTATATTATTAATTGATATTCTATTACTAAAAATATATGGTTCATCCAAAAGACTTATATAATGATAGGTGTATAATTAATGAACCACTTGGGTTTCTCTTGGAAGTATATAGTAATTTTATTAACCATATAATATTAAAATACAAAGAGACATGGTAAGTGTCAAACTATTTAACTAAGAGTTAAATCTAAATGATAAGGTTAATATAGTGTCCCAAACCTATATAAAACCTATTGGTTGAGTTTTTTTAGACCCATCCCCACCTTATACTTTAAATAATTTATTTTTGAGCCATTATAAACCAAAAATTATTTTATTATAAAATAATAATTCTAGATTTTCCTAAGGTGCCTCTCACCCCTCTTATAAAAGGGCACTCCCCCTTCCCTCAAATTCACACCTTCAAAGCCTTTTGGCTCGGCCAATCTATGCCAAAATATCTTATAAACTATACTCCCTTCACCATAGATGCCTTCATTAAGTCATAAATCCAACCTAAGGAGCACTTTTGGTCAAATAAATAGAAAGAACCCGAAGAAGAGGTAAATATTTCATCACCTCTTTCAAGTTCCTTTCTTCTTCCGCTTCCTCTTTATTTGTTGTTTCCATTCTAAAATAATAACTCCAGTATCTTCTATATACTTTTATATTATTATAAATATGTTACAACCATATTAATTATTCTATCCATCCTTTGAATGACAAGTCACCATACGTGCATACGTACGGCTTGCCGTCTCCACGTCGTTGTGTAATTGTTATTCAATGCATTTTTATTTTGATGGGTATAATAATGATGTGTAATTGATCTAAATAATAAATATAACATGATAATGATTATTTATATATGATATACTATCCAATTATATGTTATTTTAATATCAAAACAATGATATTGCTGCTCGTGCATACGTACGGATTACGGTCTCCACGAACGCGATGAGATTCATTCCCCATCGCAATCCATTCAAGAATAATTTTCATTAGATGATTAAAAATAATGATTAAAGACTTAATATCATTATGAATATGATTAATATACATCCTATCCATAACAAACATTACTTACGTAAAAAATCATATAAAGGAAAATGAATCAGTTTACACCTGAAACGACGATAATACTAAGATATTATTTAGAAAGCAATATTAAAAGATCATATATGATATCATATTAATTTATATGATTCTAGTATAATTTAATAACAATTATTTCACCATTATAAAATATTTTAACCTACCCTCGACCAAGAAAAATTACAAAGTAAGGGTTAATTTCACAATCTATTTATTATCTGAGGTTGTTTATACATAATTATCTACTATGACCTCTTTATCATCCACATCCATGTTTCTTAAAAATGTATTTCAAAACATTTTTACTATTTAATAAAAAATGTGGTAAAGTCACCTATAATCCTATTTGACCTTATATGGTTGAAAGGAATCTTTCTGTCATTTTCCAAACAAGGTACTTTATGACCTTTTCGACAAAATTAAGGTAAGAATGTTTTTTTTAACTTATACGGCGAGTGCGGCTATTTTCCACCATTATAAAATCGTCAAATCTTCCCTTACAAGCTTATAAGAATATTTTCAAATTCAAATATTTTCTTAAATGATTTCAAAATAGAAAGAGACATTTCTCTTAAAAAAAATTTTTGATTTCATCTATATCAACATCTTTTTATGTATTTTAAGCTTATTTGAAGATGAATTGTTATGATAAAAAACTTCCATATTGTATTGATGGTTTTGTGATATGTTTGACTGTGGATGTTTTATTTTCATACCATTCATGGTTTATGGATAAAGTATTGACATTTCATGTGCCAGTTTTAATATGAATGTTTATGTTGTGTTTAAACCTTTTCATATGAGGAATGTATTGGACTTAGAAAGTGACGGGTAGAGCTTGCTATAGCTCCTCGATGCATTGGTAGGTCTCATTAGACAAACTAGTTTCCTGGCACAAGGCCTTGAAAAAATCTTAATTTTAGTCTTGGAACAAGGCCTTGACTATGTGGTTATGAAAGTCTAGAATTATGCATTCCATCATTATAAAAGTGGCTATTGATATTAAATTTGATTATTCGACTAGTATAATAACCATGTGATAAAGTAAATATCATTATTTTGATTTATATTTTCCATATTATGATGAATTTTATGTTTAAAAGGATTTTTTTTGAGTTTTATACATTTCCTTAAATGTTTATGCTTATTTATGAAAGTTTTTTCTATATTTTTATCTTTACTGAGCATTTGAGTTCACCCCTTTTTATGTTTTATTTTTCCTAGGATACGAAGAATTATATTATGAATGACCTACAGGGATAGTCTATGGGATCTCAGTGTTGTATATGGAAACAATTTTGTTGTAGTTTTCCATTTTATGATGTAATATAAACCTTATGAATGTATCTAGTGATTCTAAGGATACTAAAATAATCAGTCTATCGAGACTTGATCTTTTACGACCATGGCAATGTTATGTAATAATTCACCGACACTGGGAAACTAGAGTCAGGGCGTTACACTACAGGTTAGGCCATGTACAAAGGTTCTCCAGGAACCCGTGATAGTAAAGGAATGATGGAGTTTAGAGGTAGGTGTTGAGTGTAGGAAGGGGTTCAGTTACCACATATCAGGTAGGTAGTTGGTACTCCATGGGTCGTACTGGTAGAGGCAGTGGACGTGGAACTCTACGGTGAGATTATCCTTACCAAGAGAGCAGTGTTGTGCAGGGTACTTAGGTTAGATCCCTTAGTAAAGGGGTAAGTCTTCTCTATGTAGTTCAGGCTACTCCTGAAGGTGGTGAGGCATGATTGTCTACTGTTCGAAGTAAGATTCTTATATCTTCTATGATTTCAAGTTCATTATTTCATACAGGCACTACGCATTCCTTTAATTCTACTCAGTTACTATTTGTATTGGGACTAACTATGGAGACTACATGTGGGGTAATGTTTCTTGATACTCTACTGGGGGTATGAGTTGATGGCATCATGAAGTGTAAGGGTTTTTCTCTGGAGGCTGGTGGGTATCGTTTTATGTGGGATCTATTTGTCTTAGAGATGTTAGTTTTGACCTAATCTTGAGAATGTAGTGGAGTGTTATATCAAGGCCATATCGACTGTTAGTGACATCGGTAACGTCTGCATCTCTATATGGGAACACTTATGTCCTTCTGGGTGAGTGGGATACTCGAGCCAGACATTTATGATCACTACATCAGTAGTTGGGAGAACTCACATCCCTAGTGGAATGATTTTTGTTGGATGATGGGAAGAAAGTGCATCTAGTCTTCCCTTTTGTTGTTGACTAGTTTCAGGATGTGTTTCCTGAGGTATTCTCAAGGTTACCACCTAAGAGAGATGTTGAGTTTATGATTGAATTATTACTAGGAGAGGATCCAGTTTTCATTCCACCCTATCGAATAGTGCCAGAAGATCTCCATGGACTAAACGTTTAGTTAGATGAATTGGAGCATAAGGGATTTATACATCCTGGTAAATATCCTTGGGGATCTCTAGTTTTGTTTGATAATATTGATGAAGGATCACAGAGGCTATGTGTCAATTAAAGGAATCTGAACTAGATGGAGGTTAAGAACCGATACCCTCTTCCTAGAATCGATGACCTATTTGATCAGCTCAGAGGTGCCTCGGTGTGTTCTAAGATCAATTTGAGATTGGGATACCATCATTTTATGGTGAGACCTTTTAACATACACCATGCATCTTTATGAAGCAGGTATGGGTTGTATGAATTTTTTATGCCGTTTGGATTTACCAATGCATCATTGTTGTACATAGCCTTAATGAACTGGATATTCCACCCATATATGGATCGGTTTTTAGTTGTCTTCATTGATGACATCTTGGTTTACTCCAAAACTCATGATAATCATCTCAATCATCTTGATATCTTCTTGATTACACTAAGATACCATAGGCTTTATGCCAAGATATCAAAATGTTAGTTTTGGATTGATGAGGTGCACTTTCTGGGACACATAATTTCTGATTCGGGTCTGTCAGTGGATCTAGAAAAGGTGAAGGATGTGGTTTATTGGGTGCATCCCAAGAACATCTCTGATATTCCTAGTTTTCTATATTTTTCTAGTTATTACTAAATTTTTATTAGATATTACTCTCATTTTGAATCACCACTCATATGCCTAAACAAGAAGGGAATTAAGTTTTATTGGTCATAGGCTTGTGAGATTTCTTTTCAACAGTTGAAAAATAGGTTGAATACCACACTGATTTGATCTTACCTAAACTAGGTAAGAGGTATACCTTGTTCTGTTATGTTTTTGGTGTTGAACTTGGGGAAGTGTTGATGTAGGATGATTGGGTTTTACCTTATGGTTTGAGAAAGTTGAGGCTGCATAAAAGGAATTATCCTACTCATGACCTTGATATAGATGTTGTGGTTCATGAATTAATGTTTTGGAGTCTTCAATTGATGGGAGATCCCTTTAGGGTGTTTACCGACTATAAAAATCTCAAATACAAATTCTCTCAGTGGTATTTGAATCTTCGACAGCGACAGTGGGTTGAGTACCTATAGTCATTTGATTTTCATTTGGTGTACACATCAAGGAAAGGGAATAGTGTCATCGATGCTCTGAGCTAGATGACTCAGAATCAGGTAGTTCAGTAATATAGTTTAGAGTGGATGATTATGGCCCTGTTTTCAGAGATACATATGGAGTAACATAATGGGCACGGGCTAATGACCCATGCATCTATAGCTGGTGAGTCCACTCTTTTGATCCAAGTTAAAGAGAGTCAGCTGGTAGACCCAGTGTGTTTGGCTATAAACGAAAGTCTTAAAGGTGGAGAGTCACTGTAACACCCTGAGATTTTATGAGAAATATATTTTTTTAATGTCTAATTTTATATGCAACACCAAAGGAATCTTTCACTGCACACAACACTGGCTTGGCTTGCGTTACACGCAAGAGAAACCTTCCTCGATAGCTTGTGTTGTACGCAATATTGTGTTTCACTAAACAATGATATATTATTATAATATTATGAAATTGTTGTTATGAATAGTATTAACATAATTTTTAATTTTATATCATTTTAATTCATCTTACACATTTTTAGAATGAGATAAAAAAATAAAATCAATTTTTTGGATAAAAGAAGTATTTTTAAAAAAATGCAGTTTTACCGCCTTTTGATGGCGCACCCATTCTGAATATAATTTTTGACAAGTTTATAAGTTAAATTTTACAAAATAAATTTCTTATTTTTAATCACGATATAAAAATTTACATTGGATAAATTTTTTATACTTTATAGATAACTTTCATATTTGGATGAATAGTGAAAATACGCTAAATTTTTCTTAAAAACAACTTTTTTCATCAAGATAATTTATATGGTTAAATGATAAAATTTAATGGTTTTAAAGTATAAATATAATATATTTTTTCCATTTAATATAATTTATGTCATTACCATTAATTTTACATTGAATTCATAGGTAAAAACATTTCAATCTTTGACAATGTTTTAACTTTTAAAACCCATTTTCATAACAACGGGATTAATTTTAAATTAACTACTGAAACCTCTATGTTTTGAATTTTGAAAAATATATTCCATATTTGGATTCAATGTGTCCAAATTATGTTAATAGGTTACATTTATTTTTTTTGATATTATGAATAGTAACTACGGTAATTTTTATTTACTACAGTTCAAGGTAAATCAGGTAATTAAGGGTAAACATAAGATTATAAAATTACCCTAAGACATTCCGAAATTATATTGGATGAATAAAAGTCGACCCATATCACTTAAGTTTTTGAATAGATTCATTTCATGGACTTTTTACTGTGAAATGATAAAATTATTATTAAAACCAAAGAAAGTGACAACATGTCACTCTCGTATATCTTATAAGTGTAATCATTTTAATTTAATGATAAACCTCATAAAAATTTGAATATAAATAGTCTACCGAAATATAATAAAATTATCTACATCATGGGAATTTATTTATAATTTTTAGGGATTAAATAATTATCATTAATGATGACATAATAGTGACGTAGAAATTATTTTATTGATTGAAATATCAAAACAAATGGTTTTAAAATATTAAAATAAATATTATATAAACTAATTAATGTTATCCATAAATTTTCTAGATGAATATGACATGTTTGTAATCTATTAAATATTTTGGATCGAATATATCCTCTGTTTGGATTTTATTTAAATTCAAATAAATGAATAGTGTCAAAATTGACACTATTGTTATTTTATAAAAATAACATATTATAAAATTGTTTAAAAATCACAAAAAATTTTAAAAATTATAAATTGAAATTTATATGGTCTGAAATGTCATAAATTATCCAATTATGGAAAATTAACAACACATAATTAATTATTTATAACAATTTAAAATTTAGAATATTATTACCACAAATAAAATTAAATACATAAAATAAGGATAAATCAAGTTGATAAGGTTTAAAATAATTTCCCAAAATGTCTAAATTTTATTGGTTGATGATATTACAACCATATCGCATCTAATATTTTTATTTTAGTCATTTTTATAGGCTTTTAAGTGGGGTTTGATTTTTTATAAATTAATATTTTAGAGGTTTCCAAAAGTGCCCCTCTCCTCTCTTATAAAAGGTAACCTCCTACCTATCCTCCTAACAACATTTTGAGCCTTCATGATCGGAAACACTCTGCCCATTTCTCTAATCCACTTCCCTAGAAACATAATTGAGGTCCTGGTCTTCTTAAAATACCAACTTTAGTGCCCTGATGGGAGGTTTATAAGAGGCGCGTCGAAGAAGAGATAATATCCTTTACCGATCCTTTCAAATTTATTTCTTCTTCTACCTCCTCTTATTTTTTTGTTTCATTATAAAGTAATAACATCAGTATCACTAATATACGGATATGTTATTATAAATATGAAACAACCCTATTTCACCTTTGATCCATCCTATGAAATATGAAATCACCGCGCGTGCGTACGTACGGAATACCGTCTCCACGTCGTGGTGTAATCTGTTTTCCACCACCACCTTACTTGGATGGGTATAATGGTGTAAAGAATGACTATATATGATAATTATAACATGATAAGAATTTTTATATATTCTATCATCCACTCCAATACCATTCAATAATTATGGGAATGATATCGTCGCTCGTGCGTACGTACGGCTTACCGTCTCCACGGTGCGATGTGATTCGTTCTACATGATCTTCATTAAACAATGATTATATAAACTAATTTAATGAATAAATATGATATATATTATACTAATACCATTCTGTAAATGATGTAGCTATAACCAAAAAATAGTAATATGAATTTATTCGACAAAACACGCATTAGAACATAAAGCAATGAACACTCGAATAACAAGTAACAATGAAATATTACTAACAAGGAGATAAGAATATGACCATATATGATATCATAAAAATATATATGATTCTTTAATAATTCAATTACATTATTTAAATCATTATATAGGAGGTTCGGATACGTGCAGAGCATATCGGACCTAAGGTAAAGGAAAATCTCGCAATCCCGTTTTTATACGAGATTGTTTATACTTCAGCATTTATTAGGGCATATTTTTCATCCACATCCATGTTTCCACAATATGTAATATTATTTATATCCTCCAACAATTTTTTGAATCCAATTTTACATATTGGTGAATTTTTAGTAAAATATATGAAAGTAATCTTTTTTCATTTTCAGTACGAGATACTTTTTGACTTTTCCATCCAAAGTATGAGAAGAATGTTTTTTTATCTTATACGGCATGAATTGATTTTTATGATTTCATAGAACACTATTTACATGAATATTCCTTTACAAGTTTTCAAGTTTATTTTCAATTAACTTCTTTTAGTTTAAAATTGTATGACATGTTGAGAAAGGAAAAATATTTCTGAAGTAGAAAGGATATTTTCTTCAAGAATGGAGTTCAAGTGTTTTATCAAAAATATTTTCCATCTAAGATAATAAAGGGTTCTATTTATATCCCTATTATTACATTGATTTTATTATGTTATTATGGAATTATTTTTATGAAGACCTTTTATCTTATATGGATTATGTTATGATAGCATGATGTTTAAGAATCCCATTTTTATTACATGAGTTATGCTATGATGTATGATTTATGATTTTGTGGAACACATAAGAATGGTTTCATTATGAGATTGGTGGGACCTATATCTCCCTCCAATGCATTGGGTAAATATTTATATCTCATGAGATAGACATGGCTGGAATGGAACGTTAATCTGGTTTAGTGATACAAGACTGGAATGAGGAGTGAACTCGGTTCAGTAATGGACTTTGTCCGCTATGATGGTCTTGGAAATGAGTCTTGACTGATATTAAATGATTTTCTTTGATTATGTGTGTATGACACAAAGTTTCATGTCTTGTGTTATGAATATTGGGATCACATCTCACTACTATGATATATCCCATGTAATTATATTATGATCTCTTTTGTAGGATAAGATTTTAAAAAGGTTATGTTCTTATGAATATGATATGATTGATATTTCCTTTTTTTCCCTTACTGAGGATAAATATGGAAGAAGTTGTGAAGCATCATGGTGTTACATGGATGATAATTTCTAGTTAGGATCCTCATATTACCATTTGAGTATAAAAGGGATTATAATGATACCTTTTACTTAGTTATTCCTTAGCATCGCATTTCATCCTCACAATGTTTGGAAAATAAAGTAAAATATTCATACCTCAATGGATATGTTTTTTTAAGTGTATATTTTTTTAGGGGTTTATGGGTAAAATATTTTTTATTGTTTGATTAATCTTATAATATTAACTATCACACTATTATTGGTATGGCAGTTTTTGTGTAATTGTATAGGCATCTGTATAGATCTCTATTATGGTACCTAAATATGGGGAATTAAGTTATTATATTACTATACAAGGTACATATTATGATAGAAAAAGATTGTTTATTTATTAGCATGTGAAGGATTCCAAATTTTAATAAAATTATTATAAAGATATTATAAGAATTTCATTGGATTTTGAGGGTTGAAATTATGTGTTCAGAAATGTTCCTCAACATAGATAGTGTTAGTTTTTTTAGAGGCTATAAAAATAATTATTTTTTGTTAATCCTTTTGAAATGTTAGATCATATTTTTAATTTATCCTAAATGGTGTTACTCACATCCTAGATAAATCAGGTTAATGATATTGTCCATATATCATAAATGTTTTGGTAACTTCATTATAACTCCTATTTTATTGATTTGGGAAATTAGACATTGATACGGATGTAGCATTTTTTGAACATCCTACAGTGGGGAAAACTATCATGAAAAGTAGTTTATAGGATATATAATTCTATTTTGTCCATATTTTGGGTATAATTGTTATTTTATTTAATATAAATTGGTTTTTGAGTCAAAGATAATAGTTTAAAACCTAATAATATTTTTAACCTTGAACTATATAATGAAAATTATAATTTATTCTTTGTTAAAGAATATAATATTTTTTATACTTTTTATATCATGTTTGGTCCCTTTTATGGTGAGATAAAAATTTGAGAGAAATATCATACATTATATATGATTTAATTTTTTCTTTCATTCATGAAAGTTTTTTGTTTCGATTATCATGAAAAGGTGTTTTTTAAGAGGTATCTAAAATAGAGTCCTTGATATTTATCATACTCTATATTCTTATTCGGGGGATATTAAATAATTATTAATTAGGTTTTGAGGGGAGTTTTAAATATAAATATCAATATTTGGTTACACATAAAAATCACACCATAACACATCTTGGTAGACTATGTTTCGTAACAAGTGTGGATGACTTTACCTATATGTTTAAATAGAAAATAGATTGTCACTGCTGGCTCTTTTGGTCCAATTATTAAATCATTATATATAATACTATAAAAATACCAATTAAAATATTTAATAAAATTTATTGAGGAATATTTTGGTTTTTTAGTAGGGAATTATGTGTTATATTTTATGGTTTTGTTCTATGTATAGGGTTTTTAAGGATATTTTCATTTCCCCAAAGAATTTTTTATGGTTATTTATTAATTCCAAATTAGTTTTGAAGATATGGTCAATTTCATTGTAAAATTTGGTGGATATGTTATTTATAACATAATGAGGTTCTTCAAATCATAATTCTATATGATTTAATAAAAATAAAATAGTTTCTTTCATGATATATAATGAAGGATATAATATATTTTCATTATGATTTTCCAAAAATTAACGTAATGTCCCACCATTAGTGTAAATACTATAAAATATCATGGGAGTACCTTGTCTTGTTTGAAATCCCAAACTAAAATGATCTATAAAATATTATATAATATTATTCTAAAAATAAAAAAAATATGTAATCAACTGATAATAATAATTTTGAAATGAATATTAAATATTATTAAGAACACTTAACACTTAAATAGTTTATTTTATTAATAAAAGTTGTTTTATTTATGTATTTTATTATCATTTAAAAAAATTAAAATTTTGAATCTGAAATTGATAATAATATTATCTTTTCTGAATTTATAATTTCAAAATTTTATTAGAATATATTTTTTGAATTATTCTTATATAGTTTATTTTTAGGAAAATAGAAAGAAAATACAATTATTATAAAAATTGTGAATTTTATTACCATATCATTATAAAAGAGAGTCATATAGTTTTATAAAATACTTTATTTTATCAAATATGTATTTACGTAATTAAAAAAATATTATTTTTTAAAATAAAATTCTTAATTTAAAAAACATATATTTAAAGTTTTATAAAGATTAGTAATATTTTTAAATAAAAGAACAGTTTCAGTCATTCTTTTTATTTAAATATTTATTAGGTAAAAGTTGTTCTATTATTTATTTTAAAGTAATAAAAATATTATTTTTTATAATGAAACAATTTTAGTTTTGATAATCATATAATTGGATAATTTGACACTATACTTAAATTTTTATCTTAAAATTATACTTTTTCTAAAAATTGGGTTTTACACGTTACATGCCCTAACATTAAAATTAATTTTTGAAAATGATATAAATTATTTATAATTAAATAGATTTAATATTTTCAATCATTACAAAAAAATTATGTAGTAACATCTATTATATTTTTAAGAAATAAAATAAAATTAGATTGGTAATAACTATTTACCATACTAAAACAAAAAATTGTAAAAGTGAAATTTCTAAGACAAAAGGACTTAAAACAGGATTACAGTATGTTTTTAAATGGATTTTGTTTGTATTATCAATATTATATCATCCTAAACTTCACTATTATCAATTTTGGAGACTTCTTTACATGTAAAACATGTTATCTCCTTATATTAATTTAATATATTATAAAAATCTAATCCTTACCTTTATAAAATGGGTCCCTCACCGTCCCTTCAGGACCACTATAGGAATTAAATTTTTACTAGAAAATCAACCCATTATCCTTAATATATTATCCTCCACAATTTCTTTAATCCACTAGCCAAAATATGTTGTCTTAATACCTCAATTTCTGAGTAATCCATCAAGGAAAATGCAATGATTCTAATGTGAGTAATAATTTTTTCCCTAACATATTTTCCTTTCTATATTAGGTTACCATATATAATTCCAAAATTCATTAATAATGATTTTTTTATAATGGATTTAATTTGTCTAATTGAATAACTATCAACTCCCTCATACCTTTTCTATTAAGAAAAATGAAACAGTTATCAATGTGTTGTGTGGACAACCGCCTCCACGATGCGACGACATCCATTTTTCTCCACTACCTCTCTTCATGGATTTTAAGAGTGAAATTAGATAACAATAATTATGTATGTAATATTATCATATTTTTAATGATAAATATTATAATCCACATTATTTTCCTTAATTTTTTATGAAATTAAAACATTTCTTGATCATTGTACGGGCAACTGCCTCTATGAAGTAATGTATCTCATTTTTCATTTAGTTTCATAAAATTTTATTATAATCAAAAAATTATTATTATTCAACACCTAAAAATTAACTAAATAATATCACTATTATTCTTTAATAATGATATTATACTAAAATTAACCACTTTAATAACCATAATCATCAATTATTTATGATATATTCATGTTTGGTTTAATCAAACCACCAACATGAAAAATGAAAGAAGACATCATAGATGACTGTGATAACGTAATTAATAATAAAACTTTATTTCAATAAGTAAATAAGGATTTTCTTTTTTATTTTCAATGGTATCTTTAATATTATACTGATTAATTATGATACCATTATTTATTCATTAAAAATCAATAAAACACGCTCATCTCAGATTTCATAATTAAGGATCATAACCAAAACTCCATTAAAAGTATATTATAACATTATATATAATTATAAATAATTAATTCCAATACCTTTTTTTATTTTTTACCAGTGAATACAAGGATAATAATTAATAACAACACCCCTTCTACAAAACTAATTCAAAACGATTAGGATTACTCACACATGATTTTGAAAATAGATAATAAAAAACTAATATAAAAGTATATAATAATGATAAATGATGTTTATAAAATATTTTTTTCATGAATAAGGTTAAAAAAATGTTTGACTAATATAGTTATTTTTTTATATATGATGTTATAGTGAGATAAAAAAAAGAAATAATTCAAGTTCTGTGTTTATTGGTCTCATTTTCTACTATATGGGAAATGCTTGGTATTGTGCACTATAATTTTTTATATGATATACTAATAAATATAATTATTGATAATATTAGAGTATATTCCATTTGATGGTATTTTATTTTCCATTTCAGGATATTCCTCTAAATTACATTTCATTCTTATGTTACCAATATCATATAAATTTCATCAATTTGATTTCTGATTCATTAGGTTATAGTTTTCTAACAGGAATATGATTTTAAATATTTATGTTTTATTTAAATTCTCCTATTTTTCATTTTATTTAATATTATTATATTGGTAAATTACTTCCCATTACTAATAATTACTTCTTTGGAAAAAAAATTCACAAAATAAAAGTATATCCATGGTAAGAATTACTCTCATTCTTACTAATAAATCATTTTTATTGATTATATTCTTAATATTTTCTATTACATATTTTATGAATTGATATCAGTTTAATATTTTATTGATCTTGTTTTTCTAAAATAACCTAAAAATCCGAATATGAGCATTTCATTTCATTATTTACCACTCTATATTTATTAACTTGATTTTTTTTAATGATTATTTATTTTTAAATCCTCATAATAAGCTCTTAATACCCTTCACATTCTACACATTAATTTTTTGGAATTTAATTTTCAATTATTTTTAAAAAAATGCTTGAAATTTTTTATGAGAAAAATATATTTTCACTTATATTTTTTGACCAATGTTTATCTTTAATTAAGTGATTCGTTGATCACTCCAAATAATATTATATAATACGTTTTTGATAAAGATATATTTGATATATTATGATTATTTAATTACATGTTATGTGATGATTTTGGAATGTTAATAAATACCATTATTTTGTTATGGGATCTTTAAGATATGATGATGATGGATTTAAGTGGCACATATATATTGATGATGCAACATAGAGTCCTATATCACCAACCAATTTTTTGATTAAATTTATATATCATTCGATATTCAATTGTGTACATATTGGGTTTGTTCACATATGTATTGGAATAATGATATTGATCATATTTTCAAAACAAGAGATAATGAGTATATTCACATAGGCAAGGGAATAATGAGTTTCATAAAAAGGTTTTACTATGCTTATAGATTTTCCAACATTCTATGTTTTTAATCATGTTATTCCACATTTCCATGATGTGGTTCATTTTCAAGATATTCCATGTTTTCATGTTATACCATATTATTAGTATATTCTATAGTATTATGACATGCCCATATGTTTTATGATTACTGAGATGTACCCTGATATATTTTGATATTTTTATGCATCAGTATTTGAATTTTTATTATCTTATGTTTATCAATAATGTTTTATTATTATCATTTATGTTTTATAATATTTTAATAAAATATTTTTTACTTTTCCTCATTTTATCCTACGTGTTTATGATCTGATGAATTATGATATGTTTTTTCCTTACTGAGCAATAAAACTCAAAAAAATTTAAGTTTCCATCCCCCATGTTGTGAAGATGATTATATCATGTGATTTTTCAACAAAAAAGTCTAGTTGTGCATGATTTTAGAGTAATTTGTAAAATTGTTAAAAAATAAGATGTTTTATACAGATAATCTCCAAGACACTAAAACCTTTAGTTACAATATTGTGTAATTATTTATGAGATATTTTATTTAAATATTAAAATTAATTTATTATTGAATTTAGGTTTAGCTTTATTATCTTTATCCTTATAGAACCATTTTTTCTTAATTTAACCCATTATATAGTGACTTGTTAGGAATTTTTGTTAAACAAAAAATTGAGTAGTATATCAAATTTTAATTTGTTCCTTCCCATTTTCGTATCTTTGTAACTTCATAGATGTTTTCTTGATTCCCTATAAAACTCATATACTGGTATTTGATATTCTTATTCTAAGTGGATGAACTCATAATAATTAAGGTTATAACAAAATACTTCTATTTTCCATTAAATTTTTCATTAATTATAGTATAATATATAGGATAGTAGAGAATAGAATTGAAATTAGTGTAATATTCATTTATTATTGAATCTATTGGAAAATATATGAGTTTAATCTTGACACTAGTGATATAATTGTTAGATAAGAAATTATGGTATGAATATTTAATTTTATTTTTTCATATATGTTATATTGAAATGTATGTATGATGTGGATATTGGTATTTTTTATATATTAATTACAATTTTATTATATGTAAATTAAATAAATGAATAGTGTAAGAAATTGATGATTTAATCTATAGGTCATAATGAAATAATTAATGTATTAAAAATATTGTAATTGGATTGTAAAATTTACTAGAATTTTTTTTGTAAACTAGAATAAGGGAAAATTATAATTATATTAAATGAAATTTATAGTTAATTTTTAAACCTTATTTAAGGAATTTTTGGGATTATTATTTATTTTTTGAATTTATATGTGTGAAATAGAATTTTTTTTCAATGTGATGTACTTGGATGAATGATGGTGATTATGTGATTTATTAGTAGTTATATTCATTTAGATTAAAATAGTTTCATGGAAGTTATTTGAATTGGTTATACCAAGGTCAAGTGATTTTTGGTATAAAGGTTATGAGGTCTAATTCATGGGTAAAAGAGATGAAGAGGTTGATGTTAAAAGGACCCACAATTTCATATATTATTTTTTTGGCAGAATTAATTAAAAACTATTACATTAATACTACCAAGGATCTTTTAAGTTTATTACCTTAGAAACATTGTACATTGTATAGGACATACATTGATCACATAAGAAAAAATAAAATGACTCCAACTCTCATTGTTGACTTATTTATTATCCCATACAAGATAACCTCAATGTATAAGATTTCTTGGGGACACTTTTCAAAAGAAAGTGGGTAGAATGATTCCCAGTAAGGGATAAATAATAAAACAATAATGTAAGTGATAATCAAGGGTAAATCAATAAGAATAAAATAAAAAAATTAATAAAAAATAAAGAGGAATATCATGAATATAAGTACATGTGGTATAACTTAAATTTCTTAATATAACATAAATAAGAGACATTATTAATCTTATCAACAAATTTCACCACTATAGTGTCTTAAAAAAATTACTAAGGTTTTTCACTACGGTATCATAAATAATTACCAAAACATGATACCAAGGTATCATATACATTTCATTTCTCATGATTAATTATTTTCCCAATGGTTTTGAGGACTCTTGGGGTTCACCCTTCATATTTCTATCATTTAGTCTTTCATATCAAACAAATATCATAGGAATGTATTATTTTAACCCATGATTATATATTTTGGGTTTAATATATGGAATTAAACTATAAATAAGTCAATTTTATGTATATATTTATTCCCTTGAATAATATTTGAGTAGAGGTACTCACAATGTGAAAATATGACATGGAAAATCAAGGAATGATTTCCACGTTATGACAAGTATACAAAAGGGATTATGTAATGGGATTATTAGGAGAGAAGGGTAGTATCTCATCAATTGGGAATAATTTTTACAATAAAGGGTTGATTATGAACATATGTAATCATAATCTCATGAAAATAAAATAAAATTAACAAATAAAGTGATTGAATTTAAAATATAGGGGAGAGAATAAATTAACCTACTTTGTACCATCTTAAGTCTTCACAAGGGATCCTTTTCACCCTATAAACTCTTTAAGATTTATTTAGAGATGGTTGGGGATTAGAAAGTGATTATAAAATAATCTATAATTAATATTAATTGAATTATGGGTGGAAGTGATGTCATTTAATAGGTTAAATATAAGGTCTTGTCCATTGACACTAATGTTAAGTTAGTTGTGATAATTCAATCACATGGGGGTTTAGTTGGTTTAAGTATGGTTGGTTAGTTATTCAATTAAATTTTTGTGATACATTTAATTTCCTTAATAACCTATCAAAGGTATTATATATGCTATATGTGTTAAGTTGATATAGTATAATTTGGGCCACAATAGATTACCCCTTATAACACTTATTAGTCATGATAAATCTTTGTAATTATTTTATCCATAGAAAATAAAATCACTCATTTAAAAAAAATAATGGGCTGAATCCATTTTTGACTCAATTTATCCTAATTAAATTTCAAAAAATAAAAAATAACTTTTAAATTAATATATATAATCTATATAAAAAAATTCATAAAATTGACATTTTAATTGTAAAGTGTTATTAATTTTATTCAACGTTAAATTACATGTAAATGAGTTCTAAATTATTTTAATATAAGTTAGAACAAAATATTTTATTAATATTTTGAAAGATATATATTTTATTTATTTATATAAAAATTATAATATGAAAAAAATTATTTAAGAAATAACTGTTTCTATATGATAATTAATCATTATACATGGTAACATAATTGTTTACCCTGAAATGAAATTTCCCATATAAAATAATTTCAACTTTATGATTAAAAATGCTAGAATAATTTAATGAGATTCAATTTATAAACAATATAAATTTTAATTTTACTAGGGCAGAGAATTCATAAAACCCATTTTTCAAATTAGTGTATTTTTATTTTTAAAAATAAAGTTTAACATAAAATTATCAATATATTTTATTTAATGTAAATAAAATGGTTTATTATAAAAAAAGTTTTAGTTATTTGGATTTAAAAAATACAAAAACTAAATTTCATCTTTTGAATAGTTAATTAAAAAAAGAGAATGAAAAAAAATTATTAATAATCACTTATGTTTCAAAATGTTAAACATAGGTATAATAAATTAAAAATAATATGTTAAATATATACTTTTAAATATTTAATACATAAATTCTTAGTAAAATGATTTTATTATTTTCTAGGTTGTTCTTATATCCAAATGACGAAATAAAAGTCTAAATATTTGTGAAAACAATATTTTCACTATTCACCTAACATCATTTTTTATAACATTATAAAAAATATAGGTCAAGCTAATATTGAAATCATATATTAAAAAAATTATTATAATTTTATAAATTTAAAAATATGAAATTTATAAACATAGTTTTAAATTAAAAATCCATAATATAATAAAAAAATTGAAAATAAAATTTTTAAGTGTCTATATTACTGTTTCTTATGAATTTATAATTTGAAAAGGTATTTATATATCAATGCATATATTATAGTGTTTTAAAACTGGTAAATTTATTTAATTTTTATATAATATTCAACACATTATAAATATATTGATTTCATTTAATTTTACTAATCCATTGATATTAATATCTTTCTTTGAATTTTATAATTATGCGATATCATACTATAGTAAAAAATATTAATAAAAATGTTAATAATGAAATTTCATACGTAAATATATACATATATATTATAATATTTTGATATTATATTTTTATTTTATTTTTTATAATTATTAAGTGTATTATTTAAATTTAATACTGAAAATATAAAACTTATGTAATCCTGTTGGATAGATTTGTAGCCAGTAATCATACTTCCAATGACCATCTTTCTAATGAGCATATTTATAATTGGAATATTTTGTCCACATATATAGCTATACAAAACTCATTCAATTCATTCACACTTCTTAAGTCACACTTATCATTTCAATAGTTTTAATTTTTTATATCACATAATGCTTTATCCATTCATTATGTTCTACAATATTATAAGTTTTATTTTAAGATTTATATTCCTCAATGGTTAAGTTGATCTAAGAGATATCTTAGTGTTTATGATTTTATTCTGTCTATTTTTTATCCTCGTATAATTTATGAACTTTTATTGGACATAATAATCCATGGTGATTTAAAATTCATGGTATTATTACTAAGTGGGATATACTTATGTCATAATGTTTTATAATGAATGAATTATGTGTTGTTAGTTTAACTTATATATTTAATAATTTATATCATAATGATATAAATTATGTTAAAAATATATGAAAAATAATATTTTATAATTATATAGATGTAGTTTATTGAATGAATAATATTACTTAAAATAAGTGGCCTTATTGATGTTTCCCTTTTACTTTGATTATGTATCATTTTTTATCATAATATTTTTTTTGTCTCAATATGAATTTTTTTAACTCATATTTAAGAAAATATGTCATTATATCATGATATCCTATCTTGGAAATTTCTTATTTTCATGATTATTAAAAGTATGTGGTACCCCCAAAGGTTATGTTTATATGATTGGTGTTGTATTTCTACTATGGATATTATTATTTTTATCATATTTATGTCACCATGTAAGTATTTCATTTGTTCTTATATGGTTCTCTCTATTTTATAAATTATTTTTCATAGTTAAACATATTATTATTTTAGGTGTGGATAACCTTATGTGGTGATTTACCTAGTGTAGTAGAGATGGTTGGTGACATGAGGTAGTTGTTCATTAATTTATTATTCATATTATTTACTTGATTACTACTTATATATGTCATTTACTAAGGTTTTAAAATGAATCTTCACAGGGAAAATTACATGTTAGAGGATAATCCTATTGAGTGAACATATATATCAATATTATTATTCTAGGTTTTTTAAATATTTATGGGATAATATCTTGGGGTGTTGAGTTTCATTATATTTGGAATGGATTGATATAGCTTTTAGTATGAGGTGGTGTGTGTTATTATATTTCCCTTCTATTCATGGAGATTATGTTTTGTCAAATTTTCTTCCATACTCATGCATGTGTATGCATATTTATATGGGAATATTTATTGTACTTTTTTGTATGGTACTTACATTAGTGGTTTGTCTGTTTTTTTAATGGGTAATGCCTCTAATATGTTATTTTTTATAATCGTACTTTTATTTTCCACCTCATTTCAAATTGGTTGTGTGCATCAGGGATCACTCAGAATCACATTTTCAAATAAGAAGAAGTTCTGGTTGGTTTAGGTAATGGAAGTGTCCCAAAAAAATAGTTCAAATTTTTTTTATAACAACATATTCAATAAAACTCAATGTTTTTTTATTTCAAATATTATATTTATGAATTTATATAAACTGTTCTAATTATTATATTCTATGATTAATAACTTCATGAATACAATGAATTATTACTTCCACTATATATGAATCTTTACATGAACAATCTAGATCAATAATCATATTATTCAGTTTCTATTTATTATCATTTTTAGTTGTGTAATAATAAATATTATATTCTTCTTCTTCTTGGACTATATAGAATTTTTTTTATGTTGTATGACTATCTATTTCTTGCATCCCTATTTGGTGCCTCCAATCATTATGTACTAAATGAATCCCACATAGAAATCATTAATATCTATTTATTACTAAGAAATATTAAGATTCGCATCCACTGTGTTCTATTTCAATTTAATTTCATATTTTTTCCAAACATTTATTTTTTATTGATCACCATAGTCTTCATAGAAAACAATTTTCTCACATAATAATGTTTTATGATTTCATATGGCCCTAAAATCTTTTCAAAATTATTCCAACCATATTATATAACATTATATTTATTTCACATATCTCATATAAATACATTATTCATTCAGTATAAAATATCTTACAAGATTATTAATTATTTGTTACACTTATGTTGGACTGATTTCCTCTCTTGATGCTCACTATTTATATTTATCTTCTTTTAAGTGAATCTCTATGATCCTTTATTATGATCTTTATAATTGAAAATATTTTTTATTTATCCTCAACTAATTTTTTTTGAATCAAAACATAAAAAACCCATTTCCCTCTTAATTATACTCGAACCCTTTATAGGTTTTTGTGTTATCCACATTTTTGTTGTGTGTTTGAGTTATTTCACTCACTATAAAAACATAATCCAAATTTTATGACCCAAAATATTCATACAATTATATTACATCTAAATTGATGAATATTCATTATATAACATAACAAAACCATTCCCTAACCTAATGGTATTAGTTTCATTAGAAACATAGAAACATAAACAACTGGTTCATATAACTTCAACATATTCTTTCTCTTATTCCTTTATAACTAAAACCCTTTTTGACATATCATACTTGATACCATTTTCTGTATCCTAGGGAAAAGAAACCTAAGCAAAGGTTGAGATCATATTCCCAGAAAGTGTAAATAAGAGAGAAATAAATCATAACATTATGGTATAAGAAGATGAATATAACATTTGAAAATTATACCCTACATATCAAAGATCATAATCTAGAGTAATGGATTATATCATAGATGTTCATAAGAAAAGAAAAATAAAAGAACATGAGCCATGAGAAAATAACATTTTCATAAGAAATTTAATTTTTTTCATTCAAAAAAGAATTGAAAATAATTTCTACAGTAGTCAGGTATCATTTCTAATAATATGATAGTGGATTGGGTTCACTCCCCAAACCATTTTAGTAGTCAAGGTTCACTCCCAATACTATCATTGGTGACAAATATTTCTACAGAACATTTTTCACTTCTTATGCCAATCATATTTCTCTCATGAGACATAAACCGATACCCAATGTATTGGAGAGATATATAGGGCCCACATTACATTAAATTAAATAATTCACATGTTTTTTAGAATAACTTAAATCATATCAGAATCCATGAAAAAAATTAGATTCCATGAACTTTTCATCATTACATAACACATGGAAAAGAAACAGGCATCATAAATATCATTACATTGTATATATAAACCAACCATTAAAAAATAATATTATCATTGAATAATATCCACACTGTAGCATATGTAATATAAAACAATGTTCTCTTATGTAGAAAATAATTTGGAGAGACCACTTGAAATAATTTTTTTAGGAAAATATCCATTATGTTTTGAATTTTTTTAAATGTAGATAAATTATAAAAGAAAACATTTTCTATAAAATTAAACCTCTATGATTAAAAACTAAGCATAAATAAATTAATATATCACAAAATATGCAAAATTTTCTCAAGTGTATATGTTAAAAAAATGATCCATCCATATTTTGTAGGAAAAGTCATGAAGAACCTCATTTAAAAAATGAAAAAAATGAATCCATTCAAATCATTTTGTAAAAATTTAAACATGAGTAAATATGAATTTATAAATATAAAAAAATTATAGTAAAAATAATTTTTGGAAATAATTTTATAAAAACATGGACATGGAATAAAAGGATTGTTTTAATATAAATTTTAAAAAGATAATTTTTAAAAGAAAGTCCCTTATAAATATCATATAAATAATATGATAATTAATAAAAAATAATGTAATATGTGTATTCAAGGTAAATACACTTAAATAAAGTGTAAATAAGTCATAAGATAATTAATATACATTCCAAAAATAAAATTTTATTACATAATCAAGTAGTTATAAGTTTAACCCATTGAATGGAAATTGAGTTAAGAATTCCCTTACCACTTTGTAATCTATGGAATCGTATTCCCCATAAAAGTAAATATTATCAAATAAAACATTTAATAAAATGAATATAATGAGATTAATTCTATGAAATATTAAATGGTAGTATATAAACCACACATAAGTAATAATTGGTTAATAAACAATTTATCTCATAGAAGTTAAAGTGATATGAGAAATCCTTACCTCACAATTTCTATTAGTTTTTCATGCTTTAACCTCATGTATAAATGTTTAATGTATTTTTATAATTAAATTACAAAACCATATTCATATTTAAAATATGTTATATGATAATTTGATAACATCTCACCACCTATTCATTAATAATATTTCATAATTTACATTGTTTCAGGTGTGTTGATTTCATGGTTTCATGGATGGTTCACTTGTTTACAATTATGGATTTTCTTTTCTAGTGAAAATAAAACACTAGATTTGAAATTAAATAGTATTAATAAACTATAATAAGTTTAAATGGACCCATATATCATTTTTTATTCTTACATGAGGATGATTCATTTGATAAAATATTAATGATAAATATTTACTTTAATTTGGTGGTTTCTCCGACCATCATCAACTAGTTTATTTTTATTTAATATTATGTATATATATTAGTTCTAGAACATGAAGTAAGAGTTAATATATTTATTAAAATATTATTTAAAAAGAATAATACATTTATGACCATCCATGATGGCTGGAATAGAGAATGAAAAATCATTATCCACAGAGATTATTAGCAGCCATAATATGAACAATGTTTTGGTTTCTTTGAATAAGAGGAGGTAATAAAAGGGATGGATATGAGATATTAAATTATAATAATGAAATTAAAATATATACACGATACCACAGTTATTATTCCTTTTTTGGATGAAGTATGTGAGTATAAGGTAGAAAAGAAATGAGAGATGTTTTTTGAGAAACTTACATCTTGAATATCACCTTCGTAAAGAACCCCTTAAGAAACTTGTAATTGGTCTTTTGGTGAGACCAGACATTACATGAATGTGGGGAGAGTTATGAGGAGACTATTTTTAATATATTTTAAAATATTCAAGGATTTTTAGGATAAATGGGGTGGTGATGGGTGGTAATTATAAATGAGTAGGGGTGGTTTAAAGTTATTAAATAATGGTTATTTTATATTTAAATCAAAGCAAATTTGGGTGGATTTAATTCCAATGAATTTAGAATATAATTAATATAGTAAAGGATATTTATGATCAAGAAACACATCATAAAACTATTTAATTTGTTATTCAATAGTTATTTATTAAAAAACATTTAAACTTTTACCTATTACATTAATTTACCTATACTAAGGTAAATATTTATTTTACCGTAGTAATTTTTTAAATCCAAAAAATAAAAATGACAATATAAAAATATATATACCTAATGAATAAAAATATGGAATAAATTTTACATGATTAAATTTATAAAATTAATGAAAATAAATTCAAAATATGTTTCATGTATAACTAATAAAAAATATATTTCTAAAAAAAGGAAAAATTGTGGTTTTCAAAAAACTAGGAAAGTGTTTTTACATGCATTACATAATCTATTATCTAATTATATAAAAATATTTATATCAAGAATAAGTGTTAATTAATTTTGAATCATGATCATGTTATAATTATTTCATTAGAATTATAGTATTTAGTAAAAACAGTATTTTTACTTCTTATCCCACAAGTCAACAATTTTAGAAAATTATTAAAAAAATTACCCAAAGATAACTTTTACATTATGAGGCCAAAAATTAATTATACTTTTTTGAATAAATTTTATAAATTTTCAAAAAATTAATTATATGTTTTTATGGAAATAAATAATAATCACTTTTTATAGAAAACATATATCTGAAGATTAAAATGGATTTAAAAATTTTGTGTTCATTTCTTAAGTATAATTAAATATGTATTGAATATGAGAATAATATATATTTCATAATATATTTAATCATATTCACACAATGCAATTTAACTGCAGGTTTATAATGGTTGTGTTAGAATAATAATATTCTGAAGTTCTATTATGCTTGGTGTATTATGCAACATAAAGGAACAAATAAATTTAATCTATTAATACTCTAAAATGTTGGGATGTTACATTATACCCACCTTAAACTGAATTTATCCCTTGAAATTCATAACTCCAATACAAATAGATGGGGATTCTTCTTCCTCATCACATCCTCAAGTTCCCATGTGGTCACCTAAAATTGGTTGTTTTTTCTCAAAACATTAACAAAATGAGTGGCCTTATTTTGTAAAACTTTATCTCTATGATGTAGAATTTGTACTAATATTTCCTTATAATAAATATCTTTCTCCATAAGTATAAAATATTATTTTAGTACAAGTGAATAATCACACATTTACTTCCTCGTGAGAGATATATGAAAAATATCATAAACATGAGAAATATTTGTTAGATTCACCAATAGATATGTTATCATCCTGATACAATAAAGAATTTCAAAAACAAAAATTCGTCATCAAAATTTGAAATTTAAATTTAAAAAATAAAATATGGATGTTTTAAAATCCCATTATGTGAAACCTGCATCATAAAAATAGTTAATAAAACTTCCACATAAAAAGAGGGAAAGTAAAAGTCAAATATCACCACATAATTACGATTATTATTAGGAGAATATTAGCGGAATGTAAAAATATAGACATGGAATATTATTATAACCATCATTTTTTGATATATAATGATAGAGAAAATGGATATTAGATGGTTAATAGACACAAAACCAAAGACCAAATTGGTTGGAAAAAATTCATTTATATCGCAAGAAATGATGATAATATGATAACATTTTATGTCAAAATCATTTGAGAATATATACTTAAATTATTTTATCTCATAAGTATAATTTCAATATTTGGTAATTTTTTTATCCATACCCAATTCATTTCTTACTAGAATAAATGAATTTGAAACTATAATGCTTGTAGAACTAGTTGATTATTGGATCCAAAATAGGATAAAAATTCATTCTGTCTCTAGTTATCAAAACAAAATGGTTAGAAAATGTTATCCCATATTCATATATCCTCATATGGTTCGGTAATACCTTGATCTCTAAACTATGGCCAAATTTCAAAGTAAAAAAATAAAAAAATAGTTACCCTTGTGAACCTTTAAAAAAATTAAAATCCAAAACATTCAAAATAAGTTCAATATGAATTCAAAATCAATTAAACCTTAGTCCCCAAAAAAAATTGATGTTGTTGTTAATTTTCACATTTTATACATGTAAATATCATTATCATGTCTTATCTTGAAACATGTTAATAACCTTAATTACCATAAAACCTTAGTAAAAACATGCATGATTTCAAAAATTAACTCTTTCCTCATAAAATAAATTGACTAATTTTTATAAACACAATACATAAACCAAATTTTCATCATATTAATAATCTATATCAAGGTTATAATAGTATCCCATTTATTTTGTCATAATAAAACATCTCTTCGTCTCATTAGTATCCAAAAATCATGTTCATATTAAGGGTTATCTTTTTATTAACCATGTATTCTCCAAAAATATCACCTTACCACCTTAATCACTTTTTATGGTTACCAGTACCATTTAAAATATACTCTCAACTACTTAAGGAAAATATATACTGTAAAAATCCTTAGTTGTTTCATTATTTCATAATACCATAAAATTAATTATACCACATTATTATTTAATTCAAATTCATAAACAACCAATCATCTCACTTCCTTCTTAAACCATTAACTAAACCTTATTATCTTATTCCATAATACATATTTCCTCTCATATTTCATTCATATTTTATTCATTGTCAGCAGTAAAACCTATACTCCTATCACTATGCTAAGATTCTTCATAAACATTCCCCTAAGAATATTTAATTTCATAATTACCATACATTCCAACTTTAATGAATTCATATATTGATTATATCATAGGGAGAACAATATTCTAATCCATTTTTTTATATGAACTCTTCATTATTATTTTGAAGTTAATGGAATTGTGTCCTTTTTCGACATTAAAAACACATTCATGTTCCTCTAAGGCATCCACATGTGTGTTTCTTCCAATATTATATACATTTTTTAAAATGAATATTCATTCTCCATGGATTCCACTACCTGAACACTCTACAAACTCTTTCATTCTATTCTTTTGTGAGTCTGATATTTTATTAGGTTATACATTTTTAATTATGTTCTGTGAAAATTGGATACTCATAATAACGATCTCATTCACTCTACTCAACATCCAATTTGATTTCACATCAAAAAAATTTCCATCAGAGTCAACATTAACCTTGTTCCTTATCATTCCCACCATTGACTAAAAAAAATAATAGTGTTAGAAACACTAATATTAATGGGAAAACCTAAATATTAATAGAAATTACTTATAAAATTTCAATCTAGGGGACCTTAGGGTTAACTTGGGTTATTCATTATCATTTCCAAAACATGAGGATTTTAACATAGTTAATACTAAGGGTTCATACTATGGTTTTATTATCACATTTTCTAAATGTTAACCAAACCATTCTTCGATACCACCTATAATGACCCATAATTTTCATAAATATATATTTCTTCTAAATAGATGAATTCTCAATACATAATAAAACAAAACCATGCCATAACTATATGGGTTTTATGTATTTGGAAGCTTGGAATCATAAACAATTGGTTCATAAAACTTATACGCCCTCTCCCGATAATTCATTCATAACTAGAACCATTTTTGAAATATCATACATAATACCTTTCATTATATCCCAATAAAAAACAGACAAAAGAAAAAGGAGAGATCAGATGCATAGTAATGGTAAAAAAGGTATATATCAATTATATCATAAGGGTATAATACCATGAACATAAAATTTGAAAATTATACCCTACATATTATAGATCATATTATAGATTATTGGAATAAATCATAGATGTTAATAACCAATGAAACATAAAAGAACATAATTCATGAGAAAATATCATTATTATAAGACATCAAATAATCAAATACACATAAGTAAATAAAATAATTTCCTTACTATTCATGTTTTATTTCCATTTCTATCATAGGGGAATGTCCTCACCCCCCAAATCTATCTTATTAGTCAAGGATCACTCCCAAGAATATTATGGTGTAAAAACTCTTTTATTAAACAGATTTAACTTCTCATTTTAGTATTTTCTATCTCATGAGATATTAATTATTAACCAATTCATTAAGAGGATATATAGGTCCCACCCATAAAAAATTTAAACCATACGTATGTGTTATATAAGAACATAATCATATCATAACCCATGAAAATAAAATGGGTTTCATAAACATATCATCATTACATAACCTGTGGAAAAGAAATAGGTTTCATAAATATCATTCCTTCAAAAACATGAAAAACCCAAAAAATAATAAGAATAATATCTTCCAATAATATCCCTCAATAAAACATAAGTAACATAAAATAATATCATCATAGATTTAAAATACTTTTGAGAGATCACGTTAAATAATTCTTGAGAAAAATATCCTTTTTATTAAAAGAATATTTTTTTAATAATATTTTACAATTATAAAGGAAATCGTTTTTTAAATAATTTTATAATACTATAAAGGAAAATTAAATTCATTAAGGCTTTATGAGTGTTGGAAAATCTATTCATTCTGTATAAGTTAAAAAACATTCATTCAATATTTTTTTAGAAAAGTCACATATAACCTCATTTTGAAAACAAGAAAAAATAATCCTTTCAAATAATATTTTAAAAAATCAAACAAGAGTAAAAATGAATTTAAGAAAATATTAAAATGATAGTAAAATAATTTTTGGAAATATTTTTATAAAAACATGCACATGGAATAAAAATTTAGTTTCAAGGGAAATATTAGAAATATACTTTTTTAAAGGAAATCCTTGATAAATATCATATCATTATTGTGAGAATTAATAAAATGAATAAAATATGTGTATTCATGATAAATAAACATAAAAAAGTTTAAATAAAACATTATATATTAAAAAGTAATTTCAAAAATAAAATTAGCACCACATGATCATAAATGTATAAGTTTAACCCAAAGAATGGAAATTTGGTTAAGAATTCCCTTACCACTTTGTAATCAGTGGAATCATATTCCTCATAAAATTAATAATTATCAAATGAAAAATTTAAAACCATTAATATAATTATATTCCTGAAATATATATTAAAGGTTAGTATATACACCACACATAAGAAATAAGTTCGGAATAAGGGATATATCTGATATTAGTAAATGTGAGATGATAAGCCCTTAACTCACACTTCCCTTTCGTTTTTCATAATTTAACCTCATGTATATAAGTTTTAAAAAATTTATTAATTCATTATAGAACAGTATTAATATTTATAATACCTTATATTATACTTTTATTACATCTTGCTACACATTTATTAGTAACATTTCATTATTTTCATTGTTTCAAGTGTGTTCTTTTAATGGATTCGTGGTCGGGTCACTTGTGTATATTTATAAATTTTCTTTTGAAATGAAAATAAAACCCCAGAAGTAAAATGAAATATTATTCATGAACTTCTATATGTTTAAATAGTCCCATATATCATTTTTATTTGTTACATGATTATTAGTAATTATATAAAATGTTAATGAATATTTATTTTAATTTGGCTCTTTTTACGACCATCGTAGACTAGTTTCATTTTATTTAATATTATGTATATATATTAGTTAAAGAAAATGAAATAGAAGGTAATATACCTATTTAAATATTTTTTAATAATAATAATACTTTTATTATTATCCTTAAAGGAAGAAAATGAAAAAAAAATCATTATCCACAAAGACATTTAACTTCCATGATTTGGAAAATTGTTTCATTTAATTGAATAAAAATAGTTAATAAAAGTGAGGGATAAAATATATTCCATTTGAAATAGAAAATTTCAGTATATAAATTATATTGGTGTTATTATGCCTTGATTGATGAAGGATGTGAGGATAATTTGAAAATTGAAAATAAATTATGATATGTTGTTTAAGAAAGTTACCCCTTGAATATCACCACCTTGAAGTACCCCTTGTGTTAACTTGGAATTGGTATTTAGATGAGACCAGTAGAACATTAACATGGGGAGAGTGGGTATGATTTTATTTGGAAGATATTTGAAAATATTAATGTCTTTTGAGGAAAAATGGGGGAGTGAGGGGTGGTATTTATACTTAAAGAGGGGTGGTTTTAAGTGATTAAATATTGATTATTTTTTATTTAATGCCAACCAATATGGATTGCCTTGTGCCCATATTTTACATACTCCAAACAATATCCTTAAAATTATTATTCCTCATGAATATTGAAAATTTATTTTCTCATGGTGAAACTTATTTCTTAATATTCTTGTATTGTTTATTATTCTATTTAAAAGTACATCACATTGATATATTATTTTAAATATATATATTTCTTATTAACCTATTGAGTTCTTTAATTATTTTTCTTTAAAGTGTCATTATTTTTTTAATAACTCCCCTTCACAAATATTTTTTTCTTATTTATTTTCATCTAACCCTCATTTGGAATAAAAATAAATAAAATTCTAATCATTCCTATGGAGTGAGTCATTACTTAGATTTAGCGCACCTTTAATTTCATTTAATCTGTCAACACCTTTTCATATATTGTAGTCAGCTATCTATATATTTGAGAAAACTTATTAGTGTTATTATTATGAAATATCAACTATAATATATCACATAAGATTATATTTCAATTATTTATTTTGTTAATTTTTATTCATAGAATTATCTTAAGGATATTCAATATTCTCATGTGATTTTTTATTCATTTGGTATCGTATTATAATAATTCAATAAAAAGATATTTATTACCCCAAAATATCAAAATAGACTTGGAATATTTTCTTTCATGATTTATAATTTATAGTTACTTTTATCTTATCTTCATAGTGTATATTTTATATATAAAACATTGATTGGATAATAAGGAATTTATAATATCAGTCTTAAATAGTAATCACTATAACTCAATCTAAAAAATAGATAAAAAATTTATTTTTAAACATTTCATTATTTCATTAATAATATGATATTTGTATTCATAATAATGTTATAATTAAATAACTAATTAAAGTAAATCCAAATGGTATTATCAGTTTTTTTCAACTTCTCTAATTCAGTACTAATAAATAAAGGAATTTTTATTAGTCCTTAAGCATTTGGTTGTGTATGGATTTTCAATAATATCATAATATAAATATTTTGGTTGTATTTTTTTTATTAATCCTTAAAATGAAATTTTTTCATGAAGATATTTAATGCTATTTATTTATAATAACATAGAGAATGATATTTTTTGGTACATGCTATGGAAATATATTCCATATTTATTTGGATTATGGATATTGAATATTTTCTTATGAGTTATGATACATAGGATTTAGATATTAAATAGTTTGGGATATCAAATCTATGATGATGTGTTTATATAGAGAAGTCACGCAAATCAAGTGAAGTTGGATGATACTTTATACTAGATTAGGGATCTTAATTGATGTATAAATTAATTACTAATCTGGGAAAAGATGAAAATTGGGAGATTTATTTATTTTTGGTTTAAATATCATTTTAGGAATTATCATAAAACACTTGTGATAATATATTTTGAGTATTTATATATTCTTGTGGTTTATTATAGATATTATACAATAAAAATACATTTACATTTACGATATGGTAATGGTGTTATATTGTAATGTCTAGAACCTTTACGGCCTATTTATTTCTATGATTCATGTGATTCATGTATCTGGGAGAAGGTTATATAGAGAGAGATGTATTTTGAGTTGGGATTTTTTATGGGAGAGGTATGTCACATAATAAATATGTGTGTTTCTCCTAGGTGGGCCTATTGAATGGTTTATTTGAAATGATGGTTTATTGAAAAACCATGGTTTTTAGGAAGAGAGAGTTATGATTGTCATGATTAATAGGAGGATTTCAATTTGGGGAATAACATTGCAGGTTGTGCTGTCTATGGGATTAATTCATACTTTGGTAAATTAATAAATATAAAAATTATTTTAGAGAGGTAAAATTTAGATGATTTATTGACCTTTATAAAAATACCAATACCCTTATGATTTTCTCCTTTTTCTGATTTTCTAGTTGTGATATAGAGGCCTCTCTCATGGTGCAATAGAGTTTTGGGATATTTTTTATATTTTCATTAGTAATATCTATAGTGTGTCCATGGATACCGTGGAATAAATTCATAACAGATGATTTCTAGGGTTTTTATGTTAGATTAGAAGACATGGACCTCTTTTTTGCATCATGTAGATATAGAGGCTAAATTTTGGGGTATGACCTTCAGTATCATCACGTTGTGCTTTATCTTTCATGATGTTAAACTTTTTTTATTGTATTAGATAAAAATATATTGATATTCAAATGGGGAATGTATAAGGCCATAAAAGGGAACATTGAATATAATTTCTAGAATTTTGGTCAAATTAGCCTCATTGCAGCATGACCTTGATCTAATGTTGCACATTTCCTTAAATTAAACAAGTGAATTAAATTTACTAGTCTATCTGAATTATTCAATTTTCATTTGATTTATCATAAACCCCAGGCGATCATAGTTGTTCCCTTTAAGGTCTTTGAGAGATAACCTTGGGCCTTCCCTATAATCTATTTAATCATTTAAAATTATTTTATTTTATGTGTAATAATGGTAAGCTCAAATTTTTGTGTTTTTTTATGGAAGACCACCAATTAGAGATTTTATTTTTTATGTTGTTTTTAAATATCATAAATTTTCATTTTTAAATATTTTATTTTCTTTTTATAAATAAATATTTTCTTATACCATCTCTTGTTTTTTTTGTGACATGATCATCTCTAAAAAGGTGCACCTTGACTGTAATACTTCTTTTCCCCTTATTTTTTTCTCTTTTCCCACTTCAATTTTTTATTTTGTAAAAAATATTGTAATAAATAGAAATTATACCAAATGTTTCTATGAAATGTAAAAATTGTAATAATTTTTTTTATTATAAATAT
Organism: Viscum album; assembly: GCA_963277665.1. Taxonomy (NCBI): domain Eukaryota; kingdom Viridiplantae; phylum Streptophyta; class Magnoliopsida; order Santalales; family Viscaceae; genus Viscum; species Viscum album. The sequence continues at coordinate 449,472,170 of OY728127.1, forward strand.
TTTAAATTATTTTGGACCAATTAACCATCGATGTTTTTTTCAGCTTACCAAACATGATTTCTAATCTGCAGATGATTTAATTGAGAACAAAAGTGTGTTCATGGTCCTACCTTTCAATTTTAGTCACCCATTAATCAAACAAATGTCTGGTTGATATTAATTATTTTACTCTCATTTTTTCAAATTCACTCAAATTACCAGATGACCCTATATCACTTGATATTATAAGAAATTAAGAATAATTTTTGAGATGAAACCATAATTCACACCCTATCTTAGAATATACATATATAAACTTATATTTTTTGATTTTTTTGGATAAAATAGAGCTACATACACCACTACATAAGTAAATTTCTTGTTGGGGGTTTTTTGTTAATTAAATAATTTAAAAAATACACAGTGTGTACTGGGATTTCATAATCTTGGATAAAAATACATTTAGTTGAAAATAAAATTTATATATTTTATATATTATATAAAACTAGATTATGTGTTCCTCAAATAATTATATTTGTATGTATAAAAAATCATCAGGAAATTATATAAATTCCTATATTATCACACACACATATATAAATAAATATTTAAATGATATAAATTGAAACTATAAATAAATCCTTTGATAATATATGGGAGATTATCTTGTAAGATAACAATCACATATTTTAATCACCCCTCAACCATCTCGTTAGGATTCATTCTTTTCCATTATTTATTTTTTTACATGTTATATATAAATATTCAATTCTGTAGTAAATCTTTTGAGAATAACATTTAAAAAACAAAAAAAATAATTATAAAATGATAGTGGAATGAATATAGTTCCACAAATTGCAGATGTCCCCAGGAATTGAACAAGTCATAGGTTTGAATCCTACCCCTTTAATTAGAGTCAAATCTTTTTCAATTAATTCTATTAAATGAGTGCACTTCATTATATTTTTATACATTAGGTAGAATGAATGTAATTTTTTGAAATATATATAAAATACAAAATAAATAATAAAATGTTTTTGGTATAATCTTTTATCCAATAGTAGTTGGATATTAGTGTGATTATACCCACCATTAGTTTGAATCCAACCCATGAATGAGATCAATGTTTCTTCCTCACTCTTTAATTTATGTAATTGAACATCTTGTATGTCAATATTAGCACTGTGTATAATATCATTATAAATATTTATTTTATCAATAATTTTTTCTTCATGGTTGGAATAAAGTAAAAAACCAAAAAAAACTATATCCACTATGTTTTATCTTCACATTCAACCCTTTATCTTAATACAACGAGGAAATTGAAATGTTTATGGAGGGGTGGATTCTTTATGAATTTTTTAAAAAATATTTTATAGAATTTTTATGTTTTAATCTTATATCTTCTTTTACTATCTCTTTTTATCATGGATTTTTTAGGTTTTTTTCCCTTTTTTATCTCTTTCTTCTCTCTCCCATGTTAGAACATTCATTATAAATATATATATTATTATAGAAGATACTTAAAATGCATGTTCACTTTTCCTTTTTAATGTATTTTTAACATTTATTAATAATTTATTTAAATGATGAAAAGTTAGAGTGATCGAGGATTTAACATTTATTGGTGATTTTAATAAAATTTTATTTGTGTTAATGAGTCGAAGAATTATATCTTTATGAAAAAATTGAGATGATTATATTCAATATGTGATATGTTAATTATATAATTATTTCCTTTAATATCCCCACACATAATTATAAAAAATCATGAAATTTTGATATATCTTACATAATATATAGTAAATATATGATTGGTAAATTTTAATAAAATATAAAAAAATACATTTCCCATTTATTTTCCTCTTAGGATATCTATTTTCTATATGCTCTAAATTTACTGATGGTTTATAACTATTTTTTATTGAAAAAAAATATTCAAAAAAATGTATAGAAGAAAACATAAATTTTTAACTTCCATAAATTTTTTAATTAATGGGTTTTTAAATGTGATTGTAAAAGCTAAACATAGGGTTTGAAGATAAAGAACTTATAAATCCAATAAATGAATAAAATGATAATGTTATCACATAGAAATGCGTATTTTGTGAAATATCTAACTCATCAGTTATTTAAAAAGGATAAATATTATGTATCTCCTCCAATTTTGGTTTAATAAAATTTTTGAGATAATTATCTCCATGCCTATAGAGATTGAATCTTTAAAATGGTTCTTTTTTAACTCAAATTTATACTATTAATTATATACCTTATAATTTTAATTATTCATAATCAAGGTAATATCTTCATGAATCACCATTTTATGAAATGTGAACTCACCTAAAAGAGAAAAATATTTGGTTCGGGGTGTGATCACATTTTGATTCTCTATATACTTACACCATTAAAATAATATGTTTAATTGATTATGGGTTGTTATTTTTTATCTATTGAATCATATATACCCTATATATAATTTATATTATTAATTTAAAATATGTTTTGAATAGGTAAATTTTACATTTTTAGGGATTTTATCATAGGCTGGTGTGATTTGAAGCACTCATGAGGAAGTTGATCTAAAATATTCCAAATTAAATAAAATCCCAAGATTACTTGTGAATTACTATTCACATTTTGAAATACATTCTAATCCAATGAGGATAAAAATTTGTGGGTATGTCTTTAAAAATGTTGTATGTAATTCTATATAATAGTATGAAACAAAATTTATCCTTTTAGGGTATAAAATGTGTCATCAATAAAGATAATATTCATTGTTCAAAGTTATATTATCATATATATTATTTCCACTTTTTTTTAATATATTAAATAATTGGGTAAATAAATTTTTATTTTTATAAATATTTTAATAATATTACCTTTACAATCAAATATGGATTCCATGTGGTCTTATAAAAATAGGGTACCAAAGCCACATTCCATTTTTCATAAAAATTATCACCTCAGTTGTCCCAAATATATGTTTAACCAATGGTGTTAAAATCAATAATTTTGGAGACTCATAGTGTTCCTATAATAATCTTACATGTTTCGAATCATTCTATATATGGATTCATTTCCTTAGTTACTTATTTCAAGTCCTTTGTATTGAAAATAAAAATTATCTTCATGTTTTACATTACTTAATTTTCAAATATAAATTGATTTTTGTATATATATTTAAATAAAAAACACCATTTTCTAGATAAATTGATTTGAAACCATATATTTTCAAAACATTATGATGTCACTCAAATTATTTCAATCAGAATATTGAGTAAATGTATCAAATCTTGTTACAAAGTTAGAAATGTGCTAAAAGTCAACAACTTTTACGTTTGGGATGTTTATTATGAAAATTCATATAAATTTAGATTGAGGTCCTTAGGAATCTATACTAGAACATTTCTTTAGATATATTCATTCAAAATTTGTGAAAACCCATGGTTCTTCTTCTCTTCTATTTATTAGATTTCATTATGTTATCAAATCATCTTATTGTGAGGATATTATAAAAAATTACAAAAAATTATAGTTGTAATCATTTTCTTATAATCCTTGTATTTTTTAAATATTATAAGGAAAAAAAATTGGAATTAAAACATGTAATTCAATGGAATATAAGGATAATAGTTACCTCTAATGTAAGGGCCTAGATCCGTATGGATCGACCCTGTACATGTTTTCGAAGACAGAGGTGCTCAGAGGAGGATTAAAGTAAGTGTTGAGTATTTCATTTGTTAAAATATATAAGCATGTAGATTTAATTAAATTTAATTTTTTTACATGACATGAATGTGGGTTTCATGATGTGTAATGAATCAAAAGATAAAAATAAATAAAATTAAAAGAAGGGTTACATTATTTGGTGGAACGGAACCCTGAGGATTACATGACATGAAAGTGGATTAAATGTCATGTAAATCCTTGATTATGTATGTTTAAAATGTGTTAAATGACTTAGTTTTGTCCAATCCAATGTATTAATCCCCTCTCTATCATTCTAGGAAACCTATAATCCTTGTATTTGTTGTTTTAGATATTACTTCATCAAGAATTTATTTCTAGATTCCCTCTTTCAATCAGTCTTCAATTAAGGTAGGTTCTACCTCCATTATTGCAGTTTTTTCGATCTGTTTCTTCACATTAATCTTTCCCATTTTATGAAGCCTAATCTCCATGTTTTTATAGTGTTTTTTTGGATGTTTTTTGGTGTGTTTGTGTCACTACATTGTTGGTTGGATGCAGTTTGTTTGGGAGAGGTGATCAAGATCCACGCCATTGTTCTATTCTTGTGTGAATAACATTGACAACTTTTTGAGGTAGGGAATTCATTACTTCACTTTATTTATATGAAATCATAGAGATACCTTGATTTATCCCCTTAGATAATAATGGAATCTACTTACTAATTACTTAATCTAGACTAAGAAAAATTTATTGAAAGCATGTCCATGTTGTTGCTTTGTATTTTGATAATGGGTTGCCTCTATATTTACTAGATAGTGTGATATCTATTCCTTTATTTTATTTTCTTGTTTTTTTTTGTAGAAATTTGTAAATAATGTAAATCTGGAATAAATTGATAATTAATTGGATAAAAGATTAAAGAGGCATGTTTAATGACTCCTGAAGTTGTTATCATAATTTGATTCTAATCAAATTGATTCATGTATACATGTTTCATTAAATTATTTATTGAACCTAAGGAATGTTAAAGCTTATTGATAAAATAAGTCATGTTAAAATAATTGTTTATATAATTTTTGACAACTTTTTATAGCTTGCTTCTTAGTTTTCCTATAGTTGGAACCTGTGAGTAATAAATAGGTTAATCGTATATAGAATAAGAATAGATTGGGTGATAAAAGATAATTCTTTGTAGTATAGGATTTTCCCACTTTCGTGTAAAGGCCATGTGCCTTATTATTCATAGTTGTGAGAGCTCATTGTTTGTGAAGTCTGGATGCCTTAATTTTGGGCCAAGATCCCGGTTGTTATGTTTGTTTTCTGCATCTTGTGATATGAAGTGAGACAGTGATGGATGAGCATGGAGGGTTATTGTATTATATGGGGCATGGAGTCCCAGATGTGAAATGAGCCTAGGATGGTTGATCCTGGAGTGTTTTTATGGTATGTGTGGTGGGGAGGCCCAATTGTTATGGAATTAGTGGACGCATATGATGGTGGGATGCATCAGGATACATATGTGGGTCACGAGTAGAACATTGGAGATGAAATAATGGGTTAAAGCAGGGCTTACATGTTGATATGAAAGTTAGATGATTATTTTGATATGTTATTTGGCTAAAAACCATGTTTTTTGTTTACCTTCTTTGCTTTCCCCACTAATTGAGGTAGATGGATGTTTTTGGGTTTCTTGACTTGTTTGGTATCATAGGATGTTTTACTAGAGTACCTGGTAATATGGAAATAAAGGATGTTAAAAAAATGAATAAATTTTTTACCCATGGGGTTAGAGCTTGCTGGGATGAAATGCTGAGGTTATAATTCTGAGAAGTTTTGGACTCTATTTTCTTATGCCTAGAGGGAATGGAACATTATTGTAATGCTAACATAATGAAATGTGTAAAATGATAATGGTTAATTAATGGTAAAAAATAATTAATGTAGAGTGAAAGTAATGAAAAGTAATAAAATAATTTAACATGGCTCTTTAAATGTTTGTGTGCTTTAATGATATCTGGTCATAGTAGTGCTAGCTGATAATCTAAGAGACGTCAGTAGTAGTTGAGTCTTATACTAGTTTATTCCCATAGTGTAGTTGTGATCTATATTATATCATGTAATTTTTGTGTTTCTATATGCTACTACACCCTTTTAGTTAGGGAAAATGAAACTATAGGCATTTTGAGCCCTGGTAAATGATTCTTCTAACATTATGATGGGAGGATGGATGGCTGAAAACCCATTTTTTTTCACTCTCTTCAGTTGGTATTTACTTGTTCTTGTATGCATGATGGTTAAATTTACACATATATGTATAAATAGGGTTGTCGTGGATTTTTTTTATTTCACACAAATCTATTCTGGATATAGTTTTTTAAGGAATATTGTAGGTATAATGTGTATAGGTTATGATGGATTAAGGGTCCTTACTCAGGTATTGGTTGTGATGGCTTGAGGTATAATACTAGATGTAAGATAAACATTATACTGGTTGTGGTGGATCTCAAAAAATGAATGGTTAATTTTGGTTATGTGGATGTGGTGGTGTGTTACACTAGGTGAATGTTGTGGTGCTTCGCCCTAGTGTATGCAGGTTGTTCTTTTTGGACAGAGATGCTTAGGACGTGCAACAATGGGGAAGAGAGAGAAACTAATGGGGAAGCGGTAATGGGGTATCCTTGATATTATTTATTTTATTATTTTATCTTGTACGTGATACTTGGAAAGAGTAACCATGTTGTGGTTGGGAATATAGTATTTTTGTCTAGGGGATGAGTTAGTGTCACTAATTGTTCACTATTCTTTAGCATGCTTTATTTAATTTTTCACAATAGGGTTTAGGGATGATCCTACTGAGTGTAATTTAATACTCATCCTACATATATATACACATGTTTTAGGTCATTCAGATAAGTTTTGAGATCACTCAGGTAACTACTAGCTTGGGGTTTAGCAGGAGTTGTTTGGGCTTCGTGGCCACTTTCGTCAATACTTTTATTTTGAAACTAGTAGTTTTCCTTTAATTTATAGTAGTTATTTTAGGAAATTATATATATGTAATTGGTTTTTATTTTATATTGTAGTATAATTAGGATTTGGTTGGTTTCTGACTTATCTATATCTTTTTATGAGTTCTGTTAGAGGGTAATGCCTCTCATCTAAGTGTTTACTATACCCTTGGTGATAGTTTCCAACCCAGGGCCTACCGGAAGTGGGAATTAGCCATCACTATTTCTATTCTTTTTTTATGAACTAGTAGGGGTACACTTTGCTGGGAGGGGGTCATGATAGAGTGGTATAAGATATCAGGTAGAGGTATATGTTTAAGTATGGAGTTTGGCATAGGTGATGTTGTGTGGCATGGTAGGGAAACAATGTTAGCTAAGGTTAGCAATCACTGTAAACATGTGAGACTGATAGAGACACATTAATTTAGTACCCCCTTTAATCTGATGCATGGACCTTTAATATTATAGTGGATACTGAATATGGTGATGTTGGTTGTAGGGTAGGGACCTAGGAAATCATCATGCATCATTCTTCTATGTTCCTGTGTTTTAAGTGGGTAGAACTTGGGATAGGTTAACCTAAAATGAATAAAATAAAAAATAATAATTATTGTTATGGTCATCCATATTCCTGGTTTAGGATCTCTAACTATTTTTTTTCTTTTGGAGGCATGGATCTTGGTTGACTTCTTTATCATGTTCACATAGTAGATATTTAGAAGGTTGCACCATCAGATCGCTATAGAGTGGAACTTAATGATGATGAAACAAGGAGGAGGTAAATATGATATTTTCATCTCTTGAGTCTAAAAAATATGAGGGCCCCATTTTGTATGTATTCATGGAAAACTGGTTAAAATTGGTTGATATACCCTTTAGTTTGATCGGTTCTTTGAAGAAGCAATGTGCATCGTTGGTTGTGATGATGTTTCATGGTGTAGAATGACAGTGGTGGTTCATGTTCCTCAATGATTTCAAGGATTATACGGTCTCATGGGAGAAGTTCCAATACCAGTTTAGATATAAGTTTATTTCTTCAGCCATGAAGGTGGACAATCTCTAGGGGCTTTATACCCTTCAGTAGGGAAGCTCTGGATTGTGAGAGTTTGGTATCCATTTTAGGAACCTTCTATGATATTCTTCATACCTATTTTTAGATTAAGAGGCTAGGTTGAAGCATTTTGAAGAGGTTTTGCATCCAGATATCCATTTTCAGTTCACCCTGTTTATTATAAAGATGTATCTCATGGTGCTAGGGAAAGTTGATGTCATTGATAGGATGTGATCCATAACCAAATCATCATGATAAGGGAGCCATTATTATTCCTCATAAATTAGATTTATTGTCTAGTGTTCTTGGTTTCCATGATATAAGAGCTTCTGATCAGCCAGAGGTAGGTCCCATTCCTCAATAGCTCATTTCTTAGGGGTCGGATCTTAGGCCAATTACATGGTATCTTATGCATATTTTTTTAGAGTTTTAGGTCATTAATGGTAAGAGTGCCCGACCTTTATGAGTAGTAAGTGTGCTAGTTGAACCGCTTCAACCTCCTCCACTAAGGTAGTTCCAACCAATACAGTGGCAGCAGGTTTCTCAAGTTTGGGATTAGCAAAGAGTGGATGGGGAAGGTTGAAGATATCCCTAGGATGCTCCCCATATTCAGAGAGAAGAGTGTAGCCATAGAGATGGTTTTATTTAGGGTCTAAGAGGTTGTGGAGAAAGTCATGTTTAGCTTTATTCTTTATATTTATTAGCACTCGGTGATCTAAATATCATTTGAGGTTCCATTTTCTTTTTTTTTCTACTTGGGGGGGAATGCCTTTTTTGATCTAGGAGTGACACACTATTTCATATCACCTGCCCTTGACCATGATTTGATACTTGAGGTGGAGAGGCTTCCGGTTCCCTTGGCATTAACTATGCTAGTTGGAGGTCTAGAAAAATTGGTTGATGTATGTAGATACTGTGAGATATTTCTGGTGTATCACCTCTCTTGGGGATATTTCCTATGTTTATATATACATAGTTGTGACATCATCCTTGGTATGGATTGGTTGTATTCGGTGTAGATGACATGGATTACCTTAGGAGGGAGATTTTTTCTGTATATGCTGGTGGAGAGCTAGTAGTGTTTGTTGGAAAGTGATACCCTTAGATGGGTCAGCAGCATATTCCATCCATGTCATACATGAAGGATGAGTTGATGCTATTTTTTTCAAAGGTTCAGCAGTCAGCATTTCCCAGGGTCTTGTAAGAGTACCTTTATGTCTTTCCAGAGCAGGTTTTAGAGTTACCCCCTTGAAGAGAGTTTGAGTTTGGGATCAAGCTATAGTTAGGCATGTCACTTATCTTGATGTCCACATATAGGATGGCTCCTTATGTGTTCCAATATATTCGTATATATCTCAATGGTCTATTGGAGCGTGGTTTTCTTTGGCTGAGTGTGTCTTCGTGGGGTGCACTAGTTTTGTTCGTGAAGAAGGTTGATGGCAGTTTGTGTTTGTGTATCAATTATCATCACATGAACCATGTGATTATGAATAACCGATATCCTATTCTATGTATTGATGATTTATTTGATCAAATTAAGGGTACAAGATGGATCTTGAAGATTTATTTATGCTAAAGATATCATCAGATGTGTGTGAATGATGAGTATATCCTATAGACTTCATTTTGTTGACTTCATGGGAATTAAAAGCTTACTGTGATTTCATTCGATGTGAATAATTCTCCAGTTGTGTTCATGTTTTTAATTAATATTGTGTTCCATGAGTTCCTAGATATGTTCTTGGTGGTTTTCATCGATGACATCCTTGTGTACTCTAAATCTAAGGAGTAGAATACAGTGAAATTGTGTGTTGTTTCAGGAGTTCTTCATCATTAGACTCTATTTGGGAAGTTTTTGAAGTGTGATCTTTGTTCTTTAAAAGTATGTTTCGTGAATCATGTTATATCCTATAAAGGATTAGCTTGGATTCATATAAGATAGAAGAATTTGTGTCTTGGTAATCCCCCAATATAGTGGTATATGATCAATGTTTCCTTGGTCTTTCAGGATATTATAAAAGGTTTGTAGCCATTTTCTATTGGGTTTCAACTTCTCTAAAAAAATTTACCAGAAAGGATTAGGGGTTCTTGTATATTGATCAATGTCATATAAATTTTTGAGTATCTGAAGGAGATGTTGGTCAACACCCCATTCATTATCTGCCAACAGATGGTGTTCAGTTTGAGTTTTTCTGTGATTCTTTGTATCTTGGGTTGGGTGGTGTTCTAATGCAGTATAGATTGTTTGTTTCTTATTAGTATCAAAAGTTACATCCTTGTTAGTGTAACAATTCCTCCTATAATCTTGATTTAGTGGTGGTAGTGTTTTCCCTTAATTTGTGGGTAAATTACCTCATCGTAGAATGTTTTTTAGTCTTTTCCAATCAAAAGATCACGAGGTATGTTTTCTGCCAACATGACTTGAACTTGCATCATTGTCGGTGGATGGATTTATTATTGGATTATGACTTTGATATTTCATATACACCTAGAAAGGGAAATATTATGTCTGATTGTTGAGCAGGAAGTTGTGTAGTAATATTGTTTGAGGATATGGGGATTTTAAGAGAGTGATGGAATAAATTTAATCATTGTATCTAGATATGGAAGAAGTTATGGGTAGAGGTTTTATTTTTTTGATGATGGTTTAGTCATATCAAGTGTATTAGGTGGAGGAATCCTAGTTGGGGGATCTTGAGGTAGAATTCTAGAGGGACTGAATTATTTTTGTTGAGGCCCATGATGGTCGGTCTGAGGATGAAAAACACTGAGTAGTGTTTTAGGGAAGGATTTTCATTCCTTTGGAAATGTGTGATATGTTTCTTAGATATTTCCATAGTTCTCCATTAGCGGTACATATTGGCCTAAAAAATATGTATCGATACTTAAGAGGACATTTTTAGTGGCTTGGGATGAAGCATACAATTGCATGGTTTGTGTCTCGATGTTTGGTCTGTCAGAAGGTGAAGGCTGAGCACTTTGTTCCTAGTGGGTTTTCCTAGTTGTTAGATGTTACTCAGTGGAAGTGGGATTACATCTTGATAGAAATTGTTATCATTTTACCTCAATCTCTAGGATGCTATGATGATATATGGGTGTTAGTGGATAATTTGATGAAATCCTCCCACTTTATAGTGATCAAGGGGTCAAGATCAGTGGAGGTTTTGTTGACATATTATCTAGAGGAGTTGGAGATAGTCTATGGGGTACTAAGGATGGTCATTTATAATCGAGATCCCTTCTTTACAAATAGGTTTTCGAGAGGTCTCTATAATTATTTTGGTACTCAACTATGCCTTAGCACTAATTTTTATTAGAAAATGGACAATAAAATAGAGAAGATCATCCTAACTTCTGAACATATGACGTGCTCTTATGTCATGGATTTTCGGGGTTTATAGATGTGGAAATTTCTCGTAGTATAGTGCTCTTACAGAAATATTTTTCACTCCAACTTCTATATAGAACCATTTTAAATTTTGTATGAATTCCCTTGTTGTTCTCCATTGTGTTGGACTAGGGTGATAGAGTTATTAATTCTTAGGCTAGAACTGGTATAGAATATAAAAATGATGGTTTTGGTGATTCATGAGAGGATGAAAGTAGTGCATAAATATCATAAATCCTTTTCGGATCATAGGATGATACCTTTTTAGTTCAACATTGGGGATCATGTGTTCCTAATGTAGATTACCTATCATTGGATGTGAAGGTTTGGTCACTGAAGTAATATTTCTCCCTAGTTTTTTAAGACTTTCAAGGTGTTGGCTCATGTTAGAGCCATGGTATATTGGATAGCACATCCCCCATAGATGATCTAGTTACACGATGTTTTTCACATGTTAGAGCTCTGTATTTATCTTTATGACAACTATAACATCATCGATTGGGGTGAGATTGATGTTAATGATGATGTGACCTTTGTGGAGTAGCATGTAGATATCCAGTACTTCCATGAGAAGTTGTTTCATGGGAATTTTATTACCATTTTTCATGTATTGTGGCAGAACTGTGGCATGAATCAGAGTACCTAGGAACATGATTCATAGATATGCACTCAGTACCCCGATTTTTTTGATGTTTACCTCTTCTCTCTTAACAGAGTTTGTTTTATTTTTGTAGGAATTTTCTAGTTTATCAAATGGATCTATATTATTGAATATTGTGTAATACTCTATTTCCATGGGAGGTGAAGACACATGGGGTATTCCATGTGATTTATTTGTTTAGTTTATTCTGGTTGGATGAGTCTACTCTCCTACTATATGTGTTGAAAAAGTAATGAGTAGTTCATCTACTCACTATGTCGATATCCTTGTGCTAGGATGAGGTGGTTGAGCTCTTGTGGTGGCAAGGGACATGATAGGTATCTCATGTAGTGGTTATTTGGATGAAACCTTTTATATTTCATATATAGGATGGTTTTGGGTTTATAAGGATGAGAATTTTTTTATAGGTGTCTAATTTGAGGGTCAGATCCACATAGATTGTCCCTTTGCATGGTTTTGAATACTAAGGTGATCAGAGACGGCTCAGAGAATGTGTAGAGTAGTTCAGTTTCTAGAAGTTGGATGCATGGATATATCAAAACGTGTAAAGACTTTACACAACATGAAAGTGGGTTTCAAGATGTTTAATTATTTAGGGTTTAAAAATAAATAAAATAAAAAGAGGTGAAAAATTTTTTGGTTGAACTAAACCCTGAAGATTACACGATGTGAAAGGGTATTACACATTTTGTAAATCCTCAATGTTGTAGGTTTTAAACATTTTCATCCATTTGGGTTTGTCTAACCCTATGGATATAGCCCCTCTCCCTTGTTCTAGGTAAACTGACAACCCCCTCTTCAATATTTTGGAGATTCCTTCATCAAGGATTGATTTCTATATTCCCTCCTTCGATCCATCTTTGATCTAAGGTATGTTCTACCTATATTCTTATGGTTTTTGTGATATAGTTCATCTCATTACTCATTTACATGTGATGGTGCTTGATCTCTATATTTCTGATAAATTTTTTATGGTAGTTTATTAGCCCAGTGGTGACACAACATCCTTCAGTGGATGTAATTCGTGAGGGAGAGATGATCGGGAACGGCAATGTTGGTATGTTCTCAAGAAAATAATATCAACACCCTTTTTAGTTGGGGGATTCATTGCTTCTATTTATTTACTAGAGATCATATATATAGCATGATTTATCCCCATGGATCACAAAGTAATTAACCTAATAATTACATGACTTGGTTTAAAGAGTTGGAATCAATCGCATGGTAATGTTTCTTCTTTGTACCATGATAACATGTTGCCGATTGATTTTCTAGATAGTGTGATATCTATTCATTTCATGGAATATCACATTTTTCTTGGTGGATATTGATAAAGAAAGTAAAGTATGAATTAACTAATAATTAATTCTCTAAAATATTAAATATGAATGTTTAATGAATCTAGTTTTGGTTTTTGTAATTTGATGATAATCAAATTGATGCAAGTATGTATATTTAATTGAATTGGTTAATCAACCTAAATCATGTTAATGTTTGTTTATAAAATAATTAAAGGCATGTAAAATTAATTGTTTAGATAATTTGTGACAACTTTGGATTGATTGCTTCTTATATTCTCGTAGCTGGTACCTATGAATAGTGAATAGGTTTATTCAAGATGGAATAATAACTGTTTCTGTAAAAAATATATTATGACTTATAGGGAATTATTTTCCTACATTTTTAAGGGACAAGTGCCTTGTGCTTTGGATATGTGAGAGATCATTATATGTGAAGGATCGATTCCTTGATTTATGGACAAGATCCAAGTTTTTATGTTTGTTTCCTATAACTTTTGATGTGATGTGATCCTGGGATGGATGATCCTAGAGTTTTGTTGTATTATATGGGGTGGGGAGGCCCAGATGTGACATGAGCCTATAATGGTTGAGTCTGGATTGCTATTGTGGTATGTGGGGCGGGGAGTCCCGATTGTTGTGGTAGCAGTTGATGCATGTGATGGAAAGATGCATCAGGATATTTATTTGGGTGTCGAGGAGGACACCAGAGATGTCAAAAATGGGTATAAACTAGGATTACCCATTGATATGAAAGTTATATTCTTATTTGAATATGTTTTTTCTAAATGGCTAGGTTGTTTTTTATCCATTTTTCTTTCCCAAATACTTAAGTTAGATGGATGTGTTTGGATTCTTTACATGTTTGGTAGATTATTATGTTTTCCTAGAGTACCTTATAATATGAAATGTAATTATATTAATAGTTGAATAAATGTTTGAACCATGGGATTAGAGCTTTATGAGATGCAATTATCATGCTATAATTCTGAGAAGTTGTGGACTTAGTTTTCTAATTCCTAGAGGGAATCGAACTATGTTTCAATGCTAACGTAATGAAATGTCGAAAATGAAAATGGTTAATTAATGGTAATGAATTAATTAATATAAAGAAAAACTGATAAAAAGGAATAAAAAAATTAATGTATCTCTTTAAATGGTTGTGTGATTTAAGAAATCTAGTTTTAGCAGTTGCAGCCAAAAATCCAAGAGACTTTAGCTACAATTGAGTTTGTGACTAGGTTATGCCCATAGTGTGGTTGTGAGCAACATTATAGACCAGACTTTTTTTATTTATATATGCTACTCCACCATGTCGGTTAGGGAAACTGACACCCCGGTGATTGTTATCTTGGGGTTTATTTTCCCTTAACAATCTGGTGGGAGGAGGAATGGATGACTATGCCTTCTCTTCACACTCTCTTTGTCATGCCCCGTCTACTGGGGCCCATGCCGTGGCTACCCCAAGACCACCTTTCATAGGCTAGGGGCTGGCGACTAGCACCAAAGGCGTAAATCTCTAAACTAGGAAGGCATTGCCTTTATAACTCTAAACACACACAACAGATCACACAACTGGATACAAAACACTAAGTAAAACTGTATAACAAGAGAGTGATAAAAAGTAAAGGGGGCGGAAATACAATCCCAACTGTAAAGTACAAGTACAACTGAAAAGGAAAAAATAGATGAAACGTGAAAAGAATCTCCTGGATCATCCACCATGGATCCTACCTGAACTGTAGGTACAGATATCCTCCTCATCACTCCATGTTTGTCAGTCTCCACCAGGCACCGACTCGTCATGAGGTCCACCTCTGGGTACCCTCCAATCCTCGTACACTCATCCTTGGTCAACGCTATCGGTCGTCTGCATCTAGAAAAATCAGGTACGGGCATAGCCCATGTAGGTTTGAGTATAACGATACTCATTAGGGACCCTGATACCCTCAAGGTCTCACAAAATCCAATAAGGATAAACCACAATGTATGAAATCAATAGATAACCCCACTTAAGTATACGCCCATACATCTACCTAAGTTATCAAGTAATCCATCTCAATCCTATGGTAATCAAAAAGTTACTGACTCAGCTCACACAGGTATAAAACTTTTATAGAGAGATATTGATGATCAGATGTAGCCATTGAATCATCTATTGTTTCGAACCCACACAGGATCTAGTAACAGAATTCAGAACTGTCGAACCCACATAGGATCCAGGAACAGTAAATGGAGCTGTCGAACCCATACAGGATCTAGGAACAGTACTCAAAGCTGTCGAACCCACACAGGATCTATAAATAGTCATCAGTGCTGTCGAACCCACACAGGATCCAGGAACAGTCGTCAGTTTTGTCGAACCCACACAGGATCTAGGAATAGTCGTCCCTGCACAGCCAGCCACAGGGTTCTGCACAAAGAATTCTTGATTCTGTGAGGGTCTGCTACTCAAGCCAAGTTTCTATACATCAACTACCACAATGTCCCAAGTTGATGTATCCAAAAGATCTGTCTTTCCAAAAGGAACCCAACGCGACAGACGGTGCGTCAATCGGACGTCCGGTCTGAGAGTTATTGGCATTTCCGTTCTGAGGGCCCGGTTGGATTTAAGTTTGATCCAACCCAGCCATACCCTAACTATTTCCAAACCTCGAGTGGGGTATATCAAAAGAATTTTATTCTTACAAGGTTTCTGTCGCTACAAATGGTTCATCAATTGGATGTTCGTAGCTCAAGTTACAGGGAAAAGTATGAAAACAGGCCAAAACGGGTTTGGGTCCGGTCCGGCCCAGTCGGACTGACCCGGCCCGACCCGGGTCCAGACTGGGTTCTGACCCAGTCTGCAGGTCTGACTCGGTATGTGGGTCTGACACGGTACATGGGTCTAACGCGGTCCGTGGGTCCGACCCGGTCCGTGGGTCCAACCCGGTCCGCGGGTCCGACCAGGTCCGTGGGCCCGACCCGGTCCACGGGTCTGACCCATTCAATGGGGACGGCCCAGCCTTCTAGGTCGGTCTAGCCCACGGGGGTGGTCCAGCCCACGGTGGCGGCCCATCCCACACTGGGTCCGGCCTAGCGGCCTGCATGGCTGGCGGCCTGCGGGGTCTGCCCTAGCTACATCTAGGGGGTAAGTCATGCCCCATGGATCTCGAATGGCTTAGCCGTTCGGGTGGGAGTCAAACCGGAACCATGTGGAACGGGTCCATGTCATGTGGGACTTAGCAGTGGGTCCCGCTCCTCCCATCTGGTCAAGCGGCAATCCGACTCTCGTGCAGCACAGATGCTCTGCGCCTCCTCCGGTGACCCAGCGGCTAGGATCGCCAGTCCTCCTCACAGTCGGCCTTGTGTCAGCCGTCGTTGCACCACCGCGACCAGGGGTTGCGGCCCCCTTTTGCTCCACCGCATGGTGTTGTTGCGTCATTCCTTCTCCGGTGACCCGGTGGCTCGGGCCACCGATTTCCTTCATGGTCGGGCTTGCACCGGCCACCGCTGAACCGCCGCGGCCCATTGGTCGCAGGTTACCCCTCCAGCAGTACGGTTGTGCCTTCACCATCCATACGGTGATGATTGATGTTCCATCCTTCTGCGAACTTTCCTTGGGTCACTGGACGAGTTCTGGTGACCTAATTCTCTTTCTGGAAGTTTTCGTGCACCCCTCGAGACGTCACCTTCGATCCGCAACCATTTTTGATGAGTAACGCTCATCTCGGACTCATTCCACATTTAGCGTCAAAATCCAAAAGAAAGGTAGAGGGGTCGGGCTGTGTTCGTTCGGCCATCACCCTCCGTGTCAGAGTGATATAAAATGGCTTTGATTCTTAATCCTAGAAGCAAGGAGAATAACTTGCAATAATTAACCAAGCTTGAACCCCTACCTCGGATTCATTGTCATTGGAAAATAAGATGAATAAGTTGAGGATGACGTCATCAGCGTTCTTTAAGGATGGTGCTTCCTCCCTTGTTCTGGTTGGAGATCAAAGAAGAAGATGTTCGTTGTCAGCGGATGAATTGTTCCTCATTATTCGATGGTCGTTCTTCATTGGGAGGAGCATTCTTCATTCGGAGCATCTCTCAATAATCCTCCAATCAAATCACCAAAGTGAATTGACATTCCAAATAATATATTTTATTATCTATTATTTCTTTGTTAAGAAATTCAAAAATAATTCTTAAACACTTGGTTGGAAAAATTAATGTGAAAGGTTTTGGCACCATTAAGTGGGGGGCTCAAGAGGTTTCTCCCCACTTAATGGGGAGTTCAAGAGGTTGTAACCTTGGGTGGTCCCCACAAAATTAATCCTCACATGGGAGGTTGATTTCAGGTGGGCCCCACCACCATAACCTCTCATGGGAGGTTAAGGTGTGGCGGTCCCCACCTCCAACCTCCACATGGAGGTTTTAAACAACTAATAAAAATAAGGTTTACACAACTTTATTTTTATTTAATTCATTAAAATCCAAAAAACTATCTTTTATTTACGACCAACTGCCATCGAGGAGAAAGTCTTTTTAAGAGAATACTGGCACTTTGAGTTCAACGGTGCCCTCAGATTTCAATTCTGATCGTCGGTTCAAAAGTTATAAAAGCTCGTTCGTACATTTACTGAACGTACCTGAACAAAACTTCAGAAATTTATTCCAGGCATACCGGGCCTCAGAATCATGCAACGTCAGTTTTTGCGGACTCATAAAATTCTCATGTATTTAGGAAATAAATTTCCACTGAAATTCTGGGTCATTACATTCTCCCCACCTCAGGGATTTATGTCCATGTAAGGTACAACTCGAACTAAGGGAAAAAATGGGGGTACTGAGCACACATCTGAGACTCTAGCTCCCATGTGCTCTCCCAAAGGTTCATGTGCTACCAACGAACGCGTACCATAGGTATCGACCATTCATGAAGGACCCGCTCCTGTCGATCCTCAATCTCCACTGGAACCTCCGTAAAAGTCGCCCAATCATCGACATCCAACTCCCCATGGTCGATGATGTGAGAAGGGTCATGCACGTATCTCCTCAGCATGGATACATGGAAGACATCATGTACCCGGTGCAACTGAGGTGGAAGAGCTATGTGGTATGCCACCTCACCAACTCTGTGGAGGACCTGAAAAGATCTGATGAAACGTGGATATAACTTTCCGCCTCGACCAAATCTCTGTAAACCTCGTCGGGGTGAGACCCGTAGAAAGGCGTGGTCTCCATCCTCGAACTCTAGAGGTCTCCATATCTTATATGCATATGACTTCTGTCTACTATGTGTAGTCTTCATCCTCTCCTGGATGATCTGCACCTTCTCTGTGGTAGCTCGTACCATCTCCGGTCCCACTAGTGATGACTCCCCTGGGTCTGTCCAGCATAGTGGTGATCTGCAAGGTCAGCTATACAAGACCTCAAAAGGTGTCATCCCAATGGTGGAGTGATAGATGTTGTTGTATGGAAACTCTACTAAAGGTAAGTGATCCTCCCAACTGTGACTGAAGTTGAGGACACAAGAATGGAGCATGTCCTCGAGGGTCTGAATGGTCCGCTCAGTCTGGCCATCTGTCTGAGGATGGAAGGCGGTGCTTAGATGAAGCTACATCTTGAAAGCCTCTTGAAACCTCTTTCATAGTCGGGAAGTAAATATTTCATCACGATAGGAGGCAATAGAAGAAGGTACTCCATGTAGTCGCACAATCTCCTGCACGTAAAGGCATCTCAAGCTCTCTACTGAACCCTGATCTCAGATCGGTAGAAAGTGGGCCAACTCGGTGAGTCGGTCAACAATCACCCAGATCGAGTTGTGGCCCCTCGATGTACATGGAATTCCTGTCACGAAGTCCTTGTATATCACATCCCACTTCCACTCTGGGACCTCTAAAGGCTGAACCATGTGACGCATCGTGAGACAAACTCTACAACTGCCTTTTTCATCCCTGGCCACCGATGTTGTCGTCGAAGGACCGAGTAAATATTCACCACTCCTGGATGTACCTCTAAAGGGGATGTGTGGAACTCCCTCATCACTTCCTCCTGAAGTGACATGGGTACCATAGTATGTCCTCTAAAGAGGATGACGCGCTCCCACCTTTAGAAAATCCATCGGTTGCCTGCCCTATGGATATCTGAGAAAATCATGTCTCTCAGTCAGTGTCCCCATGTTGTGCCTCCCTGACTTGCTGAAGAAGTTGGGGAGTGACTGTAAGATACTGAAGGAAAGATACTCCATCCCTATCCACAAAGGATATCTACAAAGCAGTCAGTCGCTCTGTCGCCTCACCTAGCACCTATATACCATATCTTCTATTGAGTGCATCGGAAAAAAAATTCCCCTTCCCAAAAGTATAGACTATCTCAATGTCGTGGTCCTAGATAAACTCAAGCCAATGTCATTGTATCAGGTTCTAGTCCTTCTAAGTGAAGATATACCTGAGACTCTAGTGGTCAAAGTAGATGGTAAAACATTGTCCCATCAGATAGTTCCACCAAATCTTCAAGGCGAAGACCACTGCTCCTAACTCCAGGTCCTAGGTAGCATAGTTCTTCTCATGTTGTCTTAGATACCGAGAACCATATGCGATCAATGATCGCTCCTACATCAGGAAACACCCGATTCTGGTCCCTGACGCGCCGCAGTAGACTAATTACTCTATTCCCTCCTCTGGAAGCCTCAAGATGGGGTCAGTAGTCAGCCTCTGCCTCAGCTCCTGAAAGCTCTACTGGAATCTCTCCAACCGCATGAAGGGCTTTCCCTTCTTCTTCAAGGCTGAGAGTGGTGCTGCAACTCTGGAGAAGTCTGGAACAAACTTCCAATAGTAACCATCTAAACCTAGAAAACTTTGTACCTCCATCACACTCATGGGTGGCTCCCAAGAAAGTATCGCCTTAATCTTCGCTGGATCCACTGCAACTCTAGCCTCCGAGATTATGTGTCCCAAGAAATGATACTCTTGGATCCAAAACTGGCACTTCGAGAGCTTACCATAAAGCTGGTTTTCTCAGAGTGTGTCTAGTACTACCTGTAAATGGTAGGCATGCTCCTCCTCAGAAATCGAGTAGATCAGAATGTCGTCCATGAAGACCATGACAAAGCGATTGATATATGGATGGAAGATCATGTTCATGAGTCCCATGAACACTGCTGGTGCTTTGTTTATGCCGAATACAATAGCCAAGAACTCTTAGTGGTTGTATCAACATCTAAAGGTCATCTTGTTCACATCCTTGTCTCAAACTCTGAGTTGGTGATAGCCTGATCTGAGGTCTATCTTCGAGAACCACCATGCTCCCTTCAGCTGATCAAAGAGGTCTTAAATCCTTGAGAGTGGGAACTTATTCTTCACAGTCACCAGGTTCAGGTGACAGTAGTCAACACAAATCATCAGGCTCCCATACGCCTTCTTGGCGAATAGAATTGGGGCTGCCTAGGGAGAAACACTGAGTCGGATGAATCCCTTCCCCTATAAGTCCTACAGCTGTACACACATCTTGTGTAGCTCCACGGGAGCCATCCGATACGCTGGTGTAGATATCGGTGTTTTCCAGGGGTACAGGTCAATGTAAAATTCCACCTCTGTGTGATGAGTTAGACCTAGGAAATTGTCAGGGAAAACATCTGCATACAAGTCCACCACTACAGGATAGCTCTGACTCTCCATATCTACCACTCTGAGGGTAAGGCGGGCCAACTGATGAGTGATCGGCTGCACCCACCTCCAAGTAAGTCTTTCATGCGCGGCAAAGGCTCCCTTATCACCGGTGAAGGTGAACCTGGTCCCATCCGTGCGGACACACTGCACTTTGCGCCTAACACAGTCGATCTGAGAATGGACTGTAGATAACTATTCCATACCCAAGATGACGTTGTAAGGCCTCAATGCCGCTACTAGGAGATCCCAGCCGAAACTCTCGCTTACTAGAGTAAGATCACACTGTCAGCACCAGTGCATAATCATCAAATCTACTCATGTAGGATTCTTGAGCCGTAAGGATTGAGCCAACGGCTCTGTTGGAATCTCTGTGCTCCAAACGAGGGTGGTGGAAATGAAAGAGTGACTGGAACCTGTGTCTATAAGAACTACATCTAAGGTGGAGTAGACATAGATCGTACCTCGAATCATCTCTAGAGTGCCATAAAGCTGAGCTCTCGCCTGTCCACCTACTCCCTACGGTCAGGGTGGACCTCTTGGTGGTGGTGGTGGTGGTAAAACCTTGTAACATTGTCCACCACCAGCTGCATGACTAGATCCTCTGTCACGTCCTCCTGCGCCTTGAGGATCGCCTTGATCGAACCTCTGCCTCTACCTAGGAGATCCCTCAACTATCTTCTGATCATATGAATAGTGGGTCAGACTGTCACAAGCCGTGTGACCCTACCCACCACATGTGAAACACTGTCTGTTCCTTGAATGACTGGCTTTGTCTCGTGTGCCTCACACAACCGAACCCGAGTTCTAAGGTTTTCCATCAAATGGTCTGGTCTTCTTGGACCTCTGCAACATCAGTCTGCTACCAGCTGCAGAAGAGTCCGCTACGTGATTCTCGGTGTTGGGTCTCACTGATGGTGTCTGCTCAGCAAGGAAACTCTCCACTAATATGGCTCTCTCCAACACCTCTGCCTGCGTCGGGATACTGAGATAGATCATCGAAGCCCTGATCTCTCACATGAGCCCCGACTTGAAGGTCCAGGCCATGAAGAATGGGTCCTGCACCATATATGTGGAGTAGCGCGAGAGGTCAGTGAACCTCGCTGAGTACTATGCTGTCGTCATGCAACCCTATTGTAGATGAAGTAGCTCCTATATCTACACTGAATGTAGGGTGTTTGGGACAAACTCCACCCAAAACAGGCTCTCAAAGTCTGCCGAGAGTAGTGTCACCTTGTCATGAACCTGGAGCATCAGGATCCACCATCTACCTTCTACTGCCTGAAAGAGACTCGCGGAAAGGGTCACCATAAGGTCTGCTGGTGTCCCTACCAGTCTGAAGACTCTCAACATAGCCTCCAGCCAATCCTCACATGTTTTCGGGTCCGTATGGCCCCTATACATGGGCAGTCTCTGCTGCTGGAACTCATTTAACGCGCTCAGGCAGCGTGCACTCTCTGCTGCTAGGTCTGGTGGAATAGGTGGCCCAACGGGTAGTGGTACCGCTGGTGCCTCCGTTGTGATAGGGCCTTGCACCGAGGCCTCATCGCTCGGTAGGCTGCCATCTCGTACAAATCCTGAAACCCTAGCTGGTTGTCTGTGTGGGGCCATCCTAAAAAAGTAACATGCGTTCCATGGTCAATAAGTTATACCTAGTGAGATGACTCAAAGATATCACTAAGAAAACTCTAGAAACACACACATGCAATCAGTGCTTTCGTGCATTGAGTCGGAAATCAGAAGTCAAGGTCCTGGTGTATGGATACGTCGGCCACCGCACCAACACTGGACTCCCTGAACTGAAAACCACACTGAATACACATAACACTATTTCCTCACAGAAAAGATCATAGTCCTAAGTTTTGCGGTATAACCGACTCCTCTGATACCAATTTTTCATGTCCCGTCCCCCAGGGCCCGTACCGTGACTACCCCAAGCCCGCCTTCCATAGGCCAGGGGCTGGAGACAAGCACTAAAGGTGTAAATCCATAATCTGGGAATAAATTTCCTTTATAATTGTAAACACAAACAACAGAGCACACATCTAGATACAAAACACTAAGTAAAACTGTATAACAAGAGAGTACTAAAAAGTAAAGGGGCCTGAAATACAAGCCCAACTGTAAAGTACAAGTACAAATGAAAAGGAAAAAATAGTTGAAATGTGAAAAGAATCTCCTGGATCATCCACCACGGATCCTACCTAAAGGGTAGGTACAGATAGCCTCTTCATCACTCCACATCCATCAGTCTCCACCAGGTATTGACTCATCGTGAGGTCCACCTCTGGGTATCGTCCAGTCCCCGTACACTCACCCTCGATCTGTGTTGTCTGTCGTCTGCATCCAACACAACGAGGTGCGGGCATATCCTATTCAGGGGTGAGTATAACAATACTCATTAGGGACCCCGAGACCCTCAAGGTCTCAAAAAATTCAACAAGTATAAACCACAAAGTATGAAATCAACAGATATCACCACTTAGGTATATGCCCATACATATACCTAAGTTATCAAGTAATCCATCTCAATAATGACGTAATCACAAAGTTACTAACTTAGCTCACATAGGCATACAACTTTTTTAGAGAGATAGTGATGATCAGATGTATCCACTGAATCATCTATTCTATCGAACCTACACAGGATCCAGGAACAGAATTCAAAACTGTCGAACCCACACAGGATCCAGGAACAGTAAATGGAGCTGTCGAACCCACACAGGATCCAAGAAAAGTCCTCGAAGCTGTCGAACCCACACAGAATCCAGGAATAGTCGTCAGTGCTGTCGAACCCACACAGGATCTAGGAGCAGTCGTCAGTTCTGTCAAACCCACACAGGATCCAAGAACAGTCGTCACTGCACAGTGAGCCATAGGGTTCCGCACAAAGCATGCTTGATTCCTGGAGGATCCACTCCCCAATCAAATTTTCTATACATAAAATGCCATGATTTCAAAAGTTGATGTATCCAAAAGATTCGACTTTCCAAAATGAACCCAACGTGATAGACGATGTGTCAATCAGACGCTCGGTCTAAGAGTTATTGGAATTTCCATTCTGTGGGCCTGGTTCGATTTACATTTGATCTAACCCAGCCATACCCCAACTGTTTCCAAACCTCAAGTGGGGTATATTAAAAGAACCATTTTCTTCCAAGGTTTCTATCTCCACAGACGGTTTGTCAATCGGATGCATGTAGCTCAAGTTACGGGCAAAAGTATGAAAACAGGCCAAAACGGGTCCGGGTCTGGTCTGGCCCAGTCGGATAGACCCGGCCCGACCCAGGTCCGGACTGGGGTCCGACCCAGTCTGTGGGTCTGACCCAGTCCATGGGTCCGACCCGTTCCGCGGGTCCGACCCGGTCCGCGAAGATGGGCCGGCCCGTGAGGGCAGCCCGGCCCACACTGGCAGCCTGGCCCATGCTGGGTCCGGCCCAGCAGCCCGCACGGCGGGCGGCCCACGGGTTCTTCCCTAGCTACATCCAGGGGGAAGTCGTGCCCCCTGTATCCCAAACGTCTTAGCCATTTGGGTGGGAGTCAAACCGGTGCCACATGACGTCGGTCCGCGTCACGCAGGACCCAGCGGTGGGTCCCGCTCCTCCCGGCTGGCCAAGCGGCCAGCCGAATCCCACACGGTGCAGATGTGCCACCCCTCTTCTAGCGACCCAGCGGCTCGGGCTTCCATTCTTCCTCATGTTCGGCCTGGCGTCGGTCATCATTGCACCACCGCGGCCAGGGGTCGCAGCCCCCTTTTGCTCCACCGCGCAGCGCTGTTGCGCCACTCCTTCTCCGGCGACCCGGTGACTCGGGCCGCCGATTTCCTTCATGGTCGGTCTTACTATAAGGCCCTAGCCTTAAACCTTACTTAATCTTGAGTTATTACAAGATTACACATTGAGGATCTTTTCAGGTTTAGAGTTTTAGAGAATTAGATAATAAAACTTGCATTGCATTCCACATTTAAACAAAGTGGTTACATAAAAGATAGTATTCATTTTTTTTCATCAATGAAAACATATTTAAAATAGAACATGGATTCTTTATTGACACTTCCTTGACACTATCATCATATCATGTACCATTCCCTTGACCAGTGAAAAACATTTCAAAAACTTGGGATGAGCATAAAAAGATCAGTAAGGGTTATAAAAAGTATGGAAAGGAAACATGAGTACATATATACATAAGAATGAAATCATACTTTACCCATAAAACATAATCACTTTAACATACCTCATAAAATCATGAATAAATCATAGAAATCATAATACATAAAGGTAACTTGAGGCATTTATAACATTCTTACGTAGGGAGTAACCCTCTTGGTTACGTTTGGAATACCCATCACAGTATATTCCCTAAATCTCTTCGGAGAAACCTCATCGTTTAACCCCTTCGCATTACACAATGAATTGGAGAGCTATATCGGGCTCACTCGCCGTTAGTTTATCACAGAACTACCCGTCTTCATAACAATGCCCAAGAACCATAACATAATCGTATCACCTAAAACATGCATAAAGGAAATATAAAATTTTCACATTTCAATAACAAGATATCAATACAACACATTGATATAATAAAAACATTATGAAAGCCATTTTCAATACCAAAATAAAAGAAAAGTAAAACAGGGTATTTATTTTTCTTTTAAAAAAATGTATGGCTTGTAGAGGAAGCTGAAACTCAAATAATGGTCATGGCGGCGGAGAAGTCGTTTTTTCCACATACGTACGACAAAAACATTCCCTTTTGTCATTTAGTAAAATGCTTCATATAAAAAATATTACTTTTGGATAAACGTAAAATTCAAAGGGGTTTATACACCGTATAAAAGAAGGTTGTGTATAAAACAAAAATATGCCTCAATGAAAGGAGATTGAGACGAAGTCCCATACCACCTTGAAGCTTTTAACATTTTAAACCATTAATATCCATATAAATAAATCCTTAAAACCATTTTGAAAACATGGATATTAATAAGAACAAATCATTAAAACATTTAAAACGATATTTTGGTTAAAGGGTTTTTACCAAAATTAGAGACACTTGAATACAATAATTGAGGAATAACATTTAATCAGAACTTTATAATATCATGAGAATAAATGGATTCATGATATAATATTCCAAAAAACATTATATACACCATATAAGAGTGAATTGTTGCATAACAACAATGAAGTCTCAATAGAAATGTAAAATGTGATGAAATCCCTTATAAAGAAGGTATCCATAAATTAAGGATAAATCAATCTCAAAATTATGTGTGACAAATATAAATACACCCAATATAAGTGGGTATTAAGTGTAAAACAATAAAGGGTCATTCACACATATTCAAATGATGACATATTCAGTAACTACATGTTGAACCCAAAGAAATCGAAATTGGGTTAAAAAGTTCCCTTGGTAAAATTCGACAGCCTAACAGCGTCACTTCAAAATTCATAAAATTAGTTGATGAGAGATAAAAAGGGTATCTCATCACTTGGACAAAAAATTCACATAAATAAGGATATATAAGAACATATCCCAACATAATAGTATGTGAATTCAAAGACATAACAAAAGAAGTCTTTTAAAAAGAGGAGGGTGAAAGGTTCCCTTACCGACTTGCGTAACTTTCGAAACGTACACCCCATTGAAGAAGTGTCATATAATTAATATGTAAATACCCATAAATGGAATTATATTACAAAATTAGTATAATAATGGGCAGTGCATACACCAATCAAAGGAAATGGTGGCAAATGTAGCATAAATATCATGGGAATAAAAGTGAGATGAAAAATCCCTTATGAAAACTCGTCAGCCTAACGGTGCCACTTAAAACTTCAAAAATGGATTGATGAGATCAAATAGGGTCTCTCATCATATTAAAATAAAATTTACATCAAGAGGAATATAAAATAACATCCCCTAATGTAACAAAGAGGTGCTTAAAATAAGTGACATAAAGTACTTAAAAAGAAAGGGAGGGGTAAGATCCCTTACCTCGGGTCCGACTTGGTTTGATCGTTCTTTAACATCCTGAATAATAAACTTGAGTTAATTTCTACTTGATTAAGAACATTTTTCAAGTTCATTATTCCTTTTATATTGTAACACCCCAAGCTTCTACGGTACGCTTCTCTTTGAATAATGTTATAGCGTGTGTTGTACGCAGCATTGAGTTCTAACACACCACAACCAATCAAACTAGCCGTTATGAATAGTAATACCTGCTTTTTAAAATTATATATATTTTATATTTCAAAATGGACTTCATTTTTGGTTTCGTAATATCGAAATTATCCTAAGATGAATTTTTGGTATTTTTCTGAGAACTTCCAATTTTTATGAATAGTGAAAAATACGTAAAAATAAACTTTTTTAATAAAAATAATTTATAGTGATAAATTATATTATTTAGTGGTTTTAAAGTATAATTAGAATATATTTTTACCATTTTATCCAATGGTGTTCATTATAATTAATTTCACTTTGAAATTGGACCTAAACAATTGTCAATCTTTTGGTATATATTGTTTCTTAAAAACACGCTATTTGTTGTGACAGCGGGAATTAATTATAAAATTAATTAATGCAACATATATGTTCGAAATTTTGTAAAATAGGCATCATTTTTGAATTTGGAATATCAATTATAGCTTAGGGTGAAATTTTGGCATTGTTCTGAAAAACGTCAATTTTTTATGAATAGTGAAACTACTAAGTGGTAGTTAAAAAACTGAATTTTTCATAAAAATTAATTTTACCGCTTCTGTGAATGGAATTTCGAAAATCCGAGAAACACAGTTAATATCAAGAAGTAAAATGTGGTTCAATGAGATGAAGATAATTTTTGCTGAATAGTAACTTTTTACTTTTATTTACCACGGTTAAAAGTAAATAGGGTAATTAAGGGTAAAAATGATATTACTATTACCCTAACACATGTCCTAATTCTATTGGACAAGTTTATATCGACCAAAAACAACCTCAGGAATAAAATATTATCATTTAGGTCCACTTGGATTAGATTAAGAAATTTATTATTATTTAATTCAAAGAAGAGTTAAAAGAGTTAAAATCAAATTTTATTTACTAAAACATTTTTAATATAGGGTTATACATAAGATAAATTCGATTTTAAACATTCATTATAAAGATAAAATGATTTCATACATAATTATATTTTATTTATAATTTTTATACATTAAATAATTTAATTTATTTATGACACAATGATGATGCAGTAATTACCATAATAGTGAAAAATTAAAATAATTGATATTATAAATACCCAAATAAATATAATTTGAGACTTTTAATGAATTACACTAATTTTATAGGATAATATGATATATTATGATTTATTTAATTTACTTTCATCGAAGTAATCATTCTGTTATAAGTTTCACAAAAATCAACTATTGAATAGTGTCAAAATTGACATAAAAGAGTTTTTAAAACAAATATTATATTATTAATTGATATTAAATTTCAAAAAATCTAATGTTAGGCCAAGAGACTTATATCATGATAGGTGTATTATTAATGGACCACTTGGGGGTCTCTTGGATGTATATAGTAAGTTTATTAACTATATAATATAAAAATACAAAGTGACATGGTAAATGTCAAACTAATTAACTAAGAGTTAAAACTAAACGATAAGGTTAATATAGTAACCCAACCCTATCTAAATTATATTGGTTGAATTTTTTTCGACCTATCACCACCTTAACCTTTTAATAATCAACTTTTGAGCCATTATAAACTGAATATGAATTTATTATAAATTAATATTTCTAGCTTTTCCAAAGGTTCCCCTCACCCCTCTTATAAAAGGGCACTCCCCCTTATCATTACTTCACACCTTCAAAGCCTTTTGGTTCTGCCAAAATCTGCCCAAATACTCTCTAAACTTACCTCACTATAACCTAGAGGCCTTATTTTGATCAAAAATCCATCCTAAGGATCCCTTTTGATCAAATAAAAAGGAAGAACCCGAAGAAGAGGTAATGTTTTCAACACCCTTTTTCAAATTCATTTCTTCTTCCACTTCTTCTTTCTTTGTTAATACCATTCTAAAATAATAACTCCAGTATCTTATATATACTGTGATGTTATTATAAATATGGTACAACCATATTCAGTATTCTATCCACCCTTTGAATAACATGTCACCATACGTGCGTACGTACGGCTTACCGTCTCCACATCGTGGTGTAACTGTTATTCAATATATTATTATTTGGATGGGTATAATAATGATGTGTAACTCATATAAATAATAAATATAACATGATAATGATTTTTTATATATGATATACTATCCAATTATATATTATTTTAATATCAAAAGAATGATATTGTCGCTCGTGCGTACGTACGGACTACCGTCTCCTTGAACGCGATGAGATTCATTCTCCATTGTATCCATTCAAGTATAATTATCATTTGATGATTTAAAAATAATTTTTAGTGACTTGATATCATTCTGGATATAAATAAGATACAACCTATCCATGACAAACATGGCTTACGTAACAAAACATATAAAAGAAAACGAGTAAGTTAACACCCGAAGGACGATAATACTAAGATATTATTAACAAAGCAATGTTAAAAGATCATATATGATATCATATTAATATATATGATTCTTGTATAATTTAATAACAATTATTTCACCATTATACAGGAGGTTAACCTACCCTCAACCAAGTAAAATTACGAGGTAAGGGTTATTTCACAATCTCTTCATTATCTGAGGTTTTTTATACGTAATAATCTACTGGGATATCTTTATCATCCACATCCATGTTTCTTAAAAATGTATTTCAAAACATTTTTACTATTTATAAGAATATGGGTTAATGTCATTTATACCCTTGTTTGTCTTTTTATAAGTGGTTTATAAAGGAATCTTTCTGTCGTTTTCCAAACAAGGTGCTTTTTAACCTTTTCGACAGAATTAAGGTAAGAATGTTTTTGTTAACTTATACGGCAGGTGCGGTTATTTTCCGCCGTTATAAAATCGTCGAAGCTTACCTTACAAGCTTATAAGAATGTTTTCAAATAAAATGTTTTATTTCATAAATATATGACTCTTAAATGATTTCATAATAGAAAGAAATATTTCTCTAAAAAGAGTTTTGATTTCATCTATGTCAACATCCTTGATTGATTTTATGCTTATTTGAAGTTGATTTATTATGATACAAAACTTCTATATTGTATTGAAGGTTTTGTGATATGTTTGACTGTGGATGTTCTATTTTTATACCGTTCATAGTTTATGGTGAAATTATTAACATTTTGTATGCTAGTTTTAATACGAATGTTTATGTTATGTTTAAACCTTTTCATATGGGAATGCATTGGACTTAATATGTGACGGGTGGAGCCCGCTATAGCTCCTCGATGCATCGGTAGGTCTCATGAGACAAACTAGTGTCTTGGCACAAGGCCTTAGAAAAATCTTATTTGTATTCTTGGCACAAGGCCTTGGCTATGTGGTTATGATAGTCTGGCATTATGCATTCCATCATTATGAAAGTGGTAATTGATATTCCATGTGATTATTCGATTAGTAGAATATCCATGTGAATAAGTAAATGGCATTATTTCATTTTATTTTTGCCATACTATGTTGAAGTTCAAGTTTAAAAGGATTTTTTTTAAGTTATACATTGCCTTAAAAGTTTATTCTTATTTATGAAAGTTTTTGCTATATTGTTATCCTTACTGGGCATTTGAGCTCACCCCTTTTCTATGTTTTATTTTTCCCAGGATGTGAAGAAGTAATTTATAAATGACCTACAGGGATAGTATGTGGGGATATGAGTGTGGGATATAGATACTATGTTGTTGTAGTAGTTTTTCACTTTATGATGTAATGTAAAACTTTATGAATATATCTATTGTTTCCAAGGCTATTAAACCAATCGGTCTTTCGAGATTTTATCTTTCTTGTGATCATGCCAATGTTATGTAATAATGCACCGACTCTAGGTAACTGGGTTCGGGGCGTTACAGTTGGTATTAGAGGAAGTTTAGTACAAACCTTGGAAGCTAGATTTAGATAAACTCTGATTATAGCATGTAGACCTAAGATGAACTTTGAGGATTAGTATAGAAGAACTTCCTAGAATTTAGGTATTGTAGGGATTTTGTGAGTTTTTTTAGCAATACATCCCTATTTGGATATTAGCAGGTAGAGGCGGCTCTGGCACAGATGTACCTAGGGGTAAAACCCGAAAACACCTCTTTGAGCTAGACTCGAATGGGAACTAGTGCACGACAATGGGCCTTGCTGCACTCTTGGTTACGAAACTCCCGGGGGATATACTTAGGATAACTATCATTTTCTTTACAAATAATTATAAAGGGTTTATGAGTATATACTTCCTCAAAGAAAACATTTTTATGATTATGGATTATATCCGTAAATAGTTCAATTTATGTTAAGTGTTTTATAAGTATGGGATTATGTATTTTGATTCATAAACTGATCTAGTTTATGCTATTGTTTAGAAATGGCACCTAGTGGAAGAAATGGAAACTGTATCAATGCACACACTCCATGTTGGGATTTCCCTCCTGCTCAAGATAATTATAGTGGATCTGGTGATGCAATTGGTGCTGATCAGCTAATCACTATACTGGGACAACTTACTCAGGTTATGAATAATAACCTTACCCTTATGGAGCACCCTCATCCACAGTGTGGAGGATCAATGTTAGATCGCTTCATGAGTTAACAACCACCAACATTCAATGGGATTAAAAATCCCTTAGTAGCTGAGAAATGGATATTTTCCCTAGAGAAAATATTTCAGGCTTTGGGGAGTAGTGAATGGGAAAAAGTTATCATGGCAGTTTACCGCCTCACTGGAGATGCTGATCAATGGTGGTAATTGATTCAAAATATGAAGGAAGATGATAACGTATCAAATATGGAATCGAGGGAGTTCAAATATCTGTTTTTAGAAAAATACTTTTCTTGCGACCATCGAGAAGATATGGAAAGGCAGTTTCTAAGTCTGAGACAAAAGGAGGATGACAATGTCACAAAGTATGAGGCTAACTTTACAAGGTTAGCAAGGTATTCTGGAGATTATATACATAACCCAAGAAGTAATATTGATCGTTTCTTTGATGGGTTAAAACCATTTCTCCATCGAGCATTAGTATCACAATCCTTCTCGTTGTATGAAGACATTGTCTCATGTGCTATCAAGACCGAAAAGGAATTCTCTAAGTCTTATGACTTTAAAGCAAAGCAAGAGAAGAAGAGATCTGCTGATCAATCTAGGAATGGAAATAAGCGGAAGAAGGGAAATGTTGAATATCCATCCTATGGTAAATGTGGGAAGAAACACCTTGGTACTTGCTTGAAGGGAACGGGAGTCTGTTATAAGTGTGGTGAAAAAGGCCACCAAGCTCGTGATTGCAAAGGGAAGAAGGAAGCTACCAATGTTCATTGCTATAATTGCAGGGAGATTGGGCATTATGCAAATGAATGTCCTAAGCGTCAGAGGAACCTACCTCAGAAAATTCCAAGGGATCAAGGCCAAGCTTATGATATCACTACTACTGAGGTAGAAGCTCTGAAAGACATGGTGGAAGGTAATTTAATGGTTTCCTCAAGTTTAGCAAATGCATTATTTGATTCTGGATCATCTCATGGTTTCATATCTTCCCAGTTTGCTAAGAAAATTAGATATTTCCAATTTGATTTAACAAGAGAGTTGTTAGTTAAAACTCCTAAGGGAAGTATCATTGCAACAATGTTTTGTGAATCAGTCCCCATTAGAGCACATAAATGTTCTTTATCTGCTGATCTCATCGTCATACCTATGATTTAGTTTGATATAATCCTCGGTATGGACTGGCTTTCGGACTATGATGCGAATATTTATTGTAATAATAAAGAGGTTACGATTCATGATGATGATGATAAGGAACACCTTATCTTTAGAGAAGAATCGTCACCACTTAATTCTTATCTAGATCCACCCCCAATAGCTCAACTAAATTCAATTATTGGGGAGGAAGAGAATGAAATTACTATGGGTGAGGAAAGGAATGTTCAAATATAGGATATACCCATTGTTAAAGAATATGTAGATGTGTTTCCGGACGATTTACCTGGACATCCTCCAGAATGAGAAGTTGAGTTTTCCATTGATTTAATTCTTGGATCAAGGCCTATATCGAAGACCCCTTATAGAATGGCCACTGTAGAATTAGTCAAACTAAAGAAACAACTAGAGGAATTGAGTGATAAAGTATTTATTCTCCCTAGTGTTTCTCCATGGGGAGCCCCTGTTCTTTTTGTTAAAAATAAAGATGGATCCCTGAGGTTATGTATCGACTACAGGGAGATCAATGCTATAACAATAAAGAACAAGTATCCCCTACCTCGCATTGATGATTTATTTGACCAACTGCATGGAGCTCAATACTTTTCAAATATTGACCTTCAATCTGGATACCATCAGTTGTGTGTGAAGAAGGAAGAAATTCCGAAGACAGCATTTCGAACCAGGTACGGGAATTACGAGTTTACTGTAATGCCTTTTGGATTGACTAATGCACCCTCTGTATTCATGGATCTAATGAATAGAGTTTTCAAGGAGTATCTCGATGAATTTGTGGTAGTATTTATTGATGATATCTTGGTATACTCTAAAATCTACGAAGATCATGAAAATCACTTGCGCATTATCCTGACGACTCTAAGAAGACATGAATTATATGGAAAGTTTAGCAAGTGTGAATTCTGGCTTCATGATATTTCTTTTCTTGGCCACATTATCTCTAAAGATGGAATCTCTATTGATCCTTCTAAGACCAAGGCAATCCAAGAATGGCCAGCACCAACAAATATAACTGAGGTACGTAGTTTTATTTGTTTGGCAGGTTATTATCAACGTTTCATCCAGAATTTTGCCCGATTGGATAACCCATTAACGAAGCTCACACGTAAAGGGGTTAAATTTGTTTGGAAAAAAGAGTGTGAAGAATGTTTCAAAGAACTAAAGAGAAGATTAGTCAATGCTCATATATTGACTCTACCATCGGGGAATGATGGGTTCGTTATTTATAGTGATGCATCAAAGAAAGGACTTGGTTGTGTTCTTATGCAGAATGATAGGGTTATTGCATATGCATCACAACATTTGAAAATTCATGAACAAAACTACCCTACTCGTGATCTTGAGTTAGTAGCTGTGATCGTTTCTTTGAAGATATGGAGGCACTACCTCTATGGTGAAAAATGTGAGATTTATACTGATCACAAGAGTTTGAAGTATATTTTATCACAGAAAGAATTCAACATGAGGCAAAGGATATGGCTTGAATTACTCAAGGATTATGATTGTACGATACACTACCACCCGGGGAAGGCAAACAAGCTGGAAGATGCTTTGAGCAGAAAAGACCATGGAGTTTTGAACAATATGAGAATTGAAAGGGATCTAATTTTCATGGATCTAGTGAAGATGGACATGGGAATAACCAGGGAAGGTGAAACATCAATGATTTTTCAAATGGTTTCCAAACCATCTTTACTAGAAAGAATTAAGAGTTATCAGACCGATGATGAAGAATTTCAAAAGAAGATTAAAGATGTGAATGATGGGAGATTGAGAGACTTTGTGTATGAAGATGGAATTTTGAAATTCGGGAGGAGGCTTTGTTTTCCCGATATACCTGATCTAAAAAGGGAATTGTTGGATGATTCTCATAGTTTCAATTTCTCTATACACCCTGGGAGCACCAAAATGTATAGATATTTGAAGGAACATTTTTTGTGGGACAACATGAAGAGGGAGATTTCTGATTTTGTGTCAATATGTATGGTTTTTCAACAAGTGAAAGCTGGAAGGCAACAGCCTGGAGGAGTCATGCAACCTCTTCCCATGCCGGAGTAGAAATAGGACAATATTATGATGGACTTTATCATGGGGATACCAAAGACTCCTAGAAGAAACGATGCAATATGGGTTATTGTTGATCGTCTTACCATGTCAGCACATTTTCTTGCTATAAGAGAAGATCTACCACTGGAACGTCTAGCAAGACTATATATTAATGAAGTTGTGAGACTTCATGGGGTACCCCTATCGATTGTTTCTGATCATGATCCCGGTTTTACTTCAAGATTCTGGAAGAGTCTTCAGAAATCCCAGGATACTGAACTTCATTTGAGCACTGCCTACCACCCTCAGACAGACAGACAATCAGAATGGACTATTAAAACCTTAGAAGACATGTTGAGATCTTGATCACTTGACTTTCAGGGTATGTAGGATCAATATTTACCTTTGGTAGAATTTTTCTATAACAATATCTTCCATTCAAATATTCAGATGGCACCATATGAAGCATTATACTGAAAGAGATGTCGCACACCAACCTGTTGGGATGATGTTGGAGAAAGAAAACTTGTAGGCCCAGAACTGGTGGAGGAAATGATGGAAAAGGTGAAGGTAATCCAAAATCACATCAAAGTAGCTCAAAGTTGGCAAAAGATCTATGCCGATAATCGAAGGAAGGATTTGGAATTTCAAGTCGGTGATCATGTTTTCCTGAAGGTATCTCCATGGAAGGGAGTCATACGTTTTGGTAAGAAAGGTAAATTGAGTCCCAGGTACATCGGACCTTTCGAAATTCTATAACGAATTGGGGTTGTAGCTTACCGATTGGCAATGCCGCCAAGTCTCTCCAAAGTTCACGATGTGTTCCACGTATCTCTATTGAAGAAATACATGTCTGACCCAACGCATGTACTCACCTATGAAGAATTAGAACTGGAACCCGATCTGTCTTATTGTGAAGTGCTCATCAGGATTCTTGATACAAGAGAACAAGTACTGAGAAACGGGACGACGCGTCTGGTAAAAGTTTTGTGGAGAAACCATAAGATGGAAGAGGCAACGTGGGAACCCAAGGAACTTATGATGAAGAACCACCTGAGTCTTTTCATGCGGTAGTATTCTGGAAATTTTGAGAACGAAATTATTTGAAGGAGGGGAGAATGTAACACCCCAAGCTTCTACGGTACGCTTCTCTTTGAATAAGGCGATAGCGTGTGTTGTACGCAACATTGAGTTCTAAAACACCACAACCAATCAAACTACCCGTTATGAATAGTAATACCTGCTTTTTGAAATTATATATATTTTATATTTCAAAATGGACTTCATTTTTGGTTTTGGAATATCGAAATTATCCTAAGATGAATTTTTGGTATTTTTCTGAGAACTTCCAATTTTTATGAATAGTGAAAAATACTTAAAAACAACTTTTTTAATCAAAATAATTTATAGTGATAAATTATATTATTGAGTGGTTTTGAAGTATAATTAGGATATATTTTTACCATTTTATCCAATGTTGTTCATTAGAAATAATTTCACTTTGAAATTAGGCCTAAACAATTGTCAATCTTTTGGTATATATTATTTCTTAAAAACACGCTATTTGTTGTGACAGCGGGAATTAATTATAAAATTAATTAATGCAACTTATATGTTTGTAATTTTTTAAAATAGACATCATTTTTTAATTCGAAATATCAATTATAGCTTAGGGTGAAATTTTGGCATTGTTCTGAAAAACGTCAATTTTTTATGAATAGTGAAACTACTAAGTGGTAGTTAAAAAACGGAATTTTTCATAAAACATAATTTTACCGCTTCTGTGAATGGAATTTCAAAAATCCGAGAGACACGATTAATATCAAGAATAAAAATTTGGTTCAATGAGATGAAAATAATTTTTGGTGAATAGTAACTTTTTACTTTTATTTACCACGGTTAAAAGTAAATAGGGTAATTAAGGGTAAAAATGATATTACTATTACCCTAACACGTGTCCTAATTCTATTGGAAAAGTTTATCTCGACCAAAAACAACCTTAGGAATAAAATATTATCATTTAGGTCCACTTGGATTAGATTAGGACAATTATTATTATTTAATTCAAAGAAGAGTTAAAAGAGTTAAAATCAAAGTTTATTTACTAAAACATTTTTAATATAGGGTTATACATAAGATAAATTCGATTGTAAATATTAATTAGAAAGATAAAAATATTTTCTACATAATGATATTTTATTTATAATTTTTAGACCTTAAATAATTTAATTTATTTATGACACAATGATGATGCAGTAATTACCATAAGAGTGAAAAATTAAAACAATTGATATTATAAATACCCAAATAAATATAATTTGAGACTTTTAATGAATTAAACTAATTTTCTAGGATAATATGACATATTAGAATTGATTTAATTGACTTTTTTTTAAGTAATCATTCTGTTATAAGTTTCACAAAAAACAACTATTGAATAGTGTCAAAATTGACATAAAAGAGTTTTTAAAACAAATATTATATTATTAATTGATATTAAATTCCTAAAAATATAAGGTTCGGCCAAGAGACTTATATCATGATATGTGTATCATTAATGGACCACTTGGTGGTCGCTTGGATGTATATAGTAAGTTTATTAACTATATAATATAAAAATACAAAGTGACATGGTAAATGTCAAACTAATTAACAAAGAGTTAAAACTAAAAGATAAGGTTAATATAGTAACTCAAACCTATCTAAATTATATTGGTTTAATGGTTTTAGACCTATACCCACCTTAACCTTTGAATAATAAACTTTGGAGCCATTAGAAACCGAATATGAATTTATTATAAATTAATATTTCTAGCTTTTCCAAAGGTGCCCCTCACCCCTCTTATAAAAGGGCACTCCCCCTTCTCATTATTTCACACCTTCAAAGCCTTTTGGTTCGGAAACACTCTGCCCAAATACTCTCTCAACTTCCCTCACTACAACCTAGAGTCCTTACTTTGATCAGAAAGCCATCCTAAGTATCCCTTTTTATCAAATCAAAAGGAAGAACCCGAAGAAGAGGTAATGTTTTCACCACCCTTTTTCAAATTCATTTCTTCTTTCACTTCTTCTTTCTTTGTTATTACCATTATAAAATAATAACTCTAGTATATTATATATAATTTGATGTTATTATAATTATGGTACAACCATATTCTGTATTATATCCACCCTTTGAATAACATGTCACCATACGTGCGTACGTACGGCTTACCGTCTCCACGTCGTGGTGTAATTGTTATTCAATATATTATTATTTGGATGGGTATAATAATGATGTTTAAATCATGTAAATAATAAATATAACATGATAATGATTCTGTATATATGATATAATATCCAATTATATATTAATTTAATATCAAAATAAAGATATTGTCGCTCGTGCGTACGTACGGACTACCGTCTCCACGAACGCGATGAGATTCATTCTCCATCGTATCCATTCAACTATAATTATCATTTGATGATTTAAAAATAATTTTTAAGGACTTGATATCATTATGGATATGAATAATATACAACCTATCCATGACAAACATGGATTACGTAACAAAACATATAAAAGAAAACGAGTAAGTTAACACCCGAAACGACGATAATACTAAGATATTATTAACAAAGCAATGTTAAAAGATCATATATGATATCATATTAATATATATGATTCTTGTATAATTTAATAAAAATTATTTCACCATTATACAGGAGG
Organism: Viscum album; assembly: GCA_963277665.1. Taxonomy (NCBI): domain Eukaryota; kingdom Viridiplantae; phylum Streptophyta; class Magnoliopsida; order Santalales; family Viscaceae; genus Viscum; species Viscum album. Next base: position 449,510,519 of record OY728127.1, read on the forward strand.
TTAACCTACCCTTAACCAAGGAAAAGTAAAAGTTAAGGGTTATTTCACAATCTCTTCATTATCCGAGGTTTTTTATACGTAATAATCTACTGGGATCTCTTTATCATCCACATCCATGTTTCTTAAAAATGTATTTCAAAACAGTTTTACTATTTACAATAATATGGGTTAAAGTAATTTATACCCTTGTTTGAATTTTTATAAGTGGTTTATAAAGGAATCTTTCCCTCGTTTTCCAAACAAAGTTCTTTTTATCCTTTTCGACAGAATTAAGGTAAGAATGTTTTTTTAACTTATACGGAAGGTGAGGTTATTTTCCGCCTTTATAAAATCGTCGAAGCTTCCCTTAAAATCTTAAAAGAATATTTTCAAATAAAATGTTTTATTTCATAAATATATGACTCTTAAATGATTTCAAAATAGAAAGAAATATTTATCTAAAAAGAGTTTTGATTTCATCTATGTCAACATCCTTGATGGATTTTACGCTTATTTGAAGTTGATTTATTAAGATACAAAACTTCTATATTGTATTGAAGGTTTTGTGATATGTTTGACTGTGGATGTGCTATTTTTATACCATTCATAGTTTATGGTGAAAGTATTAACATTTCAAATGCTATTTTTAATACGAATGTTTATGTTATGTTTAAACCTTTTCATATGGGAATGCATTGGACTTAATATGTGACGGGTGGAGCCCGCTATAGCTCCTTGATGAATCGGTAGGTCTCATGAGACAAAATAGTGTCTTGGCACAAGGCCTTGGAAAAATCTTATTTGTATTCTTGGCACGAGGCCTTGGCTCTGTGGTTATGATAGTCTGGCATTATGCATTCCATCATTATGAAAGTGGTAATTGATATTGCATGTGATTATTAGATTAGTAGAATATCCATGTGAATAATTCAAGGGAATTATTTCATTTTATTTTTTCCATACTTTGTTGAAGTTCAAGTTTAAAAGGCTTTTGTTTTAAGTTATACATTTCCTTAAATGTTTATTCTTATTTATGAAAGTTTCTGCTATATTGTTATCCTTACTGGGCATTTGAGATCACCCCTTTTCTATGTTTTATTTTTCCCAGGATGTGAAGAAGTAATTTATGAATGACCTGCAGGGATAGTATGTGGGGATATGAGTGTGGGATATGGAGAATATGTTGTTGTAGTAGTTTTTCACTTTATGATGTAATGTAAAACTTTATGAATATATCTAGTGTTTCCAAGGATACTAAACCAATAGGTCTTTCGAGATTTGATCTTTCTTGTGATCATTCCAATGTTATGTAATAATGCACTGACTCTAGGTAACTGGGTTCAGGGCGTTACATATATCACTTACTACCATGCTATGAACACTATGTAATTATTTAAGTTAATAATGGTCGTTTTGTAGATCATTGCTACTTGAGTCAACAATAAACTCTTTATAATTACAAGTTATCCATGTGGTAAAATATATATTATATCCAGAATTATATTCATTATTTAGATATAATATATATCATATATATCCATTATATAAATTCATTTATAATATTACATAACATTTAGAGGTAAGAAGTGAAATGCACCGTTCATGGAGACAGTAAGCCGTACGTATGCATGAACGCTACTTCCATTTCTATTTCTTATTTAATGGAATTAAAACATAATGATACATAATAGTATTATAATTCCAATATTGTATCATATATAATATCATTAAATCTATCCTTTATACGTACCACATATGGTATTAACGAATCAAATCACTTTGAGGGGGCGGTAGTCCGCACTTCCTAAAATGAAGATATCGCATTAAACCATAATGGAAACCATGAAGGTATGACATAAATGAAAAATACAGAATCTTAAGTAAAACATTAACATATTATATATCATATATAAATATAGTGACATCTTAATGGCCACCTTTGAGGGTGTTAAAATAATATTGAACAATCATCGTTTCGTGAGGCAGAAATTCACCATCCACAGAAACAGTATGTTCATTAACCATTATATGTAGGTGTGTGTAAGTGTATCTCTAATAATTATTATAACAACATACTATTATATTTAATATACTGGATTTTTTACAAAATAAATGAATAAAAAGAGTTTATGGGGTTGGAGAAGCAAAATAAAACAAAAGAATACAAGTGAAGACATTACCTTAAAATCGGGTGTCTCTCTATGATTTAAGCTCAAAGGCTTCCTTGGGAATACTTCTGCCCAAATTGAGGCTTCTAGTAGTAATAGAGGTATTTGGAGAGACAAAATGAGTAGGTGTTGGCCGATCCAAAGGCTTGAGAGGTGGGGGTAAGGTGGTAGAGGTGGGGGCCTTTTATAAGAGGAGAGGAGGGGCACTCTTGGAAAGTTACAAAATGTTACTTTGTTTTCAAATGATTTTCGGATTTTAAAGGTCCCAAATTGATTTATTTCTAGGATAAGGTGGTAAGGGTTCGAAATATACTCATACAATAGGACTTTTACAAGTGTAAGTTATAGTTTTAACATTACCTTTTCATTTTACTTAAATCCTTTATTAATGAGGTAATCGCTGCATCATCATGATGTCATAAATAATTTAATTTATTTAATTTATAAAAATTATAAAAAAACTATCATGATTTATGAAATCTTTTTATCTTTCTAATTAATATTTATAGTCAAAACTATGACTTGTATAACCCCATTTAAAAATTGTTTTAGTAAAACAACTCATGCTTGTGACATTTTTATTTTAACTTAAAATAAAAAGTTATTTATGTCATATTCCAACAAAAGTGGCTCCATGGGGTCCCCAAGTTGACCCATGTATTGTATTGGTCGGCCATGATACATCTAATGAGGGTAGGACATGTTTATAGGTCATTTCATATTATTAAAACATTATTTTTACCTTAAATTAAACTAATTACTTCTAATCGCGATTAAAAACATAAAAGTTGCTATTCACCAGAAAATTATTTTAATCTCATTTTACCACATTTTACTTCTTAATGAAAACCACGTATTTCGGATTTTTGAAATTCAAAACACAGAGGTGGTAAATTTTCATTTAAACGAAAAATCAGTTTTTTAAGTACCACTTAGTGGTTTCACTATTCATCAAAATTGAAGTTTTCCAGAAAAATACCAAAAATTCACCGTAAGCTATATGTGATAATCCGAATTCAAAAATGATATCTATTTTACAAAATTCAAAACATATAAGCTACATTAATTAATTTAATAATTAATTCCCGTTGTCAGAGAAAATAGCGTGTTTTTATGAAACAATAACTATCAAAAGATTGACACTAGTTTAAGTCAAATTTCAAGATGAAATTAATTCCAACGACAACAATTGGATTAAATGGTAAAAATATATTATAATTTCACTTTAAAACCAATTCAAAAGATAATATAATCATATAAATAAATTAGATTAAAAAGAGGTTTTGAATTAAAATACAACACTTTTCACTATTCATTAAAAAAATGAACTTTATCGGAAAAATACCAAAAATTTACACAAAGTAAATTTTGGTGTCCCGATTCTAAAGAAGAATTTTATTTTGTCAAATATAACACATAAAATTTACAAAAGGTGTATTTAAAATAGGTTCTCCATCAAAAGGCAGTTAATCTACCTTTTAAAGAATATTAGAATGTTTACGCTTAAAAATTGGATTCATTCGCATTTTTAATCCTCTAACATTTATTGTAAAAAGTAAAAATATTTGACAAACATATATAATCATTTTGTATTTAGTTCTGTTCATTCCTGTCATTACAACGTCTAGTCATTAACTACAATTTAAAATAATATTATTTTATTATTAGAGTGGTACGTAAGATTCTCAAGAAACTCGTTGTTGCGTATTGGGTATGCCATCGAGCATAGCGTCCCCTTTAAAGTAATATTAATATTTTATTCACAAATATGGATAAATGTAAAAATGTCATATTCTTTATTTACTTGGGGTATTACATCCTTCCCCCCTTTTGGGAATTGCATCCTCGCAATTTTAAAATTGGGGTTGGAAACTTCATTGAAAATCCCACATCGGAAAAAGAGTCACTAAAACAATCACTTTAAAATAAAGAAATAGAAGTACAAAGGTCACCCGAGTTAACCCATACTAGGATTTTAAGTATGAAAATATGGACATGGAGGAAAAAAAGGGCCATGTTCTGATGGAGAGTGATAGTAAGCATGTCTAGGAGAAAGTTAACCATAAGAAAATCACAAACTTGTGATGGGTTAAATGGTATTTGATTCCCCAGTAGGAAAAGTTAACAGACAACATTTTTGTTTTAAATTACTCTTCATTGAGGAATTTATTTTTGAGCTTAACTAAATCATAATGAAACATACTTACTTGTCACGTAGACTTTCAAATTTTACTAGATTCCTAAATCAAACTCATATTTTCTCCAAAAGACAAGTATTTAGGAAGACTTGTTCGCATTAAGATTACTATAATCAACTTCTTGAGAATCACCTAATCCACAAAATAGAACTATATATTTCCCATGTCTTTAGACAAAATCCAAAACCAAAATTGTTAGTATGAGATCAGATAATCCACAAAAGAAAATATATTCTTAATCTCCAAAATTTGTCCAAAAAAACCCAAAGTTCAACGAAGACCATTCTATAAACAATTGTCCATAAAATTATTCAAAGTAAACCAAACTAAGATTTAAACCCAAATATTTTAAGTATTTAATCACATAGTCTTCCAAGGTACAAATTAACTTTTATCTCCAAATAACATCAGTTGCTCTTAAATTCTCATATTGAAAAGTAATTAACCTAATCACATATCATCCATGATAGGTTAATCATTTCCATAGATAACCCAAAATAAACTTACTCTTGATTCCTAAAATCATCTAACTAAAAAGAATTATCCAAACTAACTGGGGACTTCATGTAGTCCAGTGGTAGGTGATAAATATCAGTCGCACTTTGGTTGTGGGTTCGATTCCCGCAGCTTTTTCCGACGCGACGGGTTTTCACAAAGTCTGCGTGTTGTCCTTTTTCCAAAACTATATAATTCTTAAAACATTCCCCAAAACGAGATAAAATCTTCAAAAATAATAATAACATATTTTAACCTCAACTTTATCTCATGCCTTTAATTTTCCATCATAATATATAATAACCCATAATTACCTCAAAAGTAAGGATCATATAAACCCTAATGGTTAACTTTATAATTATTACCTGAACTTCCACATCGATTGGTCATCTTGTACATGATGTTTTACCTCTCGTACCCCTCGTGGTTTAATTTTCATGATCACAATCACTCTCTTATTTATCTAATATTGTTTTAAGTGTTTTTGGATGATAGGCATGATTTAAGGTTGCCAAGGAATTGGGCCAAGAAAGCAAGAAGCAAAAGTGGACTGATTTTCAGTCCACCGGCCAACCGATGGAAGAGCACCGGCCAGCCGATGGAGGCCTGTACAGAAGGCATCCCTCTGTCCAGACCACCGGCCAACTAGTGTCCCACCACCGGCCAGCCGGTGGCACCCAGCCAGAACAGTGTCAGCTACTGCCTCAGCACCGGCCAACCGGTGGCCTCCTCACCGGCCAGCCGGTGGTGCTTGAGCCCGAGCCCTCTCCCTTTTCCAAAGCACCGGCCAACCGGTGGCCAAGCACCGGTCAGCCGGTGGAGCCAGTCAAACTAGCCGTTGGGCTTTGACCAGGCTTGTCCACTTGACTCCCAACGGCTCCGAAGGCCTCTCCAACGGCTCCGAAGACTCCCAAAGGCCATATGAGGGTTCCCCCTCTATAAATAAAGGACTAGGAAGCCCTGGAACACAAGTGAAACATACGGAAGCCCACGGGACACATTTTGATCATTTGGCGAACCTCCGGTGGATTCCTCCAAGGAACTTCAATTGCTCCAACCCATTTCCACATCCAAGGAGCACCATCAAAGAATCTTGGAAGCGCCCTTCATCAACTCCAATCAATCCATTGGCGCCCAAGGCTTCTCCTCTTTATGGTTTTTCATTGCTTTATTTATTTTGAGCTTTAATTTGGGTTTGTGCCTACAAACCCCATCTCTTTCTCTCATCCTCTCTCTTGGGTTTTCACACCACCTTCAAGGTTTGATGAGGTTAGTCAAGCCTTCCCTTTTAAAAGGCTTGAATCATAGGTGAGCTAGCCTTCACCTGTAAGAAGGCTAGTGGGTTCTTGCTCAACCATTGAAAGTAAGTGGGTTCTTGCATAACCATTAAAATCAAGTTGTAATAGGTTATAGACTAACCTTAAAGTCTAGTGGGTTTCTTGCTAAAACCATTGAAAAGCATGCGGTAGTAAATCTCTCAACGGTTGAGTTGGGAGCGGAGACGTAGGCTTGGGTTTAAGCCGAACTCCGTTATCAAGTGTTGTGTCTTGCCTCTTTCATTTCCGCTGCACTATTAACTTTGATTTTAAATTGTTAATTATTTTTTAAAAGGCAATTCACCCCCCCTCTTGACATCACTTCTTTCCTTTTCTCCGCCCAACAATTGGTATCAGAGGGAAATTTGAGTAATACCCTAACCGGTTTCAAATTTAAGATCCATTGTGATGGCTTCAACTTCTTTCGCCCCCGAAGTCTATTCATTGGGTCGTGCTCCATTCTTTGATGGAACCGACTATACTTATTGGAAAACCCGCATGACCACTTTTCTTAGAAGTATAGGTTATCCTATTTATAAAATTTTCATGCATGGTTACACTCTCTCTTCTCCCGATGAATCCAAATGGACTCAAGCCGACATTAAAAATTTCGAGCTTGATGGCAAAGCCATGAACGCTCTACATTGCGGCCTTGATCGTAATGAGTTCAATCGAGTTTCCACATGCACCTCATCACATGAAATCTGGAAACTTTTGGAGGTTACCCATGAGGGGACCAACAAAGTGAAGGATACTCGATTGGACATGTTCCGTCAAGATTTTGAGTCTTTCACCATGCACCCACATGAATCTATTTCTGAAATGTTTACACGTTTTACTGACGTTTGCAATGGTAGAAAATCTCTTGGAGATAATATTTCTGCAGAAACGATGGTCAAGAAGATCCTTTGGATCCTACCAAGCTCATGGGCACCAAAGGTGACGGAAATTCAAGAAGTGAAGGATGTCAAGAACATGCCGGTCAAAGAGCTCATCGGATCTCTCATGACCTATGAGATCACCATGAGGAGGCAAGCTGAAAAGGAAGGCAAACCGATCAAAGTTCCAAAGAACATCGCCTTCAAAGTTCAAAACAAAGAAAGCTCCTCCTCCTCATCATCTTCCTCTTCAAGCGGCGATTCCGAAATGGAGAACCTTGCCCGCAAAATGCACAAATTCATGAAGAAGAACAAAAAGAAGAAATCCCGCAAGGCTCAACCCAACGAAAAATCCGAGACCAAGGTAACATGTTACGGGTGCGGCGAGAAAGGCCATTACAAGCCCGATTGTCCACTCAACAAGAAAAGGGCCAAGCAAAAGGAAAAGAAGAAGGCTTTCAAGGCCACATGGAGTGATAGCTCCACATCCTCATCCTCCTCCTCAAGTTACAACGGTAACAAATGCCTAATGGCATTTCATGAGGTAACCTCTTCCGACTCCTCTTCCTCTTGTTCTTCAAATTCTTTCAATCATTTATCTTATGAGGATCTCCAACATGCTAGAGATCAATTGGAGGAAGGTTTTCACGAACTTTCTTCCAAATTTGTTGCTTTAAAAAATAATTTCAAAAAACTCTCTTCCGAAAAGGAACAACTTCTCAAAGAAAAGGAGGAGTTGTCCCTCAAAATCCAAAATCTTCCCGATGTTGATTCTATGGAATCAACAATCAAGGATTTAAAGGAATCCCTTGCCAAGTTCACCCAAGGTGAACAAAATTTGACCAAATTGCTAGGTTCCCAACGTGTATCTAGGACCACCCAAGGGCTTGGCTATTCCAAGAAAGCTTCCTCTTCCCATGATCCAACTATTTTTGTAAGGGGGAGCTCCCAATTTAAATTTTGTAACTATTGCAAAAAAACCCGGGCACTTAATTTATGAATGTGATTGCAAAAATGCCCGGTATGGAAGGCCCAAAACCATTTCTTTTAATGATGAACTTTTTAGGAGACGACCCGCAACTAGACAAGTATGGATTGAAAAATCCCTTTTAGCGAGTCTCACAGGACCAAAATTTGTCTCGGTTTCAAAATCCTCTCCCCGGTGATTTGTTGTTTTTATTTAGGGGGAGTTAGGTTTGTTTAAGCTTTTTTGTTTTTATTTCAAAACTTTCAATTCAAAATTCTCATTTCAAAATTTTCGATTCAAAACTTTCAATTCAAAATTCTCATTTCAAAATTTTCCATTCAAAATTTTCAATTCAAAACTTTCAATTCAAATTTCAATTCAAAACTTTCAATTCAAATTTCAAAAATTTCAATTGATTTAAAATCTCTATCTTTTTTTTCAACCTTTCCCTCAATCAAGTTTTATGCCCCGTGCTATTTTGATAATCACAAAGGGGGAGAAATTCTTGGTTGATTGGGGGAGAAATCTTTCTCTCATGCTTTGCTTTACTTTTCAATTTATCTTTTAAAGCATGCCTCTCATTTCAGTATTTTACACTGTTTGTTTTGGTGATTGTGATCATCAAAATAGGGGGAGATTGTTTTACCTCTCGTACCCCTCGTGGTTTAATTTTCATGATCACAATCACTCTATTATTTATCTAATATTGTTTTAAGTGTTTTTGGATGATAGGTATGATTTAAGGTTGCCAAGGAATTGGGCCAAGAAAGCAAGAAGCAAAAGTGGACTGATTTTCAGTCCACCGGCCAACCTATGGAAGAGCACCGGCCAGCCGATGGAGGCCTGGACAGAAGGCATCCCTCTGTCCAGACCACCGGCCAACCGGTGTCCCACCACCGGCCAGCCGGTGGCACCCAGCCAGAACAGTGTCAGCTACTGCCTCAGCACCGGCCAACCGGTGGCCAAGCACCGGTCAGCCGGTGGAGCCAGTCAAACTAGTCGTTGGGCTTTGACCAGTCTTGTCCACTTGACTCCCAACGGATCCGAAGGCCTCTCCAACGGCTCCGAAGACTCCCAAAGGCCATATGAGGGTTCCCCCTCTATAAATAAAGGACTGGGAAGCCCCGGAACACAAGCGAAACATACGGAAGCCCACGGGACACATTTTGATCATTTGGCGAACCTCCAGTGGATTCCTCCAAGGAACTTCAATTGCTCCAACCCATTTCCACATCCAAGGAGCACCATCAAAGAAGCTTGGAAGCGCCCTTCATCAACTCCAATCAATCCATTGTCGCCCAAGGCTTCTCCTCTTTACGGTTTTTCATTGCTTTATTTATTTTTGAGCTTTAATTTGGGTTTGTGCCTACAAACCCCATCTCTTTCTCTCATCCTCTCTTTTGGGTTTTCACACCACCTTCAAGGTGTGAAGAGGTTAGTCAAGCCTTCCCTTTTAAAAGGCTTGAATCATAGGTGAGCTAGCCTTCACCTGTAAGAAGGCTAGTGGGTTCTTGCTCAACCATTAAAAGCAAGTGGGTTCTTGCATAACCATTAAAAGAAAGCTGTAATAGGTTCTAGACTAACCTTAAATTCTAGTGGGTTTCTTGCTAAAACCATTGAAAAGCAAGCGGTAGTAAATCTCTCAACGGTTGAGTTGGGAGCGGAGACGTAGGCTTGGGTTTAAGCCGAACTCCGTTATCAAGTGTTGTGTCTTGCCTCTTTCATTTCCGCTGCACTATTAACTTTGATTTTAAATTGTTAATTATTTTTTAAAAGGCAATTCACCCCCCCCCCCCCCCTCTTGCCATCACTTCTTTCCTTTTCTCCGCCCAACACATGATGCATTATAGAACATACCAAGGTACAAGTGGTTGATCATAACTCCTTGATAGTTGGTTTAGAACAACCATGAGTTTCCTCATTGAATCCCCCATTTCATCCAGTCTCTTAATCAGAGAACCACCACAGTTTCCTTCAAACCTATTGTCACTTTGGTGCCTACTAGATACATCCATTCACTAAAAAGAGAAATTTCAGTGTGAGTATATCAAAAAAACCATCATGTACTAATGAGTAATATAAAAACTAAGATATACTTACTCATTCACTTTATCTAAAACTAGGACTCTTTCTGAAATCCTAACCATTATGGTAATGTCACTTATACCTAGAGAATACTCTAACCTCTAAAGTTATCTAAACTAACCTCTAATACCAACTATAAGGCCCCAGCCTTAAACCTTACTTAATCTTGAGTTATTACAAGATTAAACATTGAGGATATTTTCAGGTTTAGAGTTTTAGAGAATTATATCATAAAACTTGCATTACATTCCACATTTAAACAAAGTTGTTACATAAAATATATTATTCATTTTTTTCATCAATAGAAACATATTTAAAATAAAACATTGATTCTTTCTTGACACTTCCTTGACACTATCATCATATCATGTACCATTCCCTTAACCTGTGAAAAACATTTCAAAAACTTGGGATGAGCATAAAAAGCTCAGTAAGGGTTATAAAAAGTATGGAAAGGAAACATGAGTACATATATTCATAATAATGAAATCATACTTCACCCAGAAAACATAAGCACTTTAACATACCTCATAAATTCATGAATAAATCATAGAAATCATAATACATAAAGGTAACTTGAGGCATTCATAACATTCTTACGTAGGGAGTAACCCTCTTGGTTATGTTTGGAATACCCATCACAATATATTCCCAAAATCTCTTTGGAGAAACCTCAACGTTTAACCCCTTCACATTACCCAATGCATTGGAGAGCTATATCGGGCTCACCCGCCCTTAGTATATCACGGAACCACCCGTCTTCATAACAATTCCCAAGAACCATAACATAATCGTATCAATTAAAACATGCATAACAGAAACATAACATTTCCACATTTCAATCACAAGATATCAATACAACACATTGATATAATAAAAACATTATGAAAACCATTTTCAATACCAAAATAAAAGAAAAGTAAACAGGGTATTTAATTTTATTTTAAAAAAAATGTATGGCTTGTAGAGGAAGCCGAAACTCAAATAATGGTCACAGCGGCGGAGAAGTCATTGTCGCCGCATACGTACGACAAAAACATTCCCTTTTGCCATTTAGTAAAACGCTTCATATAAAAAAAGATTTCTTTTGGATAAACGTAAAAGTCAAAGGGGTTTATACACCGTATAAAAGAAGGTTGTGTATAAAACAAAAATATGCCTCAATGAAAGGAGATTGAGATGAAGTCCCATACCACCTTGAAGATTTTAAAATTTTAAACCATTAATATCCATATAAATAAATCCTTAAAACCATTTTGAAAAAATGGATATTAATAAGAACAAATCATTAAAACATTTAAAATGATATTTTGGTTAAAGGGTTTTTACCAAAATTAGAGACACTTGAATACAGAAATTGAGGAATAACATTTAATCAGAACTTTATAATATCATGAGAATAAATGGATTCATGATATAATATTACAAAAAACAGTATATACACCATATAAGAGTGAATTGGTGCATAACAACAATGAAGTCTCAATAGAAATGTAAAATGTGATGAAATCCCTTATAAAAACGGTATCCTTAAATTAAGAATAAATCAATCTCAAAATTATGTGTGACAAATATAAATACTCCCAATATAAGTGGATATTAATTGTAAAACAATAAAAGTTCATTCAAACATATTCAAAGGATTACATATTCAATAACTACATGTTGAACCCAAAGAAATCTAAATTGGGTTAAAAAGTTCCCTTGGTAAAATTCGAGAGCCTAACGGCGTCACTTCAAAATTCAGAAAATGAGTTGATGAGAGATAAAAAGGGTATCTCATCACTTGGACATAAAATTTACATTAATAAGGATATATAATAAAATATACCTACATAATAGTATGTGAATTCAAAGACATAACAAAAGAAGTCTTTTAAAAGAGGAGGGTGAAAGGTTCCCTTACCGACTTGGGTAACTTTTGAAACGTACACCCCATTGAAGAAGTTTCATAAAATGAATATTTAAATACCCATAAATGGAATTATATTAAAAAGTAGTATAATAATGGGCAGTACATACACCACTCAAAGTAAATGGTGGCAAATTTAGCATAAATCTCACGGGAATAAAAGTGAGATGAAAAATCCCTTACGAAAACTCGGCAGCCTAACGGAGCCACTTAAAACATCAAAAATGGATTTATGAGATCAAATATGGTCTATCATCATATTAAAATAAAATTTATAGTAAGAGTAATATAAAAGAACATCCCCCAACATAACAAAGGGGTTCTTAAAAGAAGTGACATAAAGTACTTAAAAAGAAAGGGAGGGGTAAGATCCCTTACCTCGGGTCTGACTTGACTCGATCGTTCTTTAACATCATGAATAATAAACTTGAGTTAATTTCTACTTTATTAAGAACATTTTTCAAGTTCATTATTCCTTTTATATCACTTACTACCATGCTTTGAACAATATGTAATTATTTAAGTTAATAATGGTTGTTTTGTAGATCATTGCTACTTGAGTCAAAAATAAACTCTTTATAATTACAAGTTATTCATGTGGTAAAATATATATTATATCCAGAATTATATTCATTATGTAGAAACCATATATATCATATATATCCATTATATACATGCATTTATAATATTACATAACATTTAGAGGTAAGAAATGAAATGCACCATTCATGGAGACGGTAAGTCATACGTACGCATGAACACTACTTCCATTTCTATTTCTTATTTAATGGAATTGAAACATAATGATACATAATAGTATTATAATTCCATTATGGTATCATATATAATATCATTAAATCTATCCTTTATACATACCACATATGGTATTAACGAATCAAATCACTTTGAGGGGGCGGTATTCCGCACTTCCTAAAATGAAGATATCGCATTTAACCATAATGGAAACCATAAAGGTATGCCATAAATGAAAAATACAGAAGTTTAAGTAGAACATAAACATATTATATATCATATATAAATATAGTAAAATCTTAATGGCCACCTTTGAGGGTGTTAAAAGAAAATTGAACAATCATCATTTCGTGAGGCAGAAATTCACCATCCACAGAAACAGTAAGTTCATTCACCATTAGATGTAGGTGTGTGTAAGTGCAGCTATAATCCTTATTATAAAAACATCCTAGTATATTTAATATACTGTATTTTTTACAAAAGAAATTAATAAAAAGAGTTTAGGGGTTTGGAGAAGCAAAATAAAACAAAATAACAAAAGTGAAGACATTACCTTAAAATCGGGTATCTCTCTTTGATTTGAGCTCAAAGGCTTCCTTGGGAAGACTTCTGCCCAAAGTGAGGCTTCTAGGAGTAAGAGAGGGATTTGGAGAGACAAATGAGCAGGGGTTGTCCGATAAAAAGGCTTGAGAGGTGTGGGTAATGTGGTAGAGGTGGGGGCCTTTTATAAGAGGAGAGGAGGGGCACTCTTGGAAAGTTACAAAATGTTACTTTATTTTCAAATGAGTTTCAGATTTTAAAGGTCCCACATTGATTTATTTCGAGGATAAGGTTGTAATGGTTCTAAATATACTCATAAAATAGGTATTTTACAAGTTTAAGTTATAGTTTTAACATTATCTTTTCATTTTATTTAAATCTTTTATTAATGAGGTAATCGCTGCATCATCATGATGTCATAAATAATTTAATTTATTTAATTTCTAAAAATTATAAAAAAAATAACATGATGTAGGAAATATTTTTATCTTTCTAATGAATATTTATATTCAAAAATATTACTTGTATAACCCTAGTTAAAAATTATTTTAGTAAAACAACTCATGCTTGTGACATTTTTGTTTTAACTTAAAATAAAAACTTATTTATGTAATTTTCCAACCAAAGTGGCTCCATGGGGTCCCCAAGTTGACCCATGGATTGTCTTGGTCGGCCATGACACATCCAATGAGGTTAGGACATGTGTCTAGGTCATTTCATATTATTAAAACATTATTTTTACCTTAAATTACACTAATTACCTCTAATCGCGATTAAAAACTTAAAAGTTACTATTCACCAAAAAAAAATTAATCCCATTGAACCACATTTTACTTCTTAATGAAAACCATGTATGTTGGATTTTTGAAATTCAAAACACAGAGGTGGTAAAATTTCATTTAAACGAAAAATCAGTTTTTTAAGTACCACTTAGTGGTTTCACTATTCATCAAAATTGAAGTTTTCCAGAAAAATACCAAAAATTCACCATAAGATATATTTGATAATCCGAATTCAAAAATGATGTCTATTTTAAAAAATTCAAAATATATAAGATACATTAATTAATTTAATAATTAATTCCTATTGTCAGAGCAAATAGCGTGTTTTTATGAAACAATAAGTATCAAAAGATTGACAATAGTTTAAGTCCAATTTCAAGATGAAATTAATTCCAACGACTACAATTGGATTAAATGGTAAAAATATATTCTAATTTTACTTTAAACCCAATTCAAAATATAATCTAATCATATAAATAAATTAGATTAAAAAGAGGTTTTGAATTAAAATACAACATTTTTCACTATTCATTAAAAAATGAACTTTATCGGAAAAATACCAAAAATTTACACAAAGTAAATTTTGATGTCCCGATTCTAAATAAGAATTTTATTTCATCAAATATAACACATAAAATTTACAAAAGGTGGATTTAAATGATGTTTTCCATTAAAAGGTGGTTAATTTACCTTTTAAAGAATATTGGAATGTTTACGCTTAAAAATTGGATTCATTCGCATTTTTAATCCTCTAAAATTTATTGAAAAAAGTAAAAATATTTGACAAACATATATAATCATTTTTTAGTTAGTTTTGTTCATTCCTGCCATTACAACGGCTAGGTGTTAACTATAATTTAAAATAATATTATTTTATTATTAGAGTGCAACGTAAGATTCCCAAGAAACTCGTTGTTGTGTATTGGGTACGCCATCGAGCAAAGCATCCCCTTTAAAGTAATATTAATATTTTATTCACAAATATGTATAAATGTGAAAATGTCATATTCTTTATTTACCTGGGGTATTACACTTGCGCCGACCACCGTTGCACCTCCGTGGACCATCGGCCACGGGTTACCCCACCGGTGGAACGGTTGCACCACCACCGTTCATGTGGTGATGATTGACGTTCCATCCATCGGCGAACTTTCTGTGGGTCACTGGTAGAGTTTTGGTGGCCCGATTCTCATTCTGGAAGTTGTCACGCACCCCTTGGGATGTCGCCTTCAATGTGAAACCATTGTTGATGAGTAACCCTCATCCAAGACACGTACTACATTTACAATCAAAATCCATAATAATGGAGGAGGGTTCGGGTCGTGTTCGTTCGGCCCACATCCTCTGTGTCAGAGTGATAGCAAACGACATTGATTCTTAATCCTAGAAGCAAGGCGAAGAACATGCAACAATTAACCAAGATTGAACCCCTACCTCGTATTCGTTGTTGTTGGAAAGGAAGATGAAGAAGTCGAGGACAACGTCGTCGGTGTTCTTCAAGGATGGTGCTTCCTCCCTTGTTCCAATTGGAGATCAAAGAGAAGATGTTCATCATCGGCGGATGAATCGTTCTTCGTTCATCGATAGTCGTTCTTCATTGGGATGAGAGTTCTTCATTGGGAGCTTCTCCCAATAATCCTCCACTCAAATCACCAAAGTGAATAGGCATTCCAAATAATAGATTTTATTATCTATTATTTTGTTGGCATGAAATTCAAAGAGAATTCCTAAACACTTGGTTGGCACAATTAATGTGAAAGGTGGTGGCACCATTAAGTGGGGAGCTCAAGAGGTTTCTCCCCACTTAATAGAGATTTCAAGAGGTTATAACCTCGGGTGGTCCCCACAAAATTAATCCTCACATGGGAGGTTGAGTTCAGGTGGGCCCTACCACCATAACCTCTCATGGGAGGTTAAGGTGTGGTGGTCCCCACCACCAACCTCCACATGGAGGTTTTAACAAACTGATAAAGATAAATTTTACACAACCTTATGTTTATTTAATTCATTAAAAACCCAAAAACTATCTTTTATTTATGACCAACTACCGTCGAGGTGAAAGTCTTATTAAGAGAATACTGACAATGCGAGTTCAACTAATCCCTCGGATTTCAATTCTGAGCACCGGTTCAAAAGTTATAAAAACATGTTCATATGTTTACTGAACGTACCCGAACAAAACTTCAGAAATTGATTCTGGGCACACCGTGCCTCGGAATCATGCGCCGTCAGTTTTCGCGGACTCGTAAAATTCCCATGTATTTAAGAAAAAAATTTCCACGGAACTTCTAGGTCTTTACACTCTTCTCTGGGTAGTTACATGTTCTTATGTGTATGACAGTTAGTTTTTACCATATAAGTCTGTAAAGAGTTGTAATGGTTTGTGGTTATTTCACACAAATTTATTCTACATATAGTTTCTTAAAGACTGCAATAGGTATAACATGTATAGGTTGTGTTGAATTTAGGATCCTTACTCAGTATATAGGCTATGATGGCTTGAGGTATAATGCCCGATGTATGATACATGTTATACGGGGTGTTGTGGATCCCAAAAACTACCTAGTTACTTTTGGGTATGTGGGTATTGTGGTGTATTGTATGAGATTTATTTTGTGGTGCTTCACCTAGGTGTTTGTGGGCTATCCTTTTCGGAGAGAGATTCTTCAGATGTGCAATGTTGGGGAAGAGTAGAAAACAAGTGGGGAAGTGGTAGCGGGGTACCCTTGATATTATTTATTATATTATATTCTCTTGTATGTGATACTTAGTGAAATTATCCATGGTGTGGTTGGGAACATAGAATGCCTATTTAGATGATGAGTTAGTATCACTTTACATTAAATGTTCTTTAGCATTTTTTTCTTAACTATTGCACAAGAGGATCAGGGGAGGATCCTATTGATTATACTATTATACTCACCCTAAGT
Organism: Viscum album; assembly: GCA_963277665.1. Taxonomy (NCBI): domain Eukaryota; kingdom Viridiplantae; phylum Streptophyta; class Magnoliopsida; order Santalales; family Viscaceae; genus Viscum; species Viscum album. Next base: position 449,527,522 of record OY728127.1, read on the forward strand.
ATATATAAACTAGTTTTCTGGTCATTTTGAGTCAGTTGGAGAGCAGTTTATTTACTACTAGCTTGGGGTTTAGCAGGAGCTATTTGGGATTCATGGTCGATTTTGTCTTTACCTTTCATTTACTACTTATTATTTTTATTTCAGTTATAGTAGTTCTTACATGACATTACATATATATACTTGGGTATTTTTTTGTATTGTAGTATGATAATGATTTGTTTGGTGTCTATATTAAATCTTTCTTTCACATGTGTTCTCTTAGAAGGAAATTCCTTCCATCTGTGTGTTTATTATACCCTTGGTGCTAGTCTCCAACCAGGGTCCTATCGGATGTGGGACTCGGGTGTCACTGTATCTCATATCCCATTGTTGACCCAGGATTGGTACACTTTGTGGGGAGTGGGTAGTGATATCCAATTATGTTATCAAATAATATATTAGGGATAAATTATTCTACTGTTGAAATATATCAAAGAATTATAAGGATATTACTTATGCTTCTAATAATTTTTATTGGGGAAGTTCTAAAGGTTCCAATCATTGGTCCTTTGGATCAGAGAACTGATCCTCCTACCACATTAGAAAAAATCAATGATTTTCATTGATTATAAAAGTTATATTCTTTAATGAAACATTAAAATAAGTTTATAGAATGTTATCTAGAACATGTTTTTCATTTTTTCATTCTATATTATTCTATTTTGATTTGCATTATTGAAAAGGTAATATTTTATCTTTAATATTTGTTAAGTTAATTTTTTATTTTATATTATAGACACTCTATTTTTTGATATCATTGAATCTAATATAGTTGATTATTAATTACGCTACTGAGTGAAAAAAATTATAATTTTTTTTATGATTCAATTCACCAAACAACCTTCTTTAAGCTTCAATATCTGGGTATTTCAAAATTCATTGTAATAAACCTATATCCAATAGACTAGAGTGGGTGTTAGAATTTTAATATTGTAAAATATAAAAACTATCAAATCAAGAAGTAGTTATCAATTTGGTAATTTTAGAGAACCAAAAACATAAATTATACCCATTATACATTGAGAGTAAAAAATCAAACATACTACATTATAATAGAAAATGAACTGCATCCTAGAAAATTCATTCAAAGATATATTCTTCATATCATGGAAAAATAAATAAAAATAAGTATTAACTCAAATGATTAGTAATGGTTTAGTATAGTGGATGATATCATGAATTAATATGAATAATCAACAAAGATAAGTAAATAACTAAAAATATATTCTATTTATATAACTCGATAAGGAATAATCAATATAGAAAGGTAAAAACAGAAAACACATGACATTTAATTAATAAACTAAGGATGAAATGTATCTAGAGATAATATCATTGTGAAAATATCATGGATAATAATAATATAATTCTTAATGAATGAGATTCTTAATTATTTTATACTTTAAACTAAGTCATCATTATACCCCTACTGTCATGACATCATACAAGATAGGTTAAAACTACATGTAGAAACCCATTTAATGTGTATAACTTATTTTTCTCGTGAGACCTATCTATACATATAGGGAATATATTAAAAAATTAACCACTAATAACTATAGGTTCAAATCATTCCTCACATGTATAATGATTTATTAGAACCATGAATCAATTTACCTTAACATAAAATATCTATATTGAGTAATGGATGCATATTTATCAATATTTCCCTAGTTAATCAAATAAAAGTCAAAGTAAAAATTGTATATATAAATTGTATAAGGTTTACACAATAACCAATTAAATTATACAATAATATAGATATTTAATGTAAATTTAATGTAAAATGAAATTGGATAAAAATAAATTGATTGTTTCAAGTGAATGTTAATAGTCATAAAATAATGTGATATTGTACAATGAATTTGAACACTTGATAATTTTCAATTCAAATCCCCATAGATGAAATAAATCAAATTGAAACTTAAAATAAAAATAATTTTTAAATTATTATGATATAACATATCCAGGGTTATTATATAAACTATATAAAATTAATTAGGTGCATAACATTACAATATACCTTAATAAATTTAAATTGATACGAAGTACCTTACCCCTTGTTTCCCTTTGATTGAACGTGATTTAACATCCTTTATAGTGGTTCTAAAATTGATATTAACTTTCAAAAGTAGAATATTTATATTTATAGTTTCATATATTATCCTTTTATAACAACCTATCATGTTTTATTTAATAATCTTCCATTATTTTAAATGGTTCGAGTGTTAATTTCCTTATTTTCTAATTCATGATTTGTTATGAAAGTCACGGTTCTTGTGAATATTATATGGTTTCTCAATATATAGAATAATAATCATGAAATAATATTAATATTTATACATAAATTAATCTTTTAAGAACAATCATAAATGATTGTTTTGTTAAATGAAGTATGTTACGATCATCGAGATGGTATGTCATACGTACGAATGAGTAATGTTTACTTTTTCAATGATCATTATAGAAACGAGTAAAGTAATATTTTTTATTTTTATAATGATAATAATATTTTAAATACCATATTATTTATTTAAATATATTTAATTATAAAATCCCCATGGTTTTCTGATGAAAAGAGAGTCACATAACTTTGTGAAGGTTGTAGTCCACACATACACAAATGATGTTATAATTTTTCAGGTAAGAAATAAAATGATATATTATATTTTCAGTATGATAAATAATTCATGAAAAAAATAATTATTTCATATATATTTCATATATTCATTAAATTTATCCTTATCACCTTCCATGGTATGCTTTTGTGAGATACAATTGACATCATTTCACGAGGAGGTAGTTCATTATACATATGATCGATGTTATCGTATCCCTTATAGAATGGATTGAAAAAATATATATATGATAAAAAATAATATATAGGTATATTTATCATATATATATATATATATCATATATATACTTTATATCCATCATCATATCCAACCATGATAGGTGGTAATGGAAAAAAATGAAATCGATTTGCGAGGTGATTGCCTGTTGTACACACGAATAATGATTTCATAACCCATCTGATAGAAGAGGATGTGGTTGTAGGTAAATATATTAACATAAAAAATCTCATTATTTTTAATATATGGTTCTTATTATATCATCATTCTTTAATAAAAATTAATTAGGTGGGGAAAGAAATAAAATAAGGTCCCTCGTAGAAGAACATTACCTCTTCTTCTTGTAACTTCCTTAAGATTGTGCCAAAATCCTTTATATGTTGGATTTATTCCAAAAAATAGATCTAATATGATTCGAGGATGGATTTTTGAATGTGAATTTTTTAGGTATTAGTTGAACGAAAAGGGTGTGATGGAGTGAAGAATAGAGGAGAGTGGTGGCATTTTATAAGGGAGTGAGTGGCATTTTGTAAATATGCAAAAGTATTCAGTGATGGGAGGTCACTCTCACCACATGTACTTCAAAATTTGATAAATAATGGATTTTATTGATGATATATTCGACAAAAACATCCAACACATAGAAAAAACCCATGTTTTAAACATGTTATTTCTTAGCCTTTATGTTTTCTACCTTGTTACCACTTTAGTTTCTACCATTGTAACTAGTTTTTAGCCTTTGTAATTAAATATTTATGCCCAAAATAAATGAGACTAATTATATAATTTTAACATAATGATTATTAATATTAAACCTAATTTATTAAATAAAAATCCTATTTTTTAAAATAAATTTTAATACAAGTGCATGTGACGTGCAAAAACATCACTTTTACCTTTAACTGTGGTAATTTATTTTTATTTTCATTAATAATTATTATATAAAAAATTAATTTTACATTATTAAATAATATCAATTATTTTAATTCAAAATATTTAATCTATTTTATAAAATTAAATACATATAAGTGGTATAATTTAATTTTAGTTAAACCTAGAGATGCGATGAAAAGCATTTTTTCAAAGAGGAAATGTTCAAAAGATTACATTGTGTATATATATAAATTAAATATGAAAATGATTAAAATGACCAAATTTGTATTAATTAATATATAATTTAAAAAATTAATTAAAAATCAATTTAAAAAATTATTTATCATTATATTAAATTTTAAAAAAAAATCAGTTTTCAATAAAAACTTAAATAATTTTCAGTAATATCTAAAAAAATAATATTTACATAAAATTATCAAAAATTATCTCAAAATTAATTTGGACATATAAATTTAATAAATTAAGATTTTTTATATATATTTTCTATATTTGGTAAAAATTATTTTTTAAATTATTTTCACTATGCATGAACAATCCACCTTTCAAAAAATATAGTTTTTTATAAAACCATTCCTTCTCTTTAAAATGGTTTTAATTTTATATATAAGAAATATAAAATAATTTTTTTTATTTTATACATGTATAAAATGTAATATTTTAATAATTTATTTGTTACTATTCACACCTTCAATCTTAATGGCTATGATATAATGGTCATGTTTAAATTATATTAATTTAAGAGTATTGTGTTTCGTTCAGAACTAGTGTTGCATGTTTTGTAAGATATTGAATAGATTGAATTTATATATATATATATATATATATATATATATATATCACAAAGTCTCTGGGTGTTATATTCTATTCTAAAATTGGTGTTCCATATCATACACACAATTAAACATGGTCTTCCCCTTTTAAAATCTTAGGGTGTAATATTTTATCCCATAAATAAATTTCATCCTCAAATTTAACCATAATTTGGCTAATTTAGGGTTTCAAATTTGAAAATACATTTATTAAAAGCCCAAATCATAAAAAAGACAATAAAACATTATCTTGATAAGAGATAAAGTTATGTAAAAAGGTCATATAGAATATCACATATTGGGATTCCAAATAGGATAACATAGGTGGGAAGTGAAAAAAATTGACATTGAAGAGAAAAATAACACTCAAATAGTGATATAGAGTCATAGTGAACATGGAAATTATAAAGGTAATGACTAAAAAGACATAAATTAGATGTGTAAAAATTGTCATCGATATCATCAAATATGTTGATGATATGACAACTTTTTTGATTCAATATCATTTTCCTATAGTTGAGGAATTATTCACTCTATATGAATATAAAGAAAAATAATTACATGATATGTTTTTATTTCATAGGAAAAATTTCATCCTTTGTTTCTAATTTGATCAATTTCTACTTCATCTCTTAATCTAAAAAATGAATATCCAAAAATGGATTTTTTTTAAACTTTGAGCATTAAAATTATATTTTAACAGATTGTAAGATCCCAAAAAAGTAACAATATATTAATCGTATCTTTACTAAAATTAATTGGTTTAAAAAAATTTATCCATTAACACAAAAATTTACACTTAATCCCTTCCATAAAATGTTGATCTTAAGCCTTGTCAAAAATATGGATGACCAAATTTCGATGGAAGGTCACTGAATTAAAATTATATTCCCAAAATAATATAATGTTTCTATTAATTTACCATTACAAATAATTTAATACCTTGATCGCTGTAAAATACTAATGAAAACATTAATTCTTCTAAAAGTAAACTCTCATGTTATTAAATATATTCTAAAAATCTAATCATGTAGTAAACTTCATCAAATAAACCATAAACCAAAAAATTACTGAGCAATTTAATGGTCACCAATATTATTATACAAAAATAACATTTTAATTATTATAAAAACATAAATCACATATTAAAGGTTATCTTCTCTTAATAATTTATTTTCCAAAAAGACCAACCTTCCACTAAATCACTTTTCATGGTACCATTCAACGCTTTCTCTTATATAATTTAAGAAATAGTTTTGTAGCACAATCATTATAAATTTAATGATTCATATAATGATAATATCAATAATAAAAGAATTTTACAACATTTTTGTTGGATCATAATACACAATCACATTAATCATTCCACTTTAGTTGTATCCAGAGAATAAGAATGATCTTGATCCCATATAATCTTCTGAGGAAAATTCCCTTGATGCTTGGGAAATTTATTCACATAGTTACCCATATCCCTATAGTGAAACAATTAATCATTGGATTTTTATTTCATCCCCATGTAATAATTATCATGGTGGCCTTTATCTCCATATTTGTAGAATACTATCATTCCCTTCAAGAATGTTCCCAGTTGTTTCTTTCCACAATTACCACATGTGGGAAAATCGTTTTTTCACTTCTACCCATTATCCATTTTTTTCCTATTATTCCACTTATTCTATTGATTACCTTTAAATCCATAATAATTATATATTTATTTATTTGTCTTGATAGCACATAAAACTATTTAATCATATGAATAAAATTTTTGAGAGATCATCACCCTTTGGAGATAAGGGTTAAGATTTTAAATGAAATTACCAATCATTTTCTATGCGTTGAGAATGTATTCCTTATCATAACTATATAACCATTTAAATTTTTCTTCATACTCTAGAAAACATTATTATTCCTTTTTATTTAATCAATGTAAATTTATATTCATATCATTTTTTTACTCATAAGGGAAATATTTTTCAAATAATACTTACTTTAAAGCTTTATAATTAAGGATTTATATTTTCATTTCCTCCATAGTATCATGGATCAATGAAACCCATTAATAATCATTTACTTTGAGATAATATACTACATGTATAACCATTTCCATTTGTGTTGCATCTCATGTTCATAAATATCATTTCTAGAGACTAAATCCATTGTTTAGGTATTGTTGTATTAGTAGTCCCAACTCATGATGGGGTGTACATCACATAAAGAGATTAAACATAGTAGAATCTCACTATTGAATAGGTTTCGCCATACATGCAAGGTTCTTTGTAATAACATGAATTATATTGCCTAATATATCCATTGTTTTCTTAATTCTAATACATACTATATTAGCATCCTCAACAAGGAAATATCTACAGTTTACATGAGTATTGGTACCCATAATCCATCCAAGTTCCATTTCTAAATAGTGGAATATACTGGATTAACTCTTAAAATTATCAAATATAAATCATAATATATAATTCTATATATGGTGCAGTAATTTATTTAAATTAAATAGTCTATGTTTCGTAAACATGGTTTCTTTGGGGATATCATTATTTTTAAGTCCATCATAGTGGTTTATAAGAAAAATGTGGATTATCTTAAGAATATACCCTAAGAGTGTCAAATTAGGTGCACAATAAGGCCCACTGTTGTGTACCGGGTAATGATCGAGTGAATCTCAAAGCACCCTTTTAAGGTTTATTATACCTAGAGACTTATTTTCTAGAACTATATCCACTTATAGTAACTAGAAAAGGATATAAGTCTAAGAAAAATAACATAATATTATCCTTACCAAAACATTAGTATGTTCTTACACACATATCCTAAAAGTATATCATAGGGTTATGCTATATAATCTAGGTTTTATTAAATCTAGTTCTCAATGTTTCTAAAAAAATTCCTCTAATAACAACTATAATGACCCCGACTCTAGTAATACAAAACCAATATATAATTTATTACATTGGCATAGATATAAAGGTTCAAGTCCCAAAGACCCAATCAGTTTAGTAGTTTCAGAGAACTAGATATATACATGATACCCATTTTACATTGGGAGTAAAAAATAAATAATAATATATAACAATAGAAAATGAACTTCATCCTTTAAAATTCATTTAAATATCTCTTCTACATATCCTCAGAAAATGAAATAAAATAAGGGTATGCTTAAATGCACAGTAAGTGTTAAGTATAGTGGAAGGTATCATGAATCAATCATTATAATCAATTTGTAAGGGTAAATATATGAACACACATTCCATTTAAATATCTGGATAAGGAATAATCAAAATAGGAAGGTAAATAACTAAAAACACATGCAATATAATCAATAAAATAAAAATGAAATTAATCTAAAGATAATATCACTATTAAAATATTAAGGGTATTAATATATGAATTCTTAAGGAATAAACTTCTTAATAATTTGTTGTCATGATCTCAGCCATCATGATACCTCTATCATTAATACCTTTTAGAAGATGGTTTAAAACTATAGGTAGAAACTTGTTTTATTTGGAAACTTATTTCTCTTATAAGACCCAATAATTCATCAAGTAGATATATTATTCTAGGACCACCCATCAATATAGGTCTCAATCATTACTTTCATATTTATTGATTTATTCATTCCATGAATCAATATGCCTTATAATCAAATAGTCATATTTAGTAAAGGATTCATATTTATTAATATTTCCCAAATGTCAAAGTAAACATAGTATTTGAAAAAGGTATATAGTTTATAAAATAATCATTAACATTATACAAGAATAAGTAAATTTCATAGATGTATTACTTATGATAAAAAATAATTAAAACAACTTTATTATTTCAAGATAAAGTTAATAATCACAAATGAATATGAGATTGTACAATTTCATTTACCACTTGATAATTTTCAAGTCAAATCCCCAAAAATGAAATAATTAAAATTTTAAAAAAAATACCATGAATTATTAATGAATCATCATATTCCATGTCAATGTATAGTGTATACACCATATAAAATAAATGTGGTTCATAACATTACAATATGCCTCAATGAAGGCAATTTGAGACGAAGTCCCTTACCACACATTCCTTTTGATTTAACATGATTTAACCTCTTGTATAGTTGTTTTAATAATGTTATCATCTTTTAATATAAACATATTAATATTTATATTATCATATATTATCCTTTTATAACATCTTATCAATTATTTGTTAATAATCATTCATTGTTATCATTTGTTTGGGTGTTAATTTCCTTATTTTCTCATTCTTTCTTCTTCATGAAAGTTCTTGTTCATATACATATTATATAGTTTCATCGACACCATAATAATAATAGTGAAATTCTTATCATATTTATTCCTGAATTATAATTTTAAGACAAATCATGAATAATGTTTGAATTAAATTAAGCGTGTTATGATCATCGAGATTGTAGGTTATACAATCACATGAGTAACATTTCCATTTTTCAAATATCATTATAAAAAATAGGTAATTAATATTGTATATTTATATATTTATCATAATATCATTAATAACATATTATATTTTAAAATATACTTATTTATATCATCCATGTGGTGTAGGGATTAAAAGGGAGTCACATCGCTTCGTGAATGTCGTAGTCCACATATACAAGAACAATGTTATAATTTTTTAGTGTAAGAAAGAAAATGATATATTGTTTGTTTAGAATTATAAATATATCATTAATATCATAAATATTTTATTTAAATCTCATATATTAATTAACTTTATCCTTATTAACTTCCATGATACGCATTAGTGAATGAAGAATCATATCGCGTTGTGGGGCGGTAGTCTATCGTACACACAAGCGACGTTATCATATTACATTAAGAATTGAAATTGAAAATGTATATATAGGATATAATAAATATGAAGGTATAATAATGTTATAAATTTCATATATATACTTTATATATGTCATCATACACAACCATGATAGGTTGTAATGGAAAAGCAAATGGCATCGGTTCGTGAGGTGGTGGTCAACCGTACGCATGAATGAAGATTTTATAAACCATTAGATGGAAGTGAAGATGATTTGAGGTCATTAACATATCATAATAACATATAATTAAATACAATATACTGAATTTATTATACCATTATGGTTTAATAATAATTTAAGGGTGTGAATAATGAAATAAAATAAAGATGCTCATTGAAGAACATTACATTTTCATCAGGTAACCTACATAGATTTGCACCAAAATCATTCCTAGGATGGAATTATTCCTATAATTAGTCTTATATGATGTGGTTAAATAAGTAGGTAAGTCATTTGGTTAGTAAATGGCTGATCAAAAAGTGTTTTACTATGCGAAGAAGAGAGGAGAGGGGTGGCCTTTTATAAGGGAGGTGAGTGGCATTTTTGTAAATACCCAAAATTATTCAATAATGGGAGGTTGCTCTGACCTCATGTGGCTCAAAAATAGATAAATAATTATGTGGATGGATTATATAGACAATAATAAAATCCACCATACCAAAAAAACACATTTTTAAAAATGTTATTCCTTATCCTTCCTGTTTATTCTGATTTTACCAATTTAGTTTCCACCATAATAATTAGTTTTTATCCTTCATAATTAAATACATATTCCTAAAATAAAATTTGTATAATTAGATAATTAGAATCTAATTATTACAAATATGAAACAAAATTTATCAAAATAAAATTATATGTCTGTTCAAAATTAATTTTAACACAAGTGTGTTAAACCTCTAAAAACACATCATTTAACAAAAAATCTGGTAATTAATAATTATTGCATTTAATAATTATTATAAAAAATATTTTTTAATTATTAAATAATATTAATTTTTTTAATATAAATATTGGATCAATTTTATTAATTTTAGTTCAAAAATGTGGAATAGTTTAATTTAAAATTAAACCCACCACAATGATGAAAAAGCAAGTTTTCAAAGAGAAAAAATTTCAAAAGCTTAAAAAGTTTTTATAAAAAAACTAATATGAAAATTTTTACAATCACCTAAATTGGGTTAATTGATATAAAATTTACCTAATTTTACTTCAAAACAAATTTAAAATGTAATTTATCAATATAATTAAATTAAACAAAAAGGATGTTTTCAATTAAAATCTAGTAATTCTAACAATTAACTGAAAATTTTACCTTTTCAGAAAATTCTCAAAATAATCCCAATGAAAATTTTGAAATATATATTTCAATAATGAATTATAATTTTTTATATAAAGTTTACTAATGTGATAAAAATTAATTTAAAATTATGTGAAAAATATAGGATTAATCGGTCTTTTAGAAAAAAATATAATTTTTCAGAAAACCATTCTTTCTCTTTCAAATGGTTTATATTTTATTTCTAACAAATATAAAAACATTTAATTTATTTTATACATTTTTAAAACATACCATTTTTTAATTAATTTATTACTATTCATACCCTCCATCTTGGCATCTATTATATAATTTTCATTTTTAAATAATAATATTTTAAGTGTATTATGTTTTGTTCAAACTCAGTGTTGCTTGCATTGAAATAAATTCAAGAGATTGAATTTATTTAAATAAAATATATTGTAATGTCTTAGGGGTTATATTCACTTCACATATTGGTGTATTGTTTCATGAACACTATTAAATAAGATGTTCCTCTTTTAAATTATTGGGGCATTACATCCATTATCTTTTCCCTTACAAAAATGTATAACAGAGAAAGGATTTTCTATTTTAGTTTCTCTTCCATTCGAATCATTGATGGAAAAAATAAAAATTATTTAAGTATCATTTACATTGTTGATTATGAAAATTTTAGATAAAAATTGGAAAAATGTTTTATTATTACTTTTTTCGATATTTATTACATGTTGAATAAATATTACAATATTCCAAAAAATAATAATTGCAAACATTAGTGATGGGGATACATCAAAGTTTCAGTTGAATTTTAAGACTCCAAAACATACATTTATGTGTTGTAAAGATAAATATATTTTTTATTTTATAATATTATAAAACTTCCTATTTTATTTTGATGAATCTAAAAATTATTATTTTTTAATTTTAATAATTTTTTTTACTAAAAATATAAATTGAGAAAAAATTATCAATATTTGGATTTTTTACTTGGTGAGTTAGTTATATAAATATATATATATATATATATATATATTATAGGTTTTTAAATATTTAGAACAGTTTGAAATATCTTTATGAGAAACAAATTTTATATCATTATTAGGTTTGAAAATAAAAATTTCCATACATACAAAGGAGTGGTAGTAAATAAGAACAATGAGTTTTGATACTAAATATATAACTATTTTCATTTGAAATGATATAATTTGAATATTAATATAGAATAAATATCATTTAATGATAGATGAAGAGAAAAAAAAGTGGATGAAAATAGTTTATTTTTCTACAAATACTTCTAGGGATGATACTACAACAAAATTTAATTCTTAAATTTCATCAAAAAAAAATTATAATTATAGGTATTGTTTGGAAGATAGTTATAAATATCTTACGGAAGGAGAGCAGGAAAAAATTAGTGAAATATATGTCTCAAAACCAAAGGGTTCAAAACAATAACAACTAAAATAAAAGAAGTGATAAATATGATATATATGGTAAGAGAGATCAAATAATAGATTTAGGATATGTGACATGTAATCGATATCAAAATATTGGAAACAAATTGCCTCTTTTTTCATGTTTTCTTGGTTAAAATAATGATTGTTGAATACTTGTGTAATGAAAAGGAATGAAATTTTATAATAAATGGACACTTTCAAACCTAATTATGATCTTTCTTTATATAGTTATTTAGATAATAATGATATTAATTAGTTTTCTAATTTAAATTCTAATTTACCATAGAATGAGAATTGATTAATTTATAATATAACCACTTAATCATTATATAAAATGACTATATTCTACTAACACATATTTTTCAGATGTTGGTGATGGAATTTCTTCATCATATGAGCAAATAAATAAATATGTAACTAGATATAAATATACTTATAATAAATATTTTAAGAAATAAAATAATTAAAACAAAGATATTGATAAATATATAGGTGATATTTCTAAGATAAATTAAGATATTAATGTCAAATGTAAATCTGTTTCAAATAATAAGGATTGTATTACATTGAAATACATAAATCTAAAGATGAATTTCTTAAGAAGTTTTATTCTAATTTTACATATTTATGGAATAATTATTATATGATTCTTGGATATTTGAAAAAATATATTAAATTTAATATTATTTTACTTACATATTTTTTAAATCACATTTTTATGCATGTTATTTTGTTCAAAAAAATCACCATTCTCTAATAAATGAAAATGGGAAGACAACTAAAAGAATAATTATTATTTGAACATTATTCAATCATTTAAAACTAAAATGACTTTATTTTTAATAAAATAGTAGTTGTTTGACATTTGATAATTTGTAATATTTGTGTTCTAAAAAAATTATATAATAGAATTTATTGAACTATTAAATTCTAGTTACAAAATATTTATTCATTTTGATGAAGGAAGGTTTAGAAATTATAGCTAAAACAATTCCTAGATATATTAATTTGATTATCATTTGAAGGTCTACATGTAAAATGGTGTAATTTATAAACATCACTGTATAATTAATTTCTTATTACATACCTACTTGTGATTATCTTTTAAATTATGAAATTATATTAATTTAGCCTTTTATGGATATGAATATGATTCACTTTATTTTTCTTCTATCAATGTTAGATTTATTACATGAAATTAACTAATTCTGTAATTTTTTATTTAATAATACCTTTAAAATTTTATATCTAAATAAAATAAGGGATTTTTCATGCTATGATTTTTAATATGAAAATAATTTTATACCATATGTTTTACAAAAGAAAATGTGAATTTAATAAATCATATGGAAATATATTTTTTGGAAAATGATCATCCATTTACATCAAAATATATCTTTAATATGTGTATTTATTGGTTTCTTTTCTTTCATAAAATAAAAAATGTTAATGTTTTTTTAGTTTCCATGTTATGTCTATTATTTTATTGTATGAGGTAACTGACCTTATATAATTAGGAAATTAATGATTTATTCCATTAGTATGATTTGATGAAACCATTTGTTATGTGAAAATAATTTGACTATACATTAGATTTCAAATATATGGTTAATGAATAGATTAGTTACCTATATATAGACATGTGGGTATTCCAGATCAACCAAGTATTTATTCATATTTTGAGATAAATCTTTCAACTTATAGAGACATGGATACTAGATAAATAATGTATGAATGGTTAACTAATATTATATTATAAAATATGTATGAATAATTTAAAAATAGTCATTTAGTTCAAGGGATGGGAGTTGATAGTTGTTCTTAGTATGAAATTTCACTTTTTAATCCATTAATAGTTAAATAATTAATAATTTTTCCATTTTGAGGAATTATATTGTGAAAAATATATATATAATTCACCATCCAATTTTATAAAAAAAATTGGTAAATAAATCATTCGAAGAATTTATTATTATGTTTAATTATGAATCCATTCTTATCTATCACAAGCATCATGATTTTTTTAGAACATTAAATAAGGATATAGCATTAAAATTTTATTCCCAATGGTATAAAGAGTACATAAAATGGAACATTTGGATTTGGAATAAAAGGATATATATTCAAGGGAATTGAGGGTTTTTTCTTACATAAAATGTATAAAAAGGATATATAATGAATCAAGATATTAATAACTATTATTCTTCTTATGGTATGAGGAAAATGAATGTAATTTCATTTATATGGGATTATTTTGAATCCATTTTTACTAGTTTGGTTGTGTTTTATATTCTTCTGTATTCAATAATTTTAAATTATATTTAACTACCGGCCATAGAGAAATACACTATGAAGGATTTGAGAAATCAAAAAATATTGAAGGAGATTTAACTTGATGATACCATCATATTAATGTTTCATATTTCAAACCATATAGAGAATAAATTTATCGATAAGGAATATGAAGATAAACATTGGGCATCCAATGAGAAATTAGAGAAGACTAAAGTAAAAAAGGAAAAAATTTACAAGAATAAAACATATAATGTGAATATTAAATTAAAATATAATTCTAAATTAATGAATAAAGTAAGTATTATTGAAAATATTGATAATAAATTAGAAAAATGATAGAAAACATTAGTAATATACTCAAATGGAATGATATGATATTTTAAGGAATAAACATGAGCAGAAGATTATAAATTCACCATTCAATTTAAATAATTTTGAAGTTAAATCCATTAGAAAAGATGAAAATAACTAAAAATAAGTTGAGGAGAAGAACATGTTTTCTTTTTAAATGATTCAATCATGAATTTTCACTTCACTGTTAGCTATAATGAAATCCAATCATGTATTTCCTAGAACACTAAGTTATAAATTGAATTTTTTATATTATAAAAGTACAAATACAAATGATAATAGAATATAAATTGATGTTATACCAACCACTAAATATATTTCACTACTACCTCTATATAAATTTAAGAAATTGAGTGAACTGAAAACATAATTGAATGTGGTTACTTCTAAAAAATCAATACTTTATAAACTATAAGTCTTAATATATTATAACATTTCAATAACCTTACCATCATCAATAGAGTCCAAAATTTCATCAAAATTAACTCTAGAAATTTATTGACCAAAAGAATTAAAATAATATAGTGAAAATGAATTATTTGAAATATTATAGTTGGAATGATAATAATAAATAACTAGAAGATCAAATCTATAATGAAGATAAATACAAGTTTGATGATGATTCAGATCAAAAGTATAGATCGAATGAGGAATCTATTAATTCATTTAATTTAAATACTAGATAAAAAATATTGTAGACCCAAACAATTAAAAACCAGATGAATAATCTATGGATAAAATAAAAGTAGATTCTATATATTTAAATTATATTTTACACATGCTTTATAAAGACCAAAATAGGGTTTTAGATAATATTTTATATGATCTAATAAAAAATTTATAAATATATCTTGTATTTACAATAAATATGTTTCAAAAGAGTCTGATGTATCATTATAAAAAATATGAATTGGTTCTTGAGTGTGACCTCACATATTGATGATATGAATCATAAAATTAAAATATTATAAAATATGTAAATAATTTTCTTTAAAATGAAATTTTCAAGAAAATGTAAAAGTTAAAAGAGAAGAATGTATAATAAAAAAACATTTTTAAATATTTGAATAATTAATGAAATATATTAATATTCAAGATATGATAATTAACACACATAAAATGTTAATATAAGAAGAAAAATTACAAGAAAAAAACTTTCTAATATAAGTGTTAATAGTTTGAAAATGAAGTGGAACTCCTAAGGAAGAAGTATTATATTCATGAGATAAATTTGAAAGACTAAAATTAGAGGTTGTATATACTTCAATAATTGGTAAAAAAATCTCAAACAACCTAATAAATTTTTAATTTATATTTATTATTAAAATTTTCTGATGGAATTACTTTTTTATATCATTATTTAATTTTATTTCATAACTCTCCATGTTTTTTAAATTTTTAAATTTTTAAATTATTTTTTTTAAAATGTAAAGAAATATTATGGAATTTTCTTTTATAAAGGGGGATAATTTTTTGATGAATTGTGATTTCTATAAGGGTATGAATTATCGTTTTTAGGACTATACACTCAGGGGGTTGTCTAGATATAATTGATAGTATATTTAATTTCAGTTAAAAATATATATCTTTTTGAGTATTATGATTTTCCAAAATAAAATAATAGTTGATTAATATTTTAAATGAATTCTTCAGTATCCTTATTTTTTAAATTCACAATAAACTTATTATTTTATTTAAATTAACATGATGATTTTTTAGATTTCTTGATGATTTTAAATGATAGAATTCACTATGTTATAGATAAACTGATTCTAATCCCTTTATTTTCAGAACATTATGAAACCTCTAGAATAATTTCAACAGGAAGATCGACTGAGAGATTTTTAATTTTTTATAATGTATAAGTTCTACCTAAATTCTTTGGAATTTACAATTAGGGAATTTTTATGTTAATGAATTTAAATATATACAGAGGCACCAAGGAATGGTTGTTATATTATTTATTGATACATCATTATTTCATATTTTTTAACTTATTTACTACTTGAGTGGTGCCATTTATTTGATTTTAGTGTGTACTTAGAGATATCAATATTAAGTAATTCATTTTTAAATCACTATGATTATATGTTTTAATAATGTACTACCAATATTATATGATCAAAGATATTATTGAGATAGGAATCTGTTCCTATGAAATTATACATTTAATACATTTGCAGATATTACAGTCTACCAATCATTTTATTAAAGATGATCTCAATTATATATCATGATGATTTATATTTATATAAAAAAGAGACTTAATATAAGACATGTATATTAAATATTCTATATTTAGTATGTCCTAGTCTTTTGGAGCATGGATTTTTTAGACCTAAACATTAATCTTATAGCCTTATTGGATCAAGAGTGAAGAGTTATATTGATTTGAACTGTTACACACATTAATAAAATGTTTTCAATGGATTTTACAAATTATCAAATCAAAATTATTTTAATTGATTAATTTTGTAATTTTATAGTTCTCTTAATTTTATTAATTTGGTTATGTTTCATCATCTAGATAATTGAATTTATATTCTACTTGTATATTTTTGGTTCTCTAATTTATTGGAACCATGAAATCATCTTTAGAGAATTTTATATCATATAAAAGAGTAGAAAATTTTATATTTTTTTATACTTTAATTAAATTCCTCTATTAAATCTTCTATATAGATTATAACACTATCCTTATCTAGAGTGAGTGTATAGAGATCCAATCAATCTCTCTCCTCTTATCCCTATCAATATAAATGGAGGAAAATCATTCTTGAGGTTGATGCACACATAGAGATAAAGTTAGATAAAGTTTTCCTAGTAGTTTGGTTGATTTTGTGAATTAAAAAACTTCTTTTTCCTTTATAAAACAATTTTCTACTTTTATTTACTTTTTTATAAAAATTTATAGGAAATCTTATCATTTTCTAAAAGGCTGAAATAAAAAATTTTGTGGTATAATTATGTTGTTCAAATTAAATAACACAAAGTTATATTATCTTTTATTAACAATATAATAATTAATTTTTATTTTAAATCCCTGATTACTTTTATAAGAGCTGGATATTAGCTATTTTATTATTGTTTCGAGGTTTGGTTCCTATTGCCCTATTTTGGTTCCTATTTCCCTATTTTAAAGGGCCATAAGGAAAAAATATATATTAGTAAAACCCTATCTGTATAATTTCATCAAACCAAATGAAATTTTTTGAACCATGAAAATTTTATTATTTGTATTGACAATTAAATGGAAACTTTCTTTAATCTAGTAAGAAACCCACTTCACATTATAATTCATAAGTTAAATATTTTTTATAATTTTTTGTTTTCATTCAACATCACATGGCCCACTCCCCCAACCTCATTATAATTTTATTTTTAAAAAAATGGTTTAGAATCCACACTCTAAACCGTCATTAATATTTGAGATATAACCTATTTTATGAAAAAATCTATATTTTATAATTTAAAATAAACTAATATAATGAATAAAAATAGCACAGTAAACTGAAAAATGAGATATCACTAGAAGAATTTTTACAAGCGGGGAACTGAAAATAAAGATATACTAAAAGAAGAAAATCAATATTATTATAGAATTATTGATATTAGTTTAAAGTATATGTTTGATTATAATATATATTAAATTTTATATATACAAGGATATTGAAAATATAATTAGTTCATTGTGTTTGATGTTAGGACATGACCTTAAACATTACATATTAAAGTTGTTTTTAAAATTAGAAA
This sequence comes from Viscum album, assembly GCA_963277665.1. NCBI lineage: Eukaryota > Viridiplantae > Streptophyta > Magnoliopsida > Santalales > Viscaceae > Viscum > Viscum album. The sequence goes on from OY728127.1 coordinate 449,546,130, forward strand.
TCACATTCGTTTCCCAAAGATAATTTAGGTTTAGTGTTTTAGAGAACTGTTAAAATAACTTAAATAGTAAACCCATAAATAACAATTGAAAAATTACACTATGTATACATTTTTTCATCAAATGAAACTTTTAAAAATAAATCATCATTTCTCGTTATGAAATATCTTCACAATTTTCCCCTAGGTATCATACTTAGCCCAAGCCTTCCTTAAACCATATGAAAAACATTTGAAAACAAGGGATGAGAAAAAAATCCATTAAGGTATATAAAAAAAGGAAACCATTTGTCTAGTGAAATATCATTACAACATTTCATTAAAAACATAACTTTTTACCCTAAAAAATGAATCACCATATAAAAAATATCATTATTTTACATTTTAAAAATAAAAATATTTTCATGAAAACTCTTAACCAAGAATACAGAAGATAAGTAGATAAATTAGGATATAATTAAACTCAAATAGAATAACCATATGGTTGAATTCCATACATGTCACACTTACAAATTGAATAACCATACAGTCACTTCCATACCCAATTATTGGAAGTTATAAGGAAGCCACCCTTGTTTGGTTTATCATGGAACCAACCATCATTGTTTTATCACATAACCTCCCATAAAATGTCAATGTACCACTATCTAATCATAACATATAAATTCTTTCAATTTCTCTCATAAAATTTCATTTCCACTCATAAGGAAACTTTTCATGTTATTGAAATAAATAATCCATTTCCAAAATACATTTTGAAAAAATTACCTAAAAATGAAAAAAATGATTTATTTTTTCCATTTAAAAACATTAAATCTTATATAGTAATACAAGTATCAAATAATATTGAAGGATGTAGAGAATTTTTTATCTCTTTATACATTAAAAAGGACATTCCTTTTACCGTTTGTAAAGAAAAACAAATGTTTTGTATTGAAAAAACTAAAAGATTACTTTTCAAAAACCTTTGAATGAAATTAAAAAATAGATATAAATTTTTTTATAATTACATTATTAAATAAAAATATAATATAATATCAAAAATTATTACATCAAGGAATATATTTTTAAATTAAAACATTAAACATTTAAAAGTAAATTTTTTAATGAAAATATCCCATGCCACATTGAAAAAATTGAATCATAAGAACCATTTTAACATAACATTACATAAAATTTGAATAAATAAATTAATGATATGTTATATCAATTGGTATATATATAAACCTCATAAAATAAGGTGGGTGTATAACATCAAGATATGCCTCAATAAAAGGAGATTGAGACTAAGTCTCTTACCTTGAGTCTGAGTCATCATGTACAATCATTATATTCCCAAATAATAAACTTTGGATAATTTTTTACTTTATTGAGAATGATTTTCATGTTTATTATTACTTTTATATCACTTATCATCATGTTATAACTATTACTTTATTATTTATGTTCACATCGGGTGTTTTGATGATATTTGGTACATTAATCCAAAATGAATTTGGTATGATATCTATAGTCAAAAGAAATAATTAGTATATCATCTCAAAAAAATATTCATGAAATAATTATAAGTTTTATAAATCAATTATAATTTTAAATCCATCCATTAAATATGTATATGAAAAATTAACTACATTAAAATCATAGAGATGGTAAGTCATACGTACCCATGAGTGATGTTTCCATTTTTCAATGATCATTATGGAAAGAATATAGGTATTATTTTATATATAAAGAATTATTATTATATTATTAATATAATATTAATCATTTAAATATACTTATATATTTCATCCATAAGATGTGGTGATGAAAAAAAAATCACATAGCTTCATGGATGTGATAATTCACAGGTACGCATAAACGACGTTATCATTTTTCTGTGGATGGAAAGGTAAGAATTTAAGTGATATATTACCTTTTTATAATTATAAATATATCATTAATATCTTATTTAAACTTAAATTCCTTGATTATAACTATTCTTGAGATACGGTGATGTACAATGAATTATATCGGTTCACGAAGTGGTAGTTCGTCACACACACGAACGATGATTCTTTTCCCATTTTATGGAAGTGACGATGGATTTAAGTGAATATATTAACATAATAAAATCATATTATAATGGTGATACTATATTAATAATTTTTTCATTATTTATGAATATTTTAAGTAATTGAAAAAGAAACATAACAAAAAAATGTAATTAAAAATGATACCTTTTCATAGAAAATCTCATATGATTATCAACAAAACACCTCTAAGGTGAGTGTTATTCCTAAAAAAAGATGTATAAAATCTGGAAATGGATCATTGTATTGGAATTGGGAAGAGAAAAGCATATTCAAAAAGTTTTTTAAGTGCTAGTAATAGTGAATAAGATATGTCCTTTTATAAGAGAAGGGGCCCTCTTGGAATTCTTCAAATTAGTAAATTAATATAAATTGATTTCATATACCAAATGGATCCAAATGGACTTATTTCTAAGATATGGTTATTATATGTCAAAATCCATTCATCCAATACAAATTATATATGTTTTTTTTATTTTTTTATTCCTTATCCTTTTCTAACCCTTATTTAACCTTTTTAATTCTTAGAGTGATATCATTTAATTTATAATTTGAGGGTTAATATAATTACTATAAAGTTACAAATGACCAAAAAAATGGCTATTGATGATATTTTGAGAATTATAAAAATAATATTACTGAATGTTGTATTTTTATTAATTTTATATCATTTAATAAAATATTATCTATTTTAAAATATCATAAATGTCAATTTTTTAACACTATTTATTACATGACTTTTTAAAAATAACATAAAAACATAATATATTCAAAAAAACTATTTTAACTCATAAATAACATATCAAAATAGTCTATAAAATTATTTTAAGAAATTAATTATTTCAAATTATATTTATTTTAATATTTTTAATATCATTTATTTGATATTTCCATTAATTAAAAAATCGCTCCATCATCATTATGTAATCTATTAAGATAATTATTTATTAACTAAAAATTAAAAATAAATTACCATGGTTAAGATAGAAATTTTATCTCTCAAATTAATATTTATATTCAAACATATTCACTTTATAACCCCATATTAAAAATTCAATAGTTATGAAAAACATGAGTATGAAATCATTGAATTTTCATTAAATAAAATATTATAAATGTCATACTCTCATATATATGGCTTAAAAAGGATATAATTACCACCCAAGGATGATTTTATCTAAAACCGAATCATCCAATAAAATTTTTACAAGTTTTGTGGTAATTTGAAAATATTTATAAAATTATTTTAACCCTTAATTACCTGATTTATCTTTATTAGTGTTAATAAAACAATTACTAAAGTTATTTTTCATATTTTCCAAAAATTAAACGGCCCAAATTACTAAATTTTTAACATATGATTCCAAAATAAGGAATACTTTTTAAAAAATTAAAAACACATAAATTGATGAAATTAATTAAATTTTAATTCAATTGATAGAACGAGAAACATGTTTTTAAAGTAAAAAACCTTCAAAATTTTGATATGTTTTTATATTCATATTCAATGTAAAAAATGATTATAATTACCTCAATTGGATTAACTAAAAAAATTGATCTAATTTTACTTGAAAACCATTCAAAATTATATTTTATCACATTAAATTATTTGGATAAAAAAGTTGTTTTCAAATAAATTTCATTATTTTTAACTATTCATAAAAACATGAAACTTTTTTGAAAAGTAAAAAATATTAACCAAAGTAAAAAAATGATATTCAGATTTAAAATAAGATATTTATTTTTTCAAATATCATTTATAAATATATAAAAAAACTAAATTTAAAACAAGTGCACCATCAAATAGCCAAAAAACTTCCTTTTTTAAAATACTTGTTTCATATGTAAAATGGGATTTTTTTATTTTATAATGTCTATAAAAACATATAAGATGATTGTTAAATATTATATTGTATATTATATATATATATATATATATATTTCATTAATATAATCTAATAAGGTTGATTTTATTATTTTATAATCACACTTGTTTGAATTTAAATAGTTTTTCATAAAATAATCCATTTTTTATTTTAAAAAGGGTTTTATTTTCATTTATAATAAATTTACCACAAAAAAATTAAATATATATACATTTTTAAAACATATTTTCATAATTTACTTAATCTTTGTCTTACACTTCATTCTAAAATCTATGTTATAATAATAACATTTAAAAATGAAATTTTGTTGTTTTTTAAGCTCGATGTGTCTTATTATGTATGCTATCAAACATAGTATTTTTTTTAAAAAAAACTGGATATTAAATTCCCCCTTTTGAAATTCCATCCAATGAATTTTAAATTCGGTCTCAGTCAAGGTCTTTTGAATTTTGAAAATACCTTTTTTGAAATCTCACATTATAACAAGGGTTAATAAAACTTCCACTTTAAAAGAAAGAAAGGGAAGTATGATGGGCACCTGAGATAACACATAATAGGGTTCTATTTAGGAAAACATGGGCATGGAAGTTAAAATTAACTACCATATTCTGATTGATACTTATAGCGAACATGGTCATGATAAAGTTAAAAGTCACAAAAACATAAACCCGTGATGGGTTTGGAGGTCAATGATTCCTTAGTAAGAGAAGTAGACATATAATATTTTTTTTTCAAAAAAAATCATAAATTTTAGGTAATATTTTACTACTTGGACTAAGGAAATAAGGAAACATAAATTCTTAAAAATTAATGCTTCATACTTTAACTAATTTCCATAAAAAAACAAGCATGATTATCCAAACGATGAGCAGTCAAGATAAATTTTACACACCTGAAGCATGGTAATAAACTCCTAGAGAATCACATAATCCACAAAAGATTAACTATTTGTTTCTCCTATATGTATACATTATTTAAAATAAAAATGGTTTGTACAATATAAGATAATTCCCCTAAACGAGTAAACCTTATATGATGAAAAATTACTTGAATCTACAAAATTCAAATGTAATACCCAAAGATCAACAAAGACCACTAATCAAATAATTATTATTCAAATTCCTCAAAATAATCCAAAATAATATTTAAACCCAAAATTTAGATAGATTTGATAACATAGTATTCCTAGATAAATTTTGACTTTTTTCTCTAAATAAAATCTATCACACATAATGTCTCATACCGAAAATGTTATTTCATAAATCAGGTAATCTACTAGTATGATATCCATTTCCATAAATAACCTTAATAACCACAAAATCAGATTTTCCTCTAAAATATAATTCAAACTTTATTTCCTGAATAAAACCCCATAATATTCTATTTAACTTAATCATAAAATGTCTCCAAAATAGTGGGAATCTTCTAAAATAACATTAATCACTTAATCATGAAATCATTTTCCTATCATATGTTTATATATTGAATAATAGATATATTCCAAAAATCAACCTATTATTTATCCATAAAATCATTTAACAACAAATATAAAATCATATTGATTGGGATATCATATAAGCCAGTGGTACAAGATTCATGCTTGACACTATTCGGTTGTGGGTTTGATTACTACAGCCTATACAAATGTGATGGGTTGTCACCCATCCTATGGGTTTTACATTCTCTAAAAATATATAATTCTTATAACATTCCCAATATATTATAAATTACTCTAAAAATTTTATGACATGTTTTAAACTCTAATTTTACGTCGTACTTTTCATTTTTCATCCCAAAATGTAATGACCCATAATTACCTCAAAAATAAATGTCTCAGAAAATACTCTTGATCACATTAAAATTTCATAACTTAATCCTAAAAATTGGTTTCTCATGCATTTAAATAATGGTCAAAATTAAAATTATAAACATGTGATGATATCCTTAACTCTTAATAAAACATCATAATCTCAAAAAAAACAAAACCCTACTCTGATACCAACAGTAATGACCTAACAATGGACATTTTATATTATAGTAATTTTTTAAAAAAGAAATCAATTTATTTTCCCAATGATATTTTGGGTTTAGTGTTTCAAAGAATTTGGAAAAATACTTACATAGTAAACCAATATATTAGAATCATAAAACTGTACTCAGTATCCAGCTTTAATAACCAGAAAATTTTAAAAATAAATCATAGTTTATCTTTATCAATACTCTTCGCAATTTTCTCCCTGTTATCATTTTTGTCCCAAATCTTCCTTAAATCCTATTAAAAATATTTGGAAAAATATTATGGTAAAAAAATCACAATGAGGAACAAAAAATAAAGGAAACCATTAGCTAAGTGAAATACCATAACATAATTTCCTTAAAAACATAACTTTTTACCATAAAAATGAATCATCAGATAAAAAAGATCATTATTTTACCTTTTTAAAACAAAATTCTTTTCATGAAAACACATAATCAATAATAAAAAATATAAGTAGGTTACATTGGACATAATTATACTCAAATGGAATAATTGTTCAGTTTTCTTCCATACATTTAACTCTTACAAATAGAATAACCATATGATTGACTTCCATATCCAATGCATTAGAGGTTATAATGTAAGCACCCATCCTTGGATTATCATAGAACCACCCATCATTTATTTATCATATAACCATCCATAAAATTTCAATGCACAATTATGTAATCAATACACTTAAAATCTTGTAATTACACTCATAAAATTTTGTTTCATCTCATAAGGAAACATTTTATGTTATTAAAATAATCAATCCTTTTCCAAAAAACATTTTCAAAAACAAAACACCAAAAAATTAAAGAAAATGTATTATTTTTCTTTTAAAAATATTAATTCATGTGGAGGAATCTAAATATCAAATAATGGTCATGGGGGTAGAGAAGATGTTGTCATTTTATACATTAAAAAGAAAATTCCTTTTATAATTCATAAATAAAGATAAATGTTTCATACATATAACATAAAAGATTAATTTTTGAAAAGCTTTGAATTAAATTAAAAAATAGATATAAAATTTAATTTATAATTCCATTATTAAATAAACATATAATATGATATAAAACTTTTTGACATGGAGGAATATATTTTCATATTAAATCATTAATAATTTAAATATAAATTTTTAAATCAAAGTGTTCCATACCACTTTGAAAAACATGAATCATAAGAACCATTTTAGTAAATAAATAAATAAAATTAGAATAAAAAAATCATGATATGATATGTCAATAAGGTTGTATATAAACATCAGAAAAGAAGGTGGGTGTATAACATTCTGATTTACCTCAATATAAGAAGATTGAGATGAAGACTCTTACCATGAGTCTGACATGTCACATACAATCTTTATATTTCTATATAATATTCTTAGGATAATTATTTAATTTCTTGAGAATTTTTTTCATGTTTATGATTTGTTTTATATCAGTTATTATCATTTTATAACTGTTACCTGATTATGTAAGCTCATGTCAGACGTTTTGATGATATTCAATACATGATTTTAAAATGACAATGTTCTGATGTATATAGTCAAAAATGGCCATTAGTATATCATCACTAAAATAATATTCATGACATAATAATCACTTTTATACATTAATTTTAATTTTAAATCCATCCATTAAATATGGATATGAAAAATGAACTTTGTTACGATCAGTGAGATGGTAAGTTGTGAATACGCATGAGTAATGTTTCCATTTTTCAATGATCATTATACAAAGAAGGGAATTTTTATTTTACCTTTCCATAATGATCATAATATCATTAAAATAATATTAATCATTTATATATACTTATATATATCATCTATATGATGTGGTGATAAAAAATGAATCATATTGCTTGGATGAACACCTCTAAGGATGGCATTATACATAAAATAAGATCTCTATAATAAGGAGAAGGATTATAGTAATGGAATTGGGTAGATCTGGGAAAAACCAAATAGTTTTTTTAGTGTAAGTAAAAGATAATAAGAGTTGTCCTTTTATAAGACATGGGAGGGTCACTCTTGGAATTCATCAAAATAATAAGTTAATATAAAATTATTGTATCTTTAAAATGGCTCCAAAACAGACTTATTTAGAATATACGATGATGATGGGTTGAAATAAATTCATCCAATGAAATTATAAGAAAATTTACTACTTTTTTAATCCTTATAATTTTTTGTAACCCTTATTTAACAATTTTAATTTTTGTCGTGATATCATGTAATTTAAATTTTGAGGGTTAATATACCTCCAAATTTAATATTTTTATGAATTTTATATCATTTATTAAAATATTATTAATTTTAAAATATCATTAATGTCAATTTTTCCACTATTCATTACTTGAATTTTTAAAAATATCATAACAACAAGATATCTTAGAACCAACTCTACTGAATTGTAAATAATATGTCAATGCCATCTATAAAATTATATTATGACATTATTTATATCAAATTGTGTTTATTTTAGTATTTTTAATATCATTTTTTGATATTTCAATTAATTAAACAATTACCACATCATCATTGTGTAAGCTTTCAAGGTAATTATTTAGTATCTAAAAAAAATTACCATGATGAAGATAAACATTTTATATCTCAAATTAATATTTATAGTAGAACATATCACTTATATAACCACATATCAAAAATTATATAGTTAGGAATAACATGAGTATGATATTTTTTACTTTTCATTAAATAAAATATCATAAATGTCATACGGTCGTCCAATTTGCTTCATAAGGTTATAATTTCATCCCATGGATGGTTTTGGCCTACAACCACTAGTCTAAGGAAATTATATCAAGTATTAGGGTTATTTTATAATATTTATAATTTTATTTATATGCTTAATTACCTGATTTACCTTTAACCATGTTAATAAACAAATTACTAAAGTTACTATTCATAATGTCTAAAAATAAAAGAGACTAATTTAATTAATTTTTACCTACTCATTCCAAATTTGGGATATATTTTTTCAAATTAAAAACATATAAATTGAATAAATTAGGTAAAAATTTATCCCATTGACGAAATGAGAAAAATAGTTTCTAAAGTAAAAATCATTAAACTATTGAAATATTTTTACATAAAAATTCAATATGAAATTGATTCCAATGACCTACATTGGATTAACTGAAAAATGTGATATAATTATACTTTGAAACCATAAAATAATATAATTTTACATTGTATATTATTTGGACAAAAAAATTGTTTTCAAATAAATATCAATATTTTTAGTTATTCGTTAGAATATGAAACATATCTCAAAAAAACCAAAAATTCAACCAAATTAAATTTTGATATTACACATTGAAATAATAAGTTCAATTTCTCAAATATAATTTATAAATTTTAAAAAAATTACATTTAAAATAAGTGTTCCCCCAAAAGGTGACAAAACTTCCTTTTTTGAAAATTTCTTCTTTTATGCATAAATTTAGATTTTTTTTCTTATATCAAATATAGAAAACATATAATATGAATTTTAAACATTAGATATAATATTATATATATATCATTAATATAATAAAAAATAGTGATTTAATTATTATATAATCACACTTGTTCGCATTTAAATATTTTTTTTAGAAAAATGATCTCCTTTAATTTTCAATGGGGTTTTATTTTAATTTATAATTAATTAGTCAATAAGGAATTTATTATATATACATTTGTAAACACTATTTTCAAAATCCATAAAATTGTGTTTATACCTACATTTCTAACATCTAGGTTATACTAATAAAATTTAAACAATAATATTTAGTTGTTTGTTTATGCTCAATGTGGTGTATCATTTACGCTATCGAACACATTATTTTTTAGAAAAACTTGGGATGATAAATCTGAACTAAATTCATTATATATATAAGGAAAATTCTTAGTATCCTAAAAATATATTTTTTTTGTGACCCTGACCCCAATATCCCAGAGTTGGTGATTACTTTATTATATTTGGATAAGATATTCGGAATTTTATCCTGAAGGACCGAATGGTTTTGTAGTCCTAGTAAACAAGATACATACTTGAAATTGTTATTACAATTAAAAACACAAAATAATCAAATAACATTATTGAATAATTACATTATTCCGTTAATTTTACCCATTCTTATCAATCACATAAAACTTCCTGGTATCCTTGGTATAATAAAACATAAAAAAGTGTTGAGCTCAAATACTCATTAATGGTAAGTGTATGGAGAAAGATATGAATAAGAAATGAATAATCAACATTTCAAGGTAAATAACTGAAACACGTTCCAATTAATCAATAACATCAGCATAATATTGTAAGAATAAATGATGATCAAATAATGCCATATAAATAATCCCTTGAACTACAAAACCTTACAACAGATATTCTAACCAATTGAATAATCAAATGGAATATCAATAACTAAATTTATAGTGATGGAATGAATATTACTATACATCTAAAACATATCTTTGTGGACTTTTTCCAAGACATCTAAATAAATGAGCAAGGCCTCAGGGAAAACCCAATCTATTTTGTCTTATGAGTCATATAAATGCATCAAGAGGGTAAAGCGGCCAAAGACCATCACATACTAAGTCATTTTAACTCCCCATATGAAAGGGATGCACTACTAGAATTCTGGGTATTTGCGACGGCTTTTTTGTGACGGGATCCCGTCGCAAATAAGCTTTAGTGACGGGGCCCCGTCGCAAATAGACCGTTGCAGAAAACGATGTCACAAATACCATTATTTGCAACGGGCCCATCACAAATAAGTCTCTGATTATATGCATTATATATACATAAACTTTTTCGTGATGGTCCCGTTGTAAATAGTTTTTGTGAAGGGTCTGCCATCCGGTCACAAATATATATATATATATATATATATATATATATATATAACGTTCTACGACAGGCTCATCGCAACAAAGTATTTGTGACGGGTAAGTAGTCCCGTCGCAAATATGTTTTCTAAAAATATTTATTCAGACTACTTGCGAGGGGTCTCGTTGAAAAAGGTCTCATCGCAAATAATAAATTAATTTACTAAAAATAAAAATAATAAAATTATGATTAATGAAAAAATAATATTACTATTATTAAAAAAATAAAAAATATTAAAATTGTAAATATTCACAAAAAAAATAAAAAAATCATAAAATATTATTATTATTATTTGTAGTAAATAAAAAAACATTAAAAAATATAATACTAAAAAAATATTTAATAAAATAATATTAATATTATTAAAATTATAAAAAAAATAAAAAATATTAAAATTCTCAATATTCACAAAACAATATAAAAAATAATAAAATTTTAAAAATTAAATTATGTAATATTTGCACCGATATGAAAGATAGAAAATGTAAATAATTCATATTACAATGTTAAATTCAAATATTTTTAGCATAAAAAATCATTGGAGGTCGTCTTCTGGAGGAGCTGGAGGAGCTGAAGGAGATGGTGGAGGAAACTTCATCCCTAAACTACGAGTCTGGCGGCACATGTACTCCATCTGCTCGTGATGTTGCTGCTGCCATCGATGCATCTCCTCCTCATGCTACTGCTGCTACTACCATCGACGCATCTGCTCCTCGAGATACTACTCTTGCTACTGCTGCCGCCGACACATCTCTTCTTGCTTCTTCTGCAAAGTCTCTATAAGCTCATCCTGAGCTCGTAACTACTCTTGATACTGTGAGCCAGAAGATGATGTGTCTCCATGAGCTCCTCTCGAGCTGGACGCTGACATCGCAGCAGTACCATAATAAGTACCAGGAGTCAAATGAGAGCTGATACCAACTACTATTCCCTTCTCAAAGCCATACTGAGTCACCTATATCCATGCCACCTCATCGAAATGGTGAGTACTGGTCTACTCAGTCGTCTCATCCCGACCCTCATCCTGCGTCAGATAGATCGCAGCCTCATATGACTCCTATAATTCCAATTTAAAATTAAAATTGTGAAAATATTACATGCAGTTAATTTTCAAATTGAAAAAATAATACTAACCACAATCTGACGCTGGTGATCACCTCTAATCTCTCCAGTGGCTGGATCACTGTACATCCTTTGATAATTGTCGTACTCTATAATATCGGGATGTTCGACTGCCTACATAAATATAAAATAAACTGTTTATAGTTAAAGTTATATAAAATATTTAAAAAATATGCTTACCAGATGCTCTCTATGCGAACTGAATTTATGGCTACCAGCTCGATGTGTCACCTCCTGTCTCCCCTGGTTCTGTTTTCCCACTAAAGATCTCCTCTGAAATCCACCACCCAACCAGTGTAAACATAATTCATCCCAAATGTGAGATGAAATGTACTCTAGTTGGGGGGCTCTACATGACTCATCAAATTCTTTCACTCCTGCTTTCTTAATGGTTTTCCTTCTCAAATTGTGCAAAAACTGATGGAAACGGTCACGCATAGAAACATATCATGCTGCATGGATAGAATCGTGCATGCTATCATCGATAGGATACCATAACCCCTACAAATAATTTATAATATCAAGTTGTTAATAAAATAAATTTCAAAATAAATATTATTTATTTACGTACCAGCCAATGATGGAACATGTCACATCGCACATCAATTGGAATATGTTCCCATGTGATACATGGCTGAGAAAAATAATTGTGCAAGATAGCACTCCCCTGTCCAATAGCTACATGATCAAAACTATGAAAAAGGAATAAATAATCAAACAATTAGTATATATATAAATAAATAAATGAAATATAACTAAAATATATAGGTTAACATACCTCTCTGTGCATGGATAAAAACCAATATGTGGACGTCGCTCGGGGATAGGGTCAAGATTCATCAGTCATGCAAGACTGTTCCCCCTATGTGTAGCCCCTTAACCGCCAGTAGGCTGAGGGTCAAATGATCCAAAATACCCCTCATCCAATGGTAGGTCAGCCTCCTGCAACTGGAGATATAGCTCAGGGTCCATCTGAAACACAAAATGATTGTTGTTAGCAGATATTTGAAAATAACTATTATATATAGATATATATTAGTTATGATTATAACCATCATTTAATTGTGTCAATGTTCATCTTCATCCCCTTCTCCATAGCTGTCAATGTCAATGTCTTCATCTTCCTCCTCAGCATCATCAATATCCATATGAGTTTCAGTTTCAGCATCTCTTGTCATTTCAAATTAATTTTTAACATCATTAACATCTTCATCACCATCGATACTTAATTGTGGGGTGTCATCATCGATATTCACGTCTCTTTTTGAATTAGATGGAATTTGAGTAGTCTCTTGAAAATTTTCATTTCCTTCCACTTCAGCGGAACCACATTCAGTTGGAGTAAACTGATTTTCCCGAGATTTCATTTTTATTTTTCTCCACCAATTGCTCAATTCTCTTGAAGTAGCACAGTACTTTGCATAATAAATTTGATGTGCCTGTTGATCTATTAAAAATGGTACATCTACTGCAAGAAGACTTTTATATTTAATACTGACGATTCCATGAGTCAGATGAACACACAATACTCTCTCAGTATCCAACCACCAACATTTAAACATTGTTATTTAATTCTTTCCTAGATAACACAGCTCAATAATTTCATCCAAAATGCCATAAAAGTCAACTTCAGTTTCTCTATGATGTGATCCTCTCAAGAAAACTCTGCTGTTCATTTTTTTTATCTCGTGTATTCATGTGTATGAAATTGAAAACCATTCACCACATATGCATTATAAGATTTAACCATTTTGGATGGTGGGTTACTCAATATACACAGTCACTTATCAATTTTATTAGTATATTGAGACACCTAAAAATTCGTAAAACAATTAACAATATAATAAATAAGAAACATAATTGATATTAAACCATCAATAATTTATGTTACCAGTTTTTGAAACAATTGAGAATTTTTTTTTTGTCTGCGTTATTTAAGAGCAACTACTGTAATTTTTGGAAGTTGTTTCTTGATATGATTATCATATAACCTACAAATAAAATAAGTTAAAATAATGTAACATAAATTATAGAATAATTAATAGAAGCACCCACAGGAAAAATGATGTCATTTCTTTACATTTGAGAAGAACGTATGTATGAGCTCTATGATGTTCATCATCTGAAAGCCATCATTCATGAACTCCACCAAAACAAATATTTGGCTGATTAAAAACCATTAATTTATTGTCCATTTCGTCATTAACATTCCCCTCGTTTCATCCCATGTGATTGTGTTTTGAGGGATATTGTGATTCAAAATAATGAGAGCAGAAAAAAGGAATTTCCTCTTGCAAATAAGCTTCAGCAATTGAGCCTTCAACTAATGCTTTGTTACGTACTTTTTCTTCAATTTCTGCATGCATCTCTCAAATGGGTACATCCATCAAAACTGTACTAGACCTCCACATTTAGCTTCATGTGGAAAATGTAATATCAGATGTTCTATTGAGTCAAAGAAATCCAACGGAAAGATTTTTTCCAGTTTACATATAATTACAGCAACATATTCTTCCAGTTTTCTTAGAACATCATAGTCTATTGTCACTGCACAAATGTCTCAAAAAAAATATTATTTGTCTGTTATCGAATCCCAAATCATAGAATTAAACAAACCTATGAATCCAATCGGCATAAGGCTTTCCATTATAACATAAAAACCATGAATTTTTAATCCAGTAATATAACCATTGTTAACACATCTTCACAAATTGGAATCATAGCCATCTGGAAGTCTCAAATCTGCAATCCACTGAAAAAATAATAAGTGACTCTCTTTGGACAGTGTATAAGCTTCTTTTGGCTTCGTTAACCTCTATGATCTGAAATTTTCAAATAGTTCAAGTTCTAGTCGCCTAAAAATTTGGGAATGATCTAATCATTTCTTTACAGTATCTTTGGTCTTACCTGGTGTATCCAAAACTGTATAAAATAAATTATCAAAACAGTTCTTCTCAATATTCATAACATCCAACATGTGGCGGACCAACAAATCAGACCAATACGGAAGATCCCAAAAAATGCTCTGTTTTATCCAATTATGTTCTTTCTCAAATCCATGAACTTTCTATTGGTTTACTATTGGTCCAAATGTGATGAGGGGTAATGAAAATACAACTAATTTTACCTCTATTCCTGAGATCATATTTGGAGGTTCATCCCTTTCAATTGTACATTTTCTGAAATGAGATTTTTTCCTCCGAAAAAGACGATCGGTTTGAAGAAATCTACAGTGACAATCAAAATAGCAAGGTTTTTTTCCATTGATGATCATAAAGGCTTTTTCTTCTTTCATACAATAAGGACATGATTTCGAACCATGTGTACTCCAACCGGATAACATTCCATATAGCAGAAAGTCACTAATCATCCACATCAATGCATCTTTTAATATAAAATTTTGTTTCACAGCAACATTATATGTATTAACACAATCACTCCACAATTAATTTAACTCATCAATCAATGGTTTCAAATAAACATCAATATTCTTTTTTGGATGTCCTGGGATTAATAGAGTCAAAAAGATATAAGGCTCCTTCATCAACATCCATGGAGTAAAATTGTACGAAGTTATAAAGACAGGCCAACATGAATACTGACTACCATAAGAACCAAACAGACAGAAACTGTCAGTAAAAATACCCAATCGTACGTTTTGGGATTCTATAGCAAAAGATAGATGCAGACAGTCCAGATGTTTCCATGAATCACCATCAGATGGATGATTCATTCTTTTATAAGTTGAAATCTTGGTTTTGTGCCATGAAGTCATTGACGCTATGTTATGATACATAAATAAACGCTACAACCTGGGTGTAAGGGGGAAATATCTCAACTGTTTTACTGGAATCGATCTAGACTTCCCTGGGTGAGCTTCTTTATACCTTGATTTCCCACATGTGGGACAACTATCCAATGACTCATTTTCACCAGAATATAAGATGCAATCATTTGTACATGCATGAATCTTCCAATAACTAGGGCCTAGATTACGAATCAGCCTCTTGCTCTCATAGTAATTTGCATGCAACACATTTCCTTCAGGTAACAGTGTTTTAACCAAATAAAATATCTGATCAAAATAGTTGTTTGACATTTCATTATCTGATTTAATAGCCATAAATTTGGAAACTTCTTCTAGTTTTCTTATCTAGAAACCAAGATATAATGCATCCACAACAGACCTCAAAAATTCATAAAATTCGGAGGCTGCCTACTCAGGAGTTAAATCAATATCATTGTGAGTTTCAGTTTGTTGCACAGATGGAACTGCAACATCATGTACTAAATTTTAAAATTGTGATTGATCTGGAATCAAGTTATTAGGATCTTCTCTGGAACTGCATTCACCGTGTTGATACCAAAAAACATAATCTGGTTGAAAACCAAACCGCAAGAGATGTCCCCCAACCTTATCAAATGTGTCAAACATTCTCAGAGCACATTTTTTACAAGGAAACTTAATTATGCCTTATGAAACATCATCTGGTTTTGATGATGCAAATGCTAAGAAATCTTCAACACCCTCAATATATATAGGACATAAACTAGAACCATTTGGATTTCTATGCTGAATTATCCAAGTGCGATCATCTAATAATGATTGATGTTGACTTCCTTGTTCCATATTTTTCTACATAAAATATAAAATCATCACTGTTTTTGAATAATTTGAAATTATAAAAAAACCTATCTGAAAAAGAAGATAAATAATTACAACTACTTAATAATTACCATTAATTTGAAATTATGACAGATGTCGACTTTCTTTCTAATTATTCCTAATTATTCCTAATTATTACAAATTATTACAAACTATTACTAATTATTAAAAATTATTACTAATTATTACAAATTATTACTACTTTTTACTAATTATTACTAATTATTACTAATTATTACTAATTATTACAATTTATTACTAATTTAGCAATACTTAGCAAAATGAAAACTGCTTGAATAATGAAAGGAAATTTGGTAATCATCATTGTGGAGAGGATTAAAAATTTTCCCTTTATTATCCAAGCAGTTTTTGTTTACTAATTACTACTAATAAAAAATTATATTATCAATATTTATGAAATAACAATATTAATATTAATAAAATAATAAAATATTTTTAAAATATTAAAATTATCAATATTCACAACATACTTTTCTCTATTCTTAACATGTTCAAATCTCAAAGGGTCGCCAATTATCAGGTCATGCGCAATAAAAAGTTTGTGTAAGTCATGTCCAATGTAAACTCTATAATTGTACTTTCATGGTTGATAACCTCGCAAGTAGTGTTGCAATAGGACGACCAAAGTAATGTCATTCTTGTCTCTAAGAATCATCTCACTCCCTTTATATAGATCATTCTTCCTTAAATATTTGAGGAGATATCAGTATCTTTCCATTAAATTTTCAAGGAAGAATGGTCTATTAATATCTATTTATATCTATTTATATCTATTTATATCTATTTATATCTATTTATATCTATTTATATCTATTTATATCTAATTATTACTAATTATTACTAATTATTACTAATTATTACTAATTATTACGAATTATTTCTAATTATTACTAACTATTACTAATTATTACTAATTATTACTAATTATTACTAATTATTACTAATTATTACTAATTATTACTAATTATTACTAATTATTACTAATTATTACTCATTATTACTAATTATTACTAATTATTACTAATTATTAAAAATTGTTACTAATTATTACTAATTGTTACTAATTATTCATAATTTTTACTAATTATATCTAATTATTACTAATTATATCTAATTATTACTAATTATATCTAATTATTACTAATTATATCTAATTATTACTAATTAATACTAATTATTACTAATTATTACTAATTATTACTAATTATTACTAATTATTAATAATTATTACTAATTATATCTAATTATTACAAATTATTACTAATTATTACTAATTATTACAAATTATTACTAATTATTACTAATTATTACTAATTATTACTAATTATTACTAATTATATCTAATTATTACTAATTATATCTAATTATTACTAATTATATTTAATTATTACTAAGTATATCAAATTATTACTAATTATATCTAATTATTACTAATTATATCTAATTATTACTAATTATATCTAATTATTATTAATTATTACTAATTATTACTAATTATATCTAATTGTTACTAATTATTACTAATTATTACTAATTATCACTAATTATATATAATTTTTACTAATTATATCTAATTATTACTAATTATATCTAATTATTACTAATTATATCTAATTATTACTAATTAAATCTAATTATTACTAATTATATCTAATTATTACGAATTATTACTAATTATATATAATTATTACAAATTATATCTAATTATTACTAATTATATCTAATTATTACTAATTATATCTAATTATTACTAATTATATCTAATTATTACTAATTATTACTAATTATTACTAATTATTACTAATTATATCTAATTATTACTAATTATATCTAATTATTACTAATTATATCTAATTATTACTAATTATATCTAATAATTACTAATTATGTCTAATTATTACTAATTATATCTATTTATTACTAATTATATCTATTTATTACTAATTTTTACTAATTATATGTATTTATTACTAATTATTACTAATTATTACTAATTATTACTAATTATATCTAATTATTGAAAATTAAAACTAATTATTTATAATTATAATTAATAATATCAATTTCTTTCTAAAAATAAATAAAAAGAAAAATCAATCAAAATCTAATTTAATTACAACTAATAAACAACAATTAAAATTAACATAAAAAATAAAATAAATATAAAAAAATAAAATATAAATACCATAAACTTTGATATTCTGAAGGTATTGGCACCTTCCAATTGCTCTCGTATAAAAACTTTTAACTAAAAGGAATTTTTTCCTTAAAACTAAAGAATGAAAAGAGAGGGAGAGGAAGATTTGAGTGATTTGAAAAAAAAACGGATTAGGGTATATATAGATTAGATTAGTTGCGACGGAGTTATTTGCGATTGAAACCCGTCTCAAATGGTGGTATTTGCGATGGGTCCCGTCGCCAATACCCTCGCCCGCATCAATTACAGTCAGCGGTTAAAAGGGTATTTGCGATGGGGCTCGTCGCAAATAGTTTCTACCGACACTCTTTTTGCGACGGGATGACACCCGTCGCAAAAAACTATTAACTGTCATCGGGTATTTGCGACGGGTACCGTCGCAAATACTCTTGCGCTGTTTGGCACGCAAGCCACGTGGTTTTGGCGTGCAAGTCACGCCAAACTATTTGCAACAGGAGACGAAATCCCGTCGGAAATAACCAATTATTTGCAACGGAGAAATTTCCACATCGGAAATAACTTCCTGGATGGGTTATTTGCGACGGGATTTGTTCCCATCGCAAATAACCCGTCGAAAATATTGATTTTTCCCGTAGTGATGAAACATAATTATCATAAAAAAAATTATTCAAAACTAACATATGAAATATTAATACTTACCCCATTCAGTTAACATAATAACACAACATCCAGAGTAAAATGGTGAATGGTAATAAAACTGTGCATCCCTAGTAAACGTCAGAGTAAAAAATTCTGAGAAATAATAAGAAAATATCCAAGAAAATAACATGTCATTGATTAACATAAATACCAAGAAAATATCCATAAAACATTTTTGATAAAAAATAAAATTTTCATTTCAAAAATCACCCTTTAAAAAAAATTAAATTAAATACATTAAATTCAAAATTGAATTTCAATAAAATTAAAATAATAATTTAAATAGTTATTGTTCACGATGTTGTAAAATTACATTCTTTTCATACATGATAAAAAATGATTCATTTGAATTTTTTTGTAAAAAATAAAAAACCATTGTTTTGAAAATGACATAATGATTCCATTCAAATCATTTTATAAAATCTAAAATTGAGTAAAAATTTCTTTAATAAATAATTTGGAAAATTATAATAAAATTTTTAAAAACATTTTTAAAATAATATGTTTTTTGATGAAAAATGATTTCCGAAGAAAGAGAGAAATAAAGTCTGATTCTCTTAAAAATGTTAATAAATAATTATAAGTTCCACAGAGTCATAAAAGAGAAAACATTACTTCAAAAAGTTCATGAATAACCATATTTGAAGAAAATATATTTATTTTCATATATATATATATATATATATATAATAATTCCCCAAAGTGTCATGTAAACATAATCAATCCTGAATAATGATGATATTTTGAAATAAACAATCACCACTTTGGTAACTTTAAATCATAAGACCCACAGAGTAAAAGAAATCAATTGAACAATATAATTGCATGAAGATAAATAGATTACTGATATAACATATCAAAAAGGTAGTATAAACACCACACAAATGAAATAATTATTGAATATGGCATATGTATCATAGAAGTAAAAGTGAGATGAGAAACTCATACCACTTGTTTGAATTCCCTCATATGAGTATGAACCTCCTATATAATAAATATAAGTTTATAAAACACCTATTACATAAAAACACTCATATATCTCAAACATTATATGATTTACTGATAGTCTTTTATCACATGTTTATTAATAATTATTTTAAAAATAAATATTTTAGGTGATCATTGTTTCATCTTTCATGTATATTTTGGTTCAGTAAATTTGATCTATTTAATTTGATCTTGGATACATAATCTCCAAAATGTTAAAAATTATATATATATCATATATATATTCATTATATGTGTATTTATAATAATCTATAAATGTTAAAGATAGAAATGGATGACATTATTCATGGAGACAGTAAGATGTATGTACACATGAACGGTATTTCCATTTTCCATGATGAATGGAAAAAAGAAAAATAAATATTAATTCAGCTTTCCATAATCATTATTATGTTATATATCTCATATATATTTATATAATCCATCCTTGTTACCATCCATGTAAAAATAATATGGAAAACATTTTGCATCGTTATTCAGAGGTGGTAATCCATACGTACATATGAGTGGAATTATTGTTTTCGAATGAATTATAAGGTAAAAGTTAAATGAGATATTATATTTTCAGAATTATGGTAAGATTATAAATATCATATATATTCATTATATGTTATCCTTACTACCTTCCATGTAAATAGTAAGTAAAAAATGAGTCACATCACTTTGCAAGGGATAGACTTTCGTACACACAAGTGACATTATCTTATCCATTATGAAATATAAATTAATAATCTATATTTAATTTGATAAATGAATAATTATAATAATATCATAAATATCATATAAATATGCTAAATATGTCATTATATTCACCCTTGAATTGTGGTGATAGAAAATAACTTACATTGGTTCGTGAGATGGTTGTCTGTTGTACATATGAATGATGATTTAATAACTCAGTTGAGAAAGAGAAGAAGGATAAATATTATGAAATTAAAAAATAATGTAAAGACCTAGAATTTCTGTGGAAATTTTTTTCTTAAATACATGGGAATTTTACAAGTCTGCAAAAACTAACGGCGCATGATTCTGAGGCCCGGTGTGCCTGGAATCAATTTCTGAAGTTTTGTTCGGGTACGTCCAGTGAACGAACGAGTGGGTTTTTATAACTTTTGAACTGGTGCTCGGAATTAAAATATGAAGGCACCATTGAACTCGCAGTTCCAGTATTCACTTAAAAAGGCTTTCACCTCGACGGTAGTTCGTCGAGAATAAAAGATAGTTTTGGGGTGTTTAGAGAATGTTTTAAATAAAAAAAAATTGTGTGGCTTTATTTTTATTCGTTGTTAAAACCTCCACATGGAAGTTGGAGGTGGGGACTGCCACACCTTAACCTCCCATGAGAGGTTATGGTGGTGGGGCCCACCCAAACTCAACCTCCCATGTGAGGATTAATTTGGTGGGGACCACCCGAGGTTATAACCTCTTGAACTCCCCATTAAGTGGGGAGAAACCTCATGAGTTCTCCACTTGATAGTGCCACCACCCTTCACATTAATTTTGTGCCAACACTCATGAATTAATTAAGTGGAGACAACTTAATTAATTCACCCTTTTTGAATTTTTGTCCCAACAATTAAAGAAAAGATTTAACTTAATCTATTATTTGTCTTGGCATTTTTCTTTTGCGTGGAACTTGGGAGAAAGGAGAGAGTTTGGGGAGAAAGTCTCTCCCAAGTTCCACGCAAAAGACAAATGCCAAGCGAAATAATAGATTAAGTTAAATGTATTCTTTAATTGTTGGCACAAAAATTCAAAAAGGGTGAATTAATTAAGTTGTCTCCACTTAATTAATTCATTAGTGTTGGCACAAAATTAATGTGAAGTGTAGTGGCACTATTAAGTGGAGGACTCAAGAGGTTTCTCCTCACTTAATGGGGAGTTCGAGAGGTTATAACCTCGAGTGGTCCCCACCAAACTAATCCTCACATGGGAGGTTGAGTTCGGGTGGGCCCCACCACCATAACCTCTCATGGGAGGTTATGGTGTGGCGGTACCCACCTCCAACTTCCATGTGGAGGTTTTAACCAATGAATAAAAATAAATCCACACAATTTATTTTTATTTAAAACATTCTCTAAACACCCCAAAACTATCATTTATTCTCGAAGAACTACCATCGAGGTGAAAGTATTCTTAAGCGAATACTGGCACTGTGAGTTCAATGGTGCCCTCAGATTTTAATTCTGAGCACCAGTTCAAAACTTACAAAAACCCTCTCATTCGTTCACTGAACGTACCCAAACAAAACTTCATAAATTGATTCCGGGCACACTGGGCCTCGGAATCATGCGCCTTCAGTTTTCGCGGACTTGAAAAATTCCCATGTATTTAAGGAAAAATTCTCCACAGAAATTCCAGGTCTTTACATTATTTTTTTAATGACATAATATTTATCCTTCTTCTCTTTCTCAAATGAGTTATGAAATCATCATTCATGTGTACAAAATACTACCACCTCACGAACCAATGTAAGTTATTTTCTATCACCACAATTAAAGGGTGAATTTAATGATGTATTTAGAATATTTATATGATATTTATGATATTATTATACTTATTCATTTATCAAATTAAATATAGATTATTAATTTCCATTTCATAATGGATAAGATAATGTCACTTGTGTGTACGAAAGTATATCCCTTGCAAAGTGATGTGACTCATTTTTTACTTACTCTTTACATGGAAGGTAGTAAGGATAACATATAATGAATATATATGATATTTATAATCTTACCATAATTCTGAAAATATAATATCTCATCTAACTTTTTACCTTATAATTCATTCGAAAACAATAATGCCACTCATAAGTATGTATGGATTACCACCTCTGAATAACGATGCAAAATGTTTTCCATATTATTTTTACATGGAGGGTAACAAGGATGGATTACATAAATATATATGAGATATATAACATAATAATGATTATGGAAAGATTAATTAATATTTATTTTTCTTTTTTCCATTCATCGTGGAAAATGGAAATATCATTCATGTGTACATACGTCTTACTGTCTCCATGAATAATGTCATCCATTTTCTATATGTAACATTTATATATTATTATATATACACATATAATGAATATGTATATGATATTTATATAATTTTTAACATTTTAGAGATTATGTAACCAAGATCAAATTAAATAGATCAAATTTACTGAACCAAAATATACATGAAAGATGAAACAATGATCACCTAAAACATTTATTTTTAAATTAATTATTAATAAACAGGTGATAACAGACTATCAGTAGATCATATAATGTTTGATATATATGGGTGTTTTTATGTAATAGGTGTTTAATAAACTTATATTTATTATATAGGAGGTTCATACTCATATGAGGGAATTCAAACAAGTGGTATGAGTTTCTCATCTCACTTTTACTTCTGTGATACATATGCCATATTCAATAATTATTTCATTTGTGTGGTGTTTATACTACCTTTTTGATATGTTATTTCAGTAATCTATTTATCTTCATGGAATTATATTTTTCAGTTGATTTCATTTATTTTATGGGTCTTATGATTTAGATGTTACCAAAGTGGTGATTGTTTATTTCAAAATATCATCATTATTCAGGATTGATTATGTTTACATGACACTTAGGGGAATTATTTAATATATATATATATATATTAAAATAAATATATTTTCTTCAAATATGGTTATTCATGAACTTTTTGAAGTAATTTTTCTCTTTTATGACTCTGTGGAACTTAAAATTATTTATTAATATTTTTAAGAGAATCAGACTTTATTTCTCTCTTTATTCGGAAATCATTTTTCATCAAAAAACATATTATTTTAAAAATGTTTTTAAAATTTTTATTATAATTTTCCAAATTATTTATTAAAGAAATTTTTACTCAATTTTAGTTTTTATAAAATGATTTGAATGGAATCATTATGTCATTTTCAAAACAATAGTTTTTTATTTTTTACAACAAAATTCAAATGAATCATTTTTTAACGTGTATGAAAGGAGTGTAATTTTACAACATCGTGAACAATAACTATTTAAATTATTATTTTAATTTTAATGAAATTTAATTTTGAATTTAATTTATTTAATTTATTTTTTATTTTTTTAAAAGGTGATTTTTGAAATGAAAATTTTATTTTATGTCAAAAATGTTTTATGGATATTTTCTTGGTATTTATATTAATCAATGACGTGTTATTTTCTTGGATATTTTCTTATTATTTCTCAGAATTTTTTACTCTAACGTTTACTAGGGATGCACAATTTTATTACCATTCACTATTTTACTCTGGATGTTGTGTTATTATGTTAACTGAATGGGGTAAGTATTAATATTTCATATGTTAGTTTTGAATAAATTTTTTTATGATAATTATGTTTCATCACTACGGGAAAAATCAATATTTTCGACGGGTTATTTGTGACGGGGAAATTTCTCCGTCGCAAATAATTGGTTATTTGCGACGGGATTTCGTCTCCCGTCGCAAATAGTTTGGCGCGACTTGCACGCCAAAACCGCGTGGCTTGCATGCCAAAACACGCAAGAGTATTTGCGACGGTACACGTCGCAAATACCCAGCGGCGGTTAATAGTTTTTTGCGACTGGTGTCGTCCCGTCTCAAAAAGAGTGTCGGCAGGAAATACCCATTTAACCGCCGACTGTAATTAATGCGGGTGAGGGTAATTGTGATGGGTCCCGTCGCAAATACCACCATTTGCGACGGGTTCCCATCACAAATAACTCTGTCGCAACTAATCTAACCTATATATACCACCATCCGTTTTTTTTCGAATCACTCAGATCTTCCACTCCCTCTCTTTTCATTCTTTAGTTTTAAGGAAAAAAATCATTTTAGTTAAAAGTTTTTATACGAGAGCAATTGGAAGGCGCCAATACCTTGAGAATATCAATGTTTAAGGTATTTATATTTTATTTTTTATATTTATTTTATTTTTTTATGTTAATTTTAATTTTTGTTTATTAGTTGTAATTAAATTAGATTTCAATTGATTTTTATTTATAATTATTTTTAGAAAGAAATTGATATTATTAGTGATAATTATAAATAATTAGTTTTAATTTTCAATAATTAGATATAATTAGTAATAATTAGTAATAAATACATATAATTGGTAATAATTAGATATAATTAGTATTAATTAGATATAATTAGTAATAATTTGATATAATTTGTAATAATTAGATATAATTAGTAATAATTAGTAATAATTAGTAATAATTAGATATAATTAGTAATAAATAGATATAATTAGTAATAAATAGATATAATTAGTAATAAATAGATATAATTAGTAATAAATAGATATAATAATAATAAATAGATATAATTATTAATAAATAGATATAATTAGTAATAAATAGATATAATTAGTAATAATTAGATATAATTAGTAATAATTAGATATAATTAGTAATAATTAGATATAATTAGTAATAATTAGAAATAATTAGTAATAACTAGATATAATTAGTAATAATTAGATATAATTAGTAATAATTAGTAATAATTAGTAATAATTAGTAATAATTAGATATAATTAGTAATAATTAGATATAATTAGTAATAATTAGATATAATTAGTAATAATTAGTAATAATTAGTAATAATTAGTAACAATTAGATATAATTAGTAATAATTAGTAATAATTAGTAATAATTAGATATAATTAGAAATAATTAGATATAATTAGTAATAATTAGATATAATAGTAATAATTAGATATAATTAGTAATAATTAGATATAATTAGTAATAATTAGTAATAATTAGTAATAATTAGATATAATTACTAATAATTAGATATACTTAGTAATAATTAAATATAATTTGTAATAATTAAATATAATTAGTAATAATTATATATAATTAGTAATAATTAGTAATAATTAGTAATAATTAGTAATAATTAGTAATAATTAGTAATAATTAGTAAAAATTAGTAATAATTAGTAATAATTAGTAATAATTAGTAATAATTAGTAATAATTAGTAATAATTATTAATAATTAGTAATAATTAGTAATAATTAGTAATAATTATTAATAATTAGTAATAATTTGTAATAATTTGTAATAATTAGTAATAATAAGTAATAATTAGTAATAATTAGATATAATTAGTAATAATTAGATATAATTAGTAATAATTAGATATAATTTGTAATAATTAGTAATAATTAGTAATAATTTGTAATAATTTGTAATAATTTGTAATAATTAGTAATAATTAGTAATAATTATTAATAATTAGTAATAATTAGTAATAATTAGTAATAATTAGTAATAATAGTTAATAATTAGTAATAATTAGTTATAATTAGTAACAATTAGTAATAATTTGTAATAATTAGTAATAATTAGTAATAATTTGTAATAATTTGTAATAATTAGTAATAATTAGATATAAATAGATATAAATAGATATAAATAGACCATTCTCCCTATCATAGTGGAGGCACCAGTGGTACCACTACTCGTTGGGCCACCGATGCCTCCAGCCCCACCAGTAGAGAGTGCACGCCGCTTGAGAGAGTTGCATGAGTTCCAGTGCTAGAGGCCGCCCAGTTACAGAGGAGAGACAGGCCCATAGGCAGATGAGGATTGGCTGGAGGCTGTGGTGAGAGTTTTAAAACTGGTAGGGAAACCAGCAGACCTTATGGTGATCATTGCTGCCTGTCTCCTTTAGGCAGCAGTAGGTAGATGGTAAAGCCTAATGATCCAGGTTCATGATGAGGCGACACTTCTCTAGGCAGACTTCGAGATCCTATTTTGTGCGTAGTTTTTCCCAGCCACCCTACATGTGGTGCGGATACATGAGATATTACATCTACAGCAGGGTATCATGATAGTCACACAGTACTCAGTGAGGTTCACCGACCTCTCGCGCTACTTCACAGATATGGTGCAGGACCCAGTCTTCAGGGCCCGGACCTTCGATCATGGGCTCAAGTGAGAGATAAGGGCTTTGATGATCTCTCTCAGCATCCTGACACAGGTGAGATTGTTGGAGCGAGCCCTCTTAGTAGAGATTTTCCTTACTGAGCGGTCACCAACAGTGAGACCCACCACCGGGCATCACGTAGCGGAGTCTTCTGTAGCTGGTAGTAGACAAATTTCGCAGAGGTCCAAGGGGATCAGACCATTCGGTCGATGACCTCAGGACACCGTTTCGGTTGTGCGAGGCACACGAGATAGAGTCCGTCATTCGAGGAACAGGTTGTGTTTCACATGCGGCGGGCAAGGTCACATGGCTCGTGACTATCTGACCCATCGTATGAATGATCAGCAGACAGTTGAGGGACCTCCCAAGCTGAGGTAGAGGTCCGATCGAGGCGATCCGTAGGGCGCAGGAAGATTTCACAGAGGAGTTGGTTGTGCAGCTGGCAGTGGATGGCATTACGAGGTGTTACCACCACCACCACCAGGAGATCCACCCCGACCACAGGGTGCAGGTGGATAGGGGAGAGCTCAGCTCTAGGCAGCTAAGGCTTACGATCATGGTGCTCTAGAGATGATTCGAGGTACGATCTGTGTCTACTCAACCTTAGCTACAGTTCTTATAGATATGGGTTCCAGTCACTCTTTCATTTCCACCACCCTCGTTCGGAGCTCAGAGATTCCGACAGAGTCGTTGGCTCGATCCTTATGGCTAGAGACTCCTACGGGAGAAGACTCGATGATCACGCACTGGTTCCGATAGTGTGATCTTACTCTAGGAGGTGAGAGATTCGGCTAGGATCTCCTCGTAGCGGTGTCGAGTCCTTACGATATCATCTTGGGTATGGACTAGTTATCTACAGTCCATACTCAGATAAACTGTATTAGGCGCAAAGTGTGGTGTGTCCGCATGGATGGGACAAGGTTCACCTTCACCGGCAAGAAGGGAGCCTTTGCAGTGCAGGATAGACTTACTCAAAGGAGGGTGTATCCGATTACTCATCAATTGGACTGCCTTACCCTCAGAGCAGTTTATGTGCAGGGTACAACTTATCCTGTAGTGGAGGACTAGTACGCAGATGTTTTCCCTGAAGATGTTCCATGTCTACCTCCTCACAGAGAGGTGTACTTTTACATTGATCTATAGCCTCAGACAGAACTAATATCTACACCAGCATATCGGATGGCTCCTGCTGAGCTTCGTGGGCTGCGGGTACAGCTGGAGGACTTGTAGGGGAAGGGATTCATCTGGCCCAGTGTTTCTCCCTGGGCAGCCCTGATTCTATTTTCCAAGAAGGTGGATGGAAGCTTAAGGATTTATGTTGACTACCGTCACCTGAACTAGGTGACCGTGAAGAACAAGTACCCACTCCCTAGGATTTAAGACCTATTTGATTAGCTGAAGGGAGCATGGTGGTTCTCGAATATAGACCTCAGATCAGGCTATCACCATCTTAGAGTTAGAGATGAGGATGTGTAGAATACGGACTTCAGATGCCGGTACAGCCACTACGAGTTCTTGGTTATGCCTTCTACATAACCTATGCTCTAGTAGTGTTTATGGGACTCATGAATAGGATCTTCCAGCCATACATTGATCGCTTTGTCATAATCTTCATCACAGACATTCTGATCTACTCTACTATTGAGGAGGAGCATGCCTACCATTTGTAGGTAGTACTGGACACACTTTAAGATCACCAGATTTATGGTAAACTCTCGATGTTTCAGTATTGGATCCTACAGGTTCACTTTTTGGGACATGTCATCTCAGAGGCTGGAGTTACAGTAGATCCAGTGAAGATTAAGGCGGTACTTTCTTGGGAGTCACCCAGGAGTGTGACGGAGTTTTGTAGTTTCCTGGGTTTGGCTGGATATTATCAGAGGTTCATACCATACTTATCCAGAGTTGAATCACCACTATCAGCCTTGAAGAAGATGGGGCAACCCTTCATATGGTCGGAGAGATGCCTGAAGAGCTTTCAGGAGTTGAGGTGGAGGCTAACTAGTGACCTCATCTTGAGGCTTCCAGAGGAGGGCGTAGGGTATGTAGTCTACTACGACACATCAAGGACTAGACTCAGGTGTGTCCTGATGCAGGAGCAAGCAGTGATTGCATATTCTTCTCGGTATCTAAGACAGCATGAGCAGAACTACGCCACCCATGACCTGTATTTAGCAGCAGTAGTCTTCGCCTTGAAGATGTAGCGGCACTATCTGATGGGTGAGCGTTTCACAGTCTACTCTGACCACCAAAGTCTCAGGTATATCTTCCCTCAGAAGGACCAGAACCTGATACAGCGGATATGGCTTGAGTTCCTCTAGTTATATGACTTCGAGATAGTCTATACTCCTAGGAAGGGGAACTTTGTAGCAGATGAACTCAGTAGGATATCTGTTATACAACTATTAGGCAAGGCGAGAGAACAGCTGGCTGCTTTATAGATATCCTTTGTGGACCGAGATGGAGCAGCTTTCCTTTAGTCTCTTACAGTCACTCCTCCACTTCTTCAGTGAGTTAGGGAGGCACAATGTGGAGACGCTGACAGCGAGACACGATGTGCTCAAATATCCACGGGGCAGGCACCTGATGGATATTCTGAAGGCGGGGAGCACGTCACCCTCTTTATAGGACGTACGATGGTGCCAGTGTCACTTCAGGAGTAAGTGTTGAGGGAGTTCTATATGTCCCATCTTGAGTTACATCCAGGAGTGGAAAAGATGTATCAGGACCTTTGACGATAGCACTGGTGGCCAGGTATGAAGAAGGAAGTAGTGGAGTTTGTCTCTCGATTCCTCACTTGTTAGCAAGTGAAGATAGAGCATTAGGTACCAGCAGGCTTGGTTTATCCTTTAGAGCTCCTAGAGTGGAAGTGGGATGGGATATTTATGGACTTTGTGATAGGTCTTCCATGTACGTCCATGGGACATGACTTTATATGGGTGATCGTCGACCGACTCACCAAGTCGGTCCACTTCCTACTAATTAGATAGTAGGGTTCAGTAGATACCTTGGGACGCCTCTACATGCAGGATATTGTGCAGCTACATGGAATACCTTCTTCTATTGTCACCGATTGTGATGCACGATTTACTTCCCGGCTATGGAAGGGGTTGCAGGAGGCTTTTGGGACACAGCTTCGTCTGAGCACCACCTTCCATCCTCAGACAGATAGTCAAGCCGAGTGGACCATTCAGACCCTCGAGGACATGCTACGTGCTTGTGTCTTCGACTTCGGTCACAGCTAGGAGGATCACTTACCTTTGGTGGAGTTTTCATACAACAACAGCTATCACTCCACCATTATAATGGCACATTTTGAGGATATGTATGGTCGACCTTGCAGATCGCCACAGTGCTGGACAAACCCAGGAGAGTCAGCACTAGTGGGACCAGAGATGGTACGGGCTACCACAAAGAAGGTGCAGATCATCCAAGAGTGGATGAAGACTGCATAGAGCAGATAGAAGTCGTATGACGACAGGAGACGGAGACCTCTGGAGTTTGAGGGTGGAAACCACCTTTTTCTATGGGTCTCACCTCGATGAGGTTTACGGATATTTTTCGGGGCAACAATTTATCTCTGAGATTCAACGGACCTTTCCAAATCCTCACCAGAGTATGCGAGGTGGCTTACTGCTTTGCTCTTCCACCTCAGTTGCACCGGGTTCATGACGTCTTCCACGTATCTCAGCTGAGGAGATACATGCATGACCCTTCTCACATCATCGACCATGGGAGCGAGAGGCTTAGATGCATGCTCAGTACCCCCATTTTTCCCCTTAGTTTGAGTTGTAGCTTACAGGGAAGTAAATCCCTGAGGTGGGGAGAATGTAAAGACCTGAAATTCTAGTGGAAATTTTTTTCTTAAATTCATGGGAATTTTATGAGTCCGTGTAAACTGATGGTGCATGATTCTGAGGCCCGGTGTGCCCGGAATCAATTTATGAAGTTTTGTTCGGGTACATTCAGTGAACGAATGAGCGGGTTTTTGTAACTTTTAAACCAGTGCTCAGAATTGAAATCCACGTGCACCATTGAACTCGCAGCGCCGGTATTCGCTTAAGAAAACTTTCACCTCGACGGTAGTTGGTAGAGAATAAAAGATAGTTTTGTGGTTTTTAGATAATGTTTTAAATAAAAATAAATTGTGTGTATTTATTTTTATTCTTTGGTTAAAACCTCCACATGGAAGTTGGAGGTGGGGACCGCCACACCTTAACCTCCCATGAGAGTTTATGGTGGTGGGGACCACCCAAACTCAACCTCCCATGTGAGTGTTAATTTGGTGGGGACCACTCGAGGTTATAACCTCTTGAACTCCCCATTAAGTGGGGAGAAACCTCTTGAGCTCCCCACTTAATGGTTCCACCACCCTCCACATTAATTTTGTGTCAACACTCGTGAATTAATTAAGTGGAGACAACTTAATTAATTCAACCTTTTTGAATTTTTGTGCCAACTATTAAATAATAGATTTAAATTAATATATTATTTGGCTTGGAATTTGTCTTTTGGGTGGAGCTTGGGAGAAATAAGAGAGTTTGTGGAGAAAATATCTCGCCAACAAAAAATGAAGAATGTGTTCTTCCAATGAAGAACGTCGGCAAGGAATGTCTTCGACTTCCTTCTTTGGAACATCCTTCGACGTAGGACATGTTTGTGTACAATGAATCGACATTTGACTTCTCGCGCCAACGTCGACGATCAACGAACAAAGGTTGGAGGTTGTTTTGTGTAATTATTCTTTCCTTTTCTCTTCTTTGAATGAAAGGAATTGTTGCGGTGGATTATAAGAATAATTGAAGTTCAAATTTCTTTCTCTTGATAAACCTATTGATACCACCCTAAACGTGGAGCGTGCGGGCTAAACCAACATGGCGCGGCCCCTCCGCCGGTCTTGTTTATGATTGAACTTTGGCTTGGTGATGAAGCAACGAGGTGATGGAAGCGGTGACGACAAAGGTCGCGCTACCCACGGTCTCCGCAAACTGTGTTGCCCCCACTGCGCTCCGTTTCTCCAGGCCAAACTGCGGTCCTCCGACCGAGCCCCCATGGATGCACCGCTGCCGACCCGCGCCACCTGGCTCCTGGCAACCGCCGGCCTCCCGGCCTTCTGGAAGTCGTCGGCCTTCCGTCTGACCGTCGGCCCGCCTATCTGCGTCCTACTTGAACCAGCCGCCTGTTGTCCTCCGCGTTCACCCCGCGAACCTCTCCGAGCCATCCCCATTGCGGCCTCCTGGTAGAGCTGGCGATGCAGCTCCCTCATGGCCTCTCGGTCGAGCCGGCATCCCAACCCCTCTCGCGGCGTTGGCTGAACCAGCCATGACCATCCAGGCTGAGCCACTCGAGCCACGCCCCTCACGGCGCTAGTCAAACCAACCTTGGCCATCCGGGCCGAGCCACCGGGCCACGCCCCACAAACACCTAGCTGAGTCGGACTTCCGCGCCCTCGTGACCAATTCCCACCCTCAGGTCGGGCTGAACCTGAACCAGGTCGGCCCATTCTAAGTTGGGACGGGTCGGTCCGGACCCCTGCCCACTACTGACCCTTTATTTTCATTCGTCGTATCTTTGGCACCGAACGTCCGTTTGATAAACCATCAGCGGTGCTAGTAATCTTGGAGCTTGACAGTCCCTTTGAGTATACCCCACTGGAGTTTGGGGAATAGTTGAGATACGGTCAGGTTGGATCGGGCACGAATCCAACCAGGCCCCCGGGACTAAAAGGCTAATAACTCACAAGCTCAGCGTCCGATTGAAGCGTTGTCAGTTGCGTTGAGACCCTTATGACGTGGAGGACCTTAGGGATTCTTATTAGTGGGACTTTGTGGAAATTAATGTATCAAAACTTGGCTTGAGGACCCGAACCTCCCAGAATCAAGCGTGGTTGTGCGGGAACCCTGTGGCTGGCTGTGTTTTGACGACTGTTCTTGGATCCTGTGTGGGTTCGACATCACTGATGACTCTTTCTAGATTCTGTGTGGGTTCGACAGCACTGAAGACTATTCTTGGATCTCATATGGTTTTGATAGCTTTGACTACTGTTCCTGGATCCTGTTTGGGTTTGACAGATCTGACTTCTGTTCCTGGATCATGTGTGGGTTCGACAGAATAACTGTTCCTAGATCATTTGTGGGTTCGACAGTTCAGATTTCTATTCCTGTATCCTATGTGGGTTCGACAGAATATATGGTTCAGTGGCTACATCTGATCATCTCTATCTCTCTACATAAGGTCTATACCTGTGTGAGCTGATTCAGTAACTTTGTGTTTTCATCATGATTTAGATGGATTACTGGATTACTTAAGTATATGTATGGGCATATACCTAAGTGAGTTTATCTGTTGATTTCATACCTTCTGGTTTATCCTTGTTGGATTTTGTGAGACCTTTAGGGTCTCTGGGTCCCTACTGAGTATCGTTATACTCAACCCTGCATGGGCTATACCCGCACCTCGTTGCATTGGATGCAGACTACGGACAGCGATGACCGAGGCTAAGTGTACGAGGACTAGATGGTACTCGGAGGTGGACCTCATGAAGATTCAGTCCCCAGTGGAGAATAATAGATGTGGAGTGCTTAGGAGGCTATCTGTACCTACCCTTTTGGTAGGATCCGTGGTGGATGATCCAGGAGCTGCTTTTCACCTTTCAGTTGTTTTGTCCTTTTCAGTTGTACTTGTACTTTACATTTGGGCTTGTATTTCGATCCCCTTTACTTTTTAGCACTCTCTTGTTATACAGTTTTTCATAGTGTTTTGTATTCATCTATATACTCTGTTGTGTGTGTTTTTAGTTATAAAGGCAATGCCATCCTAGTTTAGGGATTTACTCCTTTGGTGCTAGTCACCAGCCCCTGGCCTATGGAAGGCGGGCTTGGGGTAGTCACGACATGGGCCCCGAGGGATGAGTCATGACAAATAAAATCTCGTTATATTTAAGATACAGAGAATATTAAATAATAATTTTATAATTATAATAAGACATGGTGGTAGAGAAAAATATTATAAAATACTCTATTGGGGACATTACCTCTTCTTCAAAAAACATATTTGGTTTGAAAAAAGGATTCATTTATTGAAATTATGAAAAAAAGGATTAAAGGATGATGTTAGGTATTTAAGTAAGTCATTTTGGTACCTCTTGGTTAATCCAATGGTTTTTGGATGTTTAAACTAGAGAGGATAGGTGGAAGCCTTTTATAAGTGAGATGATTGGAACACACTTAATTTTTAAAAAGAAAATTGTGTAACCAATTTTTTTCATATTAAAAAAGGGTAAAAAATGGTAAGTTATTAAAAATAGAAGAGATAAGGTATAAATATGGACATAAAATTGGTATTTTAAAAGTTTTTGGTTATTTTTTCAATAATTTTTTTAATTTAAACCCCCTAGTAAAATCATTTTTAAAGTAACCACAATAAATATTTTTTTACTATTTTTACTATAAATTATGAGAAAAAGTATATTAACATAATTATATAAAATAGATTAATATAATTTTAAATATTTAATCCATTGTCAAAAATTACATTCACATAATTGGAAAAGTTAATTTAAAACTAACCTGAGAGACATGATGAGAAAGCCAGATTTAAAAAAGAAAATGTTCAAAAGTTTACAATGTTTTTATATAAAAATTCATCATGAAATTGATTAAAAGAACCAAAATTTGATTAATAGAAATATAATTGATCTAATTTAACATTTAGACCAATATTATCAAATTTTAATGTTTTAAATGATATAAAATAAATGAAATTTAGTAATAATAACCGATATTTTTCACTATTCATAGAAAAAAATAACTTTTCATAAAATTCAAAAAAAATCCCCCAAAGATACTTTTTAAATTTAGATTTTTAAAAATAGGTTTATTTTTTCAAATAAATTTTCTTAAAGTGGTAAAATTTAATTATTAATTATGTTCAAAAATCATAAAAACCATTTTTTTAGAAAAATAAAATTTTCATGGTAATATTTCTATTACTTTTAAATGACTCTTATTTTATTTATAATCAATACTAAACCATTGAATTTATTTTATTCATTTGAAAAACATATATACATATCATAATTTAGTTATTACTATTCACACCCACCAACATATTGTCTATTTTATAATGGTAATGTTTAAGTATTTCAATAGTGTGTTGTTTTACATTAACACCTCGTGTTTCCTGCATTCTAAGATATCAAAGAGATTGAATTTGTTTAAAAATAAAAAAATTTAAATTCCTTTGTGTTATATTCCCTTTCATTATTTCTATTTCATGTCATATTTTCTACCAAATATGATGTACCTTTTTTATAATCTTGGGGTTTCACATTATACCCCCTTAAATAAATTGTGTCCTCATATTTTATTCTTGATCTTGATAATGAAGGGTTTTATATTTGAAAATACCATTCTTAAAATACCACATCACCAAAAGGGTTATTGAAACATTTTATTTATAAGATTGAATGTGTAGTATTATGGTCATTGGAAATAATTACATAACTAGGTTTATAAGTATGTGAACATATGTGGGAAGTGAATATATGAACATGGAATAAAATAATATATAACTATAAATATAGATTGATATTATTGATCATAATAATTTGAGTGATCTAAATAAGGTTAAATACCACAAGACCCTTAATATTTAATGATTTAAAATTATATTTGTTTAAAAAAATGAAGGTATTAAGATAGCATTTTGTTTCAATGTCATTTTCCTAGATTCGAAGAATTCTGTAACCATCTTTATTGAGAATATATGAAAATGTACTTAGTTGATATCATTCTATTTTATATGAATAATATCATATTTTGGTTGTTATTAAATCATTTTCCACTTAATTTCATACTACAAGAAATGATTATGGAAGATTTTTTTCCTGAAGCAATAAAATTAACTTTTAACAGATAAAAATATCCATAAAATAGTGATAATATTTTTCATATATTTATAATTATTTTAAAAAATAAAAAAGGTTATCAAAAGTTATATAATTAATTAATACCAAAAACTAAACATTAGTACCCCTGTTTACACATTAATATTTATCCATCAAATAGTTCAATTAAAAATAATGACATATTAACATAGAAATTGCATTGGTCTGTGGTAGGTGTTAGAACCTTATCATCCATTAGTTGTGGGTTTAAGAATTGCAGTCTTGCCATATGAAATGGGTTTTCCCTAAAGTTATAGGTTTTCATTTTTATAAAACCTTATTATTATAATTATTATAATCTTTGCTAATTGTAATAAATTGTAATGACATTAAAATAAAATATTAGATAAGCATAAAAGGTTAACAATACCTTCATAAAACCCAATTTATCAATATTATCTCAACATAATGAATATATTAATGGTTATAGTCCCTCAATCATGTGTTTTCCATGAAGATAATCTTTCCACTAAATAAGTTTTCATGGTCATTAGTAAAATTCAATACATGCTATCAAATACTTAATGAAATAGTATCGAAGTACAATCCTTATTCTATTCATAATTATTATTACCATAATATCATTGATTAAAATAATTTAATAACCTAATTCTTGATTTAAAAAAACAGATTAATCATTCAACTTCACCTATTGTAATAACATAATCTTGACCTTGATCCCTTAGCTTATTTTGAGGTATAGTTTCCTGACACTTGATGCATTCATTTTTATAGATCCCTAGATCCCTACATTGGAATCATTGAACATTGGATATTTATTTCCCTCTCATTCATTCCAGTTCATGGTTTCCTTTTTCTCCAAATGTGAAGGAAAATCATTTTTATTTTAATCAATTATTAAGGAGTTTCCTTCCAATAGTATAACATGTTGTAAGATCCTTAATTACCTTCTTCCCATTAAAAATATTTTTCTCTACCATCCTCTTCTAATCTTACTTTTAATCGATGTCATAAGATTTGGAGAATTATAGCTCTATTATGATAAAACATGAAACTATGTCCTCATATTATGATAATTATTGGGTGATTATTTCCCTATGATTTAATGGCATAATATCATCAAAAAAATTATTATTATTAATATTTGCATTATGTGTATTTATTTAGTTTAAATTCCTTCTACTAGGTTCTATTTCTAAAAATGGAATATAAAATATTAGAGCATAAAATTTGAAACATAATGTTTTGTCACAAAACTAGTGAAATAATTATCATAAATTAAAAATTTTATGAATAGCTAATCTCATAAAAATAAAAATGGTTTCTGTGGGGATATAATTATTTTAAAATATTTCATAATGGTTTGTAAATAAAATCAGAATTTTCATATGAATATCAACTAAAATTATTAAATTAGGTGTGTAGTAAGGATTATTTCCATGCACCAGGTGACACTCAAATCAAACCCAACGAACCCTGTTTGGAGTTATTACCCCTAGGTAAATCTTTTCCCAATCCATATCCAATTTTATTATCTAAAAATGAATACATTTTAAGGATAAACCACATGATCACTTCCTTACTAAACTTTATAATTTTATTCTAAGCTTATATTCAATTAATTTCATAGGTTTATGGTCTTTAATCTATGTTTTTTCTAAATCTAGTTTCCAGAGTTTCTACTAAATTTCCTTTGATACCAACTATAGTGACACTGACCCCAGTACTCTATATTCATTGTTTACTTCATTACATTGGCATAAGTTACAAGTAATCACATTCTAAAGGACCAAAGAGTTTAGTAGTCTTTTTCAACTAGATACACACATGAACCTTTTATTAAAATTGTTAAAATAAAATATATAAAAAATTTATTTGAGATTCCCATTATTCCCCTTATAATATCATTTTATATCAATCAAAAAATAATTCTTAGTATCTTAGGAAAAATAAAATATAATAAAGTGGTTATCTTACATTATTAATAAGGGTATGTGTATGGTCGATGATGTTAAATAAATAAGGGATAATAAATATGAAAAGTGAAATATGTAAAACACATTCCATTAAATCAATAACATGAGTATAATATGGTAGGAATAAATGATGATGAAATGATACTATATAGATAATTTTATGATCTTGAAGACTTAACCATGGATATTATAACTAATCCAATAATCACAAGGAATAATAGTAAGTGAATTATTGATGATGGAATGCATAATTCTGTATATATAAAAAATATCATCGACCCTTGTGATAAGACATATAAATAAATAGTTGAGGACTTAGAAAAAACCCAGTCTAGTTTGTCACATGAGACCTACCGATGCATCAAGGGGATATAACAGGTCTCGACCATCATTTAATAAGTACAATTCATTCCTCACCTAGAAGGGGTGAAACATAATCAATATAAATATTCATATTGAAAAACTAACATATGAAAAGTTAATTCTTACCCCAATCGATAAAAATAATCTTAAACCACCCAAAGTAAAATTATGAATAGTAAATAAATTACACATACCTAGTCAAACTGATCATAATCCATCTAATGAAATAGTAAGTATGGTATCAATACAATATATCATAAAATTATCGGAACTAAAATAGAGTTTTGATCTTTTTAATAAATATGAATACCTATAAAAGATCCTCAAAAGAGTTTTTGAGAAAAATAACAGTTCAATTATGAAAATAAACTTTTAAAATGAAAACTTCACAAAACATTTTGAAAATAATTGATAATTACTTTTTAAAACCAATAAAATAAGAATTAAATCATTTATTGGTAATTATAGTGAAAAATCCTATTCGTGAAATAAACATTAAAACATTGACTATTTCATATTTTTAGTAAAACACAAAAATGAATTGGTTTGATAACGACATGAATATTACTTTCAAAAAAAACTAAAAAGTAAAAAATGGGTAAAATTACTTTAATAAATCATTTTAAAAATGATAAAAAAATTAAAATCATTTTTAGAAAACATGGGTTTTGATGAAAAGTGATTTCCTATCGAAGAGAGAAATAAAGAATATTTTCTTTAAAAAATCTAAAATATTTTTTGTACCAATGATTGAAAAATTTGTACTATTATTTGAAAAATATCATCAATATCTAGAGGTGAAAAATATTTATTTTAATATAGGAATATCAAAAAAAAATCTCTCAGGGAGACGTAAACATAAACAATTCTTAATAGTCATGATATTGTGAAATAAACTCTTATCACATTGGAAACATCTACATTGTAAGCCCCATAAAATAAATTATATCAAATTAAACATTAAATAGCCTTAATATAAATAGATTCATGATATAACATATCAAATGTGTAGTATATACACTATATAAAGGAAATAATTGGTGAATGTGGAATATGTATCAAAGAAGTAAATATCTAATGAGAGACCAACACAACTTTTTAAAATACCTTGGTATGTGTCCAAATATCCTATATAATAAATATTGGTTTATTAACATCCATGTAAAAAATATGAAAAACATTTCACATCACTATGTAGAGGGATTAGTCCTCACAAACTCATCAACGAAAATATTGTTTCCCAATAGATTGGAAGGTAAGAAGTCAGATGTGATATTATATTAAAAATGTATATTAATAACATAAATATCACATATATTCATTAAATATTATCCTTACATCCTTCAATTAAAATAATAACTTAAAAAATAATCGCATCGCTTTGCGAGGAAGAAGTTAACCGTACACATAAGTAATATTATCATATCCATCACAAGATGGAAAGTAATAAGTTATATGTGATATGGTAATTAAATAAGTATATTAATATCAAAAATATCATATAAATAAGATAAATCCATTATACATCCAGTGTCAAAATGTGGTTATGGAAAACTATTGACATCGGTTCGTAAGGAGGTAGACCTCCGTACACAAAAATGATGATTCTATAACCAATTTAATGGAAGATAAGAATGATTTAGTTTATGAAATTAACATAATAATATCTTAGTATAGGGTAGAAAATTATGTTCCCATTTCATCTTTGTCTATGAAAAAATAATCGAGGTAGAGGTATAAATAAAATAAAACCCTCCGTTTTGGACGTTACCTTTTATTTGGAAAACTTCGTTGGTTTTCACCAAAATGCTTTATAGGTTGTCTTTTAGAAACAAATATGGATTTTTTTATAATAAGAGGGAATTAAGTGTGTTATTTGGGTTAATATTAACCAATCCAATTGCCCTATGATGTGTGAAAAATAGATGAGTATGGGTGGTCTTTTATAAGTGGGGTGAGTGGCACACATGAAATTTTGGAAAGAAAAATGTGTACCCATGTTTTTTCCATGACACAAGAATCCAAAATGCTCAATTATATATCTAATAAGTTTTAAGGTCTAAATAATTCTATCCAATTTGTGATGTACATGTTTTTGGTAATTTTTAACACTTATCTTTTTAGTTTAACTCCTAGGTAACCCAATTTTTTCCTTAACCGAGGTAAATAAATTTTACTATTTTTACTATTCATTGTGACAAGAAATTAATTTAACCTTATTAGATAGTAAAAATTAATCTAATTCAACATATTTAATTTTTTTCCCATTCAAATTCACAAAATTATAAAATTTATTTTAAAATTAATCATAAAGATGTGCAGAGAAAGTAGGTTTTTGAAGAGAAAATGTTCAAATATTCCCCAAGTTTTTATATCAAAATTTGATATTAACTTGACTAAAATATCCAAAATTAGTTTAATAAAACTATAATTTAACAAATTTACTTTCAAAACCATATTAAATTTTTTTATGTTTTCAAAGGCTTTAAAAAATGACAATTCTTAATAAAAATAATTATTTTTCACTATTCAGTAAAAAAAATTATCTTTTCAGAAAATTAAAAGAAAATTAACCCAAAGATAATTTTAACATATATAAATAAAAAATTAATTTTATTTAATAAATTAAATTTTATAATATTGAAAAATAAATTATATAAAATTATGTGTGCAATTCATGACTAAACTATCTTGTAGAACAATACAGTTTTTTCCTAATACATTTCTTTTACATTTAAATTATTCTTATTTAATGTATAATCAATAAATAACCATGTAATTTATTTTATACATGTGTAATAAATATAATTTTATAATTTATTTATTACCATTCATTCCTATAAGCTAATGGTTATGTAATAATGGTCATTTCAAATACTTTTAAAAGAGTATTGTGTTACATTCAAACCTGGAATTGTGGGAATTTCAAGATATCAAAGAGATGGAATTTTTAAAAAAATATATCATAAAGTATTGAGGTGAAATATTATATTATATTATTTTTTTCATGTTTCATATATGGTATCAAATATTGTTTTCCAATTTTAATTTTTAGTGGTTTTAAATTTTTTATCAATAAAGAAAGGGAGAGGGTTTAGATTCATAATATAAATTAAGAAACTATAATCATTTCAATAAAAAATATAAATAATTGTGTTATAATTTCTAATAATTGGTTTTTATATAAAAAATATATATATAAAATTAATACCTATTATAAATGGATAAAATTAGAATATTCCTTATATTAGGTGTACTAAAAATTATTCTTGAATATATAAAAATGCAATAGAATAAAAAATAAGAAGTTTTAGAATTATTGAACATATTAACAACTTCACACTCCCGTTGTATATGTATATTAAATAGGATTAGTGTGAAAATTTCATATTTGGTAAATGTGTGAGATAACTATTATATGAAACATGGAATTATTATTTAATAATCTCTTTTAATTTATTGAGACATTACTCAAGTATACTTAGAGGTTTAAATTTATATTTCTCTTCTAATATGTGTTTCACTAACTACTTATATGATGAAATGTGGGACTCTGTTGATATGATGTATGAATAAAATAATTCCATGTTTATATTTTCTTTAAATTTGGATGAATAATGAAGGATATATATACAGGGTTGAAACCCAAATCTTATCAGCGATGTTTTTATATGTGAAGGATATGGTTGTTTTTGGATTTGTTTTCATTCCATAGTATTATTATTTTGTTGGAATCTTATGTATCTCATATTCATAAAAATCACACAAGAATAGGGTATACACTATTGATTTGTGATGAAAAATATATTG
The DNA here is from genome assembly GCA_963277665.1 of Viscum album. Taxonomy (NCBI): domain Eukaryota; kingdom Viridiplantae; phylum Streptophyta; class Magnoliopsida; order Santalales; family Viscaceae; genus Viscum; species Viscum album. The sequence continues at coordinate 449,588,701 of OY728127.1, forward strand.
AGAGTGTTTGAGACATAATATTTTAGTATATTTTGTATTCATAGTATTTCGGGATGAAAAATTGTTCTAATTAATTAATATTCATTGGATAGTGATTTTGATGATATTTTTGTATTAAATATTCATTAAATCATTTCTATATATATATATTACACATACTATGAAATTATAGATGGTATTTTTGGTTTATTATATATTTATATAGAAATAGAAATATATATTTTAATTAATGTCATATATGAATTGGGATATAACTCTATCAATCATATGTACCTCTTTAGAGGAGGTATGATGAAACTCTTATTATAATACATTCTGAATATTTGGAGATGTATATGGTTGATTAAATATATTACACTATTTATATAAATAATTTTATAATGAATTGAAAATTATATTTCTTTATGATTTATGAATTCTTCCATAAAGAAGTTATAAATGGGGAATAATAGTAAAGAAATAATGGAATTTAAGGGAAGACAGTACCATTAAGATTATTTCTTATAATCCAGATCAAGGAAGAAAATATTTGTTGGATAAGGAACTCAAGGAGCAGGATAAATGTTTGTATAATTTTAGTCATGGATATATAATAAATATAAATTGAAAATTGTTGAAAATTAATTGGAATGATGTTACAATGGTTTAGTGGATTTTTTTAGAACTATGAGTGATTTATATAAAATAAGGAATATAGTTTCATGAAACAAATACTTTATTGATTTTAAACTATTATTATTTCCCTTAGAGAAAAGAATCGTTTTAAGTGTGTCATGGAGGTTCCCTTATTGAGAGACTTGAAAAATGTTCCATAATAATTTTTTTTCAAATATTTTGTAACATATCCTTCAAAATGTATTTAACAAAATATGAATAAAATTAAAAAATATTGAAAATGGAAAAAATAAACCCATCTATTTTCCTCATTATTTTTTTCATAGTTTGGGTTAATTTTCGGTCTAATTTTTACTATAATGGAAATTTTATTTTTTTATCATGTGTGTGTTCCCCTTTAAAAAAATTATTTACAATTTCACTAATGGATCTAATCATTAATCTTAAAATACTTTTCAAAAGTTTTCATTTTCACCCTATATCCTACTTTTTTCATTTTTCTACCATCTCATAACCCATAATGAAACCCCTTCTAAAATACACCTTTTATTATTGTTAAAATTTAGATAAAAATGGAAATTGAGATCTCTAAAAGCTCATATATCAACACTATTTGTTTTTGAATGAGTCGTGTTCATTAATGACATTAAATCATATTGAGATGAGTCATCCTTTTTTTCAAAAATTATTCAATTATAAATTCATGAAATAAAAAATTAAAAACTATTTTCTCACATATCATTGGAAAGAAGTAGTTTTGAAATTCAAGGTGGTTGACTGATCATCTTATAGATTTCATCGTTAGTGGAAACAAAATTTTGATATTGTTAAATTAATGATAATGAGTTTTATTCTTATTGTTTTATATCGGATAGGTGGATGTTTTCTATAATAAGTGTTATAGTGTTACTAATTCTATTTAATTATTCATTTTTAATTAAATTGCCAAATTTATTTTACCATGAGATAATTACATTTATCATGTAATTTATTTTCATTAATATTTGAAAAAATATGAGTGTATTATTGGAATTAATTCATTTTGATATCAGTTTTGTATTTTTTTCACATCTTTGTATATTCTTATATAATTCATGTCATTAATATTTTTTAGTATTTCTATGGTATTTTACAATATATTATAAAAAATTATATTTAGATATACTGAACATTTTTTTGTTCAATTTAGATTATGGAATATGATAAAACATTTTTTTCATGCATGTCAGATAAGATGTTAGGTTTTCTTATATAAAAAAATTAAGATCCCAAATTCCATGATACTCCATGCTTGAAACAAAAACATGTGTGTCGGAATAGCTTAAAATTTACATGGTTAAATTCATCGATTATGTGGCCCTATTAAATAATTAATTGGAGGCCATTTAATATGTCAATAGTTGGGAAAAATATCAATGATAGGCCCATATATCCTAAATAATAGGTCCAAAGGAGCTAATGTTTTTTGAATATATAAAATGTAATGGTTGATAATTTCATAATCTATGAACTACAAAAATTCAATAATTTTCAATATCCTAAATTCTTGGTAATCCAAAACATTGGAATGTGAATTATTTCTCAAGAAACAAAATTTTACTACTATATTTCATTAAAAATAATTGGACATATATATATATATCAATTTAACATGAATTTTTTGGGTGACTAAAAAAGATAGGGAAAAGAATTTTTTTATTTGAACACATTTCTATATATTTATGTATTTTTTAAGAGGAATGATAATTTTATGTAACTAAAAAAAGGGAAATTTTTTCCACCTACTATGTAGTAAACATGTGTCATCACATCCATTCAAAAGTTTAACATTTTCATTGAAAATATAACAAACTGACCAAGGTTGACCGGACCCATCAAACTACCCAACTCACCACAAGGCCTAAAAAATATTTCCTATCACCATGGTCTAGCGACAAGAACCAAGGTATCATGATCCAAACACTATAAACAATTTCACCCATGGAATAAAATTTCTATAACAAATATTACTCTAATAAATTTGGAATAACCCATATATTGAGCTGATACCCATTCTAATAGATAACCATTTTCTAATATTTAAAGGAAAAATATAGTATAACATTTAAATATAAGCAAAAAATAATCATCATACCAAAGCATAAGCAAATGATAATAAATTCAATATAAAAAAAAGGATATCAAAATATGGTTAAGAGTCATATGGAAGATAAAAAATAAACCAACCTCAATGAGGTTACCAAAATTATCCACATTATCCCAAAATCCCCATGTTATATAGTAACTATCGGTACTACATAATAGATGGATGATGAGATTCAGGAAGAGCCACCAAACTACATTGAACCCTTACCTTTACTTATAGCTTTTAAAACCAATTCTAAGTATACCCCATGGGTATATGAAGGGTTTATAGAAAATCCAATTATGATACAACCATGAATAGACATAATTTTAATAACATACTAACTATAATTATAATTTAAAAATATTGTTTTGAAAACACTTTCTTTATTAAAAATATAAATCCATTCCATAAATTTTAAAATATTCCATGTTCAAAGAATAATAAAAATTAGGAAAAAACTATATAAAAATGAGGTAAACATAGCATAAAACAACTATCTCAAATGATGAAATGAGAAAAAAGAAAAAAAACATCTCAATCAAGTGGTATACATTTGACATGGGCTTGGATATATCAGACAAAGGTAACTTGGACTAACTATATTTACTATAGATTAAAAACAAAAACCTAATACTATTATGTTTTTCATCTTTTATTAATTGATAAATATAATCCACCCTATTTGTGAAATAAAATATATAATATTATCACACTTGTTCTAGTAATGAAATGTTTCCTAGGTCGTATATAATGTACATTAGGGGTACTTCAATCCGGTTTACCAACTCACCCAACGTCTCTAATTGGAATCTAAAAAATTAATTAAAAATAAATATAAACACGTCTAAATTCTAAATCATTAACATAATAAATAAACCATCAATAATTAGAAAAAAAATTAGAGGCATTATCAGAAATCACCTTAGATTCAAGAATCCATTTGAAACCATTTATCAAACACATTTAGGGTGTAAAACACATTTTCATGGAAAACCATTTTAAAACATTAATTGATAAATCATAATACATAAATTAATACAAAAAATAACTCAATATACCTCGAAAAACATATCAATATTAATTATTCAATTTAAACCAATTCAAAATAAATAACTGAAGGTGTGTCATAGAAAAACCCCAATATGTAGATACATTAAACTCAAAATAGAGTAAAACCTATCATGTTCATCTAAAACCACTGTAAAATTAATAATTTAATTATCATGAGTATAAAAACAAATAAATATCATTTGGACCCCATCCATAACCCTAGGATTTCCCTGAGAAATTATAGGGTTCTAAAATTCAATGGAAATAGAGAAAAATGGAAAAGTGGATTAAGAGAGTAAGAACCAATAATAAATCAAGCCTCACCTCAAAAAAATCACCAATCAAGAAGGAAATCAAAAAATAGGCAAGTGAGATGACATATCAATGGATTATAGGTGATAACTCATGTGAAAATGTAAAACAAGGGATAACAGAAAGTTTAAATTGTAAGGATAAAATAATAGATTCAATATTTTTAAGCCGTTTGGATAGACTACATTGTTTATTAGCATGGCGAGACTAACTATGAAAAATCCATGTGTTCTCCCCCCTATTTACAAAAAGGATCCATGGTTTTCATGTAAACATAACATAATTAGAAAAAACTATGTGATATCAATGAAAAATGAAACAAGATGCCCCCCCCCCCCCGAATCGATGGGTTTATATTTATTATCAATTGGAAAAAACCATTTTTCTAGTTCTACTTTACAAAAAATACACACTTTTCACCCCCAAAAACTCCAAATTAAATTAACTGAATTGGAAATTGTAAAATATATATATCAAGGAGATGTTGGGTGTCATAATTCTCTATATCATTTTATAATGTGATCCCAAAAAAGTCCTAAGGTTTGAATTCATGAAAAAGTGAGGCGACAACTCACTCATTAATACTTCCCACTCATGTATGTCATTGATATATCATAAACACTTATATATCACATGAACCAAGGTATTTGACTTAAATTATAGCACCTTCCATTGAAAATTCAGTATATGAACCAGTTTCTCAATAAAAACAATTTCAAGATACAGTTAAAAAGACTCCCACTCAATCATGTGGGATCAGTCATGACGGTATTTCTTCATCTTGGAGATATAGAAAACATAATCAATGGATTGAAACTAAACTAGTAGGGATAAAATATTTTCCACTTTTTGAGTGGCTTCCTGTCTAAAACAACCCAATATATCATAACACCAACTTACCATACCTCCCCACATTATAGGGTCCAAACTAAGGGGAACCCCTCAAAAACACCTGATCACCAATCTCAAACTACAAGTTACAATAATGTGGATCAAAATTATATTTCTAATATAAATGAACTATCACAAATCTCTCTAGGATTAACTTCATCTTCTCTACCATATCCTAGATAATGTCATCCCAAATAAGGACTTCTCACCCAATTATTCTCATTCAATAGGTGATCAATATACTTTCTCACATAGTTCCTAAAACTATTATCTTTATTGAATATTGATAAATATTTTTATAAAAAAATTAATCCAATGATAGACATTTATCTCATCAACTGATTAAATCATCTATTATCGCTTCAAGCATATCTGGATATCCCGCTAAGTATAAACATCCATATAAGGGTTATAATAACTGATCTACTTTAACTGATAACCCAACACCTCATGATGAAAAATATAAATATACAAATTAAATAGAGGTAATCCATTATAATAAATTGATAATAGATGGCCATTAGTCATTATGATCTCCCAAATGAAAAAGTGTTTGAGATCATCCACTTTCATTGACTATATAAAAGGATATAAATGGGTTGATTTATTAAAAATATAAATAATATATTGTACCCCATCCTTACCAATCAGATTAAATTAAAACCAATCATGATGTTGAGAGAAATATCATCTCAATTCCATACTAGAATATTGAGTAATTTCACTATACTATGGGGTCTCTGATGATCCGTTATTTTCATTTGATATGTAAGTCACTAAAAAAATATACAACTGATCTTCTCATCCCAAGCGGAAAATAATGAAATTTTAGATTTTAAATTATCATGGAATCCTTGTTGTGAATGACCCGACAAGATAGGTTCCCACTAACTATTAACTCCCATATCAAATCCTTGTAAATGAAAATCTACTTACTAAAAAATAATAGTACTATCCAGAGACCAAGACCAATCATCCATGGTCACCCCGTCCTTAAAAAAATCTACTAGTCTCTAAACTATTAGTGTATGCCACCTGATCTTGACAAATCTGATCGTATACAGAAGATTTGAATTACAGACAAGTCAAAACAATAACTTGTCTTCCTCTTACCCAAAAAGAATTGTCTCATCAAAAAAACCCATGATAAAACATTCATCCTCACATTATGTCACTTACTGAGTTAGTAGTTTCTTAATCAAGGTTTTGACTATGATATTCCACTTTTTTAGGGTAAATATTTTTCCAAAAGTAATAAATTATGGAGATACACCACCAAGAATTACTTTAAATGATGTAGGTACATGAATGTGAAAATATAATTCAGACTTTTATGGTTTGAACATGATATAAATTTCTCCTTGAAAAGAAAGTGGCATTTCATCTTTAAGGCATGTATCACCACTTCTAAATCAAGGTCATGGGTGGGGTAATTATTCATAAAATGGTGTAATTTCTGATATCCATATACAACCACATAATTAAAATGATTAAAAAACACCCAAATCATAAACCTAAGGAATCCCAAGAAAAGGAATAACCCTAGCCTTTCTCTTAACGAATCATAATTGGATCTTAAGTTAACCCCCACATTCATCTCTTTAATGGAATTATCACACTTCTCAACCCATTCAAACATCAACCATATTTGTTTCAAATCTATCAAGGGTTAGGTCAACCTATAAATTTCATGAATAAAACTCCTTTAATATCTAGCTAATCTAGAGAACCTCATAATCTCAAATAAAATCATATGATACACCTAAGAAATCACTATAAGGATAATTTTATGGTACCATATTTTTTTGTTACATATTATATGGTTCTACCTTATAAATCCAAAATTTGACCTTTAAATAACATAACTTAAAGGAAGTACTCATATATAGTCTCTAAGATATTGTCATGTTGGTTATTAGGATACTCATTTGACAATGAGTACAGCATGATACCATCAACCAACACCACCACAATGGAAAAAAGATATAGATGAAATATCTGATTCATCTAATCCATGATAATTGTAATATAATTGGTAAGATCTAATTTCATAACCAAATATTCATTGTTCCCATACCTTCTCCTGAGATAAATATTAATAAAATCCACTTCCCAAACCCTCAACTAATGGTATACTAATTTTAAATCAATTTTTAAAAAACCATTGGGCTCCCCTTTATTAATCAAATATATCATGAATTTAGGGAAATTGGTTTTCATTATAGACAATTACCTAGATATGATTCTTGAGGCTTCCTTATACTTTTTTACAAAGATAATTGGTAATAAAAAATGTGTTATACTTTGGATAATTAATAACTTACTATAAAATTCATAAAATTCAACTTCCAACACCTTTATCTCTATAAGATCTATCTAGTAACATGATAAATATATTAGTATCCTTCATGGATGTATTATTATGGATAACTATACCTCTATTTGGGATAAAATCTAAGAACTATTTTTTCAAAATATCTTCGGATACCCATATAAAACCCTAGGATGTTGACCATTAGAAATATCCTCAATCACATCAATAAAAAAGAAATAAAACTACCATATTATCATTATAATATCCAAGAAAACTAATAAAACCCTCCCTAACCATGAATCCAACTCACCCATAAATATAGCAGTTTTAATATAAAGTTAATTTAATTGGTATCTAAGATGATATCAATTGATATTCTCTTTAAAATAGATCATCTAATCCATACAAATGATGTGATTAGAAACATCAAGATCAATGAGAAAAAAATGACACAGAATATCCAAATAGAAAATTACAACATGATGCACACAAAACTTGAAACCCACCTCTTTATATTTCCCAATAGATTATAAATATCAAATTTAAATTTATTTAGCTCTATCCACAATTAATAAAAATTAATAAAATTTGTAGCGATAAAAAAATTAGATGAACGTACATAGAAAAAATTATAAACACCAAGAAGATGAATTTAACATTTTACATATCATGTTGTTTAGACCACATTTAGAGTCCATGGATACATTCTCAGGTACATTTAAAAACCTATACTATGTTCCACTCTCTATCTTCGTAGATGGTTGAGAATCTCCCATTTCTTGCATATGGGGCCTCACACCCTTAAATATATCATATTGAACATGTGGGCTCTTGGTAAATGAATATTCCATCCTTTTTCCTTTGGGGTTTCCTATATAAAAGTGTTGTAGGTGGAAAAAATCCCTACACTAGTGTTACATATTTGGAACCTCATGAACCCTAGTCTAATGTGGACATTCTTTCCACACTAGAAGCAACTCACCACCTTATGCCCAAATGATGGCCCTGGTGTAGAACTTGATAAATGATGGGATCCCCCACTAACACTCTAATGGTTTTATAATCACTTACCCTTTTGAAAAATATAATAACTCAAAATACCTCCTACCATATAAGAAACACTTTTGACCCCAGTGAATCCCTTTAAAACCATTACATTAAAAACCTCCTTATTGAGTACCCCTAACTAATTCACTAATAAGATGATAATGATCCTCAACCATATCTCATGATTCGACTATATTTTAAAGCATCCATCCTTTTTATGTTCATCTATGGGGACATAAAGGAAAAAATTAAACTAACATGGTTAAAATATCGGCATAATCCATTACCAAATGGATACCTTTATCCATGCTAATGAATTATTGGAAATTAACCATGATCAATATATCTAGAGATAATTTTTGACTAGATATCACCTTAAATGTGACCCATGTGAGATTCTTGGGTATATTATCTTTCACTATCCATGCCCATTTTTTCAAGAGAATGGATAACTGAAAACTCTGGAGGGGTGAAGTGTGTTCTTGAAATTTTCTTTATTTTAAAATCAACCTTTTCAAGGTAAACTTATACCAATCATTACATAACAAAAAAATAATTAATAAAATAAAATAAAATTTCACAAAGATTGAACACATATGATTTATAGTGTTTTGTGGAACATGAGTCCCCTAATCCACTCTATTAACACTTTACGCCATGGGTTTGACTATTTTCACTATGTTATCCCTTATTCTCAGGGCTCCTAGTTGAGTTCAAGTAGATGTTACTTGTTAAAATTTTCCAATATCCATTAACCATGATCTCACTAAACAAGACATATCCATGGCCTTAACACACTTGATCACAATGAATATAGAAATAAATAAAGGTAAAAAAAATTTGATGAATGTTGCAGAACACATTTGCAAGAAGTTATTTACAACACTTGAAGAAATAAACATAGAAGATTAATACCTTATAGGATTATGTTTATAAGTATATTAATTAGAAAGGATGGTATTTTAAGAACAATAATTGTAGGATTTCAACATGAGTTCTTTCATTCATATTCATGAATCCTAAAATTCTCACCATGTAGAAAAAAAACTCTTCTATTTATATGTTATTTTTTAAATTTTTATATAATCACACTCGATAATAAAAATAATTGACTAAATAATCCTTTTAAAAAATTATAGGATATGTTATTAATTGTGTGTGTACTTAATTTCCTAATATGGAAAAAACTTCTATAGTAGTGATTTCATAAATCTTCATCATTTTATCTTTTCATTATTGAAAAAATGTCACTTTTCCAAAATTGATTTTTCCTTAAATTGATGTATCATTTTATAATTCACTTAAAAGTATGAATTGACATGTTGAGTGATTATACCAATGTTACAAGACTAATAATGAAATTCAATAAGATAAATTATTCCTTTTAAGATAGAAATATGAAATAACTATCATCGTAATATTATTTAAAGAGAAGCATCATAAAATAAAATAGAACATTTCTTTAACATTGCATAAGATAATTATTGTTTGTGAGATAATATTTTACTGATATATGATAATAATTTTTTACACAATACTTGATGATCAAAAGATAATCCGTTTAAAAATTCCTTTTTTGTAAGATAAAAGGATTCTCAGAACAATATTCTTATTGAGTTTTCGGACACAAAAAATGAATGAGAAAATTTTATTTCTCAATTAGATGATTTACATATATATTAATAAAATATTTTAATCTAAACTTTTATAAGATAAATTAATTCAGTGAATCCTAAAATTCTAAAGTAGGTACTTAGACTATTTCATAAGATAATTATGTTTTGGTAAAGGTAAATATATAGTGTAAGATAAATCAGATAGTTAAAAACTTGTAGAATAAGTATCTTTATGCATGCATATTATAAATTCATTTTTAATATATTAAAAAAATTGTTCAAAAATTATAATAGAAGTTATAAATAAAAAATGAAACTCATAAGAAAAATATGTAATTAAATAAACATGTATTTTTTTAATCATCAAAACACATAAACAATTGAGACATATTGGATGAATGTAAATCGTTCCAACAAACTCACTGTTTTTAATAGTCAGAAAACCCATTGTAGGATTAAAAAAATTGATGAAAAATAGTTTTAAAAGTTTTTAATATTTTATACACCTTTTTATTCTCCCATATTTTGGTATCAAAATGTTTTTGGACAAATAAAGAGATTACAACATAATCACATAGGAACACGTGTAAATTTTATGAATAATATATACTGAAAAAAGTTTGGCATGGACTTATACTGAAAATAACATTAATAGGATATAGAAAATAAAAAAAATCATTGAAGAATTTGAAAATAATAAATATAATTTATGTTAATGTACAATAATACTTGATGACAATTAGAAAGCAGATAAATAAGAAATCATTCACTATAAGTAATAAGCAAATAAAAATGACATAAAATTATGCGATACAAATATATATAAATAGCCAGTCAAATTTTTATGATTCCATGATTATTTAATACATAAAAATTATGAATGAAATTTATTTTAGGGGAATATGTCAATATTTTGGACAAGGAATTTTTAAGGACTAATTTTGGCCGATTGGAATGAATAATGTAGGTATAGGAGAATAAACACATTCTCCAAAAAAAATCATCCAATGTCTATAAAGGGGATTTATATATAGATTTTTCGACTCCATAAATATATACTGAAGTGAACAAGATTTAAATATAAGTTTACTAAGCTCATTAAAAATCAATTCTATCTTTATATATAAAGGGTAACATAGAATAATGATTCATTTAAGTAAATATAATGAAACTTCTTCAGGAAACCTAAGGTTGTCCCTAAAACAGATCTCTATGGGATCAAATATTTCCTAAAATATATAATATGTGGTAGAATAGTGATCTAATATAGATTAATAATAGAAGATATACCTCTAATATAGTACAGTTCATCTACACACATGTTAAGTCACTTCACCCTGACGTTAATGTAGAAATCTAAGAGTGTCGTTAAACAATTCCACACTTTTTGAGAAAAATTCCAAAAAAATGTTTTGATGATACCCTTTATTAGCACAATTCATAATATAATTCTTCAATACATATAATTATTTAACTAACATACCAATTTCACTATTGATTGGAATAGAAACAGAAATTTTTCATTGAGGAATTTTTGCATGAGATACCTCTTTTACTTTACAAGAGACCTAACACTCCATTGGTTCTTCATTTTCATCTTCTTCTTCAAAAAAATATTCTAAATTGATTTGGTTTCAAACTAACTAATTTGAATTACCATACTTTCCTCCTATAGTGTGAATTTATTCACTAATGATCTATCCATTTTTACCAACCACGTGATAATAAATATTGTTTCATTTTGGGTCTGAATATAGGCATATTGAATGGCTAGTAGTTTCTAATTTTATAGAGTATACATTTATTTTTAGGTAGATCCTTATTTAATTTTAATATTCATGAAAATTATGGAATTATTATAACTTTAAAAACTAATACATGTTTATTCTCTTTAAATGTTTCTTGTAAATTATGATCACCTTACATTGAGGAAACTCCATTTGACAGTATGTGCATTCCATGAGAAACATCATCCCATTTTAATTTAAATGCACCATGATTGAAGGATTTTTTATGTGAATGTTATTCAATTTATTATTTGGAAACTTTATCCATAAATTATTGAACCAAAACTTTTGAGTCATAAATATTATTTTTGGAGACCACTTCTAGTGGAGTAGTTAGAATCAACTTGATATGCTCAAACTAGATCAGCACTATTTTCTTAAGAGTATACAACTCTTAATTTATAATAACAAGATCAAGTAGAGTAATCACCTCTTATAAGGTATCATAAAACTCATTTTCAAAGAATTCAATTCATAAATTATCTTTTAATAACTATTATGGTCTTGTTCATAGCAAACATAGATACTTTCTATAGAAATTTTATAATTAGTATGGGTTTTAGGAAATGGAAAAAATAAATTTTGTTACACTTGATAACTTTAAGATTCATTTTCAGAACAATTTTAACCAACATGGTAGTTCTCACTAACGTTATATATGTCTATAATCAGATAAGTTTCACCAGACTCTGATCTCAACCATCTTATCACAACACATAGAGAGGCTCATTTTTTATCTTCTTCATCATCAACACTAATATCATTCTTATTAATATAATTTAATAGTTCTCTTATAACCATTTGAATTGATTCAATAAGTGGTGATATCTCAAAAAATGTATGGATATGAATACAATGGATATTATCTAACTACGTTCAATGTTGATTAACATTATAATGTCTGATTCTGAAACATCTCTTGATGTAGAAACATGTTAAATTTATGGTTGAATGGTGGAAAGAGATGGGGTGTCTACAACTTCTTGGTGGTATTTTATATTAACATCTAATACACAGATTCAGTGAATTTAAATTTCTTCATAGTTAATTACATGCACTCTAAAACATCATAAAATATGTAAAGGTTCATCAGATTCCAGAAGGGAAGAAGCTAGTTCGACTGACAACACAATATAACTGGAGTTAATCTGACCGAGTACCTCAGTAGATACAATTTCATGATATGTATCCCCCTAAACACAAGATTTCCCTACTTCTATCTCACCATCCATACAAACTAGATGTAAATTCCTTATTTAAGAACTGTAGTAAAACCCACTATGTTTCAAAACACTTGTAGTCAACTTTTTCAGACCATGACATCGAGTAATTGATCTCACATATAGGTACTTTTCAACTATGATAGAAACTATATTCAAAATTTGTAAAAATTCATAGAAATTAACATATTTATTTTGAAAATGGAATATGTAATTCACCATGTATCTGACCATATTTATAGGTCTTTCTCTCAAAAACTATTATAAAAAAAGTAACATCCCAAAACAAAATTTTCACAAACTCACCATTTTTTTCGGCTATCACTAACTAAATAAATACCACCACAACATTACTTTCTTGTTATAAGTCTTTCCATTGCTTCTTTTCAATATCAGGTGTTCCAAATAGAGACTTAATCTTCTCTATAGGTATTACTTAATCAATGGAAGAAAAGGAAAAAATGAAATCAGAATAACCTTCATTAGGACATTTGAAATATTCACCCAAATCCATTGAGGATATAGAAATTTTTTTATTATTCATAGTCACTCTAAAAAGATATCCAATATCTCTAAAATGAAATTTTGTAGTTTCATAGAATTTAGAAAATTATTTTTCAATGAAAAACTCAGTTTTCTTATCATAAAATAAATACTCCCATCCTTGATGATTGACTGCCTTTTGCTCAGTATGTCTATTCTTTTGATACATTGGAAATAAATATATTTCCTACATAATACTTTTTTGAAAAATCCAAAATGCTTATAGATCCCAGTGGATGAAACATATAATCTCTTCATTTTCTCCATTATATAAGATGGTTTTATGGTCTAAAGGATTAAGGTTTGGATGGTTGATATCATAGATATGAGGGATCTAATGTTCACAAAGAATTCCCATGTAAGACTAATGTTCAATTATTTTATTTTGCAGTAAAAGAGGGATCACACAGTGTAACTTTTTGAGTAATCATGACAATCTAGACTATATTTCATATTTGGATATGACTAATACTCAAAATTATAGATGTAAAATTTTTATAAAGTAATGAAATTAAAAAATTTATAAATATAAATTCATGCTTGCTAGACTATTAAATATCTAAAATCGGATTAAGTAAGACTAGAAAAAACTAATTCATATTAAATAAAATAAAATCTGTTTGAAGGAAATTGTTTTTTAAAAATATCTTCTAATTCATTTTCTATGAAAGTAAATTCAAAAGATATATCAGCATTTTGTTAATGATCTCTTAAGAAATGATGCCTTTGATCAAGGTTCTTTGTTCTAGAATGGTTTATCAGATTATTTGAAATATTGATAGCATTTATGTTATCAAATTTGACCATAACATGATTAAAATTGAATCCAAAATCCATTAGGGAGTGTTTCATCCACAACACATATTTGCAACGACATCTAGGTATAATATAGTCAGCTTCAGTAGTTGGTAGTTACAAAAAATTGTTGTCTATTACTGGACCAAGATAATAACGATTTACCTAGAAAATGATAGGTTTATGGGGTTATTTTTCTAACTAGTATACACCCACCAAATTTATAATTTTAATATGAAGTGGAATTAATATCATAGGAATTTAAAAAAATTATAGAAAGAGAAATTGTTCCTTTAAATAGCCTAAAATAACTTTGGTAGAATTTATACAAAAATTATTTTAGATTGTATTTTAATATGGCATAAAAAAATATTGAAAAACTAATGACTGTCCTATATATAGTATGATAAAATAAACATTTAGTGATTCCTCTATATAAGATATTGTCAGCTGGATTTCCAGCATCTTCCATAACAAGTCTAATGTTAGAACTCATAGGATTTTAACATGTCTTACTATTTTCAAGTCAAGACTTATTGTGTAAATAATGATTATATTTTCAATGGTTTAAAACATTTCCAAAAATAATTTTGATAAATTTTAAATCCTAGGAAAGATTTAACTCACCCATCACTTCTTATTTCAATTTTCATGAGTTTTTAGAAATAATTACACAATTTATGATTTATTAACCCAAAAAGGACATCATCAACATATATTTTTGTAGTACAAAAACATTTTGATGATGTTTTATTAAATATATTTGGGTCTACCATTCCATAATTAAACCATTTGATAAAATAAATGTACATAATATTTTATACCATGATCTAGGTACCTTTTTAAGTATATAGAGATATTTAGTAAGTTTATAAATAGAATTTTGTTAATGAGGGTCATAAAAACTAATAGGATATTCAACATAGGCTACCATGAATAAAAATATATTTTAGAATTATTATTTAAAAACCATCTCATATAATTTAAAATTCATTTGAGAGGAATATTCAAGAAGGATTATAAATGCTTCTAACCTATATACTAGGGAAAAGTTCTATTCATAATCTATTCCTTCTTTTGGATCATATCCTTTTTAATATGACCAAGATTTATTTCTAGTGATCAACTCTTGATTAGACTACTTATTCATGAATACCCATTTTTCCAAATATTGTGCTAGTTAGAGGGTCTATCAACTAATTCTCTCACCTGGTTCCTCTTGAACTTGTTTAACTCATCTTTCATTTCTAAATCCCAACTCTCATTAACTAAAGCTTCTTTAATTTTTCTAGGCTCTATCTCAGATATAAAATATGTGAATTATAAAAGTTTGACTATATTTTTTATTTTATTGACTTGTTCATCTAAATTTACAATAACTATTTCTAGCGGATGGTCCTTAAATTTTCTAGGTTATCTAGGTAACACACTTTTTAATTCATTGGTTTCAACCCTCACATTTTTTTTCAATAAACACAAATTCCAAATCCTCATCATTTCTATTTTCTAAAATTATTTTCAGGTCTCATTGAATAAATAAAATCACTTAACTCATTATCATGAGCCACATTGTAATAGAAAGGATCACTTTCATCAAAATTCACATAATATGACTCTTAAAAGATCCATAAACATTTATTGGAAACCCTATAGGATTGGGATGTAGTAAAATAACATATGAATATTCATTCATCATATTTTGGATTAAATTCACCAAGATTATCCCCAGTGTTCATGATAAAAACCCTACATCAAAACACTATAATGTATCATACCTTTGGTTTATTGTTAATCAAAAACTCATAGGTTTTTTATAATATGTCTTATTAAAATTATGTTAATGAAATAATATGTTTTTTAATAGCTTAAACTATAATATATGTTGTCATTTTAAATTCACATAGAAATTTTATACTATTTTATTTCAAATTCACATTCCTTCTTTCAACAACACCATAATATTGAGGCTTATTGGGAGTATAAAAAAGTATGTTTAATTCAATGAATTGATTAAAATAAAATAAATTCATTTTTTTAAATTATCCCCCATTAAAAAATATTATATAAAAAACTATGGAAACTTTTTCATTATGCATATCATTATAGGAATTAATGAAAATAGAACAATCTTCACTTTAATGTATCAAAACGTATACCCAAGTAAACCTTGCAAACCCATAAACCAACACATAAACAAAATATTTTCAAGCAAGGTTTACTATTCTATATAATTTGAATAGATCCATATGGTTAATCTTTAGGGGTATAGAAGAAGAATTGTATTTAATTAGTTAAAAAGATGAATTGTATTTATTTCCAATTTGAAATGAATCACATTGATCATTTTTATCCAATTTGAGGTTTGGAAATTCAGAAATCAAATTTATTCTATAACATTATCATGGTATAAACATTATAGTGACCAAGAATTCTATTCCAACTCCATGATCCATTTAATTCAGCATTCAAAAAAAATACATTTTTTTGGAACAATAATTATAATCTATAGTACAGTCGTTACATGTTCTCTATACTCTATATTTAAGATATTTTTCATTTAAAAATTAGCATGCATTTTTAGAAAAATCAACTAAATAACCCTCAACAGAAATTTCAGAAATTCTTATCAAGTTTCTTTTAAACCATCACTATAGGTATCTTTATAGATGAGGATAGATTGTGGATTTCCAAAAAATCATATACCAATCATCCTTCATTTTGTGTTATCATCTAATGTGACAAAATATCTATCATTCTTAAATAATGATTAAAAATTGGAGAAGTCTCCATCCATTTTAATTAAATAACCACATCACATAAACCATTTTTTATTTCTATTCATGTGGATAGTTTTCTAAAATTAAAAATCAAACAACCTGATTTTTTGGTACCCAAACACTCTTGGGTCCTAAAATTTTAGCTATAAAACACTTGTGAACCCAAATCTATTTTCATTTTCTAAAAAAATTATTTGATAATTCTTAAAGAATAAAATCTTTCTTCACTTAACATATGTTCATATTTCATATATATAAATAATTTTAAAATTTTCAATTTATTCCATGATGAAATAAAGTAGTATTAGACATGATTTTATTCTTATGACATAGTATAAAATAATTTTTGTAAAGCTTTGGATTTTCTCCATTTCTTCCAATAACATAATTTTCTCTTTTTGTTGGTTTTTACCAAGGATTTTATTTATGTAATACTCACCCTTAGTATAAAAACATCCTTCATCTATAGGATCTTGAACTTCTTTTTTTAAATATTAAATTTTGTTATTATATTCAATATATAATGTAGTGGACTTTTCCAACATGTTTTTGAAAACTAAAATTTTCTTATTTATGTCCTCCTCTTTATTAAGAATTATATTATTGGAATTTATATGGGATTTTTTTCTCTTTTTTTATATTTCATACTAGTTTTCCATCATTTCTAATGTTTTCATATAATTCTTCATATGATCAATTTTTATTTCTAGACTCAAACTCATACTCTGAATAATAATAAGATTTTACCTCCTTAACATGTTACATAAAATAGATGTCAAATTTTTTATTAAATACTTCAAATTATAATTTTAAAGATATATAATCACTAGATCCCTTAGAATCACTCTAGATAGATAACCTAGAATTATTTTATTTCTTTTAATATATGACTATCTTGAAATAATTTTTTCAGGTTTTTTTCTTTCAATTGAGGGTAGTCTAGCTTGATGTTTCATTGGTTTTTTCATTCATATTTTCTCACTTATTTATTATTTTGACCATGATACTTTAAATTGTTAAAAGGTATTATGAAAACAATTCTATTTTAATATAACTTTTAAAACATTTTTTGTAAACTCTGCAAGTTCATTATTTGTTTTTCAATTTCTTGAGGCATATTATTCTTCAGATGATTCATAGATCTATATGATTTTATTCTTAATGTAATTTTTACATGTATAAAAATCCATATAAGCATTTTATTTTTTAATCATTTTATATTCTCAAACTTTATCATTCGTTTCTACCTCATACATCATAATAATTCCAATGAG
The DNA here is from genome assembly GCA_963277665.1 of Viscum album. NCBI lineage: Eukaryota > Viridiplantae > Streptophyta > Magnoliopsida > Santalales > Viscaceae > Viscum > Viscum album. The sequence goes on from OY728127.1 coordinate 449,607,070, forward strand.
AAATTATTTTCTAAAACTCTTGATATTTATAGATTAAATTATAAAAATTGGTATTCTAGTTATCTTTGGTGGTAAAATCATAGAACTATTAAATCTTTATCTGTATGATCAATTAGAATTACAAGAGAAGTGACATTGTTCACAATATCAATGTGTATTTCATTAAACTAAGTAATTTATTCTCCTTCATCTATTTTTATGGTTTCTAACTTATTTTTTTCAAAATCATATTTGAGACCCACCAAATTTTTTATACCTTCATAAGATACCACTACATTATTTCACATTTTGTGGACTGTTTCACATTGAGAAACATAGTTAAACTCATCTGGACATTTTCTAAAAGTAATATCATTATTGGAATTAGAATTCCAATATTTTATCTCTTCATTGTTTGTATCCCATGTTTTTTATGTGTTTCTGGAATTTCATAAGGATTTAAATATTTAAGATACTTCATTAGACCAATGTTCTTAAAATATATGGCTATTTGATCCATCCAACAACCATAATTAACAACATTAAAATAATTATCTCTTTATATTGACATGTCTTCTCTTTTATCATCCATAATATCCATTTAAAATAATATCCTTGGAATTAAACCTCTGAATGTTGATAAATAAATATTCATGTGCTCTAAAACTAATCGTTTTCCCATCGAATGGTAAACTAAAAACTCAAGGGGGTGGTGAATTTAGATCTTGAAAATTTCATTACTTTAAAACCACCCTCTTAAAGGTATACAAGTTCCAATAATTTCATTAACAAAAAAAGTTTTTCTTAAATATAAGAAAAAATGTAGAACACATGATATTTATAGTGGTTCAAGGAACATAAATCCCTTATTCCACTCCTTAACTAATTAACTCTAAATGTTTGGTAACTTTCACTTTGATAGCCATTTTTCTTAGGGATCCCATCTGAGTGAAATTATTTTTTACCTTTTACAATGGCCCAAGATAATTCAACCAATTTATCCATTTACAAAATATATCAATCTCCTTAACACACTCAATCATGAAAAGTTAAAAAATAAATAGTGATAAAAAAATTTAAGAATAATGTAGTACATAGTTATAAGTAGCACCTTATATTATTTAAAAAACATCCAAAGAATATGAATAAATTCTATGTTATTTTCTTGATTTTATTATATTCCAAAGGATTATCTTATAAGAAAAAGACTCATATAATAAATTTAGGAGTTACTTATTTCACATGCATTCATCCATTGATTCTCACCATCTATTGAAAAATAATTCTATTTATATCTTATTTTTTGAATTTGAACTAAAGAGAACTCGACAATCCCAATGGGTAAGCGAATAATAATTTGAAGATATGACAATATAGGTAATTAATTATTTGTGACCATATTTTCCATATATGTAAAAAAATTTTGCGATGCCAGTATCATAAATCTCCTTCATTGGATCCTTACATTCTTGAAAAAATGACACTTTATCTAAAATAAAATTTCCTTATATAGATTTTCCTCATTCTGATTCACATAAAAGAATGAATTTACTTATCAAGATATTATACCCACATTACATTTATAATAATGAAAATCTTCAAGATGACTTATTATTTGTAACCTAAAATTTTGATAGAACTTTTCTCAAAAGATGATTTGTAGATTATATTTGTAATATAAAACAGATATTTTACTAGTGTATTAAATAATATAATTCATCTTCGTATGATAATATATTGCTGACATATGATAATATCTATTCATTACTTCCTTGATTCTTGTTAGATAACCATTTTATGAATGTCATTTTCTTAAGATAAAAACTTCTTATAATTTCTTAATTATTGATATTTCTGAATTTGAACATTTAAAAGATAATTTTCTTTCTCTAGATGATGGTTTAATTAAATTGTAGGATTTTATTTTTAAATTAAACTTATGTAAGATAAATTACATCATTTAAGACTAAAATTCCATCACAGATACTAAGTTTATTTCATAAAAAACTATTTTATTATATGATAAACATCTAGCATAAGATAAATCTAATAGTTAAAATTAAGCATAATATATATATATATATATAAATATTCACACGTGTAATAAATTAAATTGAAATATATTCAATAAATATCACACAATATATATGAAAAGATAGAGATACAAACTGAATCAATTGAGATAAACACATTAGTAGAAAAATATGGATTTTTTCAATCCACAAAACATAAAAACAATTGAGAATTTTTTGAACAACATATGTTTTTCCAACACCAAACACTTTGGATGAGGTCCTTAAAACAAATATTTAGTGAGGTAGTGTTTAGTATAATTTAATGAATTAATGAATCTAATGTCAACCTCAATATTTTTCACTAACTCCCTAAAAACCTAAGATCCTTTATCATAATGAAAAAAATGGTGGGGTATGTTTAGTTAACTTGTGGGCATGGTATAGTATCCTTATTAGCCCTCTTTTTGCATCATAAACTAAATAGTGGATGGTTCAGATAATTGATTCGAATATTTAATGTTTTATGAGAGGTTTATCTTTAGGTTCATTCTCTATAGATCCCACATATCAGTTCATAAAATAATTTATAGAAGGCATAATATACAAACAGATGATATAAAACTCAATGAATACAATATCTTAATCATAAATACATTAATATAATAATTAATTGAAAGTTAATTTCTATTAAAAACCTAATATCAATAACCATAGTAATTTTAAATACCATAGAGGTGAAAACAATGAATGACTAACCAATTCTTATTTTGGTTTCATGGGTTGACAAATCGTTCAGTAACCATGCATGTCCAATTGGCAGGGTGTCCAAACCTGGCTCCAAGGGTATTTCATAGTTTCTACTAACCATGCACCTATACCAATAACCTCTAGTTTAATTCATCAATTCTCCATAAAACTAAAATTTTCCCAAAACATTACATGATTTATTCTCAAAACCAATAATCATAAATAAAAAACATCAAAACTCATAAAAACAACTAATAACCAGTTTGATATCCAATATATAACTCCAAAATACTAATGGTAACTAGTGATTAGGCATGAAGTGGAGTTGACATATAAACTCATTGAATCAATCTCTCCTACTCCGAATGTACTATCTCCATTCTACCTTTACTCTTTCAAAAAAAATTATCCATGACACCACTTTGTAATGAACTAGCCCATGTCTACCTAACACATCACAGAACATGGCTAGAAATAAGGTCCAAATAATTTTCTTGATCAACACATTCTAGAGGAAAGCACTAAGGTATCATTATTATAGGAAACTAAACATTTTTCATATATTATTACATGATTTTTAACATAAAATTCCATTAATATAAAACATGTATCGTTATTCCTGGTGTATTTAGAAGACTCGGTTCATAATACATCAAAATGGAACTAAACATTAATTCCACATTTTATTCCTCATAATGAGCTCCTATATCCATTAAATATAATAAAAATTGATTAAATAACTTGGGGAAATAAATAAATAAATGGGTGATCTAAAAGGCACAGTAAGGGAATAAATATGATAAGGAAATATGACATGTTAGTCAAAGGTATAATATGATATCATAAAAGATAAGACTCCTAGGTAGTCACATTGATGCCAAACATAGGGAACAATGTATAATAAGATCATGGTATAATAATATCATGGTAACATAGGAAAAAACTCATAAACATTAAAAATTAAATAAACATAAGTCAAGGATAACCACTGAAACAACATCACATGGTGTACAAAGTCCCATATTAGATTTGGTTCACTCCTGAAACCCATACAAGACATCCTATGAGGATAAAATATTACCCAATTCATTGGATGGAAATATAATTCTCATCTAACTTGTCATATTTATTTCATTATGTAAAAATGTGTTTCACTTAAGGAAACCAATCGAAAGTCATAAATATAAGAATTACCCTTAGAAAGAAAATTGGTTGCATAATATTTTCTAATATCATAATAAAAATATATTTATTAAAGAATTAATTTTAGATGTGATATTAAGAAATTAATTACCAAAAAAAATTTAGATATAATGATTTAGGTATATTTGTTCGAGGCATATATGCAATATTTATTAGTATTATATTAAATTATTGGTTTTTTTGGGTGAATAGAAATACTTTAAAAATAAATTTTATGAAAATAAACTTTCTACATTGAAAATACATTTTTAAGAACTAAAAATTTACAGAATATTTTGAAAATACTTTTCTTTTAGAATAACCTATTAAACATATAAAGGATGCTTAAATAAAAATAATGATCATAATAAGAGGTAATCTCATACATGGCATATAATTTAATAACATTCCATTTTCACTTTGTTAAAAGGTAAAAAAATTACCCCATTCAGAAAATGACATGAATGTTTGTATTAAAATATTCTATAAAAAATTTAAAAGGGTAAAAATTTATTAAAACAATCATTTAATAATATTAATAAAATTAAAAAAAATTATATTTAACATGAATATAGAAGAAAATGGATTTTTTATAGAAGAGAAAAGTGTTGAATTTTACTTAAAAACATTTACTCATTCATATTAAGTACATAAGATATGAAAAGGTACTATTGTGATACATGTTCTTGAAAGATGGAGTCAAAAAATGAATTTTTTTAATAGAAAATGTTCAAATAATTTCCTTCTATGGAAATTCAAGAATAAATAATCCCAATTAAAATGAAATTGAATCATAATCCATTTCCACTAAGGTAACTTTTGAATCATAATCCCCATATATGGAGTAAGTGAATTGTAACTTTATATACTACGAATTATGATGGATTCAAGATATATAATGTAATGGGGTAGTTTATACACTATATAAAATAAAATTAGGGCATAAATTAACATGCTCCTAAAACAAGGATGATTTGAAATGAGAACCCTTGCCTTGAGCAAGACTTGACATATGTGTTCTTTATCTTCCTTAGCAATAAACACATGTTAATTATTTAAATACTTGGCAAATTTTTTCATTTTTATTATTTTATTATTTTATTATTTTATTTATTATCAGGTTATATTAAATTATATAATCATTTAGGTTTTTGTTGGATTATTTGATGATATTTGGATTATATGTCCTAAATCAATTTGGTAAGTTGAATAAAATCAGAGAGATTATTATTTAATCATATCTAGAAAAATAATCATAACATATTTATCTTTTTTACACATCAATTATACTTTTAAAACCTTTATTGAAATATTATTACAAAAAATAAAATAGTTTATGAACATGAATATTGTAGTCTGTACGTATACTTGAGTAACATTTCTATTTATTCAATGATCATGATGGAAGGAAGGATAGTATTATCTTATAATTAAAGAATTAAAATTCCCTAATAAATATCATATTATTTACTTAAATATACTTACATATTTCATCCATGTGAATCGGTAATGAAAAAAGTATTGCATCACTTCACGGGGTAATAGTCCACTATATACACAAACGATGTTATCATTCTTCAATGTATAGTAAGGTAAGAAGGTATATGATATGTTACAATTTCATAATTATTAATATATAATTAATATCATATATAAATTTTAAATGCATCATCATGAACATATGTGAGGGTAAATTATTGATTATTTATTAAGAACATAAGAAATATACACAACTAACAAGTGTGATTTAATATTTTAATAACTTTTTTTCAAAACTCTTCTGTTTCTCCAAATGATGTGTATTCAAGATTAATTTTTAGGCTTCAAGCACTAAAATTAACTCTTAATGGAAGATAACATCCATAAAACAGTAATAATCTATTCCTATTATCTTTATTAAAAAAAGGTTTGAAAACATTAATTTAATAACAAAAATAAATTTGAATATATTAATATCTAAAATTAAATAATAAAAACAAAGCTTTGAAATAGATAATTATGTAAATAAATAAACATATATCCTATATAAACTTAATAAAATCAACCTAAAAGAAGTTCATATATATCTCAAACCAATAAAATGTTACCAAAAATATAATTAATCACCTCAAAGTGTGAGAAAAATAAAAAATAATTGATATGATATTATGGTTCGCAAAATAGAATTAAAATTTATCCACCAAATCATTTCTGTAGAAACAATTTTTTACTAATAAGTACATTATATAGGCCAGTGGAAGGCACTTCGCCCTTAATAACATTAGATTGTGTCTTTAATCCCCTTAGTCTTTATGGATACGATTAGTTATCACCTTTAATTCTTGTGGTCTTTTTTATAAAACTATATTAATATAATTTCTATTATTCTTCCAAAAAATATTATGAAAATCCTAAAAAATTAATCATAAAATCACTTATTAACAACTAAAATTTTCTAAACAACTTATTTTTTTCCAATGAATAAAATTATCTTAATTGATAATAATTATCTCAATATTATAAACTTATTAAATATTATCCTTTCTGCAATCATTTATTATCCATAAAATATCACCTAACCATTAAATCTCCATCCTATGTAATTTGTTACATTCAATGTATTTTGAAAAATTCATAAATAAAAAATGATTGTAGAACAATCCTTAGAGGCTTCATCATTCTTATAACTAGCATACCATTGGTAAAGAAACATTAACAAAATGAATCTTAATTTTTAACACTTAAACACTTAAATGGTTCCAATTTAATTATTTTAATAACATAGGACCCTTGGAAGTAATTATCGGATTAGGGAATTTACTTGGATAATGGCTATGTTCCCCAAATATATGACATTGAACTATTAGTGTGGTTGTCACACCCAGACCTCACATGCCTCTTTATTTTATTTTATTTTTACTATTCACTTGGTCCTGCATCATTTGGATGGGGTTTAGTTGGGTCCCGGTTTAAAATTTTTAAAGTGTGATATTTTTTGTGGGCCTTGGGCCAGTGTACGATCACCACACAGTTATTGGTGATCGTGCGTTTGGTCCTGGTGAATGTGTGGTGGCACGACACTTCAAATAAATAATAAATTAAATTAATTAATTAATTTAATTGAAAAAAAAAAGCTAAAGATAATTTTATATCGATAAAACAACATTAATATTTAAATTATAATAATGGGAATACGTTCGCACAAATAGTAATTTTATTATTATTTAATATGGTAATAATAATATTATTATTAAATTGTTATAAATATAATTACTAATGAAATGTAATAAAATTATCACTTTAATTATCATTAAGTTTGTTATTAATTTCCTTTCTTGTTATTAATATTTTTATTATCATTTTTCTATTAATATTATTACTAATATTATTATTATAACATTGATATTATTATTATTATTACTCAAAATAAAATGGATAAGAAATTATAATAATAATTATTTGTTTTTTTAATGTTTGTTAGTTTTATTATTATTAGTATTATTATTATATTTTATTATTATTATTTTTAAACGCCAACCCTACCCACTTTTTCCCCTTGTCCCCTTCTCTTTTCCTCACCGTAAGCCCCCTCCAACCTAGGCCCTCTCCCTCCCTGCTCGCCCTTTGTGATCGCCAGCAACCCCGCCTCCCTGTTCAGCTCGCCCTCCCTTCTCACCTCTCCGTGTTTGCCCGGGATCTGGCATCCTGCCTCCCGAAGATCACAAGCGAGCCGCGCCCACCTCTTCCCTGGTCTAGCGAAGCTTCCGCCCTCTCCTGCATACAGCGCAAGGCACCTTCTCCCCCTCCCCACGGTGTGGCGCGCTCGGACCCCGGCGTGAGCTCCTTTCTCTTACAGCATGTGTGCACCGAACCCCTCCCCTCTTCCCTTGCACCGGCACCAACGTCCGACCCCTTCCCCTCTAGCCGGTCGGCCTTCCAGCTCGCAGCCAGCTTTCCCTCTTCAGTGCGAGCCCCTTCTTCAGCCGGCCTCCTCCATGGGGTGTGTGGCTTGCCCGACCGACCTTCCCAAAGCCCGCGACTCCTTCCACCAACTACACTGGTGTGTGTGGCTCCTCCGACAGCCAATTTTCCCACCAGTAGCCGAGTCTCCTCCGTCAGTCCACCCTTACATGGCGCACCTCCTTCGTAGACTTCCTGATTTCATGCGACCAACCAAGTCACCTTTTCTCTAATGTGCATCTCCCCTGTGGGTATGCGAAGGGACCACAAGACTCGGTTCCTCCTTCCGCTAAAACATCATTGCATTCGCACAGGTTGTGGTACATGTTTCCTTTACCGTTACCCCATTTTTTAATCCATTTAATTCTTGGTTTTTCATAATTAAATCACAGATTTTGTTTCCCAATCTTATTATAATCTTATTTAGATTATGGTAATGATTTATTGTTGGTTTAACTTGTTAAAAATAGGTTTTGGCATGTCCTTCCATTCCTGCACATGTTTTTGTCTATGTGATTGAATCTAGAAAAGTGGTGTTATTTTGAAAATGGTTTTTTTAAATTTTTTGGATGGGTTTTACCTTTAGATGTTTTTTTATTAATGTTTTCAAACTTTTTATCAAGTGTCTTTGAGAAATTTGGATGGTTTTTTTAGGTTTTCCCCATTCGAAATATTTTTTTTAAATTGATTTGATGTATGTCTTGGATTTTCAAATGAGGTTTGTCCAGAAAAATATTTAGGATTGTGACTTTTGGATTTGCAAAAGTGTTTTGTTTTCAAACAGTGGTTTTGATTATAAAAAGGGGTTTTTTATAGTGTTTATGGTTTCTTAATAATTTAATTATGTGTGCGTTGATCAGTGCTGTTGAGTTTTATGGTTCATGTAATTGTTGTAGTGATTTTTTTTCAACTTTGAAGGTGTACGCACGCATATACTAAGGTATGAATATATATATATATATATCCCATGTACCTAATCCCCCGTGGAATGGGGAATATGTGCATTGAATTAAAAGATATTTATTTATTTATTTATATGAAGGTATGTGTGTGTGTGTGGAGAAATGTTGACCAGTCGCTGATAAATCGGTCAACTGCCAAATGTTAAATTGGTTCTTCTCTTTAGGTAGTCATTTCCACCCTTTCCCTCATCCGTAGTTTTCCATATGCAGTTGCATTATTTCATTTAATTTATAAATGTTATTCTTAGCTTTATAAGAAAGATATTTTATTAATTATAGTGTTTTTTTATGATGGTTAAAAGTGTTAAAAATAGCTTTGAAATAGTTCCTTGGTTATGTGTAGGTGTTTCCAAGCCCTTGATCCCAGTTTTAATCCATTTAATGCTTGAGTTTTCTTAATTAAATCTTGGATTATGTTTCTCACCTCATTTATGTTTATTGTTAACTCATGGTAGTGTTTTCCTGTTGAAATATTTGATTGAAAATAGATTTTTGGATGCTCCTCTATTTACACACATGTTTATGCCTTGTCAACTTGGTTATAACTAAATGCCTTTATTTGTAATGGTATTGTTCAGTGAATTGAGTGGTGTTTTCTCTTAGAAACATTTTGTTTTGGAATTTTTTTTTCCTGCATCTTTTAGTTTTATGGAACTTAGTGTTTTTGTAAAAATGATTTTGCGTGTCTCTTGAATTGGTAGTTTTCTCAAATACTTGGTTTTATAAGTGGTTCTTGTTTTCTAAATGTTATGGGTCTCTTCGTGTGGTTCTTTAAATTGGTTTGAAAATAAATCCATGAGTATATAACCATTTGTCTTTTGGTGTATATATATTTTGTTGAGTGTGTGGTGTAAGGCATCATTTGGTCTGTTTTAAAAAATTGTACATAGTATCACAAAAGACATTTATGGTAATTATTTATAACCTAGAACCTAATGGGCCATTTGGATTTTTAAATACAAAAGTGATGTCTATAGTTATTTTAAAAGAGCTCGTGCAATATTTTCAAAAAGTCATTGCTTGTGTAGAACTAGAGGCTCGATTTATAACTCCAAGTGTTTAATAAAGTGGTTTTGATAACCGAATTATGTGACAGCCCAGTTGGCACTTTGTATGTTTGACATGTATGCATATATATAAGTGTATAGTAAGCTCCTATCTAGGGTAACCTTTTATGGGTGAACGCATATGAAGCATTCGTGTTTGGGGTAGGAAAGTGTGGTGAGATGAGTCATGCGTGCGGGGGCCTTCCTACTTAAACAGTATTATTATAACCACCATGGGTTCTTAGGCATATTTTAGATGATCAAGTGATGGTTGCTGACCAACCCTGATTAGACAGGTTGGTACCCTCTGGATTTGTTGTTAGGACAGGCGGGCTTTGCCACTGGATTGATCAATTAGGGTGTCCAGTTGGTTATAGACTTAGGAGCTTCACCATAAACCGGCTAGTGGTTCTGAAATCGAGTACGTCCATGTGTCTTCTAAAGATTTTTAGGATCACCCATGGTTACTAGATTATTTATGTTGCTTGATTACTTTCTATTGCACTAGTTTATTTTCAGTTTTCACTTTTTACTTGTTTTACTCTAGCCCAACTTTGGTATTTTCTGTTTTGGTTTTCATTTATAAAATTACATATTATTTTGGAAATTGTGTGTAGCGTTTTTTGGGTTTTTGAATGGGAACAACATGTTGCTTATTTTTAAAATACGAAAACCCTACTTTTATAACTGTATTTAAAACTTTTTTCTGTCGACTGTTTTGGAAAAGATAACTCTTGGATTCAGTGGTTTATTTTTTGTCATCACTACTGAGAATCTCGGTGCTCACTCCTAGTATATCTTTCTATTTGCAGGTTCAGTTTCTCATACAGGTTCCTGGTTCAGCTACTCAATGTTGGAGCAGGCTTGGTTCTGAGTTGGGTGGTGACCTACGAGGTCATAAGGAGGTATGTAAAGTTTATGTCCTTTCCGCTGCTAGTTTTATTTGGTTGAAATTAGTTGTTGTTTATCTATTTATCTTTTTTTCATGGGAAAAATTGTTCATGATTGTTAAGTGTTGATTCCCGGCACTAGTTTCCAGCCTGTGGGGATCAGAAACACCCCTCGGGCCATGCCGCAGGCCGGCTTGGGTGATCTGTTCAGGGTCGACCCAGGTTGTTTCATGATAAAATGGTGTCAAAGGAGTCCCTTGTTATTTGGGGTGTCTGGTAGAAGGATATTTAGATTCCTGGGGCTCAGGAGGTAGGTTATGGGTCGGTGCCTGATCACCACCGCTTGCGGCGAGACCTGAGTTACCAGGGGTAGTCTGGAATTTGAGTCTTTTGTCTTTGGTTGTTTTGGATTGAGGGATGACAATGGGGCATAATTGGTTCACGTTGCGACCTCACATGGGGTGGTGACCCATGTGGAGTCCCAGTTCCCGGTTTAAGGTCCTCTTAGTGTTATGTCTTACTTGGGAAATGGCTCACCACCATGTCACCGGGTCATATGTATAAACTAGTTCCTCATTCCAATGGGTTGTTTTTTGTGGTGTTTTGTTTTAATCTCGGTTGATGCGATTGTGTGTTAAAAGTGAAATTGATTTTTTAAATTGAAAAGTTTTTCTTTTAAATTGTTTTGAAATTGGTGAAGTGAGTTTTTAAAGGGAAAGTGTATCGGTTTAGAAACACTTGGTATGTGTTTGGATTGGGTAAGGAAAAGAAGTCTTTGAACCTTGTAAATCCTTATGGAGGGTCACATGTGCGTGGGTATGTATGGAGAGTGTGTGGGGGCACTTTTGTGCATATGATGTAAGCGAGGTTTAATGAATGCACATGTTATGGTTTATAAAGTTCCATAGGTGAGTTTTAAAATTTTAAAGAAATGATGGTTTTGGAAAAGTGAATTTTTCTTGTGTTTGTATATGTTTGGCTTATGGGACCATTTCCATTGGCTTGTGTTATTTCTTTGATTAAGTTTAGGCTTGATGTAGGTTTCGATGGTGTTTTTCATTTTGTTATGAGTATGCCATCCAGAAAGCCTCCAAAAGTTGTTAATTAGTTGTGCCCAGTTCCCAGTTCTTTTTGTGGGTTGCCTGCTTATCGAGGTAATTGAAGTCTATAAGAGGTAGTTGTACAGTTTTGAAATATAGTGTGTATTTGGGTTGTAGGGAACTCCCAGGGTAGTTAAGGTTCGTACCATCCCGGAGTTATTTGAGGGTTAAAATCTGGACTAGTAAAGATGAGATGTCTCATCATCGTTAGAGTATGGGGTGTAGTTGGTGGGGGTCGACTCTTGAGAAGGTTCCCTATCTAGCAAAGAGTTAATGTCGGAGGAACCTGTCTCCAAGATGCTATGTTCATCTGTACTGAATCCCAGGTTGTTGGACCGTTCTCACACTTTCAACTAGTGTGGCCGGTTCAGGCACTCTAAGTCGCCTTGTTGTATCCCTCCAAAGTCTTGCTACCGTGTGACTATTTAGACCACTGAACAGTGTTCTGAAAGAAGCATCATTTGAGAGGAAGGAGTTAGGTACTAGAGGACACAAATGCTTGATTGTGAGGCGGTAGATGCTTCAGCCACCAGGGCCCCATCCATAGGTCTTGGGGTGAAGCTTGCACACAATCAAGAGTGGATGAGGGTGTGTGGAACCTTAGTCTGGATAATGTTTTCAGCTTTGGGATGGAAATATCCAAAATTTCCTTATTCTATTCCCATCTCTATCGTAAGCTCATCCTTGTTGTGGTGGCATGATGATCTTGTTCCCCCACAATCCAAGCGGTCTTATCTGTTCTCAGTGTGGTTTTAAAAATTTTCGGTCTCTTTAAACAGTGTGGGCCCATGAATAGACGGACCTGTTCTGATTTTGTGTTGGTCTCAAATGTGTTCATTAGGGGGATGTTCGTTTTGTGAAATTTAGGGGAAGTGTTGAGTTAATTTCTCATCCTCAGGTTTCTGGTTTGTTTTATAGCAAGATTTTGTCTAAGTTTTAGGAGTGTTGTTCGGTCCACATGGAGAGATTGAATGAGTTTTGTTTGGGAGTTCCCACATTTCCCCCCCCCCCCCCCTCGGGGTGGTTTTTTCAGGTTTTAAGGGCTTCTGTATTCGTGAAATCTCGTGGTGGGAGAACCCTACCATGTTCTCTCCCAAAAATCAGGTTATGGCCCTCCTTGAATTGGTTGGGTGTGATGTTCGTTGGGAATAGTTACTCGGAGGATCTCTTTTTTCCTTTGGTTTTGTCTGGGCATGGGCTCTAGTTGTGTCAACTGTTGGCTTGATGACTTTATGGAGGCAGAAAGTGTCTGTGGTGGAGATAATTTTCACACCCCGACCTCGGACACCTCTTTATTTTATTTTATTTTTACTATTCACTTGGTCCCACGTCATTTGGACGGGGTTTCGTTGGGTCCTGGTTTGAAATTTTTGAAGCTTGATATTTTTGGTGGGCCTTAGGCTAGTGTACGGTCACCACACCATTAGTGACGACCGTACGTTTGCTCCTGGTGAATACTTGGTGTCGCGACACTTCAAATAAATAATAAATCAAATAAAAAAATTAAGTTAATTGAAAAAAAAAAGCTAAATAAAATTTTAGATCGATAAAACAAGGTTAATGTTTAAATTATAATAATGGGAATATGTTTTCACAAATGGTAATTTTATTATTATTTAATCTGGTAATAATACTATTATCATTAAATTGTTATAAATATTATTACTAATGAAACGTAATAAAATTATCACTTTAATTATCAATAAGTTTGTTATTAATTTTCTTTGTTGTTATTAATATTTTTATTATCATTTTGCTATTAATATTATTACTAATATTATTTTTGTAACATTGATATTATTATTATTACTCAAAATAAAATGGATAAGAAATGATAATAATTATTATTTATTTTATTAATATTTGTTAGTTTTATTATTATTAGTATTATTATTATATTTTATTATTATTATTTTTAAACCCTAACCCTACCTACATTTCCCCCTTGTCCCCTTCTCTTTTCCACACTACGAGTCCCCTTCTACACAAGCCCTTGCCCTCCCTGCTCGCCCTCTGTGATTGACCGCAACCCTGCCTCCCCGTTCAGCTCGCCCTCCCTGCTCACCTCTCCACATTCGATCGGGATCCGGCCTCCCGCCTCCTACAGATCACGAGCCAGCCGCTCCCTCCTCTTCCCTAGTACAGCGAAGCTGCCACCCTCTCCTGCATCTAGTGTGAGGATCCTTCTCCCCCTCCCCACGGTGTGGCATTCTTGGACCCCAGTGCGAGCTCCTTCCTCCAGCGGCCTGTGCTCGACGAACCCCTCCCCTTCTCCCTTGTGTTGGTACCCGCATCCAACCCCTTCCCCTCCGGCCAGTCGGCCTTCCAGCTTGCATCCATCTTTCCCTCTTCGGTGTGAGCCCCTACTCTAGTTGGCCTCCTCCATGGTCTGCGCAGCTCCCCCGACCGACCCCCCCCCCCAGAGCCCGTGACTCCTTCTGCCAACTACACCAGTGTATGTGGCTCCTCTGACAGCCAATTTTCCCACTGGTAGCTGAGTATCCTCCGTCAGTCCACCCTTACATGACGCAACTCCTTTGTAGACTCCCTGATTAATTGTGACCCTCTTAGTCACCTTTTCTTTGATGCGTATCTCTACTGTGGGTGTGCGAAGGGACCGCAAGACTCTGTTCCTACTTCCACTAAAACATCATTTCATTCGCACAGGTTGTGGTACATGTTTCCTTTACCTTTCTCCCCTTTATTTTTAATCCATTTAATTCTTGAGTTTTCATAATTAAATCTCATATTATGTTTCTCACTCTTATTATAATATTAGTTATATTATAGTAATGATTTATTATTGGTTTAACTTGCTAAAAATAGGTTTTGGCATGTCCTTCCATTCATGCACGTGTTTTTTTCTATGAGATTGAATCTGGAAAAGTGGTGTTGTTTTGGAAATGGTTTTGTTAAATGTTTTGGGTGCGGTTTACCTTTAGAGTTTTTTTATTAAAGTTTTCAAACTATTTCTCAAGTGGCTTTGAGAAATTTTGATGGTTTAGTGAGGTTGTTCCCTTTTGAAATGTTTTTTTTTAAATTGATTTGAAGTATGTATTGGATTTTCAAATGAGGCTTGTCTATGAAAAGCTTGATGATTATGACTTTTGGATTTTCAAAAGTGTTTTTTTTTCAAAAAGTGGTTTGGATTATAAAAAGGGGTTGTGTATATTGTTTATGGTTTCTTAATAATTTAATTAGGTGTGCGTTGATCCGTGCTATTGAGTTTTATGGTTCTTGTAATTATTGTAGTAATGTTTGGCTAACTTTGAAGGTATGTGTACCCATATACTAAGGTATGAATATAATATATATATATATATATATCCCATGTACATATTCCCTCATGGCGCGGGTAATACATGAATTTAATTAAGATATATATATATATATATATATATATATATATATATATGAATGTATGTACGTGTGTGGAGAAATTCCGAGCAGTCACTGATAAATCAATCAACTGCCAAATGTTAAATTAGTTCTACTCTTGAGAAAGGTGTTTCCACCCTTTCTCTCATCTGAAGTTGTCTATATGCACCTTCATTATTTTTTTTAATTTATAAATGTTATTTTCACCTTTATAAGCATGATATTTTATTCATTGAAGTGTTTTTTTATGTTGGTTAAAAGTGTTAAAAACAGATTTTAAATAGTTCCTTTATTATGTATAGGTGTTTCCATGCCCTTGCCCCCAGTTTTAATCCATTTAATGCTTGAGTTTTCTTAATTAAATCTTGGATTATGTTTCCAACCTCATTTATGTTTATATTTAACTTATGGTAGTGTTTTCCCGTTGAGATATTTGATTAATAATGGATTTTTTGATGCTCCTCTATTTACACACATGTTTTTGCCTTGCCAACTTGGTTGGAACCAAATGCCTTTATCTGCAATGGTATTGTTTGATGACTTTAGTGGTGTTTGGTTTTAGAAACATTTTTTTTTTTTTGGAATTTTTTTGTCCTGTGTTGGTTAGTTTTTTGGAACTTAATGTTTCTGTAAAAATGATTTCACGTGTCTCTTGAATTGGTAGTTTTCTCAAATCATTGGGTTTATAAGCGGTTCTTATTTTATAAATGTTGTGGGTATCTTCGTGTGGTTATTTAAATTGGTTTGAAAATAAATCAATGAGTATATGACTATTTGGATTTTGGTGTATATATATTTTGTTGAGTGTGTGGTGTAAGGCATCGTTTGGTCAGTTTTAAAAAATTGTACATAGTGTCACAAAAGACTTTTTTAGTAATGCTTTGGAACCTAGAACCTAATGGCCTGTTTGGATTTTTAAATAAAAAAGTGATGTCTAGAGTTTTTTTAAAAGATCTCGTGAAATATTTTCATAAAGGCATTTCTTGTGTAGAACTAGAGGCCCGATTTACAACTCTAAGTGTTTAATAAAGTGGTTTTGATAACCGAATGATGTAACGGCCTGGTTGGAACTTTGTATATTTGACATGTATGGATATATATAAGTGTATGGGGTGCTCCTATCTAGGGTAACCCTTTATGGGTGAACATATAGGAAGAATTCGTGTTTGGGGTTGGCAAGTGCGGTGAAATGAGTCACACGTGCGAGGGCCTTCCTACTTACACAACATTATTTTCAGTTTTCACTTTTTACTTGTTTTACTCTAGCCCAACTTTGGTATTTTCTATTTTTATTTTCATTTATAAAATGAAAAATTATTTTGGAAATGGTGTGTTGCGTGTGTTGGGTTTTTAAATGGGAATAACATATTTCTTTTTTTTAAAATATGAAATCCCTACTTTTATATTTGTATTTCAAATTTCTGTCTGTGGATTATTTTGGAAAATAGAACTGTTGGATTCAGTGGTTTATTTTTTGGAATCCCTACTGAGCATCTCAGTGCTCACACATAGTATATCTTTCCAGTTATAGGTTCAGTTTCTCATACAGCTTCCTAGTTCAGCTACTAAATGTTGGAGCAGGCATGGTTCTAAGTTGGGTGGTGACCTAAGAGGTCATAAGGAGGTATGTACAGTTTATGTTCTTTCCGCTGCTAGTTTTATTCATTTTACATTAGTTTTTGTTTATCTATTTATCTTTTATTCACGGGCCAAATCATTCCCAATAGTTAAGTGTTGATGCCCGACACTAGTTTCCAGCCCATGGGGATCGAGAAAGCCCCTCGGGCCATGTCGTGGGCCGGCTCGGGTGACCGATTCAAGGTCGACCTGGGTTGGTTCATGACAGGGGTCTTAGGTAGAAAATTATTACCCTATGTCTTGTTAAAAGGACTCTTTACTTTATTTAGTAGGTAGATTCTTTTGGCCTCATTCTGCACATATAAAGAATATTCTAGCTTCATTAAGTCATTTTACAGGGTTTCTATTCCAACACTTTTTACATATAGGAAATTTAATATTATTTTCTATATTATCCATAAGACATGAACTTCAATGAGGCGCCAACATTATCTTCTTTGATGTACTTTGGAATTCAACTATGTTCTATTTCTTAATAATATTTCAATATAGATTGTTTAGATATATCAAAATATGTATAACAACCATTTAATTATCTTAGGAAACTCATTAAGAAAATCATTACATTTCTCGTCACATTTTTTGTTGGCATGGTTTCTTTAATTCACTTTCATTAAATAAAATAACAAAATAAATAAGATAGGAATGAATTAACATTCAAAATAGAATCTTGTAATCCCATAATGACATGTATATCTTGAATTATGAGTCTCTAGGTTTCAATCAATTTTATCCAGGGTAATATTTATCATTATGTTTTTTAAATAAATAATTTTTTCAAGTCATTAATTATAGGTCATAAAAAAATTTTGAATCTCCAAAACATATCCATTAAGATCATTAAACTAGGTGACCAGCATGGTCCATTGTCGTACAACAAGTGATGATAGATTCCATATCAATATGAAATTTTTGGAGCTGTTACCCCTATGTATAAAAGTACTAGAGCCACATCCACCTATATTATCTTGATAGGGATATATTTTCTTGTAATCCACTAGCTCAATCATTCACCAAAATAACATAGGGTTTTCTTATAACTTGAATTATCCTCAGACTTAACCCTAGTGTTCTCAATTAATTTTTATCATTCTACTTTCCCAAGGACAAGTAATCCATTCCTATGATACCAATGATAGTGACCATATAATTTTACTCATATTATTATAACTTTTTTTCTTAAACATCCATTAATAAATAAAAGGATATTTAAGCTTAGTTTCTATGGAATAATAGGTTAATAATACATTAAAATGGATCTAAACATGAATTCCATGTTATATTTTCTATAATGCGATCCAAAATACATTTTAGGTCCTAAAACATTATTTGATAATATAGGGAAATATATAATGAATGTTGTGAGATAAAAACCCATGTATGGAAATAAAAATGATAGTGAAACATAATTTGCGTGTCAAAGGTATAACGTGATATCATATAAGAGAATAATCATCCTTAATAACATGGAAGAACAACATAAGGAACATTATATCATATGATTATGGTAATATAGTAAAATTTAAAGTAACATAGAACATTAAACTGACATAAGTCAAGGATAACCATCGATACAACATAACAGGGTGGAAAGAGTCCCATAAGAGATTAGGTTCACTCCCTAATCCCATACATGAAATCTCCTAAGACAAAAAAAATACCCAATTCATTGGAGGGATATATAATTCCAGGACTACCCACCATATTGATTTCATGTACATAAATATGTGTTCCACCAAATGAAATAAATCCTAAGGAATAAACATAAGAATTACCTAAGGAAATAAAATGGGTTTCAAAATCATTCCTCATATCATAATAAAAACTATTTTCTGAAAAAATCATTTTTTAAATTATTACAACCCATGCATACCATGTCATGTTTAGGGAGAGTGAGATAGGTATATATGTAAAATACATATATACAGTATTTAGTAGAATTATATAAAATTAATGGTTGTTTTTATTAATAAATATACTTTAAAAAATATTAATTAAAATAATCTTTCCACTTTGAAAATCTCATTTGAAAAACTAAAAAATCAGAAAATATTATGGAAATAATTTTGTTAGAATATAACATTGGATAATAATAATGTATGCTTCAAATAGAATAATGGTCATGATAGTGGGTAATATTTTACATGTTGTAGTAGTTAAAAACATTCCATTCACACTTTGGTAAAACGTCAAAACGTGCCTCATTTGTAAAATGACAAGAAGAATCCTTTTAAAAATATTTATAAAAAACATGGATATCTAAGACTTTAAATAATAATATAGTAATATTTATTCATTTATTTTTAAAAATTTTTAAATAAAACATGGACATCAAAAATAACGGGTTTTCGACCAAACAAAGAAATAATATCGATTTTCATTAAAAATATTTACTCAATCATTTTAAGTGCCAAATAGTGGAGAATTTACTATTACTTAAAATTTTCATTAATTAACAGAGGAGAATAAAATAAAACCGGTACAATATTCAATTATCAAATAATTTACTTCAATGAAAATTCAAGTATAAATAATCCCAATTAAAATGAGATTAACACATAAACCCTTACCGCCTTTAAAAATTTTGAATCATAACCCCCATAAATAATGTCAGTTAATTTTAACATAAAATAAAATTATTTATGAATTATTATTTATATAATATGTAATGGGGTAGAACATAAAACATATTAAATAAATTAGGTGCATAAAAGTACATTTGTATCAAAGAAGGATGTTTGGAGATGAAAACCCTTACCACGGGCCCTACTTATCAAGTGTGTTCTTTATCTTATAGAATAATATGTGTTTTTTAATTTTTTACATGATTGAAATATATTTTTTGTTTAGTATTACATTTAATTTTTTTCATTATATATTCAATTAAATAATATTTTAGGGTTATGTTACATCTTTTGATGATATTTGACCCATATGTGCAAAATCACTTTGGTACATTGACTAAGGTCAAAGAGGTTATTATTTGACACTTTATAGAATAATAAATATGAAATAATTATCATTTTTATACATCAACTATATTTTTATAACCAATCTTGAAATAAGGTTATGAAAAATGAACTGTGATACGATCATTGAGACAATAGGTCAAACGTACGCATGAATAACGTTTCTGTTTCCTCAAAGACCTTAATGAAGGGAGGATAACTATTATATTAAATTTATATAATTAACATTATTTAATAAATATCATACTATTTATTTAAATACATGCACAGATACCATCCATGATAAGTAGTTAAAAAATGAATCACAACTCTTTGTGAAACAGTAGTCTTCTATTCAGACGAACAATATTATCATTCTTAAATAGATGGTAAGGTAAAAATATATATGATATTTTAAATTTATATAACTATAAGTATTTACTGAATATTATATACAAATATTAAATTCATAATCATGAATATCCATGAGAGGTGATGTTGTAAACTGAGTTACATCAGTTCATGGGGTAGTTTTCCTCCATACACGCGAACGATGGTTTCATTTCCCATATGATGAAAGAGGAGATGGATAAATATTATTTAATAAAAATAATAAAATATTAGTATATGGGAGATAATTTTTTTAATATAATTTAATTATTAAGAAACAATTTAATGTGGAAAATAAGATGTAAAATAAAAGGATCTCGGTGAAGATTATTACCTTCTCTTATAAGAACCTCCATTAGATCTCTTACAAAGGACCCTATGGTTGGTATTTTGTGAAATAAATATTAAGTGTGGATTATGATTTTTGGTAGATATTCTTTTGGTTATTGGTTGATCAAATGGTCTTGAGAGGTGTTAATATGTTAGGGTAATAGGTACCCTTTTATAAAAGATGACGAGTGTTGTTTTTTTAAATACACAAAACAATTCACTAACGGGAAGTCACTCTCCTCCCTAGTGCGTCCAAAATTGACAAATAATGTATTTGTGTAGTTATACATTTGATTAAAGCCTCAAATACTAAAAATAAACATTTTTTAACATGATATCCCATTTACATTTTAGGAAACTCATTTTTACCATTTTTTTACCATGATGACTAGATTTTTTATGGCAGTTACTATTTATAATTACCAAACATTAAGTTAAAATTACTCTATAATATAAATTACTATGATTAAAATTTTTAAATACATTTTATTAAATTTAATTCCCAAATTTGGTAGAATTTAATTTAAAATAAAACCCACATGTTTAATGGAAAAACATTTTTCTAAAAAATCATTTTTTAACAGAAAATGTGATTTGACATTAACTCTGTAAATAATAATAATTATTATAAAAACTTTAATTAATAAAGGTATATATATATAATCTATTAATTTCCTTTGAATAATTCCTATTGAGGGTCTATTTTAATTAATTAAAATGGAGAAATATTATGCACTTTCAAATAGTGTTCATAAGAAAGTGTTTATGCCTAGTAATAAACATATACTAAAATATAGCATAAATATGATTTAAATGTAGTTAATTTGATTATTTAAAACTAAAAAATATTTATGTAACTTTCAAAAAAATAAAAAAATAATGGGACTCTTGAATCACTTAATTTATTAAGAAGTAATGATAGTTCTATAAAAATTGGTATTTTTCAATATTTGCTGAAAAATAAATACTTTATGAAAAATATAAAAAATAAGTTCCATGTATTAATATATATATTTATATTTTAAAAATAAATTTATTTTAGAAAATTAAATTTTAAAATTATCCAAAAAATAATTATAATATTTCCTTAAAAATAAAAAACATTTCTAAATAATAACAATTTAATTACATGTTGCAGTTCATTTAATCTTAGATTTTACTATTTTATATGTTATCAAATATAGTTTTCTTTAAAATCACATGTTGTTACAATGATCCAACCATTGGGAACAGTCTCTCCTTGGGAATCTAAATAACCATCACTCAGATTCCTCTCACAACCACCCAAAAATTGGACCCTCATACAATTTAATAAGATCATTCCAAAATATAATGTCCAAAATTTTAACAGAACTTTGTAATGTTATCCAAAAATTCATGATAAATAATATAAATATGAAAATTAAATCCAAATATTGTTAATTCCTACATAATTTATTTAAAAAAATTAGCATCACTGAGAATCCCAAAATGCATCACACAAGCCCATACTCCTCATGACCCGTGGTCACAACCACCATAACATCAAAGAAGGAAAATATAAATTACGAAGACCCACCAAACTATATAGATGCCTTACCATTAACTATATCTTACAAAACCAAGTATCCATATACCACATAGTTATATGTAGGGATTGAGGAAAATTCTAGTATGACACTATTTTGAACAAATATACTATATTCTACCATGGAAAGATATTTTCTTATTCCAAAACAACATTTTAAAAACTATTCATTTTAAAAAATTCATAAATACATTGGTTAATTTTTAAATAGTACATGTTCTATATAAAAACCATTCTCTTTTTTTAAATTAATTAATGATTTATTATATTATAGTATACTTAATACAACCTATAAGATTGAGAAGACTAGTGTATTTGTGAAATAGGTACATTATGTAACATATTAAAAAATTAATACATCATCTTTATTGAACACCTCCTTAACATGTTCATAATATTCCTTCATACTAAAAAACTGCATAGGATAACCTGGGGAAATACATCAGAAATGGGTGATCTATAAATACCAATAAGGGAATAAATAATTAATAACATGAATAAAGTAATGTATATTAGAAAATATTCACATCAATGTGAGATAAAAGGTGTGATAATCGTAGACATGAACAATGAGGCATGATATAGCATGATAATCGTAAATGAGACTTGGGAAATTTGGGAACTACATGAAACACTGAATCATAAACATAGTTCAAGGATAACTATCAAGACATCATGATGGAAAAATTACCATAAAGGAATTAGGTTTACTCCCTATCCCAATATGATGTCTCTTGAGACTAAACATTACCCAATGAATTAGAGATTTATATAATTCTAGTTGAACCTTTCACTTCCATTTTAATCTAATTCTTATGTGTTCCACAAAAATCATACAACACGGATTCATTCATCATCATATTTTATTTCATGATCAAGTAGTGTGGAATAAATACATGCAAGTCCCCAATAAAAATGTATAAGTGAATAATGGTTAACCCCCTAAATAATAATTTGTTATGGTATTCACAACACAATAATTTTTCACAACTAGAAAATCATCCTATTTTCATAGTTTAAAACCATGGTAATAGGGCCAAAAACTGTAGTAGTAGCCTTTGGCCACATTTTTCCTAAACTGTGATCTCTATAGCTGTTTAAATAGGGTCTAACCTATTACCATGATTTTCCAAACCATAGAAAATAGGTCTTGTATTTTTACACCATAGAATTTGACCTATATCCATGGTTTAAACTATATCCATAGGAGTTATTTCCACAGTGTAAAACTATGTCTATAGCCCCGGTAAACCGTGGCTATAGCCCAAAAATAGTTTGTCATCGGCCAGATTTGATCTCTACACCTCACCTATGGGATTCAGCCGCCTAACCACTACACAATGAAGATCTTATGGTGTATGTGTATATATATATATATTGTATTATATATATTATTAAAAATTGTGTAAATAGCATGAAAATCATGGCAATAGAGTTTTCTACTCTTTTTTCCACAGGAGAATGTTTCTCCTATGTATGGGTAGAAGACCTATACCCACAGTTTTCAAAAACATGGCTATAGGTGTAGTCTATAGACATGGTTTTACTAAAACCATGTATATAGGCCTTTAAAAATGGTATGTAGACATGGTTTTGAAAACTGTGGCTATAGGTTCGTGGCAATAGCCCAGTTTTCTACTTGTGTTGGCATGGAAAATTGTGGTGAAATTTCTGTAGGATAATGATGTCACTTAATAATTCATAAAATGGGTTGATGATAGATAAAGGTGTATCTCATAATTTGGAAATAAAATAGGAAGTAATAGGTTCATGTAAAGACATATCCAAACATTAGGAATGTGAAATATAAGGCACATGATAATAAAGAAACTTTATTAAAGAGGAGGATGAGAGGATCCCTTACCTTGAGAGTGTGAATCCATATTCTTGGAAGAATATTTCATGAGATCTTGTGGGAACCATGGAATACTCTATATATGGGAGGTAAGAGTAATGATGTGATCCAAGGATTTTTAGTGAAGATAAATGAGAGATTGGGTGGGTTTATAAAGGAAATGAGTGGGAAATTATTTAACATTTCTCAAAAATAGGTTTTGGTCTCTATATAATAAAATAACCAAAACCAAAAACCATACCATAGTTTTTACAATGGTTTCTATC
This sequence comes from Viscum album, assembly GCA_963277665.1. Lineage (NCBI taxonomy): Eukaryota > Viridiplantae > Streptophyta > Magnoliopsida > Santalales > Viscaceae > Viscum > Viscum album. The sequence goes on from OY728127.1 coordinate 449,631,302, forward strand.
AAAGGGGTTGTTTTTAATTATTTTATAAGACAAAGTGTGGAACTTATTGAAATATTTCCCTTGGTGATTTGGAGGTGATTCATGCTCTTAAAGAAATGATTCTAAAAAAGTTAAATATATTATAGGTTTTGAAGGATTCAAAATGGATTTATAAAATTTATAAAATATTATTAAAATAAAATTATTTTAAAGTTAAAACATATATTTTTCTATTAATAACATATATAGTATTCATTACATCACTTTTGGGTCATTATGATTTCATAATACACACCATATATATATAAGATATTAAATTTTTACACAAAAATTCAACTGTCTTAGTAAATTATAAAACATTTTCTATTGGATAATTTAAAAATTATAATCCAAAAATTAATATGTATTTAATGAAAATAATTTTCTAAATATGTGAATTTTAACATTAAAAAATTGAATTTACATTTATTAATAAATACTGGTCTTTTTTAAAATAACAGTTTTCCAACCCTTATAACAATTACATTTCAATTCCTAAACAATATTATCATTTATATTTAATACTAATATTATTATTTTATTAAAATATTGTTTATTTTTAAAATTCATTAATTCATTAAAAATATAATTAATTATATGAAATTACATATTACACAAAAAAACTATTTATGTTTTATCTAATTTTTATAAAAAAAATATTATTAAATAATTTATAAAGTAATGAAAAAAATATTGACTATTGTAATTAAATGAAAATAAAAATATTCATACCATTAGGTTTACTTTTTTTCTAGTCATTGTTAAATTATTTTTTCCCTTAATTAACCTATTTTTCTTTCACTATGGTAATTAAAATTTACTAGATTTATGAATCATATTGTTTAAAGAATAAGTTAACATTATAACCTAATATTAACTATAATGATATAAATTGTGGAATAAATTTTATAAAATTGAAGTCAATGATTTTGAATAATTTAATTTATCATATACCCCACAATCAAGATGGAAATCGGTTTTCTAAAATTTTAATTTTTTTAAAGGAAATGAGGATTTCACTTTAACTATATTACTAGTAATTTTAATTGTATGAATTTAAATTCATAAAGATAGATATATAATGTAATCATTTAATATGGATTATTTCTAATTAGGTATTATTTTAATTAATTATAATAGAAAAAAATTATGCATTTTAAAACACTTTTCAGAAAAAATGTATTTTTAATCCTAAGATTAAAATTATTTTAAAATCTAGCATAAAGATGATAAAAATTAAATTAATATAACTAAATAATAATTAATTTAATTATAAATCAAAATAAAATAATAATTGGTTTTTTAAATTAATACATTTGTCAAACTAAATTAAAATTTTGCATAAAATGATATTTATAACTATTCAATAAAAAAAATTCTGAAAAAAAAACATTACCCTAAGTTAATTTTGATATGATAATATCAAAATTGGAATTTTTTTATCAAATACATTTTATAAATTTTTTAGAAAATATTAATAACATTTATAAAAAGAAATAGAAATCATTTTTGAAGAAAATATATTTTTAAAAATTAAAATACATTAACAAAAATTGATTGATTCTTTACTAAGAATTTATCAATATATTTCAGAAATATATATATTTCATAAACTTGTTAAACCTAGTCATATATTTAAATTTAATTTTCAGTTCAAAATTTTCATATTTAAATAATAATTCTTTGTTTGGGTTTGGTGTTGTGTATCATATATGATATCGAACATGGTTTACTCTTTTAAAATTTCAGGGAGTTACATTATATAAACAATACAAACAAAGAAAACATATATAATATTTATGGAAAAATGGAATAAACCTCATGAATAAAAATGGATGGTATGCGAAATATGAAGTGAAAAATATCGTTAAAGTTGACATATGGGTATATAGAAACTAGGACTCACTATAAGAACTCTAGCTGGAATATATGAACCTATTACCGTCCTAGTAATGTTCCTAGACTAACTGATCAATATAATCCATCCCCATCAGGAAATACAATCCATCCCAATAATATCTTATGTCTAACTAGTAAATGTTCAATATCCATCACACAATCTACACAAGGGATACTTTTTCCATTTTTACAGACACTCCCAAGGACACTCATGTATATCTAAAAAATAATTTGTAAACAATATAAAATTTTCACATTAAAAATAATTCCCACAATCTATAAATCATAAAGTACAAGAAAACCATTTTTAGAATCATTATTTAAAATTAATATAGATTCAATACCCCTGTTGAAATAGTTCGTCAAACAAATTTAGGTAGTAAAACTAGTTTTTTAGAAAATCCATTTGAAAACATCATTTGATCTATAAAAATCCAATAATAAAAGTCAATAATTTATAAGCAGTCATCAAAAAGTCTTAAAAATAATTATTTTCAAATTAATATAAAGGAAAACCAAGAACAAAAGTTTTTCTATATAAAAGACAAATTAGGTAGATATAACTAACTCAAAATAGAGAACAACTCATCCCCATCATTTAAAACAACTAGATGTGGAAGAATGGGATCATTTCTAAAATAAAACCACATGAAATTCCATTAAGCTCTCATCCCTAACACTTGGACCGTCCCTCATGAATTTCAAGGGTTCCAAAATCAGATTAAAATTTATAATAAATGAAGAGATAAATAGGATAATAGGAAACACTAATAAATCAAGCATTACTATAATAAGAACAACCAATATTGAAGAAAATATACCAATGTAGAAAGGGAGAAGAGAGATCCATGGCTTCTAGTGGATGAGTAACATGTATAAGGAGAAGAGTGGGAAAGGTATAATTAATATTTTATGTGTAAAATGGAAATTTCAATATTTTAAATCCAACTAGAAAGACCTCATAGTTTGAATTTAGAGCTATAAAAAATGCATCAGAACCATGTAGGTCACCCTCCTTTATAAAATATCTTATAGGGTTTTCCTATAAACCACGTATGATTAGATAAATAGTGAAATGATTGTGAAAAATGGAACTATAAGTCTACATACCCCCCCACATAAGTCTAGGTATATGGTTAACAGTAGTTTTATTCCAACTCTGCGTATTGGCATGCTTTCCCAAAAATCCACACATTTGACCCTTGAAAACATAAATATAAAGGAAATAAAAAGGAAAATTTAAAATAAATAACTATTAGTAACCTAGATGGTTTCAAAATAAATAAGTATTAGTTGGTTTAACTATATAATAAATACATTATAGAAGTAATTTCCAAAGATCAAGTTCCATGTAAAGAAAAAATTCTTTCCATTTATTTTTTTTTAATTTTTCTACTTTATTTATTATAATCTTCATGTATTATTTTCATAACATTTAACATAATTAATGTTTTTTTATTTGATTTTACTCATAAAAATTTTATATCTTTTTAATTTCATATTCATAAATTATTTATATTGTTATAGTATCCCTTCCCTCTTTTCTTTTAACTTTTATAGAAATTGTTTTCCATTTCCTTTTTACTTGTGTGTGTATGATTATATTTGGTTAGTATATATATTTTATTTTCATTTCTATTTTATTTTTATTTTTCCTTAATAATATATATTTTTAGAAAATTAATAATCTTATATAATGGTATGTAAACATCTCTTTCAGGTAGGGCTTATGTTTTAGGTGGTGGATTGATTGAAAATAAATTCACTTCCTGGTTATCAATTTGATGTTGTGTCTCTATCAAATGCATCATGAAGTTATAACGTTTTTTATATATTTTATTGACTCAGGGATTATTGGAAATATTGGAAAATAATTATTCATAGATTTTTGAACCATTCATAAATAATGTGTGTGAGTGGGTGTAAGCTTCATTTGAATCATTGATTATATAAAAAACATTGTAAAAATCTTATCCTTTACATATATCATTATGGATGTTGATTAGACATGATCAATTTCATTTCTATGAAAGATGAATCTATTATTTAATAAATCCTATAATCCACTGTATTTCATTTTATATATTTTTAATCAATTTAATTTAATTACTCTTTTTATTTAAATTTGTAAACATAAAAAAACCCTTCCATTTACAAACCATCAAAATCAAGTCACTCATATAGTTGAGTACCATCATAAATAATTCTAACTGAATATCACTATATAAATTATAGAAAATCATCAAATATTTAATAGCTAATATGAGATAATATATCATTATTTATATAGTATCATTTCTTGGTATGTTGTTATATTGAGATATTTATTTTATGTTATCATAGGAAAAACTCAAAAAAATATGTATTTGATAACAAATAACCAATAATTATAAGTGACCTAATTAAAATTTTAATTAGGTATGTTTATACTCTTCAAAAGTTTCATTGTGGGGAGTATATATTTTGGGACATTATTAGGGACCCCAAGTAATATATTGAATTTCAATACCGAACTATTTTAGGTATAGATAAAAGTTAGTTGTCTATATATTTTCCAAAATATTATGAAGATATGGAAGATACACAATGAAATAATAAATAATAAAAAATTAACTCTCTCATTAATGAAGAGAACATTAAAGAGTTTTATGTTTCCCTTTTATTGATAAACTCCATCAAGTTAAATGATCATAAAAATTATTCATATTTCAACATATCCTCATATAATTCCTACTCTACGTGATAATGTTGTGATAAAAATTAACTTAAATGAATTTATACATATCTTATAATCCCATAATAATTTTTCCACACTTTTCATTAGCTGTCTATTATTTTGAAAATTCTTGTTAGTGATATGTGAACCATGAAACCATGATATATTTTTATTCAAATGATAGTTATATTTGTGAAAAAGGTTACCTTATTAATAAATTTACCGGGGGTGAGGTTAAAATTCACGATTCTTTGAAAAAAAATATTGATATAGTGGATCATGAAAAATATCTTGAGTTTCATGTCACTATTAATATTCTTTGATATATATTATAATGTGATGAAAAAAAATAGTTGAGAAAAAATTGAATATTTTATTCTAATCTCATGTTATCCAAACTACACATATATAAAAAAATAGAACTAAAACCTATTCTTGAACTCCATGGCACAGAAAACCAACACTTTGTGGACTATATCATTCTATAATTAAAATATCAAAGTGATGACCCCTCCATTAATTTTTCACCCCATTTAATTAAAAATACTTCAATGAGGAGGGGTAAACAATATTTAATCTAAAGGGGGTAGAGGAAAGAGAACTCTATTGTGAAGGACATTAGAGTCTAGAAAATATAGTGGTTCTTATCAATGAAACCACATATGATATTAGACTAGGGATATTCAATTAATACTAAAAAGTTAAATATAGAATTATTTGATCACTTTTTTAGAGTAAACCCATGTTTTATATTATTTTCTTCAATATTTATTTTTTTGATTTTCATTTAAATTAATAATTTATTTTCATAATTTATTTTCTATGATAGCTATAATCTAGCTTGATGAGTAGATTCATCCCAGTTATCCATTGAATAATAATCATTTCATGTCAAATATCCCGTTTAAAAACCTGGAACAATTTGAAATTATATCAGTTCTACTTCTAAAAGAATGGGTCCACCACATGATAGAGTTGGACACCCACGCAATCAAAACCATAAAGAACCCCTTTGACTCTAAATATCTCATTATACTTATATTTCAATCTCTCTTTCAAAATTAATATATATTCTACCTCTTTAAAAAAAGAAACTAGAGTGTTTTTTTCAAAAAAAAAACATAAAATCATGACACAACTTCAATGGTTAATCTTCGTAAATATCAATATTTTGATAAACCATCTTTTGGGATAAAAAATATACTGTTATCATCATCAAAAAAAAAATATTTTAATTTCCAATTTTAACCATAAATTTTTATTTAAACAAACTACATTTTGAGTTCCCTCATTTGGATTGTAAAATGCATTTTTCCCCTAACAAGTGAGGAGAAAATTATTCTATCATGACGCGGTCATGTATAGATAAAATTTATCAATTTGTTTTTTCACAATTGATTATAAATTGTAGTTTTAAATACCTTAATATTGAATATTCAAACTTTTTTGTGTAAGAAAATGAAACATGAAATTTCTTAGCCCTATTAGAATCCCTTTAGCCAAAAAAACCTCCCTTGAACCACACATTAAACCTCATTTTTAATTCTGCATTGAACCATTTAATATCCTATTTTTGATACCCAAATTAAAATATTATGAATTTAATACACCCAAAATTCATTTGTAAAATACATGCATGGTTTGATGAAATTTAATTGTGGGTGAAATTTCTTCCCTTAAGTCTTTACATTCATTGATTTTCATGTTGTCTTTTATTACTTTGAGAAGTCATGATTTTATTTTTGGTGGATAGGTTTTATTATGGTATGGTAAAGAAAAAAAGTCATTTTCATTCTATATATATTAGTTATAAAAATATAATTAAAATTTTATTTCAAAAAATTGAAAAACAAATAAAAAAATTATAAAACAATATTGAAAACGAGAAAAAAATCAAAACTTACATTTATGTTATTATTCATAAAATTCTGATGTCCTATGTTAAATATCTCATTAATACTCACTCATGTCCAAAGATTATGTTTTCATTATCAAGTTTTCATTCCCCTTGAAAAAATTTGTTTCTTAGTCCTTTAATGTTTGCTTTCTTTTTATTTATGTTTTTTTAATAATTGATTTATTTACCCAACTTTCCAGGTTTTTATTCATTTTCCTACCATCCCATATTGGATAAAACCCCATTTTAAAAATACCAATTGATTAATGTAATAATCATGACTCAAATAGATTTTGATATATTTAACATCATCATAGGTCATCAAAACTGCTTGGATAATGGGTAAACACCACTGAAAATAGTACATCATTATGAGATGATTGAACCATGTGTGGGTAAATTTTCCAATTATAAATTTTTACAAAAAAAATTAAAATATTTTCTAAGAGATAATTTTGGATTAAATGGGTTTTGAAATTAATTTAGTATGAGTGAAAATGTTATAACCCCACATTGGTAAAAACAAAGCATTAAGATAGGTCAATTAGAAATCACATTTTCTCTTATTGTTGTGTTTTGGTATACCTAATGTTATCCACTAGGAAAAGTGTGGGGGATTTCAGATTTTATTTTCATTCATTAATATTAATCATTTCCAAATTTTATTTGATCATAAATAACATTTCTCATTAAATATATATTCTTTGATATTGGATACCTTTTCAAAGCAATTTTTGAATCCTTCCATTTTTAATGTAGTTTAATATTTATATTATAAGAAACTCCAATATAGTAAAATTAATGTTAATGATGTATTTAGATTCTTGTTGAAATTTTATATAAGTAATTGAACTAAAGAATCATCTATATTGGCCAATTAGTGATCCATATTGATCATGGAAGACCAAAAAAAAATTATTATATATCCATAACTAGTTTTCAATATTCTATTACTATAAAAAATAAATGTATTAAATTCCATCAAGCACTATGTATGAAACTAAAATAAATTTGGATACATTTATAAAAATATCATGGTTAATTTATCCATTAAGTGGTCAAAATGAATCATTAAACGAATTCCTTTAAATCTATCAATAGTTTATTCTACTCTCAATGATGGAAACATATCTCTAAATATATCTATATAAGAATGTGATTTTTTTGAATATATATAAGAGGATATGGAATAATTAGCTTACTTATATCATTCCATGATTAATTCTATTTTATCTTCATGAATGATTGATAACACAAAACATTGGGAAATGAATTATTTGATAGGTTGGTAGATAAAAATTTACCATTTTTTATATTTTTGGATATAGGGGTATATTTTACCTAAAATTTTCCACAAGTGTATTTAAGGTAGAGAAAAAAAATTCAGATTTTACAGTTTTTAGATTTGATTTATTTTGGTTTAAAATGGAATGGTCATTCGAATGATAGAATTAGAGAGAAAATAGTCATCCCCTTGGCTATAAATAGGGTTCATAACTTCTATTCTAGAGGTAATAATTATCATTGTCTAATAATGGTCATTTTGATTTACCTCTTAGTGAAGATGTTAAATAATATCATTTCAAAAATATAGTTTAATTAAGATAAATCATTCCTCCCTCTTCCTTTTGTCTTCAATTTTTCATCTTAATTTGATATAATTTGTATGCCTTTTTTTAATCCGATTTATCATTAATGATATATGTGTTTTTATATTTTTCTCTCTATATAGTTATAAGTATTTCATTTAATTTTCCCAAACAAAGTTAAATCGAATTGGTATCTACTCCTTATATCCCTTTAAAGTCAACTGCATGTGTGGTTCATTTCAATTCCATGTGTGTGTGTGACTTTGGTTAGAATATATCATATTATACCCCATTCTCTATTAATTTTATTTTTTCCAAATCATCTAAAACACTAGAAAATTAATCACCATATATACGGTTAGGTAAACTTTTCTTGTGGGATGAGCACTATGTAATGGGTGATGCATAGATCAAGAAAAAATGTATACCTTCATTATGAAATTGATGTTGTTTATTTTAATCAAATGTGTTAATGATTAAAGAGGATTTTGATGGAATTAGTGGTTTAAGTGATCATTAACAACCTGTAGAAGAAAAATATTTGTATTATTGAACCATTCCTAAATAATGTGCGTACATAGATAGAACCTTGAGTTGATTCTTGGATTAGTGATAAAATTTATTGAAATCACATCCTTTAGCATATCACATTTTGAAGATGATTTAACAATATTTGTTTTATTTCATAATGGCATGGGTCAATTATTTACTAGAACCTTTTAATCATCCCAATCTATTTTAAATAGTTTTATTCAATTAAATTTTATATCACATTTTATTTTAGTTCTATAAACAGAACCTTCCTTTTACATGCCCTAAAAATAAAGTTGCCTAAATTATTAAGTACTATCACGCATTTTTCATCTTGAGTGACACTATATAAATTATAGTTTCTTATTATATATTTTATAATTAATAGGTAACAATCAGTCACGCATCAATGACTCATACAGGAAGAATGAATCAACATTTTTCACAACATCATCTAAGGAGCATGTTTTTAATAAATTTATTGTAATGAAAATAATGAGTAAGAGGAAGTATTATCCATGAAACAATAAAATTTATCAAACCAATATTATATAAATATCACATAATTTATTCAGTAAAAGTTGTTCATATATCGAGATTAAAACCATAATTAATATTCTCTCTTCCTTCTACTATTGTAATTATTCTTTTTTGGAGGAATTTTTTAATAAAAAACTAGTACATATGAAATTTCAATCATCTTATCACAAATCTATTTTATATGAAATCTCATGATCAATTCTGCATATCCCCATGATATTTGGAAAACATTTCTTCTTGTATTTCATAATTATTTATTATAATCTTTATTCAAAAGTCAATTATAAAATTTGAGTTCATCATCTTGATCCTTTAAATATTTATGAATAGAATTTTCTTCATATATTATTATTGTATTATGAAAAATCTTTTTATATGAATACATATATTTAGATATCATTATTTTTCTATAAAAAATCTCACTAATTATCATTTTTATATCAAACCATACATTCTGTTATGCATGAAATCCCCTATAAAAAAACAACCACCTCTATATTTTATTCTCCATATTATTATTATCATAAATATAAAAATAAATTTGAATTAAAATATATAACAAATAATAATTACACTATCTAAATTTATGAAAAAAAATCATTTATATTTTTTCAGACAGTATGTCAGTCATATTAATACATTTTCCCTTAACAGAATCAGTTATATTAATATATCAATTAATATAAATCTAATCTAAATATCTAATATTTATCTTAAAATTTCACTTCAAAATATGTATTCAATAATCCAAAAATTTCCTTAAATTAATTCAAAATATTTTTCCTCCATATGACATTTACTTTTAATATAAATTATCTATAAATAGATTTTTATTTCATATTCAAATATTACTATCAAATTTTCATCAAATATTCAATAAATTTTCTATAAAATTTCACACAAAATTATACCAAAAAAATGATCAGTAATTTTTTAAATTATCAACAACCCAAAATTTTGTATGTTTGAAGAAAATTAAATAATACTTTGGACTAACTTAATATCTTATCAATTATAATAATATATCAATTAAGTTTGTTAAAAACACTCTCGTGCAAAATATATTATGAGAGACTTTAGTAAACTCTAAAATTATCTTTATAAAATTTTATATGGACTATCTATAAGAAATATCTCTTTTAATTATGAAATTATCTAATAAAATCCTGAGAGATGATGAACAACATTAATATTGATCATAAATTTTTTGTCCTTAAAAATCATAATCAATTTTAAATTTTCATAAAATTTTAAAAAAACCTTTTGTACTTTGATATATTATATCTAATAAAAACATTAATATATTTACTCAAAACCCATTGAGGTTATTTTTTAACAATAAAAATACAAAATAAAGTAATCTTTAATGCCTCTTAAGATAAAAAATTTATCATATCAATATTGAAACTCAAATATTCTATCACAAATATAATTTTAACAATAGTGATTTATGAAATTAAGAAACACCTGTAATAGACATATCAATTCATGAAAAATATAAATTTTATCTTTTAACATAATTACAAATATATTTTTTTACATTTTCAATTCATGGAACAAATCAAATGGTTTATGAAAATAGATAAATTTTACCATAAATGTTTTTTTATTGGTCTAAATGTAAAATATATCAGATTACAATCATCGATTATTTTCAAAAAAAAATAATCAATATTTATTAAAAACATATCATATAATATATTAAACCAATTTTATTCAATAAATCATTAAGAACTTGAAAAAAGAGGTATATTTTTTTCTCTGAAACCAACAAATTTTCTTTCCTAAAATTATTCATAAGCCTTCCACTTCAACTGAATTTTTTTAAAAAAAACTAGCAACTGATTATAAATCTAGTTCAATAATTTTTCTTATAACTGATCATAAATTAATAATTTATATATAAAACTTATTACCATAAAAAATTTTCAAGCTATTCTAGTTTTTTTCACATGTTTTATATACTCTCTATCTTAGTAATCATTACACTAGATCGTCATGCACAATTAAAAATGAAAATTCTATGATTTTGAAAATAATATATTAATAGTAATTATATTATTATATTAGTCTAATATATTTTTTGTGAACTAAAAGGTTGTGATGAAAAGGTCATGAAATGTTCTAAATAATGTATTATACATATTGAAAAAATTGTGCCAACTCCCATTTTATTTACGATTTAAAAGCTAATTTTTAACTATATATACTTGGAACTCATTAGATATACCAAAGTACAAGAGGAATAATGACCTTATATAAATTAATGAAATCTCATTAACCCACACATTTAGATATTTAATATCACTTTTTTACCAATAAATATAAATATTCATACCTCCAATTTCATGAACTACCCCAAATAGGGCCCCTCCTGGGTCAGCAATGTGGAATATGTTGCCCCAAAAACATTCCTCCAATATCCTATAGGATTATGACTATCATTGAGGGTATATAACATGTATATGTGGGTTTTATTACCCTCAAAATTCTCAAAAAAAAATATATCAATGCCCTAATAAACTACTTAATAAAGAATTAACTAATACCAAAACATAAAATTTATACTATGAAAAACCCAAAAAAAGAAATATAACATAGTAACACCTACAAAAATGACCAAAATCACTAGAAATGCACCAAAAATCACAAGCTAGTAAGGTTTATCTCAACCACTAACTCCCACATTGGGTACTAAAAACACACACACACACACAGATATATATACATATATGGGTTATAAAACAAGTATATTCTAATGTATCTACCCCAAAACCACACATAAAAATATGTAAGAATAAAATAATAAACCCAGGGAATAAATTTCAAGGACCCAACCTTAAAGAATACATATTCTGGTGATTTTAAACTAAAATTCACATTATTATAATACCAATGATCTATTAGGTACAGAGTTTTAGAGTATTAGGACTAACTCATATATTGTAAAAAATTAAATTACAACTGGACACATATTATTAGTATCCATTATTTTCATAAAACAATATTCATTAAAATAAAGCATTTTTCTCTTTGTGTAACGTCTTCGTAATTTTCCCCTTGATATCATCCTTGTAACTACTCTTCCTTAAACACTATTAAAACAATTTTAAAACTTGGGATGAGAACAAAATATTAGTAAGGGATATAAAATAAAGGAAACTATTATTCCAGTGAAAATCTATAGGAACAAGTTCTATAAACACATACATTTTTTTACCCTGAAAATGAATAAACTTTTCAAAAAAATAATTATCTTACATTTTTTAAAATAAAAAAAAAAGTTCATGAAAAATCATAATCAATAATATAATATATATAAGTAGGTAACTTAAGATATCATTTTTCATATCACCCTTACAAATTTAGTAACCAATATGACCAACCACCAACTCCAGAATACTTAATGCATTGGATGTTATAACATAACCACCCATCCTTCATTTATCATGGAACCACACTTCATTAGTTAATAATGTAAGAGCCCATCCTTGGTATATCACAGAACCACCCTTCATTCATTTATAACCCAAATACTCTTCATCATAAAAAAATCCCAAGAACCATTACATAAACATAAATCCTGAAATCTACATCATAAAATACTCTTTGGAGAAAGTAATCTTTCCATTTTATAATTACATATTTTCAAAAACTCCACATATATAATGGAATAAATTTTCATTGAAATTAAATATATAAACTTTTAAATTAATAATAAAAATACTAAGGTTATATAAAAGAGTTAAATTATCTTCATTTCATATATATTAAAAAATACATTTTGACTTTTGTAAAAGGAATATTTAAAAGATGGTTTTTTCGGAAAGTATATTATAGTTATCATATAATTGAATTTTGAGATAATAAAATAAATAGATTACATATATACACTATAAATCCCTTATAAAACAATTGGAAATACAATAAAATAAAATAAAAAAATGGAAATTAGGTTAAGAAATCCCTTACCACATTGTATTTAGTCAAATCGTATGCCCCATAAAATTAATGATTATAAAATAAAACATTTAACAAAATGAATATAATCATATTTATGATATAATATGTCAAATGGAATTATATACATGAAAAAAAATTGGTGAATAAAGGATATATCTCACAGAAGTAAAAGTGTGACAGGAAACCCTTACCTCAAGCTTACCTTTAGTATTTTCATACTTTAACCTCATGTATAATGGTTTAATAAATTATATTAATTAATTAAATAAAAATACTAATATTTATAATACTTTATATTATACTTTTGTAACATATTACCACCCATTTATTAATAATATTTCATTTTTTTCATTGTTTTAGGTGCATTCGTTTCATGATTTTGGGGTCGGTTCACTTGTTTATAATTATGGATTTTCTTGTAAAATGGTAATAAAAATCCAGATATAAATTTAAATGATATTCATGAAAATCAAAAAGATTAAATTTTCCCAATTATCATTTCTATTTCATACATGAGGATGATTAATTTGATAAAATTTTAATGATAAATGTTTAGTTTAAATTGGCCTTTTTTCCAACAATCACGAACTAGTTTCATTTTATTTAATATTATGTCTATTTATTAGTTATAGATCCTGAAATAAGTTATAATATAAAAATTAAAATATTATTTGACTAGAATTATAATTTTATCACTATCATTGAAGTTCATAATGGAAAACAAAAAATCATTATTCATGGAGAGGACTAACCGCCATAATTTGGACAATGGTTTCATTTCTATGAATAAGAGGAGGTAATAGATGAGGATGATATAATTTATTCCATTAACAACATAAAATTACATTATATACATTATAATATATTTATTATTCCTTTATGTATTAAGGAGGTGATGGTAATGTGGAATAAAAAAATTAAGAGAGGTTGTTTGAGAAATTTACCTCTTGAATATCACCTCCCTGAAGGATCGAATAAAGTCCTTTGAATTGGTCCTTGGGTTAGAATAGAAGCACATGGAAATTGTGAGAGTAGGGAGGAGAATTTTTGGAAGATATTTTAGGATATTTAAGGATTTTGAGGATAAAGGGGTGGTATGGAGTGGTATTTTTACTTGAGGAGCGATGATTTTAAGTCATTAAATAAATATTATTTTATATTTAAAGCTAACCACGTTTGTGTGAAATTAATTAAAAATAAATATATCCATAATAAATTATTTAATGGTTTTTTATGGTTGATAAACACATTATCCACCCATTTAAAGTTTTATTTTTAGTTGTTTTAATCATTTACCTTTTTACTTTAACGTATTTCATTATTTTACCTATATTGAGGGAAAAAAAGTTACCACGGTAACTTTTTTAGGCCCAAAAATTAAAATAACCATAAAAATTAATCTATAACATTGGATTACAGATATGAAATCCATTTTACCAAATTAAAATCACATAATTAGAAAAATTATATTTATAAAAAACATGTATACGTGAGGAAAAAGTGGGTTTTCAAGAAGTGTGTAATTTAAGAAAATATTGACTTTATAATAACTCTATAATTAATAATATTAATTTTATTAAACTAAATTAATGTTTACTGATATATAATATATAATTTTAATTTATAACATTACCCATTAGGGAATATTTTAATTAATGATAAGGAGAAATATTACGTACATTAAAACAGTTTCAGACAAATCCTATTTTTAAACCATAAAATTAACTTTTTCTAAAACACAATATAAAGTTTACTCAAAAAACATTAAGTGGGTGACATGTAACTAAATAATAATTATTTTACTTGAAATAGTACTCATAACATAATGGGTCTTTTAAATTGTTTAATTTATTAAAAAAGTGATATTTTTTCAAAAATTGGAATTTTTCAGTATTCACTAGAACCCAATATTTTACAAAAAAAATCACCCAATATAAAATATGATTTTTTTGTTTAAAAATTTATGTTATTTTATGATATTTATTTTCTAAAAATCCCAATTATTAATTATAATATTCACTAATAAAATTCTATACAACCCACTTTTAAAGAATAAATGACTTTACTTAAAATTTGAGTTATTATTTAAAAAGAATTAATTGTTAATTTCTTGATGATTATGACCATTATATGTTTCATAATATAATTAATATTATTCATTACCTCTAATTTAATGTATTGGTTATAACAGTCACATTTAAATAATAATATTTAGTCATTTTCTAGCTCGATGTGGCATATCATGTTTGATATTAAACATAGTGTTATTTTAAAATAGCAGGATATTAAATTCTCCCCCCCCATAAAATAAATTGAATTATTTTAATTTAAAATTGGAATTGAAATATAGGGGTTCAAAATACATTTTATGAAATCCATATCATAAAAAGGAGGAATAAAAAATCCTATTTAAAAGAGATAAAGGAAAGTACGAAGGCCACCTGAGATAACACATACTAGGTTTACTTGTAGGAAAACATGGACATAGAAGAGAAAATATAAAGTTCAATGACTGATAGAGAGTGATATATAACGTGTTCATGAGAATGTTAACAAACAAAAAACTATAATCCTGTGATTCTTTATAAGGATATTGATTTCTTGGTAAGAAAAGTAAACGGATAATATTTTTATTTCGAAATAAATTTCCTACAATTGAGGAATTATTTTACTACCTATAATAATAACATAGGAAATTTGATTACTTGACAAGTATAAGTTCACTATTTAATCAATTTCCACCACAATCTCATATTTTCTCCAAATAATGAGTATTCAAGATGAATTTTAATACCTGATGCATAAAAATCATCTTCTACAGATCACAACATCAATAATAGTATAACTATATATTACTCCTATATTTATGAAATAACCAAAACCAAAAAGGTTAGTAAAAGAAAATTTTATTTCCCTAAAATAATAAACTTTCATATAATGAAAAACTACATCAATATTCAAAATTTGTCATTAATAACCAAAGTTAAATATATATCATTCAACAAATAACTGTCATTAAAATTATTGAAAATATTCTAGACTAAATTTAAAACCCAAAAATACAAGAAGGATTTAATCACATTGTCTTATAAGATTAATATAACAATTATATTCAAATAATATCAATAAATCTTAAATACTCACAACAAAATTTAATTTCCCTTGTCACATAATCATTTCTATAAATAACCTGAATCACTATAAATCATATAAATTTCAGAAAGATAATTATTACTTTATTTATCAAATAAAATCCCATATTATTATATTTAAAATAATCATATAAGGTTCCAAAAATAGGTAATATCTTCTAAAATAACATTAATCACCTAATCCCCAAATTATTTTATCCAATCCCATGGTTATCTATAGGATAAAACATATGTTCCAAAAAATATAATTATTATTAATTTATAAAATAATTTACATAAAAATTAAAATATCATTCTAACCAAGACATCACGTATACCAGTGGTAGGGAATGCACCCTTGTCACCCTTTGGTTTTGGGTTCAATTCATGCAGCCTTTCCGGATGTGGCGGTTTTTCACACATCTTGTAGGTTGTCCGTTTTCAAACAATATATTTATTTAATACTTCAAAAATTATACATATTTTATAAACATACTAAAAATAACATTAATATATTTAACTTTAAATGTTATCTCATACCTTTCATTTTTCATCCCAAAAAAGTAGGATCCCATAATTACCTCAAATTCAGAGATCATATAAACCAAAAATAATGCCAATACATTTAAACTTATTCCCACCAAAAGTAAAGTCATTATTCCTAAAATAAATTTTTAATATCCTAAAATTAAGTGTTACATGTACCTTAAAATTTATAACATTTTACCACTTTTCAATGGTATCAATTCCATCTAACATATGTTTCCAAATTTTTGAAAACAAAACCTACTATAAAAAATACATAAGCATCCCATGATTTATGTAATATTTATAAAATACCACTATATCATAAATTTAAAAACATAGTACATAATAAAATAATTTATTTAAAATTATTCTTATTCCATTAATCATGTTTCATCGTCTAATTCCTTCATAATTTATTCCCAGAATCAAATATATGAAATATATTCTTATGATTCATCAATATCATCCCAAAAATGATAAATAATTTTAACGTAAGAAAATAATTCATATATTAAATCTAGAAATTAATATTTCATTTATATCCAAAATATCTTTTTACATTATTCCCCAATTCTAAAAATTAAATTTACATTACCTTTTTAGAATTTCATTTTTCATGAGATTTGGTAAAGTTGAGATTTTGAGATTATGTGAAAAAGATAACATAACCCATTAAATTTTTACATAAATGAAAAGGTATTAGATAAGTAAAATAGTTACTTTTAGGTGATTTGAATACTCCTAAAGATATCTAAATAATTTGAACAAGATTTTGTAATAATAGTGATAATCAAATCAACTGGATGGGATCAGAAGGTTGTGAAAGTTCAATTTCCCTACATATTGATAAAGGATCCTTAATCTATATAAAAGAACATCATTAAACCATGAAATGAATCATTATATGGTAAAATAGAAATCATACATTTAAATATAATACCCATATAAACTTTGTAAAAAATTTACCTTCAAATCCATTATACCTAAATCGATTACCATTCTAAATCCAATATCCTTTAATATCATTAATATCATATAGATTAATCACTTTAAAAAATATAAGGTTTTTCTAAGACTTTGAATACATAATAAAATTTAAACATATAAACCCTATTATGATATCCATAAATCTTAAGAAACCATCCTAATCTATATATTTATCTAAACCCTCCTATGATACCAACTCTATGGGATCTTCCTTAAACATTACATAATATTGTGATTTTAAACTAGAATTAAAATTATTTCAATCTCGATGAACTTTTAGGTTGATAATTTTAGAGAATTAAGAATAAATCATACAGGCTAAACTCATAAATTAAAAATGTACATGTATACAAAGTATGCATTTTTTCACAAAATAAAAGTATTCAAAATAAAACATGTTCTCTCTTCATGAATCATCTTCACAATTTTCCCCTTTATCACATCATTCACCCAAGTATTTCTCAAAACTTTTGAAAAACTTTATAAAACTTTGGTTGATAACAAATATAAGTAATTGATGTAAAATAATGGTAACTATTAGTCTAGTTAAAACCAATAGAAACGCTTTTTAAAAAACATGTCTTTTTACCCTAAAATGGAATCAAATTTTCAATAAAAACCCATTATCTTACCTTATTCAAAATCATGTGATTTTCCTGAAAAATAATATGAAATAATATAATATATAAGAAGGTAAATTGTAAAATCATTTTCCATATCACTATTAAAATTAGAGTGACCTGTATGTCCAACCTCCAACTCCAGAGTAGAAAATGCATTTGAGGTTATAACGTAACCATCCGTTCTTGGTTTATCACAGAACCACCCATCATTAGTTAATAATTTAACCATACATACTTGATTTATCATGTAACCACACATTATTTATTTATAACTTAACCACCATTAATTAATAAAAATTCTCAAGAACCATTACATCAACAAAAATCATGAAATCTTACCTCATAAAATTATCTTTGAAAGAAATAAACATTCAATTACTAAATTACTTATTTTGAAAAATTTAACACATACAAAGGAAAACATTTTCATTAAAGGTAACCAAATAAATATGCAATATAATATTTATAATATCAAGTTTATATGAAATCATGAAATTTAATTCATTCCATTTATGTAAAAAATTCCTTTTGAATTTTGTAAAATGAAACATCAAATGGTTATTTTTAAAGGATAATCCCTTATAATTATCATATAATTGAAGTGAGGATTAATAAAATTAATTGATTATGTGTATCCAATGTATATCCACATAAAAAAAGTTTAAATAAAATATATGAAAATCAAAATTCAGTTCACACAAAATCATAGATTGAAATTATTAATGAGGTTGATGTTTAACCCAAAGAATGTAAATTGGGTTAAGAATTTCCTTACCACATTGTAATCAGTCGAATTTTATATTAAATAAAATTAATAATTATCAAATGAAACATAAAATACCTTGATTATAATTATATTCATGATATGAAATATAAATGGTAATTATAATCACATTACAAAATAAATATTATTTTAATAAGTAATATATTTCACTGAAGTAAAAGTGAGATGATAAACCCTTACCTCATGCTTACCTTTATTATTTTCATACTTTAACCTTCTATACAAATGTTTAAATAATGGTATTAATTCATTAAAAAAATAATCATATTTATAATACCATATAGGATAATTTTATAACATCTTACCACCCATTTATTAATAATATATCATTTCATTGTTTTAGGTGTGTTTGTTTCATTGTTTCACGGTCAGTTCACTCATGTATAATTAGAGATTTTCAAGTATAATAGAAATAAAAATCTATAATTGAATTGAAATGATATTAAAAAACTTAAATATTTTTAATTTGTATCATATTTTGTTTTTATTTCTTACATGATGATGATTCATTTGATAAAATGTTAATAATAAATATTTAGTTTAATTTAGCGGTTTTTCAGACCATCAAGAACTAATTTTGTTTTATTTAATGTTTTAACTATTTATTTGTTCAATAATATTAAATAGGTTATAGTATAACAATTAAAATATTATTTATTAATATTAATACTTTTATCAATATGTTTTATGGTGGTAATGGAAAATAAATACTCACTATCCATATAGGTGATTTTCCACCATAATTTGGGTAATAGATTTGTTTCATTGAATAAGATGTGGTAATAAATGGGATGGATATAACATATTAAATTAATAAAATAAAATAAAATTATATAAACTATAGTTTACTTATTATTATTTTAAGGGTTAATGAGGTTAGTAGAAATTATAAAAAAACAAATTAAGAGAGGTGGTTTGAGAAAAGTACCTCTTGATTATAACCTCCTTAAAGGATCCATTAAAGTCCTTGGAATTGGTCTTTGAGTGATACTAGAATCACATGGGTGTGGGGAGAGTGAGAAAGAGAGGTTTGTTTAGATATTTTTGGATATTCAATTACTTTTATGAGAAAAGGTGTGGTGAGGAGTGGTATTTATACTTCAGGAGTGGTGGTTTTAAGTGATTACATAATGAATATCTTATATTTAAAGACACCCACATTTGGGTGGAATCAATTAAAAAAATTATATTGATAATTAATGTTATAAATTATTTTTAAGGTCAATAAAAACATCATCCAAACATTTAATTTTATATTTTTTAGGTATTTTAATCTTTTACCTTTTAATTTTCACCGATTTCATTATTTTACCTATACTGCGATGAACTTTTTTTATCATTATAAATTTTTAGTGCCTAAAAATTAAAATGAAATTAAAATATAATTTAAAAATTATGATTCTAAATATTGAATATATTTTAAAAAATTAAATTAAAAAATTTAAATAATTTGATTTAAAATAAAACCCACAGACGTGAAGAAAAAGTGGGATTTCAAGAAGTGTATTTTTCAATCAAATATTGGTTTTATAATGACTATATGACTAATAATAATCATTGTATGAAAATAAATTAATATTTAATGATATATAATATATAAATTTAAATTAATAAATTTTCCATTAGGGATTATTTTAATTAATTAAAAAGGATAATCCTTGTGTACTTTAAAAGAGTTTTCAGAAAAATATCATTTTTAAACCAAAAAAATATACTTATTTTAAAATACAATATAATGATAATTAAAAATAATTTAAATTTAATAATTATAATTAAATAATACCTATGTTACATTAAACTATATTTAAAACATAATGTGAATTTTTAATTTCTTAAATTATTGAAAAGAAATGATATTTTTACAAAAAATTATATTTTCACTATTCACTGAAAACCTAATTTTTTCCAGAAAAATCCCAAAATTTCACCCAAAGAGAAACATGATATTTTTATTTAGAATGTGAATTTTATTTTATGACATTTATTTTATAATAGTTTCAAAAATTAATTATAACATTCACTTAATAAATGAAAGAAAACCCATTTTTGAAGAAAAAGTATTTTTAAAGAATAAAATGACAATACTAAAAAATTTAGTGATTATTTAAAAAGAATTAATTAATACATAATAAATGAGTATGACCATTATATATTTCATAATTTTATTAATACTTTTTATTGCCTCCAATTTAATGTCTACGATATAATAGTCATATTTAAATAACAATATTTAGTTGTTTGTTTAACTTGATGTGGCGTATCTTGTATGATATTGAACACAATGATTTAATTTAAAATATTAGAATGTTACATAAATAATTAAGTCAAATCATTACATTATATTGGAAACTATATTTACAACCTCAATGAGTATTTCAAACTAAGTAACTCATAGAAATATCTAACATAATATCAATGGAATATTTAAAACAAAGGAACACCACTACCACATTCCCACTAAACCAATCAACCTAAGCCCTAATATCTTAAGTCTTGGGGATTTCATCCCATCCAAAATTCAAAATTCATGAATATGATATCACATAATAGCCACTACCAAAAAATCACTACCACATTCCCTTCACATCCTCATAATCACATAATAAGTCTAAGATATGTCATAGACAATGTAAATACACACTATTACATAATCCATTACAAACCATCCATAACTAATAATTTGGAAATTTTAATCTATTAATGCGTGGATACAATTATATGTTCTAATTTTAATCTTACACTACCTATATATATAGTTATTTCATAATTTTAGGCCTTTACAAGCCTTATGATAACCTATGTTATAACTATAATCCTTAATATTCTAGATTGTACAAATATATGCTACATCAAAATGAGAGAGTGGGATAAGTGTGTAAACATACATTTTTTTCCTTGACAACCTTGATATTTGGAATCACTAGGAACTAATGGACAAATATGGGTGTTTGTCATATTACCAAACTTGAGTGGTGTGCGGAAGGAAATAAAAAAATATAATGAATATTATAGCACACAATAATTATATGGGTAAATATCTTATTCAATACTTGATTTATAACTAACATCTCAAATGAAAACCTAGAGGGAATCATAAAGGACTTGAAAGATAATAATTATCTAAATACACCAGATTTAACATTAAATATTAACTCAAATAACTAATCTTTAGCCAATTGCCACCCATTTTTTAATATCTCATTATAAATTCTGGAATAATATTCTCATTTACCATATAAATCAAATTCACTTATATTCAAAATTATTGTTCATGATTATTTTATAATGGAATTTCAAACATGTAACCAATCAATGGATTAAATTAATTTGAATATCATAATTTATTACATTCATCAATAAAAATTAATGAACCATCATCCCCTTATACCAGAGAAGTCCAGGATCCAGTCAAAACAGGTCCCAATAAAAAAATTATTAAACAAAATAAAATAGAGTTGGACAGCAATATGATTATTACAAGACCGAGAGCACAAAGAACCATACATATCTGCCTCCACAAGTGGAGATCAATAGACGGGGGTCGTAAAAGACCATCCCATATCCATTGTCATGATTGCCTTCTTGGACAAAGCGTCTTCCACCTGATTGACCTCTCTGAAGGCATGCGAGATAAACATATTCATGCGACTAACTTAATCGATACATTCAACCCACTTTGGAAGTATCTGTCAAGGTACATTCCGCGTTCTTGTTTGTAAGGCTTGAACTGCAAGTTGGGAGTCCGATTAAATCCATATCATATTCCAATTATAAAGGGTAGCATACCTGATCGCATGAACAACCGCCCATAACTCAGCTTCAAAAGCAATACCAACTCCAGTGAAATGATAGAAACACCCTTTCACAAAGCCACGGTACGTACGAAACACACCACCACACCCAGATAGACCAGGTGCGCCAGAAGAGGCTCCATCCACATTAACTTTGAGCCATGGACTGATCGGAGGAATCCAACGGATAAACCTGGTCATTTTCGGCTTCTAGGGCTTCCCGGAGACCCCAAGAGATCGCAAAATCTGCAAGTCTGAAACATGGTTAGACATCGCACCCGATTGAACCTTCGAGGTAGAAAACACCTCCTGATGAATCGCCACCATAGCAGTCCATATGGGAGACATTATTCCTTCAAAATCTGCATCGTTCCGAGCATTCTAGATGGCTGCAATTATAGAAGCAGCAGCCACCAAAAGGAAATTCTGTACTTGTTCGCTGCAGCGGATCTCGGACAGCTTTTCCATCATTTCCATCAGAGACAGGCGCTGCACTTGCAGCTCAAACAGGTCACCCAGATAACCCCAAATCCGCCAAGCATATTCACATTCCATGAATAAATGTTGGACATCCTCTTCGGCAGACATGCAGAGATGGCAGGCCGATGCAAAAATGACACCGGACCACTTAAGCTGGTCATGCGTAGGAACACTGTTTTTCCAAATGCGCCATATAAGAAGGAAGCGATAAGGATGAATGAAGGAGGATCTGTATTTCTTGAGCCATACAGGTGAGTTACAGGATCCCCCACAAGCCACCTGATAATGATCCCTACTATTAAATTAACCATTCCTGTTATGCTTCCATATTAATGTGTCACAATCCATAAACCCATAAGCCTGAATTTCCAGCTCAACCTGAGAAGGTATTATGCTGTCAAATAAATGCCTATGAGACGAAAAATCAGCAATGGAGAGATGCCCCGCACCAGGAGGGATTTCAATAATGTCTTTAATTGTCCGATCAAGCCAGTTCATGTGGCAGCAATTCAGTTTAGATTCGCGACAGACTAACCACTTTGAATCATTCATAATCTGTGTGAAGGCGCACTTGAGAGTAGTCCACACAGATGAAGCAAGGTAGTACTTGTAACCATTCATTAGCCTGCCTTTGAATCGGTTAACTAAAAACTCATGAGAATTATCTTTGGAGATAAGACCCCAAGTGAACTTCCCAATGAGGCCATCAGTAAAAATCCTTAGATCCTTGACCCCAAGACCCCCGCGTTCAACAGGCTTGATACAGTCCTTCCAAGAAACAGTAATGAGCTTGCTCTCATGAATTGAGCATGTCCAGATAAAGTTTCTAATCAAACTTTGTAGCTCCTTAATGAGTCCCCTAGGCCACCGATATAGAGAGAAGGAATACACAAACTTAGATGTGATCACTGAGTTGACAAGACATATCCTTCCATCCATGGACATTACATTCCCTTTCCAACTAGCAAGTTGATTTAGAATTCCATAAGAAATCCCCTCCAAATATTTCCGTTTCACATTTCCCCAGAATAAGGGAACACCAAGATATTGAAAGGGAAATGACCCTTTTTTAACTCCAAGGGAGCTAATGATCATGTTCTTCTTGCCAACTGTGACACCATTACCAAAGACAATAGATGATTTATCCCAGCTTATCCCTTGACTAGACACTTCCTCATAATGCTGAAAGAGGGCCTTAATCGAGGCAATGGTTTTCCTAGAGGCTTGCCCAAATAGAATGATATCATCAGCATACAGTAAATGAGATGGATCAAAATCATTTATCCCGGCCCAAATTCTCTTATAAATACCCATGTGTGCAAGGTCATTAATACATCTACTAAGATAATCCTCAGCAATGGCGAACAACAGGCTAGAGAGTGGGTCTCCTTGTCGTACACCTCTGGTACAGCAGAAAAAACCTCTAGGTGTACCATTAACCATAATTGACAGCTTTTATGAACATAGTATGGTGGTGATAAATTTTATGAACTCATTGGAGAAACCATATCTTCTTAGGACCTCCAAAAGAAAGCTCCATTTTAGAGTGTCAAATGCCTTTAAAATATCAATTTTCAATGCAAAGTTTCCTTCTTACACCTTCTTCCTCGTAAGATTGACACTTTCGAAGGCAATGAAAAGACATTCCTGAATATTCCTTCCAGGAACAAAGCCAAACTGGTTGGCAGTAATGTTGTCACCAACTACCCGGCCAAGCCTGTTCATCAGTATCTTGTTGATCATCTTAGGGATAGTATTACCCAGAGCCACTGGTCTGAAGTCTTTTATGTCAAGATCATTATCCTTCTTAGGTAAAAGGTAAATAAAACAGGAGTTCATCCCATGTGGCAAGTAATAATGAGTAAAGAATTCCTTGATAGCCATTGTAAGATAATCATGTACAACATCCCAGAATGACACAAAACATTTTTTGGTAAACCCATTTGGACCAGGGGCACTGTCAATATTTAAAGAAAGAAGATCCACTTTGATTTCCTCTTTTTGAGGGGGAGTGACAAGAAGATGGTTATCCTCATCCCCAACATGATCCAACAATTCAAACATCATCCCCAACACCTTTCTAAACAGTCCACAAATCCCACCATCAACCACATCAATTCACCACCACAACATTATCAATAAATATCATACCTCACCATATCAAACAACCATATAATGGATTCTATTTATATCATATAAACTAATCTATCATCTAAAATAATTAAATTTCATAAGTTTGAAATTATAATAGTGATTTTTAAGGAGAAATTAAAAATTATTCCAATAATGTATTCAATATTATAGAAAATATATTCTAGTTATATTCACCCACTAGTATTAATTATATCAAATTTCATCATTATTTATCATATTAATTAATCAATTATTCATATAATTTTATTAGGAATAAATAAAACATAAAAAAATAAAACACAAAAAATTTAAATAATTATCTAAATAATATGATCATGGAAATACCTTATGATTTTATACATTTCTAAGGAATATAGATAAATTCAATGAATTGGTCATTAATTATCACTCTTGTATTATAATATTTATTTCTATTAATTAGTTTCTTTCATTCCAAAAAATCCAAAAAAAACATAGATAATCATAGTAATAGTCTATCATGATTTCTATTGAAAAATATTATAAAATATCATCAAGAGTATACATAATACCATGTGAAATAGAACTACCATCCATTAAATTCATTACATTTAGTTTATTATATTCTTTAATATGATATAAACTATTTACTCATTAGAAAAAATCATGATAATACCTAATTTACTTAAAAATAAAAAAGATAGTTAATTAATCCCCTACCTCGATATGAATCTTTCATAGTCACTAAACTATATTTGAAAGAGGAATGTGGATCACTAACAAAAACCCTCATTATGGACCATGTACCTCTAAGAGGACATCTTGACATTAATTCTTCATTAACCTTTTATATAATATCATAGAAATTATAGGAAGATAATCTATTATGGTATGAAAAGAATGGTCAAGTAAATAAAGAAGAAAATAAGAGGTGGAAAGCGTTACATTGGATTTAAGTTAGTCATTTCATAAAGTGAAGGCCTAAATATCAATCAAAAAGGCCTAAGTTCATCCAAAATTTTCCCACAGAAACCTAGGGTTTGAGAGAATAAGGAGGAAATTGAAAGAAAATATAGAGACAACCATAATTTATAGATTTTCAAATAAAATACTATGTCTTAGAAACATAGATATTTTTCATTCCATGAAATAACTAAATCTGAATATTGAACCATAATATACACATGTGGATACCCCTTTTCTAAATGTTCAATTTTCATTCCTTTGATTATAATAAGGAATAATTTTGTTTGGATATAGGTGTCACAAAATAGTGTTCAAATTAATAAAAATCACAAAAAGAATCTTAGTCCATCATCCTTATCCAGACTAACCCAAGGCTAAAACCACAGCATGGACTAAGAACTAGATAAAATTCATATCTAAAGAAACAAAACAATAAAACTTGATCTTATGGACCCCATGGTTCAATAGATATACCTCATTTCATAACAGTAAATGTTGAAAGTTTGTCACGTGGAATGAAATCCATACATAATAATTACTAATATATGATCAACTTTGTGAAAAGGGGGTGATATGTTAGGGTTACCCATGTAAGGACTTAACCTAACAGGATGATACATAGGGGTTAATCATAAAAGGTTTCACCTTTCTAAAATTCTCTATAAGAACTAATCACCTCAATTGAAGCCAGTGACATTGTGATCAGAGTTCAAACATAAAATATTTTTTCTCTGGAATCTCAATTCTTACAAACCCATTATTTAAAACATATTTACATTGTGTAAAAACCCATCATTGTATAATGTGGGAATTATGGTTTTATTCCTATGAAAACTATCCAAAATCATTCTCATACCCATGATACTACCACCAAATATCCCTCGAAAACCTCATCACCTAAGAAATGAAAAAGAAAGTGTTTAGTAAAATCCATTCCATTATATTAAATATCCCCAAAATGATTATAATTCATTAGAATCAAAACCAAATAAGGTAAGAGAAAAAATGGTAAGGGGGAATAAAAAACAAACACCCCATGATATACCACTCAAACCAGGATCTTGTTATAATAATAGCATAGCCAATTCATCATGGGTAATTCATAAAATCATACATCATTATAAAAATATCATTAATCACATGAAGCTCATTGATATCACCTAAATAAAATAAAATATCATACAACTCATGATATTGATAATGCATGTATGAATCACATTCCCAAGTACACTATTTAGAGCCACTATTCTACCACATGACACAAACAAAAAGAATATCACACTGGTGTGACACATTCTCTAGATAGTTATGAATATAAATAGGTGTGTTTTATCATATTAAATTTCTAAATCCCAAAGATCAATGAATTTTGAACCATCACTAATATATATATTGATATGTGATTCATGGAAAACATCATTATTCTAATACCTCTATCAGGGAAGAACTAATAATTATAAAACATCAATGATACATTCTAATGCCTTGAAAGGGCCAACAAATAGGTGTTAAATCTCCCACCCATAACTGTATCATTATAGAACATGATGAGTAAAAAACATCAAAAATAAATGCTATCAAATATAGAACTATAATGGCCTCCTCCTATCATATATATAATACCTAGTACAATCCTATGTTTCCTTTATCTTCTTGTGAATAATTTTCACCTATTTTATCATTCTACGAACCCATTATAATTTGAGAATTACTAATTCTCCAACCTTGATTGAACAAAATAAATATGTATAATTTTTTTCATATAACAGTTCAAATGAATACATGATAATAATTTAGTGATAGCTATTGTTATAGAAAAACTCAACCAAGTCTATGCACTTCACCCATGAACCTCCAAAATCAAGAATTCATTTGTGCATCGATTCTTCCAATTTCCACATACTATAATAGTTATGAACCCCTCTCAGTGTATGAAGGTATTTTATGAGGCATAACTAATATACCAAATCACACAAGAGACCTTTCCAAAAAAGGGAAGTAAAATTTTGATCATCATTAGTGATGATGATCCTAAAAAATCATATAGCCTCACAATCACCTCAAAATACAACTTCAATAATATAATTGTTGTTCCTGACTCCATAATTGCTAAAAAGTGAACCATATATATAAAATGAGACATTATCACACAAATATAATCATATCCACCTGGATCTCATGAAAAAATAGTCACAAAATCCTTTGATATATCCCCCCACTTCTAATGGGGAACATCTAATAGCTAAAGAAACCACAATATAAAAAATGCTCATCCTTCACCTAATAGTTGAGAAAACACTAGGATACAGACTCCTTCACTAAAATATTTATCATTAACCACCTAAATTTACTCCCTAATGATTGACACAAATCATCCACACTATGAATCACTACAGAGGGTGAGTTATAAAACATTCACAAAACCACCTTATCCATCATCAAGTGTAATGCCCCGACCCCAGTTACCCAGAATAGGTGCATTATTACATAACCTTGGCATGATACAAGGAATAATGTTCTGAAATACAGATCAGTTTAGTATCCTTGGAAGTACTAGATACATACATAAGTTTTACATTACATCATGAAATAAAAAACAACATTATGTCCCCTTTGAACACTATTATATCCCTCAGCATATTCCTACAGGTTAATCGTAATATATTTCTTTTCATCCTTTGAAAAATAAAACATAAGAAAGGGGTGAGATCAGATGCTCAGTAAGGGTAACAATATAGAAGAAACTGTCACAAATAAGAACAAACATTTAAGGCAATGTATAAGACAAGAACACAAGCCTTTTTAAACTTAAAATTCAACATAATATGGAAAAATAAATCAATTAATGCCATATTCTTATTCACATGGATATTCTACTAGTTGAATAATCACATGTAAAATCAATAGCCAATATAATAATGATAGAATACATAATTCCAGACTTTATAACCACATAGTCAAGGCCTTGTGCCAAGACTACAAAAAATATTTTTTCAAGGCCTTGTGTAAAGACACTAGTTTGTCTCATGAGACCTACCGATGCATCGAGGAGCTATAGTGGGCTCCACCCATTACTTACTAAGTCGAATTCATTCCTTATATGAAATGTTGAAACATAATATAAACATTCGTATTAAAACTAGCATACAAAATATAAATATTTTAACCATAAACTATGAATGGTATAAAAATAACACATCCACAGTCAAAAATAACTCATTCAATACAATATGGAAGATTTTATTATAATAAATTAACCTCAATAAAGAATAATGAAGGATATTGACATAGATGAAAATAAACATCAAAACTATTTGAGAGAAATATCCCCCTTTTTCTTGAAAACATTTAAAATTATCACTATTTATCAAGAAGCTGTTTAAAATAGATTTTTGAATCAAAGTGTACCAAACCAATTTGAAACTTTTAAAAGGAATTTTAATTTTAAAATATTATTTTCCAAATAAATAAATCATTAAAACCATTTCTAAAACAAGGAAATTAATGATAAAGATTTATAAGAATAAATTTTTAAAACATTTAAAATGATATTTTAGTTAGAGTTCCTAAACAAATTAGAGATGCTTTAATACAAATAATTGAGGTAATAAAAACATAATAATACCATGAGAATAAAGTTATTCATGATATATTATGTCAAAGTATAGTATATACACCAAATAAAAGTGAATTCACACATAACAACAAAGAAGTCTCAATGAAATGTAAGTTGAGATGAAATCCCTTATAAAGACTGTATCCTTAGGTTAAGGATAAATCAATTACATAATTATCTATGAAAAATATAAATACACTAAATATGATTGGATATTCAATTTAAAAAAATCATAGGTCATTCACACATATTCTTGTAACAAGAACACCAATGAATTGGATGTTTAACTCAATGAATGAAATTGAGTTAAGATTACTCTTATCAAGTTTATATCGATGACTTGAGAATTTATCAATGGAGTGATTATGTGTATCAAAATAATAACCGCACAAAGGGGAGTGTAAATTACTACATAAATAAATAAATAGTTATTTCACATATAATCTTGGAGTAATATAATCAATGAAGTTTGCGTAAAACCCAATGAGTGGAAATCGAAATTAGAAATTCCCTTACTGATTTGGTGACTTAAGAAACATACACCCCACGAAAGAAGGATCATAAAATGAAGATTTAAATACACATAAACTAAATTATTTTACATAAGGAATAAAATCATGGGCATTTCATACACCACACAAAAGGAAATAGTGGAAATATAACATGAATCTCACAGAAATAAGAAGTGAGATGAAAAACCCTTACCATGTTGTAATCAATCGAGTCATATGACCAAAATTTAATAACCACCAAATTAATCACAAAATACCATGAATATAAATATAATCATGATAATATATATCAAATGTCAGTACACAATACACCACATGCAATAAATAAGTGGTGAACAATGGAAATCTCACGAAATTAAAAGTGAGCTAAGAAACCCCTTACCTTGTACTTTTCCTTAGTATAGGGTAGGTTAACCTCATGTATAATGGTGAAATAATTGTTATTAAATTATAAAATAACCAAATACACAAATATTATATCATATATGATCTTCTAATATGGATTTGTTAATAATATTTCTATAGTATCATCATTTTGGGTGTTAACTAATTCATTTTCCTTTATATGATTGGTTACGTAAGCCATGTTTATCATGGATATGATGTATTTGACTCATATAAATAATGATATTATGTTCATAAACATTATTTTTAATCATAAAATGAAAATTATTCTTGAATTATTATGATGGGGAATGAATTTCATCGCGTTCGTGGAGACGGTAATTCGTACGTACGCATGAGCGAAAATATCATTATATTAATGGTGAAATTGTATGTAATTGGATTGTATATCAAATATAAAGAATTATTATCATGTTATATCTATTATTTACATCAGTTATACTCATTATTATACTCATCCAAATAATGAAGTGTTTGAATAACAAATTACACCACAACGTGGAACCAGTTAGCTGTACGTACGCACGTACGATGACTTTGTCATTTGTATGATGGATAGAATAATGAATATGGTTGTACAATATTTATAATTATATCACAGTATGTAGAAGTTACTTTAGTTATTATTTTTCTATGGAAACAAAAAAATAAAGAGGAAGTGCAAGAAGAAAAGAACTTCAAAAAGGGTGGTGAAATTATTACCTCTTCCTAGGGTGTTCCCTTTTGAGTTGATCAAAAGGGATCCATAGGTTAGATTTATAATAAAATTAAGGACTCTAGGTTGATCTTAGGGAAGTTGGGAGGATATTTTGGCAGGTTTTGGACGATAAAATGGCTTTGGAGGTGTGAAATTAAGAGAAGGGTAAGTGTCCTTTTATAAGATAGGTGAGGGTAACTTTAGGAAAACCTTGAAATACTATTTTATAATAAAATAATTTTCGCTTTGTAATGGATCCAAAATGATTTATTTCAAATCTAAGGTGGGGATGGGTCCAAAACCTCTCAACCAATAGGTTTTAGACAAGTTTAGGTTACCATTTTAACCTTATCTTTTATATTTAACGCTTAGTTAAATAGTTTAACTTTTACCGTGTCTTCTTGTATTCTTACACTATATGGTTAATAAACTTACTGTAAACTTCCAGGAGAACCTCAAGTGGTTCATTAATGAAATATATAATATTATTTAAGCCCTTTGGCCGAACCATATATTTTTAGGAATATTATATCAACCAATAATATAGTATTTGTTTTAAAAACCCACTTTTGTCAATTTTGACATTATTTAGTATTTGGTTTTTTTGAAAATCATAACAGCATGATTACTACAAAAAAAATTATTTAATCAACCCTAAAATTTAATATTAACCTATAAAATTAATTTAATTTGTCAAAAGTCTCAAATTACATTTATTTGGATATTTATAATATCAATTACTTTAATCTTTAATTAATAATGTAATTATTGAATCATCATTGTGTCATAAATAAATTTAATTATATAATTACTAAAATTTACAAATAAAATAAAATTACATAGAAAATATTTTTAACTTTATAATGAATATTTATAGTTGAATTTATCTTATGTATAACCCTATATTAAAAATGGTTTAGTTATTAAACATTGAATTTAGCTCTTTTAACTCTTCTTTAAATAAAATAATAATAAATGTCCCAATCTAATCCAATTGGACCAAAAAGGATAATATTTTATTCATAAGGTTTTTTTGGGTCTAATTACACTTATCCAATATAATTAGAACATGTGTTAGTGTAATTATAATATCATTTTTACCCTTAATTACCCCATTTACTTTTAACCATGGTAAATAAAAGTCAAAAGTTAATATTCCCCAAAAAATTATTTTCAACTTATTGAACAACATTTTACTTAATGATATAAATATTTTCACTTGGATTTTTGAAATTCAACTCACAGAAACGGTAAAATTAGGTTTTATGCAAATTTGAAAATGCTCCTAGAAGGTGGGTAGAGGATAGTAAATAGTTCAATAAAATTTTATACATCTAATTTTATTATAAAATGACTCCAATGAATTAAATTGAACTTATATAGTTATTATATATCTATTTTTACTTAAAATAAATTTAAATAAAATAAATAATTATTTAAATAAAAAGTCTTTTTTAAACTATAACGTAGTGTTTTTCACTCTTCATCAAAAATAGAATGTTTTCAGAAAAATACCAAAAATTCACCCTAAGATAATTTTGATATTCTGAATTCAAAATGAATTCTATTTTACCAAATTGAGAACATAGAAGTTTCAATAATTAATTTAAAATTAATTCATGTTGTCAAAACCGAGAAGCGGGTTT
The DNA here is from genome assembly GCA_963277665.1 of Viscum album. NCBI lineage: Eukaryota > Viridiplantae > Streptophyta > Magnoliopsida > Santalales > Viscaceae > Viscum > Viscum album. Next base: position 449,664,733 of record OY728127.1, read on the forward strand.
TTAAAAAGTAAAAACTATCAAAATATTGACATGTGTTTATATCAAATTTAAATGTGAAATTACTTATAATGACATACATTGTATTAAATTATAAAAACATAATCTAATTATACTTCCAAACCATTTAAATTCATAATTTAACCCTATAAATTATTTCGATTAAAAAATTTATTTTCAATTAAAATTTAGTATTTTTCAGACTTCATCAAAATATGAAAGTAATCAAAAATTTATCAAAAATTTATTCAAAATAAATTTTATGTCCCGATTATAAAGAAGAATTTAATTTCATTAAATTAAATATATAAAATTTTCAAATATTGGTTTTAAAAAGGGTTTTCCATTGTGAGTTGGTAAAATTGCATTTTTAGAAAAATACTTATTTTACCTGAAAAAATGAATTTGTTCTTATATTATGTCTAAGAAACACATAATATGGATTCTAAAATTATAGAATATATAAAATTCAAAATTCAGTTAATATTATTCATAACTTCTTTTGAACGACTAGTTTGGTATGTCATGCTGCGCTCAAACTCAGTGCTGCGTGTAGCGCAACATATTGAATTAATTTAAAGAAAATAAATTTCCACGAAATCTTGGGGTGTTACATTCTTCCCCCATTTTGGAAATTTCATCCTCAAAATTTTAAAATTGGGCTTGGTAACTTCATTTAAAGTCCCACATCTGAAAAAGATTCAATAAATCTATCACTTTAAAAGGAAAAAAAGAGAAGTACAAAGGTCACCCGAGATAACCCACACTAGGATTCCATGTAGGAAAACATGGGTATGGAAGATAAACTAAGTGTCAAGTTCTGATGGAGAGCGATAGAAAACATGATTAGAAAAAATTTAACAACAAGAAAACCACAAACTTGTGATGGGATAAATGGTCATTATTTTCCCAGTAGGAAAATTAAATGGACAACATTTTTTTTTTGTTTTAAGTTACATTTCATAAAGTTGAGGAATTTATTTTTGAGATTGACTAAGAGAATAAAGATATATACCTACTTTTTAAGTATAGTTTCATCCTTTAATAAATTTCTACCACTAACTCATCATTTTTTTCAAACGATGATTATTCAAGATTACTTGGTCACACTAGAAGTGCTAGAATCAACTTCTAGAGAACCACTTGATCCACAAAGGATAAAATATATATTTACTTTTTCTTTAGAGATTAAAAAAAACCAAAATGGTTAGTAGAAGATCAGATGATCCCCAAAAAGAATAATCCTTTATATAAATAAATACTAATCTTAATTTCTACAATTAAACCAATAATACCCAAAGTTTAATAAATACCATTCAATAAACAATTGTCCTTAAAATCCTTCAATATAATTGTTGACCTCACCTGTTTTGATAATCCCAATTATGATTTAATATGTTTTTGATAATCTTGATATATACTTATAATTCTACATATATATATATTCTGAATATCAAAATAATCATTGGAATACGTAAATCAATGATTAATTATGTTTAATCATATTTTAACATAATTTTAACTTAACCTAGATATGTTTTTCATAGAACAGATAAGTGTTAAGTCAGTGTTATGCTCATAGCTACTGATACAGATCTACCAGTATGTATAAGTCTACCGGTAAGCACATTTCACTGATAGATCTAGTCTATCGATATAGATAAGCTACTAGTATGAAGTCCACCAATAGAACATCCATCGATAGAAGCAGAGCTACCGATAGAACAAGTCAACCAGTGTGCATAAGTTCACTGGTATGCACTTAATCAGAATGAAGCTACCAATATTCATAGGCTACCGATACAAAAGTCTACCAATATGAGCTACCGTTACACAAGAGATACTGTTAGAGTAAGTCTACCGGTATAAGAAAGTCTATCACTAAGTTCACCGATATAAAGAAGCTCACCGCTACTCAAGTTTACTGATTGACGTTCACTGATACAATGAGCCACTGACCGATAGACAAAACAAGCTACCGATAGACCAAAGCTACCGATATAAGGAGTCACCGGAACATAGATCTACTGATACATCGACTAACTACTATCGATACAAGTAGCTACCGGTACAAGAACAAAGAGCTACCGATAGGATCTCACCGTTATACAAAGCCCACTGTTATAAGTCTACCGACAGAGAGCTACTGATGAAAGACTTAACCAGTCACTGATACTTAAACTCTATATGTTGTCAATATAATTAAAATAATTCTAACAGTCATATTTGATGATTTTAATGCAATTAATGTTATTTAATTATAGTTGTTGGCATGTTAGGGAACCATACCTCATACCTGTAAAATTATAATCATTCCCATTGTTAGAGCTGAAAGCTATAAAAGGAAGGAAAAAGGTCGGGCACATATGAGAGTAAAAATAAGGACTGAAGAGTGATGAACAGTGGTGAATACACATAGAAAAGAAAGGATACATACATACTGTAAGAACAATGGACATACATGAATTAATTCATACAAGAAGAGAACAAAAACTGAACTTTAGTCGATTAGTGAAGAACTACAACGAGCTCTTCATGCACTCAAGCTGATCAAACTGAACTTGAAGAAAACGAACCTCTGTTTTTCAGAGAAAAAAAACCAGAGAAGGACTTAGATGCATTCTTGATTAATCAAAGGAGTCCAGAGTTGCACTTCAAATCACTAGGGAATTCTAAAACTCATATCTACTCTCTCAATGATTCTTTTATTTACATTTTGAGAAGTGTGTATACTCTGTATATTTTATACACACACTGTCTCATGTGATTAACTAGAGGATTCCTAAATCCTCACACAAACAATCTATAACTCTCTTGTATCCCACTATAGATAGTGGTAGAGTTCAGGTAGGACCCGTACAGCCAGTGTACTGTTGTTTTGTTTTCCCACGAAGAACAATGGTAGAGGTCTTGGTGACTGGATAGTCTATGTACTGTTTTTTACCCCGATCTCGGGTATAGATAAAATATATATAAACTGTTTGAGAGGAATAAGCCTCGGCTTGAGACTGAACCTCTTGGTTATATCTGATGTGAATCTTAGATTAAGTCTAAAGTATACTATATCTTTTTTATTCTGCTGCTAATTACTTTGAAATTCAAACTGTTTTAAAGTTACTTTGATAGTTAATCTAGCAAGTGTTTTTAACTATTGTAAATTAGTAGGTTGGTTTCAAAAGCTAATTTAATATTCTGATTAAATTACCTGAGACCTAATAAATCTTTTGAGAACCTAACCGAACCCTTACAGTTTTACAAATTCACTATAGTTTAAATTAGTTTTTAAATGGGGTTTGTTAATAGAAATATTTTTAACAGAAATTTTAATTGGAACTCAATTAACCCCCCCCCCCCCCCTCCCTCTTGAGTATCCACTCTGACCAACATTTGGTATCAAAGGATTGTTTATTATTAAAGTTTTTCAAAAAACTCTATTTTTTAACTGTTATTTTATTTGTATCTTAAAGATATTAAATTCTTGTTAGTTATAAATTTTATCTCTTTAAATATATTTGCTAAAATCTGATTATGGATAATAGATTAGAAGGTGATGCTACCAACAGGCCACCATTCTTTAATGGTACAAATTATTCATAGTGGAATCCTAAAATGAAAATTCATTTAGAGAGTATGGGATTTGATATTTGGACTACTATAGAGACTCAGTATAAGATTCCAGAAACTGAAATAACTACTTGGGATGAACCTACTAAAACAGCATACAATAATAACTATAAATCAATGAATGCACTCTATTGTGCTTTAGGATATGAAGAATTTAATCGCATATCTTCTTGTAAAATTGCTTATGAAATTTGGGATACTTTGGGTGTTTCTCATGAGGGAACAACCAATGTTAAGGAAATGAGATTGAATATCTATACTATTAAGTATGATAATTTTAAAATGAAGCCTGATGAACCCATTTCTGACATGTATCTCAGGTTCAATGAGATTTTCAACACTATGAGCTCACATGGAAAAGTTGTTCCTGCAAAAGAACAGATCATGAGTATATTAAGATGTTTACCAGACAAATGGAGAGGCATATCCATTTCAATTATAGAATCATGTGATATTGGTGATTTAACTGTTAAGGAATTAATTGGTAATCTTATGATGTATGAATAAGAACATAAAGTGAATAAGGAAGAAGATGATGAACCAAAAAGGAAGTCAGTGGCATTTAAGTCTACTACCTCAAAGAGTAAGGATAAGTAGAAAGTTCACATACCTACTGAAATATCAACAAGTGAAGTTTCAGATTCTGATAGTGATACTGAGATGGCTCAAATGGCTAGAATATTTAATAAGTTCTATAGGAAGAATAAATTATTAAATAAATCAAATTATAAGGGAAATTATGACAATAAAGGTCATTGGAAGAAGGATTGGAAGAAGCCTGATAAAAGTGATGACATTGTCTACTATGAGTGCAAAAGGAAATGACATGTAAAAGCAGACTGTCCAAAGTTAATGTTTAAGAACAAATATGACTACAAGGACAAAAAGTACCAGAAAGCTATGAAATCAACTTAGAGTGATTCAGAAGATAGTTCAAGTGATTATGATTCTACTCAGGATGAAAAATCTCAGAAATCTAATATGTGTTTCATGAAAAACACATCTGAGGTAACATTGGATACTCCTGCTTTAAATTTTTATTATTCTAGAGTTGATTCTGATTCTGAATCTAAAAATATGTCTAGTGAAGAATTATTTGAATATTTTAATATTCTAGAAGAAACCTGTAATTAATTTAAGGAAAAGTATAAAGCTTTAAAGAAACATCATGCTTTAACCAGCTCTGTTAAATATTCCCTTGATATAGAAAAGGAAAAGAATGCTCAATTACTAAAGGAAAATACTGAACTGAAATTGTTCAATGAGAAATTAAGGAATGACTTAGAAAAATTCAAAAATGGAAAGAATACTCTTACTCAAATGTTAGGAAAACAAGTGGCACCAAAATATACCACTGGAATAGGCTATCAGCCTGGAAAGAGACATATTACTAAAACTGGATTTATTCCTAAATCTGGACAAAATGCTGCTAGTTCTAGTTCTGGAAATTCATATGCTTCAACTAGTTATTCATATGGTTATAGATCAAATAAAGTTTATCTTTCAAAATATATCGATTCTGTAAGTTATTTGAGACCCATAAGACAAATCTGGGTACCTAAAGCGTTGATTTCTAACCTGTCTAGACCTAAGAAAATCTGGGTACCAAACTCATTTTCTGTTTAAACCTATTTTGTAGGAAACTTGCTTGAAAAGTTCTCATAAGAAGGTATGGTACTTGGATAGTGTATGTTCAAGGAATATGACGGGAGATTAATCATGCTTTAAGAGTTTAATTAAAGTTGATGGAGGCCATTTCACCTTTGGTGATAACTCTAAAGGAAAAATCATCAGCCTAGGACAGATTGGTAATACTGACTCAGTTTTAATTTCCAAATTTTTATTTTTAGATGGACTTAAATATAATCTTTTAAGTATTTCTCAGTTGTGTGATGATGGTTTCAATGTTAAATTTTCAAATTATTCTTGTAATGTTTTTAATTCTAAAAATGTTTTAGTATTTTCTGTTTTGAGAAATGAAAATGTTTATGTAGTTGATTTGAATTATTTAGCTAAACAAAACATTACTTGCTTAAATGCTTTCCATAAAGAGTATTGGATATGGAACAGAATATTAGGAAACTTCAATGTTCATTCACTTAGAAAAATGAATAGGAAAAACTTAGTTAGAGACCTACCTAAACTTGAATTCCCAGCTGATAAAGTTCGCAATCCCTATCAAAAGGGAAAAAACATAAAGTTTATTTTAAATCAAATGAGGAAGTTTCAACTTCTCAACCTCTTGATTTGGTTCACATGGACTGGTTTGGACCTTATAGAGTTTCTAGTTTAAATGGGAAGAACTATGTCTATGTCTTAGTAGATGACTATTCTAGGTACACTTGGGTATACTTCTTTGCTCACAAAAGGGAAGCTTGTTCTTACTTTATTAAATACTCCAAGTTTGTATAGAACCTTAGTGGACTTAAGATTAAGACCTTAAGAAGTGACCATGGTCGAGAGTTTGAAAATCATGATTTTGAATCTTACTGCTCACACAATGGATATAGTCACAATTTCTCTGCCCCTAGAACACCTCAGTAGAATGGTTTAGTAGAACGAAGAAATAGAACCCTACAATAAATTGCAAGAACCATGATTAATGACTATGACCTGCCTATTTACTTTTGGGTTGATGTTGTAAACACATCTTATTATATTATAAATAGATTCTTGATTAGACCTACTCTCAAAAATACCCCTTATGAGTTTTGGAACCATAGGAAACCTAAGGTTAATTACTTCAGAGTTTTTAGATGAAAAGTTTTTATTCTCAATAATAAGGATAATCTTGACAAGTTTGCTTCTAAGAGTGATGAAGGAATTTTTCTTGGTTATTCTCTAACCAGAAAATCTTATAGAGTCTTTAACAAAAGAACCAAATGTGTGGAAGAATCTGTTCACATAAAGTTTGATGAAACCGATCCACATGAACCCAAATCTTCCCTTGAAAATCTTGAAGAAAATCTGTCTATTCTGGACCTTAATGATAATAACAATGAGCCTGCTGTAAAGACAACCAGTTCTGGACATATTCTAGAACCTACTTCTGTTGAACCCGAATCTAGATATGAACCTAAAATTTCTAGTCCCACCTTTACTAGATTAACTTGGATTCTAAATAATTATCCTTTAGATTTTGTTGTTGGTAATCTTGATAGAGGTACAGAGACTAGAGCTTCTCTAAGAAAATAGGTTGAACGTCAAGACTTTCTTTCACAGTTATAACCTAAAAATTTCAATGATGCAATAAATGATGAATTTTTCGTAATGGAAATGCAAGAATAATTAAATCAATTTGAAAGAGACAAAGTCTGGGAATTAGTTGACAGATCTAAGGACTCTTTGACCATAGGCACTAAATGGGTTTTTAGAAACAAAGTTGATGAGTCTGGAAATATATTTAGAAACAAAGCTATGATATTTTCACAAGGATATAATCAAGAGGAAGGAATATACTATGAGGAAACCTTTTCCCCTGTAGCTAGATTAGAAGCAATAAGAATCCTACTTGCCTATGCTGCTCATCTGAATTTCAAGTTATATCAAATGGATGTTAAAAGTGATTTTCTAAATGGTTTTATTGTTGAAGATGTTTTTGTTGAACAACCACCTGGATTTACTAATCCTCATTTTCCAAATCGAGTTTTCAAACTATATAAAGCTTTATATGGTTTAAAACAAACTCTATGAGCTTGGTATGATAGACTTAGTAATTTTCTTATTTCAAAAGTTTTTACTAAAAGGATTTCTGACCCAACTCTTTTTATTAAAATAATTTTTAAATATGTTTTGATAGTACAAATATGTGTTGATGATATTATTTTTTGATCTTCTAAACATTCTTTATGTTCTGATTTTTCAAAGAGTATGCAAAATGAATTTGAAATGAGTTTAATGGGAGAACTCCAATATTTTCTTGGATTTAAAGTTTTTCAAAATGAAAATGGTATTATTTTTAATCAAAGTAAATATACAAAGGATCTTTTAAAACATTTTCATTTGGATAGTATTAAGGAAATTAATAAACCTATGAGTACTGTTTGTAAGTTGGATGCTGATGAAACTGGAAAACCAGTGGATCAAACCAACTACAGAGGTATGATTGGATGTTTACTTTACCTTACTGCTAGTCGACCAGATATTATGTTTAGTGTGTGTATGTGTGCAATATTTCAAGCTAATCCAAAATAATCTCATTTTCTTGTTGTTAAAATAATTTTCAAATATCTTAAACATACTGCAAATTTAGGTCTGTTTTATCCAAAAGGACAATCTTTTTAATTAATGAGTCATTCAGATGATGGCTTTTTTGGTTGCAAGCTAGATAGAAAAAGCACATCTGGAACATATCATTTATTGGGAAAAACCATAGTATCTTGGTGTAGTAAGAAGCAGAATTCTGTTGCATTCTCTACTGCTGAAGCAGAGTATATAGCTGCTGGTAGTTGCTGTGCACAAATTCTGTGGATGAAAACACTCTTTTAGACTATGGATATCAATTTAGACATGTATCTATTAACTGCGATAACATTAGTGCAATTAACATTTCAAAGAACCTTGTATATCACTATAAGACCAAACACATTGATGTAAGGCACCACTTTTTAAGAGATCATTACCAAAAAGGTGATATTACTCTTGAATTTATAGGTACTGAACATCAATTAGCTGACATTTTCACCAAAACTTTATGTTTGGATAGGTTAAGTTATATTAGACATGAGTTAGGAATGACTAACCTCACTGGTATGAAACCTCACTGTTATACCTCACTGGTATGAAACCTCACAATTATACCTCACTGGTATGAAACCTCACTGTTATACCTCACTGGTATGAAACCTCACTATTATACCTCACTAGTATTAAAGCTCACTGTTCTACCTCACTGTTATGAAACCTCACTATTATACCTCCTTGGTATGAAACCTCACTGTTATACCTCACTGGTATGAAACCTCACTGTTAGGAATTCTCACCGGCATATCCCACCATTAAGTATGTAATGTTTTAAACTTCTGTCTTTAGCTGCCAGAATCTGTATCGTTTATACTTTACTTATTTTATTTTAATTATTTATTTTATGATTCCTAAATGATAAAACTAAGTCTCAATTACTTCTCAATCCACTGAACTATCCCTTTACCCTCAAGCCTTAGCTCCCGAATCTCGTGAAAAAACCCTAAGTTCCTCAAACCAGGGATGGAAAAAACCAAACTACCTACTGTCAGAGATGAAATTAATGAGCTGAATGTAAATAAGTAGAAGACAGGACCTGAAGCAAGTAGTAGTGTTGGTAGAACAAGGTCGGGAAGGCGTCCAGTGAATCCACATTTACAAAATAGAGATATTGTAATCGAGAAAGAGCTATGTGTAGAATGTCTGATGTCTAGTAAATCATTAGTCCTAGAGGTTCTGGAAGATCAGAAGTGGGTAGAATGATTTTCGAATAACAATGACCCCTTCTATCCAAAGCTAGTAAAACAGTTCTATGATTTTGTGAATTTTGGGAAATCCGATGAGGAAAATAGAATGGTTTCATGGGTAAATAGAAAGGAGATAGCTTTTTTATCTATTGAATGGGATGAGTACCTGAGAGTACCACATGAAGGAGTTTTTGGATATTCATCAAAGGCATTACCACCTACAAGTGACATATTTGATTATGAGAATGCCTTAGAGGATCTCACTAGTAGTGGAAAGTAGAGAAAGGTGGTGGCTGCTGAAATGGATGGAGAAAACAGACAGTTATTAAAATTTGTGCAACATGTGCTAAGTCCAAGAAGAGGGGACTTTTAAAATTTGAGATATCAAGATATATATTTGTTACATCTCTTGAGACATGGTGTGAAAGTGAATCTGTGCAGGCTGCTAATGATTCAAATGGAGGATATGACCAGACCCAAATCAATGACAAATGCCTTATTCTTTGCCAAGTTGATCTCAGTGATGATCAAGGTAAAAGGAGTAGCTGGGTCTCAGGATGAGATAGTGGTAGTAAGAAACAACTTTTGTATCACAAGTACAGCGTGTAAGTACATTAAGATAAACTGGAACCCATGGAAAAGAGAGTGGGTTACTAATGATAAGAAGTTATATGAAAAGTTTAATCATGTGGATCATCCTTCTAGGCCTAAGGATGTGAGGGATCCAGGTCTAGGACCTGATGAGGAGGAGCCATAGTACAATGATGACTCAGAAGATGAAGATTCCTCTACAGCAGATGGAGGAGATCCGGACTTGCCTCCTAGCCTAACTCCCAAAATTGTGTCACAAGAAAAGGAAGTTCAGTAGAGATCAAATCCGAAAAAGGATACTTGAGAGAATGAAGAATAATTTCATGCAAGTTAAGCATTTGTTTTTTTCAGATTGAGCCCTAGTCCACTGATTGGACACTCCTTAATGCCAGTTGAGGAATTCGATGAAGTTGATAAACATATACCTATTTCTGAGGAGCCTCCTGCTGTTGCAGAATTGGAGATGGTTGTGGAGGATTCTGATGAGAAAGAACAAGAAGCTGAGGGTGCTATTACTGTACAAGAGAATGCACCAGTTGAGGGGGGGCATCCAACCAGTTTTGGCAGTGTTTCAATGGCTGTTGAGATTGAGGACTGGACAGAAGACCCAGGTTTTGTGGTTTGTGGATTAGATTATCTAGATTCTGATAATGAGACATCCCTTCGGAGACCAATATTCAATTATGATATTCAGTCTAAGTTATTACCTAAAGATGTGGTAAGAAAACATGATCTGGATAAGTTAAAGTCTGATATTAAAGCCAGTTTTGTGGAAGAGGTAAGGAGAATGGAAGCTTCACTGGTGTCATCCATTCAATCAATTATGAATGAATCAGTGGATAGTATTGTATCTGAAAGAGAACCTGTTGATGCTCCTGCTAATATAATCACCAGGGATTATTTAGAATCATTGAAGGCTGAATTGAAAGAGTTTTTGAATGTTTCTGTTAATGATTTAAAGAATTGCTTTGTTGAAGAGATGAGCAATATGGAAAAGTCTTTTGAACTCTCTCTTGGTTTTAATGTGTCAACCTTTGTGGCAGAGATAGTGGATGAAATCACAGCTTTCTAGAATTATATTTCTAGCTTGGCAGTGGATGTTGAAGTTCTAAAGAAATCAGTTGTCTCTCTGGAATCCTATATGAGTTCTAAATCTCAAGAAGACAAGGGTTTGGCCTATGTGAAGAGTGTAGTCATCCAAATGGTCTCATTTTTTGAGGAATTTAATCATTCCATAACAAAGCATGTTATCACCCAAGATTCTGCAGTGAAAAATCTTATTAGTGGGATAACTATGAGTTTCAAGGAAACTGTGACTTTTTCTATTGGGTCTCTTGCTTCGAGACCTTCAATATAATTGGATCAAATTAGAGCTTTGATGAAGGAGGAGCTTGGTTCAGCTTCAACCATTATCTTTGTGGACTTATCTACCATGACCCAAGTGGTGTCTACCACCAGAGATATAATGAAAATTGTTCAAGATTATATGCAAGAAGCTTCTGCTTCTCAGAAAGCAGTGAAAGACAAGGTAGATTACTATTTCCAAAGGGTCTACACCAAGCATCAGCTTAACAATAATTTCTAGCTTATGTTAGAGAACATGAATCTACCTCCAGTCAATCAAGCTTTCAGAGAGCAAGTTAGCAAACTCAGAGAGTTGACCCCTGCACTAGACAAATTTATGGAAAACAAGAATGATTTCATTTCTACTATGGAGAGAGGAGGATAAATCATTATGGATTTCAGAAATCTCTTATTGCCCTTCTTGAATGTTGATGCTCAGCCAGTGAACATACCTCCATCTTTACTTGCATCTTCCTCCACTACTTCTCCTGCTCATATGACTCTAGTCCAAGCCATTCGCAGCCTTACTCCTATGATAACTCAGAGAGCTACACAGTATAGTCCAGGAACAGTTTCAGTAGCTCAGCCTCCTCTGATCATTTTTGGTGTTCCTAATCCTCCACCTGCATCCACCACACCTGAATCCTCTTCTGATCCCAAGGGGAAATATTATGCTGAGGATGTGGATTGATTCGTGACTTGGATCATTGATAGGAATCACCTGTATTTATTTTTTTGTTTCATTTATGTATTTCTTTGTACCTGTTTTCTCCAAGGAATATTTATGATCTTACTTTATTTTACTCTCTTTTACTTCTCTTTTTCTGTATTTCCTTTTTGTACCACTTTTTTCTAATCACAAAGGGGGAGAAATACTATCTAAGGGGAATATATTTGGGGGAGAAATAATATCTAAGGGAGAATAGGGAAAACTGATATGCAATATCATTATATTTTATGGGCATAATTCATTTCCCTCTGGTACATTTTTTTTATATTTACCTCTGATACAATTATGTTTTAATGCTATATCCTCGGATACATTATTTATTTTGATGGTTTATAATACCACGAGTTGTGATTATCAAAAAGGGGGAGATTGTTGACCTCGCCTGTTTTGATAATCCCAATCATGCTTTAATATTTTTTTGATAATCTTGATATGTACTTATAATTCTATATATATATATATTCTGAATATCAAAATAATCATTGGAATATGTCAATCAATGCTTATCTATGTTTAATCATATTTTAACAAAAATCTAACTCAACCTAGATATGTTTTGCATAGAATGGATAAGTGTTAATTCACTATTATGCTCATAGCTACTGAAACAGAGCTACCGGTATGTATAAGTCTACCAGTAAGCACATGTCACTAATAGATCTAGTCTACCGATACAGATGACCTACTGTTATGAAGTCCACCAATACAACATCCACTGATAGAAGTATAGCTACCAATAGAACAATTCAACCGGTGTGCATAAGTCCACCGGTATGCACTTAATCAGAACTGAGCTACCGGTATGCACAGGATACCGATAAAAAATTCTACCGATATGAGCTACTATTACACAAGACCTACCATTAGAGTAAGTCTACCGGTATAAGCAATTATATTTCTAAGTTCACGGATATAAAGAAGATCACCGCTACTCAAGTTTACCGATTCAAGTTCACTAATACAATGAGACACTGACTGATAGACAATACGAGCTACCGATAGACCAAAGCTACCGATAGAAGGATTCACCAGAACATAGAGCTACTGATACACGGAGTAACTACTACCAATACAAGGAGCTACCGATACAATAACAAAGATCTACCTATAGGATCTCACCGCTATACAAAGTCTACCATTACAAGTCTACTGATAGAGAGCTACTGATGAAATACTTAACCAGTCATTGATACTTAAACTCTATACGTTGTCAATATTATTAAAATAATGATAACGGTCATTTTTTATGATTTTAATGCAATTAATGTTATTTAATGATAGTTTTTGGCATGTCAGGGAAACGTACCTCATACCTATAAAAAGGTAATCATTCCCATTTCCAGAGCTGAAAGCTATAAAAGGAAGGACAAAGGCCGAGCACATGTGAGAGGAAAAATAAGGACTGAAGAGTGCTGAACAGTGGTGGATACACACAGAAAATAAAGGATACATCCATACTGGAAGAACACTGGACATACACGAAGTCATTCATTCAAGAAGAGAACACAATCTGAACTTTAGTCGAGTAGTGAAGAACTACAACGAGCTCTTCATGCACTCAAGATGGTCAAACTGAAATTGAAGAAAACGACCGTCTGTTTTTCAGAAAAAAAAAACTAGAGAAGGACTTAGATGCATTCTTGATTAATCAAAGGAGTCCAGAGTTGCACTTCAAATGACTAGAGCATTCTAAAACTCATATCTACTCTCTCAGTGATTTTTTTATTTACATTTTGAGTAGTGTGTATACACTGTATATTTTATACACACACTGTCTCCTATGATAAACTAGAGGATTCCTAAATCCTCACACAATCAATCTATAACTCTCTTGTATACCACTATGGATAGTGGTAGAGGTAAAGTATGACCTGGACAGCCAGTGTGCTATTGTTTTGTTTTCCCATGAAGAACAGTGTTAGAGGTCTTAGTGCATGGACAGTCTCTGTACTATTGTTTACACCGATCCAGGGTGTGGATCAAATATATATAAACTGTTTGAGAGGAATAAGTCTCATCTTGAGACTGGACCTCTTGTTTATATCTGTTCTGCATCTTAGATTAAGTCTAAATTATACTATATCTTTTTTATTCCGCTGCTAATTACTTTGAAATTCAAACTGTTTTAAAGTAACTTTGATAGTTAATATAGAAAGTTTTGTAACTATTGTAAATCAGTATGTTAGTTTTAAAAGCTAATTTAATCTTATGATTAAATTACCTAAGACCTAATCAATATTTTTAGAACCTAACCAAACCCTTACAGTTTTAAAAATTCACTACAGTTTAACTTAGTTTTTTATTAGAGGTTGTTAATAGAAATATTTTTAACAGAAATTTTAATTGGAACTCAATTTACTCCCCCCCCCCCCCCTCTTGAGTATCCACTCCAACCAACAATAATCCAAACTAATATTGAAACCCAAAACATAAAATAATTTGATTATATAGTCTTCCACGTTAAATTGTATCTCCAAATAACATCAACTACTCTTCAAGTCACATTCTTAATGTAATTAACCTAATCACATATTCTCTATGATAGGTTAATCGTTTCCATAAATAACCCAAATTGATATAAATCCACAATAAAAACATAGATAAAAATTCACCATTACTCCTCAAATGAAATCTCATAGTATTCAATTTTCCTTAGGTATATAGTGTTACCAACAGAGTGAGCGTCTTCCAAAATAATATTTATCACTTAATAACCAAATCATTTTCCTATACTAAGGATATAAATTTGATAAGACATAATATCCCAAATAAACTTATTATTGATCAATAAAATTATTTAACTAAAACTAATTAATCACACTAACCAGGTACTTCACGTAGTCTAGTGGAAGGTGATAAATCCCAATCGCACTCTAGTTGTGGGTTTGATTCCCGCAGCTTTGTCCGACGTGACGGGTTGTCAGACAGTCTGCGTGCTGTCCTTTTTCAAAAACTATATTTTATAATATTCCCAAAATGAGAAAAATTCGTCGAAATAACCATAACATTATTTCAGCACAAATTTTATCTCATACCTCTCATTTTTATCCCAAAATTTAATAACTTATAATTTCCACAAATTCAAGGATCATATAAACCAAAATGGTTATTTGTAACTATAATAGAAAAGATAATTATTCCTAAAATATCATTTTCACATAAAAAACTATAGGGTTACCCATACATGAGAAAATTCTTCCAAATTAGTCCCATCAACAAAGATCACTAATACTTTTAAACATTTCGACATCCATTTATTTCCACATAGGTTCTTCCATAACCAAGAGGTTATCTTAAATAATATTGCATTCACTCTGGTAATGCCTAGGTCCCCTAAATTTACTGAAAATTACTGTAAATGGATTCTTGGGATCATTTTTATTTTATTCTATAGTACTCTTTATTTTTCCTCGACAATTCTTTACTTTATGTCCTTCTTTCCCACACATAAAGAATTTATTTGTTCTATTGAGACACTTTCCTAGGTGTCTCCTTCCACATTTCCTGCATGATGGAAAATGATATTTCTTTACTCCATGGTAGTTTTCCAAAAATATGATAAAAAACATATATATTAACAAACTTCTGGACTAAACAATCCATTTTTTTGATCATTTCCACCATCATTTTCACCTTATACATCATGTTCAATGTTACTATGACTTCCTTGGAATACAGCCATTGACTAACACAAGAAAGCATAATGTGAGTCATAAAATCATTTAGAGAATATAATAACACCTTATTTTCAATCTAAAACACCTTAGGATTAACCAAGTTTATTTATTCTCATCTTATATTAAAATCTCTCAAATCGGTTTGTAAAGAAAATGTGAATTATCCTAAGCATGTCCCCCGAGAGTGTCGTAACCAAGAGTGAAGCAGGGCCCATTTTCATGTACAAGGATACCCCGGGTCAAGCCCGAAACTCCTTTTATGAGTTTTCACTCCTAGGTGCATCTGTGCCAGAGCTTCCTCTACCTGCTCGTATCTAGATAGGGATGTATTTCTTGGAAAACCCACATAATATTTACATTACCAAAAAAATTGGATGTTCTTCAATACTAATCCTCAATGTCTATCTTAGGGTAATGTTTCCCAATCAGAGTTTTTTTTTCTAAAACTAGCTTCCAAGGTTTATACTAAAATTCCTCTAATACCAACTATAACACCCCAATCCCAGTTACCTTGAATCGGTGCATTATTACATAACATTGGCATGATACAAGGAATCATGTCCCGAAAGACCGATCAGTTTAGAAGCCATGGAAGTACTAGATACATACATAAGTTTTACATTACATCATGAAATAAAAAAACAACATTGTGTCCCCTTTGAACACTCTTATATACCTTAGACTATTTCTGAAGTTTAATCGTAATATAATTCTTTGCATCCCTGGAAAAATAAAACATAAGAAAGGGGTGAGCTCAGATGCTCAGCAAGGATAACAATATAGCAGAAACTATCATAAATAAGAACAAACATTTAAGGCAATGTATACGACAAGAACACAAGACTTTTTAAACTTATACTTAAATATAATATGGAAAAGATAAATCAAATAATACCATTTACTTGTTCACATGTATATTCTACTAGTCGAATAATCACATGTAATATCAATAGCCAAATTTATAATGATGGAATGCATAATGCCAGACTTCATAACCACATAGTCAAGGCCCTGTGCCAAGAATATAAATAAGATTTTGTCAAGTTCTTATGCCAAGACACTAGTTTGTCTCATGAGACCTACAGATTCATCGAGGAGCTATAGTGGGCTCCACCCATCACTTACTAAGTCCAATGCATTCCTCATATGAAATGGTGAAACATAAACTAAACATTCATATTAAAACTAGCATACGAAATATCAATACTTTAACAATAAACCATGAATGGTAGAAAAATAACACATCCACAATCAAACATAACTCATTAAATACAATATAGAAGATTGAATTATAATAAATTAACCTTAATCGATAATAATAAAGGATATTTACATAGATGAAAATAATCATCAAAACTATTTGAGTGAAATATCTCCCTTTTTCTTGAAAACATTTAAAAGTATCACTATTTATCAAGAATTTGTTTAAAATAGATTTTTGAATCAAAGTTTCCTGTACCACTTTGAAACTTTTAAAAGGAATTTTAATTTTAAAACATTAATTTCCATATAAATAAATCCTTAAAACCATTTTTAAAACATGGACATTAATGAGAAATATTTAGAAGAATAAAATTTTAAAACATTTAAAATGATATTTTAGATAAAGTTCCTAAAAAAATGAGATATGCTTGAATAAAAATAATTAAGGTTATAAAAACTTAATAATTTCATGCGAATAAAGGGATTTGTGGTATATTATGTCAAAGTACAGTATATACCCCAAATTTAAGTGAATTGGCACATAACAACAAAGAAGTCTCAATGGAATGTAAGTTGAGATGAAATCCCTTATAAAGACCGTTTCCCTAGGTTAAGGATAAATCAATGACATAATTCTGTGTGAAAAATATAAATGCAATAAATATGATTGGATATTAAGTGTAACATAATTAGAGGACATTCACACATATTCTTGTAACAACAACACTAATGACTTGGATGTTTAACTCAATGAATGAAATTGAGTTAAGATTACTCTTATCAGGTTTATATCGATGACTTGAGAATTTATCAATAGATTGATAATGTGTATCAAAAGAATAACCACAAAAAGGGGAGTTTAATTTACTATATGAATAAATAAATAGATATTTCACACATAATCTTGGAGTAAAATAATCAATGAAGTCTGCGTAAAACCCAATGAGTGGAAATCAAAATTAGAAATTCCCTTACTGATTTGGTGACTTACGAAACATACACCCCATGAAAGAAGGATCATAAAATGAAGATTTAAATACCCATAAATTAAATTATATTACATAATTAATACAATCATGGGCAGTACATACACCACACAAAAGGAAATAGTGGCAATATAGCATAAATCTCACAGAAATAAGAAGTGAGATGAAAACCCCTTACCATGTTATAATCAATCGAGTCGTATGACCAAAAGTTAATAACCACAAAATTAATCATATAATACCATGAATATAAAGATAATAATGATAATATATATCAAATTTCAGTACACAATACACCATATGTAATAAATAAGTGGCGAACAACGGAAATCTCACTGAATTAAAAGTGAGGTAAGAAACCCCTTACCTTGTACTTTTCCATAGTATAGGGTAGTTTAACCTCCTGTATAATGGTTAAATAATTTTTATTAAATTATAAAATAACCAAATACATAAATATTATATCATATATGATCTTCTAATATGGATTTGTTAATAATATTTCAGTAGTATCATCGTTTTAGGTGTTAACTAATTCATTTTCCTTTATATTCCTGGTTACGTAAGCCATGTTTTTTATGGATTTTATGTATTTTATTCATATAGAGAATAATATTATGTTCATAAGAATTATTTTTAATCATAAAATGAAAATTATTCTTGAATTATTACAATGGGGAATGAATCTCAACACGTTCGTGGAGACGGTAATCTGTACGTACGCACGAGCGACAATATCATTATATTGATGGTGAAATCATATGTAATTGGATGGTATATAATATATAAAGAATCATTATTATGTTATATTTATTATTTTAATTAGTTATACTCATTATTATACCCATCCAAATAATGAAGTGTTTGAATAACAAACTACACAACGATGTGGAGACGGTAAGCCGTACGTATGCACCTTTCGTGAGTTTGTCATTTATAGGATGGATAGAATAATGAATATGGTTGTACCATATTTATAATAACATAACAGTATGTATAAGGTACTAGAGTTATTATTTTTCTATTGAAACAAAAAAAAATAAAGAGGAAGTGGATGAAGAAAAGAACTTGAAAGAGGGTGGTGAAATTATTACCTCTTCCTTGGGTGTTTCTTTTTGAGTTGATCAAAAGGGCTCCTTAGGTTGGATTTATGATCAATGTAAGGACTCCAGTTTTATTTGAGAAAATTTTGGAGGATATTTGGGTAGGGTTTGGATGATCGAAATGGCTTTGGAGGTGTGAAATTAAGATAAGGGGAAGTACCCTTTTATAAGAGAGGTGAGGGTCACTTTAGGAAAACCTTGAAATATTATTTTATAATAAAATAATTTTCAATTTATAATGGATAAAAAATGATTTATTTCAAATATAAGGTGGTTATGGGTCTAAAACCTCTCAAAAATATGTTTTAGACAAGTTTAGGTTACCATTTTAACCTTATCTTTTAGATTTAACTCTTAGTTAAATAGTTTAACTTTTACCGTGTCTTCTTGTATTCTTAAACTATATGGTTAATAAACTTACTCTAAACTTTCAAGAGAACCTCAAGTGGTTAATTAATGACATATATAATATTATTTAATCCCTTTTGTGGAACCTTAGATTTTTTTGTAATATTATATCAACCAATAATATAGTATTTGTTTTAAAAACACATTTATGTCAATTTTGACATTATTTAGTATTTGGTTTTTTTGAAAATCATAACAGCATGATTACTTCAAAAAAAATTATTTAATCAACCCTAAAATGTAATATTAACGTATAAAATTGATTTAATTCATAAAAAGTCTCAAATTACATTTATTTTTATATTTATAATATCAATTATTTTAATATTTCATTAATATTGTAATTACTGCATCATCATTGTGTCATAAACAAATTTAATTATTTAATGACTAAAAATTATAAATAAAATAAAATAACTTAGGAAATATTTTTATATTTATAATGAATATTTATAGTCAAATTTATATTATGTATAACTCTATATTAAAAATGGTTTAGTTATTAAACTTTGAATTTAACTCTTTTAACTCTTCTTTAAATAAAATAACAATAAATGTCTCAATCTAATCCAAGTGGACCAAAAAGGATAATATTTTATTTATAAGGTTTTTTTGGTCAAATTACACTTATCCAATAGAATTAGAACATGTGTTAGTGTAATTATAATATCATTTTTACCCTTAATTACCCTATTTACTTTTAACAGTGGTAAATAAAGGTCAAAAGTTACTATTCACCAAAAATTATTTTCATCTTATTGAACAAAATTTTACATACTGATATCAACAATGTTTCTCAAATTTTTGAAATTAAACTCACAGAAGTGGTAAGATTAAGTTTTATGCAAATTTGCAAATGCTCCTAGTAGGTGGGTACAAGACAGTAAAAAGTTCAATAAAATTTATACATCTAATTTTATTATAAAATGACACCAATTAATTAAATTGAACTTGTATAGGTATTATATATCTATTTTGACTTAAAATAAATTTAAATAAAATAAATAATTATTTAAATAAAAAGTCGGTTTTAAACTATAATGTATTGTTTTTCACTATTCATCAAAAATTAAATGTTTTAAGAAAAATACCAAAAATTCACCCTAAGATAATTTTGATATTATAAATTGAAAAATTAATTCTATTTTACCAAATTCAAAACATTGAAGTTTCGTTAATTAATTTAAAATTAATTCCTGTTGTCGAAACTGAAAAGCCGGTTTTTAAAAACTAAAAACTATCAAAAGATTGACATGTGTTTATGTAAAATTTAAATGTGAAATTACTTATAATGACCTAAATTGTATTAAATGATAAAAATATAATCTAATTATACTTCCAAACCATTAAAATTCATATTTTAACCCTATAAATTATTTCGATTAAAAAATTTGTATTCAATTAAAATTTAGTATTTTTCAGAATTCCTCAAAATATGAAAGTAATCAGAAAAGTACAAAAAAATTATTCAAAATAAATTTTTATGTCCCGATTATAAATAATAATTTTATTTCATTAAATTTAATATATAAAAGTGTCAAATATTGGTTTTAAAAAGGGTTTTCCATTAGAAGGTGGTAAAATTTCATTTTTTGAAAAATACTTCTTTTTTTGGAAAAAATGACTTGTTTTCTTATATTATGTCTAATAAACACATAATATGGATTATACAATTATATAAAGTATATAAAATTCAAAATTCATTTAATACTATTCATAATTGCTTTTTAACGACTTGTTTGATAAGTCGTGGTCCACTCAAACTCGGTGTTATGTGTAGCGCAAGCTATTAAATTACTTTAAAGAAAATAACTTGCTATGAAATCTTGGGGTGTTACATTTTTCCTCCCTTTTGGAAATTTTGTCCTTGAAATTTTAAAATTGGTCTTGGGAACGTCATTTAAAGTCCCCCATCAGAAAAAGAGTCAATAAATCTATCACTTTAAAGGGAAAAAAAGGAGGAGTACAAAGGTCACCCGAGATAACTCATACTAGGATTCCAGATAAGAAAACATGGGTATAGAAGATAAAATAAGTGTCAAGTTCTAATGAAGAGTGATAGAAAACATGATTATAAGAAAGTTAATAACAACAAAACTACAAAATTGTGATGGGGTAAATGATCATTAGTTCCCCAGTAGGAAAATTAAACAGACAACATTTTTTTTAAGTTCCATTTCATAAAGTTGAGGAATTTATTTATGAGATTGACTAAGAGCATAAATAGATATAATTAATTTTTAAGTAGAGTACCATCCTTTAATAAATTTCTACCACTAACAAATCTTTTGTAAAGACCCAGAAATTTCAAGGAAATTTTTTTAAAAATACTTTGGAATTTTACGAGTCGGTGGCTTCTGACAGTGCTTGATTCCGAGGCCCGGTGTGCCCGGAATCAATTTTTGAAGTTTAGCTTGGGTATGTTCAGTGAACGAATGAGCGGGTTTTTCTAAATTTTGAACCGGTGCTCAGAATTAAAATCTGAGGGCACCGATGAACTCGCAGCACTGGTAATTATTTAAGGGGACACTCACTGTAGTTGCGTTCGCGAAAGAGGAGAAGTTAATTTTTGGGGGTTTGTTTAAAAATAAATAAAAAATTTGTCGGAACAATTTTTATTACTAAAGGAGGTTACTCTCTCCCATGGGTAGTTAAGGGTGGGGCCTGCAGCCACTTAATTACCCAAGTGAGGAGGTTAGAGAGGTGGGGCCCACATGAGCCCCACCATTTAATTTTCTATGACCTCATTTATTCCCCTATTGTTTCCTTGACATTTCCTCCATTAATATCCCTTGTTTAATTATTGGGTAACTCCTTGTATTGATTAATGAGGAACCTTCCTTTTCCCCTTTTTCATTTAAACTTCCAACGTGTTTAATTATGGGGAAACTTCTCTCTCCCTTATTTTTTCAACACTTTTTAATTAGTGTGGTGAATTAATTACGAGAGAGTTTCTTTGCGTGTGAAATTAAATAATAGGAGGAACCTATTATTTAATTTTTGGAGAGCATCGTTGGAGAAGGAAAGAATGTGGAAGAACTCTTGAGATTTGGACGAAGAACACCGGCCTCCAATGAAGAACGACGAAGAACGCCGGTTCCTCGGATATTGATGAAGCACCACCAATCTTCTTCTCTGCGACAAGAGAGGAGACGTCGCTTCCACCTCGGTACACTCCGACGTCACCTTCGTTTCCTTTCACCGCGACGCCATCTACCGCAACGCTGTCTATCGCGATGCCGACGAACACCTTATTTGTTGAGGTAGGGGTTATTTTATGTTCATGATTAATTTAACGTTCTTCGTTAAATAAATTGGCCGCTTGTTATCGACATAACAGGAGGATATTGGACCGCACAAACATGGTCGATCCTCCTCCCCTTTATTTTGTTGATCCTTGTTGAACTTACGGCAAAGGCGGTGCGGTGTCGTTGCACCGTGTAGGAACGAAAAGGGACCGCAGCTGGAGTGGGCCGCGGTGGAGGTGCGCAGCTCCGTCGTGCCGTGCCGGTGAGACCAAAGGAAGCCATGTCCAGGAGTGGGCCGTGGCGGAGGGGCGCGGCGCCTTCGCGCCGTGCCGGTCGGACAGAAGCCGCGGTGGCTTCTCAAAGGGGAGGCCGGACGAGCCGGCCGCTAGCGCCACCTGGAGGCGGGACCCCTTGGGTCCCACGGATTACACAAGGTCGACCTTAATGGCTGGCCATTCCAGAAAAGCCGGGGGTTGAAACCCCCAGCCAGCACAAGGAACGACGACCCCCTTTGCGCCCCGCTCGGCCAGCGCCGAGCCGCCCCGCTCGGCCGGCGCCGAGTCGCCCGCACTGGGTCGGACCGCCCGTGCCAGGCTGGGCCACCAGCGCCGGCCCGGTCCGGGCCACACCCAAATTGGCCGGACCCGGACCCGGGTTGGGTCGACCCGGTTCGGGCCGACCCAGGGGGTATCGGCCCGGGTCGGACCGGGCTCGAACCCCCTATTTTCAGACAGATCCGTTCAAACACCCATAACATGGGCTAAGGAACTTCTATTCATGCACCGTCAGTTGATTAGTGATCTTTGGATCGATACGGTCGTTTCAGTATATTACACTCAAGGTTTCGGTGAACTTTGGGTACAACCGGGTTGGTTCGAACACGAAACCAACCAGGCCCTCGGAGCGGAAACGCTTATAACTCGAGCTCCAAACATCTGATTGATGTGTCATCGACTTTGTTGGATTCCTCTTAGTGATATGGTTCTTTTGGCATACTCTGCTTGAGGTTTGGACACAGATGTAGTACGGTTGGGTTGGTTTTAGCTTAAAAACCATTCGAGCCCCTGGGACGAAAGAGCTAATAACTCTCAGATCGGGTGTCTGATTGACGTGTCGTTTGTCGCATTGAGTTCCTATTGGTGAGACGGAACTTTGGGATACATCAACTCCGGACTTCGTGTCAGTTGATGTATCGACCCCCCTTGGCTCGCGGAGCGGACCCTCCCAGAATCGAGCATGCTGTGTGCGGGAACCCTAGAGCTGGCTGCGATTGCGACGATGACGGCTGCACTTGGATCATCCATTGGTTCGGCAGCAAGGATGAATGTACTTGGATCCTCCGTAGTTTC
This sequence comes from Viscum album, assembly GCA_963277665.1. NCBI lineage: Eukaryota > Viridiplantae > Streptophyta > Magnoliopsida > Santalales > Viscaceae > Viscum > Viscum album. The sequence goes on from OY728127.1 coordinate 449,688,422, forward strand.
GACAGCGAGGAAGACTGTACTTGGATCCCCCATGGGTTCGGCAGTGAGGACGACTGTACTGGGATCCTCTGTGGGTTCGACAGTGAGGACTATTGTACTTGGATCCTCTGTGGGTTCGACAGTGAGGATGACTGTACTTGGATCCTCCATGGGTTCAAAAGTGAGGACGAATTTACTTCGATCCTCCGTGGGTTCGGCATCGAGGAAGACTATTCTTGGATCCTCCGTGGGTTCGAAAGCGAGGACGAATGTACTTGGATCCTCTGTGGGTTCAACTGTGAGGACGACTGTACTTGGATCCTCGGTGGGTTCGACAGTGAGGATGACTGTACTTGGATCCTTCGTGGGTTCGACAGCGAGGACGACTGTACTTGGATCCTTCGTGGTTTCGGCAGCGAGGACGACTGTACTTGGATCCTCCGTGGGTTCGGCAGTGAGGAAGACTGTACTGGGATCCTCTATGGGTCCGACAGTGATGACTACCATTCTCTTATCCTACGTGGGTCTGGCAGTATTGACCTCTGTACTTGTATCCTGAGTGGGTCTGACAGATTAGTTGATCTTGTATCCTATGTGGGTCTGACAGCTTACCTGGTCTTGTATCCTATGTGGGTCTGACAGCTTAGATGAATCAGTGGCTACATCTGATCGTCTCTATCACCTTACTAAGTGTATACCTGTGTGAGGTGAGTCTTGATTCTCAATCATTATCATTGATGTGGTTGTGCTTTCCTATGTGGACTGGGTTGTGATTTCCTATGTGGACTGGGTTATGCTTTCCTATGTGGACTGGGTTGTGCTTGGGCTTGGGAGTTGGAGCCAAACTGTAACTGATGACTTAGGTATATGTATGGGCATATACCTAAGTAGTGTTATTGATACTTCGTGATTGTATATTTCCTTTGTGGTTTATCCTTCATGGATTCTGAGAGACCTTCGGGGGTCTTGGGGTACCTAATGAGTATTGTATACTCACCCCTGCACGGGCTATGACCGCACTACGTTGGGTTGGATACAGACGACGGACAGCACTGATCGAGGTGGAGGCTTGTGGAGCTGGTCGGTACCCAGAGGTGGACCACTTGGCAGGATGTACACGGAGCAGGCGGTCGGACCGAGGAGCTGAGGAGACTATCTGTACCCACCCTTCAGGTGGTATTTTCGGAGGATGACTCAGTGTTGTTGTTTTACTTTCTGCTGCTGTAGTTTCCTTTAAGTTGTACTATACTTTCAGTTGGTTTTGTATACTGGCCCATTTACTTCTTCAGCACTTACCTTGTACTCCGTTTTTCTTAGTATTTACTTCGCTTGCATACTCTGTTGTGTATGTTACTTCATAAAAGCAATGCCTTCCCTTCTTTTGGGATTTACGTCTTTGGTGCTAGTCGCCATCCCCTGGCCTATGGAAGGTGGGCTTGGGGTAGTCACGACAAGGGCCCCGAGGACGGGTCGTGACATCTTGTTTCAAACGATGAGTATTGAAGATGACTTGGTCACACCTGAAGCGCTAGAATAAACTTCTAGAGAATCACATGATCCATAAAGGATAAAATATATTTTTAATTTGTCTTTATAGATTAACCAAAATCAAAATGGTTGGTACAAGATCTGATGATCCCAAAAAATGATAATCCTTTATATAAAGAAATACTAATCTTGATTTCTAAAATTAAACCAATAATACCCAAAGTTTTATAAATACCATTCAATAAACATTGTCCCTAAAATCCTTCAATATAATCCAAACTAATATTTAAACCCAAAACTTAGAGTAATTTGATTTCGTAGTCTTTCAGGTTAAATTGTATCTCTAAATAACATCAACTACTCTTAAAGCACTACTACAAACATGGATTTTATTAGCGCTAGAAAAGCGCATTAACAGCGCTAAAAAAAGAGTTGTTAATCGAGGTGAAGATAAAGGGGGTCCCTTTTATCAATGCTCAGAAAAGTGCAGATAAAGACCCCTTTTATCAGCACTAAAAAAAGCGCTGATAAAACTCAAAAAAAAATAAATAATAAATAAATAATAATTTATATTCGGGGGGGATTTTAACAGTGCTTGACCCCCCCCCCCCTTTATTAGCGCTAGGCAGCCCCCTCCAACTCCTGCACGCTGCCCTTGCATGTGCATCCTGCACTTGCCTATGCGCCCCTCCTTGCTTCCACCTGGATTTGAACCCGCGACCTCCACCTTGCGCGCCTCCACCTTTACCACTAAGTCATTTCGTTTTTTTATCTATTTAATGATACATCTATTTATTTATATATATATATATAGTTATATTTATTTGTATATTAATATAGATTCATATTAATATAAATATATTTAGTTATATTAATACATATATATTTATTCATATAGTAATATATATATTTATTTCTTCGTATATTAATATATATTTATATTTATTTATATATATATATATAGCTATATTTATTCATATATTAATATAGATTCATATTAATATAAATATATTTAGTTATAGTAATACATATATGTTTATTCATATATTAGTATATATATATTCATTCGTATATTAATATATATTTATATCTATTTATATATATATTTGTAGTTACAATTTTTTATCCATATATTTATTTTTATATTAATATATATTTATAAGATTAGTTTTAAATACATTTATAAAAGTCTTTTATGTGTGTTTATAAATAAATAAATACATACATACATACATATATACAACACACACACACATATATATATTTACGAATAAATACATATATATGTGTATTTGAAAAGCCATAGAATATTAAAACGACTATAAATTATAATCCAGAAGCCCATTTCAACTCTACAACCAGTAAAATTGAATAAAATGAAACAATATTCGATATTATATGTGGTACAGGGCTAACGGACATCTCGATCAGAAGTTATACCTGTTTGAATGTTAACAAATCGGGGTATGCCGACTAAAAACTCAGTTTTTGAGGGATTCTGGGCCTTTTGTGGCCTAGAAAAATGTGAAAGTGGATCCTCCTAGGTCACTAGTGCGTAGATCTCATCACAGGCTTCAATTTGATATGTTGTAGAGCTCAAACGGACACCCGGATCAAAAGTTATGACTTTTTGAAGTTTGAGTTACATTTTCAACGTATTTTAGATCTTTTATTATTATTTTTGATTTTGTGTGTCTTCAAATTGTTATTAAATGATTATTAATTGATGATAATTAGTAAATTATTAATTAATAATATTTTTTAAACAAATTAAAGCCATTTTCACTAAATTTATTATATATTAAATGTAGTAGTCTATTTATACTTTTCTAAAACGTATTTAAAAAATATATATTATATTTATATCAATATAAATATACTTATATAACAATATATTATTTTTCATGATTTTTTTTAAATATAAAATTTATCATCACTAGGAAAAAGCACTGATAAATCCCCCCATTATTAGCACTACTAAAAAAAGCGTTGATAAAGGGGTCCCCTTTATCAGTGCTAAAAAAAGCGCTGATAAAGGGAGGGCCTTTATCAGCGCTAAAAAAAGCACTGATAAAAGTTCACTATTAACAGCACTTTTTTTAGCACTGTCAAAAGTGCCCATTTATCAGCACTTTTTTTTAGCACTGATAAAGGCCCCACTTTATCATCGCTTTTTTTTAGCGCTAATAAAGGGTGGCGCTGCAGAAACCCAGTTTTGTGGTAGTGAAGTCACATACTTAAAGTAATTAACCAAATCACATATTCTCTATGATGGGTTAATCATTTCCATAAATAACCAAAATCGATATAAATCCACAATAAAAACATAGATAAAAATCCACCATTAATCCTCAAATGAAATCTCATAGTAATCTATTTTCCTTAGGTATATAGTGTTCCTAACTGATTGAACATCTTCCAAAATAACATTTATCACTTAATCACCAAATCATTTTCCTATACTAAGGATATCCATTTGATAAGATATAAGATCCCAAATCAACTTATTATTGATCAATAAAATCATTTAACTAAAAATAATTAGTCACACTAACTAGGGACTTCACGTAGTCTAGTGGTAGGTGATAAATCTCAATCACACTCTGGTTGTGGGTTCGATTCCCGCAGCTTCATCCAACGTGACGGGTTGTTACATGGTCTGCCTATTGTCCTTTTTCAAAAACTATATTTTATAACATTCCCAAAATGATAAAAATTATTCAAAATAACCATAACATAATTTCACCACAAATTTTATCTCATACCTTGCATTTTCATCCCAAAATTTAATAACTTATAACTTCCTCAAATTCAAGGATCATATAAACCCAAATGGTTATTTATAACTATAATAAAAAAGATAATTCTTTCTAAAATAGCATTTTAACATAACAAACTATAGGGTTACACATACAAGATAAAATTCTTCAAAAGTAATCCCATCAAAAAAGATCACTAATACTTTTAAACATTTCACCATCTATTTATTTCTACATAGGTTCTTCCTTGACCAAGAGGTTATCCTAAAGAATAGGGAATTCACTCGGGTAATGCCTAGGTCCCCTACATTTACAGAAAATTATTGAAAATGGATTCTTGGGATCATTTTTATTTTCTTCCATAGTACTCTTCATTTTTTCTCGGGAATTCTTTACATTATGTCCTTTTTTCCCACACATAAAGCATTTCTTTGTTCTATTGATACACTTTCCTAGGTGTCTCCTTCCACTTTTCCTACATGATGGAAATTGAGCTTTCTTTTCTCCATGGTATTTTTCTAAAAATATAATCAATAACATATATATTAACTAACTCTCGGACTCAACAATCCATTTCGTTGCTCATTTCCACCATCATGCCCACCTTGTACATCATGTTCAATGTTACTATGACTTCCTTGGAATCCATCCATTGACTAACACAAGAAATCATAATGTGAGTCATAAAATCATTTAGAGAATATCAAAAAACCTTATTTTAAATCTAAAACACCTTAGAATTAACCATGTTTATTTATTCTCATCTTATAATAAAATCATTCAAAAAGGTTTGTAAAGAAAATGTGAATTATCCTAAGTATATCCCCCAGGAGTGTCGTAACCAAGAGTGAAGCACGTCCAGTTTTCGTGTACTAGGATACCCTGGGTCAAGCCCGAAACTCCTTATAGGATTTTTTACTCCTAGGTACATTTGTGCCAGAGCCGCCTCTACCTACTCGTATCTAGAAATGGATGTATTTCTTGGAAAATCCATATTATATTTAAATTAAAAAAAATTGGATGTTCTTCTATACTAATCCTTAATTTCTATCTTAGGGGAGTGTTTCCAAATCAGAGTTTTTTTCTAAATATAGCTTCCATGGTTTGTACTAAACTTCCTATGATACCAACTTTAATGCCCCGACCCCATTTACCTAGAATCAGTGCATTATTATATAACATTAGCATGATACAAGGAATCATGTCCCAAAAGACCGATCAGTTTAGTATCCTTAGAAGTACTAGATACATACATAAGTTTTACATTACATCATGAAATAAAAAACAAAAACATTGTGTCCCCTTTGAACACTCTTATATCTCTTAGCCTATTCCTATAGGTTAATCTTAATACACTTCTTTGCATCCTGAGAAAAATAAAACATAATAAAGGGGTGAGTTAGGATTCTCAGTAAGGATAACAATATAGTAGAAACTGTCATAAATAAGAACAAACATTTAATGCAATGTATAAGAAAAGAACACAAGAATTTTTAAACTTAAACTTCAACATAATATGGAAAAGATAAATCAAATAATGTAATTTAGGTGTTCACATGGATATTCTACTAGTAGAATAATCACATGTAATATAAATATCCAATTTCATAATGATGGAATGCAAAATTCCAGACTTCATAACAACTTAGTCAAGGCCTTGTAACAAGACTAAAAATTAGATTTTTTTCAAGGTCTTATGCCAAGACACTAGTTTGTCTCATGAGACATACCGATGCATCGAGGAGCTATAGCGGGCTCCACCCATCACTTACTAAGTTCAATGCATTCCTTATATGAAATGGTGAATCATAATCTAAAAAATCGTATTAAAACTAGCATACGAAATGTCAATACTTTAACCATAAATGATGAATGGTTTAAAAATAACACAGTCAAACATAACTCATTTAATAAAATATAGAAGATTGTATTATAATAAATTAACCTCAATCTATAATAATGAAGCATATTTACATAGATGAAAATAATCATCAAAACTATTTGAGAGAAATATCCCCCTTTTTCATGAAAACATTTAAAAGTATCATTATTTATCAAGAAGTTGTTTAAAATAGATTTTTGAATAAAAGTGTCCCATGCCACTTTTAAACTTTTAAAAGGAATTTTAATTTTAAAACATTAATTTCCATATAAATAAATCCTTAAAATCATTTTTAAAACATGGACATTAATGAGAAATATTTAGAAGAATAAATTTTTAAAACATTTATAATGATATTTTAGTTAGTGTTCCTAACCAAATGAGAGATGCTTGAATACAAATAATTGAGGTAATAAAAACTTAATAATATCATGAGAATAAAAGGATTCATGATATATTATGTCAAAGTAAAGTATATACACCAAATAAAAGTTAATTGGCGCATGACAACAAAGAAGTCTCAATGGAATGTATGTTGAGATGAAATCCCTTATAAATATTGTACCCTTATGTTAAGGATAAATCAATTAAATAATTATGTGAGACAAATATAAAAGCACTAAAAATGATTGGATATTCAGGGTAGAAAAATCAGAGTACATTCACAAATATTCTTTTAACAACAACACCAATGACTTGGATGTTTAACTCAATTAATGAAATTGACTTAAGATTACTCTTATCAAGTTCATATCGATGACTTAAGAATTTATCAATAGAATAATTATGTGTGTAAAAATAATAACCACACAAAGGGGAGTGAAAATTACTACATAAATAAATAAATAGTTATTTCACACATAATCTTGGAGTAAAATAATCAATTAAGTTTGCGTAAAACCCGTGGAAATTGAAATTAGAAATTCCCTTACCGATTTGGTGACTTACAAAACATACAACCCATGAATGAAGGATCATAAAATGAATATTTAAATACCCATAAATTAAATTATATTACATAATAAATACAATAATGGGAAGTACATACACCACACAAAAGTAAATAATATCAATATAGCAAGAATCTCACAGAAATAAGAAGTGAGATGAAAACCCCTTACAATGTTGTAATCAATCGAGTCGTATGACCAAAAGTTAATAAACACCAAATTAATAAAATAATTCCATGAATATAAAGATAATAATGATAATATATATCATATGGCAGTACACAATACACCATATGAAATAAATAAGTGGCGAACAATGGAAATCTCACAGAATTAAAAGTGAGATAAGAAACCCCTTACCTTGTACTTTTATTTAGTATATGGTAGGTTAACCTCCTATATAATGGTGAAATAATTGTTATTAAATTATAAAAGAACCAAATACATAAATATGATATCATATATGATCTTATAATATGGATTTGTTAATAATATTTCAGTAGTATCATCATTTCGGGTGTTAACTAATTTGTTTTCCTTAATTTACTTGGTTACGTAAGCCATGTTTGTTATGGATATGATGTATTTGATTCATATAAAGAATGATATTATGTTCATAAACATTATTTTTAATCATAAAATGAAAATTATTCTTGAATTGTTACAATGGGGAATGAATCTCATCGTGTTCATAGAGACGGTAATCCGTACGTACGCACGAGCGACAATATCATTATATTGATGGTGAAATATTATGTAATTAGAAGGTATATCATATATACATAATCATTATCATGTTATATTTATTATTTACATCATTTATACTCATTATTTAGTATTTGGTTTTTGTGAAAATCATAACAGCATGATTACTTCAAAAAATAATTATTTAATCAACCCTAAAATTTAATATTAACTTATAAAATTAATGTAATTCATCAAAAAGCTCAAATTATATTAATTTGGATATTTATAATATCAATTATTTTAATCTTTCATTAATAAGGTAATTACTGCATCATCGTTGTGTCATAAATAAATTTAATTATTTAATGACTAAAAATGATAAATAAAATACCATTAAGTAGGAAATATTTTTATCTTTATAATTAATATTTATAGTCAAATTTATCTTATGTATAACCCTATATTTAAAATGCTTTAGTTATTAAAGTTTGAATTTAACTCTTATCACTCTTCTTTAAATAAAATAATAATAAATGTCCAAATCTAATCCAAGTGGACCAAAACGGGTCATATTTTATTCCTAAGGTTTTTTTTTGTCTAATTACATTTATCCAATAGAATTATAACTTGTGTTATTGTAATTATAATATCATTTTTACCCTTAATTACCCTATTAATATTTAACCGTGGTAAAAAAAAGTCAAAAAGTTACTATTCATCAAAAATTATTTTGATATTATTGAACCACATTTTTCTTACTGATATCAACAGTGTCTCTCATATTTTTGAAATTCAACTCACAAAATTGGTAAAATTAAGTTTCTTGCAAATTTGCAGATGCTCCTAAAAGGTGGGTAAAAGAGAGTAAAAAGTTCAATAAAATTTTATAGATATAATTTTATTATAAAATGAATCCAATGAATTACATTGAACTTATATAGGTATTATATATCTATTTTGACTTAAAATAAATATAAATAAAATAAATAATTATTTAAATAAAAAGTCGGTTTTAAACTATAAAGTAGTGTTTTCCACTATTCATCAAAAATTGAATGTTTTCAGAAAAATTCCAAAAAATCACCCTAAGATAATTTTGATATTATGAAATAAAAAATGAATTATATTTTACCAAATTCAAAACATATAAGATTCATTAGTTAATTTAAAATTAATTCTCGTTGTTGAAACTGAAAAGAGGTTTTTAAAAAAGTAAAAACTATAAAAAGATAGAAATGTGTTTATGTTAAATTTAAATGTGAAATTACTTATAATGACCTAAATTGTATTAAATGATAAAAATATAATCTAAATATACTTCCAAACCATTAAAATGCATAATTTAACCCCATAAATTATTTCGATTAAATAAGTTGTTTTCAATTAAAATTTAGTATTTTTTAGAATTCATCAAAACATGAAAGTAATAAGAAAAGTACCAAAAATTTATTCAAAATAAATTTTTATGTCCCGGTTCTAAATAAAATTTAATTTCATTAAATTGAATATATAAAAGTGTCAAATATTAGTTTTAAAAAATGTTTTCCATTAGAAGGTTGTAAAATTGTATTTTTTAAAAATACTTCTTTTATCTGAAAAAAATGAATTTGTTCTTATATTATGTCTGAGAAACACTATATATGGACTCTAAAATTATATAGAGTATATAAAATTCAAAATTCATTTAATACTATTCATAACCACTTTTGAACGACTAGTTTGGTAAGTCATGGTGCACTCAAACTCAGTGTTGCGTGCAGTGCAAGCTATTGAATTACTTTAAAGAAAATAACTTACTATAAAATCTTGGGGTGTTACATTCTTCCCACCTTTTGGAAATTTCTTCCCCGAAATTTTAAAATTGGGCTTGGAAACTTCATTAAAAGTACCATGTCAGAAAAAGAGTCAATAAATCTATCACTTTAAAAGAAAAAAAAGAAGTACAAAGGTCACCCGAGATAACCCATACTAGGATTCCATGTAGGAAAACATGGGTATGGAAGATAAACTAAGTGTCAAGTTCTGATGGAGAGTGATAGAAAACATGATTAGAAGAAAGTTAACAATAAGAAAACCACAAACTTTTGATTGGATAAATAGTCTTTAGTTTCCCAGTAGGAAAAGTAAACGGACGACATTTTTTTTTTTAAGTTCCATTTCATAATGTTGAGGAATTTATTTATGAGATTGACCAAGAGCATAAAGAGATATACTTAATTTTTAATTAGAGTTTCATCCTTTAATAAATTTCTACCACTAACTCATCATCTTTTTTAAACGATGAGTATTCAAGATGACTTGGTCACACCTGAAGCACTATAATAAACTTCTAGAGAATCACATGATCCAAAAAGGATAAAATATATATTTACTTTGTCTTTAGAGATTAACCAAAACTGAAATGGTTAGTACAAGATCGGATGATCCCCAAAAAGGATAATCCTTTATATAAATAAATACTAATCTTAATTTCTAAAATTAAAGCAATAATACCCAAATTTTAATAAATACCATTCAATAAACAATTGTCCTTAAAATCCTTCAATATAATCCAAACTAATATTGAAACCCAAAACTCAGAATAATTTGATTACGCAGTCTTCCACATTAAATTGTATCTTCAAATAACATAGACTACTCTTAAAGTCACATACATAAAGTAATCAACCTAATCACATATTCTCTATGATAGGTTAATCATTTCCACAAATAACCCAAATCGATATAAATCCACATAGATAAAAATCCACCATTACTCCTCAAATGATATCTTATAGTATTGTATTTTCCTTAGGTATATAGTGTTCCCGGTAGAGTGAACGTCTTCCAAAATAACATTTATCACTTAATCACCAAAATCATTTTCCTATACTAAGGATATCCATTTGATAAGACATAAGATCACAAATAAACTTATTATTTATCAATAAAGTCATTTAACTAAAAAGAATAAGTCACACTAACTAGGGACTTCACATAGTCTAGTGGTAGGCGATAAATCTCAATCACGCTCTAGTTGTGGGTTCTATTATCACATCTTTGTTTGATGTGAAGAGTTTTCACACAGTCTTCATGTTTTCCTTTTTCAAAAACAATACTTAAAACATTCCCAAAATGAGAAAAAATCATCAAAATAACCATAACATAATTTCACCACAAATGTTATCTCATACCTCCCATTTTCATCCCAAAATTTAATAACTTATAATTTCATCAAATTCAAGGATCATATAAATCCAAATGGTTATTTATAACTATAATAGAAAATATAATTCTTTCTAAAATATCATTTTCACATAACAAACTACAGGGTTACACATACAAGAGAAAAGTCTTCCAAAGTAATCCCATCAACAAAGAGCGTTAATACTTTTAAACATTTTGGCATCCATTTATTTCCACATAGGTTCTTTATTGGCCAAGAGTTTATCCTAAAGAATAGGGAATTCACTTGGGTAATTCCCAGGTCCCCTACATTTACGGAAAATTATAGTAAATGGATTCTTAGGATCATTTTTATTTTCTTCCATAGTACTCTTCATTTTTCCTTGGTAATTCTTTACTTTATGTCCTTCTTTCCCACACATAAATCATTTATCTATTATATTGAGACACTTTCCTAGGTGTCTCCTTCCACATTTCCTGCATGATGGAAATTGAGCTTTCTTTTCTCCATGGTCTCTAATGCTGGAGCTCTTATCATTCACTACCTTTCTCTTCTTTTTTGACTTCTGGAGTTGGTTAATATATATGTTGTTGATCACATTTTTGGAAAACTGATTTCGCATGAACATGATATATTTTACACCTATAAACAATACATTTCTTTGCTCACTTCAACTATCGTACCCACCTTGTACATCATGTTCAATGTTACTATGACTTCCTTGGAATCCAGCCATTCACTAACACAACAAAGAATAACATGAGTCATAAAATCATTTAGAGAATATCATAACACCTTATTTTAAATCTAAAACACCTTAGGATTAACCAAGTTTATTTATTCTCATCTTATATTAAAATACTTTAAATCATTTTGTAAAGAAAATGTGAATTATCCTAAGCATATCCCTCGAGAGTGTCGTAACCAAGAGTGCAGCAAGGCCCGTTGTCGTGTACCAGGATACCCCACCCAGGTCAAGCCCAAAACTCCTTGTCAGAGTTTTCCCTCCTAGGTACATCTGTGCCAGAGCCTCCTCTACATGATCGTATCCAGATATGGATGTATTTCTTGGAAAACCCATATAATAATTACATTACCAAAATTTTTGGATGTTCTTCTATACTAATCCTCAATTTTTATCTTAGGGTAGTGTTTCCTAATCATAGTTTTTTTTCTAAATCTAGCTTCCAATGTTTGTATTGAAATTACTCTGATACCAACTGTAATGCCTCAACCCCAGTTACATAGAATCGATTCATTTTTAAATAACATTGGCATGATACTAGGAATAATGTCCTCAAATACCGATCAGTTTAGTAGCCTTGGAAGTACTAGATACATAGATAAGTGTTACATTACATCATGAAATAAAAAAAACAGCATTGTGTCCCCTTTGAACACTCTTATATCCCATAGCCTATTCCTGTAGGTTAATCATAATATACTTCTTTGCATACTGGGAAAAATAAAACATAAGAAAGGGGTGAGCTCAAACTCTTTGTATGGATAACAATATAGCGGAGACTATCATAAATAAGAACAAACATTTAAGGCAATGTATAAGACAAGAACACAAGCCTTTTTAAACTTAAACTTCAACATAATATGGAAAAGATAAATCAAATAATTTCATTTACTACTTCACATGGATATTCTACTAGTCGAATAATCACATGTAATATCAATATCCAATTTCATAATGATGGAATTCACAATTCCAGACTTCATAAGCACATAGTCAAGGCCTTATGTCAAGACTATAGATAAGATTTTGTCAAGGCCTTGTGCCAAGACACTAGTCTGTCTCAAGAGACCTACTGATGCATCGAGAAGTTATAGTGGGCTCCACCCATCACTTACTAAGTCCAATTCATTCCTCATATGAAAGGGTGAAACATAATCTAAACATTCGTATTAAAACTAGCATACGAAATGTCAATACATTAACCATAAACCATGAATGGTATAAAAATAACACATCCACAGTCAAACATAACTCATTCAGTACAATATTGAAGATTGTATTATAATAAATTAACCTGAATATAGAATAATGAATTATATTTACATAGATGAAAATATTCATCAAAACTATTTAAGAGAAATGTCCCCATTTTTCTTGAAAACATTTAAAAGTAGCATTATTTATCAAGAAGCTGTTTAAAATAGATTTTTTAATAAAAGTGTACCATTCCACTTCGAAACTTTTAAAAGGAATTTTAATTTTAAAAAATTAATGTCCATATAAATAAATCCTTAAAACCATTTTTAAAACATGTACATTAATGATAAATATTTAGAAGAATAAATTTTTAAAACATTTAAAATGATATTTTAGTTAGAGTTCCTAAAAAAATGAGAGGCTCTTGAATATGAATAATTGAGGTAATAAAAACTTAATAATATCATGAGAATAAAGTTATTCATGATATATTATGTCAAAGTACAGTATATACACCAAATAAAAGTGAATTGTCGCATAACAACAAAGAAGTCTCAAAGGAATGTAAGTTGAGATGAAATCCCTTATAAAGACAGTATCCTTAGGTTAAGGATAAATCAATGAAATAATTATGTGTGGAAAATATAAATACACTAAATATGATTGTATATTCAGTGTAAAAAAGTCATAGGACCTTCACACATATTCTTGTAACAACAACACCAATGACTTGGATGTTTAACTCAATGAATTAAATTGAGTTAAGATTACTCTTATCAAGTTCATATCGATGACTTGAGAATTTATCAATGGAGTGATTATGTGTATAAAAAGAATAACCACATAAAGGGGAGTTGAAATTACCACATAAATAAATAAATAGTTATTTCACAAATAATCTTGGAGTAAAATAATTAATGAAGTTTGCGTAAAACCCAATGAGTGGAAATCGAAATTAGAAATTCCCTTACCGATTTGGTGACTTACAAAACATACAACCCATGAAAGAAGGATCATACAATGAAGATGAAAATACCCATAAATTAAATTATATTACATAATTAATACAATCATGGGCAGTACATACACCACACAAAATGAAATAGTGGCAATATAGCATGAATCTCACGGAAATAATAAGTGAGATGAAAACCCCTACCATGTTGCAATCAATCGATTCGTATGACCAAAAGTTAATAACCACCAAATTAATCACATAATACCAGGAATATAAATAGAATCATGATAATATATATCAAAATGAAGTACACAATACACCACATTCAATAAATAAGTGGCAAACCATGGAAATATCATAGAATTAAAAGTGATATTAGAAACCCATTACCTTCTACTTTTCCTTAGTATAGGTTAGGTTAAGCTCCTTTATAATTGTGAAATCATTGTTATTGAATTATAAAATAACTAAATAAGTAAATATTATATCATATATGATCTTCTAATATGGATTTGTTAATAATATTTTAGTAGTATCATCATTTTGGGTGTTAACTAATTCATTTTCCTTTATATGCTTTGTTAGGTAAGCCATGTTTGTTATGGATATGATGTATTGGATTTATATACATAATGATATTATTTTCATAAAAATTATTTTTAATCATAAAATGAAAGTTATTTTTTAATTATTACTATGGGGAATGAATCTCATCGCGTTTGAGGAGACGGTAATTTGTACGTATGCACGAGCGACAATAGCAATATATTGATGGTGAAATCGTATGTAATTGGATGGTATATCATATAAACATAATAATTATCATGTTATAATTATTATTTACATAATTTATACTCATTATTATATCCATCAAAATAATGGAAGTGTTTGAATAACAAACTACACCTCGACATGGAGACGGAAGTCGTACGTACACACGTATGGTGACTTTGTCATTTATAGGATGGATAGAATAATGAATATGGTTGTACCATATTTATAAAAACATCACAGTATGTAGAAGGTACTGGAGTTATTATTTTGGTATGGAAATAAAAAAAGAAGAAGTGGAAGAAGAAAAGAACTTGAAAGAGGGTGGTGAAATTATTACCTCTTCCATGGGTGTTTCCTTTTGAGTTGATCAAAAGGGCTCCTTAGGTTGGCTTTATGATAAAATTAAGGACTATAGGTTTATTTGAGGGAAGTTAGGAGTATTTTTTGGCATGGTTTGGCCGAGCCAAATGGCTTTGGAGATGTGAAATTAAGATAAAGGGATGTACCCTTTTATAAGAGAGGTGAGGGTCACTTTAGGAAAACCTTGAAATATTATTTTATAATAAAATCATTTTCGGTTTCTAATGGATCCAAAATGATTTACTTAAAATATATGGTATTTATGGTTCTAAAACCTCTCAACAAATAGGTTTTATACAAGTTTATGTTACCATTTTAACCTTATCTTTTAGATTTAACTCTTAGTTAAATAGTTTAGCTTTTACCGTGTCTTCTTGTATTCTTACACTATATGGTTAATAAACTTACTCTAAACATCCACGAGAACATAAAGTGGTTCATTAATGACATATATAATATTATTTAAGACCTTTGGATGAACCTTATATTTTTAGGAATATTATATCAACCAATAATACAGTGTTTATTTTAAAAACACATTTATGTCAATTTTGACATTATTTAGTATTTGGTTTTGTGAAAATAATAAAAGCGTTATTAATTCGAAAAAAAATTATTTAATCAATCCTAAAATGTCATATTAACCTATAAAATTAATTTAATTCATTGAAAGTATCAAATTAAATTTATTTGGATATTTATAATATCAATTATTTTAATCATTCATTAATAAGGTAATTAATGCATCATCATTGTGTCATAAATAAATTTAATTATTTAATGAATAAAAATTATAAATAAAATATAATTACATAGGAAATATTTTTATCTTTATAATAAATTTTTATAGTCAAATTTATATTATGTATAACCATATATTAAAAATGGTTTAGTTATTAAACATTGAATTTAACTCTTTCAACTCTTCTTTAAATAAAATAATAATAAATGTCCTAATCTAATCCAAGTGGACCAAAAAGGATCATATTTTATTCTTAATGTTGTTTTTGGTCGAATTAAACTTATCCAATAGAATTAGGACATGTGTTAGTATAATTATAATATCATTTTTACCCTTAATTACCCTATCTAGTTTTAATCGTGGTAAATAAAATTCAAAAGTTTCTATTCACCAAAAATTATTTACTTCTTATTGAACTAAATTTTACTTAATTATATCTAACATGTCTCTCGGATTTTTGAAATTCAACTCACAAAAGTGGTAAAACTAAGTTTTATACAAATTTGCAAATGCTCCTAGAAGGTGGGTAAAAGACAGTAAAAAGTTCAATAAAATTTTATACATCTAATTTTATTATAAAATGACTCTAATGAATTAAATTGAACTTATATAGGTATTATATATATTTTTTGAATTAAAATAAATTTAAATAAAATAAATAATTATTTAAATAAAAAGTCGGTTTTAAACTATAACGTAGTGTTTTTCACTATTCATCAAAAATTGAATGTTTTCAGAAAAATAACAAAAAAATCACCCTAAGATAATTTTGATATTTTGAATTAAAAAATTAATTCTATATTACCAAATTCAAAACATATAAGTTTCATTGATTAATTTAAAATTAATCCCCGTTGTCAAAACCGAAAAGCAGGTTTTTAAAAAGTAAAAATTATCAAAAGATTGGCATGTGTTTATGTCAAATTTAAATGTGAAATTACTTATAATGACCTACATAGTATTAAATGATAAAAATATAATCTAATTATAGCTAAAAACCATTCAAATGCCTAATTTAACCCTATAAATTACTTCGATTAAAAATTTTGTTTTCAATTAAAATTTAGTATTTTTCAGAATTCATCAAAATATAAAAGTAATCAGAAAAGTACAAAAAAATGATTCAAAATACATTTTTATGTCTCGATTCTAAAGAAGAATTTAATTTCATTAAATTAAATATATAAAAGTGTCAAATATTGGTTTTAAAAAGGGTTTTCCATTAGAATCTGGAAAATTTTCATTTTTTGAAAAATACTTCTTTTATCTGAAAAAATGAATTTGTTCTTATATTATGTATAAGAAACACATAATAAGGGTTCTAAAATTATATAGAGTATATAAAATTCAAAATTCAGCTAATACTATTCATAGCCGCTTTTGAACAACTAGTTTGGTAAGTCATGGTGCTCTCAAACTCGGTGTTGCGTGTAGTGCAATCAATTGAATTACTTTAAAGAAAATAACTTACTATGAAATCTTGGGGTGTTACATTCTTCCCTCATTTGGGAAGTTGCATCCTCGAAATTTCAAAATTGGGCTTGGTAACTTCATTGAATGTCCCACATCGGAAAAAGAGTCAATAAATCTATCACTTTAAAATAAAAAAAAGAAGTACAAAGGTCACCCGAGATAACCCGTACTAGGATTCCATGTAAGAAAAAATGGGTATGGAAGATAAACTAAGTGTCATGTTCTGATGGAGATTGATAGAAAACATGATCAGAAGAAAGTTAACAACAATAAAACCACAAACTTGTGATGGGATAAACAGTCAACAGTTTCCTAGTAGGAAAAGTAAACGGACAACATTTTTTTGTTTTAAGTTCAATTTCATAAAGTTGAAGAATTTATTTTTGAGATTGACAAAGAGCAAAAATACATATACTTACTTTTCAAGTATAGTTTCATCCTTTAATAAATTTCTACTACTAAATCATATTTTTTTCAAAGGATGAGTATTCAAGATGACTTGGTCACTACTGAAGTGCTAGAATCAACTTCTAGAGAATCACATGATCCACAATGGATAAAATATATATCTACTTTGTCTTTAGAGATTAACCAAAACCAAAATGGTTAGTACAACATCAGATGATCCCCAAAAAGTAAAATCCTTTATATAAAGAAATACTGATATTAATTTCTAAAATTAAACCAACAATACCCGAGGTTTAATAAATACCATTCAATAAAAAATTGTCCTTAAAATCCTTCAATGTAATCCAAACTAATATTGAAACCCAAAACTTAGAATAATTTGATTACGTAGTCTTCCACATTAAATTGTATCTCCAAATAACATCGACTACTCTTAAAGTCACATACTTAAAGTAATTAAACTAATCACATATTCTCTATAATAGGTTAATCATTTCCATATATAACCCAAATCGATAAAAATACACAATAAAAACATAGATAAAAATCCACCATTACTCCTTGTTAGGTCCACAAGGATGAATACCCTGAGAGGGGGGTGAATCAGGGTATGACTAATTTAAAATTAACACCTGTTCTGATCTTGTTTCAAAGTTAAGAAAAACACTCTTCTCTCTCTTTCCTGTTGCACAATGTAAGCAGAAAGTAAAGCATGCACAGGACACAACGATTTTTACTTGGTTCACCCGCACTAGTCTACGTCCAAGGAGAATACGCCGACAAGTTGCCAGTCGTACCAAATTCCACTAAACTTCACTAGCTGTGGATTACAAGGTTTGGGTACAGTCACTCTGTCCCAGGCTCACTGCCTTTACAAGATTTAGGGTCATCTCACTACTTTATCAAGGTTCACTCCCTGTTTCTCTCTCTCTGGCTCACTACCGGTGGATAGGATCACCTTCTTCCTCTTCCTTTGCTCACTGCGTCGGAAAGGATCCACTCACAGTTTATAGACCTGTAGGTCTCTTCATTTGCATGAAGGAATGCATCTTTCTCTTTATGTAGATTCTCTGTTCAAGCCAAGCTTTCACCCGTAGATGAATCTCTCTCTGCACCAAAGGTATCGGGCAAACTTCCATCTTTCACACATCCCAAAAATCACTGCTGGAAATAAACCTTACTTGGCGTGCAAGTCAATCTCGGCGTGCAAGTATCGGTGCGCAAGTCACAACGGGTGCGCAAGTCCACCACACACACTTGCGCGACACAAGCTTCCTCAACTCCAAACTTGCGCGACTCTCTTCCTTTCACGCCCAAACCAATAATGGTGTGCAACTACCAACTGGCGCACAGCTTCTCATACTAGCACGCAAATCCTCACACTGGCGCACAACTCCACCTGCGCGATCACACACCACTTGTGCGACCACCACACCTGCGCGACGGGAGCTCTGATTTCTCAAAGTGTTGAACTCCGTTGAATAATGAAGGGGGGTGGTCCAGTATTTATAGGCAATTTGAACAACCTGCGCGATGGCGTGCAAGTCCCCCTCCGGCGTGCAAGTTCCTGCACGCAGCTCCCACTGCCTTAGCCTCTACTACGCTACACACTTGTGTGACAAAATCAACACTTGCGCGACCCACTTTCCTTTGAAATATTTTGAAGTTATGATTCGGAAAAACAACAGGTGCGCAAGTTCCCAAGCCTCCTAGGCATCGGCGTGCAAGTCTCTTCACGACGCACAAGTCACTTGCGCGACCCTTGTCCCTTTGCCATATTTTAATGTTATGATCTTCAAAAACATATGGTGCACAAGTTTACAAGACTTCAAGTACAAGGCGCACAATTCCCTTTGACAAAAACCACTTTTATTCATTTGACGATTTTCAGGCCCAAAAATTTGGCAAACACTAGAAAACAGTGCCACCTTGTATCTGTTCTTTTTGTACCGCCTCCAGATCATCTATCTCTTTGTCTAAGTTCTTGAATCAAACATGGATCGTTGACCACAGCTCTTGAACTTGACATTCCACCATGAAGTCCCCTTTGTCAACAAGTTTGTATGACATGGTTTGCTTTGTCAATAATCACAGCACAGTTTTCCACTTTGTCAATAAACACAATCACCTCAAAAATGCTTCAATGATACCTTGAGGGATTTTTTCCCAACAATCTCCCCCTTTGGTTTTGTTGACAACTCTTCCATCAAAAGATACATCATTGATTCTTCAGCCACCATTCGCCTCATTGCGATTCTAATAGCGATCAAGGATTTACTCAACACATACTATAAGCCCACATGAGCAATGCTCGGCATGAGAAACAAGAGTAAATGAAAAGTTCATCAATGAATCAATTCATCTCTTATACCCATTGTTGACACCAAACGGATACCAATTTTCACCAAACTAATACCAATTTTTGGAAATATTCTTCCAACACTACTTTTCTCTTCTTCTTTTATCATTATCCTCATTTGTCGTGATATCTATGCTTTGATCGATCACTTCTAGCATCGTCAGAGTTAAAACGCTCCCCATTTCTCATTGCTCCCCCTTTCTCACTGCTTCACTTGACAGCTTCTCCCCATATCAACCATGATTTCTCAAATAGCCACACTGTATCCCCCTTGAACAAACACTAATTTCTCCCCCTTTGTCAACGAACCATAAGGTCACTCCTTTGTAGTCTGTAACAGAGTAGAGAACACATATCAGAACAGTAGGGAAAAACACATCATACCTCAAGGAGAGGGGGTTTCACATCCACACTCTTTTAAGTGAGGGGAATCGACTGAACTCCCAGAGCCAGTCGATGCCTTTCGAATGCTTCCTTGGGTAAGGCCTTCATCAGAATATCTGCAACCTGTAACTCTGTAGGCACATACTGCAACTTCACAAGCCCTTTCTCCACCTTCTCCTTGATAAAATGATATTTTATCTCAATGTTCTTTTTCCTTGAGTGATGAACTGGATTTTTTCTAAGATTGATAGCACTTGAGTTATCACACTGGATTCTGATCGAAGAATTCACTTCAACTACCATATCATCAAGTTGTTACTTCATCCATAATAACTGTGTGCATGCTTGAGTGGCCGCAATATACTCAGATTCTGCAGTTCTTAATGAAATGCAATCCTTCTTCTTTCTTAACCAAGAAATACATAGTCCACCAAGATAGAATGCACCTCCAGACGTTGATTTCCTATCATCCGCTAAACCGGACCAGTCTGCATCAGTATATCCCAATAACTCTATCTGAGATTTGTCATTATATGTCAAGCCGAAGTCCACCGTGACCTTGATATACCGAAGTATTCTTTTCAATACAATCATGTGACTTTCCTTTGGATTACTCTGATATTTCGCTGCTTGGAATGTGGCGAAAACAATATCAGGCCTTGTCGCGGTCAATTACAACAAACTTCCAATAATTTTCCTATATTCTGTGATATTAACTGCCTTTCCATCCTCATCTTTTGATAATTTCATCTGGGTAGAAACCGGAGTCTTCATCTCATTGGAATTATCCATTCCAAACCTTCTCAAAACCTCCTTGGAATATTTGGATTGAGAAATGAAAGTTCCATTACTTCCTTGTGTCACCTATAAGCCAAGGAAAAATGTTAGCTCTCCAATCATTGACATTTCAAACTCATTTTTCATGAATTCAAAAAACTGTTTGCATTGAGCTTCATCTGATCCGCCAAAAACTATGTCGTCGACATAAACCAACACCATCATTCTTTGATTACTGTCATTACTGAAATAGAGATTGTAATAAACTTCCACATGCTGAAAACCAAGCTTCTTCAAGTACTGATCAAGCCTTGAGTACCATGCTCTTGGTTCTTGTTTCATCCCATACAATGCCTTCTTCATCCTGTAAACTTTTTTCTCATCCTCATGAATGAGAAAACCATCTGGTTGCTCAATATACACCTCCTCTTCCAGAACTCCATTCAAGAATGCATATTTGACATCCATCTGGAACACTTTGAACTTTATTTGCACTACTATGGCCAAAAATAATCTGATTATCTTCATCCTTGCAATAGGTACAAATGTCTCATCAACATCAATACCCTCTATTTGGGAGTACCCCTTGCACACTAGCCATGCTTTGTTCTGAACCACTACACCATACTCATTCATCTTGTTATGAAAGACTCATTTAGTCCTGATGAAATTCTTATCTACTGGTCTCGAAACAATCTCTCACGTCTGGTTCTTCTTGATTTGATCAAGCTCTTCATTAATATCCTAAACCCAGTTTTCATCTTCATCTGCATCGGAAAAAAATTTCAGCTCCACCTGAGATAAAAACAATGTTTGCTGTAATGAATTCATTCTTTGATTCTGAACTGGAGCTGTCTGATCACCAATGATATTCTGCCTATCAATTTCAGCCCGACTCTTTGGCTTCCTTACAGACACAGACTTGACACTTTCTTGTTCATCATCAGTATCTTCTTCTGAGTCAGCCTCTGCCACTTCTACTCCCCCTGTGTCACTTACCTCATCATCACTTTCATCCAAAAACTGTTCTCTAGGTTGTTGAGTATTCTGTTCATTTTCGACTATAGTGACATCATTGCTCTCAACAATTTTTCTCAGCCTTTTGTTTAAGCATTTATATGATTTACTTTTCCCTGAGTATCCAAGGAATATCCCCTCATCTCCTCGTGCCTCAAACTTCCTGTGATTTTCTTTGTTGAGAATGAAACACTTACTTCCAAAGATTCAAAAGTATTTCAATGTTGGCTTCTTTCTGTACCATAGTTCATATAAAGTCTTACCTTGCTTCGGACACAACAGAGACCTATTCGAAATATAGACCGATGTCAAAACTGCTTCCTTCCAAAATTTCTTTGATAGGTCTTTATCAATAAGCATCATTCTGGCCATGTTTTTGATGATCCAATTTCTCCTTTCAACCACTCCATTCTGTTGGGGAGTTCTCACTAATGAAACTTGATGCCCTATCCTGTGTTTCTCGAGATAGTCTTCGAATTGACTATTTGTGAATTCCATACAGTTATCAGTACGAAACTTCAGAATTTTCTACCCAAGCATCCTTTATAATTCCCTCCTATACTACTTTATGCAACTGAACACCTCTATCTTATGGGTAATGATGAATACCCAGGCCATTCTGCTATAATCATAAATGAAAAGGACATAGTACCTTTTCCCATTTATAGCTCGTGGTGAAATAGGTCCACATACATCAACATATACCAATTAGAGCACTCTAGATGATTTTTTTTCCTTTGGACTGTATGTTTTTCTGATTATCTTCCCTTGTTGACAAGCATCGCATGTATGAGTATGATCACATAATAGTTTGGGAAGGTCTCTAGCAGCATCACACTTTACCAGATCTTCCATAGATGGTTGGAATATATGGCCAAGTCTCTTTTGCCAGAACTAGTTTTCTTCCTCTCTGGATAAAATACATATATCTTCTTCCCCACTTACAAGGAAAATATTTCCCTTTGTCCTTTTTCCTTGCAGAAAAACTGCTCCATATTTTCCCGTGACAGTACAGGTCTTCTTGGTAAACTGTATAGAATGTCCTGAGTCACACAATTGATTGACACTGAGCAAATTGTGACTGAGACCTTCTATAACCAAGACATCAGCACATCTAATTTCTTTTCCCCCAAACCTAGCCTTTCCTGATCCAATTATCTTTAGGCCTTCATCATTTCCAAACTTAACAACTCCTTCTTTGTCATATTGTATGCTTGTAACCATATCCTTGTTGCATGTCAAGTGAGATGTACAACCACAATCAAGAATCCACACACCAGAATGATATGATGCTTTAAGGGTAATTTCAGTAACTACTGCCTTATCTGATCTCTTCTTCTTGGTCCATATTTTTGTCTCTATACTCGGTATAGATTGAGACTCATGATCATTCTCAGAGTACGATGGACCAGCTTCATCTTGCAGAGCTGCAACTCTGTTCTGAGCTTTTAACTCACTTTTCGGTTTATTGATATGCTGCTTGCGAACATTTTGATTCTGCTTTGGCACATTTCTCTGAATGATTGAAGTGTAGTACCTAGCCATGTGCCCAAATCCTCTACACCAAAAACAGTGTCCATAAAAATATATTTTGGAAAACCGTTCTCTATTTGGCTGTCACCTCTATTCTTGTTCACTTTTATATCTCTTGGTTATGGAACACACATACTGTGAATGTCCCATCTTCCCAAAAAAATAACACTTGATATAGGGTGCATTCCTTCGTGTTACTTCAGCACTACGATTTTCCCTTTGGGGTCTCTGAATATTCTGATTATGTTTTGTGCCCAAATCAACCTTCAATTTCGAGACGGGTGCTTGGAGTCTGACATCAACTGTCACATATTTTTGTTTCTTATCAATCCCTAAATCAACCTTAGTATTTGAGCTTTCTTGCTGATTCACTCCTGCTGAACTACAAGCATCCTCTATCATCTTCTCTGTCTTCTGAATGGCCTGCTTTTCTGATATCACATTGGGGGTCAAGATTTTTTCTTGATCCTTCATTTTTCATCACAGACTAGCCACTTCTTCTTCAGGCTCTTTGATACGTCTGACCTGCTCCTTTCCTGTGTTAGTCAAACAATCAATTTCCTTCTTTTGTTCCTCAATTTTAAGCTTATGCTCAACAATATTTTTTGAGCTCTCTGATGTTGAGAATTTTAGTCTTTTAATTTCTTCTAATATCTCAGACTTTTCTTCATCCTATTATTGCATATAGAGTTTGGAATCATGAACCACTTTATTGGCTTTCTTCGTTTTGGCTCTCCAAACGTCTATCTCTTCAAGAGCTGCTTCCAATTCGGCTTCCATATCAACTCTCCCTTCAAATTCTTCTTCTTCTTCAACATCAGCTTCTTCCTTTTTTTGAGAACTACCAACAATCACCACCAAGGCATTTACCCCACGATCTCTGCAATTTTCTATCTCCTCAACCTCTTCACCCTCAAACTCATCTGAACTTTCAAATTCTTGTGAAAGAATATTCTTCTTCTTGAAGAAATTTCTCTTGAATTGTTTCTTCCCTTTCACAAATGCTGAAGTCTTCTTCTTGGGAATTTCAACTTCATCATCATCATTATTGTTATCTTGAAACTTCTTGGGGCATCTTGCCGCAAGATGACCAACCTTTCCACATAGAAAGCATGCTAGTGGAAGTTTCCCTTTAAACTTTCATCTTCCTCTTTGCAGATTTGAAGAAAGGAATGACATCACCTCATCTATCTCTTCTTCTTCTTGAGAATCTTCAATGGTGATCTTATTCATGGACTTGAATGCCACTTCTTTGGATTTCCCCTTTTCCACAGCATCGTTATCATCATTTCTCATTTCATATGCAACAAGAGTGTTGTGCAGGTTATCCAATGTCAGTTCTTTTGGGTCTTTATCTTCCGAAACAGAAACGTATGGATTAATCCAAGGTGGAAGTTTTCTCAATATGCACTTAACAATTTTTATATCTTCGATAATTTCTCCAAGACCCCACATGTCTTCTACCGCAGCATTTACCCTATCAAAGAATGCATCAATAGGATCATTCGGGTTTATTATCAGATCTTCATACTTGTTCCACAACACTTGCAGCTTGGCCTATCTCACCTTTGTATCCCCTTCATATATATTCAAAAGTTTTTCCCACATGGAATGTGATGTTTTGAAAGACATCACCTTTGTATATATAGGATTGGATAGGGCTCCCCCTAAGGCATTAATAGATTTTGCATCAGCATCCAGCTCTCTACACTCAGCTTTTGATAATGCACCACTGTTGATGTCAGCTATTATACCATGCATTGCTGCTATGAACACATCCATTCCTAAAGATCGTAAGTAGTGTTGCATCCAATTCTTCCATAGCTGAAAATTGTTTCCATAGAATATCAAAATCCCTTTATGATTAGTGACCTCCATTGAGAGAAGAACTACTGTCAAACTTTCCCTCTGATACCAATTGTTAGGTCCACAAGGCTGAATACCCTAAGAGGGGGGTGAATCAGGGTATGACTAATTTAAAATTAATGCTCGTTATGATCTTGTTTTGCAGTTAAGAAAAACATTATTCTCTCTCTTTCCTGTTTCACAATGTAATCAGAAAGTAAAGCATGCACAGGACATAATGATTTTTACTTGGTTCACCCGCACTGGGCTACGTATAAGGAGCATACGCTGAAAAGTTTCCGGTTGTACCAAATTCCACTAAACTTCACTAGTTGTGGATTAGAAGGTTCGGGTATAGTCACTCTGTCCCAGGCTCACTTCCTTTACAATATTTAGGGTCAGCTCACTGCTTTCCCAAGGGTCACTCCCTGTTTCTCTCTCTCTGGCTCACTTCCGGTGGAGAGGATCACCTTCTTCCTCTTCCTTTGCTCACTGCATTAGAAAGGATCCACTCACAGTTTATAGACCTGTAGGTATCTTCATTTTCATGAAGGAATGCATCTTTCTCTTTATGTAGATGCTCTGTTGAAGCCCAAATTTCACCTGTAGATGAATCTCTCTTTGCACTGAATGTATTAGGAAAACTTCTAGCTTTCACGCAGCCTGAAAATCACTACTATAAATAAACCTTACTTGGCGCGCAAGTCAATCTCGGCACGCAAGTATCGGCGCGCAAGTCACAACGGGCGCGCAAGTCCACCACACACACTTGCGTGACACAATCTTACTCAACTCCAAACTTGTGTGAGTCTCTTCCTTTTATGCCCAAACCAATAATGGCGTGCAACTACCAACCGGTGCGCAGCTTCCCACACTAGCGCGCAACTCCTCACACTGGCGCGCAACTCCACCTGCGTAATCACACACCACTTGCGCGACCACCACACCTGTGCGACGGGAGCTCTGATTTCTCAAAGTGTTGAACTCCGGTGAAGAATGAAGGGGGTGGTCCAGTATTTATAGGAAATTTTAACAACCTGCACGACGGCACGCAAGTCCCCCTTCGGCGTCCAAGTTCCAGCACGCAGCTCCCACTGCCTTAGCCTCTATTGCGCTACACACTTGCGCGACAAAATCAACACTTGTGAGACCCACTTTACTTTGCAATATTTTGAAGTTCTGATTCAGAAAAACAATAGGCGCGCAAGTTCCCAAGCCTCCTAGGCATCAGCGCGCAAGTCTCTTCACGGCGCGCAAGTCTCTTGCGCGACCAACTCAATACTTGCGTGACCCTTTTCCCTTTGACATATTTTGATGTTATGATCTTCAAAAACATATGGTGCGAAAGTTTCCAAGACTTCAAGTACACGGCACGCAAGTCCCTTTGCCAAAAACCACTTTTCTTCATTTGACGATTTTCAGGCCCAAAAATTTGGCAAACACTAGAAAACGGCGCCACCTTGTATCTATTCTTTTTGTACCACCTCCAGATCATCCATCTCTTTGTCAACATTCTTGAATCAAACATGGATCGTTGACCACAGCTCTTGAACTCGACATTCCACCATGAAATCCCCTTTGTCAACAAGTTTTTATGACATGGTTTTCTTTTTCAAAAATCACAGAACAGTTTTACACTTTGTCAACAAACACAATCAGCTCAAAAATGATTCAATGATACCTTGAGGTATTTTTTTCCAACACTCCTCAAATAATATCTCATAGTATTCTATTTTCCTTAGGTATATAGTGTTCCCAATAGAGTGAACATCTTCCAAAATAACATTTATCACTTAATCACCAAATCATTTTTTTATTCTAAGGATATCCATTTGATAATACATAAGATCCCAAATCAACTTATTATTGATCAATAAAATCATTTAACTAAAAATAATTAGTCACACTAACCAAGTACTTCTCATAATCTAGTGGTAGGTGATAAATCCTAATCGCACTCTGGTTGTGGGTTCTATTCCCACAACTTTGTCTGACACGATGGGTTGTCACACGGTCTTCATGTTGTCCTTTTTCAAAAAAATATATTTTATAACATTCTCAAAATGAGAAAAAATCTTCAAAATAACCATAACATAATTTCACCACAAATGTTATCTCATACCTCGCATTTTCATAGAAAAATTTAATAACTTATAATTTCCTCAAATTCAAGGATCATATAAACCCAAATGGTTCTTTATAACTATAATAAAAAAGATAATTCTTCATAAAATAGCATTTTCACATAACAAACTATAGGGTTACCCATACAAGAGAAAAGTCTTCCAAATTAATCCCATCAACAAAGATCACTAATACTTTTAAACATTTCTCCATCTATTTATTTCCACGTAGGTTTTTCCTTGACCAAGAGATTATCATAAAGAATAGGGCATTCACCCAGGTAATGCCTAGGTCCCCTATATTTACGGAAAATTATTGTAAATTGATTCTTGGGATCATTTTTATTTTCTTCCATAGTACTCATCATTTTTTCTTGGCAATTCTTTACTTTATATTCTTCTTTCCCACACATAAAGAATTTCTTTGTTCCATTGAGACACTTTTCTAGGTGCCTCCTTCCACATTTCCTGCATGATGGAAATTGATCTTTCATTTCTCCATGGTCTCCACTACTAGATTTCTTATCATTCACTGAATTTTTCTTCTTTATTGAGTCCAGGGGTTGGTTAATATATATGTTGTTGATCATATTTTTGGAAAACTGATTTGACATGAACACGATATCTTTTACACCTATCAAAAATCCATTTTTTTATCATTTCCACCACCGTGCCCACCTTGTACATCATGTTCAATTTTACTATTACTTCCTTGGAATCTAGCCATTGACTAACATAAGAAAGCATAATGTGAGTCATAAAATCATTTAGATAATATCATAACACCATATTTTCAATCTAAAACACATTTGGATTAACCAAGTTTATTTATTAACAACTTATATTAAAATCCGTCAAATCAGTTTGTAAATAAAATGTGAATTATCCTAAGCATATTCCCCAGGAGTTTCATAACCAAGAGTGCAGCAAGGCCTGTTTTTGTGTACCAGGATACCCCGAGTCAATCCTGAAACTCCTTGTCAAAGTTTTCTCTCTTAGGTACATCTATTCTAGTGCCGCCTCTACATTCTTTTATCCAGATAGGGATGTATTCCTTGTAAAACCCAAATAATATTTACATTACCAAAATTTTTAGATGTTATTCTATACTAATATTCAATGCCTATCTTAGGGTAGTGTTTTATAATCAGAGTTTTTTATCAAAATCTAGCTTCCAAGGTTTGTACTAAACTTCCTCTGATACCAACTATAATGCCCCGACCCCAGTTACCTAGAATCGGTGCATTATTAAATAAAATTGGCATGATACAAGTAATCATGTACCGGAAAACTGATTATTTTAGAAGCCTTGGAAGTACTAGATACATACATAAGTTTTACATTACATCATGAAATAAAAAAACATTGTGTCCCCTTTGAACACTCTTATATCCCTTAGCCTATTCCTATAGGTTAATCGTAATATATTTCTTTGCATCCTGGGAAAAATAAAACAAAAGAAAGGTGTAAGATCAGATGCTCAGTAAGGATAACAATATGGTAGAGACTATCATAAATAAGAAAAAATATTTAAGTCAATGTATAAGACTAGAACACAAGCCTTTTTAAACTTAAACTTCAACATAATATGTCAAAGATAAATCAAATAATTCCATTTAATTGTTCACATGCATATTATACTAGTAAAATAATCACATGTAATATCAATATCCAATTTCATAATTATGGAATGCATAATTCCAGATTTCATAACCACATATTCAAGGCCTTCTGCCAAGACTACAAATTATATTTTTTAAGGCCTTGTGCCAAGACACTAGTTTGTCTCATAAGACCTACCGATGCATCGAGGAGCTATAGCGGGATCCACCCATCACCTACTAAGTCCAATTTTTTCCTCATATCAAAGGGTGAAACATAATCTAAACATTCATATTAAAACTAGCATACGAAATGTCAATACTTTAACCATAAACCATGAATGGTATAAAAATAATGCATCCACAGTCAAACATAACTCCTTCAATACAATATGTAAGATTTTATTATAATAAATTATCCTAAATCAATAATAATGAAGTATATTTACATATATGAAAATAATAATCAAAACTATTTTAGAGAAATATCCCCCTTTTCCTTGAAAACATTTAAAAGTATCACTATTTATCAAGAAGCTGTTTAAAATAGATTTTTGAATAAAAGTGTCCCATACCACTTTGAAACTTTTAAAAGTAATTTTAATTTTAAAACATTAATTTACATATAAATAAATCCTTAAAACCATTTTTAAAACATGGACATTAATGAGAAATATTTAGAAGAATAAATTTTTAAAACATTTAAAATGATATTTTAGTTAGAGTTCCTAACCAAATGAGAGATGCTTGAATAAAAATAATTGAGGTAATAATAACTTAATAATATCATGAGAATAAAGGTATTCACAATATATTGTGTCAAAGTAAAGTATATACACCAAATAAAAGTTAATTTGTGCATAACAACAAAGAAGTCTCAATGGAATGTAAGTTGAGATGAAATCCCTTATAAAGACAGTATCCTTAGGTTAAGGATAAATCAATGACATAATTATGTGTGAAAAATATAAATACACTAAATATTATTGGATATTAAATGTAAAACAATCATAGGACATTCACACATATTCTTGTAACAACAACACCAATGAATTGGTTGTTTAACTCAATGAATGAAATTGAGTTAAGATTACTCTTATCAAGTTCATATAGATGAATTAAGAATTTATCAATGGAGTGATTATGTGTATAAAAATAATAACCACACAAATGTAGTGGAAATTACTACATGAATAAATAAATAGTTATTTCACACATAATCTTGGAGTAAAATAATCAATGAAGTTTGCATAAAACCCAATGAGTGGAAATCGAAATTAGAAATTCCATTACCGATTTGGTTACTTATGAAACATACACCCCATGAAATAATGATCATACAATGAAGATTTAAATACCCATAAATTAAATTATATTACATAAGTAATACAATCATGGGTAGTACATACACCACACAAAAGGAAATAGTGTCAATATAGCATGAATCTCGCAGAAATAAGAAGTGAGATGAAAACCCCTTACCATGTTTCAATAAATCGAGTCGTATGACCAAAAGTTAATAACAAACAAATGAATCACAGAATAACATTAATATAAAGATAATAATGATAATATATATCAAATTTCAGTACACAATACACCACATGAAATAAATAAGTGGCGAACAATGGAAATCTCATGGAATTAAAAGTGAGATAAGAAACCTCGTACCTTGTAATTTTCCTTAGTATAGGTTAGTTTAACCTCTTGTATAATTGTGAAATAATTTTTATTAAATTATAAAAGAACCCAATACATAAATATGATATCATATATGATCTTCTAATATGGATTTGTTAATAATATTACAGTAGTATCATCGTTTCGGGTGTTAACTAATTCATTTTTCTTTATATACTTGGTTACGTAAGCCATGTTTTTTATGGATATGATGTATTTGATTCATATAAAGAATTATATTATGTTCATAAACATTATTTTTAATCATAAAATGAAAATTATTCTTGAGTTATTACGATGGGGAATGAATCTCATCGTGTTCGTGGAGATGGTAATCCGTACGTACGCATGATCGACAATATCGTTATATTAGTGGTGAAATCGTATGTAATTGGATGGTATATAATATATACAGAATAATTATCATGTTATATTTATTATTTACATCAGTTATACACATGATTATACTCATCCAAATAATTAAGTATTTGAATAACAAACTACACCACGACTTGGAGACGGTAATCCGTATGTACGAACGTATGGTGACTTTGTCATTTATAAGATGGATAGAATAATGAATATGGTTTTACCATATTTATAATAACATCACAGTATGTATAAGGTAAAATAGTTATTATTTTTGTATGTAAACAAAAAAATAAAGAGGAAGTGGAAGAAGAAAAAAACTTGAAAGATGGTGGTGAGATTATTACCTCTTCCTTGGGTGTTTCCTTTTTAGTTGATCAAAAGGGCTCCTTAGGTTGGCTTTATGATCAAATTAATGACTCTAGGTTTATTTTAGGGAATTTGGGAGGATATTTGGGCAGGGTTTGGCTGATCCAAATGGCTTTGGAGGTGTGAAATTAAGATAAGGGGAGGTACCCTTTTATAAGAGAGGTGAGGGTCACTTTAGAAAAACCTTGAAATATTATTTTATAATAAAATCATTTTCAGTTTATAATGGCTCCAAAATTATTTATTTCAAATATAATGTGTGTATGGGTCTAAAAACTCTCAACCAATAGGTTTTAGGAAAGTTTAGGTTACCATTTTAACCTTATCTTTTATATTTAACTCTTAGTTAAATAGTTTAACTTTTACTGTGTCTTCTTGTATTCTTACACTATATGTTTAATAAACTTACTCTAAACTTCCAAGATAACCTCAAGTGGTTAATTAATGACAAATATAATATTATTTAAGCCCTTTTTATAAACCTTATATTTTTATGAATATTCTATTAACCAATAATATAGTATTTTTTTAAAAACTCATTTATGTCAATTTTGACATTATTTAGTATTTTGTTTTTGTGAAAATCATAATAGCATGATTAATTCGAAAAAAAATTATTTAATCAATACTAACATGTAATATTAACCTATAAAATTAATTTAATTCATCAAAAGTCTAAAATTACATTTATTTGAATATTTATAATATCAATTATTTTAATCTTTCATTAATAAGGTAATTACTACAACATCATTGTGTCACAAATAAATTTAATTATTTAATGACTAAAAATTATAAATAAAATACCATTATGTAGGAAATATATTTATATTTCTAATGAATATTTATTGTCAAATTTATCTAATGTATAACCCAATATTAAAAATGATTTAGTTATTAAACTTTGAATTTAACTCTTTTAACTCTTCCTTAAATAAAATAATTATAAATGTCCTAATCTAATCCAAGTGGACCAAAGAGGATCATATTTTATTCCTAAGGATGTTTTTGGTAGAATTAAACTTACCTAATAGAATTAGTACATGAGTTAGGGTAATTATAATATCATTTTTACCCTTAATTACCCTATTTACTTTTTACCGGGGTAAATATAAGTCAAATGTTACTATTCACCAAAAATTATTTTCATCTTATTGAACAACATTTTACTTTCTAATTTCAACCGTGTCTCTTATATATTTTAAGTTAAACTCACAGAATCGGTAAAATTAAGTTTTATGCAAATTTGCAAATGCTACTAGAAGTTGGATAAAACATGGTAAAAAGTTCAATAAAATTTTATACATCTAATTTTAATATAAAATGACTCTAATGAATTAAATTGAACTTATATAGGTATTATATATCTATTTTGAATTAAAATAAATTTAAATAAAATAAATAATTATTTAAATAAAAAGCTGGTTTTAAACTATAACATAGTGTTTTTCACTATTCATCAAAAATTGAATGTTTTTAGAAAAATACCAAAAATTCACCGTAATATAATTTTTATATTATGAATTAAAAAATGAATTCTA
Source organism: Viscum album (assembly GCA_963277665.1). Taxonomy (NCBI): domain Eukaryota; kingdom Viridiplantae; phylum Streptophyta; class Magnoliopsida; order Santalales; family Viscaceae; genus Viscum; species Viscum album. The sequence goes on from OY728127.1 coordinate 449,721,588, forward strand.
TTTTACCAAATTAAAAACATAGAAGTTTCATTAATTAATTTAAAATTAATTCTTGTTGTCGAAACTGAAAAAGCGGGTTTTTAAAAAGTAAAAACTATCAAAAGATTGACTTGTGTTTATGTCAAATTTAATTGTGAAATTACTTATAATGACCTAAATTGTATTAAATGATAAAAATATAATCTAATTATACTTACAACCCATTAAAATTCATAATTTAACCCTATAAATTATTTCGATTAAAAAAGTTGTTTTCAATTAAAATTTAGTATTTTTTAAAATTCATCAAAATATGAAAGTTATCAGAAAAGTACCAAAACTTTATTAAAAATAAATTTTTATTTCCTGATTCTAAAGAATAATTTAATTTCATTAAATTTAATATATAAAAGTTTCAAATATTGGTTTTAAAAAGGGTTTTCCATTAGAAGGTGGTAAAATTTCATTTTTTGAAAATACTTCTTTTATCTGAAAAAATGAATTTGTTCTTATATTATGTCTAAGAAAAACATAATATGGATTATAAAATTATATATAGTATATAAAATTAAAAATTCATTTAATACTATTCATAACCGATTTTGAACGACTAGTTTGGTAAGTCGTGGTGTGCTCAAACTCGGTGTTGAGTGTAGCGCAAGCTATTGAATTACTTTAAAGAAAATAACTTGCTATGAAATATTCGGGTGTTATATAAAGGGAATGATTATCCTTCCCTAGAATATCACCAAATTTTAAACATCCTAAGACAATCCCTTAGGGAATCACAAAGAAGAAATAGTGTTCTAGTTATGAACCATATAATCCCCTTACTAATATTTTTAACTCATCTTAATCAAGGATTATTACACAGTCATCTAGAAGAGATGCCATCTATCATCAATATCCTCAATATCAGGGTGAATCAATTAATGTTCCACTATAACTCTCCAAGAAAATCCAAACTCATGAAAAAAATCTCAACATGAATGCATATGTAGTATGTAAAGAAACAAAAATAACTGTAAATGATTTATGTGAAATATTTAAGTCATAATCCAATAAGAATTACATAAAATATTATTTCTATAAATTCCAATCCCACCTAGGGAAGATATATCTCAAACTATTGAAATATGTGATGTCTAAAAAGTGAAAACTGATGAGATCATTTCAGCATAACATAAAGATAAACATAGATATAGTATGCTCAAGATCATGGATAGTGTAGTAATATTCTTGAGATTTTAATTTTCAAGTCCCATAGAAGATGACATATAGAGACCAACACATTTCATACAAGATATTACATGTTAATAGATGAATATTCATTAAATTACATAACAATCCATGTTAGAATAGTATAGTTCTAGTATCTTTGGAAATTTGGACACATATGAAACTTGTTCAAAAGATATCTACATCATCTCTCATTATGATTATCATAATCAGCAACATTCTAGTACTTGTAATAAATAATAAATTTCTTCAAGACCTGTGTAAATGAATAATATGAAATGGTGAACTCATATGTTCATTAACAATAAGCATGTAATATAACAACATTATATGATCATAAAGGTATGACATGTAACATCCCGACCCAGGTGTCATGCGTTGGCACCCCGATCCAGTCCACCACATGACCTCAAGTGTGCCTGCCCATATGCTAAAGGATGCTGACTTGTAGTGAGGGTCTGATAATTCAATCATGGGGAGACTATACACTATTTTACCAAATTAATACATCATAAAAGGTAAATAATCAATAGTTGAATAAAATATAACCAATAACAATTCCAATATCTCAAAGCAATCAAGGCACGAGATATAATATCCAAACTAAAGATGAAAACAAGCCATGTTAATGTACCTGTCAAGTGTCTAAAATGAAAACCCAAATGAAAGAAATTGATGACTCTCATCATGTCCCAAACCACATCGGGTTCCCTTAACAATGCTCCTTCCTAACTCATCTATCTAAAACAGGTTTGTTTCCCTTAACCTATCCTGCATCCATGAAATCTATTTGGGTACCGATTAGGAATCCTGAGTAGGGTGTGTGTACAACTCATAAGAACTCCACCAATGGTGTAAAAATATTCTTTCAATAACAAGTTTGTATATTTTTATAAATAAATAATTACAATTCATAAGTGAATAGTTGTTACATTATCATTTATTCCTTATTTAAAAAACATAACCACCAGGTTTTCAAGGAAACCCATACCTCAATACCTACTTTGGATTGTGACGGAGTCTATACTATCCCCAAGGGATATCATATATCAAAATTTACATGTTACCATTCATTATCGCAATTCATATCTTGAAAAAGTAATAACACATATAAATCATTTCGGCATGACTAATGTGCACAAAAGGGCTTTGAACTCAAGGGCCTAAAGTGATTAAGAAAAATAAAGCATAAAATATTTATAGGATAAGGGAAAATATCTCATGGTCTTTCCCCCGGACCAGCTCCAATTGCTATCATGGGCTCTTGGGAATCAAGTAGAAGCTCTCGTGGTATTCTCCCTTGAAGGCTCACATGGTCCTTTGAAAACAAAATAGAATCTCACATGTTATTTTTCCTTGAAGACTCACACAGTCCTCTAGAAAACAAAATAGAATCACTCATGATATTTCCCTATTAATCCCTCACTCACACCCTAATTATCCCATGTGCTACTCCATGCCAATATAATCACATCAAATAGCCATTTCACCAATCATTCAACTAATTAATTCCACGGTTAATTAATTATACAATTTCTATTAATTAACCTAATTATTAATTAATCACACATATCTCATTAATTAATTCCACAATTAATTAATCATATTAATTCCATTTATTAATTAAAACAATTTATAAATCATATAATTTTCATTAATTAATTCAAAAATTAATTAAACATTTCACGACTCAACATCTGATAATTAATTTACAGATTAATTATTCAAAATTCACTATTCATAAATTTAATATTTAATTCAAAAATTAATTATCTCCAATTTACCAATTCAATTATTTGATAATTATTTAATCAATTAATTATCCCAATTCTTCAATTTATATTATTCAATCAAACCCCTAATTATTCAATTAATTAATTGACCACATTAATTAATCCAATTATAGATTCCAATTTCTTAAACAAACCCTATAAATTCTACAATCACATAAATTAAATTGATAATAATACTATGATATTTTAATAATATACCACATACTGTGATTCTTTGAAGAGCGATCTCCCAATGTAAATCCCCAAAAATTTAGCAGCACAACGATGTAGATCAGGATCTGGATCTAAAACCGTAAATCGTGATTAAATGAAACAATATCTTTTAATTATAGATATTGATCCACAATCCTAGATATATATATATATCAAATATATATCTATATCTATAAAAAAAGTGTATAAATTCCTACCAAAATAATTATATAAGAAAGGGGTGAATGGGAAAGCAACGGGATAAGATCCACTTATCGGAAGGGATGTATATCTTCAATAAAGGATTTTAATTGAGAATAATGGAGGTCGATGAGGCTTGTATTTCATCTAAAGATCTCCAAAATCATGAAAGAGATATTAGGGTTGAATGGGGGTCAAATGGGATGAACTTTGGGTGTTTGGGAATTTTTAAAACAAATATTCAGGTAAATTTAATTCACATGCACAGTTTTCTAGGTTGGGGTGCACAGTTTCCCCTAATCATGCACCTAAATTGTGCACCTATTTCATAGGTATGAACGCTTACTCCTAAGTGGGAACAAGGTTTGAGAAACTATGTGCCAACCATAAAAATCCCCAATAATCATGTTTCATGGTTTCCTGGGATGGGGAGCACATTTAGGGATAAATGTACACCAACCATGAATTTTATTATTTCTTTGGTTTTTCTCAAATTTTCACCCAAACACACCCTAAGGTAAAATCCAAATGGAAACTAATTAGATAAATACAAAATAGTACATAAAATATAGCCCTATAAAACTCCAAAAAGATCAATATATTATGATCCCCCACCTTATAATACTTCTTCCTCGAGCTACATTCCTAATTATCTCTATGATTCTCAGCAAAAAAGATTAGGCCATTAAGCCTTAACATTTTATTCCCTTTCCCATGTTTCCTCCTCCACATGCTCATGTTTCTATAATAAATGAACTATCTGCATAGTCTTTCCCTATAACACTTTCTCAGTATCATCCAGTAGACGTGACATATGCTCCTCAAAGGACGCATCCATCTCAAGATCAACATAATCCACATATATCACATGAGAAGGGTTAGGGTGATATATCTATATTTGTGATACATAGAAAACATTTTTCAAAGCCCTTTATTTCTATGGAAAATCCAATCATTACATAACTGGTCTAATTCCCTCCACAACATTAACATGTCCAAATAACTTGGGTGCCAACTTTCCCTATCTTAATATCCTATGGTGACCCAACCTAGACAACACCTGAAGGAATACACAATCACCATATGTAAATTCTTGAGGTTGTCGATGTCTATTATCATATGGTATCTATCTACTATGATCCATATCCATACATCTCTGAATCAACTAAACTTTCTTCGATGTCTCCTTCACAAGACTTAGTCCCAACATCTCAAACTCACCTACCTTCAACCAGTGTAGATTTTATTTTCATGGCCAAACACAAAGCACCTCATATGGTGCCTTTCTGTATCTTTTCCTGATAATTGTTGTTATAGGTGAACTCCACTAAAGCTAGATGGTTTTCCCAAGAACCTCCAAAGTCTAATACCCATTCTTACATCATATCCTCAAGAACCTATATAGTACGTTCTGATTTCCCATCTGTCTAAGGGTGAAACGTCATACTCCACAAAACCTGTGTACCGGGAACCTTAAGTACTTCTAGAATCTCAAAGTAAATCGTGATTATTGGTATGAAACTATATTATATGGCATCCCATAAAGGAAAAATATCACTAGAACATACAAAAAACCCACCTTCTCCACAAGTAAATTCTCCTATATAAGTAAGAAATATTCTACTTTTGTCAGTCTATCCACAACAACCCAAATAGTGTCATTATTCTCAGGTGTTCTTGGAAGACCCACCACAAAATCCATAGTCACATCATCCCATTTCCATTTTGGAATGACCAAAGTATTTATAAAACCTCTATTTCATTGATGATCAACCTTCACCTACTGACAGGTGAAGCATCCTGTCACAAACCCTGGTATTTCCTTTTTCATGTCTGACCACCAAAACTATCCTCTTAGGTCGTGGTATATTTTGGTCACACTACATGTAACTCCCACTTTGAGGCATGAAACTCATGAATTATCTCCACTCGCATTCTCTTGGGTACAAAAACTCAATTTATGATGTACATGATCTCATCCTCAAATTTTCTCCAATCAGAAGTTGACTCCCCACCTTCAATACATTCCTTCAAGGTCAAGTACTATGTATCTTCATAATGCCTATCTCTAATTTGGATCAAAAGAGTATAATACACTAAAATGGATATAAGGATAATATTATCCTAACTCTCCTTAATCACAACATACATATCATTTAGAAAAGTCTTCATCTTCAACTCAACACTAGACTCTTGAACTACTTAATTCAAAGTCTTACTCCTCAAAGCATTGGCCAAACTGTTTCCTTTTCTGGGGGTATTTTCTAGTTCAAAATAAAATCACTTCATATAATCAACTCATCGATGCTTATAGATATTCAAATCATGTTGAGTGAGGATATACTTTAAACTCTTTTGATCAATATACAATGTAAAATTCTCACCCAATAGTTAATGCCTCTAACCATTGAAAAAATAAAAAACAACTACCAACTCAAGGTCGTGCATAGGGTAGTTATATTCATGAGTCATTAACTATTTATTTCCATATGCCACATCTTGAACTTCTTGTTTCAAAACTACTATGAGCCCAATCCCATAAGAGTCCTAATAAACTATATACTCCTCACTTGACTCATATAGGATCAAGATCGTTGTCGATGTCAAGTGCTTCTCTAACTCCTAGAAATAATTATATCAAGATTCTAACCATTCAAACTTCATCCCATTTTTTTCAAGCTCGATAAAGGTGTTTAAAATTGGGAAAGTCTATAATGAACCTCTGATAATATCCATCTAAACCCATATATTTTTGGATACCAAAAACATTCTTGTGTTGCTCCCAAAAACCACATCTTGAACCTTTTCTAGTTCCATTGACCATCCTTCCTCTGATATGATGTGACCTAATAAGTGTTCTAGATCAATCAAAAAATAACACTTAGATATAATTAAATATATATGATGATATCTTAGTGTACTCGGATGATTTCATTATGTTGGTAATGATCTTCATGAGTCTTAGAGTACTCCAAGATGTTCTCCACAAACACCACCACAAATTGATCTGTGTTTGGATGGAATATTTAGTTCATCAAGGCCATAAAAACTTCTGGTGAATTATTCAACCCAAAAAACATTAAAATTAACTCATATAGTCCATACCTACTTCTGAAATCATTCATTGGTATATCATAAGTCCAAACTCTCAACTGATGAAACCCCGATATCAAGTCGATCCTTGAGAATACACAATATCCTCTCAATTGGTCAAAAAAATCATTAGGACTTTGAAGGGGATACTGGTTATTCATATTCATCTGATTCAACATCCAATAATAAACAGATAAGTATAGATTCATGTCATCCTTCTTTGAAAATAGCACTGTTGAACCCCAAGGTGATGTACTCTGATGGACAAATCCCTTGTCCTCTAACTCCTCCTGCTGAGTCTGGAGCTCTTAAAGCTCTGTAGGTTCTAATATGTATGGTGGAATTGAAACTGGATCATCTCTAGGAATGATCTCAATGGTATATTCCACATCTTCCCTAGGTGGAAAACCTGAGAATTATTCAGGAAATAAATCCTGAAACAGGTCCACTACAGGTGGAAATATATCTGGTTTTTTATCTCCATTATCCAACATTAGACTAGAAACCTGGGCTATGAGATCTCCCAGTTGCTGAGTAATTGGCCTTGTTTTTCCTGCCTAGATATTCCACTCTCCACTGTGAAAATAGTTTTCACCCTTCAAAAAGTAAAGGTCACTCTCCTCTCCTAACAAACAATATGGGCTTGGTATGCGATTGTCTAATCCATACCCATAATTAGGCCGAATATAGACATGTAAAGAATATAGAGATCCCAGAGAATACGATACTCCTTGACATTAAGAGAACATACCTTGATCAAGAATATATATATATACCATACTCTCAATGGTGTATCTATCATATTTTTCCCACTCATAAATGCAACCGCCAACAACAAACCATTAATAAGGTATCCAGATATAAAGGAATGAGAGGCACCAATACCAAATAAGGTACTAGCTAATATAGAAGCTACAAGAATAGTACCACTCATAGTCGATGGTTCATAATTTCTATCCAAAACTATATGATGAATGGAATGTAACTATCTTACCCCTCTTCCCATTGGTGTATTCTTACTCCCTTGAGTTGTGCCACTTTTCTCATATGTGTGCTCTTTCCCAAAATCAACACATCCACTGCCTCTACCGCCTCAGACAGTATAACTCCAGATACTAGAACAATATGGTTAATAAGACCCTATTCTCAAAATATAGTTTTTTCTAGATCCTTCATCACTAACTGTCTAACTATAGTTCCTAAAGAACCTATATAGATGTCCCATATTACCGCAGGCTCAACACTATATTGGTGGTTGGGGAAAATGATTCTAGAATTTTCCCATCCTACCATACTAGTGGAAAACGATAGGGTTAAGGTCATGTGTAACACAACCTTCCCCCTGGTTACCTTTCTTACCACTAGTTTGGAAGAAATTCTCATAATGATGCTTCCTGCTCTCAGAAGATGTACATCAAGATCATTGAGAAGAAATGACATGTATTCCAATGGAAGCCTCTCTTGGGTTCCCCTCTAAGATGAGAGACTGATTTACCACTTCTAAAAAAATAAATATAAAGATATTCACCTAGAACTTAAATTCATTATTAAGTAAATTCTAAAATTATTTTTCCGAAGTAGCCTCATTAGCCTCTAATGCTGGAGAAAAGTTCTACAGATCTATGAAGAGTTCAATGTAGTCCATCATGGATATGTTCCTCTAATTCAATATTGTGACCTTGGCTTCTCTATCTTACTTGAGCATCTCTGGATAAAAGTTCTCAAAGAACTTATCCTAAAATTCCATCCACTCTATAGTCTTCAATTATCTATCCTGAGTTTGGATGTCTCACCAATGATTTGCCTGACCAAACAACATATAAGAAACTACTTTGATTGTCTTATTAGTTAGAGTCTAAAAATGGTCGATTATAGTATGGATAGACTCGATCTAGAACTCTACTCCCTCAAGTCCACCCTCACCAGTAAAATTCAGAGGGTGATGAAACTGGAACTCCCTTATTAGGTTAAACATGATTTTCAAAACATGCCCTGGATCTCTTTCTATAAATTACATGAAGTAAGAGAAATTCTCTCAGATTTGTTCCCCTACTTTCTCAACCGGTACTATTTGACCCTCAGGCTCCACTACTGGTGTAGCATCTCTTCCCATACCATCTTTTAAAACTCTCAATAGGATTAATCATGGTGGAATATCTCTACACTTCCAAACATACATCTTATGACACAAAACATAGCTTTATCACATTTACATAATAGGAATATCACAATAAGTCACAAAAATTATTTTCCCCAAAACTCACCTCATAGTCAAAACTGATGCACTATCACTTTACAATCCTACACCTGGGTCCCAGTTAACAAGGGTAAAAACTTCTCATTAATCAATTTTCTCATTTAGACATCCACTTATTCATATTTTTTCATCATTTTATAGTTTTTCAAATTTCATATTGGGAAACATTTTCAACTTAATTTCTAGGAAAAGAAATAGTTCATGTTAAACAATTTATCCAAAACCTATTTCTCATGCATTCTTAATATGATTCATGCCACAACAATCCAAAAGTTCCTTGAATGATGCATCAAAACACAACTCTCATTCCATACAGGGCCTTGAGTCAATTATAAAAAATATTCAAAAACATTAATCACATCACATGACAAGTGCGTCACTCAAGGTGAAATAATATTAAGCTTTAAAAATAAAGAACAATAACAAAAATATCACCCTAGGTACTTGGATTTTCTCCCATAAATGGGTTTCCAAATCCCATGAACGAGCTCATTATCAAGGCTTGAATCTTATTTGTCTACTTTATACCTTTACCAAATATAAATACAAAAATAAAAATTAAATAAATCATGACTTTGATGGAAATTTTTAATATCCCTACATGGGTTCCACAAATTAGTGTCCCGAACCAATCCACCACATAACCTCAAGTGCGCCTCCCCATACACTAGAGGGTTCTGACTAGATTCAAGGGTCTTATTAGTCAATCATGGGGAATTATCCATTTTTCTATAAGAATAATACATCATCATAATTAAATAATCAACAACAGAATAACATATAACCAACAACAATTCCAATATCTCAAGATAATCAAAACAGGAGATACAATATCCAAACTAAAGAAAAAAATATTCCATGAAAATGTACATGTCAAGTTTATAAAATGAAAAACCAAAAAAAGTACAATAAAAAATCATATTAGGTCCTGAACCACATTCATTTCCTTCACCCATTCTCCATCCCAACTCACCCATCTAACATAGGTCCTTTACCCTTAACTTATCTTGCATCCATGAAATCTATTCAAGTACTGATCCAAAATCCTAAGTATAGTTTGAGTAAAACTCAGTAGGCCACCACCAATGGTGTCTAAAACAAATCCATCCAATAAAATGTGTATATGGTTATATAAATAAATAGTTACAATTCATAAGTAAATAGTTATTACATTTTTAATTAATATTTTTTTAACCACATAATCATTGAGATCCATAGGACACCTAAACCTGAATACCTACTTCTGCTCATTCCAGAGTCTGAATGATCCCCAAGGGATATCATATATATGAATTTCTATGTCACCATTCATTATCAAAATCCATATCTTGAAATATTCATTACACATATAAATCATTCTGGCATGAGTAATGTGGATAAAAGTTCTCTAAACTAAAGGGTCTTAAGTGAGTAAGAAAAAATAAGCAAAAAATATTTATAGGCTAATGGAAAATATCTCATGGTATTTCCCCAGGACCAACTACAAGATCCCTAATGATGTCTAGGGAATCAATTAGAAGCTCTCATGGTCTTCTCCCTTGAAGTCTCGCATGGTCCTTCAAAAACAAAAAATAATATCACACTGTCTTCTTTCTAGAAGGCTCACATGGTCATCCAAAAAAAATAGATTCTATCATGGTATTCCCCATTTAATACCTCTCTCACACCCTTTTATTCCCATGTACTACTATATGCCAACATAATCACAACCAATATATATTTCACAAATCATTCTATTAATTCATCCATTAATTAATTAATCATACCATTTCCATTAATTAATCCAATAATTAATTAATCACACTTATATCATTAATTAATTCCATAATTAATTAATCATCCCAAATCTATTAATTAATTCAAAAAATTAATTAACCATTTAAAGAACATTAATTAATTCAACAATTAACTAATAATTTCATGACTCAACATCTAATAAATAATTCACTGATTAGTTATTCATAATTCACCATTAACAATTCGATAATTAATTGAACATTTATTTATGCCCAATTTCCCAATTCAATTGTGTAATAATTGATTTATCAATTAATTATCCCAAGTCTTCAATTTCAATTATTTGATCAAATCAACAATTCCTCAATTAATTAATTGACCATGTTAATTACTTAGATTAAATATTCCAATTGCTAAAAGAACTGTAGAAATTATACAATCATGTACATGTAATTGAATATAGGACTATCTTATTTTAATAATATACCACCTACCTCGATTCATAGATGAGCGATTTACCAACAGAAATCCCCAAAAATTGGGCAGCACAATGACATTGATCGGGATCTAGATCTAAAACACTAAATCAAGAATAAAAAATACAAGATCTATTAATTCTATATCAAGATCCACAAGACTAGATCTATATTCATCAAATCCAGATCTAGAAAAAAAAAGTGTATAAATTACCACTAAAAGAAAGAGAAAATAAAGGAGTATGAATGGGAAAGGAAATGGATAAAATCCACCTACCGGAAGGGATGCAGATCTTTGATTTGGGATTCGAATTGTGAATAAAGGAGGTCTAGAAGGCTTGGAATTCATCTAAAGAGATCCAAAATCATGATAGATAGCCTAAGGTTGAATGGGGGTCAAATGGGATGTGTTTTTTTTGGGGGGTTGTGAATTTTTAAATCAAATTTTTGGGTGAATTTAATTCCCACACACGGTTTGCTAGGCTGAGGCACATGGTTTCCCCTAACTATGTGCCTAAGATGTGATAATCTTTTATAGGGATGCATGGTTACTCCTAAGATGGTTCATGGTTTTCTAAACTAGGCACCAACTATACAACTCTCCACTATATAAGGTTGCATGTTTTTCTAAGTTGGGGATCACTATTAGTGAAAACCATGCGCTAACCTTGCACTTCACTATTTCTTTCAATTTTCTCATATTTTTACCCAAACACACCCCAAGGTAAAATAAAAATTACTCAAATAAATACAAAAGAGTGCATGAAAATGAGACTGTGAAAACTCTAGAAAAGGTCAGGATCTAACATGATAGCATGGGAATAACATTTGAAAACCATACCCTATATATCATAGAAAATAAACTTGATTCATGAAAAAAATCATAGTAGTTAATAAGAAAAAATAATAATATAACCAAAAAAAATATTCTAGGATAGCATAACATTGGAATAAGACATAGATTTTTTCCATAAACATAATCATAGAAAATAATTTCATTACTATTCAATTCACATTGAGGAGATTATCATAGTGGAATGGTTTCACTCACCAAACCATCATAGATATCAAGGTTCTCTCTGAAGATTATAATAGTTGAAAATTCCGCTTAACACACCACATTACTGTCTTATTTATCTGATGATATATCAATATTTTCACATTGAATTAGAGGGATATATAATTCTCCAAATATTAAATGAAAATTATACATATGTGTGCCACATGATCATAAAAATTTATCATATCATATCTCATGAAAATAAATGGTCCAAATAAGAATTTCATCATATCATAACCCATGTAAATGAAAAGTTTTATGATCATTTCATCATATCATCATATCATAATTGATAGAAAAGGAATGGGTTTTATAAAAACCTTTTCATCATAATCATAAATCTTATAAAGAAATAATTATGATGGTATCATTATATCATATACCCATTACATCATAAGAAACATCCAAGGTTTTTTTATAAATGAATATAAATTCTATAAAAGGAAAATTAAAATATTATAATGGAAAATAACCTTTCCATTTTGAAATTGATTCATTAAAATATAAAAAATTTCCCAAATATTAAAGAAAAGGCATTATCTAAAAATATTATTGGAAACTTGTATAGGATGATTCAAATAATAGATCATTCATAATGGTGGGAAACTCCATATATTTTATATAAGTTAAAATAAATAATTCTTATCACTATTCTATAAAAATATCAAAAAAAAAATCTCACTTGGAACATGAAAATAAGATTCCTTTTAAACCATTTTTTAAATTGTAAAATATAGAAAAATGACTTCAAACAATATTTATAGAATATTAAAAATATTCTGGATAAAATTTTTAAGAAACATATATATATAATAGAAAGTTGTTTTAACAAAATAAAGATATAAAGTTGGTTTTTCTTTAAATACATTCTTTTAGACTCTTGAGTATATAAAGAAAGAAAAATAAAATGAAAAATTATAATTTATATAAATAAATATAGGATATATCTATTAATTAGTTTATTTAGAGATTGATCATAATATTTCTTCATCTAATTTATAATCATAAACAATCCTAATAAGTTATGAAATTGTATTGTAAAACCCTTACCACATTGGTAAATTTTGAATTGTAAGCCCTAGTGATGGAAAGAATCATATATGGATATGTATATACTATAATTTTTTTGAGAATAATCATAAAATCCATTCATAATAATTATATACACCATAAAAAATTAATGAATACAGCATGTGTCCCATGGAAATAAAATTTTAAAGAAAATCCCTTACCTCAAGTCTCGACTATCATCATACACATTCAAAACTTTTTTATGATAAATATATATTTGTTATTAAAATATTAAAAAACATAAATAGATATATTATTCAATATGTTATTTAATTATAATTTTTTATCATCTATTCATTAAAATTAATTTATTAAAATCCCTATTCTAAGTGATAATTGATTCATTTTTCATGTTGTATTTTGTTCAGTAGTTTTGGTTTTTGTACTTAAATTATGGTAACATATTACCCAGAATTATAATAATGATTTAATTATCATATATATTAATCAAATACATATTTAGAGTCATCCGTAAATTATTTATATAGAAAATTTAATTACACCGCTCATGGTGATGGTAGGTTGTACGTACGCATGAATGATGTTTCCATTTTTATATGGATGTAATGATGAAAAGGTGAATAATAATTCGCCTTTCCATAAAAAAATGATAACAAATATATAATTTATATTCATTAAATATATCTTCATTTAAATCTTTGTAAAAATAAAATGAAAAATGTGTCATATTGCTTCATAGAGGTGGTAGCCCACACATACACACGAGCGATGTTAATATTTTCTAATGGATTGGAAGGTAAGAATGAATATGTGAAATTATAATTATATAATTATAATTATTTCATAAATATCACATATATATATACATTAAATACATCATGATATCTTTCCATGAGCAGTGATGATGGAAAATGAATCACATCTATTCATGATGTGGTAGTTTACCGTACACACGATCAATGGTTTTAGATCCAATTTTATGGAAGAGGATATGGATATTCATTATTCCATTAACATAATAACATCTTAGTATATTTTAGATATTAATTTTATTATACCATAATGTTTTTATTATATTTGAATGAGGTTGAAGAAGAAACAAAATAAAATTCTTGGTTAAGAACAATACCTCTTCCTCAGACAACCTCTTTAGGTTAGCAAAAAAATCCTTATTAAGAGGGTTACATAATCATAAAAAATATTCTATTCCATAGTAAGTGAATTATGGAATATATGTTTTTAGTTATTTTCTAATCAAAAAGGCTTTGGATGTGTGAAAAAAAGAGGAGTGGTGGTTCCCTTTCATAAGTGATAAGGGGTGGTGTTTTTTATAAAGACACAAAACTATACAATAATGGGATGCCACTATCATTAAAAGTGACAAAAAATTGATGAATAAAGTAGTGAAGGGAATATAAAGTTCATCCACACATCCACCACAAAAACAACACATATTTTAATCATGTTATTCCTTTAACCTCTGTGGTTACTCAACTTTACCATTTTAGTATTCACCACGGTAACTAGTTTTTTTACCTAGGTAATTTATAATTTAATACTAAAAATAAAATGGGAAATATTAGATAATTTGTAACCACTAATTATAAATATAAAAAAATCAAATAAAAAATCTATAAATGAGGGAAATTAATTTTAACAGAAACACATGTTTCGTACAAAACTACATTTTAACCTTAACCATATTGAAAAAAAAATTATTTTCTTTACATCTCATTATAAAAAAATTAAATTGTGATAATTAAATAATATTAATTACCTTTACTACAAAAATGGAAAATATTTTTTCAAATTAAAATCATAATTGGGTCAAAATTTAAATGAAAATTATACCTAGAATCGCAACAAAAATAGTATTTTCCAAATAAAACATTTTCAAAACCATAATAATTTTTTGTATCTAAATTAAATATGAAATTAATTAAGTTGATATAAATTGGAATAATGATAAAATGAAATGACTAATTTTATTACTAAATTCATTTTTTAACAAAATAGAAAATTTTAAATGCTTTGAACAAAAAGATAAATTAATAAAAATCAATATTTTTCACTATTCATCAAAACATTATTCATTTCAAAAAAATCAAAAAATCACCATAAGGTAATATAAAAAAAATTATTAAAAATTTATTTTCATTTTAAAAAAAATTCTAGAAGTGTAAAAAAAATAAATATAATTCCTAAAATAGCGACAAAATATCTTTTTATAAAAATACACTTTTAAGCATAAAACTAGATTTATACTTATTCCATGTCTAAAAAAATTATATTAATGATAAAATATTTTATTAAATTTATAATATAAAAAAATCCTTAAAATCCTTCAAAAATAGTGACAAATTTTATTTATTAAGATAAAAACACATTGGAAACAAAAAATTAGTATTTCAGAAAAATATTTCCTTTAATTTAAAATGATTTTTATTTTTCTATACAATCAATTGATAAGAAATGAATGTATATATATACATGTTTAAACCATATATTTTTTATAATATATTTTCTCATAGTTGTACCCATAAATTTAATGTCTAGTTTATAACTATCTTATTAAATAATAATATTTTACCAGTAAATTTTGGAACATTTAAACTGGGCATTACATGAAACACCTGATATTAATGAAATTGAATTAATTGAAAAAAATAATCAAATATCAGGTTGTTAAATTCTACACCCATTAAAATGAATTTTTTCCTCTAAATTTTTTTACTCTAATTCAAACAACTGAGGATAATTATACCACTTTATATCCTCATGTTCTCAAATAGCATACTCAAATTGGTGGTTTCACCAAAAAACTATGACCTAACGAGTGGTTTTGTTTGAAATAATATTCTATATATAATCCATAATCTCAACCATTTTTTCCTCATTAGAAATATATTTCACTAATGGTATGACCTATAACTTCAATACATATAAAGGATCTGGTATATACTTCCTTAGGAGAGATACATGAAGCACATCGTGATTTTTGTGAGATGTTCAGTTGGAGTATAAAGAGACAAGCTTCAATCCATACTCGATCATGAATTCTAAAAGGTTCAATATTCCAAGGGTTTAATATTCCCATTTTCCAAATCGTATAACCTTATTCCATGGAGAAATTTTTATAAAAACCATTCAATAAATTCAAAATCCAAATCACATTGATAATTATCAAAAAAAAATTACATAAACTCTGAGATCCTTTGATGTGATGATAAATTTTCTAACATTCCATGCCATTTCCTCTTCTATATCTAGTACAAATATATTTCATTCTCTAACTTTATCCAACATGTTATAGTTTTACACTTTATTACATTTAGGTATTTATAAGGATCCATATAAATTCATAAGTTAATCCCAACCAAATTTTAAATCTATTAAACGAGATATAGCATGTCATGTCATGTTTGAATGGTTCTATCAGACTAAACATATGTATGAATATGATAAGTAGTTTTTAAATTTAACTCAATATCTCGAGCATACTGAAAACTTCTCTAGAACATCTAGGTAAACCTCATATCCCAATATAATATGATATAATTTGGTACTCCATGTAACCTTACAACAACTATAATATATATTATAGAAAGTTGATCAATGGATAAATATTCTCTAATAGAAATGAAGTGTGATGAAATTGTAAAGATATTGACTAAAACAAAAATATAATTATAACCTTTTGATATTTTAGGGAGTATGATGAAAAAATACACAATTATGTTTTCCCACTTCCATTCAAGTATGGTTAATGGTTGTAACATCCCCTTAGAATTATGTCTCTTATCTTTAATATACTAACATCGAACACACTGATATCCAAACTCAGTAATATCTCACTTCATGTGGTCCCACTAGAAATACTCTTTCAAATATTTATATATCTTTGTACTTCCATGATAAATATAGAATGATAAACTATCATCCTCCTCCAAAAGATGAATCTTCAAATATAGAACAAAAATAAAGAATACATGGTTCATGACCCTTATCATTCCATTATAATCAAGGTTAAACTTAGAAATATTTTTAACTATCTTCTATAACTATGTATCTTCCTTCTGTACCTATTTAATCTTCACATGGATAGATGGTCGAACACCCATTTGAGAAAGATAATATTTCTCCCATTGATTTTTAGTTTCCATCTCTATCCTTTTAAAATCCATAAATATTGGATCTTTTATAATCCCCATCATGGATACTCCAGTATGATCCTTTCTACTCAATGCATCATCCACCATGTTCACTTTACCATGGTGGTAATGTATTGACCACTCATAATGTTTTATCTGTTCCAATCATCTTCTCTTGTGCATAATTAACTCCTTATGTGTGAATATATAATTTAAATTTTTATGATAAGTTTATATATATCACAACTTTAACTAGAAAAAAAAATTCCAACATTTAATTAATGAAAAATTTACCATGGGTACATCAGAATCATGAGTTGGGTAATATTTTTCATGAACCTTCAATTACCGTGAGTCCTAAGATATGACCATATCATTGTGCATGACAATGAATCCCAATTCATTTATTGATGTATCACTATAGATTAGAAACACTTATCAACTATAGGGTAATGTAATCATAATTTATATGACTACCCTTATCTTTAGTTCTTTGAATTTTTATTCACATTCATCTTTCCAAAGGAACTTGGCTCCCTTCTAAGTTAAATTGGTTTTTTGATTAGAGATTCCTAATAAATTCTAAATAAAGATTCTATAATATCCATTAAAACCAAGAAAACTAAGTATCATATTCATTGTGATTAGTCTATGCTAATAATCAATAAAATTAGTATTTGATTGATCCATACATATACTATCTCTTGAGATTATATTATGAAAAAATGAAACCATGATTATCCAAAATTCACATTTGGTAAATTTTTCAAATAACTTTTCCTTCCTCAATGACTTCAACAAAATTATAAAGTGATCTTAATGGTGTTATTTTATCTTTAAATATATAATAATATCATCTATAAATACTACCACAAACTAATCAAATAATTCACTAAATAAAATATTCATTAAATCCATGAAGATAATGTGGGAATTATTAAGACAAAATGTAATAAATATATATTCATAGTTTCCATACCCTGTATAGAATGCTATATTAGGTGTATCCTCCTTCTTAATACACAATTATTGATATAAATTATAATGAAAAATCTTGTAAAAATATTGAGCTCTACACAGTTGATAAAACAAGTAATCAATATTGGTCAGGGGATACTTTTACTTGATTATGATATTGTTTAGTTCCCTATAATCATTGAAGAGTTGCATCAACACATCATTTTTCTTAAAAATAAGAAAATTTGAACCCCATAGTGACACACTTTTCTAAACAAATAACTTGATGTGATTCGCTAGGATTTGATTCTTCAATTCTTATAGATCAATCAAGGTCATTCTATAGGGAGACTATGAAATAGGAATAACACCAGGTATGAGTTCTATTGAGAACTACACTTTGTTATTTTATGGATGACTAGAAAACTATTCTATAAAAACATCAAAAAAAATCCTTCCTAGTAGTAATATCATCTATTTTGAGTTTTTTCAAAACTATCAAAGAAAAAATACCCTGTTGAATATGAATCATGACCCATAAATGGGTGAAATTTCCATTGGAATTTTATATTTACCATCATATTTATAATTTATCATAGATTGGTTTATAACATCAAACATGAATTCCCTTACACTGTAATGGATGTGGGATTTATTTAGAGAAACCCAATCCATGAAAAAAAAGATAAAAGATTCAACTAGAGGGAAAAGGAATATATTTATTGGAATCAAATTCCCAAAAACATAAAATAAGGACGAATCATAAACATGAGATGTGATAATTGTACCATCATGTTCATTCATATCTAATTCAACATTAAATTATTGGGGTGGAATTTTGACACCCTTATAAAATTATTCAGATATAAAAGAGTTGGTAGATCCATAGTTAAATAAGAACATATAATTTATAGATTGGATGGTAAGTGTACCTTTCATGATGTTATTGTCATAATCCTCATCATAAATATCTATCTCATGAGATTACCCATTTTCTATCAGCTTAAGAGATTAATAATGTTGATAATTTCCATTAACCTTCATATTTGGTTAATGGTTATCATAATTCCTATATACTTTTCATTTTGAAACCCTGTAGTGTGGGTGGTTTATTCTTTGGATCATTATCTATATAATTAACTAAATTATTCCTAAAAATCCTCATTTAATTTATTTATGAAATTACTTTCCACATTTAAATCATTTAACAATCCCCTTATATGAATTTACTCAATGTTTCCTTAAACACATAAGCATAAAGAAATGAAAATATTTTTTTCTTTATGATTATTCGATTTTATTTTGAATTTCATCTTTACTTTCTTATCAGAACCAAGAGATTGATGGGTAACACTAATCTCTATTTCCCCCTTGATATCACATCAAAAAATTTCATCATAGCTATTGAAGTCACTTATGGATAACACCCTTTGGGGGAATTGGTATTAAGCCACTAAATAATTGAAGAAACTTACTTTCAGTTTGGATGATAATAAGATATGTGTACCGCATATATCTTATAATATTTTCCTCAAAGTTTCTAATAGATTCATCATCCTTCTACTTTATATCAAGGAATTACTTTTGAATTTACAAAAAAAATAATATAAGGAAATTAATTATTGAAAATTAAGCACTTAAAATCATCCCACTCCATGGAGTCAATTTCTTCTTGTTTCCCCAAACTTTTTGTAAGAGTCCACTATTGATCATTCTATCCTTCCAAGCAATTAGCATTGAAAATAAATATTTCATGATCTAAACATTGTAGAATGGAAAATATATTTTCAATGGTATTGATTCATTAAATGTTATTCATTGGATTAAGGTAACCAATAAAAGAAGGTTGATGCTTCCTCATGAATAACTTAATAATAAATTGTTCCCTCCGCTTATCATCTAGTAGTTCATCATGATTTATATCTTCTGAAATTTTTTGGATAATATAATTGATATTTTGAAATATAAATTCAATAAAATTTTGTTTCTCAAGAGTAAAGTCATTGAATTATTATCTAATTAATCATTAACATAGTTCCTTTAGTTTCCATCCATCAACTATAACCAAAAATCATAGTGTCATCAATAATAATCAGAGTGGGGAATGATATAATCAAGAAAAATAATTTGTCTAATGTCCAAATCATGACACATTATTCTCAATATATGAAACCTTAGGTCTAACCTAGGTTATTCATGGTCATCTTCTATTAAAATCATTCATGATTGATCGTAAATATTTTTTTAATTTCCAAAACATATCCCTTAGGTGTGTCAAACTAGGTGTGCAGTAAGGACTATTTTCATGAACTAGGTAATGATCGATCCAAATCCTAACTCATGATTTTCATTATTATTACCTCTAGTTACAAATTTTCTAGAGACACATCTATTTTTATCATCTAGGAAGGAATTTAATTTCATAGAAACCTCTCACTCTATCCCTTTCCAAAATTCAAGGACATTTCCCTATACTTTTACATATCACTATGGATATTACTAATGTTTTAGCATCCCATTTTCTAAATAATAACTAAACCATTCTCTAAGAGACCCACACATTTCATATATATATATATCACATATTTTTAGATGAATATTCAATATATTACATAATTATCCACACTATAATCATATAGGTCTAGTATTTAGGAAACATGGACACATAATAAATTTGTTCATAAGATAACTATATCATATTCTACTATTTTATTCATAATTATAACCCATCATAGACATTTAAAAATAACTTTCTTCATAACCTATGGAAAGGAAATATAAGAAAGGGTGACCTCAGATGTACAACAAGTGTAAATAAGGTAGATATCAATATAAGATAGAAATAAGTGTATTATAACATGGGTATTATATTTGAAAACCATACCCTATATATCATAGATCATAAAAATTATTCATGGATTAAATCTTGGTAGTTTATAAGGAATTAATCATAAAGTAATCCTATAACATAATCCATTAGAGCAAAACATTTACATAAGACATAGATATTTGGCATACACATAAGCATAGAAAATCATTTCTATTGTAGTTAAGGCTTATTTACAAGACTATAATAGTGGAATGGGTCTAATACCAAAACCATTATAGTATTCAATGATAACTCGCAATACTATCATAGAAGAAAATTTACCTTACAGAACCGGGTTCACATCCCATTCCTTTCCAATTTATCTCATCATATATCCATATTTATTCAATTCATTAGTGGGAAATATAATTACGGGCACAACCATAGCATAATTTAAATCATATATATATGTTCAATAATATCATAAAACATTCATCATATCATAAAAAATAGAATGAAATGGGTTTGGTATGAATTTCATAATGTCCTAACCCATGGAAAAGATATGTGTTTTAGAAAAATTTCCTCAGTTCTTCATAACATAAACCATGGAGAAGGAATGGGTTCATAAACATCTTTTCATTATAATAACAAACCATCCAAATAAAGGAAAATAATTGTATTTCAAGATCATAATCCCTTTAAATAATATTAAATAATAGAGGTGTTTATCTTTAATGAATAAAAATTCCAAAAATGACCACTAAAACATTCTTATAGAAAATAACCTTTCTATTTTATAATCACATATTTAAAATAGAATAATTTACAAAATAATTAAGATAATATTCTCATTGAATATAATGTTGAAAAAATATATAATAGTCTTAAAATAAATGGCCATTTT
This sequence comes from Viscum album, assembly GCA_963277665.1. Lineage (NCBI taxonomy): Eukaryota > Viridiplantae > Streptophyta > Magnoliopsida > Santalales > Viscaceae > Viscum > Viscum album. The sequence continues at coordinate 449,743,471 of OY728127.1, forward strand.
TGAAGGTGGAAAATTTTGTACATGTTGTATAATTTAAATGAAAAAATTACATTCAATAATTTGTAAAAAATGTGAAAATTTCCTTGTTTAGAATATGAAATAAAGATTCATTTTAAATGATTTATTAAAAAATGTGTAAATTTAATTTAAATAAAATTTTAATAATAGTAAAAAAATATCCAAAACATTATTAATAAATCATGGATAAAGAATAAAAATTGTTTTCAACTGAAAAGGGAAATAAAGTATATTTTTCAGTAAAGAAAATATTTTAAACTCTTGAGTGTATAAAGAGAGGAAGATGAAGGGAAAAAATATAATTTTGAGAAATAAATATAGGATAATAAATTTCATGATTTTATTGATAGATATATCATAATATTTAATTATCAAATGCATAATTATAAACCATCCCAATAAAAAAATAGATTTTATCATAAAAACCTTACTACATTGGTAACTTTTCAATCATAATACCCATAAAGGGAAAAACCTTGTATGGATATTTATATCCCATTATTTTCATGAAAAAAAATACATTAATTGGTATTATATTAAAAAAAATAAAAAAACAGGTGGTGAATATGGATTTTGTCTCGTGGAAAAAAAGTGAGATGAAAATATCTTACCTCAAGTCTCGACTTTCTTCATACATGTTTGAACCTCCTATATAATAAATATAGGTATATTATATATCTATTATATAATATTAATTATCTATATAATACCATAAATGATTTACTTATAAACTTTTATCAACCATTAATTAAATATTCATTATTAAAATCACTCTTTCTTGTGATAATTACTTTGTTTTTCTTGTATTCTTTGGTTCAATAGTTTTGGTCCTTGTAAATTGATTATTTTTAAAAAACTATAGAATATCAATCATGCTATAAATATAATTTATAATCATTAAATACATATTTATAATAATCCATAAAATTTAGAGATAAAAAAATAAATTACACTATTCATGGATATTGTAGGTTGTACATACCCATGAAGGTTGTTTTCATTTTTATATAGATGTAACGAGAGAAAGGTAGATAATTATTCAAATTGAAATAATATTTTTTATATCATAAATATCATATATATTCATTAAATAAATCCTTATTATATTCTATGTCAAAATAAAAAAAAGTGTACCACATCTATTTGTGGAGACGGTAGTCTATATGTATGCACGAGCGACGTTATTGTCTTCAATCAGAATAAATAGAAAAAATGTAGATGTGATATTATAATTATAGAATTATAAATATGTGAATATTATCATATATATATATATATATATATTAAATCAATAATTATATCCATTCATTAGGGTCCATTATATAAAATTAATTACATCGGTTCGCCATGTGGTATTTCATTACACCCAAAATTGACTGTTTTGTTTCCCCTTTGATATAAGAGGTGATTAATATAAGGTAATTAATTAAAAAAATAACACAAAAATTTATGAGTGGTAATTATTTTATTATATAGTAATGGTTTTATTATATTTTAAGGTGGTGAAAGAAGAAATAAATTAAAATGATCAGTAAATAATGATAACTCTTTTTCAAATAACATCTATAGGATAGCACCAACAGTTCCCTTAGGGGAGTTTCCTAATGAAAAAAGGAATCTAGGACGTGGTAAGGTAAATAATTAGGGCATTTTTCTAGGTTATTGATGATCCCATGGTCTTTGTAAGTGTGAATAAAATAGGATAGGTGGTTCTCTTTTATAAGTGAAAGGGAATGACATTTTTTAACATACCCAAAACTATTCAATAATAGGAAGTCGCTCTCAATCCATGTTCCTCAAAAATTTAAAAATAAAATAATTTATAGAATATTTGGTTTATATACACCTCCACCACTGAAAATACACATGTTTTAAACGTTTTATTCAGTTAACCTCTAAGGTTACATACTTTTACTATTTTAGCTTCAACACGATAACACATTTTTTACCTAGGTAATTTATCCTTCAATCATAAAAAAATATGGGAATTATTACATAACTTTTTCCCACTTATTAAAAATATTAAATCTAATTTATCAAATAAAAACAAAATGTATGTGGAATATTAATTTTAATAAAAGTGCATGTGTCATGAAAATCCCCATTTTAATTGTAACCCTAGTGATCAATTTTTTAGTATTTTCATTATTATTTATGACCAAAAATTAAGTTATAATTATTAAAATATATTAATAATTTTTATTCCTAACTAGTAAAAAATTATAAAATTAAAATCACATTAATGGATGGATTTATTTAAAATTAAACACACAATCATAATGAAAAATAATTTTTTCAAAGAAAAAGTTTTCTTAAGTATAAAAAGTATATGTATCTGAATTAAAAATAGAATTAAGTAAAATTATAAAAATTGGATTAATAACAAAATATTTCAAATAATTTCATTTTCAATACCATATTAAAACAAAATTGAACCTTGTAAATTCTTTAAATGAAAAGAAAATATACATAAAAATCAATTTTTTTTAACATTCATCGAAAAATTATTCTTTTTAAAAAATTAACAATAATTAATTACTAGATATTTTTTCATGGTTATTTAAAAAAATGAATTTAATTTTTAAATTTTTTTCTAAAATTAGAAAATTTTAATATTGAAATAAGTGTCCAATACACAAAGAATCATATTTTTATGAATATATAGTTCTTTTGTGTAAAGATTGATTTATTTTTATCCCATGCCTAGAAAAAATAATAGACAAATTATAAAACATGTGATTGAATATATAACATATAAATTTCCTTAATATAATTATCCAATGGTGGAAATTTTAATTTATATAAATAAGAACATGTTACAAGTATAAAAACAGTTTTTTAGAAATATATTTCTTTTACATTCAAATGATTATAGTTTTAATTTCTAATTAATTTATAACAAATGAATTTATATTACTCATATATAAACCATATAATTTTCATAATTTACAGAGTCTTATTTATACCAATAAATTTAAGGGTGGTTTTATAACTATCACATTAATTAATTATATTTTAATATTATATCACATTTATTTAAAGTCATTGCTCATGTAATGAATTATTTTAAAGAAATTAAATTTATTGAAAAAAAATATTTAAAAAATCTTGGGGTGTTACATGAATGTTCTCTAATATATCATAATAAAACCCATGGCCAATGTATGTTGTATCATAGAAAACCTCAAACATAACTCTTATAAAATGATGAACATGAGCACTAACCTGAAAATAAAAAAATGTATATGTTACTATTAATTCAACATAAAATATTGATCCACATATTCTAAGGCTATCATAGGGGTCACAGGCAAGTAAAAGTTGGGTGAGAACCTCCTGTAATAACCTTATGGTCAAAATGAATCTAGACTTATATATAATTCTTAGGTTGTACCTAAGAAACATCCACCTTTATCATTGAAGTATCCGTTGAAATATTTCATCAATAAAAAATTATTTCTAATAAATACACTTCACAATCCAATATCATACACCTAGATATATTCTTAAATAGTTAATGGTGTCGAAGAGCCTATAAAATGGTACAAAGATATTGTACAATCTATTTTAGAGACTCATAATACACATTGATTTCATTAATGAACAACACCAAAAATAAGTCAAAACACTAGTAGAATATTTTTTAATAAGTTCTATGAACGTTTATAATGTAATTTTACATCTAAATAATTTACCATGAACTCATAGTTACCATAATAGCACTTTATAGATGTCTTCAGAATATATTCTTCTTTCACTAACATATGATGATACCCTATTTTTAAATCTATCATTGTGAACATTCTAGATCCCTTATGTGGATATAAAAGAAAATTAATATAAATAACATTAAAATGGTTATTCATTTTCACTTAATTATAGAAATTATAATTGTTACATAGTCAAAGACAACCATCCACCTTCTTCCAAAACTGGGCCAGAGTACTCTAGGGAGACACCAAAGTTTGAATAAAAACACTCTAAGGAATTTCAACATTCAGAAAAAATAGTTTATAAAATATATATGGAATAATCCTATATGGATACATAATATTGAATATACCTTTAACAACTCATTATTTTTATTAAATATATTTTTATATAATTTTATTTCTTTGATAGATTTTGTTTCACGCAATCACGAGTTTAGATGAACTGAGTAATATTATTAAAATATTATGTGATCATTATAACCTAGAGATTAAAATATTATCAATGAATAATATTATGAAATATATAATTTTCCAACCCTTTTATAATTCATTAACTAATTCTTTGTGAAGAATCACTAAGTCATTTTAATCTTCAAAAGTATGTTTTCTTTAAAAAAATGTTTTCATGTTCATTATGAGTTAATATTAAAATCAGTTTCTTGAAATTTTATAAATTTAATTTTATAAAATAATATACCTTTTAAAAATTTTCATATTCAAATTATCATATAGTGAATTTTTGGGAATTTTCTGAAAATATTGGTTTTCCAGTGAATAGTAAAAAAATACCAATTTTTATAAAACTATCATTTTTATTATATTAAAAAGTAATTTTATGATTTTAAATTTATATAAAATTAAATTAATTACTATTTAGATATATATAATCTAATAAATTTCATTTTAATCATCCTTAAACCTTATTTTGTTATATGTACATTTTTATGCTTTCATTTTTCGAGAAAATTGTTTTTTCATTGATTTTTACAGAATTAATTTCAAATTAAATTATTATAATTATGTGCTTTTAGTTTTAAAAAATAGATTCCATATTTAGATTTATAATTTTTAAATTTATTAAATATTTCCCTCTTATGTTTTCCAATATGAATAGTAACATTGGTAATTTTTGTTAGCATGGTAAATGGGTAATTTGGGTAATTTAGGTTTACAATAAAACGATAAGGACAATAAAATGACCCTAACACTTTAAAAAAATTATTAGATGAATTTAATTCGACCCTCAACACCTAAGGATCTAAATTGAGTTTTGTAATAGACACTTTCCCCTAAAAATGACTTATATATTATATAAATCAAAGAAAGTCACAAAATGTCACCTTCTTTAACATAAATATCTATTATGTTTCCACATGGAGAAAAGGTAAGTTATAGATGAATATAAGTTTACATTTTTAAGTTAATAAACTTATTTTATTAATATAAATTTATTTATGACTTTTGGGGCCACTTGGATGAGATTATAATGTTTATAATGTGTTATTTAATTAAAATTAAATGATGTCACATTCATGATATTAATAACTATATCATTTTTAATATGGTGTTATCTAGAAGATAACTTAAATAATAAATACTTTTTTAAATATAAAACATTTATCTACATCATGTAATTTTATTTTAAAATTATAGTGATGAAATAATTATCTTAAATAATTACACAATGATGATGTAATTAATCAATTAATAAAAAAATCAAATAAATGATAATAAAATTAATAAAAGAAATATAATTTTTATTAATTAAGGATATAAAAGAATTATATATGATTATTACATATTGATTATTATTAAATTATTTGGTTTGAAGATATTTTTTTTATTTTCTTAAAGTCAAATTAATGAATAGTATCAAAACTGAGACTAATGATATTTTATGAAAATAATATTTAATTAAATTATTTAAAAAACATAAAAAACGTTAACTAATAATGAAGAGGATAAGGTATGGTCTAAATATCATATTTTTTCAATTTATGGTCCTATTTACTCTTTATAAGTAAAAATGACCACCTTTTATTATTGAAGCTTTTGTAACCATAATTAAAATTAAATTCATTTAATTAAGGGTTATTTAAAACAATAAGGTTAAAAATAATAAAAAAAGATTTATAAATTATATTGGATGATGATATTACAACACAATCATATCTTAAATTTGAATCCATGCCCATTTGGTGGCATTTTTTTGGAAAATACGTTTATTAAAATTTAATATTTTGAGATATTCCTAAAGTATCCCTCACATCAATTATAATAGGGAATCCCCTCCCTCCCTTCATTACACAAAATTGAGCATCATATATCAAAAATAATCTTTCAATTTCACTTCTAAACTTACCTATATACGTTTTATAGGTTTTGGTATTCTCAAAAAACTAACCCTAGAGACCTTTAGAGGAGATCCAAATGAGACATTTCGAAGAATATGTAATCGCTCTAACAGATCACTTTCTCTTTATACTCTTCATTGACACCTATAAATATAAAATTATTATCATAAAATAATTAATTTAGTATCAAAAATATTTCAAATTGGTATTATTATTATCAAAACACTACTATTAACCCTCTTTCCCAAAAAATTATAAGTGAATGTGTCGCTCATGTGTACGTGCGGCTTACCATATCCACATAGTGATTCAATTAATTTATCATCACCATATAATATGGTTGGGTATTATGATGTTTTTAATGAATATATATAATAAATATAATATAATAATAATTCTATAAATATTTATTATTATTTACCTTTATTTCATTCCATCAATCCAAAAATGAAAATAGCGTTCATACGTACGTACGTCCTGCCATCTCCATGAGCGGTGTAATTAATTTTTCTATTTATAATTTATATAAATGATTATATATATATATATATAATTATTACATATGATGTTTATAACAAGTTTAATATTCTGGAAATGATGAGATTATGATCAAATTATAAGGACCATGATTGCAAAACTGAAAAATTAATGGAAAATGAAGCAATTATCACCTAGAACAATGTTTTTAATAACAAATTATTAATAAATAGGTTATAATATATTAAAAATAAATAATAATTTATATTATAATATTGTGTTTATGGAATATTAGCATAATAAATCCATATTTATTATACATGATGTTTGAACATGAACAATGAAATGAATGGCTTGAGGTAAGGGAATTCTTAACTCAATTTTATTTCATTGAATTAAACATGTAATTCATTGATTATTTCATGCTAAGATTATGTGTGAAATGACTATTAATTATCTTATTTTTTATTTCCACTTGATTTATGTGAATTTATAACTGAAACATAAAATTGATTCATTTGATTAACGTCCATTTCAATGATATCATATTTTTAAAGGACATTGTATTAAAATCCCCTTTTAATGTATGTTTTTTAAAAAATAAAAATTATTGTTTTTCACTTATATTTAATGAATGTATTTTACTTATTTTATAATTTTTTTTATTATTTTAATATTTCTATACTATATTAAACCATTTTTAAAGAAATTTTTTTTATTTATAATTGTGTAACCTTAAAAAAATAAAAAAGGAAAAGATATTTTCATTAATAATTATTTCAAGTGATCATTAAAAATAATTTCCCAAATGAGATAGTATTATTTTATGTTATTTATTCTTTACTTGGGATATTAGCTAAGGATACCATCTTTATTATTTTTCTGGATGGTTTATGTTTATGAATTTTGTTTCTTTTCACTATGTTATGAAATAATGAAATTTTTATGAAACCTATTTGTTTTCATGGGTTATGATATAGTGAATGATTTATATTCTTGAGGAACACATTTTTATGGTTTTCATTATGTGAAGTGTGGGACTTATATTTCCCACCAATGCATTGGATAGTGATTTATATCTCATGAGATAAACATGACTAGAATGGGGAGTGAACTCGGTTCAGTTATACAGTGTTGGAACAGGAAGTGAACATGGTTCAATAATATAGGGCTAGAATGGGAAGTGAACCAGGTTCGGTTATATAAGGTTGGAATGGTGAGTAAACCTCTATTAGTAAAGGAATTGTTTCTCTATGATGTTTTTTGTAATGATCCTTAACTAATATGGAAATTATTTTCTATACTTATTTTTATACCACAAATTCCTTGTATTATTCCAATATTATGAACTCATGGATCATGTTATTTTCTTTCCTTATGTTTAATGTCTTATAAACTACCATGATTTATTCTATATTTAAATATTATGATCATTTATAGGTAGAGTATAATTTCAAAATGTTTTTTTTTTGTGCTGTTATACCCTTATGTCCATATTTTTATAATGAAATCATTGTTATCTCCCTTGTTTACCCTTACTAAGAATCTAATATCACCCTTTCTTATGTTTCCATTCTCCAGGTTATGAGGAAATATTTTAAGAAGGAGTATTATAGGGGAAGATATTTTTGGAAATCATTGATTATCTTTCACCAAAAAAGAATATTGTGTTCCAAGTTTCCAAAGGTTCTAAACAATTACAGTCCTCGATCCTGTGTTTCTAACATGTCATGAATATTAATCTAAAAAAATTAATATCTATTTATGAAAATATTGGGATGAAATAGTTGGTATCATAGAAAATTTTTATTCAACTTCTACATACTAAGATGATAAAACATTTTTACGAAACCTATGTGTAGGTATATCTTACAATCCTAGAGTTTTGGTATCAATCATGAATAACATATAATTATACCTAAAATGTCATAGATTGATATTCTATAAGTAATTTCTCTTAATTATGTGGTTTTATACTATGATGGGTATTTCTAACATTATTCTTCATGTTTTTAGTCAATGGTGGGAACCAGATAGAAACTCGGTTAATGTTGAATGCGATAGAAAATTTACTAATGAGAAATCAAATGGAATAATTATAGGATTTAAGGATGTTGTGATTATTCCTAATTAATTTTAATGGAACATGACTAACAATATATACCATAAAAAAATCTCATACTCAGTAAATATGAGAGTGAAATAGTTTACTGAGAATTTTGGTAGTGGAGACCATAGAGGAAAGATGATTCAGTTCCTTACATGTCGAGAATTTGGGGAAAACACCTAAGTGGATGCCTTAGAGTAACAAGAAGTATTGTTGAATATGGAAAAGAAGGACAGAAATAAATTTACTAAAAATAAGAAATGAATAATTCATTTAATGCAATATATGGGAATATAATTCTCTCTATGGTATTATCAATAGATGAATTAGTTAAATGTGGAATGTTTGGGAACTATGAAATCCAATGTCCTTGGGGAAAGTTTTGGAAGAAAATTAGAAATGTGGTATGATAAATTTTTATATTGAGATGACCAATTAAAGGTAAAAGGAATTAAGTTTAAAGTAATAAGACGATGAAGAATAGTTATTTATTGAATAAGGAAGTAGGATAAATAATTTATTTATATATAGGAATTCATAGATAATATTATTCAAATCATGAAATATATTATTATTTTTCAGAATAATTTTTTCATTATGGATATTAAATAATAGTTTGAATGATGATGATGGAATGGAAAACTGATTTAATGGAAAGGTGAAATTTTTAGATAACACGTGATTAAGGTAAATGTAACCCTTAATTTTTGAATGATGTTGCGATAATAATTAGATAAATATTTTTTTTATGTGGTATAGTATTGATGACCTTGGAACTGAGAAGTAATATGATGACAAGGTGAATTATGGATTGATTTTATTTATTTTTTGGATTTATGGTATGAGTAAGGAGTTATTTTTTGAAAGAATTTATGTTTTCACTATGTTTTATGGTAATTTAGGATATACCATTTTTCAATATAATACATGATAATTATCATCAATTGTTTGGTTTGTGACAATTTATAGATACATAAAGTTGTTTGGGTAATTAATGATATGTTTATTTGGTGACCTTCTTTTGAAAGTATTGGATCTTAAAATTTTGGACGATTCGTATGGGAAACCATTTATGAAGTTTTTTACATTGAACATTGGATGAGGTTTTGTATATTAATGTACTAATTATCTATTTTAAGATTTATGCATATTGGATAACCTATGATACCCATATTACCATGATGGTAACTAGAGATAGAAGGAATGACTTTTCATCCCATTATAGATCCTATGATCCACTAATTCTTGAGCCATTACAATTTCAACTTCATTTCATGGAGTATGAGATGAAATGAAAATTTATCTAGTAAAAACCAAAGAGTGAGATCCTACTTGTAAAATGAAATCAACTAAGTCTATCTTCTCAATTGATTTTTCAATAGAATGTTTCCTTATAATCATTATTTCTCATGATATCAATGAACTTTTTTAGACCAATTTGGTCTATAGTTTTGTTTTCATTAACCTTATCTTGACCATGTTCTCTATCACTCTCTCTTAGTTCTTAGGGACTAGTTTTCCCTTACAAATAAATCTTTTAATTTTACACTAATGTTTTACCTATGCGGAAACCTAGTTATGTGTTATGTTAGTTAACATTTATGTTTCCAATATTACTTTTTTAAGGGATGTTTTATTATTTATATGGTGTGTGTTTCTATGAATGAATGATAAAATGTTAAACATTTGATAAAAAATAGAAATTTAAAGGGATAAATTAATTTTAAATGGGTTTAGAATATAACTCCATAATGTTATTATGAAATATATTTTTAATTAATTTTATTTCTTTGATATCTTTTGTTGCACACAACCATGAGTTTAAACGAACCGTGTAGTATTATTAAAATATTATGTGATTTTTATAACCTAACATTAAATTATTATGAATGAATAATATTATAAAATATATAATTTTCCAAACCATTGATAATGTATTAATTAATACTTTGTGATGAAGCACTTAATTTTTAGTAAAATCTATTTTTATCTTCCAAATATGTTTTCTTCAAAAAAAAATTGTTCATTATGAGTGAATATTATAATAAATTTAAATAAAATTTATAAATTTTATTTTATAAAAATAATCATTTCATAATATTAATATTAAAATTATCTTATGATGATGTTTTTAGGAATTTTCTGAAAAGATTAATCTTATAGTGAATAGTGAAAAATATCGATTTTTATAAAACTATATTTTTTATTAGATTAAAAATTACTATTATGATTTGAATGATATTTAATATCAAATTAAGTACAATATATAATCTAATTAATTACATTTAAATAAAATTTAAACTTTATTTTTGTGTAAGTACATTTTTAGGCTTAAAATATATTTTTCAAGAAAATTGTTTTTTCTTTGCTTATTGTCGGATTAGTTTTAAATTAAATTCTGAAAATTCTGTGTTTCGAATAAAAAAAATGAATGTAATATTTGGATTTATAAGGGAAAAATTATTAAATATTTACCTTTTATTTTTTTCAAACATTAATAGTAACCTTGGTAATTCTTGTTTCCATAGTAAATGGTAAATTGGGTAGTTTAGGTTAAAAATAAAAATATAAGGACTATAAAATGACCCAAATACTTGAAAAAATATTATTGGATGGTTTTAATTCCACTATTATCACTTAAGGATCTGAATTTATTTTTTTAATGGACACTTGTCCATGAAAATTACTTATAAATTATTTAAATCAAAGAAATTCATAAAATGTCACTTTTATTGTCTTAAATATATATTATGTGTCCACATGGGAAAAAAGGTAGGTTATTAATGAATATAAGTTTCCATTTTTATTTAAATAAAGATATTTTCATGATATAAATTTAATTATGAATTTTTAGGCAACTTGGATAAGATTATGTTATTTATAATATTTTATTTAATGAAAAGTTAATGATGTAGCATTCATGTTATTAATAAGTATATCATTTTTAATATGGTGTTATATAGAAGATATCTTTGACTATAAATATTATATTTAAAGATAAAAAAATTATATACATCATGAAATTATATTTTAATTTTTTATTTATGATATAATTATCTTAAATTATCACACAATGATGACGTCGCAATTATTTAATTAAACATAAAATAAAATAATTGATATTAAAAATATTAAAATAAATATAATTTGAATTAATTAAGGTGTTCTTAGAATTTTATCAATGATTATGACATATTAGTATTGTAGTAAATTGTTATTTTTTAAAGATATCTTTTTTTTTATTTTCATAAAGTCATTGTAATAAATAGTGTCAAAATTCACACTAATTATATTATTTGAAAATAATATTTTATTAAATTATTTAACTATCATAAAAATTTTAAATAAGTAAAAAATATTATAATGGTATAAAATATAATAAATTTTAATTTTATGGTCTAATTTTAAATTTATATGTAAAAATAAGAACATTTTAATATAGAAAAAAATGTAACCGTAGTTAAAATTAAAATAGGTAAGTTAAGGGTTAATCAAAATGATATGGTTAAAAATAACAAAAAAATATGTATAAATTATATTGGTTGATGCTATTATAACATTATATTAACTTCTCTGTGAATACTATTCCATTTTGTGGTATTTGGCTAGAATTTTAATTTATTATAATTTAATCTTTTTAGAAATTCCAAAAGTTACCACACCTTAATTATAAAAGGTAACATTATCCATCACTTATTTACACCACATTGAGTCTTATAAATAGACCATACTCTTACATTTTCTCTTTTTAACATCAATATAAACATTCTAGAGGTTCTATTATTCTCAAAATATCAACCCTAGTGCCCTTTATAGAAGATCCAAAGAAGACATTTCTAAGAAGAGGTAAACACTCTAACTGATCACTTTATTTTTATAGTCTTCCTCGCCTCCTATAAATATATGATTTTTACCATAAAATAATAACTTTAGTATTCTAAATTTTCTTATATGTTATTATGATTATGTGAACACCATTATACACCCTATTTCCTATCAAAAAAGAAGTGGATTGTTTACTCATGTGTACGTACTACTTACCCTATCCATGTAGCGATACAATTCATTTTTAATCACCATATATTATGGATTTTTATTATGATGGGTTTGATGAATATATATTATAAATATTATATAATTATTCTGAAAATATGAATTAATATTTACCTTTATTTCATCCCATCAATCAAAAAATGAAAATCGAGTTCACGCAAATATATGGTCTACCATCTCTATAAAATATGTAATTAATTTTTCTATTTATAATTTAAATTAATGATTATAAATATTTATATAATTATTATATTTTATCTTTATAACATTATTTAAATTATATAAATGGTGATTCCAAGATTAATTTATAAGGACCCACACTTTCGAACTGAAACATGCATGGAAAATGAAGCAGTTATCACCCAGAACTTTTAATTTAATAACAGATTATTAATAAAAAGTTTATAATATGATATAAATAAACAATACACAAGATGATAAAATTATTTTTATGGAATAAAATTATAATAATTTTTTATTCATTATATAGGAGGTTTAAACAAGAACAAAGAAAGGCAATACTTTAGGTAAGGTAATTCTTAACTCAATTTTCTTTTATTGAGTTAAACTTCTACTTTACTGATTATTTCATGTGAAGATTATGTGAAATATTACTATTGATTATATTATTATGTATTCCAGTTATTTATGTGAATTTATATATGATACACATAATTGAATTATTTTATTAATGTTCACTTCAATGATATGATAATTGTTAGGGAGTTTTCTTTAAAATCATATTTTAATGTATCTTTTTATGAAATTTAAAAGGAATTTTTTTACTAATATAAAATTTATGGATATTTCTTATTTGATGATGCATTTATTTTTTTAATCTTCCTATAAAATCTTATAATTTTATTTTTTTTTAAATTTTTTACTTCGTAATTACACAAATTCAAAAAAATCAAAATGGAAAGGATATTTTCTTCAACAATTATTTCAAATGATATTTAAAAAATAATTTTACAAATAATACAACATTTCTTGATATTATTTTTACTTTATTGGGGATATAATCTAATGATACCAACCATATTTTTTTTCTGGATGATTTACTTTTATTAATTATGTTACTTGTCCTTATGTTATGCAATTATGAAATGTTTGTGAAACCCATTTATTTTCATGGTTTATGATATGATCAATGATTTATTTTGATGTGGAACACATATCTATGTTTTTAATTATGTTAAATTTGGGACCTATATCTCCCTCTAACACATTGGGTAATGGTTTATATCTCATGAGATAGAAATGAATGGAATGAGGAGTGAACCTCGTTCCGTAATACTTGGATAGAATGGGAAGTGAACCCAGTTCAGTAATATATTTTTGGAACGGGATGTTAACCTGGTTCAATAATAAAGAGCAATAATGGGGAGTGAACACAAATTAGTAATGTAAATTTTTTCCATTGATGGTCTTGGATGTTATCCTTGACTAATATGGAAATAATTTTCTATGCTTATGTGTGTGCCAAAAATTCCTTGCCTTATTCCAATATTATTCTCTCATGGATCATGTTCTTTGATTTCCTCATGATTTCTATCTTATAAAATACCATGATTAATTTCATCATTAAATTTTATTTTATTTGATATGCATTTTATTATTTCAAAAAAATTATGTTCATGTTCTTATACCCTAATGACCATATTATGCTAATGAAATAATTATTATCTTCATTTTTTACCCTTACTAGGCATCTAAGCCCATCATTTCTTATGATTCATTTCCTCGTGATATGAATAAAGGTATTAAGTATGATATGTAGAAAAGGGTTCATGTTATTAAGTATTAAGAGGGAGATGATGTAGATATTTTATAAACTAGTTGTTTGTGTTCCCATGCTTCCAAAGGCACTAAACCCATACGGTTATGGAATGGTTTGGTATTTTCATGTCATGAATACTCATCTAAAAATGTGTAATTTATATGTATGAAAATTATGGGCCATTATAATACCCCAAGAGAAAACTTTATACCTAAATTTATTTCACAATAATGGGTAGTGTTACAACCACTTCATTAACAGAATTAAGGAACTCTTTTACAACCCTCCTAAACATAACCAGTGGAAGCTCTTTTGAACACATCATATTCTAGTTTTTTATAGAATATAAGTACTAAAAATTTCTATAAACCATATTATGGACCTTATAATAATGGAAAAAAATAATATAAATCAACACCAATGAATATAACTCTCCTCTTAAAGAAAACAATGATTTCCTATACAAAATAAAACAACTCTATACTAAGGATGAAATTGTTTGGCTATATTCAAAACATACAATGTCTCCCTAGAATCATCTCAAAATATATAAACACATCATATAATCTAACTCAACCTCTAACTAGTTTATTTAATGAAAAGGGAAATGGAAGGTTATCCGCCTCAAGTATTAGTTCTTATATTAGAGAGAGTGAAATGAAGGAATTTTTTGTTCCAAAATCAAATAAATAATAATCCCAAGTACAATATATATAGATTTTATAAAGTAAACCAATCTAATAATAACTTAAAATATATAATAATTTCATTATTTGGATAATACATCTCACAAATATTCTCACGACCTAAGGAGAAAAAGGATTAGTGTCTGGGAGATTAACTAAATAAACATATTATTTTAAAAAAATTGAGAACATTTCTCCTTAATCGCACTCATCTAAACCCCTTTTAGATGTCTCACATGATATAGTCATCTTTATAACATGGTTAATGGAAATATAAGAATTATTTGACTTCATATTCTCAGTAAGGGAAAAAATCAACATGTATCAGATTATGAACATGAAGGAGAACATAAGGAGAGGATAAATATATTTTTAAATGATTATAATACCATAAAATATAATAATAAAACTTTTTATAGAGACATAATATCATAAAAATACAATTTTGGAATCATAAAAGTTTTATTTTGGGTCAAAATAAAAACCAATAATAATAAAACATGTGACTATGGAATAAAAGTGAAAAATATTTTAAAAGTAAGGCATAACATGAAAACATGGAATATCATGAAAATAAATAACATCATAGAAATACTACATAATTGGATAAACGACATGGGAATTTGGAACAAAAAAAAATTGTGGAAAACCATTATGAGAAAAATAATTTTCCTCATTCCCATATAAACAAATTAATTATGTACATGCCTCACAATGTGTGAAAACTAATTATGCCCATTATTATAAAAACACACTCATTATATCGATTCCTGACTATCTTATGCGATATAAACGTAAAGATATTAATTAGAGGGAGACATTTTATCCCACATGTATTCATACTTATATATTTATTCCACATAAAATCAACCAAAATAATATCATAATGAAATCATATAAAAATAATGGGTCTTTTAAACATTTCAAAAAATCACATAATATTTAATTATGAAATCATAAAATATAAAAAATATTATTTTCCAAAAGGTTACATTTCATTATAAAATATATAGGGTGATAAAAACATCACATCATGTGATATAACCCATGGTGGAAAAGTAAATTTAAAAAAAAATTGTTAAAAAACCCATCTAATTGTTATAAAATATAAAGTGGAAATTATATTATAAAAAATGATAATGGAAAGATAATAATTATGAGAAAATTATAATAAAGTTTTACAAATTATGGATCCTTTAAAAGAAACAAAATAAATAAATCAAACAAATAAAAATTTTTAAATAATGAAATGAAATGTTTATATTTATCCTTTTAGGCATTCTTAAATGAAATCCCACATTAGAGAAAGGTGGAAGGACATTCATTTAATAAAATAGGTAAATGAAAATTTGAGGAATGGAATAGATAAAACATATTTTTATTTCATTAGTTAAAACACATTCAATAAAAAATACAAGGATATAGAGGAAAATGAATCATTAGTGAAAATGGGAATTATTTTTACCAACCTTATAAATTTATTTCGGATATTTTTTTCAAAGAAGTGGTTATTAATTAGGAGAAATAATTTTATAATGGGAAAAGAGGATATATAATTTAAAATTGGCAATGTAAAGATCAAATAAATTAGGAAAATTATATTCATGTAAGAAGGACTATGAACCAATGAATCAAAAATTAAGTAGATTAAACCCTTAACTCAAATTATTACTTAGTTGATCACACTCTAACAACATGTATAAAAAACATAAAAATATTAATAACCTATTTCATAATCTAATTCATTGATATAAACATTTATAAAATTCATTTAAAATTATTCTCTATATGTATATTAGTTAGTTATTCTCTACATTCAATATCATGTGTGAGTAATTATGGTTGTTTTAAACTTGTTTCTTAATAGAAATATTGTACTTCATTATTCTACCAAGCTTAAAAATTCAATGATCATTCATGGTAATACAATGTATGTTTTATGATTTTTTATAATGGTATAATATCATTTTATGAGAGTTTTATTTATGGATCTTGTACATGAAATGAGTGACAAGAATGTTTTAGTGATTTTTAAAAACGATGATTGTATCATAATTAATAAGTTAATTTTTAATGTTAAAATTCTAGAACCAAAATTAAATAATTATTTACTTATTTATATCATATATTAATATTAATTATGTTGAAAATTTCATAAATGATATTATTTTATACAATTTTTCAAGTTTGTGGTTATTCTGATCCAAACATCACTATGCAATAATTAATAGATGATTATGATTATGAAAATGACTCATTTTGGAATAATATAATTATTATATAATAATTATTGATTATTTTCATATTTTTATAGAATAAATTCATGTTTTAATTGAGTTCAATAAATAATAATGAAACTAGATGAAAAACCAGATGTGTTACTTTGTGGAGGTGGTAGTCCACATAATGCATAGTTAACATTTTCATTTATCAAATATTGATAAGTAAATAAGGTAGATTGTAATTTTATTTTAATAATAATTATTATATTAATTATTTCATATTTATTTTTTAATTCTATTTATATAATCATTGAAAAGTGGTGAAGGTGAAAAATGGATCTTGTCACATCATGGAGGTCGTAGTCTACACAATACAAAAATGGTGATTTCGGTATTATTTATAGAAAATGATAAAGGAGGCTAATGATATATGTCAAATAAAAATAAAATTAAGTATATAAAAATTAAATATTTAACTATATAGTAATGAGAAAATTATAATTTAAATTTTAATATAAAAATGATAAGATGTTAGGAAAAATGAGTACTCGTGTTGAAATATTTTTTTTATATAGAGGATTCATCATACATGGAGGTCTTAAGAAAATAAATTATGATAAATTTCTCAGTAAAAAATTAATAAATTTTAGAGAAATTAAAATGGTCATATTTTTTGGAGGAAATTGAATTATTTTAGGGGTCTTGAATTGTTGGTGAGAGGTCCCTTCTATATGTTGTGCAAATAGAAGTTTTGACATTACAATAACTTTATATAAAGGGATCACATGTTAAAATTTTAATGTTGCTATTTAAATTGAAAATAGTGGTTTGGTAATTATATAAGGTCTATAATACCTCAACAATTCATTTACATGAATGTTTTAATCATTTTTTATGTCCTTCGGTTTTAGAATTTTCACTTTTACCATTTTTTATTTTACAGTGGTAACTAATTTTTACCTATGTAATTTTATTTTAATACCTAAAATTAGATATTATTAAATAATTTTTACTTATTGATTAAAAATATGAAATAAATTTTTTATATTAAATTTATAGGTGGAGTATATATCAATTTTAACATTAAAACATGTAATGTATGAAACTGTTTTTATAAAAAAATGTGTTTTAAGATTAAAATATTTGTATAGATTAAAAGGTATAGATGTTAATTATTTTAATAAAATAAATTTGTTTATAATAAAAAAATTTGGGTTTTAGAACATGGAAAACCTAACTTTACAATATTAATGTCTAATTAAAAGTACAGACAGAGAACTATTATTAAATTGGAAAAAAATGATACCAAAGATATAAAAATTAAACATAGTTTTTCATTGTTAAAAATAGAATTTAAAATACATAATTCTACACCTTAAATACATCTTTTAAAAATTAAAAAACATTTAATATAATTATAACTATTTTATATAAATCCATAATAGGTATAGTTTTGGTAAAAACTATATTTTTCACTATTCAAATAAAAATTATTTATTTTTGAAAAGTGAAAAAAATAATCCTAATCTAATTATGAAATTATCAATTCAAAATGAAATTTTAATTTGAAAAAATTTAAATATTAAAATATATATTATATTTTAAAAAATAAAAATAAAATATATAATGAAAAAAATGCATTTATTAATAAAATTAATTGTTTAAGATTTATGTATTCCTAATCCTATTTTGTATGAAATTATAATTTATTACTATCTCTTTATCTTCTATAGTTTTTCTATTTTTTAAAATTTGTTATATAATATTTCATGGGTGATTTTATTTTAATTTTTCTATAAGACAAGATGCCCAACATAATTTATCAAAAAGTATTTTCCAAAATACCGGGTGTTTACATTATACCTCAGGTGAAAACCTGATCACTTAAAACTAATATCATAAAGGAGTGTATTTGACATTGTCTTACCCCACAAAATATATATACTTGATGTTGACCTAATATATTTAAATTAACTACTTTATTTCCTAGAGGATGAGGAACATCAAAAAAAATTCCCCTACCCACTTTATATCCTTAATTTTGAATAAATCTATATGAACCCAACTACTATTACTATTGCTTTAGATGATACTAATAAAAAAGATAATTTTTTTACATGATAACATATTCAATTTGAATACTAGGATGGTTTATTAATCAATAGTCTGAATAAAAGGACAAATATAAGAGAATAACACAGTGTATGACCTCCCAAAAGGATCCCAAGAACAACCATGTTTAGTAAAATGTACTAATGGAAACTAAAGATGATTACCTAGTGTCTAAAACATTGAAAACCTAGACATATGAGAACCTATAATAATGTCTCTACTTATAAGAAAGTCCTGAAGACTCCCCTCACATGATGATCTCTTTTGACCCAACTTCTTCTCGATAGCCTCTTCCTTCATTAATAACTCAATAAATATCAACAACATAAATGGTGTGACCTATAACTAGATATCTACAAGAAATTCATCCTCAATATGCATCACTCTATCCTAATTATTATAAATGAGGTTGGAAATATAAATTCAAAGATTGTTGAACCAAATACTAAACTGCCAAACATTGGAACTCCCCTAGTTAAGAGTGACCATCTCCTACCAACACGATACCATCAGGTTCAAAGAAATGAACTCTTCATGGAACTGATTGTGAAATTTATTTCATTAAACTTATGATTATATGAGATAACCAATGAATAAAATCCCTCTCATTGAGAAACCCCCCATTATATAATGATTTATAAATGAATATGGTGTTTCCGTATTGAACTGAACAAACTGATAGTCATCTACACTATAGAGACCCTGGCCTTTTATATATAACATTACATGATTCTAAGCATAATTATACATCAGAGTACAAGCCAAGGATCATGAAGTCTAGTGTCTTGTAAGATTAGGCACATAAAACTAAAAAAATAGAACTAAATAAAACATTTATTTATTTAGTTATCATAAATAACCCCTAACTTCCATTTTTCTCATACATCTTCATAGGATAACCTGGGGATAACATGAATAAAGGGATGAGCTAAAATCCTAGTAAGGGAATAACAATAAGAATAAATCTATATCACATGGGTTAGGAACATGATATAAAGAAATAAAAAGTAATGTAACATAAGGGATCATAACATATACACATGGATTCATATAAACATGAAATCATATAAATGTAGGAGCAACTTAAATCATGACTTTAGTACGGGTCAAGGCTAACTGGCAATATTGTTTTTCATAGTAGCACAAGTCAAGGCTAACCGCCAATACCATCGTACATTAAATCTCATGAGACTTAACTTTACCCAATGCATTGGAGTGTTATCTGGGTGCACAAATCTTAACATGTTCATGAATATTCTTTCTACATAAATAATCATACACAATTTAATCATACATAAACGTAAGGGAACCCATAGATAGAAATGGGTATCACATTCATGACATAAAGCATAATGAATGGTCGTATCATAAAAGTGTACATGAAAGAAACGAATTAAAACATACATGGACATTAATAAGGTAAAACAGTAATATAGCATGGTAAGTGATGTAAAATAGAAGTGACAACATGTAAGAAGATTATTTAGGAAATTCTTAGCATTAAAACCTTTTAGTGCAGTTTTAAGGAAAACACTAAAGATATTTTAAAGTAGAAAAGGTAAAATATTTTATATAAAACCAAAAGTGAACCAAGAATATTTTCATAATAAAAAGACTGATTTTTTAAATACAATGTTGGCTTAAAATAGAGGATATAGTGCACTTGAAATTGGGTAAAAAAAATTAAAGTTCCCTTAAAACGAGTTTGCTTACTGGGAAGTATCGAGGAGGGAATCACTTAAAAGCATTTATATATCCAAAAGTGAATGAGGGATAGATCTTGAAACATGAGTTTGGAGGATATGAACATCATTTAGAATTTTTATATAAAAATAAAATACAACTTCATTTGGGAAAAAAGATACGGCAACCTGAAGGAATAAAGGTGGTTTGGGTAGAATTCCTTATGAATTATCGGCATGATATCAGGTGTACTTAAGAGGGATTAATGAAATATAAATGGATTTATAATATTTTATAAATATTTAGGATAGTCTGGGGAGGTTCATAATCATACCCCATCACTAGGAATTACACATAAAAGGTCATAGAATAGAGGACAATCTTGAATAAAAGTTAAATGGAGAGGATCCCTTACCTTAAGTTAGGTGGTGTTATCCACTTGTTATTAATTAATTGACTAAACAAATTAGGTTTATTAATTAATAATTCTATAACCTATTATATATTTAATTGTTTTATTATAACCTTTTTTAGTTCATTCAAGACCTTTTTAATTTTTTATAAGGTTCAATTTCATTGTTCGGGTCTGTTTTCTTGCTTGGCTTTTAATGATCAGTTTATGTTTGGATAAACACGTATAATGAAAGTGGTTGTCCAGAATTGAAGTTGTATATGATTAGTGAAAATCTAGGAGATTATTTGTTTATAATAATTCATTTGGTTATTGGGAGTGAAGATGAATTATTATATAAAACCTTAGTGACAACAGTTTTGGTTAATCGGTGGGTTTTGATTACAATGAACATGTTTTGCGTTATAACTTAAATACATGGGAATTTTATGAGTCCGTGAAATTTGGCATCGCATGATTCCAAGACCTGGTGTTCTTGGAATCAATTTCTGAAGTTTTGTTTAGGTATGTTCAGTAAACGTACGAGCGGGTTTTTATAACTTTTGAACCGGTGCTCGGAATTGAAATCCAAGGGCACCGTTGAACTCGTAGTGCCAGTATTTGCTTATAAAGACTTTCACCTCGATGGCAGTTGGTAAAGAATAAAATTTAGTTTTTGGATTTTTAGTGAATGAATTAAATAAAAATAATGTTGTGTAGATTTATTTTTATTTGTTGGTTAAAACCTCCACTTGGAAGTTGGAAGTTGGAAGTGTGGGGACCACCCGACCATAACCTCTCATGAGAGGTTATGGTGGTGGGTCACACCCGAACCTAACCTTCTCTTCATGTTAATTGAGGTGGGGACCACCCGGGTTTTAAACCCCCTTGAAACTCCCCATTAATGCGGGGAAACACTCAATTTTTCCATTAAGTGTAGGGGAGCCTCTTCAACTCCCCTAACACTTAATGTGTTGAATCCTTCTCAGTTAATTAATCCACCCATTTTTGAAGTTTGTGCCAACAATTAAATAATATATTAACTTAATCTATTATTTTGGTTGGCATTTGTCTTTTGTTTGAACTTAGGAGAAGAGATAGAGCTTAGGGAGAAAAGCTCTCGCCAACGAAGAACGAAGAACGTGTTCTTCGAATGAAGAACGCCTTTGACTATGAAGAACGATCTCCTTCAAAATTCATCCATGGAATCCTACCTATGTGGGACATCTTCGACCAAACTTCCCTCCTCATCGTCATCAACGAACCGACGTACAAGCTCGGGATTTGAAGTGTGTGGTGGACGCGACGAATGACGACAACACAGTCTTCTTCCTCGCGACTCCGTCAATGAACAATGAGCAAAGGTAGGGGTTCGAACTTTGTTATTGTTTCTCTTTCTTCATTTTCTGTCAAGTATTATTATTCAAATATGCATGTTATCACTCTAACGCGGAGGGTGCGGGTCGAACGAACACGGCCCAACCCCTCTGCCTTACTTTGTGGAATTTGACGATAAATGCGTCTTGAGACCGAGATGAGCGATTTCCATCAAAAATGGTTGCGGATCGAAGGCGACGTTTTGAGGATTTTTGCGGCTACTTCTGGAATGAGAATTGGGTCACTAGAACTCATCTGGTGACCCGCGGAAGGTTTGCCGACAGTCAGAACCGACGAATGTCACCGGTGGGACGAAGGGAAGGGAGGTCGGCACTCCGACAGGCCGTGTGGATAGCGGTGGTGTAACCGCGCTGCTGGAGGAGCAGACCGTGGCTAACGGGGTGCGGTGGATCAGCGGCGGTCGGCGCAAGGCCGGCCGTGAGAAGAACCGGCGGCCCGAGTCGCCGGGTTTCCGGGGAAGGCGCGGTGCGGTGCACGCCGCGCGGTGGACCAAGGGGCTGCATCCATGTCCACGAAAGCATGGGACGGGCTTCCGGCTCTGCCGGTTGCCAGAGGAGGCATGGCGCAACCGCACCGTGCGGGAGGCGGCTGGCCGCTCGGCCAGCCGGGAGGAGCGGGACCCGCCGCGGAGGTCCCATGTGACACGGACTGACGCCATGTGGTGCCTCTTTTGAAGCCCCTGAACGAATAAGACATTCGATATTCTAAGCGGAACAGCCTCCCCCCTGGACGTAGCTAGGTCGGACCCCACAGGCCGCCAGTCGTGGGCCTCACACAGGCCAATCCCAACGCGGGCCGAACCCAGCACGGGCCGGACCCAGAACGGGTCAGGCCGCCCCCGCGGTCCGGGTCGGGCCACGCCCGCGGCCCGGGCCGGGCCATCCCACGGATGGGGTCGAACCCTAGTCCGGACCAGGGTCGGGCTGGGTCGGGCCGGGTGGGCCCGACTGGGCCGGACCGGACCCGGACCCGCTTGACATGTTTCCACTCTTTTTCCCGTAACTTGAGCTACAGGCGTCCGATTGATGAACCGTCTATGGAGACGTAAAATTTGGAGTGTGATGGTTCTGTTGGTATACCCCACTTGAGGTTTGGACACAGTTGTGGTATGGCCGGATTGGATCGAACGTAAATCCAACCGGGCCCTCGGAATGGAAATGCCAATAACTCTCAGACTGGGCATCCGATTGACGCACCGTCTGTCACGTTGGGTTTATTTTAGCAAGACGAATATTTTGGATACATAAATGTCGGACTTAATGGCAGTTGATGTATAGAAACTTGGCTTGAGGAGCAGACCCTCCCAGAAATAAGCACGCTTTGTCCGTAACCTTGTGGTTGGCTGCTCTCTGACAACTGTTCCTGGATCCTACATGGGTTCGACATCTCTGACTACTATTCCTGGATCCTACATGGATTCGACACCTCTAACTACTATTCCTGGATCCTACGTGGGTTTGACAGCTCTGACTACTATTCTTGGATCCTAAGTGGGTTCAACAGCTCCGACTGTTGTTCCTGGATCCTACGTGGGTTCGACACCTCTGACTACTTTTCCTGGATCCTACGTGGGTTCGATAGCTCTGACTACTGTTCTTGGATCCTATGTGGGTTCGAAAACTCTGACTACTATTCCCAGATCCTACATGGGTTCGACAACTCTGACTATTATTCCCAGATCCTACGTGGGTTCGACAGCTCTTACTAGTGTTCCTGGATCCTACATGGGTTCGACAGCTCTGACTACTGTTCCTGGATCCTACATGGGTTCGACAGCTCTGACTACTATTCCTGGATCCTACGTGGGTTCGACAGCTCTGACTACTTTTCCTGGATCCTACGTGGGTTCGACAGCTCTGACTATTGTTCCTGGATCCTACGTGGGTTTGACAGCTCTGACTACTGTTCCTGGATCCTACGTGGGTTCAACAGAATATATGATGAAGTGGATACATCTAATCCTCTCTAACCCTCTACATAAGTTGTATACCTCTATGAGCTGAGTCAATAACTTTTGTGTTTTCCTCATGATTGAGATGTATTACTTGATAACTTTGGTATATGTATGGTCATATACCCGTGTGAGGTTATCTGTTGATTTTATACTTAGTGGTTTAACCTTGTTGGATTTTGTGAGACCTTGAGGGTCTCAGGGTCCCTACTGAGTATCGTTATACTCACCCCTGCACGGGATATGTCCGCACCTCATTGTGTTGGATGCAGACGACGGACAGCGCTGACTGAGGCTGAGAGTACCAGGACTGGACGGTACCCGGAGGTGGACCTTACGACGAGTCAGTACATGGAGGAGACCGAAGGACGTGGAGTGATGAGGAGGCTATATATACCTATCCTTCAGGTAGTAATTCTGAAGGATGACCCAATAGCTATTTTTCCTTTCATCAGTTGTATTTGTACATCTAGTTCCTTGTACTTTATAGTTGGGCTTATATTTCTGTCCTTTTTTACTTCTCAGTACTCTTTTGTTATATAGTTTACTTAGTGTTTTGTATCCATATGTGTGCTCTGTTGTGTGCGTTACAGGTTATAAAGGCAGTGCCTTCCCATTTTTAGGGAATTATGCATTTTGTGTTAGTCTCCAGCCCCTGGCCTATGAAGGCGGTCTTTGGGTAGTCACGGCATGGGCCCCAGGGGATGGGTCGTGACAAATTGGTATCAGAGGAGTCAGTTCTACCACAGAACTTAGGACTCTGATCTTTTCTGTGAAGAAATAGTGTTAAGTGTAGTGAGTGTATTTTTTAGTTCAGGGAGTCCAGTGTTGGTGCGGCGGCCGACTTATCCATACACCAGGACCCTGACTTCTGATTTCTGACTCAGTGCATGAAAACACCGATTGCATGTGTGTTTTCAAGAGTCTTCTTTTTTAATTCTTTGAGTCATCTCACCAGGTATAACTTTTTGACCGTGGTGCACCTGTTTCTTTTTAGGATGGCCCCACACAGACAACCAGCCCAGGTTCCAGGCTTTGTACGAGATAGCAGCCCACCGAGCGATGAGGCCTCAATACAGTGCCCTATCACAGCGGAGGCACTAGCGGTACCACACCCCATTGGGCCACCGATGCCACCAGCCCTAGTAGTAGAGAGTGCACACATCCTGAGCATGTTGGATAAGTTAGAGTGCCAGAGATATTCTAGGTTCAGGGGCGAGACAGACCTACAGGTAGCTGAGGATTGGCTGGAAGCTATGGTGAGATTCTTCAGACTAGTAGGGACACCAGCCAACCTTATGGTGATCCTTGTCGTGAGTCTCCTTAATGCAGCAGTAGGTAGATGGTGGAGCCTGATGCTCTAGGTGCATGACAAGGAGACAC
Organism: Viscum album; assembly: GCA_963277665.1. NCBI lineage: Eukaryota > Viridiplantae > Streptophyta > Magnoliopsida > Santalales > Viscaceae > Viscum > Viscum album. The sequence goes on from OY728127.1 coordinate 449,769,799, forward strand.
TACTCTGGGAAGACTTTGAGAGCCTGTTTTGGGCGGAGTTTGTCCCAGCCACCCTATGTGCAGTGCGGATACAGAAGCTACTTCATCTGTAGTAGGGTAGAATGATGGTGGCAGAGTACTCAGAAAGGTTCACCTACCTCTCGCGCTACTCCACAGATATGGTGCGGGACCCATTATCCAGGGCTCGGACTTTCGAGCAGGCACTCAGGAGAGAGATCAGGGCTTTGATGATCTCCCTTAGCATCCCGACGCAGGTTGGGGTGTTGGAGAAAGCCCTCTTAGTAGAGAGTTTCCTTGCTGAGCAGGCACCAGCAGTGATACCCAACACCGGGCATCACGTAGAGGATTATTCTATAGCTGGTAGTAGACATATGTCGTAGAGATCCAAGCGGACCAGACCATCTGGTGGATGACCTCGGGAAATGGGTTTAGTTATTCGAGGCACACGAGACAGAGCCAGTCATACGAGGAATAGGCAGTGTTTCACATGCGGCGGGCAGGGTCACATGGCTCGTGACTGTCCGACCCACCATTCGGATGATCAACAGACAGTAGAAAGACCGCCCAATCAAAGACAGATATTTGATCGAGGCGGTCTGTAGGGTGCAGGCGGACGTGGCAGAGGAGCTGGTTGAGTAGTTGGCGATGGGCAACGTTTAAAGGTGTTACTGCCACCACCACCAGGAGGTCCACCCTGACCGCAGGGAGTAGGTAGACAGGGGAGAGCTCAGCTCCAGGCAGCTGAGGCGTATGATCATGGCGCTCCGGAGATTATTCGAGGTATGGTCTATGCCTACTCCACCTTAGCTACAATTCTTATAGACACAGGTTCCAATCACACTTTCATTACCACCTCCCTCATTCGGAGCTCGAAGATTCCGACAGAGTCATTGGCTCGATCCTTATGGCTAGAGACTCCTACGGGAGCAGATTCGATGATTACACACTAGTGTCGGTAGTGTGAGCTTACTCTAGGAGGCAATAGCTTCAGCTGGGATATTCTAGTAGCGGCGTCGAGGCCTTACGACATCATCTTGGGTATGGAATGGTTATCTACATTCCATGATCAGATTGACTGTATTAGGCGCAAAGTGCAGTGTGTCCGCACGGATGGGACCAGGTTTTCCTTCACCGGCAATAGGGGATCATTTTCAGTGCATGATGGACTTTCCCGGAGGATAGTACAGCTGATCACTCATCAGTTGGCTTGACTTACCCTCGAAGTAGTTGATGTGGAGAGTCTGAATTATCCTATAGTGGTGGACCAGTATGCAGATTTTTTCCCTGATGATGTCTCAGGTCTACCTCCTCACAGAGAGGTTGACTTTTACATTGACTTGTACCCTGGGATGGCACTGATATCTACACCAGCATATCGGATGGCTCCCGTGGAGCTTCGCGAGCTGTGGGTGCATCTAAAGGACTTGTAGGGGAAGGGATTCATCCGGCCTAGTGTTTCTCCCTAGGAAGCCCCGATTTTGTTCGCCAAGAAGGCAGATGGAGCTTGAGGATTTGTATCAACTACCGGCGCCTGAATCAGGTGACCATGAAGAACAAGTACCCACTCCCGAGGATTGATGACCTCTTTGATCAGCTGAAGAGATCACGATGGTTCTCGAAGATATACCTCAGATCAGGATATCACCAGCTCAGAGTTCGAGACAAGGATGTTCAAAAGACGGCCTTCAGATGTCAGTACGGCCACTACGAGTTCTTGATTATGCCATTCGGCGTAACCAACGCTCCAACAGTGTTCATGGGACTCATGAAGAGGATCTTCCAGCCATACCTCGATCGCTTTGTCGTAGTCTTTATCGATGACATTTTGATTTACTTGACTACTGAGGAGAAGCATGCCTACCATTTTCAGGTAGTACTTGACACACTCCGAGAGCACCAACTTTATGGTAAGCTCTCTAAGTTCCAGTTTTGGATATGAGAGGTTCACTTTTTGGGACATGTTATCTCAGAGGATAGAGTTGTAGTAAATCCAGCGAAGATTGAGGCGGTACTTTCTTGGGAGCCACCCAGGAGTGTGACAGAAGTACGGAGTTTCCTGGGTTTAGCTGGATATTACCAGAGATTTGTGGCAGATTTCTCCAGAGTTTCAGTCCCACTATCAGCCTTGACGAAGAAGGGGAAACCCTTTGTGTGGTCAGAGAGATGCCTGTAGAGCTTTCAGAAGCTGAGGCAGAGGCTGACCAGTGCCCCCATCTTGAGGCTTCCAGAGGAAGGAGTAGGGTACGTAGTCTATTGCAACACATCAGGGACCGGACTCAAGTGTGTCCTAATGCTGGTGTGAGCAGTGATCGCATATGGTTCTTAGCAGTTGATACAGCATGATTAAAACTATGCTACCCATGACCTAGAGTTAGTAGCAGTGGTCTTAGCCTTGAAGATGTGGTGACACTATCTGATGGGAAAACGTTTTACTGTGTACTCTGATCATAAGATTCTCAAGTATATATTCTCCTAGAAGGACCTGAACCTGAGACAGCGACGTTGGATTGACTTCCTCCATAACTATGACTTCAAGATATTCTATACTCCTGGAAAGGGAATCTTGTTGTATATTCACTTAGCAGGAAAACTGGTATACAGCTACTAGGCGAGGCGACAGAGCAGTCGGATTCTTTATAGATATCCTTTGTGGATAAAGATGGAGTATCCTTCCTCCGGTCTCTTACAGTCACTCCCCCACTTCTTCAGTGAGTCAGGGAGGCGTAGCATGGGGACGCTGACTGTGAGACATGACGTGCTTAGATATCCATAGGGCAGGCACTTGATGGATTTTCTAAAGTTGGGGAGCACGTCATCCTCTTCAAAGGATGTACCATGGTACCAGTGTCACTTCAGGAGGAAGTGTTGAGGGAGTTACACACATCTCCTCTAGCGGTACATCCAAGAGTGGTGAAGATGTACCAAGATCTTTGACGACATCACTGGTGGCCAGGAATTAAGAAAATAGTATCAGAGTTCGTCTCTCGATGACTCACTTGTCATCAAGTGAAGGTGGAGCATCAAGTACCCGTAGGCTTGGTTCAGCCGTTAGAGGTCCCAGAGTGGAAGTGGGATGGGATATCCATGGACTTCATGATAGGACTTCCACGTACATCCTGGGGACACGACTCGATTTGGGTGATCTTTGACCAACTCACCAAGTCGGCCCACCTCCTACCGATCAGAGAGCAGGGTTCAATAGAGAGCTTGGGACGCCTCTATGTGTGGGAGATTGTGCGGCTACATGGAGTAACTTATTCTATTATCTCTGATCATGATGCACATTTTACTTCTCGGCTATGGAAGGGGTTGTAGGAGGATTTCAGGACATAGCTTCGTCTGAGCACTGCCTTCCATCCTCAGATGGATGGCCAGACTGAGCGGACCATTTAGACCGTCGAGGACATGCTCCATACTTGTGTCTTCAACTTCGGTCACAGTTGGGAGGATCACTTACCTTTGGTTTAGTTTGCATACAAAAACAGATATCACTCCACCATAATGATGGCACCTTTTGAGGAATTATACGGGCAACCTTGCAGATCAACCTTGTTATGGACTAACCCAGGGGAGTCAGCACTGGTGGGACCAGAGATGGTACGATCTACCACGGAGAAGGTGTAGATCATCCATGAGAGGATGAAGACTGCACAGAGCAGGAATAAGTCATATGCCGATAGGATATGGAGACCTCTAGAGTTCAAGGATGGCAACCACGTCTTTCTACGGGTCTCACATCGACGAGGTTTAAATAGATTTGGACGAGGTGGAAAGTTATCTTTGAGATTCATCAACCTTTTTAGGTCCTCAGCAGAGTTGGAGAGGTGGCATACTACTTATCTCTTCGACCTCAATTGCATCGGGTGCACGACATCTTCCATGTATCCCATCTGAGGAGATATTTGAACGACCATTCTCACATCATCGACCATGGAGAGATGGACGCCGACGATGGGGCAACTTTTAAGGAGGTTCTAGTGGAGATTGAGGATCGACAGGAGTGGGTTCTTCATGGATGGTTGATACCTCTAGTTCACATTCGCTGGAAGCACAGGAACCTCCAGGAGAGCATGTGGGAGTGGGAGGCTCAGATGCATGCTCAGTACCCCCCACTTGTTCCCTTAGTTCGAGTTGTAGCTTATGGGGATGTAAATCCCTGAGGTGGGGAGAATGTAAAGACTCAGAATTTCCATGGAAAATTTTTTCTTAAACACATGGGAATTTTATGAGTCTACGAAATTTAACGGTGCATGATTCTGAGGCTCGGTGTTCCTGGAATCAATTTCTGAAGTTTTGTTCAGGTAAGTTCAGTAAATGTACGAGTGGGTTTTCATAACTTTTGAACCGGTGCTCGGAATTCAAATTCAAGGGCACCGTTGAACTTATAGCGCTGATATTCTCTTAAGAAGATTTTCACCTCGATGGTAGTTGGTCGAGAATAAAAGTTAGTTTTTGGGTTTTTAGTGAATGAATTAAAAAAATAAAGTTGTGTAGCTTTGTTTTTATTTTTTGGTTAAAACTTCCACTTGGAAGTTGGAATTTGGAAGTGTGGGGACCAGCCGACCATAACCTCCCATGAGAGGTTATGATGGTGGGGCCCACCCGAACCTAACCTTCTCTTCATGTTAATTGAGGTGGGGAACACCTGGGTTTTAAACCTCCTTGAAACTCCCCATTAATGGGGAGAAACCCTCAATTTTTCCATTAAGTGTAGGGGAGCCTCTTCAACTCCCCTAACACTTAATGTGATGAATCCTTCTCAATTAATTAATCCACCCATTTTTAAATTTTGTGCCAACAATTAAATAATATATTAACTTAATCTATTATTTTGGTTGGAATTTTTCTTTTGGTGGAACTTGGGAGAAGAGAGAGAGCTTAGGGAGAAAAGCTCTCGCCAACGAAGAACGAAGAATGCATTCTTCCAATGAAGAACACCTTCGACTACGAAGAATGATCGCCTTCGACCTTCATCTATGGACTCCTACCGACGTGGGACGTCTTCGACCGAACTTCCCTCTACATCGTCATCAAAGAACTGACGTATGAGCTCGGGATAGGAAGTGTGCAGCGGACATGATGAACAACGACAACACCGTCTTCTTCCCCGCGACTCCGTCAACAAACAACGAGCAAAGGTAGGGGTTCGAACTTTGTTTTTATTTCGCGTTCTTCATTTTCTGTCAAGGATTATTATTCGAAGCTGCGTGATATAACTCTAACGCGGAGGGTGTGGGTCGAACGAACATGGACCGACCCGTCCACCTTACTTTGTGAAATTTGACGCTAAATGCAGCATGATACTGGGATGAGATATTTTCGTCAACAATGGTTTTGGATCGAAGGTGATGTCCCCAGGAGTGTGCGGATACTTCCGGAATGAGAATCAGGCCACCAAAACTTGTCTGGTGACCCGTGGAAGGTTCTCCAACGGTCAGAACTGACGAACATCACCAGTGAGATGAAGGGAAGGGCGATCAGCAATCCGACCAGCCACATGGACAGCGGCGGCGCAACCACGCCACCAGAGGAGCAGACCGCGGCCAATAGGGCGTGGTGGAGCAGCGGCAGCCCGAGCCACCGGGTTGCCAGGGAAGGCGCGGCGCAGAGCGCGCCATGGCGACGTGGTAAGGGAAGTCGGATCTACCAGTCACCAGAGGAGGTGCGGCGCAACCGCGCCACGTGGAAGGCAGTCGGCCACTCGGCCAACTGTGGGGACCGAGACCTGGCATGGGGGTCCCGCATGACACGAACCAGCGCCACCTGGCGCTGGTTTTGAACCCCTCGAACGGCTAAGTCGTTCAGGATTCCAAGGGGCGGGCTTCCCCCTGGACGCGGATAGGGTGGACCCCACAGGCCTCCAGTCGTAGGCCGAGCCTAGCATAGGCCGGACCTAGTACGGGTCGGGCCGCCCCCATGGCCCGGGCCAGACCCAGCGTGGGTCGGGTCTCCCTCGCGGGCTGGGCTGCCCCCGCGGACCGGGTTGGACCCGTGGACTGGGTCGGACCCACGGACCAAGTCGGACCCCAGTCCGGACCCGGGTCAGGCTGGGTCGGGCTGAGTCGGTTCGACTGGGTTGGACTGGACCCAGACCTGCTTGACCTGTTTCCACTCTTTTTCCCGTAACCTGAGCTACGGGCGTCTGATTGACGAACCGTCTGTGGAGATGGAAACCTTTTAGGGGGATGGTTCTTTTAGTATAATCCACTCAAGGTTTGGACACAGTTGGGGTATGGCCGGGTTGGATCGAACGTAAATCCAACCAGTCCCTCGGAATGGAAATGCCAATAATTCTCAGACCGGGCGTCTGATTGACGCACCGTCTATCACGTTGGGTTTCTTTTGTAAAGACGGATCTTTTGGATACATAAACTTTGGACTTCGTGTCATTTGATGTATAGACACTTGGATTGAGGATCAGACCCTCCTGAAAACAAGCATGTTTTGTGCGGAACCCTGTGGCTGGCTGCTCTCTGACTACTGTTCATGGATCCTACGTGGGTTCGACAGCTCTAACTATTATTCCTGTATCCTATGTGGGTTCAAGAGCTATGAATACTCTTCCTGGATCCTACATGGGTTCGACATCTCTGACTACTGTTCCTGGATCCTACGTGGGTTCGACAGCTATGACTACTGTTCCTGGATCCTACGTGGGTTCGACAGCTCTGACTAATGTTCCTAGATCCTACGTGAGTTTGACATCTCTAACTACTGTTCCTGGATCCTACGTGGGTTTGACAGCTCTGAATACTATTCCTAGATCCTAAGTGGGTTCGACATCTCTGACTAGTGTTCCTAAATCCTACGTGGGTTCGACAGCTCTGACTACTGTTCATGGATCCTACGTGGGTTCAACAGCTCTCACTACTGTTCCTGGATCCTACGTGGGTTCGAAAGCTCTGACTATTGTTCCTAGATCCTACATGGGTTCGATAGAATAGATGATTTAGTGGCTAAATTTAATCATCTCTAACCCTCTATATAAGTTGTATACCTGTGTGAGCTGAGTCAGTAACTTTTGTGTTTTCCTCATGATTGAGATGGATTACTTGATAACTTAGGTATATGTATGGGCATATACCTGAGTGGGGTTATCTGTTGATTTCATACTTAGTGGTTTAACCTTGTTGGATTTTGTGAGACCTTGAGGGTCTCGGGGTCCCTACTGAGTATCGTTATACTCACCCCTACACGGGCTATGCCCGTAGCTCGTTGTGTTGCATGCAGACGACAGACAGCACTGACTGAGGCTAAGAGTACCAGGACTGGACGGTACCCAGAGGTGGACCTTATAAAGAGTTGGTACATAGAGGAGACCGATGGGCGTTGAGTGATGAGGAGGCTATTTGTACCTACCCTTCAGGTAGTAATTTCAGAGGACGACCTAGAAGCTGTTTTTCCTTTCATCAGTTGTATTTGTACATCCAGTTCCTTGTACTTTATAGTTGGGCTTGTATTTCTGGCCCCTTTTACTTTTCAGCACTCTTTTTTTATATGGTTTACTTAGTGTTTTGTATCCATTTTTGTGCTCTATTGTGTGTGTTATAGGTTATAAAATAAATGCCTTCCCGGTTTTAGGGAATTACGCCTTTGGTGCTAGTCGTCAGCCTCTGGCCTATGGAAGGCGGGCTTAGGGTCGTCACGACACGGGCCCCAGGGGACGGGTCGTGACATGGTTGTCCAGAATTAAAGTTGAATATGATTAGTGAAAATATAGGATATTACGTGTTTATAAGAATTCATTTGGTTATTGGGAGTGAAGATGAATTATTATATAAAACCTTAGTGACAACTGTTTTGGTTAATCGATGGGTTTTGATTGCAATGAACATGTTTTGCGTTATAACTTAATACCATTTGTAAAAAATGATTACAGAACCTTAACTATGATATATTACATATATAATAATATATTTCAACCTTGACACAAATGGTTTCATGACCAAAATTAAAGATGATAATATAAATTGATAAACTGTTGTCCTTGAATGTGCTAAATTAACACATCTCAAATGGTGTTTTCATTTCATTCAAATAAAAGATGGGGAAAGGAGGGAAGATAATGAATTATCCCATTATAATAATATAATTCCATTAAATTTATGTTACTAGAGTTATCATACCATTTGGGTTAAGGTAGGTGAGGAAAGATACAAGAAAATAAAATAACTTAAGAGAAATAAAATAATTGAAAAGAGGAATTTACCTCTTGAGTTTAACTCCTTTGATAGCCTCTTAAGATGAGAGGATTTGGTATTTTGAATAAACTAGGGGATGTTGGACATGGGGAATGATCTTGGGAGGATATTTGGGTAGAATATTGGCAAGGCACAAGTCTTGAGAGGATTGGAGAGAAGAGGGAGTGAGGGGGGGTTATAGTGGAGGAGAGGAGGGTTTTCATAATTTTTTAATCATTAGTTTATTAATTTCCCTCAAGACCAGAAATAGTGATGATTACATGACAAAAAAAAGTAATATATGCATGTTATTTCTAAACAATATCCATTTACATCATCCAAAACTCAAGCATGATGCATAAATTCAGGTTTTAGCATTTATTGTGAATTATCGGATTTTACTATTCATCAAAAATTCAAGTATTTTAGAAAAATCCCAAAAAATCACCCTTACCATTTTTTGACGTGTATAATTTAAATATGAAGTCCATTTTTCAAAAATAATTTTCTATATATTATTAATTTAATATTTAATTAAAATCATAATTTACTTAAAAAATATAAATTTTAAAACATTTATTTTCTTATTCCTAGATATAGGTATATCATACTTCCACTTGAATCTTATTTATATAATATAATAGGTAATATTACTATTCATTAGGATATATCACTATTCATAAGGGCAACATTACTATTCATAAGGTTATGTTACTATTTACTAAAAATTAAGTTGGTCATATTAGACTCCAAATAGTTTACTGATCGCAACCGTGTAAGTCAGATTTTTAAAATTCAAATCGCAGAAGTGACAAACTTATGTTTAGAGGTCACATAGAACATAGTAGTTCATTATGTTGTGATTTCATGTGATTTTGAAATAATTATAAGAAGGAAATTTCCATTTAAAAACATTGGGTCATGACATTCTTCCCCCCTTAATAAATTTCTCCCTTGAAATTTTGTTTTACATTCTAGGCCATAAACAGGTGTGGGTACTTTTTCTTCATTGCCTCCTCTAGTTCCCATGTATCCTCTTCGTACTTATGGTTCTGCCACAGTACTTTGACCAGGTGAGTAGTCCTATTACATAGAAATTTATCTCTGTGATCCAAGATCTTCACTGGCTACTCCTCATCGGAAAGATCATCCTCCAACTATACCACCTCTGACTAGAGTACATGTGAAGGGTCTGGTATGTACTTCCTTAATAGGGATACATGAAAGACATCATTTACTTTAACCATGGTTTGTGGAAGTGCTGGTTGATATGCCAGAGCCCCAACACGATTAATAATTTCGATGGGGCCGATGTACCTAGGACCTAGCTTCCCTTTCTTCCCAAACCTCATGACCTTCTTCTATGGAGATATGCGTAGAAATACCATGTCTCCAACTTTTAACTCAATGTATCATCAATGATTGTATGCATAACTCTTCTATAGACATTGGGATACCCTGTTATGTTGCTAAATGGTTTTCACCTTCTCCACCATTTCATTGACCATTTCAATTCCTAGCATATTATGCTCACCGACTTCATCCCAACACACTGGTGTTCTGCACCTTTTCCCATAAAGGGATTCATATGGTTCCATTTGGATGCTCGAGTGGAAACTGTTGTTGTAGGAGAATTCAACCAATGGAAGATGTTGGTCTCATCCTGCTTTGAAGTCCATAGAACATTCTCTCAACATATCCTCCAGTGTCCGAATAGTTTGCTCAGATTGGCCATAATTTTTGTGATGATAGGCCTTATAGAAGTTCAGTTCAGTGCTTAGAGGATATTGGAGACTTTTCCAGAACATCGAGGTGAATCTCAGATCACGATCAGATACAAAAAATAGTGGTACTCCATGCATCCTTGACACTTATTTCATGTAAATCCATACAAGTTGACCCAATGATAATTCTTCTTTAATTGAGATAAAGTGAGATATCTTTTTAAGACGGTCCACAATGACCCATATAGCATTGTTTCCTCTAGTTGTCCTTGGAATTCCAGTGACAAATTCCATGGTAATGTTATCCAAATTCCATGTTGGTATGGGTATTGGTTGCATCATCCCCTTAGACTTTTTCCTCTCAGCCTTCACTTGCTGACATACCAGGCACTTTGATGTACATTCATCAATCTCCCTTTTCATATTGTCCCACCAAAAATTTTCTAGGAGTTCTCAATACATCTTTGTGATCCCTTGGTGTATAGATAAGGTCGAGCTATGTGTGTCATTCAAAATCTCCTTCTTTATCTCTATATTGGATGGTACACATAATCATGACCCAAATCTTACAAATCCTTCCTCATCAATCATGAACTCAGATGATTTCCCACTTCTTAAATATTCCACCCTTTTCATAAGTTCCACATTTTTTCTTTAAGAATCCTTTATTTTTCCCATGAGGGATAGTTGAGCAATAATTTGAGAAAGGATTGATGATGTTCCTCCCTTAATGATTCCCATTTCCATCCTCTTCAAATCTAAGAAGATTAGATCCTTTTCAATTCTCATCATTGATAAAGATGTAGGATCCTTTCTACTTAGAGCATATACCACCTTGTTTACCTTACCGGGATGGTAGTGGTTTGAGAAGTCATAATCCTTGATGAGCTCTATCCATATTCGTTGTTTCATATTAATCTCTTTTTGTGTGAATATATATTTGAGACTCTTGTGGTCAGTATATACCTCACACTATTCCCCATAGAGATGATGCAACCATATTTTCAACGTAAAGATTACAGCCGCTAACTCCAGATCATGTGTGGGATAGTTTTGATCATGGATTTTCTGCTTTCTTGAGGTGTAATCTATCAATTTATCGTTTTTGCATCATCACATAGCCTAAGACCTTCTTTGAAGCATCACTATACACCACAAAGAGTTATACACTTGTTGGGAGTGTGAGTATTGGCTTAGTGATAAGCCTCTTTTTCAACTCCTTGAAATAGTTTTCACATTCCTTAGTCCAGAAAAACTTTACTCCCTTTGGTGTCAGTTTGGTCATTGGGTTTGACAATCATGAAAAGTTCTTCATAAATCATCGATAATACCTGGATAGACCCAGAAAGCTACGGATCTCTATTACAGAAGTTGTCTTAGGCCACTCATTAATTTCCTTTGTCTTGGAAGGGTCCATAGATATCCCTTTGCTGGTGATAACATGCCCCAAGAATGATACTTCCACTATCTAGAACTTACATTTACTATACTTTTCATACAACTTCTCCCTTTTCAAAGTATTTAACATAGTATTCAAATAATCCTCATGTTCCTCCTTACTCTTGGAGTATATCAAAATATCATCAATAAAGACTACCAAAAAAAATTTCAAGGTAGTCTCTAAAGGCTCTATTCATTAAATCTATGAAAATTGCTGGAGAATTAGTGAGTATGAAGAGAATAACTATAAACTCATAGTTCTCATGCCTCGTTCGAAAGGCAGTCTTGGGAATATCATCCTTCCTCACCTATAATTGGTGATATCCTGACTGAAGGTCCACCTTAGAGATATAACTGGCCCCAAGAAGCTGATCGAACAAGTCATATATCCATGGAATGGGATACTTGTTCTTTATCATGATTTTATTGAGATCACGATTATCAATGTAGAGGTGAATTGATCCATCCTTCTTCTTGAAAAATAGGAATAGATAACCCCATAGTGAAGAACTCAAGCATATAAAACCCTTCTCCAGATTCTCCTGTAACAACTTCTTCATCTCTTCTTGTTTTATGGTGTCCATTCTCTAAGGTGTCTTTTATATAGACATGGATCTAGGAATAATATCAATTGAGAACTCAACCTCTCGATCACAAGGAAGACCTGGTAACTCTTCAGGGAATACATTAGTGTAATCCCTCATGATGGTCATGTATTCAAGCATGATTCTCTCCTTTGTCTTAATAATTTGATCTAGATAAGCTTTCTCACAAGGCAGCAATATCCACACTTGAGACAATGACTCTAAAAGAGATTCATCTTCTTCTTTACACTTGTAAAGAATCAAAGGATGCTTCGAGATGTGAAAAGTGATCTCCCTTTCCTGATAGTTGATGTTGTATTTTTATAAAGATAGTCAATACATGCCCAAGATAGAGTCAAACTCCACTAAAGGATGTATGATGAGATTTGTTGGGAGGTTCAGTCCACAAATGTTAACTGGGGAGGAGTTATAAACCATGGACACAATAATTTCCCCATTTTCTATTCTCATAGATAACTTGTCCTCTAAATTTTTCTGTGGTGTTTGAATAGTTCTACTAAACTTGCAAGATATGAAATAATGCGTACAACCAGAATAAAATAGCATATTCTCTATTCTTGAATGAATAACTAGCATACCTGTCACCACATCGTTGTCTGGATCCACCTCAGTAGTAGTGATATAATAATACCTTCCTTGTTTCCTTGGAGGTTTTTGTTTATTTCCTCCAACAACCCTTGTCTTAGAGAAATTTTTCGCATAATTACCATGCTTCTTGCAGTTGTAACATTGTACCACTGGCTGAGCATTGATCTAAACCTTCCTTTCTTCTTCCACATTAGTGTGATTTTTCAGATTCCTATGGTCGTTCTTATCCAGATGTCTTATATTTCCACATTTAAAGCAATTCCTAGTTCCCTTTAGATAGTTCTGAGGATGCTTCTTCCCAAAAAAATTTATAAGTGGGATATTTGGGCTTCTTTATATCATGGGATTTGTTTGTTGAACCACTCATGTTGTTCTATAATTTTCTCTTCTTGTCACTAGGCCAATAAGAACAATAAGAGTCTCCAATATCCATTTCAACCTTGAGGGAACAACGGACAATATTCTCATAATTGTCGAAGTCTCCAATTTCCAACACCTTCCGTAGACTCGGCTTTATCCTGCTAAAGAAGTGATCCACCTTGCTTTCGGTGTTCATGAAAAAGCCAGAGGAGTACCTTGAAAGCCTTGTGAAGTTTACGTCATACGCCCCGATGGACTCATCTTCCTTCTGCGTAAGACTTATGAACTCTCTTTCCATCTTGGTATGGATGGTTCAAGGAAAATATTTATTAAAAAACATCCTATTGAATTCCTCCCAATCCATGGAATCAATTTCCTCTTGGGACATTGTATTCTTAATTAGTTTCCACCACTGATCAACCTCCCCATCAAAATAATAAACCGCCAGTATGACTTTCTCTTCATCCAAGCACTGGAGGACGGAGAATATCTTTTAAATGGATTTAATCCACTGTTCCATGAGGAGGGGATCCTAAGATATGCTAAACATGGGAGGCCTTTTCCGCATGAATTATTTTATGGAAACTTTCTCTTTTCTTATAGTAAGAGGTAGTTCCACATGATTCAAGTTATTATTCATAACTTGAGCCAACTGAGTAAGTACCATCATGAAGTTTTTAGCACATGTTCTCATCAAATTAGGAATATGATTAGGGCAATCTTCAAATTTCCTATCAGATTGGTTGTTGTAATGTTTTCTTCTATTTTCCACCATTAACTAAGAAAAATAATGTACAATTATAGGGCTTGAATACTTAGTTATTAAACATAAAAAAAAGAAACTTTTTAACATAAAAGGATAAACTTGTAAAGGAGAAGTATATCCTAACTTGTGATTACTTAAGTTTAAATCTAGGTTATCCTTGATCTATTTCTTATATTATATTCTTATGGGATTTTTTTTATTCCCTTAATACTGGTTTGTACTAAGCTCATGAATTTACCAAATCATATCCCCCGTGAGTTTCAATACCAAGAGTGCAGCAAGGTCTATTTTTGTGTACCAGGATACCCCGAGTCAAGCCCAGAACTCCTTGTCAGAGTTTTCACTCCTAGGTACATCTATGTCAGATCCACCTCTACCTGTTTGTATCCAAAAAGGTATATATTTTCTTGATAAACTATTTACTCTATACTTACCAAAACTTAGGGTTGTTTTCTTATACTTCGTCTCATCCTTAAGTTTATTACTAAAGTGCTCTATTCCTAATATAAAAAACAACTAGACCATCCTATGATACCAACTATAGTGACCCTAGACTTTTACATATAATATTACATGATTTTAAGCATAATTATACAACAGAGTACAATCCAAGGATCGTGAAGTCCAGTGTCTTGGAAGACTAGGCACATAAAACCGAAAACATGGAACTAAATAAAAAAATTCTTTATTTAGTCTTAATAAAGATCCCCTCACTTCCATTTTTCTCATACATATTTATAGGATAACTTGGGGATAACATGAACAAATGTATGAGCTAAAAGCCCAATAAGGGAATAAAAATAAGAATAAATCCAAAGCACATGGGTTAGGAACGTGACATAAAGAAATAAAAATGAATTTCACATAAGGGGTCATAACATATAAACATGGATTCATATAAACATGGGATCATATAAATGTGGAAGTAACTTAAATCATGACTTTAGTATGAGTCAAGGATAACCGACAAGATCGTTTCCCATAGTAGCACAAGCCAAGTCCAATTATCAAGACCGTCGCCCATAAAATCTCATGAGACTTAACTTTACCCAATGAATTTGAGATCTATTTGGGTGCACCCATATTAACATGTTCATGAATATTCTTTCCACATAAATAATCATACACAATTAAATCATACATAAATGTAAGGGAACCCATAGAGAGAAATGGGATTAACATTCATGACATAAAGCATAATGAATGGGCATATCATAAAAGTGTCCATGAGAGAAATTAATTTAAACATTCATGAACATTAATAAGGTAAAATATTCATATATAATGTTTAGTGATGTAAAATATAAGTTACAACATGTAATAAGAGTATTTAGGAAATTCCTATCATTAAAACCTTTTAGTGTGGTTTTAAGGAAAACACTAAAGAGATTTTAAAATATAAAAGGGAATAATATTTTATATAAAATCAGAAGTGAACCAATAAGGTTTTCATAATAAAAATAATGATTCTATAAAGACAATGGTGTCTTAAAATAGAGGATAGAGTTCACTTTAAATTGAGTAAAAATTTGGGAAGTTCCCTTAAAACGAGTTTTCTTACTGGGAAGTATTGAGGAGGCAGTCACTTAAAAGCATGTATATCCCTGAAAGAGAATGATGGATGGATCTTGAAACATGAGTTTGGAGCATATAAATAGAATGTAGAATCTGTACATAAAAATAAAAGATAAATTCATTTGGGTAAAAATAAAGATAGAGAAACCTGAAGGAATAAAGGTGGTTCGGGTAGAATTCCTTATGGATTATCGGCATGATATCAGGTGTACTTAAGAGGGATTAATGAGAGATAATGGGATTTATAATATTTTATACATCATGAGGATAGTATGGGGATGTGTATAATCATACCCATTAATTAGGAATTACACATAAAAGGGAATAACATAGAGGACAATCTTGAATAAAAGTGAAATGGAGAGGATCACTTACCTAAAGTCTAGTGGTGTTATCCACTTGTTATTAATGACCTGAATAAAAAATTAGCTTTATTAATTAATAATTACAGAACCTATTATATATTTAATTTATTTATTATAACCTTTTTTTTCATTCCTGGCCTTTTTGATTGGTTATAAGGTTCAATTTCACTATTCGGGTCTGTTTGCTTGCTTGGTTTTTAATGATCAGTTCATGTTTGGATAAACACGTATAATGAAAGTGGTTGTCCAGAAATGACATTTTATGTTATTAGTGAAAATTAAGGATATTAAATGGTTATAATAATTCATTTGGTTATTAGGAGTGAAGATTAATTATTATATAAAACCTTAGAGACAACGGTTTTGGTTAATCAGTGGGTTTCGATTGCAACGAATAGGTTTTTCTTTATAACTTAATACCATTTGTAAAAAAGGATTACAAATCCTTAACTAGGTTATATTACATATATAATAATCTGGTTCAACCATAACACAAATGGTTTCATGACCATAATTAAAGATGATAATATAAATTGATAAACAGTTGTCCTTGAATGTGCTAAATTAACTCATCTCAAATGGTGTTTTCATTTCATTCAATTAAAAGATGGGGAAAGGAGAGAAGATAATGAATTATATCATTAACATAATAGAATTCCAGTACATGTATTTTAATGGAGTTATCATACCATTTGTGTAACGACCCAAAGTTTCATTAATGGAAATCCCTCTTGATCTAATTAAATGTCTCTTTATGTAAAATGTTTATATAAAATGTCAACTTCTTTGGTTTTATGTTAAGAATTGTGATCGTTGCTTTTATAGTCGTTGAACAATGATCACATGATTAGTATAAATATAAGGCTTTAACAAACCCAATTTACTCAGACAAAAGAAGCAATGGCCTCATCCAGTAGAATTGCTCCATACGAAGCCCATTTGTCGGAGCTCGGAAAAGAGGTGGCGTCTTTGGGCTTCACTCTTAACCAAGCCCAAGCTGAGCTTCATCATGTGAAGCTCGAACAAGACTATCTATGGGAAAAGTGGAAGTTGATAGATATTACCACTCGAGAAATGTTATCTGAGCCACCCCAAGAGTCTGTCACCATCGCACATCATACACTTAGGTCTTATGCGGTTGTTTTAAGGAGTTATGTAAAAAATCTCTAGTACTATGTTCATGTACATTATTTTTTTATATAATAATGAATATACTTTCTTGTCATTATTGATACATTGTAAATAGTTTTTAAAGTACAAGTAGTGTTTTAGTTAAGAAATTTATTTTATTAAATTATAGGATTTTTTAATTAAATAATATTTTAATAAAATATTGTTATTATTAAATTAATTTTATTATATATAAATGATCATATAATTTTATGAATGCAATTATAATTTTTATTAAGGTTTGAAATCCATTTCTGTCAAAACCCATGAATTATTTATAAATGTTGGTTTTTATTTTAAAAGTAAAAATTAACATATTTAGAAAATTATTTAAATAAAATAATTGATGTTTCTAGAATCAGGACGTCGAAATTATCCAACGGTGAATTTTTCATAATTTTCTGAGACAGTCAAATTTTTGGGTAAAAATTAAATACCGTTTAAATATATAATGTGTTTTATGACATCATAATGACCCAATAGTGATGTAATAAAATACTATAAGCTTTATGTTCGGACAATATATTTTTTACCATTAAAATAATGTGATTTTGGGTTTGTTTGACTTACTTTTAAAATCATTAATGGACCCCTCAAGACTTATTAAACATCTTGTATTTTTAAATTATTTTCCATGGGAGTGTGACTCACCTCCACATAACCAACCCCATTATTTTAAGAAGTTTGTACTTTGGCCTTATAATATATTTTTTTCCTCTTACCTTTTCCAAAAACCATGGGCAAAAACCATGAGCTGATTTTTGGTTTGGATTAGTTTAATGTAAGGGGTCTCAAACCTAAATAATAAAGAATTCACTCACCTTTCCTATATAAACCCACCCAAGCTCCCACTTCCTCCTCAATAAAAGCCTTTGTATTTTGTCCAACCTCTGCCCTACTCTCTCTAGAATCCTACCAAGGTGTCCCAATCTCCCAAGAATCCTCTCTCAAGCCTCTCTCAAGCCTTGGAAGCACACTTCCAAGTAAGGGTTTTTCTTCCTTTCACTTTTTTTGTCCAATTTTCTTAATATTGTTATGCCCTTTTAATTTCAATTATAAATGTTGGGGTATGGTTTTTCACCTCCCCCATACTTCCCTCTTATTGTTTTAATGATGGGAGACCCCTTTCTCTCTCATTAAATTCCTCCCATGTACACTCGTTACTATGCCGAAATTCTGAAAGGAACTTCTCTCTCTTCATTTACATTCAATAAATACTTTTGTATCATGAATCTAAATTCCATTACAATTGTTTGGAAATGTATCTATATGACCCCCTTACTTTCCATTACATTTAAATATGATTAGACACCCCTTTCTCTCTCATCAACAATTCTTATTAATTCTTATGTCACGCCGTTACGCTGCCGAAATTACACCGATTTTCTAAGACAATGCCTTTGTGTAGTGAATACCATGTCCATATCTCCATCAAGGGTATTCACCTTTATGCACATTTACTTATTGATTATAAAGTTTCATGTATTATTTACACATTCCTTTATCTTGTAATAAATAATTATTTTTAATGAATCCATGTTTTATGATCCATGTGGCACACTTATGCATGAAATGAAATGTTTAAGAAGGGTGCGCCCTTATAGCGCTCCAATGCATTGGGTAAAGTATAGTATCATGATACATCATGTGTAATGAGTGTTGACTCATTCTAATTCAAGTACAATGAGGGTTTACTTGTGCTTCATGTGCAATGAGAATTTACTCATGCTCCATGTGCAATGAGCCTTGGCTCATGCTAATTCCATGTTAAGTGTTGTTGCCACATTTCCATGTTATGATTATCATGCTTTATCATGCCTTTATGTTCATGTTTCTCTTCTGCTCTATTGATATGCCTATTGTCTAACATGTATTGTACTCCTAATTTATTCCATGTTTATTCCCTTACTGGGCTTTATAGCTCACCCCTTTTCTTATGCATGTCCTCAGGTTATCCCATGAAATGCTAAGTACGAGGAAATATAGTGGTCATGTAAAGAAAGTTTTCAATAAAGATGTTGTATTTCATGTTTTAAGTTGTTATGTAATGATCATAATACCCAAAGACACTAGACCTCTCTATCTTCTATGTTGTATCAAGTGAATGGTTTATGTAATAAATCATGTTTAAGTTTGTAATAAAAGCAGGGTTGTCATAGTTGGTATCAGAGGATAGGTTTAGTTATTTTTGGGATTAGGATTAGAAAACCCTAGTAAAGACTTAGAGACAAGACTAAGTATAATAAAAACATCCCTAAGTTTTGGTAAGTGCTGAGTAAGTGGTTTATCAAACAAATACATCCCTTTCTAGATACGAGCAGGTAGAGGCGGCTCTGGCACAGATGTATCCTAGGGGTAAAACCCGAAAACACTGCTTTAAGCTAGACTCAAATGGGAACTGGTGCACGACAACGGGCCTTACTTCACTCTTGGTTATGACACTCCCGGGAAATATGTTTTGATAAATTCACATGCTTAGTATGAACCCTTATTAAGGGAATTAAAAAAAATTCACCTAAGAATATATGTTATAAAGTAGATCATGAAAAGCCTAGATTGAAGCCTATAGACTCATGAGTTAAGGAAATAAAATTTTGTTTATAAGTCATCAACTTTTGACTTTAAATTACCCTTTATGTGTTACCCCCTAACTTTCCTTTTATTCCATCCAATGGTCGGTAATAGGAGGACTCGGGCTAACAACTGATGTGAAGATCAGTGTGATGACTATACTAATGAGATGACCAATCCAATGGGAGTAGGAATCGTGAACTTTGTCACGCTTCTCTCTCAGATAACTCGAGATTTGAATAGAAACATGGGTCAATAGGAATGTACAAACCCCCCTAAGATGGAACAAGTCGCTATTGAGAGTTTCATGAGACAAAGGCCTCCTACTTTTAGTGGATCATCTGATCCCACGATCGTTGAACAATGGATCAACTCCATTGAAAAGATATTCTCTATCCTTCAATGTTCTGAAAAAGAGAAGGTTCTCCTGGGGGATTATTGTATGGATGGTGAAGCTGATCAATGGTGGACATTGATCAAAAATACGAAGCCTGAGGAGGAGATCGAGGTGTTGGAATGGAAGGATTTTCGGAAGATGTTTTTCAATAAATATTTTCTGCACACCCTCTGGCTTAAGATGGAAAGGTACTTCCTTTACCTCAAGCAAAAAGAAGAATAATTTGTTGGAGTGTATGAGGCAAACTTCACAAGGCTTGCACGATACGCTTCCAGCTTTGTTGTTACCCCCGAATGCAAGGTTGACCACTTCTTTGGTGGGTTGAAGCCTAGCCTACAGAAAGCATTAGTGATCCATGACTTCGACAGATATGAGGAAATTGTCTGATGTTCCCTCAAGGTCGAAATGGAGATTGGGGAATCACAGGGGTATCATGGGGACTATAAGCGTAAGGTGGACTTCAATGTTGGCAGTCCGATGGATAAATCCAACGGTGTTAAGAAGATCCAGCACCCCACTTTCCAAAAGTGCGGAAAGAAGCACCCTGGAAATTGCCTCAAGGGGACGAGGAAATGCTTTAGGTGTGGAAGAGAAGGGAACCTAGCTGTTAACTGTCAGCAAGAAAGACCCGCGGCTGTGACAGAGGAGAGGAACACTCTGTTCTAACCTCAACGCGTTGTTAAATGCTATAACTGCAAAGAACCAGAGCATTTTTCAAATCAGTTCCCGAATCCAAGGGTTTTTTGAGGCAACCAACAACCTCCAAGGAATCAAGGAAGATCTTTTTCCATCACTTCTACTGAAGTGAACCCCGACAACAAAGTCATGATAGGTACTCTAGTTATTCATTCAATAATAGCGAACGTACTTTTTGATTCTAGTTCTATGCATTCTTTTATATCTCAAAAGTTTAGTAGAACAATCCCAGCACCACCACAAATCATGGAAGTGAAGATGTCGGTGAGTATAAAAAAAGGGGAAATCATTGCATCCCATGAATATAACTCCTCCCCTGTCATAATATGTGGATTTAATTTCTCGACGAACCTCATCATACTCCCTCTAGTGGAATTTGATGCAATTATTGGCATGGATTGGCTTTCCTTATATAGAGCCAACATAAATTGTTAGGAGAGGGAAATCACACTCCATATGGAGAATCGACCCCTGATTATTTATAAGTGTAAGGAGGAAGATGAATCTCCTTTAGCTCCATCATCTCAAGCATGGATATTACTACCCTATGAGCACATGTATCCGGCTCAGATGATTGAATCCAAGGAAAAACCATCCTTGAAGAAATGTCTATTGTGAGGGAATTTGCTGAAGTGTTTCCCGAGGAACTGTCTGGTCTTCATCCTAAAAGAGATGTTTAATTCTCAATTGAACTTATACCAGGGGTGCTACCAATATCCAAGACTCCATATAGAATGGTTGTCATGGAGCTTGAAGAGATGAAGAAAAAACTACAGGAGAATTTGGATAAAGGGTTTATACACCCAAGTGCTTCACCATGGGGTGCACCAGTCCTCTTTGTCAAGAAGAAGGATGGGTCAATGCGGCTTTGCATTGATTATTGTTAACTTAACAAAATCACGATAAAGAACAAGTATCCTCTGCCATGGATCGATGACTTGTTCGATCAGCTGCGTGGAGTACAATACTTTTCCAAGGTAGATTTGCGGTCGGGATATTATTAAGTAAGGGCGAAGAAAGAAGATGTCCCCAAGACTGCTTTTCGTATAAGATACGGGCACTATGAATTCATAGTAATGCCTTTCAGACTCACCAATGCTCTAGAAATATTCATGGACTTAATGAATAGAGTCTTTAGAGATTACCTAGACAAATTTGTGGTAGTATTTATAGATGATATTCTAATATACTCCAAAACTAAGGAGGATCATGAGGATCATTTAAGAACTGTACTAGAGACTTTGTGAAAGGAGAAGCTCTATGAAAAGTACAGAAAGTGTGAGTTCTAGTTGAAGGAAGTCTCATTCTTGGGCCATATCATCATAAGAAATGGGATATCTATTGATCCCTCCAAAACAGATGCAATTGAGGGATGGAAGAGGCCAACATCAGTAATGGATATCCTTAGCTTCTTGGGGTTAGCTGGATATTATCGATGATTTGTGAGAAATTTCTCATGATTGTCCAACCCTCTTACCAAGATAACTCGAAAGGGAGTAAAATTTTCTTGGAGTGATGAATGCGAAGAAATATTCAAGTAGTTGAAAAGGAGGCTTATCACTACTCCCGTGCTCACTTTACCCACAAGTGGGGAACTTTTTGTGGTATTCAGTGATGCTTCAAAGAAGGGTTTAGGCTGTGTGCTGATGCAGAATGATAAAGTGATATCCTATTCCTCAAGGCTATCGAAAATCCATGAGCGAAACTATCCAACGCATGATCTGGAGTTAGCGGCGGTGATCTTTGCCTTGAAAATCTGGCGGCATTATCTCTATGGGGAGAAATGTGAGATATATACTGACCACAAGAGTCTTAAATATATTTTTACACAGAAAGATCTTAATTTGTGCCAGAGAATATGGATAGAGCTCATCAAGGATTATGACTGTTCAATACATTACCACCCTGGGAAAGTGAACAAGGTGGCAGATGCCCTAAGTAGAAAGGACCCAGTGATTCAATCAATGATGAGAATTGAGAAGGATCCAATCTTCTTAGACTTGATGAAGATGGACATGGGAATCATAAAGAAGGGAACATCATCAATCCTTTCACAAATTATTGCTCAACTGCCTCTTTTGGAAAGGTTAAAGGATGTTCAAAAGGATGATGTGGGAATTCAAGAAAAGGTATAAGCTATCGAAAAATGGTAAATCCTCGGAGTTTAATGTTAATGAAGAAGGAATTGTGCGATTTGGGAAAATACTATGTGTTCCATAATGTCCGGAGCTGAAGAAGAAACTTTTGGATGTTGCACATAGTTCAAATTTCTCTATTCACCCAGGGAGCACAAAGATGTATCAAGATCTCTGAGAAAACTTTTGGTGGGATAATATAAAGAAGGAGATCACTGAATATACATCAAAGTGCCTGGTGTGACAGTAAGTGAAGGCGGAGAGGCAAAATTATATGGGGATGATGCAACCATTTCCCATACTAGAATGGAAATGGGAGAACATCACCATGGACTTTGTCACCAGACTTCCGAGGACATCCAAAGGAAACAATGCAATCTGGGTTGTGGTGGATCGTCTTACAAATACTGCACACTTCATTTATATTTGGGAGGATTTCTCATTGGATCAACTGGCACAAATATATATCAGGGAAGTGGTAAGGCTGCATGGAGTACCACTATCTATTATGTCTGACCGAGATCCAAGATTCACCTCTATGTTTTGGAAGAGTCTTCAACATACTATGGATACTGAACTGAACTTCAGTACAGCCTATCATCTTCAAACTGATGGCCAATCTGATCAGACTATCCAAACACTTGAGGACATGTTGAGAGCATGCTCAATAGACTTTAAAGGAGAATGGGATCAACATCTTCCTCTGGTTGAGTTCTCTTATAATAACAGTTTCCACTCGAGCATCCAAATGGAACCTTATGAAGACCTATATGGGAAAAGGTGCATAACACCAGCATGTTGGGATGAGGTCAGTGAACGTAAGCTGTTTGGACTAGAAATGGTTGAAGAAATGGTGGATAAGGTGAAAACCATTCAGCAATATATCAAGGCAGCCCAGAGTCGACAGAAGAGTTATGCAGATAACCGTCGATGAGACCTTGTGTTAAAATTTGGAGACATGGTTTTTCTATGCATATCTCTGTGGAAGAAGGTCATGAGGTTTGGAAAGAAAGGGAAGTTAAGTCCAAGGTACATCGGCCCCTTTTAGATTCTTGATCGTGTCAGGGTTGTGGCCTATCGACTAGCACTTCCACCTACCATGGCCAAAGTACATGATGTCTTTCATGTATCCCTCTTAATAAAGTACATACCGGACCCTTAACATGTACTATCTTCTAAGGTGGTACAGTTGGAGGATGATCTTTCTTATGAGGAGCAACCAGTGAAGATCTTAGATCATAGAGAAAAAAGTTCTACAAAATAAGACAATGCCCCTCGTCAAAGTGTTGTGGTGAAACCACATGTTTGAATAAGCGACTTGGGAATTGGAGGAAATGATAAAGCTGAGTTACCCACATCTGTTTTAGTGTGGGAAAAGGAAATTTCGAGGGTGAAATTTCTTAAGGGGGGAATATTATAACGACCCAAAGTTTCATTAATGGAAATCCCTCTTGATCTAATTAAATGTATCTTTATGTAAAATGTTTATATAAAATGTCAACTTCTTTGGTTTTATGTTAAGAATTGTGACTATTACTTTTATAGCCGTTGAACAGTGATCACATGATTAGTATAAATATAAGGCTTTAACAAACCCAATTTACTCAGACAAAATAAGCGATGGCCTCATCCAGTAGAATTTCTCCATACGAAGCCCATTTGTCAGAGATCAGAAAAGAGGTGGCATCTTTGGGCTTCACTCTTGACCAAGCCCAAGCTAAGCTTCATCATGTCAAGATCGAACGAGACCGTCTACGGGAAAAGTGGAAGTTGATAGAGATTACCACTCGAGCAATGTTATCTGAGCCACCCCAAGAGTCTGTCACCATTGCACACCTTACCCTTAGGTCTTATGCGGCTGTTTTAAGGGGTTATGTAACAAATTTCTAGTACTATGTTCATGTACATTATTTTTGTATATAATAATGAATATACTTTCTTTTCATTATTGATACATTTTAAATAGTTTTTAAAGTACAAGTAGTGTTTTTAGTTAAGAAATCTATTTTATTAAATTATGGGATTTTTTAATTAAATAATATTTTAATAAAATATTATTATTATTAAATTAATTTTATTATATATAAATGATCATATAATTTTATGAATGCAATTATATTTTTTATTAAGGTTTGAAAGCCATTTCTGTCAAAACCCGTGAATTTTCGATAAATGTCGGTTTTTATTTTAAAAGTGAAAATTAACATATTTAGAAAATTATTTAAATAAAATAAATGATATTTCGGGAATCAGGACATCGAAATTATCCAACGGTGAGTTTTTCATAATTTTCTGAGATAGTCAAATTTTTGGGTAAAAAATAAATACTGTTTAAATATATAATGTGTTTTATGACATCATAATGACCCAATAGTGATGTAATAAAATACTATAAGCTTTATGTTTGTCCAATATATGTTTTAACACTAAAATAATGTAATTTTGGGTTTGTTTTACTTACTTTTCAAAGCATTAATGGACCCCTCAAGACTTACTTTTCAAAGCATTAATGGACCCCTCTCATGTACACCCGTTACTATGCCGAAATTATGAAAGGAACTTCTCTCTCTTCATTTACATTCAAGCAATATTTTTGTATCATGAATCTAAATTCCATTACAATTTTTTGGACATGTATCTATATGACCCTCTTACTTTCTATTACATGTAAATATGATGAGACACCCCTTTCTCTCTCATAAACCATTTTTATGAATTCTTATGTCACGCTATTATGCTGCCGAAATTGCACTGATTTTCTAAGACAATGCCTTTATGTAGTGAATACCATGCCTATCTCTCCATAAAGGTTATTCACCTTTATGCACATTTACTTATTGATTATAAAGTTTCATGTATGAATTCCACATTCCTTTATCTTGGAATAAATGATTATGTTTAATGAATCCATGTTTTATGATCCATGTGGAACACTTATGCATGAAATGAAATTTTTAAGGACGGTGCACCCTTATAGCGCTCCAATGCATTGGGTAAAGTATAGTATCATGATACGTCATGTGCAATGAGTTTTGACTCATGCTAATTCAAGTGCAACAAGGTTTTACTCGTGCTTCATGTGCAATGAGAATTTACTCATGCTCCATGTGCAATGATCCTTAGCTCATGCTAATTCCATGTTAAGTGTTGTTGCCACATTTCCATGTTATGATTATCATGCTTTATCATGCCTTTATGTTCATGTTTCTCTTGTTCTCTATTGATATTCCTATTGTCTAACATGTATTTTACTCCTCATGTGTTCCATGTTTATTCCCTTACTGGGATTTATAGCTCACCCCTTTTCTTATGCATGTCCTCAGGTTATCCCATGAAATGCTAAGTACGAGGGAATGCAGTGGTCATGTAAAGGAAGTTTTCAATAAAGATGTTGTATTTCATGTTTTAAGTTGTTATGTAATGATCATAAGCCCCAAAGACACTAGACCTCTCGATCTTCCATGTTGTATCAAGTGCATAGTTTATGTAATAAATAATGTTTACGTTTGTAATAAAAGCAGGGTTGTCATAATTTGTGTGAAGGGAGGTGAGGAAAGAAATAAGAAAATAAAAGAACTTAAAAGAAATAAAATAATTGGAAAGAGGAATTTACCTCTTGAGTTTAACTCCATTGAGAGCCTCTTAAGAGGAGAGGTTTTGATATTTTGAAGAGACTTAGGGATATTGGACAGGGTAAATTATCTTGGGAGGATATTTGTGGAGAATATTTTCAAGGCACAAGGCTTGAGAGGAGTGGAGAGAAGAGGGAGTGAGGGGGGTTTTATAGTGGAGGAGAGGAGGGTTTTCATAATTTTTTAATCATTAGTTTATTAATTTCCCTCAAGTCCAGAAATAGTGATGATTCCATGACCAAAAATAGTAATATGTTCATGTTAGTTTGAACCAATGGCCATTTACTTCATCCATGACTCAAGCATGATGCAGAAAATTAGGTTTTAGCATTTATTGTGAATTATCAGATTTTATTATTCATCAAAAATTCAAGTATTTTAGAAAAATCCCAAAAATTCACCCTAACCATTTTTCGACATGTATAATCTAAAAATGAATTCCATTTTTCAAAAAAAATCTAAATAAGATTAATTTAATATTTAATTAAAATCATAATTTATATGAAAAATACCAATTTTGAAACGTGTATTTTCTCATTCCCAGATATAGGTATATCATACTTCCAATTGAATCTTATTTATATATTATCATATGTAAGGTTACTATTCATTAGGTTATATCACTATTAATAAGGGTAAAATTACAATTTATAAGGGTATATTACTATTCATCAAAAATTAAGTTGGTCGTATTAAACTCCAAATAACTTACTGATCACAACCGTGTAACTCAAATTTTTGAAATTCAAATCACAGAAGTGAAAAACTTGTGTTTATAGGTCACATAGCACTTAGTAGTTCATTATGTTGTGATTTCATGTGATTTTGACATAATTATAAGAATTAAATTTTCATTGAAAACATTAGGTCGTTACATTCTTCCCCCCTTAAGAAATTTCACCCTCAAAATTTTGTTTTACATTCTAGGCCATAAACAGGTGTGGGTAATTTTTATTTATTTCCTCCTCCAATTCCCATGTTTCCTCTTCATACTTATGGTTCCACCACGGTACTTTGACTAGGTGAGTAGTTTTGTTACGTAGAACTTTATCTCTATGATCCAAGATCTTCACTGGCTACTCCTCATAGGAAAGATCATCCTCCAACTTTACTACCTCTAAAGAGAGTACATGTAAAGGGTATGGTATGTACTTCCTTAATACTGATACATGAAAGACATCATGTACTTTGTCCATGGTAGGTGGAAGTGCTACTCGATAGGCCATAGTCCCGACATGATCAAGAATTTCGAAAGGGTCGATGTACCTGGGACCTAGATTCCCTTTCTTCTCAAACCTCATGACCTTCTTCCATGGAGATATGCATAGAAATACCATGTCTCCAACTTTGAACTCAAGGTCTGGTCAAAAATTGTATGCATAACTCTTATGTTGACTTTGGGCTGCCTTGATATATTGCTGAATGGTTTCCACCTTCTCCACCATTTCTTCGACCATTTCAGGTCCTAAAATCTTACACTCACCAAATGCATCCCGACATGTCGGTGTTCTGCACCTTTTCCCATAAAGGGATTCATATAGTGCCATTCAGATGCTCGAGTAGAAACTGTTGTTGTAGGAGGATTCAACCAGTGGAAGATGTTGGTCTAATCCTCCTTTTAAGTCCATAGAACATGATCTCAACATATCCTCCAATGTCTGAATAGTTTTCTTAGATTTTCCATCAGTTTGAGGATGATAGGTCGTACTCAAGTTCAGTTCAGTGCTTAGATCATGTTGGAGACTTTTCCATAACATCGAGGTGAATC
This sequence comes from Viscum album, assembly GCA_963277665.1. NCBI lineage: Eukaryota > Viridiplantae > Streptophyta > Magnoliopsida > Santalales > Viscaceae > Viscum > Viscum album. Next base: position 449,797,771 of record OY728127.1, read on the forward strand.
TCAAATCACGATTGGATATAAGAGATAGTGGTACTCCATGCAGCCTTACCACTCCTTTGATGTAAATCTGTGCAAGTTGATCCAATGATAAGTCCTCTCGAATTGTGATAAAGTGAGATGTATTTATAAGACGGTCCACAATGACCCATATATCATTGTTTTTTCTGGATTTCCTTGGAAGTATAGTGACAAATTCCATGGTAATTTTCTCCCACATCCATGTTGGTATGGGTAGTCGTTGCATCATCCCCTTAGACCTTTTCCTCTAAGTGTTCACTTGCTGATATACTAGGCACTTTTATGTACATTTAGAAATCTCCCTTTTCATATTGTCCCACCAAAAGTTTTCTTAGAGATCTCAATACATCTTTGTGCTCCCTGGGTGGATAGAGAAGGTCGACATATGTGTGTCATTAAAAATATCCTTCTTTATCTCTATACCGGATGGTACAAATAATCATTACCCAAATCTTACAACTCCTTCCTCATCAATCATGAACTCAGAATATTTCCCACTTATGATATCTTCCACCCTTTTCATAAGTTTCACATCTTTTCTTTGAGCATCCTTTATTTTCTCCATGAAGTATGGTTGAGAAATCATTTGAGGAAGGATTGATGATTCCCCCTCCCCCCCTTAATGATTCTCATGTCTATCTTCTGCAAATATAAGAATATTAGATCCTTTTCAATTCTCATCATTGATAAAGATGCAGGATCCTTTCTACTTAGAGCATCTGCCAACTTATTTTCCTTACTGAGATGGTAGTGGATTGAGCAATAATAATACTTGATGAGCTATATCCATATTAGCTAGTGCATATTAATCTATTTTTGTGTGAATATATATTTGAGACTCTTGTGTTCAGTATATATCTCACACTTTTCCTCATAGAGATAATGCTGCCATATTTTCAATGAAAGATCAGAACCGCTAACTCCAGATCATGTGTGTGATAGTTTTTCTCATGGATTTTCAGCCACCTTGAGGTGTAATGTTTCACTTATCATTTTTCATCATCACATAGCCTAATACCTTATTTGAAGCATCACTATACACCAAAAATGGTTCCCCACTTATTGGGAGTGTGAGTACTGGCGCAATGATAAGCCTCTTTTTAACTCCTTGAAACAGTCTTTACATTCATGAGTCCAGAAAAACTTTACTCCCTTCGATGTGATCTTGGTCATTGGGTTTGAAAATCATGAAAATTTCTTCACAAATCTTCGATAATACCCAGCTAGACCCATAAAGCTATGGATCTCTGTTATAGAAGGGTGTCTGGGCCACTATTCAATTGCCTTTGTCTTGGATGGGTCCACAGATATCCCTTTTCTGGTGATAACATGCCCCAATAATGATACTTCCTCCATCCAGAACTCACATTTATTGTACTTTGCATATAGATTCTCCCTTCACAAAGTCTTTAACACAGTATTCAAATGCTCCTCGTGTTCCTCCTTTCTCTTGGAGTATATCAGAATATCATCAATAAAGATGACCACAAATTTTTTGAGGTGATATCTAAAGACTCTATTCATTAAATACATGAAAATTTATAGATAATTAGTGAGTCCTAGTGGAATCACTATGAACTCATAGTGTCCATACCTTGTTCGAAAGGAATTCTTCAGGATATCTTCCTTCCTTAACATTAATTGGTGATATCCCAACTGAAGGTCCACCTTAAAGAAATAACCGGCCCCACAAAGCTGATCGGAAAAGTCATTTATCCATGGTAGGGGATACTTGTTCTTTATAATTATTTTATTGATCTCACAATAGTCAATGCAGAGGTGCATTAATCCATCCTTTTTATTGAAGAAGAGGACTGGAACACCCCATGGTGAAGCACTCAGGTGTATAAAACCCTTCTCCAGATTCTCCTGTAATTGCTTCTTCAGCTTTTCCAGTTCTACAATGGCCATTCTGTAAGGTGTCTTTGATATAAGAAGAGATTCCGGAATAAGATCAATTGAGAACTCAACCTCTCAATCAGGATTAAGACCAGGCAACTCTTTAGGAAATACATCAGTGTAATCCATTGCGATGGGTATGTCTTCAAGCATGATTCTCTCCTTTGTCTCAATCCTTTGAGCTAGATATGCTTGCTTACAAGGCAGAAATATCCACACTTGAGATGATGATTCTAAAGGAGATTCATATTCCTCCTTACACTTGTAAAGAATTAGAGGATGCTTTGGGATGTGAATAGTGATCTCCCTTTCCTGACAGTTGATGTTGTCTTTGTATAAAGATAGAAAATCCATGCCCAAGATGGCCCCTAACTCCACTAATGGAAGTATAACAAGATTTGATGGGAGGTTAATTCCAAAAATGTTAACTGGGGAGGAGTTATAAACAATGGATGAAATAATTTCCCCATTCTATGTTCTCACATATAACTTGTCCCACTACGGGAAAAATGGGTATTTGCGACGGGGGTATTTACCCGTCGCAAATATGTAGGCTTTTGCGACGGGATTGCTTTCCCCGTCGCAAAAGAACTGGCGCGCGTTGCGCGCCAAATCGCGGGAAAACTATTTGCGACGGGGGAATATTCCTGTCGCAAATAACCGGCGGTGGTAAAAGGTATTTGCGACGGGAATATTCCCCCGTCGCAAATAGTATGTCGGCAGGTGGTTATTTGCGACGGGACCCGTCGCAAATAACTATTTAACCGTTGACCGTAATAAATGTTGGCTAAGGTATTTGCGACGGGTACCGTCGCAAATAACACTATTTGCGACGGGATTCCCGTCGCAAATGGACCCGTCGCAAATAATCTAACCTATAAATACCCCCATCCGTTTTTTTCAAATCATTCTCAAACTCCATCTTCTTCTTCTCTCAAAGTTGTATTTCTAAAGTTCAGTTTTTCTCCAGTTTAATTTTTTTCTCCGGAGTTGATATTAAAGTTTTGAAGAACGATCAGAGCAGATCAATTTTCAAGGTATTTATGTTCATTTTAATTTAATATTTATTTTTAATTTTTTATTAGTTTCAATTATTCTTAATTAGTTGTAATTTAATTATGTTTACATTGTTTTGTTACTTAATAAATTTAAATTATTTGTATTGTTCATAGTTAATGGTAATTAGGAATAATTAGTAATAATTTTTAATAATTAAGAATAAATATTAATAATTAATAATAAATACTAATAATTAGGAATAATAACATTATTACATTATTAGTATATTTTATTATTAATATTAAAATAATATAATTTTTTATATATATACAATTCTTTTTTCATCTGTGTGTTTGCTGTCTTCACATGTATTATTTGTATGTGGAGATAGAAAACGCACAGATGAAAGGGGAATTGTATATAAATTATAAAATTATATTATTTTAATATTAATAATAAAATATACTAATAATGTTATTATTTGTAATTATTGGTAATTATTCCTAATTATTGGTAATTATTCATTTAATTACTAATAATTAGGAACAATTACCAATAATTATCAATAATTATGAATAATTAGTAATAATTACCAATAATTAGTAATAATTACCAATAATTAGTAATAATTACCAATAATTAGTAATAATTACCAATAAGTAGTAATAATTACCAATAATTAGTAATAATTACCAATAAGTAGTAATAATTATCAATAATTAGTAATACTTACCAATAATTTGTAATAATTACCAATAATTAACAATAATTAGTAATAATTAGTAATAATTACTAATAATTACCACTAATTAGTAATAATTACCAATAATTACCAATAATTACCAATAATTACCAATAATTACCAATAATTACCAATAATTGCCAATAATTAGTAATAATTAGGAATAATTAGGAATAATTAGGAATAATTAGGAATAATTAGGAATAATTAGGAATAATTAGGAATAATTAGTAATAATTAGTAATAATTAGTAATAATTACCAATAATTACCAATAATTAGTAATAATTAGTAATAATTAGGAATAAATACCAATAATTACCAATAATTAGTAATAATTAGTAATAATTAGTAATAATTACCAATAATTAGTAATAATTAGTAATAATTAGTAATAATTAGTAAAAATTAGGAATAATTACCAATAATTAGTAATAATTAGTAATAATTAGTATTAATTACCAATAATTAGTAATAATTACCAATAATTAGTAATAATTACCAATAATTAGTAATAATTACCAATAATTAGTAATAATTAGTAATAATTACCAATAATTAGTAATAATTAGTAATAATTACCAATAATTAGTAATAATTAACAATACTTACCAATAATTACCAATAATTACCAATGATTAGTAATAATTACCAATAATTACCAATAATTGGTAATAATTACTAATAATTACCAATAATTTGTAATAATTGGTAATAATTAATAATAATTACCAATAATTAGTAATAATTATTAATAATTAGTAATAATTAATAATAATTACCAATAATTAGTAATAATTATCAATAATTAGTAATAATTACCAATAATTAGTAATAATTAACAATAATTACCAATAATTAGTAATAATTAGTAATAATTAGTAATAATTAGTAATAATTAGTATTAATTACCAATAATTAGTATTAATTACCAATAATTAGTAATAATTACCAATAATTAGTAATAATTACCAATAATTAGTAATAATTACCAATAATTAGTAATAATTAGTAATAATTAGCAATAATTACCAATAATTAGTAATAATTACCAATAATTAACAATAATTACCAATAATTACCAATAATTAGTATTAATTAGTATTAATTACCAATAATTAGTATTTATTACCAATAATTAGTATTAATTACCAATAATTAGTATTAATTACCAATAATTAGTAATAATTACCAATAATTAGTACTAATTACCAATAATTAGTAATAATTACCAATAATTAGTAATAATTACCAATAATTAGTAATAATTACCAATAATTAGTAATAATTAACAATAATTAGTAATAATTACCAATAATTAGTATTAATTACCAATAATTAGTAATAATTACCAATAATTAGTAATAATTAGTAATAATTACCAATAATTAGTAATAATTAGTAATAATTACCAATAATTAGTAATAATTAGTAATAATTACCAATAATTAGTAATAATTAGTAATAATTACCAATAATTAGTAATAATTAACAATACTTACCAATAATTACCAATAATTACCAATAATTAGTAATAATTACCAATAATTAGTAATAATTACCAATAATTAGTAATAATTAACAATAATTAGTAATAATTAACAATAATTAGTAATAATTACCAATAATTAGTATTAATTACCAATAATTAGTATTAATTACCAATAATTAGTATTAATTACCAATAATTAGTAATAATTACCAATAATTAGTAATAATTAGTAATAATTACCAATAATTAGTAATAATTAGTAATAATTACCAATAATTAGTAATAATTAGTAATAATTACCAATAATTAGTAATAATTAACAATACTTACCAATAATTACCAATAATTACCAATAATTAGTAATAATTACCAATAATTAGTAATAATTACCAATAATTACCAATAATTGGTAATAATTAATAATAATTACCAATAATTAGTAATAATTAGTAATAATTACCAATAATTAGTAATAATTATTAATAATTAGTAATAATTAATAATAATTACCAATAAATTAGTAATAATTATCAATAATGAGTAATAATTATTAATAATTACCAATAATTAGTAATAATTAACAATAATTACCAATAATTAGTAATAATTAGTAATAATTAGTAATAATTAGTATTAATTACCAATAATTAGTAATAATTAACAATAATTAGGAATAATTACCAATAATTAGTAATAATTAGTAATAATTAGTAATAATTAGTAATAATTAGTAATAATTAGTAATAATTAGTAATAATTAGTAATAATTACCAATAATTAGTAATAATTACCAATAATTCGTAATAATTAACAATAATTAGTAATAATTAACAATACTTAGTAATAATTACCAATAATTACCAATAATTACCAATAATTAGTAATAATTACCAATAATTAGTAATAATTACCAATAATTAGTAATAATTACCAATAATTCGTAATAATTAACAATAATTAGTAATAATTAACAATAATTAGTAATAATTACCAATAATTAGTAATAATTACCAATAATTAGTATTAATTACCAATAATTAGTAATAATTACCAATAATTAGCAATAATTAGTAATAATTAGTAATAATTACCAATAATTAGTAATAATTAGTAATAATTACCAATAATTAGTAATAATTAGTAATAATTACCAATAATTAGTAATAATTAACAATACTTACCCATAATTATCCTAGCTTGAGTGTTTTTTCTAACAAATTATTCAAAACCAGTTATGCTTTTATATTTTATAGAGAAATATGGAACAACGAGGTCGTCAACAATCATTATTAGGTGACTGCATATGGATAAATAAACGTAGAAATCCAAACGGTTCTGGTTTAAATCCAGTATATGTTGAGGGTGTGGAGACTTTTTTATCATTTGCGGCATCAAATCCAGAATTTGTTTCAGAAGGAAAAATAAAATTCCCTTGCAGAAAATGTGCATTGAGAACGTTTGACACGTTTGACAAAGTGGGAGAACATCTCTTGCGTTTTGGTTTTCAACCAGATTATGTTTTTTGGTATCAACACGGTGAACGCAGTTCCAGAGCAGGTGATACCAACTTGATTCTGGATCCATCCCGGTTTCAAGATTTAGTACATGATGTTGCAGGTTCATCTGTTCAACATACAGAAACTCCGGCTGATATAGCTTCAAATCCTGAGTTGGCACCGTCTGAATTTTATGAGTTGTTGAAGTCTGCTGAGGATGCATTATATCCTGGCTGCAAGATGAGCAAATTAGAAGCAGTTGCAAAATTTATGGCTATCAAATCAGATAACGGAATGTCAAACACCTGTTTTGACCAGATATTTTCTTTGTTGAAAACACTCTTACCCGAAGGAAATGCTTGACCTGCAAATTACTATGAGAGTAAGAGGCTGGTTCGAAATTTGGGACTTACTTGTCAGAAGATTCATGCATGTTCAAATGACTGCATTTTATATTCTGGGGAAAATGAGTCGTTGGATAGTTGTCCTACATGTGGGCAACTGAGATATAAAGAAGGACAACACGGGAAGTCTGGTTTGATTCCTGTAAAATAGTTGAGATATTTTCCACTTACATCCAGACTTCAGCGTTTATTCATGTCTAAGAATACAACGACAATGATGTCATGGAATAAAGAGAATATTTCAACCGATAAAAGCTTGAATCATCCAGCCGATGGTGATTCCTGGAAACATTTTGATAGAGTGCATCCATCCTTTGCTTTAGAAGCTAGAAATGTTCGACTGGGCCTTTCCACTGATGGTTTCTGTCCGTTTGGATCTTATGATAGTCAATATTCATGTTGGCCTGTTTTTTTAACTCCGTACAATTTACCTCCATGGATGTTGATGAAGGAGCCATATATCTTTTTGACTTTACTAATTCCAGGACATCCGAAGAAAAATATTGATTTTTATTTGAAGTCATTGATTGATGAATTAAATTTATTGTGGAGTACTGGTGTCAGTACATATGATGTTGCAACGAAACAGAATTTCATACTAAGAGCAGCATTGATGTGGACAATAAGTGACTTCACGGCTTATGGGATGTTATCTGGCTGGAGTACACATGGTCAGAAATCATGTCCTTACTGTATGGGAGAGAACAAAGCATTTATGCTCATTCATGGAAAGAAACCTTGTTATTTTGACTGTCATCGCAGATTTCTTCCAGCTGATCATCCTTTTCGCAGAAACAGATCTCATTTCAGAAAAGGAACAGTTGAAAGGGATCATCCTTTTCACAGAAACAGATATCATTTCATATGCGTCAGCAGCATGAGGAGGAGCATCGACGCCAGTAGCAGTTGTACGAGGAGCAGACGAGTCGGTGGCAGCAACAGCATCAGGAGCAGATGGAGTACATGCGCCAACTCACTCATGCTTTAGGGATGGAGTTTCCTCCACCACCATCTGCAGATCCCCCACCTCCCCCCCCCTCCTTCAGATTAGAGTTTGTATTTATGTTATAAAATTTGGGAAATCAAAATATTTTTTTTTCTATTCTTAGTTTTTGTCTCATTATAAAATATTAATAATATTATATTTTTAAATAACAATATTAATATGAATAATAATATTATTTATATTTTATAATATTAAATTATATATATATATTAAAATTTTATAATATTATAATTTAATTATATTTTTTGTAATACTTGAATTATTTTAATATTTGAATGTAAAATAATTCTATTATTTTTATATTAATTAAAATAACTTATTAATATTTTTTTTATTTATGAATTATAATTCTAATATTATTATATTAATTAAATCATTTATTAATATTCTATTATTTTTTATTTTTGAATTATAATTATATTATTATTATATTAATTAAAATAATTTATTATTTTTATTTGTGAATTATAATTCTATTATTATATTAATTAAAATAATTTATTAATAATTTTTTTTTTTTATTTTTTTTATAGTATTTGCGACGGGATACTATGCCCGTCGCAAATACTAGTATTATTATATGCATTAAAATAATTTATTAATAGTTTTTTATTTTTTTTAAAAAATAGTTTTTGCGATGGGTCCCGTCGAAAATACTATTTTAAAAGTTTTTTACAAATATACGGAGTACTATTTGTGACGGGGAAAATAACCGTCGCAAAAAAAGGCTTTAGCGACGGGCTCGTCGCAAATAAGTGTTGTTGCGACGCCATTTTCAGCAACGGGCCATTTGCGACGGGCCCCCGTCGCAAAAAGCCATTTGCGATGGGATCCCGTCGCAAATACCTGTTTTTTTAGTAGTGTCCTTCAAATTTTGAGGTGGTGTTTGAGTAGTTATACTAAACTTGAAAGATATGAAAGAATGCATAGAACTAGAATCAAATAGTACATTAATTATTCTTGAAAGAATAACTAGCGTACCTATCACCACATTTTTTTCGGCTCCACCTCAGTAGTAGTGATAGCATAATCCCTTCCTTATTTCCTTGGAGGTTGTTGTTGATTGCCTCCGAAAACCCTTGGCTTAGGGAAATTGTTCGCATAATTCCCATTCTCCTTGAAGTTTTAAGACTGCACCACTAGCTGGTCGTTGATCTGAACCTTCCTTTCTTATTCTACATTTTTAGGATTTTTCAGATCCCTTCGTCAGTTCTTGGCCATATGTCCCAGCTTTCCACATTTGAAGTAATTACTTGTTCCTTTTAGACAGTTCCTAGGATGCTTCTTCCCACAACTTTTACAAGTGGGATATTAGGGCTTCTTTCTATCATGGTATTTGTTTATTTAACCACCCATGTTGTTCTCCATTTTTATCTTCTTGTAACTGGGCCCATGAAACCACTGAAAGTCTTTAATCTTTATCTCAACCTTGAGGGCACAACAGACAATCTCTCTATAACTATAGAAGTCTCTAATTTCAAACACCTTCCATAGACTTGGTTTTAGCCCACTAAATAAGTGATCCACCTTGCTTTTGGTGTTCATGACAAAGCTAGAGGTGTACCTTGAAATCCTGGTGAAGTTTGCTTCATATGTCCTAATGAACCCATCTTCCTTCTGCTTGAGAATAAGGAACTCTCTTTCCATCTTGAGACAGTGGGTTTGAGGAAAATATTTATTGAAAAATATCCTCTTGAATTCTTCCCAATCCATGGAATCAATTTCCTCTTGGGAATTTGTATTCCTGATCAGTGTCCACCACTAGTCAGCATCCCTATCAAAATAATAAACCTCCAGTACGACTTTCTCTTCTTCCAAGCACTGGAGGATGAAGAATATCTTTTCAATGGATTTAATCCACTATTACACAAGGAGGGGATCAGAAGATCCACTAAACATGGGAGTCATTTGTTTCATGAAGGATTATATGGTATCTTTCTCTTTCCTTGGAGGATGAGGGTGTTCCACATGATTCAAGTTATTATTCATAAATTGAGTGAGCTGAGTAAGTATTGTCATGAAGTTTTGAGCACTCATTCCCATCATATTCGGCATATCATTAGGGAAATATTTACATTTCCTATCACATTGGTTGTTGTAACATGTTCTTCTATTTCCCTCTATTAAATAATAAAAATAACATACAATTAGAGGGATTGAATACTTAGTTATTGAACATAAAAAGTAAACTTTTGAACATAAAAGGATAAACTTGTAAATGATAAGTATATCCTAACTTGTTATTCTTTAGGTTTAAATATAGGTTATCCTCGATCTATTTATTATCTTATATTATTATGGGATCTTTTTTTATTCTATTAATAATGGTTTGTACTAAGCTCATGAATTTACCAAAGCATATCCCCCGAGAGGGTCAATACCAAGAGTCCAGCAAGGCCCGTTGTCGTGTACCAGGATACCCCGAGTTAAGCCCAAAACTCCTTGTCGGAGTTTTCACTCCTAGGTACATCTGTGCCAGAGCCACCTATACCTATTTGTATCTAAATAGGGATATATTTTATTGATAAACCATTTACTCTATACTTACTAAAACTTAGGGGTGTTTTCTTATACTTCATCTCATCCTTAAGGTTCTTACTAAGGTGCTCTATTACTAATCTCCAAAAATAACTAGACCATCTTCCGATACCAACTATTGCAACCCTAGCCTTTTACATATAACATTACATGATTTTAAGAATAATTATACATCAAAGTACAAGCTAAGGATCATGAAGTCTAGAGTCTTGGAAGACTAGTCATATAAAAATGAAAACATGGAACTAAATAAAAACATTTATTTATTTAGTCTTCATAAAGAGCCCCTAATTTCTATTTTTCTCATACATCTTCACAGGATAACCTGGGGATAACATGAACAAATGGATGAGCTAAAATCTCTATAAGGGAATAAGAATAAGAATAAATCCATATCATATGGGTTAGGAACATGACATAAAGAAATAAAAACGCATGTAACATAAGGGATCATAACATATAAACATGGAGTCATATAAAAATGGAATCATATAAATGTGGCGAAAACATAAATCATGACTTTATTATAAGTCAAGGCTAACTTCCAAGATCTTTTTCCATAGCACCAGCCAAGGCTAATCGCCAAGACCGTCGCACATAACATCTCATGAGACTTAACTTTACCCAATAAATTGGAGCGCTATTTGGGCTCACCCATATTAACATGTTCATGAATATGCTTTCCACATAAATAATCATACACAATTCAATCATACATAATGTAAGGGAACCCATGGTGAGAAATGTGTATCACATTCATGACATAAAGCATAATGATTGGATGTATCATAAAATTTTTCATGAGATAAAGGAATTAAAACATACATGGAAATTAATAAGGTAAAATAGGCATATATAATGGTATGTGATGTAAAATATAAGTGACGACATGTAATAAGAGTATTTAGGAAATTCATAGATTAAAACCTTTTAGTGCATTTTTAAGGAAAACACTAAAGAGATTTTAAAATATAAAAGGGAACAATATTTTATATAAAACCAAAAGTGAACCAAGAAGGTTTTAATAATAAAAATACATATTTTATAAAGAAAATGGTGTCTTAAAATATAGTATAGAGTGTTCTTGAAATTGGGTAAAAAAATGGGAAGTTCCATTAAAATGAGTTTGCTTACTGGGAAGTATTGAGGAGGGAATCACTTAAAAGCATGTACATACCTGAAATATGATGAGGTATGGATCTTGAAACATGATTTTGGAGTATATAAACATTATTCAGAAGTTTTACTTAAAAATAAAATGACAACTTTATTTGGTTAAAAATAAAGATAGATCAACCTGAAGGAATAAAGGCGGTTTGGGTAGAATTCCTTATGGATTATCAGCAGGATATCGGTTGTACTTAAGATGGATTAGTGAGAGAGAAAGGAATTTATCATATTTTATAAATCATGAGTAAATTATGGGTGGGGTTATTAATCATACCCCATCACTAGTAATTAAACATAAAAGGGAATAACATAGAGGACAATCTTTAATAAAAGTGAAATGGAGAGGATCCCCTACCTTAAGTCTGGTGGTGTTCTCCACCTGTTATTAATGACATGAATAAAAAAATTAGGTTTATTAATTAAAAATTATAGAACCTATTATATATTTAATTGATTTATTATAACATTTTTTATTTCATTAAAAACATTTTTTATTGATTATAAGGTTCAATTTCACTGTTCGGGTTAGTTTGTTTGCTTGGTTTTTAATGATCGGTTCATGTTCAGATAAACACGTATAATGAAATTGGTTGTCCAGAATTGATGTTGTATGTTATTAGTGAATTTCCAGGAGATTACATGGTTATAATAATTCATTTGTTTATTTGTATTGAAGATGAATTATTATATAAAACCTTAGTGACAACTATTTTGGTTAATTGGTGGGTTTTGATTACAACAAACATGTTTTTCTTTATAACATAATACCATTTGTACAAAAGGATTACAGAACCTTAACTAGTATATATTACATATATAATAATTTGGTTTAACCATAACACAAATGGTTTCATGACCATAATTAAATATGATAACAGAAATTGATAAATCGTTGTCCTTGAATGTGCTAAATTTACACATCTCAAACAATGTTTTCATTTCATTCAAATAAAAGATGGGGAAAGGAGAGAAGATAATGAATTATCCCATTAGAATAATATAATTCCATTACATTTATGTTACTGGATTTATCATACCATTTTTTTTAAGGGATGTGAGAAAAGAAACAAGAAAAGAAAATAACTTAAAAGAAATAAAAGAATTGGAAAGAGGAATTTACCTCTTGAGTTTAACTCCATTAAGATCCTCTTAAGAGGAGATACTTTGGTATTTTGAATAGAAAATTGGATTTTGTACATGGGAAATGAGCGTAGGATGATATTTTTTCAGAATATTGGCAAGGAACAAGGCTTGAGAGGAGTGGAGAGAAGAGGGAGTGAGGGGGGGTTTATAGTGGAGGAGAGGAGGGTTTTCATAATTCTTTAATCATTAGTTTATTAATTTCCCTCAAGACCAGAAATAGTGATTATTACTTGAATAAAAATAGTAATATGTGCATGTGAGTTTGAGACAATGGCCATTTACATCATCCATGACCCATTCATGATACAGAAATTCAGGTTTTATCATTTATTGTGAATTATCGGATTTTACTATTCATCAAAAATTCAAGTATTTTAGAAAAATCCCAAAAATTCACCCTAACAATTTTATGATGTGTAGAATCAAAAAATGAAGTCCATTTTTCCAAAATAATTTTCTAAATATGATTAATTTAATATTTAATTAAAATCATAATTTACTTGAAAAATGTAGATTTTAAAATGTTTATTTTCTTATTCCCAGATATAGGTATATCGTACTTACACTTGAATCTTATATATATACTATCATAGGTAAGGTTACTATTCATTAGGTTATATCACTATTAATAAGGGTAACATTGATATTCATAAGGGTATGTTACTATTCACCAAAAATTAAATTGGTCATATTAGACTCCAAATAACTTACTGATCGCAACCGTGTAAGTCGAATTTTTGAAATTCAAATCATAGAAGTGAAAAAACTTATGTTTAGAGGTCACATAGAACTTAGTACTTCATTATGTTATGATTTCATGTTATTTTTACATAATTATAAGAAGTAAATTTCCATTGAAAAACATTGGTTTGTTACATACACCTCCTCCAATCATGCCTCTATCCCTAGATTTGAAACATATCCCTCAAATTTCTATAGGTTCTCACATTGGAAATCACATATCATCTTCCTCCTAGAATTATCTTCTTCCACCTCAACTCTATGTTATTCTGTTATCACATCCCACTGATCTTCATTGGCACGTGCTTAATGGGGGCATTGATTTGTTTACATACTTGAAAAAAGAAAAACATGTGGACTTCATTAATCTATAATATAGAATTATAAATATTTATTAATTGATATTCATCCTAAGTCCTACCATCTACAATATTCAATAATTTGAAAATGAAATCATGATGCATGATTCTTACATATGTCTCTGCCTTACAACCATATTCATCTAATATTTTTAGTAATCATAAGTTCCTTATGTTAGATCATAGGGGTTTATAATTGTTTGTGTCCTAGAAGATCTCTCTTTATCACATCACATACAATGTTCAATTGATAGTGTTTCCCTACCAACCCATGAAATAATCACCACTGGTTATTCCCAAGTTTAATAACTTCTCTTAACATTAATCTCAAATGAAACTTTATCATGATTTTCCCACACATATACACCTTCTGGTACAACATTGAAGTTGGGGTGACCCCTGAATTCCCCCTTAAATAGGTCACTGGTTGGAGATTAGCATTGAGGGTATAGAATATACACATATAGGATGGAATACCATTAAAATTACTTTCAAATGATACAAATACACTATATAGTATATAAAAATATATAATCCAATCATAATATATGAAATGTTATACAATATAATATCCTAAAATAGGAATATACCCTAGAAATACATATGTTAATTTTCAAAACTACTAAAAACCCTAAAAATCATCCATAATTTATTATGGTCCATCTCAATCACCAAATCCCTCCCACGAACCTAGAAAATATATTTATTTATTTATTTGTGTGTCTATTTTGGTATGCGTGTATAATCATTAAGAACCTCCCCAAACCCATTTGTGAAAATATGGAAAAAGTATACTAAATACATTATGGTTAAATAAGGAAATAAAATCATTACCTACTCAAGTTGACTTTATATATATTCTCACTTAAGATCACTCTTTATTTAATATAGATAAATGGGTAACATAATGTCACTGGAATATATAGAAGGATGGTACCCAACTAAAACATTCCAATAAAAAAAGTGTCCCTAAACTCCAATATCACACATCTCAGTGACACATTCCCTATATAATTCATTATGAAAAACATTTTTAACACAACACATACAAAAATAAATTATTATTACCACATTTCCATCACATCCCCATGATCACATAATAAGTCTTAGATCAATCAAATATCACTTAAATACATAAAAATGTTATTCATTATAAGATTTTCATAAATACACATGTATTAACCATAATCCAATACATTCTAGGGACATGTAAAAGTTAAAAACATAATCTTAAAAATACCATGTATACTTATATGTTATAACATCATGACATTATAGCCTATATAATCACTGATCCTATTATAGTAATCCATTGTATGTAAGATTCTACACATGCATGTCGCATCCAAAATAGATGGTGGGTAGGGGAAGAGGATAAGAATATGTATCCCAAAAATCCTAGATGTTGGGAAAAACCTAGTAACCAATGATAAATATGGGAATCATCCATTTTACCTTGCTATGGTGGTGAGGTGAAATAAATAACAAAGAATAATGATTATTGTTTCACATAAACATTTTAAGGGAGACACTCATATTCAAGACTAAATATATAACTAACATCCCATAAGAGAACCCAAATTTCATAAAAAAATACTAGGATGATAATACTTTTCTGTGAACATATTATTCAAGGATTTATACTAACACTAATCGCATATATTTTATCAATTAACAGATATTTAATGATATCACATCATCAATTATGGATGAATATTCGCATTTAATTTCTAAGTACACATTTCTTTTATTAAAATTTTTAAATAAATTTTTATTATTAAAGCACATTCACATATTTTACCAACTCATAGCTTCAATTAATTGTCATATCATATTCAATTAAATTTTTCCTTAAATATTAATGAACTATCCTCCCCTCATAATTAATTCATTAATTATTACCATATGGGATTTTGATCATTAAGGAACATATATACCTACATCAAAGGGGATATACCTAAAATAGAATTATAAATAAATAGAAAAAAAAAGGAATCTAAAAACCATGTCGAGCTCCAAACCTATGTCAACCATCTTGATATCATCCCTAACACTATTCTACACCATGCATATTATCCCTTCGTAAACAACAACATGTCTTTACCAAACCAATATCTTCATAGATCAAACCTCTACATATCAATTAAAGATAATAGGTTATAATTTAAATCATTGAAATGGATCTATGTTAAAATATAAATAATTTCAAAAAAATAATAATTCTAGTAATGATAATAAATGAGAAATTATCAAGGCTCTAGTAGATAAACACAAGTTTATATAAACATGAATCAAACATATTTGGCCACTAGTATTACTTCAAGTAATAATTATATATAATTAATATCTTATTCAATCAATTCATTATGAAAATATTACCATAAGTAGTTAAACCTAAAAATTCATCAATAAAAAATTTAAATAATCATCCAAATATAGTGTGTAAGTAAATGAATTTTAATATTGGACATTTCTAAAGAAGGAGGATATGATCAATGAATTAGTCCTTCATTATTTACCTTGTTTTATCATCCATATATTGATTAATCTATTTAAATAATTCCAAATACATAGGTATAAATAGAAAATAATAGAAATAAGGAATTTTACTATCTGAAAAATAACATGAAGAAATAACATGAATAGTATATATAATTTCATGTCAAAATATACTTTCATCCTTTCAATTCATTAATTGTTGATTCTTATCTTCTATAGTCTGATCTAAAATATTTACCTATTAGAAACCAAAGAATAAAAAATCCACATTTAAAAGAAATTAAATGGTAGAATTATTGAATCCCCTTCCTTGATATTAATAATCAATTATCCCCAAAAAAAAAGAAATAGGGATAATAATTAGAAACACAAACCCTCACATTGGAACCAGGATTATAAATAAATCATCCCAGCAACAATAATCAATAAAACATTAAACAAATCACAAAAATTAAAGTAATAGAGACTACCATGGATTGGTAAGAGTGAATGACAGATTAATTAAAAATAGAAGCGGTAGAGAGTGTTACCTTGGAACAAAGGTAGTTATTTCACAAATTTAAGGCTTAAGTATCTAGCATAAAATCCATGGTTCATCCAAAATTATCCAAAAGACACCTAGGGTTCAAGAGAAGAATCGGGGAATAAAATAGATTTTAAGAGGAATCATAAATTTGATGATATTATTTAAATACATTACATGAAATAATTATAGGATTTTTTCATTCTAAGATAGGCATAAATCTAAATATCACACTATGATATCCTCCTATGTAACCCCCTTTTCCTCATCGTTAATAATTATTCCTTCTATATAAATAAGGAAGTTCACAACATAGTTATGGGTGTCATGTCATAATATTTAAACACTGAAAAATCATTCTTGAACTCCTTCCCCAATTCTTAATCCCAAACAACCCCTAGATAAAATCACATCATGATCTATTCACTAGAGATAAATGGAACCAAAAGAAAAAATCCAAAGAACTAAACCTACAATTACTCATAATGCTATATAAATTTCCTATACTATGATAAGAAATGTGGAAAAGGAATCACATAAAAGAAAATTTATACATATTTTCTTCCTATTCATGGACATTCATTGAAAATTGGGAGATAAATTATGGTTACACATGTAAGGGTTAATCCAAATGTGGTGATATATGTGGGTTACTCACTTAACTGTTCCCTTTTCCAAAATTATTCTCAAGACTCTATATACTATAACTAAATATGTCAGTTACATGATCGGTCCTCCATCTAAATTAAATGGGTCACTAGACTCTCATTTTGTACATCCCCAATCTATGATGCATCTACATACCATGACCCAAACCATCATGACAAAACGTGAACCTCATGGAAATATTCCTAAGAAAACTATCCAAACTCATTCTTTGTCCCAAAAAAGACTACCACCAAACATCATCTGACTCCATTAGAACCTGGATAATGAAAATGGAAGGGTTTTTGAAAATTCAATACCTTATAATACTTATTCCATTTTTATATATTTTATTAGGTTTTACAATAAATTTTCTATATTTTAAAATAAAAATCTTCATATTTCATGTTCTGGGAACAAAATGATGTTAAATTCTTTTCAATAGAACTCAAATATTGTCAAACTTCTTTAAAATATCACATATACCATTAATAAATTTCATATAACTTTATTAAAATTAATCATTAATTAAAAATAAAGAACATATTTTATTTTTAAATTTATAGTAAACTTTTATTATACTTTTTTGTTCTCTTATTGTTAGTTGTTTAGAATGATCTTCTTCCCTAGAGTCCTCATGTTCTATTTTTCACATCTATATTGATGGTAGTATTATTATATTATATTTAACTCATATTTAATGAATTAAATCATATCATACATGTTTCATAAGTCTAACACACTGAAATTATAAAGTAAGAATATTGAATTTGATAGTGTGTATGACACACAACACCAAACACGCAAGGGAATATAATATCCTTAAACATTATAATATATTTACTATTTTAAATAAAATCAATCTATGATATAGCTTTAAATTCATGAGATACTTATTTATAATGTGTTGCAAGAAACAACAAGTTTCTTCGATGACTTTTTTTACATGTAATACTGAATTTTACCGAACAGTAATATATTATTAAAATATTATTATTCAATATAATAAGATATAACCTAGATGTTATATTTGGAATAATGAATAATATTAAATATATTATGAAAATATATGGTTTATATAAATATAAAATCAATTCATTGGTTACAAATTAATTAGAAATGAATATAATAACCAATTAAATATGAAGGAAATGTTTTTATAAAAAAACTATTTTTAGGCCCACAAAGATGTTTTATCTTAATAAATTAATTTCTTTACTATTACTGAATTATATTAATGAAATATATATTCTATATATTCAAACAAATATTTTTTATATCCATCCAATATATTTGATAGGCATGAGATAAGAACTGACCTAATATTTCGCACAAAAATCAATATTTTTATTTTACCGCCTTTTAATGGTGAACCTATTTTAAATAAAAAAATTGGAACTTTTATAAATATTATATTTCAAAATAATAATAATAATTTAAATATAAAAAATAAAATTAGTTTAGGGGGATTTTTTGAATTTTTCTGTGGAATTTTATTTTTTGATGAATAGTGAAAAATACTAAATTTTAATTCAAACTTCATTTTCTGTATAAATTATTTATCATGTTAAATTATATTATTATTTGTTTTTAAAGTTAAATTATATCAATTATAAATCAATTAATCCATTTTAGTTCATTGAAATCAATTTTACTTTGATATTGGATATAAAAACATAGTAAACTTTTAACGTTTTTACATTAAAACCCTACATTGTCATCACATATATGGGATTAATTTTAAATTATTTTCTTACACTTAGTTGATCTGAATTTTGAAAAATATATTAAATATATGGAATCATAATAATTTCTAATTTCTAAAAAGGTAAACATAGTTCTTTAACAAAAGGATTAGTGAAAGTGATTAAAATTAATTACAACTATTAAAGTGAAATTAAGATTAACAAGGGACTAAACCATAAACTTAAGGTCCAAAATGACCTAAAAACTTATAAAACACCAATTGGATGGAAATATATTGGAAATAAACCTTCACTTATTGATTTTTTCTAATATATTATGACTTTTTTAGCTAAAAACATGGTTACACATAACTTGTTTTCAAAAATTCTATGTGAGTCATCTCCTTCCTTTATAAAAGACCACCATATCTACCCCTTATTCACACCTCTCAAGCCAATTAAATTCATAAAATATCTTCCCAATTCAATTAAATACATCCCTCTATTCCTCATTTAATCCTCACATTGGGTATAAAGCTATCCAAGGTAGCCCTTTGGTTTAAACCATAGGAGTTACCCATGAAGAGGTAACACCCTTCCTCAAACTCTTTTATTTTATTTTCATTATCCATCACATAAAACATTATTATTCCATACATATATAATAAACTCAGTATCATAAATATGTTAAGGTTTTTTTATTCTAATTTTTTGACCTACACTTGTAGAAAATTCTATCTAATGGGTAACAAACTCACTGCTCGTGTATGGTGAACTACCACCTCAAAAATGATGATGTTTCGTTTTTTCATTTACCACCTTTCATGGTCGGTAATTATGATGTAAACACTATTTATATATGATATTTATTTTTTATTTATACTTATTTAATTATTTTATAACACATACCTTTGTACATTATGTCACGACCCTTCCCCCCAGGCCCGTGCCGTGACTACCTCAAGCCCGCCTTCTATAGGCCATGGTCTGGAAACTAGCACCGAAAAGGCGTATCCCTAAAATGGGAAGGAATTTACTTTAAACATATAAAAACACATAATCCAAGAACACAACAAGAAGTAACCACGAAGTAAACTGCTGTAGTAAAAAGTGTACTGAAAGTAAAGGGACCGGAATACAAGCCCAATTGAAAAGTACAAGTACAACTGGAAAGAGAAAATAGCTCCGGGATCATCCACCAAGGATCCTACCTGAAGATTAGGTACATCTCACGTCAATAGTCACTAAAGCGTGTCACGACAAATGGTCCACCTTTGAGTACCGTCCAGTCCTGGCTCCCTCAGCCTCGATCAACGTTGTTTGTCGTATTCACAAGACATAGCAAGGTGCAGGAATAACCCGTGTAGGGGTGAGTATAACAATAATCAATAGGGACCCCGAGACCCTCGAAGGTCTCCCAGATTTCCACAAAGGAAAAACCACAAAGCAAGACCTCAATCACAAAGCACGAAGCAGTTATCAACTCTACTTAGGTATATACCCATACATATACCTAAGTTATCAAAATATACTCATCTCATACATGAGGAAACATAAGGATCCAACTTTTAATTCATTTGCACAACTGGTCCATGAGGGAAGAATACCACAAAGGTAACACCACAAGGGTAACACCTTGAAGGTAAAAGTACCACAAAGGTAACACCGTGAAGGTAACACCATGAAAGTAACGCCACAAAGGTAAAAGTAACAAAAAGGTAAAACCATGAAGGTAACACCACAAAGGTAAAAGAAACATCTCACACTAGGTATATAACTTGAGTATAGAAAGTACTGATGATTAGTCATAAATCTAGATCATCTTATTCTGTCGAGAGGCTCTACTACTAACCCACACATGATCGATAGATACTGACCCACATAGGATTGCTAGGGGATGACCCACACAGGATCGATAGATACTGACCCACACAGGATTGCTGATCACTGACTCACACAGGAACGTTAGATGCTGACCCACATAGGATCGATGTTCTTTTTTCACGTTACAGCCAGCCACTAGATTCCTGCACTAATCACGCTTGATTCTGGGAGGATCTGCTCCTCAAGCCATCGGTCATACCTCAACTGGCACTAAGTTACACGACGAATTATCCCAAAGTACTACCATGTTGTAAGGGTTTCAAAATTAAAAACGGTGCATCAATCGAACACCCAGTCTGTGACTTATAAGCATTTTAGTACCGAGGGCCTGGTTGGATTTGGTTTGATCCAACTCGGACATAATCAAACTTTATCCAAAACTCAAGTGAAGTATACCAAAAGAACCGTATCACTCCAAGGATCCCAGCGCCATAGACGGATTGTCAAACGGATTCCTGGTTCACAAGTTATGCCACTTTTAGCGTAGTTATGCCTGAAAGGGTCCGGGTCCGGTCCGACACGGTCAGACCGACCCGATTTGAGTCGACTCGGCCCAGTCTGAGTTTAACCCGGCCTGGTTGGGCTAGACCGTGGAACAGCCCATCCCGGCCCATGGATGGGAGCGGCTTGTTGGGCTCGCACGACCCGTTGGCTGGGGCCCGGCCTAGCTGGCGCTAGAGGGGGGGACGCTCGCCCCTTTCTCCCGAATGGCTAAGTCATTTGGGTAACAGAGTGTGGTGCCACGTGGCGCCGTCTGGTTGTCACAAGACCCGTAGGGGTGGGTCCCTCCCCCTCCGTCGTGGCTTCGTGCCGCAGCCATCTCCAGCAGTGCGCGCCGGCGCGCCGCTCCACCTCTGCCTGTGGTCGGCCGGTGCCGGCTGCTGCTATCTGTCGCGGCTATATGTCGCGGCCCCCTTTTTCTAGTGGCGTGCGATGGCGCGCCGCCACCTCCATCATGGCCGGCCCAAGCCAGCTGCTGGCTCTACCCACTTCAGCTTCAGTCGTGGCCTTCCCCACTAGTGGCGCACGACGGTGCGCCACTATATCCTTCGCGGTCGGTCGTTGTCGGTCGCCGTCGTCACCCACCGTACCAGGTTTCGTTTAACCCGAATAAAAATGCTCGCGAAGAACACACCAAATTCCAAAAAGTAGAAGGAGGGTCTGGGTATTATTTTTTTGGATCGTACCCTCCGCATTAGCTTGATAGGAAGAGGTCTGAAATAAGATTCCACAACTCTTGAAACTAAAACCAAATAAAAACCATACCTCAAGATCGTTGGATAACGTCTATGTTTGAGGAAGATTCAGCGTTCGTAGATCCCGCAACAAGCCCCTAATTATGTCACTCAAACAATGATCTTTGTTTTATGATTGAGAGATCTGTTCTTCTTCAAGAGCCTCAAGATCCTGCTCATCCTTTCACCAACAGAAACAAACACCCAACCCACAAGAAGAGTTAAAATAACTCTTAATTAAAGAGGTGATTCATTTATTTAGAATTAATGAATATTATTAATTAAATGGATTGGTGGTTACAAATTTTATGTAACCAGGCATTTAATTCCTTATATTAAATGCCCGCTCACCCCTCCTTGTGGTCCCCACCACTGAAACCTAAAGAGAGGTGGAAATAAAAATAAATTAAAATTAAAATTATTTTATTAATTTACCACAGAAAACTGCAAAACTAACATCCCTATCTCGACCCAATATGGTCAAGGTTAAACTCCATTAAGTGAATCCCAATGTTGTGGACTCAATGGTGTTGTCGTATTTTTAATACGAGCACCGGTTCAAAATTTAAAAAACGTCGCTCGCGCGTTTACTGAACGTACCTTAAAAAAGTTCAGAAATTCATTCCGGGCACACCGGGCCTCAGAATCACGTGCCGTCAATTTTTGAAGAATCCAAATAATTCCATATAATTAAAAATATATATATATATATATGTGGGAAATATGGGTCTTTAAATTCTCCTCACCTTAGGGATTTTCATCCCCGAAATCCATAACATAGACTAAGGAAATAAATGGGGGTACTGAGCATAAATCTGAGCCTACCACTTCCATGTGCTCTCCTGGAGGTTCTCATGCTTCCAGTGAACGTGCACCAGAGGTATCGATTTTCTATGAAGGACCCACTCCTTTTGATCCTCAATCTCCACTGGAACCTCTGTAAATGTCACCCCATCGTCGATGTCCATCTCGCCCCAGTCGATGATGTGCGATGGGGCATGCATGTATCTCCTCATCTGTGACATGTGGAAAACATCGTACACCCTCTCCAACTGCGGTGGCAGTTCCAAGCAGTATTCCACCTCGCCAATCCATTGAAGTATCATAAATAGTCTGATAAACCTTGGATATAACTTGCTGCCCTAGCCAAATCTCCGCAAACCTCATCGAGGTGAGACCCGTAGAAAGACATGGTCTCACTCCTAAAACTCCAAAAGTCTATGTCTCCTATCAGCATAAGACTTATGTCTGCTTTATTCAATCTTCATCCACTCCTGGATGATCTGAACCTTCTCAGTGGTAGCTCATACCAACTCTGGACCCATAAGTGCTGACTCTCCTGGTTCTGTCCAGCATAGAGATGATCTGCAAAGTTGATCGTACAAGGACTCAAACGGTGCCATACCGATGGTGTAGTGATATCTATTATTGTATGAAAACTCCACCAAGGGTAAGTAATCCTCCCAACTGTGACCAAAATCTAAGACGCAAGCACGAAGCATGTCCTCTAGTGTCTGAATGGTCTGCTCCGTCTGACCATCCATCTGTGGATGAAATGTGGTGCTCCAACGTAGCTGAGTCCCGAACACCTCCTGTAATCCCTTCCATAATCGGGATGTAAAATGTGTGTCATGGTTAGAGAATATCGTCGACGGAACTCTATGAAGTCGTACAATATCTTGTATGTAGAGGCTTCTCAGGCCCTCTATTGATCCATGCTCTTGAATGGGTAAGGAGTGGGCCGACTTGGTGAGTAAGTCAACAATCATCCAGATGGAATCATGTCCCCTAGATGTAAGTGGAATCCCTATCAAAAATTCCATGAAGATAGCATCCCACTTCCACTCCAGCACCTCTAGTGGTTGCGCTAAGCTTGCTGGAACCTGATGCTCAGCCTTCACTTGCTGAAAAGTGAGGCATCATGAAACAAACTCTGCCACTTCCTTCTTTATCCCTAGCCACCAGTGCTGACACCAGAGGTCCTGGTACATTTTCATCACACCAGGATTCACCACCAGAGGGGACGTATGGAAATCCCTCAACACCTCCTCCCGTAGTTCCATTGGTACCATGGTGCATCCTCTAAAGAGGATGATGTGCTCCTCACCTTCATAAAATCCATCAGGTTCATGTCTAGAGGATATCTGAGCATGTCGAGCCTCGCAATCAATGTACCCAAGTTGTGCCTCTCGAACTCACTAAAGAAGTGGGGGAGGGATAGTCATAGATTGGCAGTAAGCTTCTCTATATCTATCTACAAAGAATATCTGCAATGCGGCCAACTGCTCTGTCACCTTACTTAGCAACTGCAGACTAGACCTCCTACTGAGTGCATCTGCTACTACGTTCCCCTTCCCAGGAGTATACACTATCTAAAAGTCATAGTCCTAGAGGAACTCTAGCCATCGTTGTTGTCTCAGGTTCAGGTCCTTCTGTGAGAATATATACTTGAGACTATTGTGATCATAGTAGAATGTAAAATGTTCACCCATCAAGTAGTGTAGCCACATCTTCAAGGCGAAGACCACTGCCACTAACTCCAGGTCATGGGTAGCGTAGTTCTGCTCATGTTTTCTCAACTATCATGAACCATAAGAGATCACTCCTCTCTCTTGCATCAGGATTCATCCAAGACCAGTACCTGATGCATCACAGTGGACTACATACCCAACACCCACTTCTGGTAGCCTCAAGATGGGGGCACTCGTCAGTCTCTTCCTCGGCTCCTGGAAACTATGTTGAAATATCTCCTCCCATATAAAGGGTTGTCCCTTATTTTTCAATGCTGATAAGGGTTCCTAAACTCTGTAAAATTTGGGTACGAATCTTCATTAGTACCCAACCAATCCCAGGAAACTCCTCACCTCGGTCACACTCCTCGGTGTCTCCCAAACAAGCACTGCCACTATCTTCACCAAATCTACCACAAATCCAGCCTCTGAGATAACGTGTCCCAGAAAGTGGACCTCCCATATCCAGAACTGGAACATCGAGAGGTTACCATAAATCTGGTTCTCTTAGAGTGTATCCAGAACATTCTGCAGATGATAGGCATGCTCCTCCTCTAATGCCAAGTATATCAAGATGTCATCAATGAAGACCACCACAAAGCGATCCTGGTATGGATGAAAGATCATGTTCATGAGTCCCATGAACACTAAAGGGCATTGGTCATGCCTAATGGCATAACCAAGAACCCATAGTGTCCATATCGACATCTGAAGGTTGTTTTCTACACATCCTCATCTCGTACCCTCAGCTGATGGTAGCCTGATTTGAGGTCTATCTTTGAAAATCATCGAGCTCCCTTTAGCTGATCGAAAAGATCATTAATCCTCAGAAGGGGATACTTTTTCTTCATGGTCACATGGTTCAGGTTCCTATAATCCACATAGAGTCTCAAACTCCCATATGCCTTCTTGGCGAACAAAATTAGGGCTTCCCATAGAGAAACACTAGGCCTTATGAACCCCTTCCTCTCCAAGTCCTCTAGTTGTACCCGTAACTCACGAAGCTCCGTGGGAGCCATATGATATTCTAGTATAGATATCGGTTTCATATTAGGGTACAGATCGATATAGAAGTGCACCTCTCTGCGATGAGGTAGTCTCGGAATATCATCAGGAAAGACATCAGCAAACTGGTCCACCACTACAGGATAGCTCGGACTCTCAATATCAAATGATCTGAGGGTAAGGCTAGCCAACTGATGATTGATTGGTTGTACCCTCCTCTGGGAAAATCCATCATGTGCTACAAAGGTTCCCTTATCACTGGTGAAGGAAAACCTAGTCCCATCCTCGTAGACACGCCGCACTTTGTACCTAATACAGTCAATCTGAGCATGGACTATGGATAACCAGTCCATACTCAAAATGACATTGTAAGGCCTCGATGCCGCTACTAGAAGATCCCAGCCAAAGATCTCACCTCTTAGAGTAATCTCACACTGGCAGAACCAATTTGTAATCATAGAATCTTCTCCTATAGGAGTCTCTAATCATAAGGATCGAGCCAACGACTCCACCAGAATCTCTGAGCTCTGAACGAGGGTTGTGGAAATAAAAGAGTGATTGTAACCTATGACTATAATTATTATAGCTAGGGTGGAATATACACATATCATACCTCTAATAATATCTGGAGAACTGTGGTCGTAGGCCTCAGCTACATGGAGTTGAGCTCGTCTATGTCCACCTACTCCCTATGGTCGGGGTGGACCACCTGGAGGTGGTGGCGGTAGAACCTCAAATTGTCACCCACCGCCTGCTACATGGACAGCTCCTATTCCATGTCTGCCACCCTATGAACCTCCTAGTTCAAATCTCTACCTTTGCCTCAGCATTCCCTCAATTGTCTGCTGGTCGTTCGTACGGCAGGTCGGGTAGTTGCGAGCCATGTGACCCTGCCCGCCGCACGAGTAGCACTACCTGCTCCTCATCTGTCCTCATGTGTCCTATGAGCCCTGCACCACCGAACCTATATCCTAAGGTCATCCACCAGAAGTTATAGCCTGATTGGTCCCCTATTTCATTTTTCTACTACCTGTTGTGGATGACTCTGCTACCTGACGTCTGGTGGTGGCTCTCGTTGTCTGTGCCTGCTCAGCTAGGAAGCTCTCCATCAAAAGCGCTTGCTCTAGCACCCCAGACTACTTTGAAATGCTGAGTGATATCATCGATGCTCTAATATCCCATCGGAGACCCTTCTCAAAGTTCTGGGCCCTGAAGAATGGGTCTCGTACCATGTCGGTGAAGTAGCGGGAGAGATCAGTGAACCTCACCGAGTACTGGACCATGATTATGCTTCCCTACTGTAAGTGCAGTGGCTCCTGTATACGCATTGAGCATAGGTTCGTTGGGATGAAATCTACCCTAAAAAGGCCCTCGAAGTCCACCCAGGTGAGGTTCACCTCATCATGTAACCAGAGTGTCGGACTCCACCATCTCCCAGCTGCTCCCTGGAAGATACCGGTAGCTAGGATCACCATCATATCAACTGGTGTCCCAACTAAGAGAAAAACTCTGGTCACAGCCTCCAGCCAGTCCTCAGCTGGCTTCAGATCCATCTTGCCTCGGAACCTTAGAGTCCTCTTCCGCTGAAAGTCATGCAACAGGCTCAGTCAGCGTGCACCCTCTGCTGGTGGGGTTAGTGGAATCTACTACCCAACAGGTAGTGGTGCTACTGGTGCACCACCCGATGGTACTATCTCCATAAGAGTTCCCTACACCGAAGCCTCATTTCTCAGTGTTCTATCATCATGTACTCTCTCAGGAATGTTGTATGGATGTCTATGTGGCAGCATCCTGAAAAAAAACAGGTGTTCCACAGTCAATAAGTTATACCTAGTGATATGACTCAAAGAAAACATAATAAAAACTTTTCAAAACACATGCAATCATTGTTTTCGTGCACTGAGTCAGAAATCAAAATTCAGGGTCCTGGTGTATGGATATGTTGACCATCGCACCAACACTAGATTCCCTAAACTGAAAACCACACTCATAACACTTAACACTATTTCCATGTTCAAAAGATCAGAGTCCTAGTTCTTTGGTAGAACCGACTCCTTTGATGCCACATTGTCATGACCCATCCCCCTGAGCCCATACTGTGACTACCCCAAGCCCTTCATCTATAGGCCAGGAGCTGGTGACTAGAACCAAAAACGCATATCCCTATAACATGAAGGAATT
Organism: Viscum album; assembly: GCA_963277665.1. Classification (NCBI taxonomy): domain Eukaryota; kingdom Viridiplantae; phylum Streptophyta; class Magnoliopsida; order Santalales; family Viscaceae; genus Viscum; species Viscum album. The sequence continues at coordinate 449,825,944 of OY728127.1, forward strand.
TCCTTTAAACCTGTACAAACACACAATCCAATAACACAACAAGAAGCAACCACAAAGTAAACTGTTGTAGTAAAAAGTGTACTGAAAGTAAAGGGGCTGGAATACAAGCCCAACTGAAAAGTACAAGTACAACTGGAAAGAAAAAAAATCTCTTGGATCATCCACCGAGGATCCTACTAAAAGGGTAGGTACAGCTCGCGATCAGTAGTCACTATAGTACGTCACGACAAATGGTCCACCTCTGAGCACCGTTCAGTCCTGGCTCCCTTAGCATCGATCAATGTTATTCGTCGTCTGCACAAGACACAGCAAGGTGTGGGCGTATCCCGTGCAGGGGTGAGTATAACAATACTCAGTAGAGACCCTGAGACCCCCGAAGGTCTCCCAGAGTTCCACAAAGGAAAAACCACAAAGCAATACCTCAATAACAAAGTAAGAAGTAGTCATCAACTCTACTTAGGTATATACCCATACATATACCTAAGTTATCAAAATATACTCATCTCATACACGAGGAAACATAAGGCTCCAAATTTTAATCCATTTTCACAACTGATCCATGAGGGAATAATACCACAAAGGTAACACCACAAGGGTAACACTACGAAGGTAAAAGTTCCACAAAGGTAACACCGCGAAGGTAACACCGCGAAGGAAAAAGTATCATAAAGGTAACACCACAAAGGTAAAAGTACCAAAAAGGTAACACCACAAAGGTAAAAGACTTAGCTCACACCAAGTATATAACTTGAGTATAGAAGTACATATGATTAGTCATAAATCTATATTATCTTATTCTGTCGAGAGGCTCTGTTGCTGACCCACACAGGATAGATAGATGTTAACCCACACAGGATCGATAGATGTTGACCCACACAGGATCGCTACACACTGACCCACATAGGATCGATAGATACTGACTCACATAGGATCGATGAGCGCTGACCCACACAGTATCGTTAGATGTTGACCCACATAGGATCGATGTTCTTTCTTCACGTTACAGCTAGCCACTAGATTCCCGCACTAAGTATGCTTGATTCTGGGAGGATCCAATCCTCAAGCCATCACCCATATCTCAACTACCACAAAGTTCCACTAAGAAGTATCCCAAAAGACCGCCATGTCGTAAGGGTTCCAACGCAACAAACGGAGCGTCAGTTGGATGTCCGGTCTGTGACTTATAAGCGTTTTAGTACCGAGGGCCTGGTTAAATTCAGGTTCGATCCAACCCGGTCGTACATCAACTTTCTATAAAACTCAAGTGAAGTATACCAAAAGGACCCTCTAGCTCAAAGGATCCTAGCACCATAGAAGGTTCATCAGACGAACTCCTGGTTCACATGTTATGGCTCTTTTAGCGAAACTGGGCCTGAAAGGGTCCGGGTCTAGTCCGACCCGGTCGGTCCGACCCGATCAGACCGACCCAGCCTGGGCTAGCCCAGTTGGGCTAGGCCGCAGATCGGCCTGGCCCAGCCCGCCTGGGCGGTGTGGCCCGCTGGGTTGGCTCTGCTCGGCACACAGAGGGGCGCGGACTTCCGGGATCATGCGACCTGACCCGTGGAGGAGCGCAACTCGCTGGCTGGGGCCCACCCTAGGTGGCGCTGGGGGGGAGCGTTCCCCCCTTTCTCCTGAATAGCTAAGTACTTCAGGTAATGGAGTGGGGGCTCCATGTGGCACCGCCTGGTCGTCGTGGGACCTATAGGGGTGGGTCCCTCCTCCGACAATGCGACTTCGTGTTGCGGCCATCTCCAGCAGCGCACAATGGCACGCCGCTCCGCCTCCGCCCGCGGCCGGCCGCCACTGTCTGCCGCGTCTATATACCGCGACCCCCTTTTTCCGACGGCGTGTGACGGTGTGCCGCCACCTACTTCGCGGTTGGCCCAAGCCAGCCGTTGTCTCCACCCACCGTGGATTTGGCCACGACCTCCTCCGCCAGCGGCATGCGACGGCGCGATGCTATCTCCTCTGCAGCTAGCCGTTGTCGGCCGCCACCATCACCCGTCGTACCAGGTTTCATTCAACCTGAATTAAAATGCCCATGAAGAATGCACCGAATTCCAACAAAAAGGTAAAGGGTTTGGGCCTTGTTCGTTTGGCCCGCACCCTCCATGTTAGCTTGATAACCACAAGGTGTAATAAGATTCAACAACTCTTGAAACTAAAACCAAATAAAAACCCTACCTGAAGATCGTTGGAGAATGTCCATGTTTGAGGAAGAGTCGACGTTCATCGATCCTACAACAATCCCCCAATGATTTAGCTTGAACGACAATATTTAGTTCTCGATTGAGAGATCCATTTTTCATCAAGAGCCTCAAGATTCTCCTCCTTTCGCCAATGGAAACAAACACCCAATCCACAGGAAGAGTTAAAATAACTCTTAATTTAAGAGGTGATTCATTTATTTATAATTAATGAATCTTATTAATTAAAGGGATTGGTGGTTACATATTTTGTGTAACCAGGCATTTAATGCCCTGCATTAAATTCTCAATCCCTCCCCCCCTTTTGGTCCCCACCAATGAAACATAAAGAGAGGTGGAAATAAAAATAAAATAAAAATAAATTTATTTTATTAATTTACCACGGAAAACTACAAAACTGACATCCCTCTCTCAACCCACTACAGTCAAGGTTAGACCTCCCTTAAGAGAATCCCGACGCTGCGGACTCAACAGTGCTCTCGGATTTTTAATCTGAGCACCGGTTCAAAAGTTAGAAAACGTCGCTCGCACGTTTACTTAACGTACCTTAAAAAAGTTCAGAAATTCTTTCCAGGCACACTGGGCCTCAGAATCATGTGCCATAAATTTTCATAGACTTGTAATAATTCCATATAATTAAAAAAAAATTCATGAAAAATCCGGGTCTTTAAACATTCCATTTTTTGTAGATAAGAAAATATCGTTTGTGGAAATGTGGACTACCACCACCTCAAAGTGATGTGATTCAATCACACTATACATGGAACATATTAAGGATGGTTTTAATAAACCTATGTGATATATATTACATAAATATGATACTATAATAATAATATACATATATATCAATTACTTTTCATTCTTTTAATATGAAAAAGAAATGGATGTAACGTTAATGAGTACGTACGACCTACCGTCTCCATGAATGGTGCATTTCATTTCTTATCTCCAAACATTATGGATAATTATAAATAAAAAAATAGTGGATATATATTATAATTAAATCTTGGTTTAAATTCTTTATATGATGAAATCATGATCTCTGTAATAGGAATAACAAGTAACAAGTTAACACATTCTTGAAAACTAGACAATTAACACCTGAAATAGTGAAAATATTGAAAGATTGCTGACAATCAAGTGTTAAGATATTATAGGAAGATCATATATAATATAATAAATATTAATATTGTTATCTAATAAGTAATTAACTTGTTTAAACCCATTATAAAATAGGTTAAAGGATCTTCACCTAAAAAGAAACACAAGGTAAGGGATTCTTTTCTCTTTTTTCATTCCATGAGGCATACTTTATTATTGTGCACCTAATTTATTATATTTGGTGTAAATTATACCAAATTTATATGTAATATCCTGAATTATTTTTTCAACATGGTATTTTTAGTTTCACTTTGAATTATTTCGGGCAAGGTGATTTATACTTAATGTTTCTAAGTTGTAAAAAAAATTCATAACTCAATTATTTTTAATTGAGTTATATTATTTCCTCATTGTCATTAATATTCTATGAATATGGGTGTAAATAATTTTGACTATATATTGATTTATTTTCACTTCTCTTATGTGGATTTATAGTTTATACACTTAATCCATTCTTTTATTGACTCTCACTTCAACGTTATGGTCTTTGCGAGGGTATACTTCACAATATCATTTTGTTTAGGATTGTTTACACTTGAATTTACATAAAAGTAAATTAGTTGATCATTGTTCAATAAAACCATTAATTTTCTTCCCATATGGTCATTTTTGACATTTTTCAAGTATTAGTACCATTTTTTCACTCTTTGGTACTCAAAAATGTTTTATAAAATATTTTTTTGACTTCATTTCAATCTTTAGTCAAAGAATGTGTTTTCTTCTAAAAACCTTATTTTCTAAAAAAGGATTTAAAATATGTTTTTAACCATTCCAAAAGTATTTATTAAATAAATATTTACCCTTTTTGACTTTTTTCAATATTTTCAAAGGAATCCCTTTGTATCTTTCTGAACAAAGCATTTTTTTTACCTTTTTACCATGAAAAGAAATGTTCTTTTTACCATGTATGACATGTACGGATTTACCCACCATCATTTATTTGAAGATTCCTTTGCAAGATTAAAAGGAGTAATTTAAAAAAAAATAGGAAAAGTTATTTACAAAGAAATTGATTTTTTAAATGTTTTTCAAAATGAAAAGGATATTTTCATTAAGAAAGTTTTTAAAAGATCTTTTTAAAGTATTTTCATTCATCAATGAAAACAACCCTTTATTCCACTCCACATGGGATATGTTTTACTAATACCATAATTATTATTCCTTTGGATGGTTTATAATTTCCTTTGACCAAGGATAGTATTGAAGTTCACTACCTTGATTCCTTTGTTAGTCCCCTTGAAATATTCATTGAAAATTGAATTTCCCCTAATTATCCATATCATTTATCATTGATATGTTCATTGCCTAAACCGTATACTATTTTTATATATGGTGTACTTAAAAGTTATTTGATTAACTAGGGAAATATTGATAAATATATATCTTTTACTCCATATGGATATTCAATAAGGAACATTGTTAAATCGATTATTTGATATATGATGAATGCTTTGGATAGGTACAAAACAGATGGGGATCGGTTATAGATAGCCCCTTGATGTATTAATAGTCTCATGGGATGAGTTAGTTGGCTAGCATTCAATAGGTTTTTACTCGATATACTAAAATGTATTGTGAAAGGTATTGATGGTATTAGTTCCATGCACCTAAAAAACATGGCCTATGATAATTAAGAATTTCCCTTATTTAGATTCATTTAGTATTTATCAATGATATTTTGCATCGACATATCTATGGATGCATTTCATTCTCAATTCATTGATTTAATGGTATGTGTTTCAATTATTTTCCATTCCATGTTTATTATGCCTTATATAATTATTTAAATGGAATGTGTTTTCAGTTATTTACCTTGTTATATTTTTTATAAACTTCCTTATCAGTTATTGATTACATGGCATATGTTCTAAGTTATTTACCTTTCTATATTGATTATTCTCATTAATTCGTTATTCCTTACACTGTACTTACCCTTACTGATCATTTTAGCTTACACTTATTATATTTCCTTACCTAAGGATTCGATGAAGTGTACAATGAAATATATGCAAGGATGCACTAAATAGAAAAAATTTATTATCCTCAAAAGAAAAAGAATATGTTGAAATTAGTGTATTCATTTTAAAAAAAACACTCATGTATGTATCTGGTTTACCAAAACCACAAAATTTTCCGGTCCTTTGGGATGTGATTCACTTGTATATTATTCCAATTTAATTGTATCGTGACACTGGATTTGGGCTTTATGGGGTCAGGTCACTACAGTTGGCATCAGATCAGGTTTAGTTGCAACCTTGGGAAATAGATTTAGGAAAACATATATTAGATAACATAACCCTAAGATATAATTTGATGAAAATTATAACCGAAAATCATAGAATTTGGGTAAGGTATAAATTATGTGGGATTTCCTAGAAATATATCTTTTACTAGATACTACAAGTGGATGTGGTTCTGTTACAGATGTACCTAGGGGTCACAACTCATACAAGGTGTGTCGGGCCTGACTCTGCATAACCTTGTACATGACAACAGACCTTACTGTGCATCTCGTTCGACACTCATGGGTGATATGCTTAGGATAATTCACAATTTCTTTATAAACCATTATGAAATATTTGAATATATAATTAAAATGAATGACCAATGTTAAACCTAAGGTGTTTTGAATTGAAAATAAGGTTTCATGATTTGTATATATTATAAATTATTATAACCTTTTCTCATTGTGACAATTTTTACTCACACTATGCTTTCTGGTTTTAGTTAATGGCTTGAACCCAAAAGAGTCAAGTTAATATTGAACATGAAGGAAAAAAGTGGTGATAATGAGTACCATATGAGGTGTTGAATGGAGTGAAAGATATTGTATTTATGCTTAATCCATTTTTATGAAATATGATTATCAATATATACCTAAACTAACTCCCAAACTCACAAAATAATAGAAGCATGGAGTTTACTAAGAGTTCTAGTGGTGGATATCATGGATCAAACAAGGTTCAGTTTCCATCAAGGAAGAAATGTGAAAGGAGAAACCTGGTAAAGTGTCTCAATGGAATAGGGAAATGATTTATGTGTGGGAAAGAAGGGAATAATGCAAAGAATTGCTGAGGAAAAATGAAGATTCTGATGGAAATAAATAAAACTCATCCTAAGGTTCCATTTGTAGTTCATTTCCATAATTGTGGGGAACTTGGAAATCACCCAAGTCAATGCCCTCTTCTAGAGGATAAACTATAGACCAAGGAAGGATATATGTGGGAATAAATGGATGATGTATTTATGTATTGGGGTTATATTGAAATCTATATGATATTTAATGCTTAAATTTCAAGGATGTCCATCATATTTTTTTAGAAATTATATTAATATGGTTATAGAATAGGATACCTTTTATGTTGGGTGACAACCAATCAATTCTGGAAAGGCTGCAGGACTTGAAATCATGACCAAAGGATGATAAGGGTTTTGCGCCTACTACTGACCTACACAATGTCTTGGTTAATATGTCATTATTTTAAGATAAACAATTTGACAAATAAATATTAATAAGGAAGTAGTTGTGTGACTTTTTAGGTTTAGAGAATAATGTCTCAACCATGTTTTTTTGGGAAATAGTTAGAGAGACAGTTAAACTTTTCACTCTTTTATGGGCCTTAAGATCCGTTAAAAGTGTATTTTAGTGCTACGAGCATCAAAGTTAATTTTAGGATATCCATTTCATAAAGTAATGTATGAATTGTATTTGATCGAAGCGCAACCAAATGATGAAATTGTGTCTATATAAATATATCATGTAAGTATATTTCCTTATATTTTTTATTGTAGTAAAATAATTACTCAACATTAGGAAAATGATCAGAAACAAAAAAAATGCTATCTTAATACCATAATTTTGGTTGAACCGATGGTCTTCTAAATCATCATAGATTTATGACTTTGAGATACTAAACTTTCTATTAATCATTCACTTGTTTGTGATTGATTACCTCAATCACTCTCTATAAATATGTATGTTTTTCCTCCATGTATGCATCTCTACTTCCCAATAATGTTCTCCTACTCAGAGACCTAATTATATGTTAGTCCATGTGACCTTTGTACTAACCATTATCTCTTTTCTAGAGAATTTTTTATGAATCCTTCTCACGATGTGGGATTTCAACATAGAAAATATCAAAAAAAAAACTATTACTAAGATCAAGTTAAATTGCGAGGACGCGATTTAATTAATGTGTGGAGAATGTAACACCCTAAAATTCTAAAGTAATAATATTGAATTTGATAGCATGTGTGACACACAACACGAAGAATGTAAGAGAATATATTATCAAGAAACATTACAGTATATTTACTATTTTAAATAAAATAATTCTATGATATATCTTGGAATGCACATGATATTGAATAAGTGTGTGTCACGTGCAACAAGTTTTTCAATGACTTTCGTTACACGCAAGACCGAGTTTTACCGAACAACAATATCTTACTAAAATATTATTATGTAATATAATAAGATATAAACAAGTTGTTAAATTAGCCCGAATGAATAGGATTAACTAACTTATGAAAATATATGGTTTACAAATATATAAAATGAATTCGTTGGTTTCCAATTAATTAGAAATGAATACAATAACCAATTGAATATAAAGGAAATGTTTTTATAAACAAATTATTTTCATGCTCAAAAAGTTGTTTTATTTGAATAAATTAAATTAATTTATAATAGTTAATGGTATTAATAAAATATGTATGTTATATATTCAAACAAATATTTTTTTATATTAATCCAATATATTTGATAGACATAAGATAAGAACAAACTTAATATTTTGTATAAAAACGATATTTTTATTTTACTGTCTTTTAATGGAGAATCTATTTTAAATCCAATTTTTGAAAATTTTATAAATATTATATTTCAAAATAAACTTTATATTTTAGTGAGAAACATAAAAATTAGGTTATGGTGAATTTTTTGTATTTTTCTGTGAAGTTTCATTTTTTTATGAATAATGAAAAATACAGAATTTTAATTCAAAACTTTTTTTTCATCTAATTTATCTATGGTGTTAAATTATATATTTAATTGGTTTTGAAGTTAAATTATACAAATTATACATGAATTAATCTAATTTAAATCATTGGATAGAATTTCACTTTGAAATTAGATATAAAAACTTTGTAAACTTGTCAATGTTTTTACTTAAAAACCTGCATTGTCGTCCCTTTTGCAGAATTAATTTTAAATTAATTTCTAGAACTTCTGTTATTGTAATTTGGAAAATTTGATTTCATATTTTGAGTCATAATAATTTATATTGTATAATAAGGTCAACCTTTTTTTTTGACAAAAAATATCAGTGGAAATGATTAAGATTAATTTAAGTGATTAAGGTAAAATTAAGCATAATAAGAGACTAAACCTTAAATATAAGAGCCAAAATGACCTAGCCACTTCTCAAACACCCATCGGATGACCATATTTTGGTCATAAACCTTCCATTATTGAGTTTTGTTTATTTTTATGATAATTTAGGTAAATACTCTGGTACACCTTGAAGAACCCAAATTGATTGAAAGTATTATTTGTGTTGTATTTTTTGTCAATACACTTATTTGATAAAAAGTTAATATGTCAATAATTGAAGGTTGGTATTCTGGTGTTCTACCATTGAATTGTTCTAAATAATTATTCATATGTTGGCAAGACTATTTTAATTTGAAGAAATTGCTTTAAATAAAGCAATAATTTTAAATATGATGATTGTTGAGTTGGTTTGCAGTTCATAAAAACACGTGTCACTGGTTAACACAATGTTTATAGAATTCCAAAGAATTAAAGTTTGGGATTAATGGTTGAATTTCAATATTTTGAGAATGGAGGCTTTGAATTCTGAATATTTAGTTGGTTTGGCATTACATTGAAGATGAGTTTTTATTTCACTATTTTACTTGGAATTTTTTTAAGTTTACAAATTGGTTTAAATAAAAAACCGCCAGCTATCCCGCACTGTAGCTCCAAAGGAATTGTGACCATCCGATATAACGATTGATTTTCTGAGCCATCCGATCAACTCAGTTGAACTCTCGCCGTTCGATCTATTTGATCCATCATCTGGGCCGTCCGTTTTATTTAGCCACGATTTCTTCTCCAGCAAGCCACCGAAGGGTTCCTGCTCGCCGGGATCCCCAGCAACGCCGTTCGCCTACTGGATCTGAGTTTCCGAGCATCGTTTGAACATTTTAAGCCATCCGATCGACTATGTTGCACTATCATGTCTCCAACCGACTTCGTCTTCATCCTCGGCCCGCACCCGAGAGTCCTGTTCGTCGATGGAGTTCTCCAAGCAGTGACGTCGGCCGAAGCTAGATCCGGAACTTCTCTTCATCGATTCATCAACCTGAAGGTCCGAAATGGATCGAAATGAAATGCTGATCTCTTGGCATCATCTTATGAAGATCAATCTGATGAAAAACAGTAAGATACAAATTATTGTTTTCTTTGTGACGGTAATGGTTCGCGGTACGCTCTTGAGAAAAAACCGTACGAGTCTTTGTGTTTCTAGAAGGTTCGGAGTCGTCGCATGTTAGCGCGTTTTTCGTCTCACATCCGAGTGCTTTTTTAGAGAGAAAAAGAGAAAACAAAGTGCTCTGTATTTTCACTATTGCTCCATGCGTTTCGCAATGTTTGTTCATATTTGAGTTCGCATGATGTTTTGGAAAATCAGTTTCATGGTTTAGTTTTTGTTTTTGTGAAGGAGAATGGAGTATCCGCAAAGCAGATGAATTGTCGCTTACTGTTGGTATGCGAAGGCTCCGCGGATCACACTCGCAAACTGACACTTTCGCGAACAAATTTTCTTGCGAACCTATTTTGCGTAAAAGAAGAAGAACCTGCGAAATAGAAGAACCTATTCTGTATTCTTCACGTAACAACTGTTTTATCAGAAAATCATAATTACATGTAATAAGAACACTCGATATTGATGTGTGTAATAATTGAGTTGAGTTGAATTAATATTTTGAGTGAATCAAAAAAGGAGCAAACTTGGAGTTTGTTACTGAGTTGAATTGGAAGTGTTATCTTCTACAATTTAGAAAAGTATATTGAGCTGAACAAACATTGTTGTTTTTTATATTTAGTTGCGGTCGAAGTGGTTCAGTTGAAGTGAGCAAGTGCAATTTCAGTTTATTTCAATGGTTCAAAGAGGAAGATCAATTTTTTGTTGTAGTGACAACTTATAGTTCTTTTGTTCTTTCTCATTGTGTTTAGTGTTGTAATTGTGAAACAATGGTGGGATGCTAGTATAAAAAACACTGGTGGGATGTTAGTATTGGGAAAATGTTCATACCTACCCCTAACGACTTCAGGGTGATACTTGACCAACCCACTTGTAATTGTTGATTGATTTATAGTGGAGAATTTGTGTCTCAAATCATCCACAACAAGGATGTAGTCATCCCCATTGGGGGAGAACCTTGTAAAAATACCGTGTGTTGTACTTCATTTACTTTCTGTCTTGCATTTGGTATAATTTTGTTAGTAAATAGGAAAGATCGATACACTCTAACAAGTGCAGAGGTTTGAATTAAAAAGGGGCAAGATAAAAAAGGAAAATTAATAAAAAAATTGTGTACACTGATTCACCCCCTCTCAGTGTACCTGCATGATCTACTGAGCACTTCAATGGTATCAGAGGGCTAGTTACATCTTCGATTGGATCTATTTTATTGTCTCGGTTGTTTGTATCAGACTTATATGAAGTGCATATTTGAATTTGAAGAAGTAACATAGTTGCCTTAGATGAATAATTCAGTTCTTTTATCTGTCAGTGCCAACAAGAAGGCATCTGTAAAAACCATGAAGAACAGACAGAAGAAAGAGGCAAGAAAGTTGAGAAATAATTTGAAGAAGATAATACATCCCAAACTAGATGTAATCAAAATGATAGTATATCAACAATTTCTGTTAAATTAGTTGATAAAGATCCTTTTGATGAGTATTGTTTAAGCAGCGATGAAGAAGAATTTATTGAATCACTTAGTGATTTTTATTCAGAAATAAAAAATTATCTGAAGAAAGTTCCTATTGAAGTTGTCGCTTACATATTTTCTTTTATCAAGGGACTATATGATGAAAAGTCACAACTTGAAAAGGAATGCGAGGATATAGAGCAAGCCTTAGAAAAGAAGTTTCAAAGATGTAAACTTCTCTCACAAATTATTGATGCCAAAGAAGAAACTATATTAGTTCGCAATGAACATTTCTCTTGTGTTGAAGATTAATTCCAAAGAAATGTGTGTGAGAAAGACGTTATTGAGAAAATCCTTACTGAGATGATTCATACACTTGGAGAATCTCATAAAGCCATCATGAATATGAAGGACTCTCATTTGGAATCAAAAGAAGAGTCTATATTGCATTTTAATGAAAAGTTCATTTTGATCGAAGATGAATTACAAAGGACTGTTTATGAGAAGGATGTGAATGAGAAAGTTTATAGTGATCCGTGCATTAAAGAGACAATATAAAACCTCTATGAACGTTAAAGAATCCCAACTAGAGGTTAAGACAAAGAGAATTAATGAGCTTAATAATTCTCTATTGGATGTAAGTCAAATGCATGATTATCAGGTTCATAAAATGAAGAGCCATTGGGAAGACAAACTGAAAGGTGTTGAAGATGAGAAAAATTTCCTCAACATGAAGTGTCTTGAAATGGAAGTTAATTTGAAAAATCTAAAGGAAAGACAATTAATGACTTACCATAAAGAATGTGAAGATATGGTGAAATCACTTGAAGATCATAAGAATTCTCTAAATCTGAAATTTCTTGAGTTGGAGGTCAAGTTCAAAAATCTTAAGAATATTCAAGACGAATCTTCACAAAATGTTGTTATCAGAAAAGTTGTCAGGAATAATTTTGAAAAGAGTCTTACTTCTGAAAAGACTCATTCAAGTGGCAAGAAGAGCTCGAGATTATCTAAAGATAAATTTGATACAATCTCATTGAATCAGGTAAGCCTTGATCCATAAGATTCTGTTTGTACTAATAGTGTTTCATTTACTAGTATAGGTTCTAAAAAGAATTATGGACAAACATGGGTGAAGAAGACTAACGATAAATCCATCATATCATCAAAGGTGGATATGAAGAAGAATGTGAATTCTTGTTCCTCACAAAAAGATTTGATGGAGAGTCGTATTATTCAAAAGCAACAGGATGTCAAATCTAACCAAGTTGTAGCACAAAAGAAGAAGTCAAGATTTGTTGGCCATTGTTGGTGTTGTTGGAAACTTGAGCATCGGGCTATTGACTGTTGTCATAATATGTCTATGCATGATAATTACAGAAGGCTAGTGCTAAGGGAGAGCAGATCTAATGTGAAGAGAAATCCTGCAAACGTGAAGCATAATTCACAGTTGAAGAAGAATTTGATTATCAAGAATAGATTTGAATTTCTTGAAGACTTATGTGATTATTGCAACAGAAGTGGTCACAATTTTAATGAGTGTTGGTATGTACCAACCACACACTATGCATATGCTGATATGTAGAAGACACCACATCAAATGCAAAGGCAAAGAACAAATGCAGATAAATCTTCCTTGGGATGTGAGCAGAAGAAGAAAGTTAAGAAAACTGTGGAGCAAGATACATCCAAGAAGAATGATGATATGAATGTCACACCAATGAAATGATGCTTCTACTGTGGAAGAGAATGACATATCTTGGATCTTTTCAAATGGGTCATAAACACAAATGTTGGTGTAAGCAAGTCGAAGCAGAAAAAGAAATTAAACTCAGGATCTAATGAAATGGTAGATTTGGTGCATGGCAATCAAGATGAAAAACTTGAATTTCATGAGAGGTTGTCTAAAATGTATAATCCTATGATTACTGGAGATTTGTGTGGAAGGTACAAAATGTCAGGGCATATTGTTGATAAATGTATGACATGGTTTCCTGAAGAAATAGAACTAGTGAATAACAAAGTAGAAACACCAATGACTTCTTATGATAAAAATGATACCGTGAAGAAGGATTCTACACAGAAGAAGAAGTCTGAACATATACCCAAAGAATGTTTAGTCATATGGCTTGAGCAGCTAGAATTGGATAAAAATTTGGAACAGGAACAGATGAATGAAAGTGCACTACTTGTCAACGTGAAGAATCTTATTCCATATAAGATGAAAGTTGAAGACATCAAGAAATCCATATTTCCCTTAAATGATAAATTGTGGAAAGTCAATGAAGGATCAAGCATGACGGGTTTTCATGAATCTGGAGAAGAATTCAAAGGAATTTCTGGGTTGAGAGATAAATCTCATATCCGCTTTTCTAACAGAAAAGACATTAAAGAACCACCTTATTCCCATGTATATTTTCTGCTTTTTTCTTTTATGCAGGGAATTGAAGGTGAGACATATATTCAAGGGGAGTCTGGAAGATATGAGTACTTCAAAAATTATATAGTATTCAAGAGTCTATCCATCATAGAGTTCTTTATTTCAATTACTATTAAAATTGTTCTTGAAGATCATTCTCAAAGAAAGTTAGTCATGATGAAGAACATGGATGAAGCTCATTCCTTTAGGAGGAGCAAAGCTGGACAATTACCAGAGTTGAATATCACAACTGGTATGACATGAACATTTGCAGTTCAGGTAAGGGATTTATCTGATATTTTTAAGTATTGGAAATTGAAGCATGTGATTAAAAAAGGGTATGTTCTCCAATCTCTTTATAAATGAAAATTTTGAATCAGAAGAGGAGAAACTGATAATTATATGGAAAAAGTAAAATGAATTGATAAAGGGGAAGTAAATTCTTGCAATTGAATGTTTTTAATCTGTCTGTTGTGATAAATCCAGGATATTTATTTTAAAAAAAATCCTTTTAACATCCCCTCAAAGAAGGTTTCAGTGTTGGCATCATATTCTAAAACATTTATTGACATCTTTGGTTTCAAAATTGATCACTCTTGTTTTCTACACTGGGTTATCCCATGTATACCTAGAGATGATTAATTAATGACTCATTGCTTTATGATAGATGATGTGTCACGACCCCCTCCCCACAAAGTGTACCCCTCCTGGGCCGACAATGTGAGAAGGGAGATAATGACCCCCGAGTCCTGCCTCCAGTAGGCCCCGGGTTGGCGACTAGCACCGAGGGTATAGTAATACAAAAAATGGGAGGCATTACCCTCTAAGAGAACACATGCGGAAGAGAGAGATAAGATAGACACCAACCAACTCCAACTCAGACTGCAATATAAACGAAAACCCAAGTACACGTATGAAATGACATGCAGAAGCACTACAACTGAAAGGGGAAAACTACAAGTACTCAAAAGAAAGTAAAAACATCAGCAACCACAAGCCCGAACAGCTCCTGCAACCCCAAGCTAGTAGAAACCAACTTGATCTCCTACCTGCTCCAAGTGACCAAAAAAACTGTTTATATATACGTGGGGTGAGTATAACAGTATACTCAGTAGGATCCTCCTCGAAGCCTCTCGTGCGAAGTAAAGAAATCATGCTAAAGCACAGTGAACAACAAGTGAAACTAACTCGTCACCTAAACAAGTATACTAAGTTCCCAACCTCACCATGGCTACTCTCACCAAGTAACGCATACAAGAATATAACATATAGTAAAGAATATCAAGGGTACCCCACTACTACTTCCCCACTGGTTTGTCGCTTTGCCCCAACGACATACGTCATGTGCATCTCTCTCCAAAGGTTTGCCCGTATATACCTGGGCTAAGCTCCACAATATGCACCACGTGCACCACAAAGGCTTTCCCGCAAACACCTGGGCTAAGCACCACACCATCCTCACAACCAAAATAACCAGGCAGTTTCCAGGAGCCACCACAACTCGCATAACGTGTATCATAAGTCGGGTATTATACCTCAAGCCATCACAGCCCATACGCCGAGTAAGGATCCTCAAGCCATCACATCCTATACACATTACACCTATAGTAGTCCATAGGATACTATATCCAAAATATATGTGTGTGAATAACCACACGCCATTACATCCCTCTACACACATATATGGGAAAAACTAACCACTGTGCCTACCAGCACAAGTATCTACCAAGAGAAAAGAGTAGGGACAAAGGGGGTAGTCAACCATTCATCCTCCCACCAGAATGTTGGGGAAAACACCCCCCAGTGCTCAGAATCCCCGGGGTGTCAGTTGCCCTTACCGACAGGGTGGAGTAGCGTATAGAAACACAAAAAGTACAGAATATATTATACTCACAACCACAATATGGGCATAACCTAGTCTTAGTCTCAACTGCAGCTAACGTCTCTCGGACTCCGGGCTGCTATTTCTAAGACTAGGTATCCTATAAGTACACAACCAATTAAAGAACTTTATTAGATTCATTCATTCCCTTTTTTATCAATTCCACTTTACGTTAATTATTTCTTTACACATTAATTAACCACGAACAATTCCTCATTAAATTTCATTAGCATCACACCCAAAGTCAATTATTCCTTCAAAAGATTACTACCTTATCATTATGTTTTAGCGAACACTAACCCCATGGGTTAACACCATTTATTCTGATATTCATTTCAAAATTACTTACCATATTCCCAGGCATTCTAGAAAAGCATTCTATGCTACTAAACACAAGGGGGTTCAACACGGTGAGTAGATGTACTACCCGTCGAGTCTTTCCCGCCTATAGCAAGAGCGTAGACCCATTCTCCTTTGAGAAGCTAGACACGGAAAGCACGTGACATACCCCACGCGTCTTCGCCTCCTTCAGAAGAAGGGTAAGCAAGACCAACTGCCTTGAGTAGTGGGGAAAAGTAAAGCAGATAAACATTCAATCAAAGTCACCAAGCATCCAACAAACACACCCATCCCATCCCATCATCACTTGTGTCCTCCCCGACACCCACATGCATAAACCGATGCATCTCGCCACTTTAGGTGTCATCCGCTGCCACAACCACAAGGTCTCCCTGCCTCCACATATCACAACACCCCTCCAAGATCACATCACAACACAAGCAGTAGGAAATCAAACATCAAATCAAATAGTCTCTTGGCCCTTTAACAAGGCATCCAACCTTCATACATAATGAGCACTCATGGCTCTAAAGCACAAGGCACTCGACCTTACGAACAAGAGGGTAACTAAGAACCCTACCAGGCGTTATCTTTTATCAACCAACCATTTATTTAGTCCCTCTTGAATTAACATATTCAATTCGTAGGTTCCAATTCCGGGAAACCTAATTAGTAAGCTATCACAAAAGATTTAACATGCTTACTATGCCAATTTGATTAACATTAAATTAGAACAACTACAACAACGATAACAACCAGATTCATTTACATGCCTCTTTATCTTTAGCCAATTAATTATCAATTAATTCTGGCTTTACGTTCTTTATCAATTTCCATCAAGAACGAACAACTAATCAAAGCAACCATAGGTATCACTCTATCTAGCAAAACATGAGGCAAACTGTTATCACGGTACAAAGCAACAACATGTGATCAAACCAATTCTTTTAATCCAGTTCAAGTATTTAATTAGGTCAATTTCATTGTGATCCAAAGGGCTAAATCATGCTAACTCTACGATTGCACATAAACAATTAGAGAAGCCATGAATCCCCTACCTCAAAGTGTTCTTGACGTTCTTTATCCACAGAATGGGTCACGATCCTCCTCTCGCGACAACTGCATCCACCCGAGGATGCCACGGTACGTCCGCACCAACCAAACCCCAAGAAAACCCCATTAGAAGCATGGAGATTACATGCTATAAGATGGAAAGGAGAAACAGGGGAAGATGATCCCAAAGGAACGACGATAAAAACATACCTTATATCGAAGATTGATCGATACAACTTGGTTGCATCAAAACAGAGCGGAACCGATCCGAGGAGTGAAGTTTGATTGTGCAACTCCTACGGGAAGGATTGAAAGGTTCTAGTGTCTCATAGCCAAGAACAAAGAGGAAGAACAAGGGAGGATGATATCTTGTCCCTTTTAAAGATTCAATGGGGCGACGGTTTAAGCTACAATTATTCCCCATTAAAAGAAGACCACATTAACCAACGCGGTTTGATCGAGTAAAAACATCCCAAGCCATAGGAATAATTAATATAGGATTTATGGTCTTTGAATCATCCGTTTTAATTTCAGGGTTGCGACGTCATAGATTGTTCGTCATTCCAACACCGTATGAGGAAGATATGTTGGGTGTAATATCCCGTAATATTATTATTATTATTATTGGGTGTTTCATGGACCTGATCCACGAACCATAATTTAATATTCCACATTAGACTTGAATCAATCGTATTAATGACAGGATCACATCACCACTGATGAGAAGTCAATCGGACGTCGCACATGGGATTTATGGCGGGTCAAAGATTTAATAATAATATTAAATCTATTATTTTCCGAGCGCTTCGGGTACCCGATCCAAAAAACCAAAAAAAGGCATCCAATATTGGACTTGAAATGTCTATCTCGGAATCTGTGTCGCACTACCGCAGACGGTTCGTGAAACCGAGGTCGCACGAATAAGTTACGGTCAAAAAAGTGTTTTATCAACAAAAACAATAACATGATTATTATATTATTCTTTTTTTATTGATTTATTTCAAATACCCAAAGCCACGACACCACTCTCTCTCCAATTTGGTGTGCCTCACTCCCTTTCTCCTTAATTGATTTCCTTTTCTTTTATTTTATTACTTCCCCTTTTAATTCTCACACTCTCTCTCCAATTTCTTTCCAATCTTTCACCCACTCCACAAAAAGTGGCGCCTCCCCCTTCCTTTTCTCTATGTCCAACATGCCCCATCACTTCCTTGATTGATTTATTTAATTTATTTTAATTTATTTATCTCATTCCCTTTTCTCTCTCCAATTTAATTCTTCATTCACGATTTCTTCTCCCAATTAATGCCTAACTCCATTTCTCACTTCAACGTTATTATTAATACAATTAATAATAATAACACCCATCATTATGGAAACACCCTACTTTATGGAAACAACAACATTATGGAAATATCTAAATTTATGGAAACTACCAACATTATGGAAACATACAAATTTATGGAAACTACCAACATTATGGAAACATCCAAATTAATGGAAACTCTCTATATTATGGAAACTCTCCATTTATTACACACCAAAATCCACCATTACCATTATTATTTAATAGTAATGAATCCTCTTTCAATTTCATCAACGGGTCTCCATCATTATCATTAATAATTATTATTATTATTATTGACACTCATTATTATCTTATAATTACTCCCTCTCTCAAATCACATGATATTCACACACGGGTTGGGAACCCCTTCCATTCTTCATTATCATTTTATTATTATTTTTTATAATCTATTAAATGAATATTATTATAATTATTTTAATATTCCAAAATACAAGTTGGATTCAGCCGTAAGGGGTTGCGCCCCATGCATTTCATTCCTTTATAATTTATTACATGCACCTAATTTATTATAATTTATTCCTTTATAATTTATTCCATGTGGCTCCCCTCATTGAATTAAATACATTTAATTTTATTTCTTTTATTTCACAATGATTAAATTAAAACTATTTATTCTAATTAACACCAAATATTTTCACGCAACCCTTATCAATTATTATTATCAAAAAAATTATTATTATAACACGCGTCATGTTTGACCACATCAAATTTTTACAAAGTAATGGACCGGAGAGGTCCAGGCCATTACATCAGATACCTCTCAAAACATTCTCATCCTCGAGAATTAAAAACAAACCCATAAAAAGGGGAAAGGTCCGAACAACCACCCTCCAAGATACCTCTCAGGGATCTCGTCATAATAGGAATCCAACCACTATCCTAATTATATGAGTTAGAGAATTCCTTTCCCCATGTCGAGATATTATCCGCTTTAGGCGGCACTGACTCGCCTGCACGAGTTTAATCGCATCCACATTAATGCGTCTCGATTAGGGATTAGGTCCTCCCACCCCCATAATTTAGGATTTTTCATACACACACTGCCCCCAACACCGCAAAAAACAAGCAACATGCTTCCCCAACACATGGATTGGGGAATTCCTTCTCCCATGTCAAGATGCAATGCTGATAGTTCTTCCATTACTCTCCAGGAATCATTAGATTCACACACAGCATCACTACGTGACTTTCGGCTCAACGCATCCGCTACAACATTCCCTTTTCCAGGTGTATACGATATTTCGAAGTCATATTCCTGTAAGAACTCTATCCACCGACGGTATCGTAAGTTCAAGTCACGCTGAGAGAAAACATACCTCAAACTCTTATGATCAGTGAAAACCACAAAGCGCTCACCAATAAGGTAATATCTCCACAACTTCAGAGCAAACACCACGGATGCCACCTCACGATCATGGGTGACATAGTTACGTTCATGGGGACACAACTGCCGAGACCCATAAGAAACAACTGACCTCTACTGCATGAGAACACAACCTAACCCCAGATGTGAAACATCATAAAAACATCAAACTGGACTCCCTCAGCTGGAAGGAAAAGGACTGGAGCACTTACTAGCTTCTCCTTTAGATACTCGAATGTTGCCTGACACTAATTAGTCCATATGAATGTCTGATCCTTCCTAGTCAAAGCTTTCAGAGGAGTCGCAACTCATGAGAAATTGGTTGCGAACCTCATGTAGTAGCCTACGAGACCAAGGGAACTTCACACCTCTGACACTGTCTTGGGGGCTTCCCAAGACACAACAGCTTCTATCTTCGATGGATCCACAACTACTCCCTATTGGGACACAACATACCCCAAGAAACGGACTTATCGAGCCCAAAACTCACACTTCGACAACTTCCCAAACAGCTGATGTCGACGAAGAACTCCCAAAATGGCTTGTAGATGCTCTGCATGCTCCTCTTCAGATGTGGAGTACACAAGGATGTCGTCGATGAAAACTACCACGAACTTGTCCAGGAAATCACAGAACACAACATTCATCAATCCCATGAATACAGCTGGAGCATTCTTCACGCCAAATGGTATTACAACAAACTAATAATGCCCATGACGACAACGGAGAGCAGTATTCGGAATATCCTCATCCTTTACACGCATCTGATGATATCCCGACCGCAAGTCGATCTTTGAGAACCAACTTTCACCCTTCAGTTGATCGAATAAATCATAAATTCACGGAAGAGGATAACGATTCTTTATTGTCACTTTGTTTAAGCGATGATAATCGACACACAATCGCAAACTGACGTCGGCCTTCTTCACGAACAAAACTGGTGCACCCCATGGTGACACACTTGGCCGAACAAAACTGCACTGCAACAGACCATCAAGCTGTATACATAGATCTCATAATTCAGAAGGGGTCATCCTATATGGAGACATAGAGATAGGATACGCTCCTGGCTGTAGCTCGATCCCGAACTCGATCTCTCATCGAGGGGGTAATGCTACAACCTCTTCTGGAAAGACATCAGGGTACTCCTCTATGACCCTAGGAAATGCCAACTGCTGAACCTTTGAAGAATTCAGAATCAACTCATCCATCATGGATGATAAGGATGGAATGTGCCTATGACCCATCCGAGGGTCTCGCTCACCAACAAACACCACTTGCTCACCATCCGCACCAATGAAGACGACCTTTTTCCTGAAGCAATCCATGATAGCCTGCACCAAATACAACCAATCCATTCCGAGGATGACATCATATGGTTGTATTCGTAAACATAAGAAATCTCCCCAAGAGCGGTGTTGCTCCAACACTAGCTCACAGTCTCTACATACTTAAAACAAGTTAGCTCGACCTCCAACTGGTGTAGTCAATGCCAAGGGCACTGGAAGCCTCTCTACCTCAAGTCCCAAATCACGGACAAGGGTAGGTGATATGAAGGAGTGTTTCACTACCGAATCAAACAAGGCATACACAAAGGTAGAAATAAGCAAAGGGTACCTCAAACGATGTCTGGCTCACCTGGAGATGGCAACGCTAGAGCATGAAGCTGACCACGACCTCCTCCACGACCTCTCTAACCCTGATGACGACCACCACCACGGCCGCACTCTACTCTCTGAGGACGAGGAGCATCAGGGGGATGTCCTATACCTGCCCCATCTACATTCTACTGATCTAAAGCTAGTGCAACTGGCTGCTGCTGCCTCGGCTGGAACTGCCTCAACGGAGGAACCTGGAGCGTAGCGCCCGGTGTACGATGACCGCTCTAAAAGGTCGGGCACTCCCGCTGCTGATGTCCATGACTACCACAAGAAAAAAAAATTGCCTGATCCCTTGACATAAGCCTGAGAGTTTCTGCCTCTGGAGAAACGAGATGTGAAGGGCTGAGACCTACCCCCGACTGAACGAAAACTCTTCTACCCTAAAAACCGGGAACCCCGAACCACAGCTCCGCTTCGTGAGGAATCATGCCGATTCCCCTCTTGTGATGATCCGGTCCTGGCCAAAGTCTTCTCAACAACCTCCGCCCTCACCAGTACCTCAAGATATGTATTCAGCATAAATGGGGTGACCTGGTGCTGGATCTCTGGACACAAAGCCTCCTCGAAATGTCTCACCCTGACCTCCTCATCTGGTAACAGGTCTGAAGCATATCGTAAAAGGTTCCTGAAACGGATTCCAAACTCTCGAACACGGGCGCTCCCCTGTCGAAGGGTAAGAAGCTCCCTACAACTGGACGCCTTCACAGTTGAAGAAAGAAACTCAACTCTAAACCTATCTCGGAACTCCTCCCATGATATCGCTGACTCCTTACGATCCCCGAGGAACAAGAACCACCATTGCCTTGCTGCTCCACATAGCATCATCACAACCAAGGACACCCAATGCTCCTTCCGAGCACGAATCAAACTGAATCTGACCTTGACCTCCTCTAACTAGTCTTCCGTGACTACATCTGAAACAGAGCCCTCATACTTCTTCATACTCTGGCACTAAAACTCTCAGAGTTTCTTCCCCCAAGTGATGTCGTCGTCAACCTCTACCTTGCGGCGATCTGCTGGAATATCCTGCTGGACATTTTCTGCGCAAACCTGACGAGGACGTCGACCTGGAGCCATACCTGTAAAATAACAACCGTTAGAGTTCCTAAGCCTGGAATATGGAAGACTCAACATTAATTAATTTATTGTTTTCTTTCATTCATTTTAGGTTAACCTATCCCAAGGTCTACCCATTAAAACACAGGCAGAAAGAAGAATGATGCATGATCCTTTCCCAGGTCTCTACCCTGCATCCAGTATCACCTTGTTTAGTAGCCATTATAAACTTAAAGGTCCGTACATAATATCATAGGGGGCCCTAAATGCCTATGTATCAGCCGGTCTCCAGTGTTTACCTCACTTTCTAAACATGACTGACACTGTTTCCCTACCAACCCATGCAACCTCACCTGTGCCTAACTCCAAACTCCATCCTATCCCTCAACCAGACCTCTGATACCACTCTGTCACGACCCCCTCCCCACAAAGTGTACCCCTCCTGGGCCTGAAATTTGAGAAGGGAGATAATGACCCCCGAGTCCCACCTCTAGTAGGCCCCGGGTTGGCGACTAGAACTGAGGGTATAATAACACACAAAATGAGAGGCATTACTCTCTGAGAGAACACATGCGGAAGAGAGAGATAAGATAGACACCAACCAACTCCAACTCAGACTGCAATATAAACGAAAACCCAAGTACACATATGAAATGACATGCAGAAGCACTACAACTGAAAGGGGAAAACTACAAATACTCAAAAGAAAGTAAAAACAACAGTAACCACAAGCCCGAACAACTCCTGCAACCCCAAGCTAGTAGAAATCAACTTGATCTCCAACCTGCTCCAAGTGACCTAAAAAACTGTTTATATATACGTAGGGTGAGTATAACAGTATACTCAGTAAGATCCTCCCCGAAACCTCTCGTGCAAAGTAAAGAAATCATGCTAAAGCACAGTGAACAACAAGTGAAACTAACTCGTCACCTAAACAGGTATACTAAGTTCCCAACCTCACCATGGCTACTCTCACCAAGTAACGCATACAAGAATACAACATATAGTAAAGAATATCAAGGGTACCCCAGTACTACTTCCCCACTGTTTTTTTTGTTTTTCCCCAACGACATACGTCCTGTGCATCTCTCTCCAAAGGCTTGCCCGTATATACCTGGGCTAAGCTCTACAATCTGCACCATGTGCACCACAAAGGCTTTCCAACAGACACCTGGGCTAAGCACCACACCATCCTCACAAAAAAAATAACCAGGTAGTTTCCAGGAGCCACCACAACTCGCACAACGTGTATCATAAGTCAGGTATTATACCTCAAGCCATCATAGCCCATACGCCGAGTAAGGATCCTCAAGCCATCACAGCCTATACACGTTACACCTATAGTAGTCCATATAATACTATATCCAAAATATATGTGTGTAAATAACCACAAGCCATTACATCCCTCTACACACATATATTGGAAAAACTAACCACTGTGCCTACCAGCACAAGTATCTACCAAGAGAAGAGAGCGGGGTCAAAGGGGGTAGTCAGCCATTCATCCTCCCACCGAAATGTTGGGGAAAACACCTCCCAGGGCTCAGAATCCTCGGGGTGTCAGTTGCCCTAACCGACAGGGTGGAGTAGCGTATAGAAACACAAAAAGTACATAATATATTATACTCACAACCTCAATATGAACATAACCTAGTCTTAGTCTCAACTGCAGCTAACGTCTCTCAGACTCCGAGCTGCTATTTCTAAGACTAGGTATCCTATAAGAACACAACCAATTAAAGAACTTTATTAGATTCCTTCATTCCCTTTTTATCAATTCCACTTTACGTTAATTATTTCTTTACACATTAATTAACCATGAACAATTCCTCATTAAATTTCATTAGCATCACACCCAAATTCAATTGTTCCTTCAAAAGATTACTACCTTATCATTATGTTTCAGTGAACACCAACCCCATGGGTTAACACCATTTATTCATATATTCATTTTAAAATTACTTCCCATATTCCAAGGCATTCTAGAAAAGCATTCTATGCTACTAAACACAAGGGGGATCAACACGGTGAGTAGATGTACTACCCGTCGAGTCTTTCCCACCTATAACAAGAGCGTAGACCCATTCTCCTTTGAGGAGCTAGACACAGAAAGCATGTGGCATACCTCGCGCGTCTTCACCTCCTTCGTAAGAAGAGTTCTTAACATATACTCAGAGAATGTTTAGTCATATGGCTAGAGCAGCTAGAATTGGATAAAAATTGGAACAAGAGGAGAAGAATGCAAGTGCACTACTTGTCAATGTGAAGAAGCCTATTCCATATAAGATGAAAGTTGAAGAAATCAAGAAATCCATCTTTCCCTTAAATGATAATCTACGAAAATTAAATGAAGTATCAAGCATGATGAGTTTTCATGAATCTAGAGCAGAATTCAAAGGAATTTCCGTGTTGAGAGATAAATCTCATCCTTGCTTCTCTAACAGAAAAATCATTAAATAACCACCTTATTCCCGTGTATATTTTGTGTTTGCTTATTTTATGTAGGGAATTGAAGGTGATACATATATTCAAGGGGATTTTGGAAGATTTTAGTACTTCAAAAATTATATAGTAATCAAGAGTCTATCCATAATGGAGTTCTTTATTTCAATTACTATTAAACAATTTCTTGAAGATCATTCTCAAAGAAAGTCAGTCATGATGAAGAAAATGGATAAATCTCATTCCTTTAGGAGGAGAAAAGTTGAACAATTACCAGATTTGAATACCTCAACTAGTATGACATGAACGTTTACAGTTCTGGTAAGGGATTTATCTGATACTTTCAAATCTTGGAAATTGAAGTCTGTCATTAACAAAGGGTATGTTCTCCTATCTCTTTATAATTGATAATTTAGAATTAGAAGAGGAGAAACTGATAATTATATAGAAAAAGTAAAATTAATTGATAAAGGGGAAGTAAATTCTTGCAATTTAATGTTTTTAATTTGTTTGTTGTGGTAAATCTAGGATATTTGTTAAAAAAAACTATTTTTAACATCCCCTGAAAGAAGGTTTCAGTGTTGGCATCATATTCTCAAAAATTTATTGACATCTTTGGTTTTGAAATTGACCACTCTTGTTTTCTACACCGGTTTATCCCATGTATACCTAGAGATGATTAATTAGTGACTCATTTCTTTATGATAGATGATGCATTCCTTCCCTTAAGAAGATCAATTTGAATTTTGGATAAGTGACATCTCTTATGAAATGAGAAGATTAAATGAGAGAAGAAAAGTTCAGTTATACCAAATGAGATAAGTTGAATTCTTTTTCATACTTATAACATTGGTTTTATTTTCAAGTAAGGTGGAGAAGGAAACATACATTGACTTTAAAAGTGAAATGAGTATTGACAACAAATACAAAGTGAGAGATCTAAGAACACAAGTTGAATAATATTATTATTTGTGTTGTAATTGTTTTCAATACTCTTGTTTGATAAAAAGTCAATATGTCAGTAATTGAAGGTTGATATTCTGGTGTTCTGTCATTGAATTGTTTTGAAGAATTATTCATATGTTGGAAATACTATTTTGATTTAAATAAAGCAACAATTTTAAATATGATGATTTTTGAGCGGGTTTGTAGTTCATAAAAACATGTTTCGCTGGTTATTTAACATTGACACAATGTTTACAACACTTAGAAGAATTATTGTTTAGGATTAATGATTGAATTTCAATAACTTGGGAATGGTGGCTTTGGTTTTTTAATATTAAGATGCTTAGGAATTACATTGAAGAAGGGTTTTTATTTCAATATTTTACTTATAATTTTTCTAACTTTACAAATTGGTGTAAATAAAAAATCGCCAGCCATCCTGCACTATAGCGCCAAAGGAATTGTGACCGTCTGATCTGCTAATTGATTTTCTCAGCCATTTGATCAACTCAGTTGAACTCCATCTGTTTGATCTATTTGATCCATCATCTGGGTCGTCCATTACATTTAGCCATGATTTTTACTCATGCAAGGAGTCGAAGGGTTACTTCTCACCGGGATCTCCAGCAACGCCGTCAGCCTGTTGGATATGAGTTTTTGTGAATCGTTTGAACATTTGAAGCCATCTAATAGACTATGTTGTGCCATCGTGTCTCCATCTGGCTTCATCTTCATCCTCAGTCCACACATGAGATTCGTGTTCATCAATGGTGTTCTCCAAGCAGTGACGTCGACCAAAGCTAGATCCAGAACTTTTCCTCATCGATTCATCAACCTGAAGGTTTGAAATCGTTTGAAATGAAATGTTGATCTCTTTGCATCATTTTATTATGATCAATCTGATGAAAAACAGTGAGATACAAATAATTTTTTTCTTTGTGATGGTGATGGTTTGCGGAATGCTCTTAAGCAAAAACCATACGAGTCTTTGTGTTTCTAGAAGGTTCAGAGTCATTTCATGTTGTCTATAAATACTGAGTCTGAACTCATTTTCTGAGCACGTTTTTCATCTTACATCTGAGTGCTTTTTAGAGAGACACAGAGAAAATGAAGTGCTCTGTATTTTTAATATTGTTCCATGCGCTTTTCAATGTTTTTTCATATTCAAGTTCGCATGATGTTTTGGAAAATCAGTTCTATGGTTTAGTTTTTGTTTTTGTGAAGGAGAATGGAGTATCTGTAAATCAGATGAATTTCCACGCACTTTTGGTATGTGAAAGCTCCACATATTACACTCTTGAACTGAAACTTTTGTGAACTAATTTTCTTGCGATCTGTTTTGTGTAAAAGACGAAGAACATGTGAAACAGAAGAGTATCAATGTAAATTATACTTGTCCACATGAAGGTTCTACATAATACTTATACGAACTAATATTAAAACCAACCTATTATTCAAAGGAAATATAAGAATTTCATAAAATAGTTGTTACACGAAGAATACAGAAGAACCACAAAGGGGAAGAACAACTTTCATGAAGCATTTTTTTTATGAATATCACATCAGTGAAGCAAACTAGATAGATCCATAAGAATTTACTTTGGATTCCACAAAGCATAATAAAACATTATGTACAATGTCTTGAGAATTTGAAGAATACATCACATATTGTTACACGAAGAATAACTTTCAGAAGAAGAGTCTCAAGTATACAGTTACACGAAGGACACAGATAACCATTGCATTCATATACTTGTGTGAGAAGAAAAGAGAAATACGACGTACTAACCTAACATATTGTTTGCACATTTTTTGAAGATAAGATCATACATATTACATGAAGAAGAAAGTGTAGTGCGTGAATGTGATTCAGTATATGCACGAGGTTTGCATAGAGTTTGAACAAATATACAATGTGTGCATGCTTTATCTAACAATAAATAGGTAGTGAACAGTATGCATGCATGAAGATTATGAGTATTTCTCTTTCCCTTGTTCAAAGGATTTTCACAATACATACATAAAATACTCATGCTAAGAGTTGAATGCAAGAAATATAAGATGCTCCATGCTTTGTAGACCATACATGATGCATGTGTTAATATGCATACAGGGACAAAGTAATGTGTGAAGACAGTTAAAGTGAGATAGTATTTGTGTGTGTGCGCTAAAACATTGTAATTGCACAAATAAGACAAAAAAAATAGTGTAAAAAATTACTTGTGTTAAATATTTTCATGTGATGTTGTTAACTACATGCAAGAAGAACAGATGATGTTAATGTGTGTAATAATTGAGTTGATCTGAAACAATATTTTTCATTTAAGCAAAGAAGAAGGCAACATGGAGTTAATTATTACATCTTCATTTGTTCATTATATTACTATAGTGAGTTGAAATGGAAGTGCTATATTCTATAATTCAAAAGTGTAGACTGATCCGACTTATGTATACATTGTTGTTTATATTCAGTGGAAGTCAAAGTGGTTCCGTTGAAGTGAGAAAGTGTGGTATCAGTTTATTTCAGTGGCTCAAAGAGGAAGATAACTTTTGTGATGCAGTGAAAACTTATAGTTCTTGTGATCTTTCTCATTGTGTTTAGTTTTGTTATTATGAAACCCTGGTGGATTCCAGTATAAGGAACACTTGTGGGATGCCATCATAATATTAAAAAAACGTTCATACCTACCCACAATGCTTTAGGGTGATACCTGACCAACCCAATAGTAATTGTTGATTTATTTATTGTGAAGAATCTGTGTCTTGAATAATCCCGAACATAAAAAGGATGTATTCACCCACATAGGGGTGAACCTTGTAAAAATACCATGTGTTGTACTTCATTTACTCTCTGTCTTACATCTGATATAATTTTGTTCATAAACAGGGAACATTTATACACTCTAACAAGTATAGAGGTTCGAATTAAAAAGGTTTAAGAGAAAAGAAAAGAAAATAAATAAAAAATTGTGTATACCGATTCACCCCCTCTCTGGTTCCTGTATGATTTACTCGACACTTCAAACCTAAATTGTTTTCAAAAATTCCAATTATGTCCCCTACCTTCCTTATAAAAGGTCACCACCTCTCTCCCTTCTTCACAACTCTCAAGCCACTTATTCTCATCCAGGATCTACCCAATTAAATTCCCAACATCCATCCATTACTACTTGAATCCTCCCTTTGTTCATAAATCCAACCAAGGACTTTGGTGCAAACCAAAAGGAGTAACCCAAAGAAGAGGTAACACCCTTCCTCATGCTCTTATATTTTATTTTAATTCTCCACCCACTCAAATATTCTAATTCCATAATTACATAATTACATAAGTATCCTCAATATACTGAGATTTTTTATTCTATTTTTTCGATCAAAACTTACACACACTTTCATCTAATGGGCAATGAACTTACTGTTCATTGAAAACTACCACCTCGCGAAATAATGATAGTTCATTTTTCCTTTACCACCATTTATGGTTGGAAATTATGATAGAAGCACTATTTATATACGATACATATTATATTTAATATTTATTTATTCTTATGTAATTGTTTTATAACACATACCTTTATACATTCCTTTGTGTGTAAATATGATAACATCATTTGTGGAAGTGTGGACTACTACCTCCTCAAAAAGATATGATTCATTCACGCTATACATGGAACGTATTAAGAACGATTTTAATAAATCTATGCGATATATATTACATTAATATTATACTAAAATTATAATATACATATATTTCATTTATATTTCATTCTTTTAATATGGAAAAGAAATGGAAGTAGCGTTCATGCGTATGTACAACCTACCGTCTCCATGAACGGTGCATTTCATTTTTTATCACCAAACTATATTGATTATTATAAATAAAAATAAAATGTAAATATATGATAATTAAATAATGTTTTACATTATTTACATGATTAAATCATGATCTATGTAATTGGAACAACAAGTAACAAGTTAAAACATACTCTAAGAACTAGATAATTAACACCTGAAATAGTAAAAATAATGAAATATTACTAACAAATGAGTATTAACATAATATATGAAGATCATATATGATATCAAAAATATTAATATGGTTCTTTAATGACTTATTAACATTTTCATAACCATTATACAGTATGTTAAAGGACTTTGATCAAAAGGATATGCAGGTTAAGAGATTCTTGTCTCGCTTTTCTTTCCATAAGGCATACTTTATTATTGTACGCATAATTTCTTATATATGGTGTATATACTGCCACAATGACATGTAAAATCATAAAAACTTATTTATTCATGGTATTTTTAGTTTCAATTTGAATTATTTCATCCAAGGTGATTTGTACTTAATGTTACCAAGTTGTGAAGAAATTCCATAACTCACTTCCTTTTCATTAAGTAATAATTCTTCCTCATGGTCGTTAATATCCAATGACCATGTGTATAATTAATTTTGACTATATATTGATTTATTTCCACTTATCTTATGTATATTTATAGTTGATACACATAATCTATTGGTTGACTGATTCTCACTTCAATGTTATGGTCTTTTCAAGGGTTTACTTCACAATCTCATTTTCTTCTGGATTGTTTGCACTTTAATTTCCATTAGAGGAAATTATTTGATCATTTTTCAATAAAAACTTTCATTTTCTTCTAATCTGGTTATTCATGAAATTTTTCAAGTATTATGACCATTTTACACTCTTTTTTACTCAAAATGTTTTATAAAATGTTTTTAAGAAAACCTGACATCATTTCTCTCTTTATTCAGAGAACCTATTTTTTTCTAATGACGATGTTTTCTAAAAACATTTTCAATTTTTTTAACTATTCCATAAGGATTTATTAAATAAATATTTTAAATTTTTTCTTTTGCCACTTTTTTCAAAGTAATCTTCTTGTCCCTTTCTGAACAAGGTATTTTTCTAACCTTTTTACTGTGTAAAACGAATGTTCTTTTTACCTCGTATGGAATGTAAAAATTTAATTGCCATCATTTCATCAAAGAAACTTTTGTAAGTTTAAAAGGGTAATTAAAAAAAACTTTTTTGAAAATATATTTTCAAGGAAAATGATTTTTAAAATGTAAAAAAGGATGTTTTTCTCAAAAACATTTTAAATGATCTTTTTATAGTATTTTCATTCATCAAAGATAAAAACTCTTAGTTCTACTCCACTTAAGATATGTTTTATTGATACCATCCTTATTATTCCTTTGAATGGTTTATAATTTCCTTTGACCAATGATAGTATTGAAATTCACTACCCTGATTCCTTTTTTATTCCCTATGAAATATTCATTGAACATTAAATTTACCCAAATTATCCATATCATTTATCATGGATATCTTCATTGCCTAAGACATATACATTTTTACATATAGTGTATATGAAAGTTATTTGATTTACTGGGAAAAAATTGATAAATATTTATCCTTTTCCTTATAAGGATATTTGATAATCCACATTGTTAAATTGATTATTATATATTCGAGGAATTCTTTGGATAGGTATGACACAGGTGGGTTTATGATTTCCAGGTCGTTTCTTTCAACAGGTCAAAAATTAATGGATGATAATTCTATAAATTTTTTCCACAATCTAGTCTCATTAGTCTAGTTTTGAGCATTGAATGAGAATTTATAGAACATAAGAGGTATAAATTATCCTTTGATCATTCTTGGTGCATCTCAGGTAATATTGATGTGCATTTTTTTATTACTCAACACAAATTCATCATGGGATGAATTCATAAATTTATATGAATGTTCAATCTCTTTTTCTTGGATTTAATTTTTAATGATTGTATTGGAATTTATATAATGTTATAATTGTCAAAATTTATTTTTATTTATTCAAAAGAAAACACATGTAAGATTTTTGTTATTTTAGATCATAAATTTCAAAAATTAATTGAAGGTTATTATTTAAAAAAATTTCAATAATCCCATTTTTTTCTTAGTTTTGATCAGTTGATATATTTTTATAACCAAAAGAAGATATATAATCCAAAATAAATACACTTTAGGAAAATATAAGAACATAAAATTTTAGATTCATTCCAATTTTTTAGTTGGTCAAAAAATAATCAATGATAATTTTTCAATGTTTTCAATGTAAGATGAGATCGATTATTCATAACCTAAAAATTTATAATATGAAAATTAAAAAATTTGTTAGTTCCTATAGTTAACAAATTAATTGATGTTTTTTTAAAAATATTATATTAATTAAATAACGTGTAATAAATTTTGATCGTTTGACATAGTTTGGTAACATGAAAAATATTTGTAACTAAAAAAAATAGAATTTTTGTAATTAAAAGTTAAATTAGATTTATATATGGTTTTTTATTTGTATCATTAAAATAAAATCATGTATTTCCCTGATAAATCTTTAATATTTCTACATTTTAATCATTATATATAAATGGATAAGTTGAAATCATTCTATTATTATCATTTTACATTCATAGAGAATAAGTTATATATTTCATCCATTGAAGAGTGATCAAAGATTATGGTCCCTTTTCTTAAGAATAAATTAAGGGTTATTTGGATGTTAGTTTATATAATATAGAAATGTATTCATTTATTTGTTATTATATGGTATACACTCACATTTAAAATGATTGTAATATTGCTGCAAATGCATTCACCACACATGATATTGCTATCAAAGAAACAAATCTCTTATTTTCTCGTGACTCTCTCGGTACCAAGTAAGAATTTTATTTTTGGCGATTCTTTATGTAATCAAAATTATATACCTATTTTATTGTAACCTTTTAGGTAAATTACTTTAAATAATAAATTTTTCATATTATTGTCAAGTATGTAACTTATGTGTTATAATTCTAAAAATACATATTTGGTTATTCTAGGGACAACACATGTCAAAATTTCAAGCCATATTTGGATCCCTTTTATGTGGAGTCAGTATTTTTCTCCCACTATGGGAAAGAGGAAAGTCATAACCACATCACAAATAAAATATTATGCAATGTAGATGCATAAAATTGGTATATCTGATCGATGTTAGGATGTGTGGTTGCTGTGGGAAAATAGAGAACCCACAGGTGACAAAATGACACATGTACAATGAAACTCTTTCTTATTCGAAAATGGCATCAGCCATAAAAAAATATTAACTTGTAGTTTTTTATATTTCACAAATTAGTTGGTAAAATTGTACTAAATATTATGATTATCAATGATTTTATTCTCAAAATTTATTATTTATAACATGTTTTATTTTAAAAAATAGTTATAATTTAGAAAATTCACTTTATATAAGATAAATATGAGGGAAAATAACTCATACATCTAGGGAATAATGATATTTCTAGGAAACGAGTCATAAGGATAGACACTAAATGAAAATATATCATTTAATAATAAAATTCATGATATATGAGGGTTAACATTATTTTTTCTAGTGAAGAGTCAAAAACATTAGTTTCTTAGGATGAGATATTGTTCATTTGTTTCCCTTTCTTCTATATTTTACTATTGTATTTTTTTAAAAAATATTTCAATATTTGAGTAAAACACAAAATTAATAGACATATGTGAAGAATATGGTATTCCATAATACTTTATTATGTGATAAAATTTCTATATTGTTTGAAATTTTGATAATTCATATGAAAATAAGATTTACATGTTGCTAATTATATTAATACATCATGCATGAAATAATTTTTTTAACATGTAACATGTATATGAGAGCTATCCAACCTATGATAAAATTAATATGCATTATATGATATATAATTCATGGGATTAAATGTGCACAATATGTTCATTAAATCATGAATTGACCATGGTATTTATTCATGTGTTTCATTGAATGAATAAATGCGATAGTAATTAAGGACCATCCTTAATTGAATATTTAATGTTTTCACTATTGATAAGTGCACATCAAGGATTTATAAAGCCTACTACAATATGTTGGTGGGTATTGGTGTGAATGCTTATTTATTGGCCGAACCATCCCAATACTCAAGGCTACTTTCTTTTTCTTTCTTTGTGTATGAGATACTATGACATTGTGAATGAAAGAATAATCCCATACAAACATCGGACGATTTCAGAATAACCTATAGATAAACTACATACACTTTATTTACTTTAAATTCCCTTTTTGATCAATATAAATCCCACAAGAAGATGTTTATATTTGTTATAGATTCTCTTAGTGTACGGTACACTCATTTGTAGTAGCATTTCTTCAATTATGTTTATCACATTTTCATTTATCTTGCATGGGATAACCTCATATTTGGAATATAATTTATTATACTTTGTATAATGAGTGGTAGTAGATTTATATGAAATCTAAAAGTTTTATGAGATGGAATTCATAATTAAGATCTAGGAAAACTTTCATTGAAATGAAGAAGAATCCACGAACATATCACTATTTTTATGGTTTTTTGAAAATATAGAAAAATGTTTTACCCAAATATAGTTAGGATGCATAAAGGTAACCAAGTATTTTCCTGTACATGGAATGGTATCTATAAGGGTTATCTATCCTTTCCCTTATATATATATTTGTCTATGTAAGGGTCACCTGACATCACCCTTATGAAATTATAGATACCTGATGGATACCATTACATAAACGGTTCACGTAGAGGTATTCTATACTGTAACCCTTACAAAAATAGTTTCTATATATGTTTTATGTAATGGTATGATATTGATTACCCTTATGTATAAAGGTAGTTGAAGGTTCATGTAATGTAAAATTTGTTTTTAGTATTAATTATGAAAATTTTAAAAGTTTTATGTAAAGAGAATGAGGTACTTACCCTTATGAGAGAGGCTAAATAAACATAGTGTAGGTTTTATTAAGGTGGTGTAAAGGTATCCTAGGGATTAAATTTACATAAGAGGGTTCATGTAAATGATATAAATCGGTACTCTTATGCGGTATGACATTTGTAAGGTTCAATCCTATTTACCCTTATATAAACTATCTACTTAAGGGTTGAGGGTGAATACCAAAACACAGAATTTGGATTTTTTAGAAGGGAAAAAATAATAAAAATCATTAGTATTATTATTATCATAAATTGTTTTAATGGATTATAATTTTTTTATAAATAATTATAAAAATCATTTTGGGAGTATTTAATTTATAAAGGTTCTATTGATTAATTAATTAATTATAAATAATTTAAAATTAACTAAATAAATTTTTATGAAACATTTTTTTCAAATGATTAAATGTTTATATTTAAAATAACTTTTTCAAAATTATATGGAATATCAATGATCTATAAAAAAATTTATTTATAAATCATAAGTGATAATTTATAATGAGTTATAAATTATGGAATCAGACCAAAATAAAAAATGACTATATTTAAATTAAAAATTGTACACAATTAGTTATTTTGAATTATTTAATATTAAAATTACCCTTATTTTGACGTTATGTAAGTCACATCATTTTTTTTATGATTGGTATGGTCAAGGTTTAAATAAGGATTAGTTATTTGATACTTATATTATATAAAATATTTATATAATAGAAATTGGATTATAAATTTCTTATAAATCATAAAATATCACATATTTAAAATGGAAATATGAAAGAGTTATTATAGTAATGAATATAATGTTTTTATATTTTTAATTATGATATTTCCATAATGTTAGAAAATATATTTTAAAATATTTTATAGTTAGATTATATTTATGATTTATATATAAATATTTTTCTCTAGATTAAATATACAAATTATTCATATTTTAAAAAATTATTCCTTATTTTTGTCATTAAAATAAATTTTTTATACGATGAATAGTTTACGATTTACATTAATAGTTATATTAATTCAAAATAAATCCTTTCAATACATGATAGTAATGAATCTATAATGAATTTAATTTTTCATATACCTTAATCTCGGTTTCTAATTAATGTTATGAATAAGAATATTGTTTTTGAATATAGTTTGTGCATATTAAGTGTTAGAGTTATGATGAATTGGATTCAATATTGGGAAATGTTACCCCTACTAGAGGGACATTGGGTTGAACTACCTACCTACATAGTGGCTTATTCCATGTATTAGATGGTGAATGGGGTTGGATATTTATCACTATTTTCTTACACATGTGGAAAACTCTATTCCTTTACATGAATTATTTAGGTACCTTAGGCATATGATGCATTATATTATGTATGAATATACTTGACTTCAATTTTTGGGTGAGTAACACAATCTTGTGGGTTATATAAAGGGTAACATATCAATATGGTTAGAACATATTGATTTGGTGGAGGAAAAATGATTCAAAACTAAATTACTAGAATCATGTATACATTAAATAGAATATCATAAGATAACACGGTGAGACTATAATTCCTTCAAATACTAAGTGTAATATTCCTTCAAAAGAATCATTTTTCAAGACCTTGTTTACCAAAATAGATAGGTTCTTTTATAGTATGGTGCCCCTAGATTATATTTTGTATGTAAATAAAGTACTGGGTGACACTGCATCATCCATTAGTTGGTTATTCTATATCAATATTCCCTTGGGAGTTATTTTTTTAATCTATTTTTGATAGTTTCTTGGGGTAAAACATATGTGTGAAACCCTTTTGAAGGATACAAGAGGAATGAAAATAAGTTTTTCCATATAAGGTATTGGACAACATGCAGACCTATTAGCTGTCAAAGTGTCATATATGATATGATATGGATGATTCCCTACATAAATAATTAATTGACAAGAGGAGAACCATAGAAGACTCATTAATTAGTGATATATGGATCTTAGATCACTAATGAATATGATGAATTTTAAAAGGGGGATCATTTTAATGGGTTACCATTTAACAAATTTTCTTATTAAATTTATAATAAAACATGATAATAATAGGATAAAAGATTCTATTTTATATAAATATCATCATCATTATCAAGTTAATATTTTTTATTAGTCCATGAATGGAGTATCTTATACAAAGAAACTCTAAAAAATAAAAAAATTATGGAAAATTTTTAAGGTGGATTGGTGATTTAAGAAAAGTTCTTAATGAAAATTATTTGTGTCATAACAGTTTATTCCATAGTAATTGAGTATTGAAATTTTACATAACATGAATCTAGATTCATGTGGAAGAATACATTGACTCATTGAAGAGTTTAAAGGCATTATATTCAAAATGACCAATAAAATCTTAGTCCCTAGTCAATATGATTGGGTATATTAAATTTTTGTCTCATATACTCAATAAGGTTGGGTATCTCTACTAGAAATAAGAGCTATACAAATGGTTCTTTGCCAAAAGTTTAAAGAACCATTAGTATATGAACCTTATAACAATGGTTTTGGTAAACCATTGGTATTGGTATGTTTATGTCCAATTTTACCAATGGCTTTGTCAAACTATTAGTAGAAGTATTTTTTTTTTGGAATTATATATTAATGGTTTGACTAAAGAATTTATAGTGGTAATATTCTTGGAAACATAATCAAATAGTTTAGGAAAACAATTTGTATAGTTATTTATATGTCGACCTAAACAAATGCTTTAGTCAAAAAGTGTGTATATGTAATTTTTCAGGAAACCTATACCAATTGTAACGTACTGGTTCCAGAAGCCACCCATAGGAGCCCCGTACCCGGTTGGTCACATGGCCTCAAGCGCATTTCCCCAAATGCGAGAGGCTACCGACTAGCAGCGAGGGACTTGGGTGTGATAATGGGGAAAGTATGCCCTCATTGGCAGAGTACACAGAGGAATAGAAACAAATAAACAATAGCGGAAGAAGTAAACAAACCATACACAAGTGAACAACAGAAGACTAAAAATGATAAATAGTTGGAGCACATACATATAAAATGATGCATGATACATATATCTAGGAAAACATCCAAACAAGTCACAATGATGAATACAAAGAGTACTAAACCAAAAATACAAGGAAACATATAACAGCTCCCCAGCATCGCAAGCCTAATCTTGGACCCATGCTCTCCAGATTCCCAGCAAGTCAAGTACCTGAAGTAGAAGGGCGCTTGCCCATATCTATACCTGCAACAATATAATCTGTTTGGGACCAAAAGCATGGCCCAAATAGGGTGTGAGACTAAATCCCAATAGGAAACCACCACGAGGTCTATGCCTAACAGTCAGTGAATAAATGGCCGGTAAAAGTATAGAAAGCAGTAAACAGGAATGTACTCAATAGTAACAATCCACATTTTCAAGCATTTAATTTACAAAAAAGTAAGCAGCCACTCAAGAAAGTATAACAAACAAGTAACCCTCTGGGTAGTTCTCACAGCCTAACCCCTATGGTTCAACCAATAAGTACTAGCAACCCTCTAGGAGGCACACACAGTCTCACCCCTCTAGTTCAACTAAAGAATAGACTCTCCGGGGAAGCACTCACCATCAATTCCCCCTATAGTCTCATATCGTACTAAAGGCGCTCTAGGGAATCACTCAACGTCTCATTCCCCCTATGGCCCACGTCGAGGAACTACAGACACTCTGAGGAAGCACTCAACTTCAATTCCCCATGTGGTCTCACATCGTATTATAAAGACACTCTAGAGAAGCCCTTACATCCATTCTTTCTATGGTCTGCTACACTAGGTTCTCACAGCCCTGTGTAAGTCAAATAAGCATAGCACGCGTATCGGCCAAAGTAACCTCAAGAAATACTTGACTATCATTCTACAACAACTCAACATGGAAGAATAACAGTCACACCATCCTACAATACTAGGCATGGGAAAGAAACAATAGTAAAAAGGTAAACTAGACACAACGGTCCAGACAGGAAAGAACATGCATGGAAAACACTTCCAAAGCCTAACAATTAGCCCAAAACACAATCAAAATCCTCTACTCTAGAATACAAGCAAAGAATTCAATCAATAGGGCTAAAACGGTAAACCCTCAATACCCCGTTCAAGGGTATTGGTGGAATTTGCACAAAATATTCAAAGAATTTCGACAAGAAGGCACGAACCACCTACCATGATGTTAGGAGATCGATATACTTGAACCATGAGGATTGAATCGCCTTAGAACGTTGAATATCTACAAAA
Source organism: Viscum album (assembly GCA_963277665.1). Taxonomy (NCBI): domain Eukaryota; kingdom Viridiplantae; phylum Streptophyta; class Magnoliopsida; order Santalales; family Viscaceae; genus Viscum; species Viscum album. The sequence goes on from OY728127.1 coordinate 449,864,882, forward strand.
ACATCTAAAATGTTCAATGTAAAGACCCATAAATTTCAAGGAATTTTTTCTTCTTAATTTACTTTGGGATTTTCTGAGTACGCAGTTTCTGACGGCACCTGATTCTAAGGCCCGGTGTGCCCGGAATCATTTTCCGAAGTTTAGCTCGGGTACGTTCAGTGAACGAACGAGCGGGTTTTCCTAACTTTTGAACCGGTGCTCGGAATCGAAATCCGAGGACACTGATGGAATCGCAGCACCGGTAATTGCTTAGGAACACCTTTTCCATAGTTGCGTTTGCTCGGGTGTGGTTTTTAAATTTTTGGGTTAAGTAAAGGAATAAAATAAAAATGGTGCGACCAATTTTTATTTTATTTAAAGTTGTTTAACCTAACCTAAGTGGTTGGAGTGGGACCCACTATATCCTACTCCACTAGGCAGGATATTTGTGGGGTGGGGCCCATACGAGCTCCACTTTTTTCAACCCCCCTCCTTTAATTAAGTAACACACCCGCACCCCCTTTAAATAAAGTCAACTCGTGCATTTAATTAAATATTAAACGCCTATTTTAATTGGGCGGTTTAGACGTTGCAATTAATTCGATTAATTGATTGATTCAATTTTGAATTTCAAAAACGTTTGGCTTGTGTGTTAATAAAATAAGACAAGTCTTATTTTATTAAGGGGTTCGTTGTGCGTGAGGGCATGGGAGAAATTGCTCAAAGCCTGGAAGCACTCCTTCCTCGACGAAGAACGCAAAGAATGCGAAGAACGCCGACCTCTGACGAAGGTCGAAAAGAACGCCAGATCCTCAGAGATCGGCGACGCGACGCAGACGAATCTTTTCTCTACGACACGACGATCCTCCTTCCGCGACGCCTTCTTCCGCGACGTGCAATTCCGCGACGAACCTTCATTCAAATTTTTCTTCGAGGTAGGGGTTTATTTTATTGTTGTTCGTGATCTCTTCTGTCACCATTCTTCATTTCAAATTGGGCCGCCAGTTATCACAATAACGGGAGGAGGTTGGACCGCACGAACACGGCCGACCCTCCTACCCCCTTGTTTGTTTGAATTTGTTGCGGCACGTGTAAGGCGGCGCGGTACCGTTGCACCGCACAGAAACTATGAGAAAGGGCGAAGAAGCGCGACGCCGTCGCACCGCGCCGGTCGGACCAAGGCTGCGGCCTTTGGCCGCAGCGGAGCAGGAAGCGGCGGCCGACTTCCGGCCGCCGGCACCGGAGCAGGAGAGCGGGACCCCGTCAGTCCCGCAGCGGCAGCAACTGGCCGGCCGGCTTCCGAGAAGAGTCGGGGGTCGTAACCCCCGACTGGCCAGTAGGAGCGGCCCCCCTCATGGGGGCCGCGGTTTCACACAGGCGGGGGGCAACGCGCCCCCCCGCACCCCTTCCGCTCGGCCATTACGGCCGAGCTGCCTGGCCACGCTGGCCAGGCCGAGCGCGCCAGGCCGGGCCGCGCAGGCCGGGCCGCGCCCAAGCGGGCCGGACCCGGACCCGGTTCGGGCCGACCCAGGGGGTATCGGGCCGGGTCGGACCGGGCCCGAACCCCCTATTCGCGGACCTCTTACGGTCTTTTACCCATATATTGGGCTATGGACCTCTGATCGACACACCTTCAGTTGCGATGCGATCCTTGGATTGAGACGACCATTTAGGTATATTACACTCAAGGTTTAGTAGAACTTTGGGTATGGCCGGGTTGGTTCGAACCCGAAACCAATCGGGCCCTCAGAGCGGAAACACTTATATCTCGAACTCCGGACTTCCGATTGACGTGTCGTCGACTTTGTTGGATTCCTCTTGATGAGACAAAACTTTTGGAATGATTCGACTGAGTTTTGGATGCAGTTGGATAATGGACGGGTTGGATTGTACCCGAAATCCAACCGGGCCCCTGGAATGGAAAAGTTGATAACTTTCAGACCGGACGTCCGTTTGACGAACTGTCAGCGGCGTTGGTGATCAGGCTGGGAAATGGTCCCTATGAGTATACCCTATGAGAGTTTGGGGTACAGTTGAGATGCGGTCGGGTTGGTTCGTACACAAAACCAACCGGGCCCCTGGGACGAAAATGCTAATAACTCACAGATCGGGCGTCCGATTGACACGCCGTCTGTTGCTTTGAGATCCCTATGATGAGGCGGTCCTTTGAGATACTTCTTCGTGGGAATTTGTGATACTTGGAGTATCAACCTATAGCTCATGGAGAGGACCCTCCCGGAGACGAGCGTACGGAGTAAAAAGACCGTGTAGCTGGCTGAGACCTGATGACTGCTTGTCCGATTCGATTCGGAGTGACTAGTATAGCCCAGTGGGGAGAAATACTTTGTGAGGTGGCAGACCCATGGCGGAGGAGCACTACTTTGTGAGGTGGAAGACCCGTGGTACTCGACAGGAGGAGTACCTCTATAGGATATGAGGGGGAGCACTACTGTGTGAGGTGGAAGACCCATGGCGGAGGAGCACTACTGTGTGAGGTGGCAGACCCGTGGTACTCGATAGAAGGAGTACCTCAGCAGTCTTAGGTTAGTGAGAAGTACCTCGAGTCGTGATAGGATCACTGTAGTTTCCAGAGATAGGGCTCTTCAGCAGTTACAGTTTCGATAATGAAAATCCTGGTTTGAGCTGAGTTAATGACCTTTGTGTTTTCCTCATGATTGAGATGGGTCACTTGATCACTTAGGTATATGTATGGGCATATACCTAGGTAGTGGTTATCCATTGATTTCATAACGTTTGTGTTACCTCATGATTGAGATGGGTTACTTGATAACTTAGGTATAATTATGGGCTTATACCTAAGTAAGGGTTATCTGTTGAGATCCTTATTTGTGGTTATCCTTGTTGGATTTAGTGAGACCTTGAGGGTCTCTGGGTCCCTACTGAGTATCGTATACTCACCCCTGCACAGGCTATGCCCGCACCTCGTTGTGTTGGTTGCAGACGACGGGCAGCGCTGACGAAGGCCGAGTGTTCTAGGACTGGACGGTACCCGGTGGTGGAATTCACGATGAGACGATACTCGGAGGATGTTGACAGGCGAGAGCATCGAGGAGGCTATCTGTACCTACCCTTCAGGTAGGATCCGTGGTGGACGATCCAGGAGTTGCGCTATCTGTACCTACCCTTCAGGTAGGATCTAAGGTGGATGACCCAGGAGCTGCTACTTTTCTTCCAGCTGTTAGTCTTTTCTGTTGTACTTCCTTTCAGTTGTAGCTGCACTTTTCAGATGGGTTTGTATTCTGGCCCACTTATTTTCAGTACTTCCTTTTGTACTTAGTGTTTTACTTCCGCGTGTACTCTGTGGTGTTTTTTTACCTTTATAAAGGCAATGACTTCCCAGTTTTTTGGGACTTACGCCTTTGGTGCTAGTCGCCAGCCCCTGGCCTATGGAAGGCGGGCTTGGGGTAGTCATGACACGGGCCCCGAGGACGGGTCGTGAAAAATTAGTATCATAGGAGTCGATTCTACCGTAGAACTTATAACTTTGATATTTTTCTTCTGTGAATCAATAGTGTTAAGGGTACTGAGTGTGGTTTTCAGTTCAGGGAGTCCAGTGTTGGTGCGGGCGGCCGACGTATCCATACACCAGGACCCTGACAATTGATTTCCGGATTTGTGCACGAAAACACTGATTGCGTGTGTGTTTCCAAAAGTTTTAAAAGTCAGCTCAAACCAGGTCAGCTCACCAGGTATAAATCATTTGACCGTGTTACGTTTTTTTCTTTCAGGATGCCTCCCCGTAGACGACCAGCTAGAGCACCGAGAGTTGTACGTACTGACAACCCGCCGAGCAATGTGGCCTCAGTATAGGGCCCTATCCCAGTTGAGGAACTAGCGGAGGCACCAGCGGTAGTACTACCCGTTGGTCCACCGATGCCACCAGCCCCAGCAGCAGAGGGTGCACGTCGCTTGAGCGCACTGTATGAGTTCCAGCGCCAGAGGCCACCCAGGTTCAGGGGAGAGATGGACCCGCAGGCGGCTGAGGATTGGATGGAGGCTGTTGTGAGAGTCTTCAGGCTAGTGGGGACGCCCGCAGACTTCATGATGATCCTTGCTGCCAGCCTTCTTCAGGCAGCAGTAGGCAGATGGTGGAGCCTGATGCTCCAGATGCATGACGAGGCGACACTTCTGTGGGCAGACTTCGAGAGCCTGTTCCAGGCAGAGTTTGTACCAGCCACCCTTCAAGCAGTGCGTATACAGAAGCTGTTACATATACAGCAGGGTAGCATGATGGTGGCATAGTACTCGGCGAGGTTCAAAGACCTCTCACGATAATCCACAGATATGGTACGGGACCCATTCTTCAGGGCTCGAACCTTCGAGTAGGGGATCCGACAAGAGATTAGAGCTTCTGTTGTTTCTCACAACATCCTGACGTAGACAGGGGTGTTGGAGCGTGCCATCTTAGTGGAGAGTTTCCTTGCTGAGCAGTCTCCAGCAGCAGGACCCACTACTACCCGGCAAGCGGCATAGTCTTCTGTAGCAGGCAGTAGACTGATGACGTAGAGGTCCAAGAGGACCAGACCTACAGGTGGTCGACCGCATGAATCAGGGTCGGTAGTGTGAGGCACCAAGGGGAATGACAGGTCCAGACCTGCCATACAGTGTTACTCCTGCGGCGGGATTGGTCACATGGCACGTGACTGTCTGACCCACCATGCAGATGACCTACAGTTAAATGAAGAACCTCCTAGGCAGAGGCAGAGGTTCGATCGAGGTGGACCGCTAGGAGCAGAAGGCCGAGGGAGGGGAGCTGGCCGTGCAGCTAGAGGTGGAAGATGCTACGAGGTGTTACCACCACCACCACCAGGAGGTCCACCCCGATCGTAGGGAACAAGTGGACATGGGAGAGCTCAGCTTCAGGCAGCAGAAGCATACGACTACGGAGCTCCAGAAGCAAGTGGACAGAAGCGGAACTAGTGGTTTCCTTTTGTTATTCATACTTCTAGTTCCATGTTGTTGTTACATTTGTGTCTTTGTACTATGAGCTGCAATAATAAAAAGACACTTACCTTTGTGACATTTTCTTCCTTCCTTTTTGTGTACTAAGAGGTTCCGTTTTAAACTGTTGACTTGACCCTCACTTTCGAGATTCCTACTGGAGGAGACCCAGTTACCTCACGCTGATGCCGATAGTGTGACTCAACCCTTAGAGGCGAGAGTGACGGTTGGATCTCTTGGTAGTAACGTCGAGGCCTTACGACGTCGTCCATGGCATGAATACATCATTCAAGTCCAGATTGACTATATTAGGCAAAGAACGTGGTTCATCCAGGGGATGAGACCAAATTTCTCTTATCGGCAAAGAAGAAATCATAGCAGCTCTTGTGGGACCAGAGATGGTCCAGGACACGACAGAGAAGGTCCAGGTCATCCAAGAGCAGATGAGGACAGCTCAGAGCTGACAGAAGCCTTATGCTGACCAGAGGTAGAGACCACTAGAGTTCGAGGATGGCGACCACGTTTTCTTATAGGTCTCACCTCGATGTAGAATTATAGAGATTTGGCTGGGGCGACAAGTTATATTCGCGCTTCATCAGACCCTTCAAGGTCCTCAATAGGGTAGGCGAGGTGGTTTACCGCTTGACCTTTCCACCTCAGTTGCACCGGGTGCATGAAATCATCCACGTACCTCAGCTGAGGAGATACGTGCGTGATCCTTCACACATCATCGACCTCAGGGATTTGGACGTCGATGACAGGGCGACATGCGCGGAGTTTCCAGCAGAGGTTGAAGATCGACAGGAGCGGGTCCTACGAGGACAGTCGATTCTTCTTGTACGCTTTCGCTGGCAGCACAGAAACCTCCAGGGGAGCACCTGGGAGCGGAAGGCTCAGATGTGCGCTCAGTACCGCTTTTGTATCCCTAGTTTGTGTTAAAGCTTTACGGGGATGTAAATCCCTGAGGTGGGAGTAATGTAAAGACCCAAAAATTTCAAGTATTTTTTTTCTTATTTTTCTTTGTGATTTTACGAGTACGCAGTTTCTGACGACACTTGATTCTGAGGCCCGGTGTGCCCGGAATCATTTTCCGAAGTTTAGCTCGGGTACGTTCAGTGAACGAATGAGCGGGTTTTCCTAAATTTTGAACCGGTGCTCGGAATCAAAATCCAAGGACACCGATGGAATCGCAGCACCGGTAATTGCTTAGGAACACCTTTTCCGGAGTTGCGTTTACTCGGGTGTGGTTTTTAAATTTTTGGGTTAAGTAAAGGAATAAAATAAAAATGTGCGACCAATTTTTATTTTATTTAAAGTTGTTTAACCTAACCTAAGTGGTTAGAGTGGGACCCACTATATCCTACTCCACTAGGTAGGATATTTGTGGGGTGGGGCCCACACGAGCTCCACCTTTTTCAACCCCCTCCTTTAATTAAGTAACGCACCCACACCCCCTTTAAATAAAGTCAACTTGTGCGTTTAATTAAATATTAAACGCCTCTTTTAATTGGGCGGTTTAGACGTTGCAATTAATTCGATTAATTGATTGATTCAATTTTGAATTTCAAAAAAGTTTGTCTTGTGTGTTAATAAAATAAGACAAGTCTTATTTTATTAAGGGGTTCGTTGTGCGTGAGGGCTTGGGAGAAATTGCTCAAATCCTGGAAGCACTCCTTCCTCGACGAAGAACGCGAAGAACACGAAGAACTCCGACCTCCGACGAAGGTCGACACGAACACCGGATCCTCAGAGATCGACGACGTGACGCCGACGAATCTTTTCTCCGCGACGCGACGATCCTCCTTCCGCGATGCCTTCTTCCGCGACGTGCAATTCCATGACGAACCTTCATTCAACGTTTTCTTCGAGGTAGGGGTTTATTTTATTGTTGTTCGTGATCTCTTCTGTCGCCATTCTTCATTTCAAATTGGGCCGCCTGTTATCACAATAATGGGAGGAGGTCGGACTGCACAAACACGAACGACCCTCCTCCCCCCTTGTTTGTTTGAATTTTTTGCGGCACATATAAGGTGGCTCGGTACCGTTGCACCGCACAGAAACTATGATAAAGGGCGAAGAAGCGCGGCGCTGTCGCGCGGCGCCGGTCGGACCAAGGCTGCGACCTTTGGCCACGGCGGAGCAGGAAGCGGCGGCCGACTTCCGGCCACCGGCGCCGGAGCAGGAGAGCGGGACCTCGGCGGTCCCGCGGCGGCAGAAACCGGCCAGCCGGCTTCTGAGAAGAGCCGAGGGTCGTAACCCCTGGCTGGCCAGCAGGAGCGGCCCCCCTCATGGGGGCCGCAGTTTCACATAGGCGGGGGGTAACGCAGCCCCCCGCACCCCTTCCGCTCAGCCGTTACGACCGAGCCGCCTGGCCACGCTGGCCAGGCCGAGCACGCCAGGTCGGGCCGCGCCAGCCGGGCCTAGCCGCGCCCAAGCGGGCCGGACCCGGACCCGGGTCGGGTCGACCCAGTTCGGGCCGACCCAGGGGGTATCGGGCCGGGTCGGACCGGTCCCGAACCCCATATTCGCGGGCCTCTTATGGTCTTTTACCCATATGTTGGGCTACGAAACTCCGATCGATGCACCATCAGTTGCGATGCGATTCTTGGATTGAGATGGTCGTTTCGGTATATTACACTCAAGGTTTTGGATAACTTTGGGTATGGCCGGGTTAGTTCGAACCCGAAACCAATCGGGCCCTCGGAGCGGAAAAACTTATATCTCGAACTCCAGACGTCTGATTGACGTTCCGTCGACTTTGTTGGATTCATATTGATGAGACGAAACTTTTGGAATGCTTCACCTGAGTTTTGGATGTAGTTGGATAATGACCGGGTTGGATTGTACCCGAAATCCAACCGGGCCCCTGGAACAGAAAAGCTGATAATTTTCAGACCGGACATCCGTTTGACGAACCGTCAGCGGTGTTGGTGATCACACTGGGAAACGGTTCCTTTGAGTATACCCTATGAGAGTTCAGGGTACAGTTGAGATGTAGTCGGGTTGGTTCATACACGAAACCAACCAGGCCCCTGGGACGAAAAGGCTAATAACTCATAGACCGGGCGTCCGATTGACGCGCCGTCTGTTGCTTTTAGACCCCTATGATGAGGCGGTCCTTTGAGATACTTCTTCGTGGGACTTTTTGATACTTGGAGTATCGACCTATAGCTCATGGAGAGGACCCTCCTAGAGATGAGCGTACGAAGTATGGAGACTGTGTAGCTTGCTGAGACCTGATGAATGCTTGTCCGATTTGATTCGGAGTGACTAGTATAGCCCAGTGGGGATCACTACTTTGTGAGGTGGTAGACCCATGGCGGAGGAGCACTACTTTGTGAGGTGCAAACCCGCGGTACTCAACAGGAGGAGTACCTCTGTAGGCTATGAGGGGGAGCACTACTGTGTGAGGTGGCAGACCCATGGCGGAGGAGCACTACTGTGTGAGGTGGCAGACCCGCGGTACTCGACAGGAGGAGTACCTCAGCAGTCTTAGGTTAGTGAGAAGTAACTCAGAGTCGTGATAGGATCACTGTACTTTCTAGAGACGGAGCTCTTCAGCAGTTACAGTTTCGATAATGAAAATCCTGGTTTGAGCTGAGTCAATGACCTTTGTGTTTTCCCCATGATTGAGATGGGTCACTTGATCACTTAGGTATATGTATGGGCATATACCTAGGTAGTGGTTATCCGTTGATTTCATAACGTTTGTGTTACCTCATGATTGAGATGGGTTACTTGATAACTTAGGTATAAGTATGGGATTATACCTAAGTAAGGGTTATCTGTTGAGATCCTTCTTTGTGGTTATCCTTGTTGGATTTAGTGAGACCTCGAGGGTCTCGGGGTCCCTACTGAGTATCGTATACTCACCCCTGCACGGGCTATGCCCGCACCTCGTTGTGTTGGTTGCAGACGACGGGCAGCGCTGACGAAGGCCGAGTGTTCGAGGACTGGACGGTACCCGGTGGTGGATTTCACGAAGAGACAATACTCGGAGGAGGTTGACGGGCGAGAGCGTTGAGGAGGCTATCTGTACCTACCCTTCAGGTAGGATCCGTGGTGGATGATCCAGGAGCTGCGCTATTTGTACCTACCCTTCAGGTAGGATCCGTGGTGGACAATCCAGGAGCTGCGCTATCTGTACTTACCCTTTAGGTAGGATCCGAGGTGGACGACCCCGAAGTTGCTACTTTTCTTCCACCTGTTTGTCTTTTCTGTTGTACTTCCTTTTAGTTGTAGCTGCACTTTTCAGATGGGTTTGTATTCTGGCCCACTTCTTTTCAGTACTTCCTTTTGTACTTAGTGTTTTACTTCCGTTTGTACTCTATGGTGTTTTTTTACCTTTATAAAGGCAACACCTTCCCAGTTTTTCGGGACTTACGCCTTTGGTGCTAGTCGCTAGCCCCTGACCTATGGAAGGCGGGCTTGGGGTAGTCACGGCACATGCCTCGAGGAAGGGTCGTGACATTCAACCCACGATAACTTGGAAAAGAGAAGGAATTGGGAAACGATGCTCTAGGAGAAGAGAGAAATCACCACTACGATTCCAACACACTCACCAGTGTTCAAAATGGAGGACAGATGGAGGTTTGGGGGCTCATCGAAGATCCGTGGCTGCTCAACACTCTCGAATGAAGACGACCTAAAAGAAGTCGATTTTAGAGATTAGACGCGACCCCAGTGCGTTTAATGAAAAAAAAGAAAGTACACGACGTGTACTTTTGGAGTACACGGTGTGTACTCGCCTTTTCCATACTCTGCTTTAGGCAGCCTCCATGTCACCCCAACATGGCTGTGTGTGTGGCCATGACACGGCCCGCACACGACCTCTAGTGGCATCGAAGTACACGGCGTGTACTTTGAAAATTTCCGGATTTTCCCCTTTTCCTAAAAAACAACCAGAAAAGGAAAAACATACCTGAAAAGAAGATTCGGGTTCTCACACCAATGGTTTGAAAAAAACCATTAGTGTCAGTAATTTTTTTGGACACACATACCAATGGCTCCTTCAAACCATTTGGGTAGGTTTTTCCATTATTTATTCATAATAAAAATAATAATAAATAACTCAATTTTAAAAACAAAGTACACACACCCACATGAATATATAAGATGTAATAGGATAGTAGTTAAGTCATTGTAATATTAGTGGGAGGTTGTGGGATCAATACCAAGTGCATGCTGTTTTTTATTCAATAGAGGACCTATACTAACAATTTGAGAACTATTGTTATAGAAAATATTTCAAACACATAGAATACCATATAATATAAATTTTATTTGATTAAAATTCACAATGAAAGGGAATATTTTTTATTTATTAACATAAAAGGGTTTTTTTATCTTAAGAATACATTCTGAATAGAATATAATATCTAAGAGGCTAGTGGGAGTACATTTTGACTTAAAGAAGTTCAATGTTAACAAATAATGAATTACACCATTCTAGGTTTAAAGTTAATTTTACATAATAAGAGAGTTCATATGTACTAATAAATGATAATTTAAGTAGTTAAATTATTTCATGGATAATTTTGATGGAATATGGTTCCAAATATGAAAATGGTGAAATTAAATAAGAGTTTTATATAGACAACATAAGTTGACATTATACCATTTGATGTTTGGATGTTATAATATGTCTAAATATACTCAAAAATATTAATACTTGGTAATATTATTCCTAATTTACAAAATTATTTGAACTAGATTACTTCATATATGTTTCTTACTAAAGAGTTTAGTGAGAGAGTTTTATTAAATTGTCACATGGATTTCTGACATAGAATAGAGAGGATGTAATTTTTTAATAATACCATGAAAGTGTAGCAGACCTATAGATGATCTGTTAGTTTTTCATATATGATATGATAAAATATCACATATGTTGGGATTGTTAACTATTCATAAAGGGTTTGAGAATATTAAAATAAATCATATTAATGGAAACCTTGATATTATCATTCATTCACATTGGCTACATAATTGTTTATATATATATAATAAAGTGAAATGATATTTGACCTCTCAATGTAATACTTTGAGTTATCCATAACTAATGTTTTTCATGGAGTATTATAGGTTGTGAGGAAATGTTATGGTTACCATGAGTATGATCCTTTTATAGAGATATATAAATTCCAATGTGGATAAAAATTGGGAATAAGATTCCTTATCTGCATTCGATGACCTACTAAGTATACCACATAGAGTTTCACACAAAGAATTAATTGGTATAATAGGTGTGCATGGGTCATATTTGAGTCCCCATTACTTGAGGCTGAGGAGATACCTAGCATGAGAACCTTAATATATTGATACCCTACATACACAATTCTACATATTGAATTAGATAATACAGGGCTGGTTGTGCATGATACTAATCACACAGTCAGTTGGATCTTAACTTAGATGATATTTTTCCTATCATTTTATGAGTATGCCATCTGGGACCTTGAATGAGATAGACTCTAGGAGGGTGTGGCCATACCAAGATATTTCATATCTATCCAGATAGTGATATATGATGTGATTACCCAAAAACATGAATTACATGTGATGTATTAATCAATCGGATCATACTACAATCTAATAATCAATAATAGATGAGTTAGATATGATATTAACATGTTCCATGTGTCATGGTCACTCAATGTCTTTGAAAAAGGGAAAGTATTTGAATGCACATGTTCATATGATGCAGATAGGTGGAAATAGGTATAGAGAAACCTGTGTTTGATAAAGATCACAATAGATCCATTTGTATCTTAATTATCATTTACACATTACTCTATGACACACTTTTCATACATATATAAATATATATATATATCCATATATTCGTATTTTATGTCAATTATATAATGTCCCATGCGGGAACACATTTTTTTGACTGAATGGTGATTGAGTTTGACTCAGAGAGATACTCTTATTGTGTGTCAGAGTTAATAAAAATGTTTTTTGGATGGGTATTAAAATTTTATTACCTATGATATAAAATAAGGTGAAGTTCATAATAGCTTTCTAAAAGAGTTTTGAATGATTTCCAAAATGATTTTTTGATATAGTTTCACATGTTATTATATACTATACAAAACAATGTGAAATGGAATATAGACTTTTAGGCCTTAGAACAAGTGGGAGATTGATGGAGATTGTATGCCCAAAAGATATTTCAATATCATAAAAATGGTTATATTATTTGTAATTTTGATATGTATCATGATAATGATATTTATATGTCTCTACTTATATTTTTACTATTTTCGTGAAATATGATTTCTCTCATGAAACATGTTTATGAGTGGTTATGCACCTAAGATATCATGAAGTAGTGTTATATGAGATATAAGTATTAGGAGTAAATACATATGATGTGTTCATGAATTCATAATCTATCCATGGTAGTTATTCATGTTTTTCAAGGCATGAATAAATGATAAAATAATTAAAGTTTCCATACTAACCTATTTAATGAGCCAATATCGAGGAGCATCCATGAGGTATTTATAAATCCTACTACTATATGATGGTGGTTAGTAGTGTATAAGAATGTTTCTTGACCAAAACCAACCAACACCTAGTGATTCCTTCTTCTTATTTATTTTCATATGACATGCTATCACATTATGAATGATAGAATAATCCCATATGAATATCAAATGATTTAGGCACAAATTTTCAATACACTATAGATAGGGGATATCCATTGTATACCCTTGGTAATATTTATTAAACCCATGTGCTGGAGATTGATTATGTTGTAGGTTATATTCTGTGTATGTTACTCTCATTTACAACCGTAGTTCATTATTTATATTTATTGTGATTTCATTGGAGATCATAAAGTTTGTTATCTAATTTCATATTCTATGTCTAATATGGTTTTTTTCATTCTTATTAACACTAAAAATATGTGAAAAATAATTTCTTCCATAAAAAAATAGACTATCAATTTGAAAAAAATGAACCACCACTCATTTTTCAGGAAAATTATATTAAAAATGTATAATCCCTCTCATCCTTAGCCAAGACATAGCATTTCAATTCATTTCATTCATTGAAAAAATTAATATGATCCTAAATAAGTAAAAAAATATCCTACTCAATATCATAAAATACATTTATTCATAATTAAAAAATAGATGAAGAAAATTGAAGAATAAAAATATTAAATAATTAGTAAATAATATCATTATGATGTTTGGAATCATTTTAACAAAATATTATCTATAAAATAATCCCTGAATGTATTTTTTCATATTTTAATTATAATTTTTAAGTAATAATCTGTATTGTATAAAAAATGATGAATAAATAAATTTTTAAAATAATTTAATTAAGAGGTATATATAAAATAAATTTCGATTATAATTTTTTTGATATCAATAATATTTTTTTAATATATCACATTTTATAAATTTTCTAGAGTAGTAGCCACACATGTGGTGATTTGTTATTGTTCACACCATAAAAGCATTGACAATTGTATGAAACTTTCCTTTGATATATGCTTCAATAATTCTAGATATATTTATTCATCACAAAACCCTTCATCATGAAAACTCATAAATATCATAAATTCATTTTACATCATTTTACATGATTATACATATTACATCATAATCAAATTAGTCTCCCAATAACCCATAAGTTTAGTGTATTTATAGAAAATAAATATATTACAAATTATTTTATAATACATTATACATTACATCCAAAATATATATCTCAATTGATTTATTTCTAGACATAACACATGTAATATTCTAATACATTTCCCGGGGAATGGATTATATAAGAAAAGGGTTATCTCAAATTATAAAAAAGGGGTAAATCATAAGAGATTTCAATTATACCAATATAGGTGATCATGATATTGATTCTAAATATGTTCCCATAAAATGAACATATTGGTGATATAACATATTATAAAATATTAACAAAAAGAATAATAACCATAGAACACAAAAATAATAATAACAACATAATTTTAAATTATATCATTATAAAATAGAATATTCATAAGTATATAAAAACATAGGATATGTTAATTCCTCTCTTCCAAGACTACCACAAAATATTGGATAATGAAAACTCTATCTTGTCAATGAATAACATAGTGAACAAATATATCTACATCATATACATTCATAACATAGTAATAAAATGAGATATAATGAATTACCCAATTCATTTGAGTGAAATATAATTATAGGCCCACCCATCACATGATGATGTAAATATATAGATATATACCACATGAATATATAAACATTCATGATCCCTTATACCATAATTAAACTGTGAGAAAAAATGAGTTTCATAATAATTTATTATTACATAAAAGTAAATCACCAAAAGAAAACAATTACATGATTCAATTAAATAATATCATTTGGGAAACATGAAAAATATTAAATGAGTATAACATAAAATTATATTTAAATAAAATAAAAAATGCATCAATGGTTGATTATAATTTTTTCAAAAATTAAAATCATTCATCCTTTTCATTTTACCATTTTTTTGCTAAATTAAAGAGTCTATGAATAAATTGTTAAAACAAGATATAAAAAAGGAAATATAAAGTATTTTGATGAATCCTAGAATAGTAAACATTTAAAATGGTCACTTTGTAAATAATATAGAATAAATTGGAGGGGGGAATGAGATAGAGTGAGAAATGTAAAGGAAGAGAGAAGGATATAGTCCCATCCCACCATCTTAAGTTAGTAAAATAAAATAGATAAATACCATAAGAATTTAAAGAAATATATAGGAGTATATATATAAAATAAATGATAAAAGATGAATAATGTGAACATGTAACAAAAAATTTCAAACTTTTAAATAAAATTCCCCTTACATCTAATCTTGATGACCTCAAACATTATTTAATCCCATTTATAATAAAAAATATCTTGAAAAAATATTTTATAATTTTATTTATATTTACTAGAACTTATAATTTTCATTCATATAAACTTATTACATTTATATTGGTTTGTTATAGTTAATTTTCACCATTATATGTGAGTATTTTTGATTGCTTATAAATTTTTTCATTATGATGGTTTTAATATTCATTCTATGTAAATTTGTTTATAATATTTAGACTATTTTGTTTAATGAAATTATAACTATATAATCATTGATAAATTATTATGATCATTTTATAGAAGGTGGGGATAATGTTTGTATGGACGAAATTCACAACATGCATGATTGGGGTAACCTTATAAATAATAAGGTGTTAATTTATAATTAATATTCATTTGATTGGCATAATTTAAAATTACTAATCAAAAGATAAATTAATAATTAATATCACATACTTTTAATTTTTAGCTTATGATAATCACCCATGATGAAAATGAAAAATATTATATAGCATTATTTATGTAGATGGTTGAATCGATCTAGTAAAAAAACACATTATATGAATGAGTGACTAACCATGTAAAGTTATTTTATTATTTTAATTCAAATATATTGAGTTTGGATTAAAATACCCATAACCCTTTATTAAATATTATAAGTGACTAAAATGGAATGATATAAAGGGTTTAGGCAACAAAATTTTTCTAAACCAGTTGAAACATAAAATACAAATACAACATTAATTACCATGATACAAAATCCCGTTCCCTAGATCATATTCATCATATGAGACTAAAATATTAAAATAAGGTATTTTTGCTCTAGTGATCAAATTTCATAGTAGCCAATATTAATCTCTCCTCCTTCTAGTTCTTTTGGTTGCTCACTTTTTGAATATATTCATCATCAACTAATATTTTCCGACCATTTTCAAGGGATTTGATATATGAACTATTCCCATGTGATGTATTATCATCTTCCATTTCCTCCCTGCTAACATCAATCAAGTTTAACTTCATTTGATAGTTAATCTATTCAAGAATATGAGAATATTTTTTTCTCCCCATGTTCAGTGACCTCTTACCAACTCCAACTAGAGAACTATCTCCCTATTTCTATATCTGTATTGGAATATAAGTCCCCATAATGTCATTTAGAAAATATATAGCCATTTTGTTTTCAAAAGATAAATCGTATACAATTTTAGATGACCTTACCCTATAATCCATGCTTGATCCATGAAATAAAACATATGATATAAAATTATATTATTGTATTATCATTTATAAAAAATAACAGTGGTGTTTATAATATATATTTAAACTAGTGAGTTGATTTTAATAAGGTTATACATGTGATGATAAATATAAAATATGAAAGAAAAAATTTAACTTAATTTCAATTAATAGCCTATTCTAATTATGTATTTGTTCATTAAGAGGGGGTTTAGATCCTTTTTGAAAATTGAAGCTCCTAATCAAGGGATAGTCTTATTAGAGAGGTAATTTTAGAACATATTTAATCTAAAATAAACACCCTAGAATGTATATGGGTTAATAGGAAAATTATTTCTACCAATTGTAGAAAAAAACACCTTTATTTTCTGAAGCCTACCTAATTTATAATCCAAAGTTAATTTTTCTTATCCTAGAGTAGTTTTAGGATGGGAGGAATCCTTGGATGTTTCAAAAGGTTTGTGTGATTGAGGAAAAAATAAAACTAAAAGAACATTTGTTGGCCAATAGGTATAGTAATTAGTCTAATACATTTAGTGACATGGGTGTGCCTTGGGTGGGGACCAAATTTATATGGGGAAACCGGTTGTTCTTTGCAGACCAAGAAATAAAAACCATGTTAAATAGGGGTGTATGTGTTGTTAACATGGCCCATTTGTTACATTGGTATCATAATTAGAGCCTAGAAAAAAGTGTGACAACACTAATTGGGTTTAGATTTAGGCTCCAAAATGAGGGAGTTATTCTCTAAAGGGGGTGAATATATCACCCCATAAGTTCAAAGGGACAAACAAATAAATTTGACAACCCATTCTAATAAGGTGAACCTTTAATTTTTTGAGCCTACCTAATTAGAACATCATAGTTAAGCATTATTGTCTAAGATTAGTGTCAGTATGGGTGATATTAGGAGAAGATTCATAGGGTGTGTGTGAGTGAGGACAACAAACATTAATAGAACATCTGTTAGACTACAAGGATGTTCATTAGTCTGATGATCTATTTAGACACATGGGTGGGACCTAGGTAGAGACCATATGTTTCGGGGGAAATTGGTGGTTCCTGGAGGTCTAGGACCCAACAAACATGTTATGTGGGTGTTTGGTTGTCAGGAGAGAAAATTTATTACATAAATTGTATAATTTATTTTGAACTAGTGTATAAGGGTTAATTTTATGTATTAGTTTAACTAATATATTTGTTTATATGTGTTCCATAATGTTTAACTGAGGTTATTTTAATTTGGAAAAGGTCTCATAAGTTAAAAAAGGATAACTATGGAATATATTAATTCAATTACTAAATTATATGTTTATTTATATATTGTTATATATCATTTTATATATATGGTAATTTAATATTTTTATATTTATAGGAGTAATTATGTAGTCTCCATGATAATTTTTTTCCAAAGAATTAAATTGACCCACTATCCAAATGTTTATGACATATTTTTAAATATAAAACCCATTTTCCAAATTTAATATCTAAATATTTGATAATTTACTGTTAAAAAAAGATATAATACTTTATATAAAACCTTTTTTCTATGATATTTTTTTATATTTTTTAACAAATAGTTTTATTTTCCTAATTATAATTTCTTGGTTATTTAATGGATTTTAAAGACTTATTATACATTTTAAAATTTTGATTTCAAATATAGTATCACTTTATATTAATGGTTAAAAGTCTATTAGATCAATTTCAGTATACCCATTAGTTATATGTAAGACCCACATCTCATACGACCATATATACAATGCTCATATATATGTCAACCATGTAATGGTCATATTATATTTTTCAATTATTATATGTTACTTTAAATACAAATTTAAAATTCATTCATCATATTCATTCACTTATTTCTATTTTTTATCATATTATATATTTTTTATCATTCCAAAATTATAATCAATGGTATGATCATCATGTAAGTCCATTTTTATGAACATTACATGATCCTTGTCTTTTTAATTACTTTTAATTTTTTATCCTCTTTTATTTTTTTTTGATTTTTTTTTTCAATATAAAAATATTTTAATATTAATCTTAATTTAATTTCATGTTGGAATATTATACCCTAAGTAAATGAATCATTTTTTATTTTAGTTATAACTTTTATTTTGATCAAATAATTCAAAGCATTCATTGAATATTCATACCAAAATTTAGGGTACTACTTTCTAACCTATTAAAAAATTCTCAATTAATTTTTTTTACTCATAAGTAAAAAGATGACAGTAAATTGATCTTATTACATCATTAGGTTCCCATGTCTCATATTCAGACATATCCTTTCACCAATGAGGTTCCTAAAAGTTTTCTCAAAAAATCATTCACCCATAAGTAAGAAATGAGTTTCCTAGAATCAACCTTAAATCATCATCATCATAAGAAATATATAGAAATAAAATGTTTGGTATCATTAGATATTATAATTAGTAAATCATAAAAATAATTAAATGATGTTTAAATTGATAAAAAATACCGTTAAAAGAATATTTGAACCTATCTTTAGAAACATGAGAAAATATCATTTTCAACTACTAAGATTTTAATTGAAAATTCATAGATATTGATAAAATGATTTTATTTGACAATTAATATAGAAAATTATAAAATAATATTCAAATTAATGAGTATTAATAATAGTATTTCATACAATATATGTTCAAAGTTACCATTCCTTTCACACATTTATAAAAAACTCAAAAATCACATGTTTCAAAAATGATTTTTTAAAAATATTTTATTTAAAACATTGAAAATAAATTAAAAGGAAAATAAAATGGAATTTTTAAAACCATTCATGAATAGGTAAAAACTTCCATGAATCAATTTTTAAGAGAACGGACATGGGAGAAAGTGTTCATCATCCAAAAAGGAAATATGGATGAATTTTATTTAAAAACATTCTCTCAATAATTTAATATTATAAAGAATAAAAATTTGTAGTAATACATAAAAGTTCTAGGAATAACCAATGTAGAATAAAATATATGGGGTTTAAAGGATAATTTCTATATAATTTCCATAAATTTACATTTAATAGATACAATCCTGAAAATAAATGAGGTTATAACACAAATCTCTTACCTCAAATATCATCTTTCTTTGTAATCGTTCAACCATTAGGTATAATAAATATATGTTTATTATAAACATATTCCATAATAATATTCATATATAGCATACTATGTATCATTAAAATATAATTTCTAATTATCCATTTAGTAATAATTTTTTTCATTAAAATGAACATTGTTGTGAAAAATGGTTTGTTTTCCATGCATGTTATGGTTTGATGGTTCATGTACTGTCACATTGGTCATGGTTTAATAATATATATAATATAAATCACTATATATGTATCATATTTATTCAGAATAAAAATTATTATAATATTTCATATAAATATGTGATGAAATATTAATTATATCATTCCACGGTGATGATAGTTTATATGTACACATGATTGATGTTTACACAATTCAATAGATAAAAAAAGAAAGTTAAATAATAAACTATCATTATTATATAACTATTACATCATAAATATAATATATATTCATTAAATGTATCCTTATAATCATAAATGTAAATTAGATATGAAAAATAAATCACATCACTTTGTGGAAGTTACAGTTCTTACATAGTCATGAGAAAAGTTTTTGTTCTCCAATAGATGGAAAGGTAAGAAGTTAGATATGATATTATAATTCCAAAAGAACAATTATTTCATAAATTTCATATATAATCATTAAATACATCATAATAAAAATAATTGAATTATAGTGATGAAAAACTAAATACATTGCTTCACAAGGCTGTAGTCTCCATGTACGCATGAACGAAGATTTTGTTTCTCGTTTGATAGAGAAGGAGATGAATAAAGCTTGTGACATCAACATAATAAAAAATTTGTGTATGGTAGATATTTATATTATTATATTATCAGGTTTACCACAAAATTTAATTATCTATTAGTTGAAATAAAATTAAAACACTATATTGAGAGATATAAATCATTTATGGACAACCTCCTTTGGATTACTTCTTAAGCATTATATGGTTTGTATTTTGATGAAACCAGGACCATTGGATTATGATAAGGGATATTAAGAGGTATTTTATATATGTATTAGGTTAGATAGATGGATCGTTATTTTTTAGGAATAGATGATATGTGGTTCCCATTTATAAGGGTGTGAGAGGACATAGATGTATTTTTTCAAAAGATTAAAATATATTAATGTATTACTCAAGACATGTGGCCCCACATTAGGACATTTTCAAAAATTGGAATTCATATGATCAAAATATATTGATATAATTGGATTTATAAATGTTTATATGTAATTTAAACCCTTATCTTAAGAAACCCATGATAAAATTAATATTAATACAATATTAATTTAATTATTTAAATAATAAATCTCTAAAACATTCACATATCACAAAGGCTGAAAGGTTTATCCTTTTTGAGATTATTTTCATAAAAATTATTTTTTTTACAAAATTTTAAAACATTTATGAATAATTTTTCTCCTATAGACCCTTTACTATGTATCTCACATGATATAACCATCTTTATAACATGATAAATGGAAACATGGGAATGGATTCACCTCATAATCTTAGTAAGGTAAAAGCATATCTTAAAGTGTTAGACCTTAAACATGAGAAGAACACGAAAAAGGAATAAACATATTAATATGATATTATAATACAATATATAATAATCATAAAACATGGTAATTTAATCTAAGATCATTAATGAATCATAAAAGGTAGACCTGGTAAAAAATGAATACAAATAACCAAAAAACTAGAGATCTCGACATAACATTTTGGAATAAATTAAAAATATAGATTAATCATAAATACATGGAATATATTTAAAAACAACTTGAATTTTTTTCACAATCATAAACATAGTATTTTATATCTTTGTGAACCCAATTACCCATCAAACATTTCAATCATAAAATTATGAGTAGAGTTAAATGCCATTACAATCACCCTTTGTAAACCTAGATACATGATAGTGTGATCACATAAAATTCCTATCTCATGAGGTATAATAATTTAAACAATTTATTTTGTGAATTTATAGGCTCTACCTATCTCATAATCCATTATTTTTTGTGCCACATGAAAATCCAAAATGTATAATCTTATAAAGAACCCATGGAAAACGAATGGTTTCATAATCATTTCTAAATCATCACATATCACAAAATTAATAAATCATATTATATTAAAAATATTATTTTCCAAAAGTATTATTTTCTTAATATATATATATATATAAATATATATATATATATGGTTATTATAATATCACATTATGAATGTTAATCATTGGAGGGTAAATAGATATGAAAATACAAGATTTTTCAAAAAAACATTTTAAAACATTAATGTGAAAATAACATTAAAAAAATTTTGTGAAGGGAAAGAGAATATATTTGGAAAAAATTTTAAAGTGTTACAAATATAATATCCATTAATATACATAATAGTTTCAAAAATGGGAAGTGAAAATACATATAAAACTTTTATTCTTAAATTAATATTTAATAACAGAGACTTGATAAAACATAATGTTTTAAAAAATGGGCGTGGAAACACATTTAATGATTTAAATTTTAAAAGTAATACTTTAAAAAGTAACCTTGAAAAATTAATAGAGGCTATCAAAATAAATTATGGACTGTATGACAAAACCTTTTTATTTTGGAAGTATTTAAAACCCATTTGAACATCTTGAAATAAACTTGTTCAAAAACCCACATCCTTAAAATGAAGGTGGAACTATTGATTTCAATGAATAAATGGGAATAAATGGATAATTATTGATAAAAAAATATTTATTTTCCACCATACGAGTTATAACATTAGTGGGATGTAAAACATGGATATAGAAGAAAAATCCATTAAAATAAAAGGGAATTAATTTTTTAAAAAATGATTTTTAATTAAAAATAGAATCATCATGGAAGAATTATTTGAAGTGGATTGGGAATTATCCAAAAAATAAATTTCAAATAAAGCATTATATAATCATCTGTTTTAAAATATTAATATTGAAATATTATAGTTAAATAATAGTTATTAAGACCCAAGGAAAATATATGAGTCATGAAAACCGCTTACAACATTTGTAACATTTGAACCAAACCCTCGTGAGAGGTATATCCTTAAAAAGAACACTTAATATCAGGAAATATAATATAATCATGATATAAAACTACAATTGGGTATTATTTACACCATTGAAAATGAAACATGGTGTATATCTTAAACATGTGTGAAGGGATTTAAATTTGAGACAAGGAAACCCTACAAATATCACAATACTTGAAGTGATGATCCATTAGAAATGAATCCATGGGAACTAATTATAAATACAGATAAATTAATTTTTAAATAAAATTTTATTAAAATTATAGGATAATATAATATAATTTATAATAAATTTGTTTACGAATAAAAATTAAAACTCAAATAAAGGAATAAGAGTTTTGAAAATCCCTTACCTTGTTTCCATGCTTAAACAGATGCACTCTAAGATCCTGTATAATAAAAATAAATAAAATAATATCATATTTAATAACCTCAATCATCAATATAACCCCTTTATAATCTTTAATATAATTTTTTCATTATAAGTACATTAATTAGTTATAGCAAATTATAACCATCATGTGTTAATAACTTTAACTTTTTTGCGCATGATTAATAATTTTGAAATAATTACCCATAATTTGATATCAATTAAATTATTGATATATAATTTATTATTATTTAACATATATTTATCTTATATTTATTTAAAATTTTCTAATTTAATCAATATGTGTTTTGGTTACATTATGGTTAAAAGGAATTAATTATGGATTATTTTGATAATTTTAGAAAATGAAAACAAAAATTAAAGATTTAGATAAACATCTAATGTAATATTTTTATAACAATATAACAATAATTATTTTATTTATATATTTTAATATTATTATTTTTCATGTTCCATAGTCATCCATAATCATATTCTAATGCATTTTTTGAGAACGATTTAACTCAATTATTGAGTATGGGTAAGGAGGTTTTCTTTTACATAATTTCATTATAATTAATCATAATGATTTTATATTTTTGTTTTGTTGTTTTTTAGACATATTTTATGATTTTTATGTAATTTTTGATAATCTAAAGGAAAATCGAATGGTGTTTCATAATGGAGGGGTAATCCTCATGTATGCACAATTAGTGTTCATGTTTCAAAACATATGAGTCCAGGTGAAGGTTAATATTAAATTAAAATTTTAGAATAAAACTTATATGTGATATATAATAATAATTCATCATTTAATACATCAATAAAATCCATTATTGTTAGTAATAAATGACAAATGACATCTGTACTTAGAGTCGGTAGTCCATGCAATGCATTGATGATGTTTTTTTCTATGTCAATGTAAATGAATAACTAAGGTTCATACAGTTATTATAAAAACACATAAATATAATAACGATTCTGAATAAATAATATTATTATGGTGATACTATATTAGGGTAAGTAATATTAATAAGAAAGTCTTAACAATAGGATAATACTTATGCTTGATATTTTATTTTTCCTTCGATGTTCACATGATTTGAATGTCATGGGTTAAAAATGAGTGACCAAGGTATAATGTTCGTTGTAGAGGGATATAAGGAGGTTAAATGGATAGAGTTTCAATGAGTATTTTGAAGTTTAATTCTATAATTAAATGTGTGAAAGTGACTATAAGGCCCTGACCTTAAACCTTACTTAATATTGAATTAAATGAATAATTCACAATGAGGACCTTTTCAGGTTTAGAGTTTTAGAGAATTAGGACATAACTATTACATCTCAAAAGATTACAAAGTAAACACTTCTACTAAGTTTCCATAAAATAAAAACTCTTAAAAATAAACATGTCTAGTTCCATGTTTTAGATATCATGACTTTTCCTTGATCCCATCCTTGACCCTTCTCCACATTAAGTCCTATAAAAAACATTTCAAAAAAACTTGGGGTGAGCATAAAAAGCACAGTAAGGGATACACAAAGAAGGAAAACTGTTAGTTTTTTAAAACAACAAGTAAACCATGAATACTTTATCAAAGTAATAATTTTCACCTTTATGGAGTAGTAAATACTCTTCACTGAATAAAATATCATTACTTACCCTTTTGTAACCAAAATATTACCATAAAACCCATATAAATCACACATAACATATAAAGGTAACTTGGGACATAAACATACTTAAATGGAATAACCATACGGTTGAATTCCACACATATCACTTAATGGAATAGCCATACGGCCGACTTCCATACCCAATTCATTGGAGTTTATAACGTAACCACCCATCCTGGTATTCACGGCACCACCCATCATATGGTTTATCACGTAACCACACGTCAAATGTCCAAGTACCATTATAAAATCATAAGACATAAAACAAAAATAATGGAAAGAAAACATTTCCACATTTCAAACACAATATATCACTTAAATATATTGAAATAACGATTCCATTATAAAAACCATTTTCAATACAAAAATACATAAAAGAGTATATGGTATTTATTTCATTTAAAAAAAACATCACGACTTGTTGAGGAATCCAAAGACCAAATAAAACTCGCGATGGTGGAAAATGTCGTTGTCACCGCGTACGTTAAAAGAACATTCCTTTTTTTCATTTTGTAAAATGATTCGTAGAAAAAGATTCCTTTTGTATAAAATTAAAAGTCAAAGGGGTTTATACATCGTATAAAAGAAATCCGTGTATTAGAACAAAATATGCCTCAATGAAAGGAGATTGAGATGAAGTCCCTTACCTCATGTCCGACGTGACTCGATTGATCTTTAATATCCTGAATAATAAACTAAAGTTAATTTCTACTTGATTAAGAACCTTTTTCAAGTTTATTATTCCTTTTATATAACTTATTTCCATGTTATAAACGTTATGTAATCATTTAATTTAATAAAGTTTGTTTTGTCGATATTTGGTACTTAAGTCAAAAATGGACTTCTCACAATTACATGTTGTTCATGTGGTCAAAGGTTCATTATATCCGAAATGATATTCATTATTTAGATATCATATATATATAATCTATATCCAGTATATACATGTATTTATAATAGTATATAACATTTAGAGGTAAGAAATGAAATGCACCGTTCATGGAGACGGTAAGCCGTACGTACGCATGAATACTACTTTCATTTCTATTTCATATTTAATGGGGTGAAATCATAATGATATAAGGGTATATTATAATTCCAGTATAACATCATATATAATAACTTTAACTCCATCCTTTATATGTCCCACATATGGCATTAACGAATCAAATCACTTTGAGGGGGCGGTAGTCTGCACTTCCTAAAATGAAATTATCATGTTTACCCACAATGGAAACCATAAAGGTATGACACAAATGAAAAATACAGAAGCATAAGGAAAACATAAACATAATATATAACATATATAAATATAGTGACATCTTAATGGCCACCATGAAAGGTGTTAAAAGAAGATTGAACAATCATCGTTTCGTGAGGCAGAAAATCACCAACCACATAAACAATATGTTCTTTAACCATTAGACGAAGTTGTGTGTAGGTGTAGCTCTAATAATTATCATAAAAACATACTAGTATATTGAAGATACTGGTTTTGTTACAAAATAAAGTAATAAAAAGAGTTTAGGGGGTTGGAGAAGCAAAATAAAACATAAGAACACAAGAGAAGACACTACCTTTAAATCGGGTAACTTTTTTGATTTGAGCTCAAAGGCTTCCTTGGAAATACTTCTGCCCAAAGTGAGGCTTCTAGGGGATAGAGAGGGATGTGGAGAGACAAAATGGGTAGGTTTTGTCTGATCCAAAGGCTTGAGAGGCGTGGGTAAGGTGGTAGAGGTGGGGGCCTTTTATAAGAGGAGAGGAGGGGCACTTTTGGAAAGTTATAAAAGGTTACTTTATTATAAAATGATTTTAGGATTTTAAAGGTCCCAAAATTATATGGACAAGGTGATAATAGTTCGAAATAAACCCATCAAATAGGTTTTTGACAAGTGTAGGTCTTATATTTTACATTATCTTTTCATTTTATTTAAATCGTTAAATAATGAGGTAATCGCTGCATCATCATGGTGTCATAAATAATTTAATTTATTTAATGTATAAAAATTATAAAAAAAATATAATGATATAGTAAATATTTTTAAATTTCTAATGAATATTTATAGTAAAAAATATGACTTGTATAACCCCATTTAAAAATTGTTTTAGTAAAACAACACATGTTTGTGACATTTTTATTTTAACATTAAATAAAAAGTTATTAATGTCATTTTCCTACCAAAGTGGCTCCATGGGGTCCCGAAGTTGACCCATGGATTATCTTTTTTAGAAATGACACATCCAATAAGGGTAGGACATGTGTCAAGGTCATTTCATATTATTAAAACATTATTTTTACCTTAAATTACACTAATTACCTCTAATCGCGATTAAAAACTTAAAAGTTACTATTCACCAAAAAAATTATTTTAATTCCATTGAACCACATTTTAATTCCTAATGATAACCATGTATGTCAGATTTTTAAAATTCAAAACACAGAGGTGGTAAAATTTCATTTAAACGAAAAATCAGTTTTTTAAGTACCACTTAGTGGTTTCACTATTCATCAAAAATTGAAGTTTTCCAGAAAAATACCAAAACTTCACCCTTAGATATATTTGATATTACGAATTCAAAAATGATGACTATTTTAAAAAATTCAAAACATATAAGTTACATTAATTAATTTAATAATTAATTCCCGCTGTCATGACAAATAGTGTGTTTTTATGAAACAATATATATCAAAAGATTGACACTAGTTTAAGTCCAATTTCAAAGTGAAATTAATTCCAACGACCACTATTGGATTAAATGGTAAAAATATATTCTAATTTCAATTTAAAACCAATTAAAAATATAATATAATCATATTAATAAATTATATTAAAAAGGATTTTTTAATTAAAATACAACATTTTTTACTATTCATTAAAAAATGAACTTTATCGGAAAAATACCAAAAATTTACACAAAGTAAATTTTGATGTCCCGATTATAAAGAAGAATATTATTTGGTACAATATAATGTATAAGAGTGACCAAAACTATATTTAATGACGGTTCACCATCAAAAGGTGATAAGTGGACCTTTAGTGAATATTAGAGTATATATGCCTAAAATTGAATTCTTTTCATACTTTAAGCCTTTATCCTTTATTGGATAAATGTAAAAACATTTAAAAAACATATATAATCATATTTTAGTTATTTCTATTCATTCTCGCCAATACAACGGCAACGTGTTAACTACCATTTAAAATAATATTATTTTATTACTAGTGTGCACCGTAAGATTTCAAAGAATCTCTTTGTTGCGTATTGGGTACGCTATCAAACATAGCTACCCCTTTAAAGTAAAATTAATATTTAATTCGTAAATATTAATAAATATGAAAATGTTTTATTCTTTATTTACCTGGGATGTTACATCCTTCCCCCCTTTTGGGAATTGTGTCCTCGCAATTTTATTCACTTATCAAAATAAGTTGGGGTATTTATCCCTCATAGAATTTTCAGATTCCCACGTTGCCTCTTCAACCATATGGTTTTTCAAAAAAACCTTTACCTGGTGAATTACCTTATTTTGAAACACTTTCTCTCTTCGGTCAAGAATATGGAGTGGTTATTCTTCATAAGAGAGATTCTCTTCCAACCGAACTACCTCCAGGCTCAAAACATGAGATGGATCTGGCATATACTTTCTCAACATAAAAACTTGAAAAACATTGTGTACCTGAGATAAACTCGGAGGTAAAGCCACTCGGTAAGAAACTGATCCAACTTTCTCCAGAATTTCATATGGTCCAATGAACCTTGGACTCAACTTTCCTTTCTTACCGAATCACATCACACTTTTCTATGGTGAAACTTTGAGAAAAATATGATCACCTACCTCAAAAGAGAGATCCTTCCTCCTGTTGTCTGCATAACTCTTCTGCCTGCTTTGAGCAGTTCTCATGTGTTTCTGAATCAACTGAACTTTTTCTGCCATCTCTTCTACCAATTCTGGTCCCATCAGCTTCCTTTCACCCACTTTATCCCAAAAAGATGGAGTTCGACACCGCTTCCCATATAATGCCTCAAACGGTGCCATCTGTATACTGGAATGAAAACTTTTATTATATGAAAATTCAACCAAAGAAAGATGTTGGTCCCAACTTCCCTGATAATCCATCGAACAAGCACGTAGAATATCCTCCAAAGTCTGAATTGTTCGTTCTGACTGCCCATCTGATTGAGGATGAAAAGTTGTACTAAAATTTAATTCAGTACCCAACGACTTCTGAAGGCCTTTCCAAAAGTTAAAAGTAAACCTGGGATCATGATCAGATATAATGGATAGGGGAACTCCATGCAACCTGACTATCCCTTTAAGATACAATCAAGAAAGTTTATCTAGAGAGAAAGTATCTCGAATATGAAGGAAATGAGCAGATTTAGTCAAGCGATCAACAATAACCCAAATTTCATTATTACCTCAAGATGTATTTGGTAATCCCATAACAAAGTCCATGGATATATTTTAACATTTCCACTCTGGCACTGGTAAAGGCTGAATCATCCCTTTTGGTAAATGCCTCTCTGCTTTAACCTACTGACAAGTCAAACACTTCATAGTAAAATCAGCAATATCTCTTTTCATTCCATCCCACCAATAATACTCCCACAGATCTCTGTACATCTTAGTACTGGTAGGATGAACTGAAAACGGGGAACTATGAGCCTCACATAAGAACTCATTCTTAAACTATGAATCACCAGGCACACATAATCTCTTCCCAAACCTCAAAACACAATCATTATCAATATTAAATTCAGGAAACTTACCCTTCTGAACCATCTCTAACTTTTTATGCAACCCACTGTCTTTCTTCTGTGCTTGCTTAATTCTGTCTGATAGAGATGATCTCACTGATACCTAAAACAAAATAGAAGAACTTCCTATACCAACAACTTCTATGCCAAAGTTCATCAAATCAAAAACCAAAGGATCTCATTCCAAACGTAGCATGGTTAATGAAGTATTACTTTTTCGACTCAAAGCATCAGCCACTTTATTTGCTTTTCCCGGATGGTAATGAATTGTACAATCATAATCCTTGATTAATTATAGACATATCCTCTATCTCATGTTCAATTATTTCTGAGTGAATATATACTTTAAACTTTTTTGATCAGTATATATTTCACACTTTACTCCATACAAATGATGCCTCCAAATTTTTAGAGAAAAAACAACAGTAGCTAATTCCAAGTCATGTGTAGGGTAATTTACCTCATGAGTTTTCAACTGACGTGAAGCATATGCAGTTACCTGATCATTCTTCATAAGGACACAACTAAGTCCCTTCAACGAAGCATCATTGTATATAACAAACTCACCATTCCTGGAAGGAAGTTCCAAAACTGGAGCATTCACCAATCTTCTTTTCAACTCCTGAAAACAATCATCACATTCTTTTTTCCAGATAAACTTAACACCCTTCCAAGTTAGCTTAGTCATTGGACTAGATAACCGTGAAAATTTTTCAACAAACCTTCGGTAGTAACCTGCCAAACAAAGAAAACTATGGATCTCAGTTACATTTGTGGGTCTTGGCCATTCTTCAACAACTTTTGTTTTAGCAGGATCAAGAGTTATGCCATTTTTTGAAACAATGTGACCAAGGAAAGAAATTTCTTGTAACCAAAACCCACACTTGCTGAATTTCCATACAGTTTCTTTTATTTTAAGGTTTGAAAGATAACCCTTAAATGAATTTCATGCTCCTATTTACTTTTACAAAACACCAAAATATCATCAATAACACAACCACCATTTATCACCTGATTCAACTGAGCCATCACTGCAGTAAACTGCTCAATTCTGATTCTGACCATCTCAGTATGTTGATTTGGAAGGTCATTTCCCTCAGTATGCCTTCCCAAAAAAGCTTCTCTATTTCCTCTACAAAAAACCATTCTTAACATTGAAATACCTTAGTTTAAGCAACATGGTAATCTTTAAATACTATATCATTTCAATCATACCATAAATTAATTTATAATTTAACAATTTTCTAACTCCTAAAGTTGTTTAAACTGACCTCTGATACCAAATATAAGGCCCCGACCTTAAACCTTACTTAATATTGAATTAAATGAATAATTCACATTGAGGATCTTTTTAGGTTTATAATTTTATAGAATTATGGCATAACTATTACATCTCAAAAGATTACAAAGTAGACACTTCTTCTAAGTTTCTATAAAATAAAAAATCTTAAAAAGAAACATGTCTAGTTCCATGTTTTAGATAGCATGACTTTTCCTTGATCCCATCCTTGACCCTACTCCACATTAAGTCCTGTGAAAAACATTTCAAAAAAACTTGGGGTGAGCATAAAAAGCTCAGTAAGGGATACACAAAGAAGGAAAACTGTTAGTTTTTCAAAACAACAAGTAAACCATGAATACTTTATCAAAGTAATACTTTTCACCTTTATGGAGTAGTAAATACTCTTCACTGAATAAAATATCATTACTTACGCTTTTGTAACCAAAATATTACCATAAAACCCATATAAAGGACACATAACATTTAAAGGTAACTTGGGACATAAACATACTTAAATGGAATAACCATACGGTCGACTTCCACACATATCACTTAATGGAATAGCCATACGGCCGACTTCCATACCCAATGCATTGGAGGTTATAATGTAACCACCCATCCTGGTATTCACGGCACCACCCATCATATGGTTTATCATGTAACCACCCATCAAATGTCCAAGTACCATTATAAAATCATAAGACATAAAACAAAAATAATGGAAAGAAAACATTTCCACATTTCAAACACAATATATCACTTAAATATATTGACATAAAAATTCCATTATAAAAACCATTTTCAGTACCAAAATACATAAAAGAGTATATGGTATTTATTTCATTTTAAAAAAAAACATCACGGATTGTTGAGGAAGCCAAAGACCAAATAATACTCGCGGCGGCGGAAAAGGTCGTTGTCACCGCATACGTTAAAAGAACATTCCTTTTTGTAGTTTTGTAAAACGCTTCGTAGAAAAAGATTAATTTTGTATAAAATTAAAATTCAAAGGGGCTTATACACCATATAAAAGAAATCCTTGTATTAGAACAAAATATGCCACAATGAAAGGATATTGAGACGAAGTCCCTTACCTCGTGTCCGACGTGACTCGATTGATCTTTAATCTCCTGAATAATAAACTAAAGTTAATTTATACTTGCTTAAGAACCTTTTTGAAGTTTATTATTCCTTTTATATAACTTATTTCCATGTTATAAACATTATGTAATCATTTAATTTAATAAACTTTGTTTTGTCGATATTTGGTACTTAAGTCAAAAATGGACTTCTCACAATTACATGTTGTTCATGTGGTCAAAGGTTCATTATATCCAGAATGATATTAATGATTTGGATATCACATATATCATATATATCCATCATATACATGTATTTATAATAGTATATAACATTTAGAGGTAATAAATGAAATGCACCGTTCATGGAGACGGTAAGCCGTACGTACGCATGAACGCTACTTACATTTCTATTTCGTATTTAATGGGATGAAATCATAATGATATAAGGGTATATTATAATTCCAGTATAACATAATATATAATAACTTTAACTCCATCCTTTATACGTCCCACATATGGCATTAACGAATCAAATCACTTTGAGGGGGCGGTAGTCCGCACTTCCTAAAATGAAATTATCATGTTTACCCACAATGGAAACCATAAAGGTATGCCACAAATGAAAAATATAGAAGCATAAGGAAAACATTAACATAATATATATCATATATAAATATAGTGACATCTTAATGGCCACAATGAAAGGTGTTAAAAGAAGATTGAACAATCATCATTTTGTGAGGCAGAAAATCATCAACCACAGAAACAATATATTCTTTAACCATTAGACGAAGGTGTGTGTAGGTGTAGCTCTAATAATCCTCATAAAAAAATCCTAGTATATTGAAGATACTGGTTTTGTTACAAAATAATGGAATAAAAAGAGTTTAGGGGGTTGGAGAAGCAAAATAAAACATACGAACACAAGACAAGACACTACCTTTAAATCGGGTAACTCTTCTTGATTTGAGAACAAAGACTTCCTTGGAAAGACTTCTGCCCAAAGTGAGGCTTCTAGGAGTAGGAGAGGGATGTGTAGAGATAAAATGGTCAGGGTTTGTCTGAGCCAAATGCTTGAGAGGTGTGGGTAAGGTGGTAGAGGTGGGGGGACTTTTATAAGAGGAGAGGAGGGGCACTCTTGGAAAGTTATAAAAGGTTACTTTATTATAAAATGCTTTTTTGATTTTAAAGGTCCCAAAATTATATATTTCTAGGAAAAGGTGATAAGAGTTCGAAATCCACCCATCCAATAGGTTTTTGACAAGTTTAGGTCTTATATTTTACATTATCTTTTCATTTTATTTAAATCGTTAAATAATGAGGTAATCGCTACATCATCATGGTGTCATAAATAATTTAATTTATTTAATGTCTAAAAATTATAAAAAAAATATCATGATGTAGGAAATCTTTTTATATTTCTAATTAATATTTATAGTAAAAAATATGACTTGTATAACCCCATTTAAAAATTGTTTTAGTAAAACAACACATGTTTGTGACATTTTTATTTTAACATTAAATAAAAAGTTATTAATGTCATTTTCCTACCAAAGTGGCTCCATGGGGTCCCCAAGTTGACCCATGGATTTTCTTGCTCAGACATGACACATCCAATAAGGGTAGAACATGTGTCAAGGTCATTTCATATTATTAAAACATTATTTTTACCTTAAATTACACTAATTACCTCTAATCGCGATTAAAAACTTAAAAGTTACTATTCACCAAAAAAAATTATTTTAATCCCATTGAACCAAATTTTACTTTATAATGACAACCATGTATGTCAGATTTTTGAAATTCAAAACACAGAGGTTTTAAAATTTCATTTAAATGAAAAATCAGTTTTTTAAGTACCACTTTGTGGTTTCACTATTAATCAAAAATTGAAGTTTTTCAGAAAAATACCAAAACTTCATCCTAAGCTATATTTGATATTCCAAATTCAAAAATGATGTCTATTTTAAAAAATTCAAAACATATAAGTTACATTAATTAATTTAATAATTAATTCCCGCTGTCATGAAAAATAGCGTGTTTTTATGAAACAATATATATCAAAAGATTGACACTAGTTTAAGTCTATTTTCAAAGTGAAATTAATTCCAACGACCAATATTGGATTAAATGGTAAAAATATATTCTAATTTCACTTTAAAACCTATTAAAAAGATAATCTAATCATATTAATAAATTATATTAAAAAGGGGTTTTTAATTAAAATACAACATTTTCACTATTCATTAAAAAAATGAACTTTATCGGAAAAATACCAAAAATTTACACAAAGTAAATTTTGATGTCTTGATTCTAAAGAAGAATTTTATTTGGTCCAATAGAATGTATAAGAGTGACCAAAACTATATTTAATGACGGTTCGCCATCAAAAGGCGATAAGTGGACCTTTAGTGAATATTAGAGTATATATGCCTAAAATTGATTTTTTTTCGTACTTTAAGCCTTTATCCTTTATTGGATAAATGTAAAAACTTTTAACAAACATATATAATCATATTTTAGTTATTTCTATTCATTCCCGCCAATACAACGACTACGTGTTAACTACCATTTAAAATAATATTATTTTATTACAAGTGTGCAACGTAAGATTTCAAAGAATCTCTTTGTTGCGTATCGGGTACGCTATCGAACATAGAAACCCCTTTAAAATAAAATTAATATTTAATTCATAAATATTAATAAATATGAAAATGTTTTTTTCTTTATTTACCTGGGATGTTACAGTGACATCCTTTTATTAGAGGAGAAAAGCTTTCTTTTGGAAACACTCCTCATTTTTTAATAATCCCATGACACTATTCAAGGGTGAATGGCTAAAAAGTGTAAAAAAGTATAGTTTGGGGAAAGATAATATATAAACATATATCAAATTCTTATTTTTTTAAATGACATGTTTTGGGTATTTTTTTATTTCAAACTCCTTTTAACATTTTTAGTTTTTACAAGGGTAACTATTTTTTTACCTTCGTAAATAATTTTGAAATTTTTTTTTATATTTTCCTTGTTACCTAAAATTAACCATTTGAATTTATATTAGAAAAATATTTTTTCATTTCATATTTCTAACTGTATGGGAAGACAATTCTTATAATATACACACTTATTCTCATAAAAAATAGTTTCTAAAAAATAATGTTTTTAGCTTAAATTTATATATAATATAAAATTATAATTATTACTAATTTTAAAGAAATAATTTTTTAGTATAAATATAATTAAATATATTATTATTTAAAGGAAGTGAAAAGCTAAATATTAACTTTAAAATACATTATTCAAATAGAAGAATGATTTTTTTAAATAATATTTTAATTTTTTCTAAAAATGTTTTTCAGGGTATTTATAATCTCAATGAATATATAAATATTCATAATTTTATTATTTAAATATATATCCTATTACCTAAATTTATTTATAAGCTTGTATTATATTCTTACATAGTGTGAAAACCACAAAAACTGTATTTTTGAAAAAAACAATATTTTTAGAAAAACTTGAGAAATCATAATAAGTAAATCTAATTTTGAAGAGATAAAAATGTTTTTTAATTTATAAAATTTTTTACTTTAAAAATTTTAATTGTTTTCAAGTAATTTACAATATAATTAATATTAATTTTATTATAAGATTTTTCAATATTAACACATATTAATTATGTATCCACTTAAGGTATTAACTATTAATTTTCTTCAATTTTATTTTTTATTATATATTTATAAATAATTTATTCTTAATATGTTTTATTTATTAAAATTTAGAATTTGAAATATGTTATGGAACAAAGTATGTATTTTATAAGATTTTAGAATCCCAAGTTATTACATTCTACACCACTTAAAAGAAATAATGTCTTCATAATCTAATTAACATTTAACAAGGGAAGATGTTAAGGGATCTATGAGAAATTTATGATAGGTATTCTACTAACATATACACCTCATTATCCCTTATATGAAAAGTAATATATTTAACAAAAATACGATTCATAGGAGTTTATAAGGTTATACCTTTAACAACTTCATTTTCATGTTCTCATTATCAATAAAATTCTATAAAAAAAGGCTTTATCAGGGTCCAATAAATTCATATTAAATGATTATATGAATTATAAATATCAATCCTAATATTTATTCTCTAATAAGGTATGTATTTATTCTTATAATACTTCATTTTTCATTATCTAACAGATGATTCATCCTACAAATCTCTTGGTTTATCCTAGGATAATTTTTTTGTCTTTTCCCATACATATCAACAAAATACATAAATTTAACTTTGATATCAATCTTTCATAGTGGTTCATAAATTTAATATGATAAAATAAATAATATTTCATATTATTGTTAGATGAGGTGTTCTGTTAGGCCCAATTTTCGTGCACAAAGTGATGATCGAGTTAATACCCAATACACCCTCTTTGGGGTTATTAAACCTAGGTACAATTGTTAAAGATCTTGTATCCACTTTAAATATATAGTTAGGGATATATTTATATGGAAAACCAACTATTTAATACTTTACCAATATTCTAGGATATTAACCTACACATAGAATCAACTCTAGGATTTTTACTATGTTTCTCTAAACTAATCCCCAAAATAATAGAACTAATTTAAAAAAAAATACTAAAATAATATCCAAAATAATTAATCCCTATCTTTATAACAACTAAATAAACCCAATATAAACATAAAATAAATAGTATGCTAACCAAATCATTAAATAATACATCACAAAAATAGTCACACATACTAGGGAAAAAAGGTTAAATGTTATTGTTATTAACTAAATAAAAATCCTTTTTTATTACACATGAAAACATTTCTCTATAATCATGAACCTATATACCCTTTCCTATTTACCTCACATGATATAATCACCTTTATAACCTAGAAAATGGAAATATAAGATGGGGGTGATCCCAATTTCTTATTAATGGAAATCATATTATAAAGTGTCATACCATAAAAATGAGGAAGAAAATGAGAAAGTCATAAATGTCATTATATGAGTTCATAAGACAATAAATGATAATCATAAAACTTTATAATGAAATATATGATCATAAAAATATTTTTAATGAATCATAAAATATAAAATTTCTCAAAATAAATATTAATAACCAAAAAACAAGCGAGCATAACATAAAATTATGGAATACTTAAAAATTATGGAATAGTCATGAAAACTTGGATTATCATGATAAACATCCAAAAAATGTGGAACAATAATGAAAATATGATTTCTTATCACGTGAACCTGGTTACCCATGAACCCATTCACTCATAAAATTGT
Source organism: Viscum album (assembly GCA_963277665.1). Classification (NCBI taxonomy): domain Eukaryota; kingdom Viridiplantae; phylum Streptophyta; class Magnoliopsida; order Santalales; family Viscaceae; genus Viscum; species Viscum album. The sequence goes on from OY728127.1 coordinate 449,901,629, forward strand.
GAGTAGATATAAACTCCATCATATTCACCCTTGGTGAGCCTATATACTTACTAACCCATTCACATAAACATTATATATCATGATGTATAATACTTTTCCCAATTAATTGGATGGATATAGAGGTCCCAACCATTTTATAATCAATATATTTGTTTGTGAATTGAAAATCTGGCATTCATCAATACCTAATAAACCCATGAAAAATTATGGGTTCCTTAAAAAATTAAAAATATTACATATCACGAACATAAAAAATAATCAGATATAAAATATATCAAATTCCAAAAGGAATAACATGGATATATATATATGGTGATCAATACATTGGTTCATGAAATAAAAACATTAGAGTCTAAATAGATGTGAAAATACAATATTTTTCCCCAAACCTTTCAAAATATTTAAGTGAAGATTTATTTAATTTTTTTTGAAAAGAAATAGTATAATTTTGAAATCCTTATTATAATGATTTCAAAATAATATACCCATTAAGAAAAATAATTATTTCAAAAAGGATAAGTGAAAATACTTTGAAAGCATGTCATTTGTAATGGGTTCTTGATAAAAAATAGGGTTTTCAAGAAAAGGAAGTTAAAATACATTAAAAACATTTACTTTTAAAAAGAATCATTAATAATATAAATTGGTAAAGTATATAAAGGTTATGAAATGTAATTGTGGAATGTATGATTGTTGATGCTCCTTTTTTGTCACATTGTCTAAAAGAATTTAAAGGTAAATGAATTAGCACAAATTGATCCATCCTTTGAAGAAAACATCAAAAATCGACAAAGGCATGAACAAGGCTTCAAAAGCACATGTGTCGCGCAAGTTCCATCACTGTTGTGCAAGTACACTTGCACGACACATAATGGTCGCGCAAGTGACTTGGATGCCCTAAAGTATAGCCACCCGGGGTCTTCTCCAGCCTATAAATAGACCCTGTGGGCCCCCCATTTCGAGAGGAATTTTTTCCAGAAACTCAAATTTGAGCTCCTAGTGCTCTAGTCTCTTATCAAAGCTTTAAAAACACTTCTAAGGTAATTTATTACCTAGAACGGAAGATCTAAATAGGGGGAGGAAGTACTAAGTGTTGAAACTCATCAACACTTGCGCGTCTGAGTGGCCATCCCTTAAGGGAAATGTCCACACTTGCGCGCCACCTAAATCCTTCATTAGAACTTGCACGCCACTCCTCTGGAAGAACCTCAAGATGATTCTAAAGGCTTTATCCAAGAGTCGCTCAAGTATTACCATGATGGTTTACAAACGCGCAAGTACCCATGTGTCGCGCAGGTATACCTACGCGACCATAACTTGCGCGCCCACGCAGTACCTGCGCGCCTGCCAGGACTTGCGTGCCCCTGCCTTTTTGGGTGCCCTTCTTTCCCATTTCACCCCTCTTATGCCATTCCACCTCTCCTATTCAAGATTAAGTCTTCAATACACTCTTCAAATCCATTTATGACATGATTTCTTGATTTGACTTCCTTATCTGAAAGGAATTCTATGGAATATCTCTCAAAACCTAGTGATTTACACATCTTTATGTCACTAAAGATTGAGATTTCATTCATTAAATCTCATCCTTTAAGATGAGAGAACTCATTAACCTGGGCCTCCTTTTCAGGAATAATCCCTAGTCATATTCTTAACCTGGGCCTCCTTTTCAGGAATAATCCCCAGTCATATTCTTAACCTGGGCCTCCTTTTCAGGAATAAGCCCCAGTCATATTCTTAACCTGGGCCTCCTTTTCAGGAATAATCCCCAGTCATATTTCTTAACCTGGGCCTCCTTTTCAGGAATATCCCCCAGTCATAATTCTTAACCTAGGGCTCCTTTTTAGGAATAAGCCCCAGTTATAATCATTAACTTGGGCCTCCTTTTCAGGAGTAATCCCCCATCTCAAATATGGGCATCCTCTTCAGGAGTAAGCCCCAAGTCCCTTAATTTTTCAAGTCTCTTAACCTAGGCCTCCTTCTCAGGAGTAATCCCCAGTCTTAATTTCTCTTAACCAGTCCTAATTTACCTTTGATCTGGGATTCCTTCTCAGGAGTAAAACCCAGTCATATGTCCTCTCCTAATTTGGGCCTCCTTTTTAGGAATAATACCCAAGTTAGAGTATTCAAATCTCCATGAAGCACATATACCTTTATGGACCCTGTTCCTGGATTTCTTCCCTCAAGTAAATCCTAATATTCATTTATATGGGCAGTTATACATACATAAGTCCCACATTATTTCTTATGATTGAATATTTCATGGAACAATTGTCTAATTTTTACCAATACCTCTTGTTTCTCACACCGAGCATGACTCACGTGAGCTTAGAGTGTAAAAGTAATTATGAAATCCTTCTTTGATCCATCAATCATCCATCAATCATAAACATCATACTCCCTTACTCGAACTACATGGGTTCTGATTCCTTTTCTAAACAAAGGATATGTAGGTAGCCCATCTGCGGGTTTGATCCCAACTCTGAAATAATCCATGTCCTTCTGAATGACAATAAACTTCAAGTTCCCCACTGAGTGGATTTAAAACCAGCATGGTCATCATAATGACCAAGAGACTTCTATATAAATGTGTCGAAGGATACCATTGACCAAGAATCTCTAATAAATACAGATGATTCTCTATCGATGAAGAACCTCGAATACATATAAAAGATTCTCTAAATTTCCTACATATTTAATCATTTATTGTCAAATCTGAAGTAAAGCTCATTTTATACTTGGTAATGTAATAAGGATTCACAAACATAACTTAAATCTATAAAGAGAGTCTCGGAGTAGACAATAATTCCCCTCAAAAAGGTGTGATGAGTCCGACCTCCCATCCTCTCGACCAATGAAAATTCCTAAGCCTCATCAGTCCACAAACTAATGAGCGCCTACCTTTGGAAAGTAGGTCCAAATGGATGTGGAATCATTGGATGTTTCCGGTTCTACGAACAAACCCGTTAGAAACTGATTGGAATGTTTGAACTTCCCATCAAGGAGGTCATCCCCAAATTCCGAGGGAAACAATGATAAATCCAATTTATTTTTTAAAGGATAGAAAAACCTCTTGATCATTTAAACATAACCCTTTTCAAAAACCCCCCATTTCTAAATAGATGGTGAAACATTTTTTAAATGAATAATGATGAATAAAAGGATCATTAGAGTTAAAATTAATTTTATTTTCCACTAGGGGAAGGATAAAATTGTTGTAATTTAAAAACATTTACAAGGATGAAAAAACACATTAAAATAAATGGGAATTATTCTTAATAAAATTGAATTTTAAAGAAAAAATAGGCGTCCTGGATGAATACATTATTTTGGATCAATATTTCCATATTAAAGAAGGTGTAAAAACAAAATAACATCATCATTGGTTATAATATACCAATATTGAAATATTATAGTCAATGAAGATAGATTATGACCCAAAGAAAATATTTAAGTCAAGAACACCTATTATAGCCATTGTAACATTTAAATCCAAACCCCTGAGATGTATATTCTAAAAAATAAAATTAAATATCATGAAGTATAAGAGAATAATGATACAAAATTATAATAGGTTAGTATTTAATCCATTAAAAAGGAAACACATTGTATAGTTTAATAATTTCTCTAGGGATTCAAATTTGAGACAAATAAACCCTTACGAATGTCCCAATAATTAAAGTAATGATCCATTAGAAATGAATTAAAGGGAATGATTTGTATTTACAAGGAAATTTAAGTTTCAATAAATATATTATACGATCATAGGTTCTATGTAATTCATATTAGATGAATGGGGTTCAATAATTACCATTATAACATAGAGAAATAGAAATGATTTTTGAACAACCATTACCTTCTTTCCAAGCTTAGTTGGATGGACTCTAAGAACCTATATAAAAAAAATATAACATAATATCCAATTTCAGAAACATAATCATAAAATTTAACAATTTATTTTACTTAATGTAATATTTTTTAATGATTACATTAATTATTTATAGTGTATTATGACCGTTGGGTGTTAATAACTCTAGCTGTCTTATGCATGTTTAATACTTTTTATGTAATTACCCATTATTTTATACAAAGTTCATTATTGATATATAATTTATAATATTTTCACATATAACCTATATTGATATTAAATTTTTTTTATTTCATTCTATATATGTTTTCATTATGTTATATGAATACTAAATTAATTATGGATTATTTTTTGTAATTTTATAGAATTAGAAAGTTATATATATAATAATTTAAATTATTAATATAACATTTATAGAATAATATAAAAAAGTTATTTTTTTAATATATTATAGTAGTATTATATTTCATGTTACCATAGTCTTCTATAATATTATATTAAAAAAATGTTCATGTAGGTTTTTAAACTTACCCAAACATGAACATTGTTTAACTCAAATGGTGAGTATGATTAAGGAGGTCTTTATTTTGGTGTAGTATAATTATATCATAATAATAATGAATTTAGTTTTATTTTTTATGATTTTTAACCATTTTTTTATTTTTATATAATCTATGAAATTATAAATGAAAAATAAAAAATGTTCCATATTTGAGGTTGTAATATGCATATATGTATGATTAGAATTCTGGTTTCTCAATGAGTGAGTCTGGGTAAAGTTTCATATTAATATGACATTTCAAAATAATAATTATATATGAAATATAATATTTATTTACCATTAACAGATTTAATATCATCCATGAAAGAAAGTAAAAAAACAAACTATGTCGCTTCATGCAGGAGGTAGTCCACGCAACACACTAACGATATTCTTTGGGTTCTTCCAAGTGGGTAAAAATGAAAAAATAATGGTTATACAATAAATATAACAACATATTATTATATTAACTATACAGAAAGCATCATATTATTATGGAGATAAGTTATTTGTATGTCTAAGAATATGAATTTTTTTTTAAAGATATAATTCTTATATTGGATAATTTATTTTTCCTTGGATGTCCCCTTAAATTTGACTATATTAGGATAACTATTATTGACCATGGGATTATGTTTATGGTAGAGGGTTTTAGGGAGATTAAAACAACATAGATTATTGGAGGAATTAGAAGGTGAAGTATAAATATAAACCATGGAAGTGATATTCATTTATAATTGGATAAAATGGTACCTATGGAAACACTCTTAATTTTTTAATAAATACATGAAACTATTAAATATTTAGTGAAAAAATAAGGGAAAAGTTGATTTTCATACAAGATATAGTCGAAACATATCTCAAAAAATTATTTTAATAAATATTTTGAGCATGTTTTATAAAATTTTGTAACACCTCAAAATTATAAAACCTATAGAATTTTATTCTATATAATTTTATAATATAGCATAAGTAACACACAACACCAATCTCAAACAACCCAATAAATATATTTCATTAAATTTAATCTCATTGATAGATTACGGGACATGAAACCTCGAGTTTAAATAGACCATAATATTGTATACCATAATAAACTAGTCCTTACATTGGGTGGCATGAGTAGTAATAACTAAATTAAGAATGTTTATTTTTAAAAATGTAAAAATAAATTCATTGGTTATATATTAATTATAAAAAAAATAAGAATCATTTAATAAAAAATAAATGTTATCTAAAAATTTTATTTTTTTCTAAAAGGATGTTTAGTCATGCTTTTTGCACTTAATTTATAATTAATTTTTACCACATTTAGATTTTTTTTGATAAAATGAACTTTAATTTTGAAATTATCATATAAAAATTATCATATGGTGAATTTTTTATAATTTTTTAAAAAGTTTTATTTTTTGATGAATAACGAGAAATCTTGAAAGAAACCTATTGGTTTAAATTTTTTACAGAGGTAAATGAAATTTTAAAATGGTTATAAATTAAAAATAGACCAATTATATTAAAATTAAACTATTATTTGAAATTTGGATCAATTTAATGTTATATTTCAATAGATACGCTTTCCCAACTTATGAGAATTTTCTTATTAAACAAATCTTTTTTACATCACATATGTTGGTTTTGTTTTAAATTTAATTTTTACAATTTTTTTCATTGAATTTGGTAATATGTATTACTTATTTGGAATCATAATAATTTTTATTTTATAAAGGAATCAAGTTAATTTTTTACCATAATGAATATTGAAAATAGTAAAAATTAATTACCATGATTAAGGTAAAAATGTTTTTACCGGGATTTAAACTAAATTTATAATAGTTAAAATGACCTAAAAACTTCTCTAAAATATATTTTTTGGAAATATTTATACCTTATAATGTATAATTATCTATAATTATTTGTTTTGAACCACTTTATAATGTTAAAAACCCAGGTACAATTTTTTCTTTTCAAAAATTAAAAGTGTGTCACTCACTTCACCGATAAAAGGTCACCCCATATTATCTCTTATAAAAACCATAAAACAATTTTTATTAGGAAGATACCTAAAAAATTAAATTTAAAAATTAAATTCCCTCATCATATAATCCTTTTTTCAAAAATATATTCTTTGAATACTATTGGTATAATCTTATAGGAGAGGATTGAGAAGCGGTAAAATTCATAACTACGATTTTTTGATTTATTTATTCATCCACCTCCTTCAAAACTTCATCAATTTTATTATATAATATCACCAGTATATAAAATATACTAAGATATTTTTATATAAATGGGAGGACCTATAACCACACCCTCTTCCCTCAAATGGTAAATGATTACGTCCCTCATGTGTATGGTGGACTACCGCCTAATAAATCGATGCGAGACATTTTCCACAAACAATATATTAAGGATGGTTATGATTATAGGTATAAATTATATATATATATATAACATAATTATCCTTCTAGATTCATTAAATACACCTTTTTTACTTTCAATTCTATAGAGGATACAATAATGTCGCTCTTGTGTACTACGGACTACAACCTAACGAAGCGATGTGATTATTTTTTCACTAATAATTTACATGGAAGGTATTAAGTATTATGTTAATGAATATACATACTATAAATAACATAATTATGATATCAAGGGGATATTTACCATTATTAAAATATAATATATCATTTTCTTTCTTACCTTTTCACTAACTAAAATATGATAACATCGTTCGTGTACATGTCCATTACCGCCTTCACGAAGCGATCTAAATATTTTTCATCACCAAAACACATGGATGAAATATATATTTATATTTAAATAAATAATATGATATTTATGATTTTATTATAATTATATAAAGATAATATATTACTTACCACCTTTCTATAATGATTTTTTAAAAATGGAAATTTTACTCTTGCATACGTATGATCTACCGTCTCAATGATCGTAACATACTTTATTTACCAATACAAACTTTAATTAATAGTATTAAAATTATAATTGATTCATAAATATTATAATTATTTAATTATTATTATTCTATACATTATGGAACTATATAATATTAACTATAAGCATAAATTTCATTACAAAACATGAATGAGAAAAAAAGACAATTAACATACAAAATAATGAAAATAATAAAATATTATTAATAAATGTGTGATAAGATGTTATATAAGGATCATAGATGATATTATAATGATTAATATGGTATTTTATAATTTAATAACATGTTTAAAACCACTATATAGGATTTTAAATAATGTCCAACCAAAAGGATGCATGTGGTAAGAGACTTCATCTTAATTTCCATTAACTGAGACATATTTTATTATTGTGAACCTAATTTCATTTATATGAAGTCAATAATACCAATTTTACATGTTATATCATGAATCATTTATATTTAATCTTATTTTATGTTTTAATTTGAATTATTTCATCCTAGAGGATTTAACTTGAAAATTACCATGTGGTAATGAATTTCATAACTCAATTTATTGTAATTATGTTATATTACTACTTTTTGTCTTTGATATTATGAGAATAAGTGTGTAATTAATTTTTATTATATTAATTTTTATTTTAACCTTTTTAGGTGGAGTTTCATTTGACACACACAACTGATTTATTTATTAATTCTCACTTCAAAGTTATAATCTTTGTAAGGGTTTATTTCAAAATATCATTCTAATCAAGATTTTTTATTGTAGAATTAAAATAAAGGAAATTATTTTGTATTTTTATAATAAAACAATTAAATTTTTATCCCTATTTAAATTCATGACAATTTCATTTAATAGTACCATTTTTTACTCACTAGTATAAATAATTACTAACAAAATGTTTTTTAGGAAAATCTGACTTCACTTCTCTCTTCGGTAAAAATAAGTTTCTCATAAAAATCCATGTTTTATAAAATTAATCCAAAAATATTTTTTAACATTATTAAAATTGATTTCATAGAGACATTTTATCCATTTTTTACTTTTTTACAAAAAATTATTATCAGAATATTCATTTCATTTTCCAAATAATGCATGTTTTTATTTTCCCAAAAAAGTAAATGGAATCATTCTTTTAATGTGTATAAAATTTAGGGAATTTAATTCCATCATGAGAAATAAATGGTTTAAATATTCTATGATAAATTTTTAAGGTTATTTTCAAAGAATTTTAATTTAGTTTTTTTTGAGATTTAAGTTTTAAAAATTATTTTTCAAAATGAAAGTTATATTTTCATCAAAAATGATTTTGAAGAAAATTTTGTAGTATTTATATTCATCAACAAAAAAAAAACATTATATTTAATATACTTCACTTGGGATATTTTGTATTTATACATTTATTATTCTTCCTCTGGATGATTTATAATTATTTTTACCAAGGAAAATATTGACATTCACTTTCGTAATTAATTTTTTATATCCATTAACTTTACCTTGAAATATTTACTTTCCATTGATCATTAGAAACTAAATTTCCTCTAAAAATCCATATTATATATCATAGATGTGTTTATTTGTTAAACCATATAAAATTTCTTCACATGCTATTCTACATTGAAAGTTATTTGTTTATCGGGGGAAATATTTATAAATATGTATTCCTTAATCAATAATGATATTTGATGATATAGAACATTGATAATAAATCAAATTTATTATTTTATATATTCATAATGATTTTGACTTGTAGTGATTGGTGGGGCCAGGAATTATATATCTCTTTGATGCATCAGTAATCTCATCAGGTGAATAAGTAAGCTAGAATTAAACGGGTTTTTTATTTATAGTACTAAACTAGCAAGTGAAAGGTATTGATGGTAAGGGTACCATGTGCCTGAGAACATGAAATCCAATGATTATGTATTTCCATTATTATGAATTCAATTATTATTATCTATGTACTTTTCATAATTATATTATATCTAGATGCCTTCCATTATCATTTGTTAATTTAATGGCTTGTGTTTTCAGTTATTTACCATTCCATATTGATTATTCCTAATCAATTTATAATAGTCATGTTATGAATTAAATGGAATGTGTTTTCAGTTATTTACCTTTCTATATTTATTATTCCTTATCTAGTTATGATAGTCCTATTATTGATTAAATGAAATATGTTTTATGTTATTTACCTTTCCATATTGATTATTCCTTATCTTATTAAGATATTAAAGGTATTTTAATGGATAGTGGGTTCAGTTATTTAACATTCTATGCTTATTATGTTTATTGATTCATGATAGATTCCATTATACTTAACCCTTACTATGCATTTTATCTCACCCTTATTTTCTTCCCATTCTTGGGAATCCAAGAGGTGCACTATGATTGATATGTAAGGATATGTTGGGGGAAATAATTTTATTCTCAAAAAAATTATTTTGTAATTTTTTTTTCTCAAATATATTATGTGAATAATGTTTATAGCTAGTTTACCAAGACTATTAAACTATTTAGTCCATCGGGATTTGATTCTCTATATCTTACACCTATGAAATAAAGTTAGAAACCAGCTCTAGGTTAATAGATTTGGGGTTGTTATAGATGGTATCTAAGGAATTTTGTAAAAACCTTGGGAATGAGATTTAATAAAAGATATATTAATGGATATAACCCTATAATAGACCTTGAGGATAAGTATATATTATCATAATAATGTTTTGGTATGATATAGATAATGTTTTTTCATAGAAATAAATCCCTATCAGGATACTACAAGTGGACATTATTCTAGAATAGAGGTACCTAGGGGTAATAACTTAGAAAAGGGAGTATTAGTATTGAGCCGACCATTACCTTGTTCCTGACAATGGAACTTACTACATGCATGGTTTGAAACTCTTGGAGGACATTCTTATGATAATTCATATTTTCTTTAAAAACCATTTCTGAGTATTTGAATATATGATGACAATTAATGACCATAGTTAAACCTAAAGATTCTTAGGCTGATACGGGCAAACTTAATCATAAGTTTAACAACATAAATACAAATTTTGAGATTTTTTTTATGGAAGATTAAGATGATTAAGTATATTTTTAGAAAATATTTATGAGAATGCAACCCATTAGTTTAATATATGTTTTAGTGAAAAAGTTCTTAAAGGAAGAATGCCATTACTATTTTTTTGGAAAAAGTTTAATTGTATAGGTAATCATTAGGGATTATCTTATATTTTATGTTGAGTAATTATGGGTTATTAAAATTACTGAATGTTTTTGGAATTATATTAATTTTTTTTTTGAAAAAGGCAACCCACATTTCGGGTGACAATCCATCATATCTGGAAGGGCCCTGGTCCATGAACCTACAATCAATGTATGCTAACAGTCTAGCACCTTCAACTAGCCTACGTGACGTTATGGTTAATATTTCAATGTCGTTAGTTAAACAATTTGAAGAATAAATATTAATAATGAACCAATGGTGATACTTTTGAGGTTTTTATACCAATTTTTTATATTAGATAACCTTTGATAACCATATTAGTTTTGTAAAATAGTTATAGGTAGATGAAAATAATTTTCACTATCTTATGGATCATAAGAACCATTTTAAGTGAATTTTAGTTCTTATTAAATAAAGAATTCTTTTTTGGATATTCATTTCCCAGAGTAAGAGATGAATTAAAAATTGATCAATGCATAACCAAAGGAAGATTTTTTCTTTTGAAAATATACATATCAAGTAAGAATATTTACTTATATTAAAAGATAGTAAAATAATTCCTCAACTTTAAGAAAATGATATTTAAACAAAAATGTAATCTTACTAACTTCTTATCTGATTTATCAAATTATCTTCTAAATCATCATTGATTTATGATTTTGTAGTCCATAACTGTCATGAATCATCCTAATGGGGCCCATGCCATTATTCCCCAAGACAGCCTCCAATAGGCCTAGGGATGACGACTAACACTGAGTAGGCATGTCATTATCATTGTAGGGCTTAGCCTAATGTAATTGTACACACACACACAAACACATCTACATGCCCATATATTGCTTAAATGTAAAACATCTGATAAACCTTTCATGAATAAATATAAGTCCCACAACCAGAGTACAAAAAGATGTAATGGAATGTATACATCAACAAATACAAGCCCACCGTAAAGAGTATGAAAACAATCCAATCTTGAATGAAATGGTGGGGACTGTTGTCAACATAACCACAGAAAGATACACCAATTTTTCTGGAATAATAAGAACCACCTGGTCCTTATTCCTCTTAAAATCCATCAAAATTTCAATCATCTACACAAGAAATGACACATGCAGGAAAATCCCTTGTAGGGGTGAGTATAACAATATCCAATAGGACACCCTAAAAACACAAAGCATTTAAAAAATAATAATAAAATTATTATCTATTAAGGTATATATCTATATGCCATAAAACAATAATATCCTGATATAATCAACAAAGGAACACAGTCTCATGGTAATGAAACAACCATAATTCTAGTCTAGGAATCATGCTCGAAGGTTCCACATAGCGCTCATCTAGGAGAATGCAGTACAAAAGTCCGATAACATTCATGGAATATGCCTAATATGTACTACTCATATGGTCCATCCATAAGAAGGATATACTGGAAATATGAAGATAATGATACAAATATGAGTATCACACCTAATTCCATGGGGTATAGAAATAACACAATCTAGAATAACCTTTTATGTAGAGGATTAACACACACATAATGTTGGCCACGACAATACCCAAAACTCCTACTAGGTAAATAATATGATATAGGATCCCACTTTGTAACTCATGTAAGGATTCTAAAATATATATCCAACAAGTACTATTGAAGGCATCACTATCCTATATGCATGACACAATTCCAAAATAACCCTCAGGTAATGGATATGGGGAACACACCCTAAAGAAACTTTTTCCAATCTAAATAAGAAAAGGACTACAATCTATCTTTGAAAGAGAATATGGTGAGTAATGAGAGTACATAGAATTTCCCTTTTTCACCCGGTCCTTCCCACGTATCATGTTCTATTCCCATGTTCGTGCCAAAGTACATGGTGTGTTTGTGACCGTGTAATACTAACTATGTCCATGTACAAGACTATACCTATGTACCTTTGGACTAGACATGTTCATTTTAGATTAAACTATGTGTTCATTCCCATATACTCCTAGTTATGTTAGCGTACCCATTAAGGTACATGCTGAGATACTAGGTCGAGTCACACATCATGTGATGTGGTTACACACTGTGTGATATTTAACATCACCACATAAAACCTTGTTCCCCACCAAGTGTCCCACATTATTTGTAATACCGGATTACATACTTTTTTTATGATATTTCACATAAATCAGGATTTAGTTCACACACATTGTCTTGTTCATTCAAACATCTATCTGAAAGTGCATCTTTCTGAAAAACATGAATCTACTCTAGCTGAGCCTCTATATTATCACTTTCTAGTATATGGCCTTTGAAACCATTTTGGAAACACCATATTACGTATTTCATAGTATTTCCATCAATTATGAATGAACATGAATCATTGAACTGATCTCGATCTATCATTTTCATCATCTTAACAATATCCCATCATCGATACAAGCCCAGATTTGCTATATCAAAATGTTGTGGCAAGAAACTTGTATGAAAAATATGATTAATTTGTATTTTTTCAACAAAGGGATAATGGATTTGACTATGATGATCAAATAAATGGGGAATAAATGCATAATAACAATAATGAGTAATGAACCTCATCCAATGTTCATGTTGGACTCGATTCATTTCTATTAGAACAACGAATTAAGAGATAATAAGATAATCATAAATAAAATCCCCAATTCTCAGATATATCTAACCCGTACCTGAATTACACATGATCCATGAATAAATCCAATGGATGATTGATTTTTTTTCATCACAGGAATAAAGAAATTGTAATACAAACATATAAACAAACATACTACCTCAATTTGGATTGATTATAGATAAATAATGAAGTTGTGTCATTGTCATTATCAAGAACCTCTGATTTTGTTTCCACACTGGTTACTGATCTTGGATCTGGTTGTCATTGGTATGATATAGATCCTTAAACCCTATGTCCATTGGTTTTCTAATGGATCCAAGGTTATGAAGTTAATCCTTAAAATATACCGTAACCATATAATTATACAATAATTCAACTAGGTCTAGTAATTAAAATAAATACATTTATTAATTTAATTTATTTTAAACATCCTCCCACGATTGTGCCTCAGTTAAACTCCCAACATGTTCCAATGTTATACTATTCAGAGTGTAAAAACCACAGTCTAAACTCAATGGAGGAATAATATTTTTTCTCCGAGCCTCTATTTGGATATTATACCAATTTTTCAGAAATACTTCATGCATGTGTATTTAATATATTTATTATATTTAAAACATTTATTCTAGGAACATTGGGCCTTAGAATAACATACCGTCTAAGTTCCTAGTCTCAAAAATAATCCATAAATAATCCAAATATAATACATGGAAAACTCGAGTCACTAAATTCTCCCCACCTTGGGGCTTTAAATCCCGAAAATCCAAGACAAGTGGCTATACAAAAAGATGAGGGTATGGATCTTGCACCTAGGCCTTTGACTCCCAAGTTCTCTCTTGAATATTCTCATACTTTCACCAGAAATGAACTAAAAGAATTTCTCAAAAACAAAGGATCCTCTTATGATGATCCTTGATATCTACTGAGTACTTAGAAAAGGTATCCTGATCTTATATATCCATGTATCCCCAGTTGATAGCATGTGATAGATTGTTCACGTACCTCTTCAACTATGACATGTTGAATATTTTATATACCCTGTCTAACTATGTAGGTAGAGCTAAGTGGTATGCCACCTTGAAAAATCTTCCAAGTATATCAACATTCCAACGAATCTCATAGATACATTTCCACCTTAGTTAAATATTTGTAATCTACATCAATGTGACACCTGTAGAAACACATAGTCTCTCTATATGAACTAAAAAGGCCTCTTTTGTCTGTCTGTATTGGACTTGTGATAGTTTTTTTCAATCCCCATCCACTCTTGGATGATCTGAACCTTCTTTATAGTGTCTCGTACCAACTCTAGTCCCATAAGTGTTGACTCTCCTGGGTCGTTCCAACAAAGTGGTGAACTATAGGGTCGCACGTACAAGGACTCTAATGGTTCAATCCAAATGGTGTAATTGTAGTTTTCTTGTATAATAAAAACACAAATGGTATGTGATGTTACAATATATGACCAAAGTCCAACATTAAAGCTCATATAATTTCCTTAAGAACAAGAATGGTCCTATTTGTCTGGCCATTAATCTGGGGGTAAAAAGCCATGCTCAAATGCAGATAAGCCCAAAAATTCTCCTGTAATCCCTTTCATAACATAGATTTCAATCAAGAATCATATTAAAAAAACAATCATTGAGGGAACTCCATGGATTCATTATATCTCCTCCACATAAAGGCATCTCGAGATCTCTACTAAACTTTTCTTCTGAATAGATAGGAAGTGGGCCGACATTAGGAGTTGGTCTATGATCACCCAGATGGAATCATGTATCATGGATGTACATGGTAACCCCATAATGAAGTCCATATATATCCCATCAAAATTCCACTCTAAAACCTCAATGGGTTGAGCGAAACCTGCTAGAACCTGGTGATAATTCTCCCCTTGGTGAAAAGTTAGGCTTCAAGAGACAAAATCTGTAACACCCCTCTTCATCCATTGCCACCTAAATCAATATCAAAGTTCGTGGTATGTCTTTTAAATGAATGGATATAACGCTAAAGGATATATATGAAATACTCCCATTAAATATTCTCAAAATTTCATGGGTACCATCATGTATCCTCTAAAAAGAAAAACATGATCTCCACCTTTTAAAAATCAATCAAGAGCTTATCCAATGGATATATGAGTATATAGGTTCTCAAATTTGGTATACCCACGTTGTGCCTCCCTAAATCACTATAAAAATAGAGGGGTAAAAAATATCAACATGAGCTAAGCTGGTCCATCTCCATCCACTAAGAATAATTGTAATGAGGCTAACTGATATGATGTCTCATTTATAAACTACGAATAAGTTCTCCAGCTAAGAGGATCTGTTATGATGTTCTCCTTCCCAAGAGTATAGAAAATATTGAATTCATAATCTAAGAGATACTATAGAAATTACTTGTATATCAAGTTAAGATCATTATAATAGAAGATATAATTGATACTATTGTGGTCACATTATATGATAAACAAATCACCCACCAATTAGTTTCACCACAACTTTAGAGGGAAGACTACCACTGCTAACTCATGATCATGGGTCATGTAGTTCTTCTCATGTGTTCCCAACTAAAGTGAACCACAGAAATTCAAGACCTTACTCATCATTATAACACAATCAATCTAGGTTCTTGATGCATCATATATCACTACTTACTCAACACACTCCTCATGAAATCTCAAGATGGGCACACTTTTAAATATTTGCCTCACATCCTAAAAAGCAGTCTAGCACCTCTCCATCCACAAGAAATTATAAACCTTTATTGTCAAAAATTTAATGACGGATTATATCCTATAGAAATAAATTATGTTTCTCTAATAGTGGACTTCCTTCCCAAGAAAACTCTACACCTTAATTATTCTCTTGGGTGGCTCCCAAGCTAACACTGCCTCAACATTCATGGGGTCTATAGCCGCACCATCCACTGTGATAAAAAGTAAATGAAAATAGACCTATTGAATCCATAAAATTCACATAAAGAGATAACTATAAAGACAATTCTCTTTAATTACATCCAAAACAACCCTCAAGTGTCTCACATGCTCCTACTCGGATACTGAGTACACTAGGACATCGTTGATGAAGACCACCATGAACTGATCAGTGAAAGGATGAAAGATCTAGTTCATCATTCCCATGAACATAGTTGGGTAATTTTTTATGACAAAAGGAATAATAAAGTACTCATAATTAACATCTTAATTCTATCTTTGGTATATCCTCATCCTATACTCACAATTGGTGGTATCCTGACATGAGTTCAATATATGAGAACCATCGTGCCCCTATCAACTAATCAAAGAGGTAATTTATCCTTAGTATTGGATAAATGTTATTTAATATCACATGGTTTAGGTTATGTAATTACACATATAACCTAATGATCTCATCCTCTTTCTTAGAAAACAAAATTGGGGTCGTACAGGGTTAAACATTGGGTCTAATAAAGATCTTTCTCTACAAGCCCTCCAACTTCACCTGTCATCCCGTGAAGCTCTAAAGGAGAAATCTAATATGTTGGTGTAGATATCAGGGTCATCTCAATGTGTAGATCAATGAAAAAGTGTAGGGAGGTAATCTTGATAAATCCTTAGGAAATACATCCTAATACTTTTCCACTGCTACAGGGAACTGAAAACTCATAGAATCCACATCACTAAGAGTCATGCTAGCCAACTGATGAGTAATCTACCACAACATCCTTTGAACAAGTCTATCCTATGCTTCCTAGGTGTACTTTTCACCCAAAAAAGAAAACTTGGCCCCATCACTGTAGACACACCACATCCTCCTCCTGAAATAGTCTATATGGGAATGAGCTATAAATATCCATTATATACCTATGATGACATCATAAGGCCTAATTTTTAATATAAAGAGATCCCAATGGAAAATATTATTTCCAAGATTATGATCTCACAATCAGAGTCACCTCATGTAGGATTATCCAACTGCAAGGGTCGAGCCAATGGATCAACCAGAATCTCTAAGTCTCAAACCAGATATGTGGTAATAAAAGAATGACAAGAAATTATGTCTATATATACTAAAAAAAATTATAAAATGACATAGATCATACCTTATATCATCCCTAGGGAACTAGGCCATAATCCTTGAATACCTTCATATGTCGTCACCTCTATCCCTCAGCTCCCTAATCCATACGTGGACCACCTGGGGGTAGTGTGTCACGACCCGTCCTCGGGGCCCGTGCTGTGACTACCCCAGGTCCGCCTCCCATAGGCTAGGGGCTGGCGATTAGCACCAAAGGCGTAACCTCGACAAAAAGGAAAGGAATTGACTTTATAAGTAAACAAACACCACAGAGTAAGCCAACAGACGTAAACACTAAGTAAAATTGGGTACAAAAGTAAGTGCGGAAATCAAATGGGCCAGAATACAAACCCAAACTGAAAGTAAAGTACAACTGGAAAGAAAGTACATCAACTGAAAGTAAAACAGCAACGTCGAGTCATCCACTGGAAGTACCACCTGAAGGGTGGGTACAGATAGCCTCCTCAGCTCCTCGGGTCTAGCCGTTCGCTCCGTGTACGTCCCGGCCATTGGTCCACCTCCAGGTACCGACCTGCTCCACAAGCCTCAACCATGATCAGCGCTATCCGTCGTCTGCATCCAACACAACGTAGTGCGGGCATAGCCCGTGCAGGAGTGAGTATACGCTACTCAGTAGGGACCCCGAGACCCCTGAAGGTCTCCCAGAATCCACAAAGGATAATCCACAAAAGAAATATACAATCACGAAGTAACAACCAACACTACTTAGGTATATGCCCATACATATACCTAGGTCATTAATTCCAGTTCGGCTCCAACACCCAAGCCCAAGTTCGATCACGTCCACACAAGATAGTACAACCCAATCCACACAGGAAGCACAACACAATCCACATAGGAAAGCAAGTCAATCATATCAATGATAATGATTGAAAGTCAAGACTCAGCTCACACAGGTATACTTCTTCGTAAGGTGAGAGAGATGATCAGATGTAGCCACTGATTCATCTAATCTGGGACCCACGTAGGATACTAAACCAGCTAAGATGTCGGACCCACATAGGATAAAGACCAGCTACTCTGCCAGACCCACGTAGGATAGCAAGAACAGATTCATCGCCATCGAACCCATGTAGGATTTCAGTATGGTCTTCATTGCTGCCGAACCCACGGAGGATTTCAGTGCAGTCTTCATCGTCGTTGAACCCACGGAGGATTTAAGTACGGTCTTCATCGCTGCCGAACCCACATAGGATTTCAGTGCAGTCAACATCGCCATCGAACCCACGGAGTATTTCAGTATGGTCTTCATCACTGTCAAACCCACATAGGATTTCAGTGCAGTCTTCATCGCCGTCGAACCCACGGAGGATTTCAGTACGGTCTTCATCACTGCCGAACCCACATAGGATTTCAGTGCAGTCTTCATCGCAGTCACAACCAGCTCTAGGGTTCCTGCACACATCATGCACGATTCTGGGAGGGTCCGCTCCACAAGCCAAGGGGTCGATACATCAACTAAAACATAGTCCGGAGTTGATGTATCTCAAACTTCCATCTCGATAAGAGGAACTCAACGTGACAGACGACGCGTCAATCGGACGCCCGGTCTGAGAGTTATTGGCTTTTTTGTTCCAGGGGCCCGGTTGGTTTTTAAGTCATAACCAACCTGAACGCACTCCAACTGCGTCCAAACCTCGAGCGGAGTAAGCCAAAAGGTCCGTCTCACTAATAGGAATCCAACAAAGTCGACGACACGTCAATCGGACGTCTAGAACTCAAGTTATAAGCGTTTCCGCTCCGAGGGCCCGGTTGGTTTCGTGTTCGAACCAACCCGACCATACTTGAAGTTCTCCAAAACCTTGAGTGTAATATACCTAAATGACCATTCCGATCCAAGTATCGCATCACAACTTACGGTGCATCGATCGGAGGTCCGTAGCCCAAGATACATGCATTTGAACGGAGCTGTCCGGAAATAGGGGGTTTTGGGCCCGGACTGACCCGGCCAAAGACCCCCCTGGGTCGGCCCAAACCAGGTCCGGGTCTGGCCCATTAGGGCATGCCCCAACCCGATGGGTGGGACCCGACCCAACTGGCGCGGCCCGGCCTGGCGCGGGGCGGCTCGGCGCTGGCCGAGCGGGGTCGGCTCGGCGCTCGCCGAACGGACGTGCAAAGTGGGGTGGCTTCCCCCTTGATTGAAGCCGTGACCCCACGTGGGGGCCGCTCCCTTCTGCCAACGGACGCGGTGCTGGGCGCCGCGTCTCCCCCGGGACCCGCACGGCCGTGGGACCGGTCGCCTACCGCCGCGGTGGTCCCTCCTGGTGGTGCGCTGGGACGCCGCTGCCTCCGGGCGGCCGGCCGGTGCCGGCCGCCGCCTCCGGCCGCCGGTGACCCACACTGCCAGTGTAGTCCGCGGGCCACCAGAGCTGCTCTGGTGGTCCGTTCTTGCTTCCGTCTACGCCTGGGGTCGTCTCGGGACCCGTAGATTACTGGGAAGGCCTCCAATCGCTCAACGGTCCCGTTTCATCGTCGCCCAACGTTCCGCGCATCAAGAACTGAGAATCAGTGGGTTCAGACTTATTCGTTGGTCCGCACCCACCGCGTTAGTGGTTCAAACGACTTTCAAAAATTTAATCATATGCCAAGGATATAATCCACATAAATTAAATTAAACCAAACCCCCTACCTCAAGGTGTTGTCGAACAAAGGTTCGTTGCGGGAAATAATCGTCGCAGAAGACAGCATCGCAGAACAAGGATCCATAAGCGTCGTCGACATCACGGAGAAGAGAATCGTCGGTGTCGCGGTACATGGAGTCGCATCGTAGATCTCTGAGGATTCGATGTTCTTCGTCATCCTTCATCGGAGGCCGGCATTCTTTGTCGGCAACGATGCATTCTTTGTGTTCTTCATGGAGGAAGAAGAGGATTCCACGGCTTGAGCAATTCCTCTCCAATCCCTCTCGCATAACGAACCAACAAATAATAAAATAAGGCATTGCGTTATTTTATTAGTCATGCCAACTATTTTTGAAAAACAAAATTAAACCACGATTTAATTATCGAGCATTGACCAATTAAAGAGACATTTAATAATCCAATTATATGCGAGAGTTGACTTGGCATTTAAGAGGGGGGGTGCGGGTGAGTTACCAAATTAATTGCACGTGGGAGGTAAAAAGGAAATAAAAGGGGGTGGGGATAGTGTGGGCCCCACCTCACTAATATCCTACCTAGGAGTTAGGGTATTATTGGGTCCCACTCCAACCACCATGCCTAGGTTATCATTACTTAGAATAAAAATAAAATTGTAGCACAATATTTTATTTTTATTCTTTAGTTAACCCAATTAATTAATTACCTCACCCAAGAAAACACAACTCCAGAAAAGGTGTTCTTAAGAGATTACCGGTGCTGCGGTTCCATCGGTGCCCTCATATTTCGATTCCAAACACCAATTCAAAAGTTAGGAAAACCCGCTCATTCGTTCATTGAACGTACCCGAGCTAAACTTCGGAACATGATTCCGGGCACACCGGGCCTCAGGATCAGGTGCTGTCAGAAACTTCATTTTTGTAAAATCCAAAAGAAAATTAAGAAAAATATTTCCTTGAATTTTACGGGTCTTTACATTACTCCCACCTCAGAGCTTTAAGTTCCCGTAAAGATACATCATAAACTAGGGGAACAAATGTGGGTACTATGCACGCATCTGATCCTCCCACTCCCAAGTGCTATCCTGGAGGTTCCCGTGCTGCCATCTGATGCACAATAGAGGTATCGACCATCCACGTAGGACCCGCTCCTGTTGATCCTCAATCTCCACTGGGACCTCCGCAAAAGTCACCCCATCATCAATGTCCAGCACCCCATGGTCGATGATATGCGTCGGGTCGTGCACATATCTCCTCAGCTGAGATACGTGGAAGACGTTGTGCACCCGGTGCAACTGAGGTGGTAGAACCAGGCGATAAGCCACCTCACCTATCCTGCTGAGGACCTGGAATGGTCTGATGAAGCACAGAGATAACTTTCCGCCTCAGCCAAATCTATGTAATCCACGTTGAGGTGAGACCCGTAAGAAGACGTGGTCGCCATCCTCGAACTCCAGTGGTCTCCGCCTCCTATCATCATAAGACTTCTATCGCCTCTGAGCTATCCTCATCCACTCCTGTATGACCTGGACCTTTTCTGTCATGTCCTGGACCATCTCTGGTCCCACAAGTGCTGACTCCCCAGGGTCTGTCCAGCACAGAGGTGATCTGCAAGGCCGAATGTACAATACCTCGTATGGTTCCATCCTGATGGTGGAGTGGTAGCTATTGTTGTACGCAAACTCCATTAAGGGTAGATGGTCCTCCCACCTGTGACCAAAGTTGAGGACACATGCACGGAGCATGTCCTCAAGAGTTTGAATGGTCTTCTCCATCTGACCATCCGTCTGAGGGTGAAAGGCGGTGCTCAGACGTAGCTGTGTCCCGAATGCCTCCTGCACCCCCTTCCAAATCTGGGAAGTAAAGTGAGAATCTCGATCGGAGATGATAGATGATGGCACACCATGAATCCTTACAATCTACTGAATGTAGAGACATCCCAAACTCTCTATTGGGCCCTGCTCTCTGATGGTTAAGAAGTGGGCCGACTTGGTGAGTCGGTTGACAATCACCCAAATGGAGTCGTGACCTCTGGAAGTGCGTGGAAGTCTAGTCATGAAATCCATAGATATCATGTCCCACTTCCACTCCGGGACCTCCAAGGGCTTTACCAAGCCTATTCTTACCTGGTTCTCTACCTTCATCTGCTGACAGGTGAGGCATCGAGAAATGAACTCAGCTACAACCTTCTTCATACCCAGCCACCAGTGCTGACATCTGAGATCCTGGTACATCTTCGCCACTCTCGGATGTACTGCTAGAGGGGAAGTGTGAAACTCTCTCAGAACCTCCTCCTGTAAAGCAATTGGTACCATGGTACGTCCTTTGAAATGGACGACGTGCTCTCCTCCTACAGAGAATCCATCAGGTTCCTGTCCTAAGGATATCTGTGCACGCCGCGTCTCACAGTCAGCGTCCCCACACTGTGCCTCTCTGACTCGCTGTAGTAGTGAAGGAGTGACTGTGAGTGACTGAAGAAAGGATGCTCCATCTCTATCCACAAAGGATATCTGCAAAGTGGTTAGCTGATCCGTCGCCTCCCCGAGTAGCTGGATGCTCGTCCTCCTGATGAGAGCATCAGTTACTACGTTCCCCTTTCCAGGAGTATAGACTATCTCAAAGTCATAGTTCAGGTGGAACTCGAGCCATCTACGCTATCTCAGATTCAGGTCTTTCTGCGAGAAGATGTACCTGATACTATGGTGGTCAGAGTAGACTGTAAAGAGCTCTCCCATCAGATAGTGTCGCCACATCTTCAGAGCGAAGACCACTGCTGCTAACTCTTGGTCATGGGTAGCGTAGTTCTACTCATGCTGCCTCAACTGACGTGATCCATAAGCGATCATGTCCTTCTCCTACATCAGGAAATATCTGAGTCCGGTCTCTGATTCATCATAGTAGACTACGTACCCTACTCTCTCCTCCGGTAGCCTCAAGATAGGCGCGCTGGTCAATCTTTGTCTCAGCTCTTAGAAGCTCTGCTGACATCTGTCTGACCACACGAAGGGTTTCCCCTTCTTCTTCAAAGCTGAGAGTGGTTCCGAAACTCTAGAAAAGCCTGGCACAAATATCTGGTAGTACCCAGCTAGCCCCAAGAAACTCCGCACCTCCGTCACGCTCCTGGGTGGCTCCCAAGCTTGCAATGCCTCGATCTTCACAGGATCCACCGTAACTCCCACCTCAGAGATGATGTGTCCCAAGAAGTGGACCTCACGTAACCAGAAATGACACTTCGAGAGCTTACCATAAAGCTGGTGCTCTCAGAGTGTGTCTATTACAACCCGCAAGTGGTAGGCGTGCTCCTCCTCAGTGGTCAAGTATATCAAAATGTCGTCGATGAAGACCATGAAAAATTGATCGAGGTATGGATGAAAGATCCTATTCATGAGACTCATGAACACAGTTAGAGCATTGGTTATGCCGAAAGAAATAACCAAGAACTCATAGTGTCCATACCGACATGTAAAGGCTGTCTTCTGCACGTCATCATCCCGAACTCTGATCAGATGATAGTCTGACCTGAGATCTATCTTTGAGAACCACCGTGATCCCTTGAGCTGATCAAAGAGGTCGTCAATCCTCGGTAGAGGATACTTGTTCCTCACTGTCACTTAGTTCAGGCGACGATAATCGACACACAGTCTCAAGCTCCCTTCTGCCTTCTTGGCGAACAATATCGAGGAAGCCTAGGGTAAAACACTGGGTCGGATGAATCCCTTGCCCTGCAAGTCCTCCAACTGTACCCGTAGCTCTCGAAGCTCAGTGAGGTCCATCCGATATGCTGGAGTGGATATCAGGACTGTCCCGGGGTAAAGATCAATATAAAATTCTACCTCCCTACGAGGAGGTAGTCCTAGAACGTAGTTAGGGAAAACGTCCGCATACTGATCCACCACTACAGGAAAACTAGGACTCTGCAGGTCAATTGATCCTAGGATGAGGCTAGCCAACTGATGAGTGATGGGCTGTCCTCTCCTCTGCATGAGTCCATCCTGCACTGCAAAGGATCCCTTCTCGCCGGTGAAGGTAAACCTGCTCCCATCGGTGCGTGCACACCGCACCTTGTGCCTAATAGAGTCAATCTGATCATGGACTGTAGATAACCAATCCATGCCCAAGATGACGTCGTAAGTCCTCGACGCCGCTACAAGAAGATCCCAGCCGAATCTCTCGCCTCCTAGAGTAAACTCACACTGCCGGCACCAGTGCGTAATCGTCGAGTCTGCTCCCGTATGAGTCTCTATCCGTAAGGATCGAGCCAATGGCTCCGTCGGAATCTCCAAGATCCGAACAAGGGCAGCAGATATAAAGGAATGAATCACTCCAGTGTCTATAAGAACTGCAGAAAGGGTGGATTAGACATAGATATTACCTTGAATCATCTTTGGCGCACCGTGGTCGTAGGCCTCTGCTGCCTGAAGCTAAGCCTGTCTCTGCCCGCCAACTCCCTGTGGTCGGGGTGGACCTCCTGGTGGTGGTGGTGGTAAAGCATCAAAGTGTCACCCACCACCTGCTGCTCAGCCAGCTCCCCTGCCTTGTCTGCCTGCTCTCAGCGGACCGCCACAGTCGACCCTCTTCCTCTGCCTGGGTGGCCCCTCAACCGTCTGCTGCTTCTCTGCACGGCGGGTCAGGCAGTCACGAGCCATGTGGCCCTGCTCGCCGCATGCGTAGCACTACCTACTCCTCGGAAGGCTGGCTCTGTGCCCTGTGCCCCGCACCTCTGAGCCAGTGTCCTGAGGTTATCTGCCTGATGGTCCAGTCCGGCTGGACCCCTGTGACATCCATCGACTGCCAGCTGGAGACGACTCTGTTACGTGCCGCCCTGCGGTAGGTCTCTCTGCTGGCGTAGGCTTAGTATGAAAGCTCTCAATGAAAAGGGATCTCTCCAATACTCCTTCCTGTGTTGGAATGCTGAGGGAGATCATCGATGCCCTAATCTCATGCCTCAGTCCCTGCTTGAAGGTACGAGCCTGGAAGAATGGGTCCCGTACCATGTCCGTCGAATAGCGCGAGAGATCAGTAAATCTCACAGAGTACTGGGCGACCATCATGCTGCCCTGCCGCAGCTATAGAAGCTCCTGGATGCGCACCGCACAGAGGGTGGCTAGGACGAACTCTGAGCGGAAGAGGCTCTCAAAGTCCGTCCAGAGGAGTGATGCCTCATCGTTCACCTGGAGCATCAAGCTCCACCATCTTCCTGTTGCCGCGTGCAGGAGGCTCGCTGCGAGGATCACCATGAGGTCAGATGGTGTCCCCACTAACTTGAAAACTCGCACAACCACCTCCAGCCAATCCTCGGCTGCCTGAGGGTCCGTCTCCCCACGGAACCTGGGTGGTATTTGACACTGAAACTCATGCAGTGTACTAAGGTGACGTGCACTCTCAGTGGCTGGGGCTGGTAGCATCGGTGGCTCGGCAGGTAGAGGTACCGCTGGTGCCTCCGCTGTCAAAGGGCCCTGCACCGAGACCTCGTCACTCGGTGGGCTATCATCTCGCACAAAGCTCGGAACCCTAGATGGATGCCGTCGTGGGGCCATCCTGAAAAGAAACAGGCGTGCCACGGTCAATACAGTATACCTAGTGAGATGACACAAAGTAATCACAAAGAAAAATTTTGAAACACACATGCAATCAATGTTTTTGTGCATTGAGTCGAAAATCAGAAGTCAGGGTCCTGGTGTACGGATACGTCGACCGCCGCACCAACACTGGACTCCCTGGACTGATAACCACACTCAATACCCTTAACACTATTGCTTCACATAGAAGAAATATCAGAGTCCTGAGTTCTGCGGTAGAACCAAACTCCTCTGATACCAATTTTTCACAACCCATCCTCAGGGCCCGTGCCGTGACTACCCCAAGCCCGCCTCCCATAGGCCAGGGGCTGGCGACTAGCACCAAAGGCATAACCTCGACAAAAAGGGAAGGCATTGCCTTTATAAGTAAACAAACACTACAGAGTAATCCAGAAGATGTAAAAACTAAGTAAAACTAGGTACAAAAGTAAGTGTGGAAAGAAAATGGGCCAGAATACAAACCCAAACTGAAAGTAAAGTACAACTGGAAAGAAAGTACAACAACTGAAAGTAAAGCAGCAATGTCGAGTCATCCATTGGAAGTCCCACCAGAAGGGTGGGTACAGATGGCCTCCTCAGCTCCTCAGGTCCAGCCGTCCGCTCCGTGTACATCCGGCCCAGTGGTCCACTTCCAGGTACCGACCTGCTCCACAAGCCTCAACCACGATTAGCGCTGTCTGTCGTCTGCATCCAACACAATGTAGTGCGGGCATAGACCGTGCAGGGGTGAGTATACGCTACTCAATAGGGACCCCGAGACCCCCAAAGGTCTCCCCGAATCCACAAAGGATAATCCACAAAAGAAAGATAGAATCACTAAGTAACAAACAACACTACTTGGGTATATTCCCATACATATAACTAGGTCATCAATTCTAGTTCAGCTCCAACACCCAAGCCCAAGTTCGATCACGTCCACACAGGATAGTACAACCCAATCCACACAGGAAGCACAACACAATCCACATAGGAAAGAAAGTCAATAATATCGATGATAATGATTGAAAGTCAAGACTTATCTCACACAGGTATACTTCTTCGTAAGGTGATAGAGATGATCAGATGTAGCCACTGATTCATCTAAGGTGGGACCCACGTAGGATACAAAACCAGCTAAACTGTCAGACCCACATTGGATACAGACCAGCTACTCTGCCAGACCCACGTAGGATAGCAAGAACAGAGTCATCGCCGTCAAACCCACGGAGGATTTCAGTACGGTCTTCATCGCTGCCGAACCCACGGAGGATTTCAGTGCAGTCTTCATCGCCATTGAACCCACAGAGGATTTCAGTACGGTCTTCATTGCTGCCGAACCCACATAAGATTTCAGTGCAGTCTTCATCGCCGTCGAACCCACGGAGGATTTCAGTAAGGTCTTCATCACTGCCGAACCCACATAGGATTTCAGTGCAGTCTTCATCGCCGTCGAACCCACGGAGGATTTCAGTATGGTCTTCATCACTGCCGAACCCACATAGGATTTCAGTGCAGTCTTCATCGCAGTCGCAACCAGCTCTAGGGTTCCCGGACACAACATGATTGATTCCGGGAGGGTCCGCTCCACGAGGCAAGGGGTCGATACATCAACTGACACGTAGTCCTGAGTTTATGTATCTCAAAGTTCCATCTCGACAAGAAGAACTCAACGTGACAGACGATGCGTCAATCATACGCCCAGTCTGAGAGTTATTGGACTTTTCGTTCCAGGGGCCCGGTTGGTTTTTAAGTAAAAACCAACCCACCGCACTCCAACTGCGTCCAAACCTTGAGCGTAGTAAGTTAAAAGGTCCATCTCACTAAGATGAATTCAACAAATTCGACGGCACGTCAATCGGACGTCCGGAGCTCAAGTTATAAGCGTTTCCGCTCCGAAGGCTCGGTTGGTTTCGTGTTTGAACCAACCCGGACGTACCCAAAGTTCTCAGAAACCTTAAGTGTAATATACCAAAACAACTGTATCGATCAACGGATCTCATCGCAAATGACGGTGTGTCGATCAGAGGTCCGTAGCCCAAGATATGAGCGTTTGAACAGAACTATCCAGAAATAGGGGGTTTTGGGCCCAAACCGACCCGGCCCAAGACCCCCCTGGGTCGGCCTGAACCGGGTCAACCCAAATCGGGTTCGGGTCTGGCCCGGGGCGGCTCGACGTTGGCCGAGCGGACGCGCAAAGGGGGGTCGCTGCCCCCTTGATTGAAGCCACGACCCCGCGGGGGGGGGGGGGGGGCTCCATTCTGCCAACGGACGCGGCGCTAGGCGCCGCGTCTCCCCCGGGCCTCACACGGCCACTGGACCGGTCACCTGCCACTGCAGCTTCAGCCGCGGCTGTCCCTCCTTGTGGTGCGCTGGGATGCCGCCGCCTCCGACTGCCGCGCCGGCGACCCGCACCGCCGGTGTAGTGCGCGGGCCACCGGAGCTGCTCCGGTGGTCCGTTCTTGCTCCCATCTACGCCCGAGGTCGTCTCGGGACCCGTAGATTACTCCGATGGCCTCCAATCGCTCAACGGTCCCGTTTCATCATCGCCCAATGTTCCGTGCATCAAGAACAGAGAATCGATGGGTTTGGACTTGTTCGTTGGTCCGCACCCACCACGTTAGTGGTTCAAATGACTTTCAACAATTTAATCATATTACGAGGATATAATCAACATAAATTAAATTAAACCAAACCCCCTACCTCAAGGTGTTGTCGAACGAAGGTTCGTCGCGGGAAATAATCGTCACGGAAGACGGCGTCGCGGAACAAGGTTCCGTAAGTGTCGTCGGCGTCACGGAGAATAGAATCGTCGGCATCGCGGTACACGGCGTTGCGTCGTCGATCTTCGAGGATTCGACGTTCTTCTTCATCCTTCGTCGGAGGCCGGCATTCTTCTTCATCCTTCGTCGGAGGCCGGCATTCTTCGTCGGCGATGGTGCGTTCTTCGTGTTCTTCAAGGAGGAAGAAGAGGATTCCACGGCTTGAGAAATTCCTCTCCAATCCCTCTCGCACAACGAACCAACCAATAATAAAATAAGGTGTTGCGTTATTTTATTACTCATTCCAACTGTTTTTGAAAAACAAAATTAAACCACGATTTAATTATTGAGCATTGACCAATTAAAGATGCGTTTAATAATCCAATTAAACACGAGAGTTGAATTGACATTTAAGAGGGGGGTGCGGGTGAATTACCAAATTAATTTCACGTGGGAGGTAAAAAGGAAATAAAAGGGGTTGGGGATCATGTGGGCCCCACCTCACTAATATCCTACCTAGAAGTTAGGGTATTAGTAGGTCCCACTCCAACCACCATGCCTAGGTTATCATTAATTAGAATAAAAATAAAATTGTAGCACAATATTTTATTTTTATTCTTTAGTTAACCCAATTAATTAATAACCTCACCCAAGAAAACGCAACTCCAGAAAAGGTGTTCTTAAGAAATTACCAGTGCTGCGGTTCCATTGGTGCCTTCAAATTTCGATTCTGATCACCGGTTCAAAAGTTAGGAAAAACCACTTGTTCGTTCACTGAACGTACCCGATCTAAACTTTGGAACATGATTCCGGGCACACCGAGCCTCGAAATCAGGTGCCGTCAGAAACTGCATTCTTGTAAAATCCCAAAGAAAATTAAGAAAAAAATTTCCTTGAATTTTATGAGTCTTTACATAGTGTTGATAACAAGTTAATGTATCTACCACATATAGGTACTCTCCCAGGTCTATTACCCTTTTCAACTCCCTAAAAGCCTATATAATAATATTATTGACTCTTGCTCAATGTCCCATCCATTATCTCTATGTCATATATACAGCAAGTTAGACAATCCCATGAAAGATGAAACTTTCCATCACATGAGTAGAACCACCTATCCCTCTGCTGGCTGGACCCATCATGTGATCCCTAAAACACAAACCCTCTATTATGGTACCTCTTTCTGAAATTCATATCACATATAGGTCCTTGATACTAATGTCGAATCCAAGATTCCAAATTCTCTACTCTTGTGTGACCACTACCAGAAACCACTGTTTATGTCTACTCAACCAAGAAACTCTCAACCACTAAATCTAGCTCTAACGCCCCATTATTGGTAGTAATTCACAAAGTTATATCTCTTATTCATATTTCAAAAAGAATTCCTCACTCAAAAGAATGATCCCAAAATAACTAATCTTGTAACATATCACTTGAGTACTTAGAGTGGTTAGTGAAACTCATTGAATACTCAGCCACATTCATACTTCCCTACTGGAGCTACAGAAGCACCTGGATGTGTACATTCCTCAATGAAACTAGGTAGAACTCCTCTTTAAAAATTCACTCAATCTTTGAAAATTATAGATTAATCTCGTCCTACAACTAGGTTACTAAACATCAATGCTATTATATATATATCCCTAGATAAGGATCACTAAAAGAACCACAATATGATCTACCATTGTCCTAAAAGTATGGAAAAATCATGTCACCACCTCCCGCCAGTCCTCAATGACCTATGGGTCGGGATCAACTCAAAACATAAGGGGCCATTGTTGATGAAACTTATGAAGTGGGATATGACTATACACCTCATCATATAGAACTATGGATACGGTATTCTACTCAATAGTTGGTTGTATAATTGGTGCACCACCTGGAGGTAACACCTTTGGAACAGACCCCTGTATCGATGCCTCATCACAAAGGGGATTATCATTACGATCCTGATTGTGAATCCTATCTGGTATAAATCATGGAGGCATATTGAAAATAATAATATGTACAATGGTCAAAGAGTATATCAAGATATATGACTCAATAAGGGCATGGAAACCACAACCCATTCTTATATGAAGTGTGTACCATTTTTTCACTACAATAATTTTCCTCATGTATTGAGTTTCAAGGTAGGTGTTCAGAGTCTGGGTATATGTATGTGTCAGTCTCCGCACCAAATCTAGATTCCCTTTCCTAAAATATGAACTTGAAACACATATCATTATTTCCATAAACTAATATCATAGACTCAGGTCTTAAGGTTGAACTGAGTCTCATGATACCACTCATTCATGACCCATCCTAATGAGGCTTTCTCCATGACTCTCCAATCCTTCCCCATAATATAGTAGGGGATAGTGACTAGAGTAGAGTATGAATGTTACTAACATGGGAGGTAATAGCCTAAAGTACTTACACACACACACACAAACTCACACACACATATATATCTAAACCTATACAATTCTGAAATATAAAACAATTGATAAACCATGTGGTCATACATCTAAATCCCACAATTAGATTATGAAAACAACTAATGGAAAGCAAGAAGGTGCAAATAAAATCCCAGCATAAAGAGTCTAGAAAAAAATCTAACATGAAAGTAATAATGGGGACTGTATTCTAGATAATCACAAGAACAAACCTTGATTTATTTGGATCACTAAGAACCACATAGTCTTAGTCTATCTAGAACTCTATCAAGAGGTCAATCATTAGAAAAATACACGACACATGCTGGAAAATCCTATGTATATGTGAGTATAAAAATACCCAGGACACTCTGAAAACACGAAGCATATAAAAAATAATAACAATAGTCATATATACATATGTAAATTTCTACAACACATTGACCAAAATATCCAAATATACTAAAAAAAGTCACACAGTATCATGGTAATGTCACTACCATAATTACAGTCTTAGAATCATGTTAGAAGGATCCACATATCACTCATCTATGAGAACACGATCCACAAGTCAGATAGCACTGATAGCATATTCCCAATTTGTACTGGTCATCAGGTCCTACCATAAGAAGGATACACTTGATATCTGAATAGAATAATACAAAAATGAGGATCACCCCCAAGGACATGGGGTAAACCAAAAATTAAATTTGTAATAACCCATTATGTAGTGTATCCATTCTGGTGTAGTGTTGGTCACAACATTACCAATAACTCCACCTAAGGAAAGAATATAATATAGGATATCACTTCATCCCTAATTAAAGGATTCCAAAAAATCTAGCCAATAATTCATGTTCAAGGGAACCTTATCATAATTTTATGAAATAATTTTATATGAACCCACATGGAATAGATATAGGGATCCCATCCTAACAAATCATGTTCATGATAAAGAGAAAAAAGTCTTTATGCTAAATTTTAAGGGGTGTGTGGTGTATACTGGTAGTACATGGCATGTCCCTTTGACACCAGGTCTTTCTTATGTATCATGGAACATGCCCATGTCTGGGTTAATTTACATGGCGTTTATGTCCCCATGTACTTTGGACTATGTCCATGTACATGGCTATGATCGTGTACACCTAGCCTAGCCATGTCCGTGTTAGATTAAATGGTGTTTCTGTTCCTGTGTACTCTTTTCCATGTCCATGTGCCCACTAAGGTATATGCTAAGTTTCCAGGATGATTCACACACCATGTGATATTTAGCTTCACCTAGGAAACTCTATCATCACACCAAGGGTCCCACATGAATTGTAATATCTAATTACATGCCTTATGTTTTTGGATTTCCCAAAAATCCAAATCTATAACACACCTATTCTCCTACTCCTCCTGACTTTTATTCGATAGTACAACTTTCCAAAAAATGTGAATATACTTCTGTTGGGCCTCACCGTCATCACTCTCCATAATCTAGCCTTCAAAACTATTCATGAAATGCCCTATTGTGCCATATGTAGTCATTCCATAAATCTAAAATGAATGGGAATCATCAAATAGATCCCAATCCATCGTTTCCATTATCGTATAATGTTTCCATTATCAATCCAAGCCTGGAAATGTGGTATCAAACCATTTCTCTAAGAAATGGGTGTGCAAAAGTTGATTCATCGGTAATTATCAAACCATGGTCCAAGGGATTTTCCATGATGAATGAATAAATGGGGAAGAAATTCACAATCAATAACATGAGGAACCAACCTCATCCAATTTTTTTGTTTCCCAAGATTAATTTCTATTAGAACACTGAATAAATATATAATAAAATACTCACAAAAAAATTATCCAATTCCTAGATATATCTAACCCATACCAACAATACACATAATCACGATTTTTGATTGATTCCCATTTATTGTTGGAATAAATAAATGTGATGAAATCCAAATAAAAAAATGTACAACCTCAATTTGGATCGATCACTGATGTAGAATGAAGCCGGTTCATTGTCGTTGGCAATATCCTATGATTCCTTTTGCACACTGGTTTCCATTCATCTGATAGAGACCCTCCAATACTCTCTCGAATGGTTTTCCAATGGCTCTAGGGTTATGTGACTAACCCTACAAATATTCCATAACCATATAATTATATAATAATTAAACTACAAAGGGTAATTAAAATAACTAAATAAATAAATTTATTTTATTTTAAACATCTTCCAATGACTATGCCTCAACTTGAATGCCCGATGCATTCAAAGGTTATATCATTCCTAGGGTAAAAACCACACTCTAAACTCAATGAAGACCTCTAATTTTCAATACGATCTTCCTTTTATATGTTATTCCACTTTTTCATGGAAAATGGTCATGCGTTCATTTAATATATTTAATTTATTTCAATCCTTTATTTCGAGTACACTAGGCCTTCAAATCAAACTCTATCTTTGCACCTAGTCTTGAAAATAATTAATTCAATGTAAAAAAAACATGTAAATTCCAATTTATTACATTAACATTCCATTTATCATTCAATTTATTACGATCAATTTCCTCTATCATTCTCTATCATTATTTACACTTTTCATCCATGTCTATATCAATACTTTCCACTAATGTTCTTCTATATAGAAACCTAGTTATGTGTTATACATATTAAATTTTTACGTCACTTTTCTCTCTTATTAATGTGATATTTCATTAAACCTTTTCACGATGTTGGTGTTCAAAAAATGAATTTTTAAAACATTAAACCCTTATTTTATGAGTATAAGATCAAATTATAAGGACAAAATCTATTTAAGGGGGTAGAATTTAACACCATGAAGTTAAAAAAAAACTATATTAGAAACTATATTTGAAATTAAACACCAATATTAAACACCACATAAAAATATTTCATTAAATTTAATCCCTTTGATATCTTGTCGAACATACAACCCCAAGACTAAATGAATCGTAATATAGTATTCAATTATAAAATATCTATTAAATTAGTGGATATGAATAGTACTAACTATGATATTAAAATTATATGGTTTAAACATATAAAAACAAATTCATTGGTAAAATATTTATTATAATTAAAATAAGATTCATTTAAATAAAAGAAATGTTTGCTGAAAAACATTATTTTTTATAAGAGATGGTTTAATCCTGCTTGGAACACATAATTAACTTCTTTTACCACATTTAGAAAATTTAAGTGATAAAATTAACTTAATTTTTCAATTAATAATATAAATATTATCT
Source organism: Viscum album (assembly GCA_963277665.1). Lineage (NCBI taxonomy): Eukaryota > Viridiplantae > Streptophyta > Magnoliopsida > Santalales > Viscaceae > Viscum > Viscum album. Next base: position 449,935,538 of record OY728127.1, read on the forward strand.
TATTATGAAGTTAAAATATTTTTTTCGGTTAAATTTCATATTTCTATGAACAGTTAAAATACTATTTTGTATTAAAACATTATTTTTTCATTTAAATTATATAAAAAGTAAAAGTATATTTTAAATTGGTTTTAAAGTAAAAAAATACAGAAATTATATTTACATTTATCAAATTGTGTACATTTTGGACAACTTTATGTTCAATTTCAGATTTAAACCTTGCCATATATGTGATAATATTCTGTTTGAAAACCATCTTTTTATCATGTATGCAAGTTTTTCTTTAAATTTAATTTTTCCACCTATATGAATTTAATTTGGTAAAATATATTGAATATTTAAAATCATAATAAATTATACTATCTAATATGGTAAAAATAAAGTTAAAATATAAAAAATTTATTACCACGGTTATGATAAAAATGGATTTATCATGGGTAAACAAAAATAATAAGGGTTAAAATTACCAAAAAACATGCATAAAATTTATTTTTAAGATATATTTAAAAATTTTAAGGTCTATGTATCCATAATAATAATTTTTTTTACCCTTTTTAGGTAAAAAATGTGGGTACACCTTTTTCTTTTAAAAAAATTACAAGTGTACTACTCACCTCACTTACAAAAGGCCATACACTATCCTATCTTATTCACACCTCAAAACATTTTGGTTCAGTAAAAACCTATCCAAATCACTTATAAAAATAAACCACCTCATATTATAATCCATTTTTGGGTCATAAAAACATTATATTAATACTTTAATTCTAATCCCAATGAGGTGTCTTGAGAAGAGGAATAATTCCCAACATTGCGTGTTTGTTTTATTTATTCTTCAAACTCCTTAATCACATATTAATTTATGATTATATAATGAAAAAATTATATCCCATATATTGATATGTTATTTTTTTTATAGTCATGACTTATATCCATGTCTTATTCCGTCAAATGAGAAACAATTACATCACTCATCTATTCGGCGGACTACTGCCTTATGAACTGACGTTACATGTTTACTATCAACACCTCACATGGTTGGGTATTATGATATATACATATATATATATATATATTATATGTGATATTTATAATATAATTATACCTATATAGTAATTATATAACATAAACATTTTTAATTTTCATTCAATAGGGGATACGATTACGTCGCTCGTGTGTATGGTGGACTACTGATTCGTGAAGTGATGCTATTTATTTTTTCACTAACTATTTACACAGATGGTAATAAGGGTAAATTTACTGAATTTATGTCATATATATGAAATAATTATGATATTAATGACATATATGTCATTATTAAAAAATAATATATCAATTCTTTCTAACATTTTCACCCACAAAAAGATGATAACATTGTTTGTGTATATATGGACTACCGCCTTCACGAAGCGTTGTGAATCTCTACTAGTCACCAAAAAACATGGATTATAAGTATATTTAAAGAGATAATATATTATTTATTATATTATTATCAATATTTAATGATAAAATATTACTTACCTACTTTTTATAAGGATCATTGATAAATGAAAACGTTACTCATGCATATATATGGCATACCTTCCACATGATCGTTACATAGTTTATTTATCAAAATAATCTTCCATGATTGGTATTAAACATATAATTGATGTATAAATATGATAATTATATCATTATTATTATTTTATACATTGTGGAACAATATATTATTCACAAGAACCGAAACATTCACGAAAAAGCATGATGAGAAAGCAATGCAATTAACACCCGAAATAATGAAAATACTTTAATATTATTAATGAATAAGATATGTTATAAAATAATAATATATTATGTTATAAATATTAATATGGTATTTTAATAATTTAATAAAAAAGTTAAAAACTACTATACAGGAGGTTAATGTGTGCTAAACTAAAAGGAAGGGTGATGTAATGGACTTCGTCTCAATTTCCCTTTATTGAGGAATATTTTACTATTATTCACCTAATTTCATTTATATAGTGTTAATACTAACCCTTTTTATTATAATATAATGAATCCTTAATAATTATAGGTATTTTATGTTTCCATTTAAATTATTTCAAACAATGGGATTTGATATAACTTAAATTATTTTCATTGGGTTTTATTAATTATTCATTGTATTTTATATTCTAATATTATATGGGTAATTAAATTTGATTATAATATTTTTTATTTACACTTTATTTGTTCTTATTGACATTTGAAAAACATAATTGAATGATTAATTAATTCTCACTTAAAAAGTATGATATTTTAAAGGCTTTATTTAACAATATCATTCTAATCAAGATTGTTTATTCTCAAATTTTAGTTGAATAAAATTATATGATTATTTTATAACAATCCCATTAAATTTTATCTTTATATATATATATATTGATGATGTTTTCAATTAGTAGTACCATTTTACATAATATTGTACCAAAAATTATTGAGAAAAAGTTTTTACTAAAATTCCACTTAATTTATCTCTTCAATCAAAAATACTTTTTGTCCAAAACCTTGATTTCTAAAAATGTTTTCATTTTTTTAACAATATTAAATATTATTTGTTAAATAAATTTTTACAAATGTTTTAATTTTATACATAATTTTTGAAATAGAATATTCATTTCATTTTCTAAAAAAATGCCCATTTGGATTTACTAAAAATGTGAAAGGAATCTTTGTTTTAATGTTTATGGGATGTACATAATTTTACACCATCATTACTACTCAATGTTTTTAATATTACTTTATATTTTTATAAGTTTATTTTCAATGAAATTTATTTTCAAAATTATTTCAAATTTTTTATTTTTTAAAGGTTATTTTGAAAATCAAAAGTATATTTTCCTTATAAATGGGTTTTAAATATATTTTTATAGTATTTCTACTTTTCAAAAATAGAAACCCTTTATTTTATATATTCTCTACTGGGGATATGTTGTATTGATACTATCCTTATTCTTCATGTATATGGTTTTTGATTATTTTAACTAAGGAAAGTATTGAAATTCAATTCCTTGATTCATTTTTTTGTATTCATTAACATTCCATTGAAATATTCACTTTACTTTGATCATTGGACATTAAATTTCCCCCAAATATCCATATTATATATCTGGAATATGTAATTTATTGTGTTTTATATCATTTATACATATAGTGTTATATATTGAAATTTATTTTTTATCTAGGAAAATATTGATAAATCTACATTCTTTAATCAATACAGATATTTGATGATAGGACATATTATTCATGAATTAAATTCATTATTAAACATATGATAAATACTTTGGATCTAAAATGTTGGGTGGGGTGTATAATCGTATAACCCCTCGATATGTTGGTAGTATCATGAGATGAATTAGTAAGATAACATTAAATGGGTTTCTACCTGTATTTTTAAACCATCTTATGAATAATTTTGATTATAGAGGTATCATGTTCTTGAGAACATGATATCCAATTATTAAGCATTCCTTTTATTAAGAATTTAGTTATTATTATCCATGAGATTTTCATAATTATATTATCTCTGGATTCATTTAATTATCAATTATTAATTAAAAGAAACATGTTTTTAATTATTTACCTTTCCATATTTATTATACTTTATCCAGTTATGATAGTCATGTTATAGATTAACTAGATTGTGATTTCTGTTAATTACCATTCCATATTGATTATTTATTATCCATTTATAAGAGTCAATTAATTGTTTAAATGGAATGTTTGTTTAGTTAGTTACCTTTTTATATTGATTATTCCATATCCTATTATGATATTCAAGATATGTGGATGGAAGGTTTGTTCAATTATTTATTTTTCCATGTTTATTATGTTTATTTATTCACAATAGATTTTTTTTCTACTTAAACCTTACTAATAATTTGAGCTCAACCTTATTTTGATTCCTTTACATAGAATCCATCAAGTGTAATTTTTTTGATATAAAAGGGAATTATAGATTGAATGATGTTATTCTCAAAAAAATTATGTTGTAATTTGTGTTTTCAAATTTAATATTGAAATTAAATATTAGTCAAGTTTATCGAGACTACTAAACTATTTGGCCCTTCACGACACATTTCCTTGAATCTTATAACAATATAATAAATTAATACATTTTTTCCGGTTACTGGAGTGAGGTTCATTACAATTTACCATAACTATAACACTTTCTTAATATTTCTATTTTTTATTAGGGTAACTATTTTTAAACATCAGTAATTAATTTTGATAACTAAAATTAATATTGAAATTTTTTTCTTGATTGAAACTTCTTATTTAAATTTTGAAAATAATTTTTATTATAAAATTTCAAAATGATTCAAAATTTATTCTTAAAAAATACAAACTTAATCTCTTAAAAATAGTATCTAGAAAAAATGGGGTTTCAACTATAATGTTATATATAAGGAAAAATTATCACTATGATTGATTTTAACAACATAAATTGTTTTATTATTAATCTTATTAATGGAATGAGGCCTTTAAGGGAAGAAAAAACTGAATCTACCCAGGAAAATATTTTATTCATAGAGAAAACTGAAAATAATTTATATTAATCTAAATTTTTTAATTAGTTCTAAAAAGGGTTCACTTGGTATTTATAAGCTCAAAGAATATATTAAAATGCATAATTTTAATCCATAAATATTTATTTTATTACTTAAAAGGGTTTTTAAACTTTTAGTTTATTCTTATAGAGTAATAAAATCACATAAAATATATTTTGAACTAAAAAAATATATTTCTGATAAAAAATTCAAGAATTCATAATAAGTAATTTTTTAGGTGAAGAGTTAAAAAATGAATTTTATTTTAAAAAATTAACAATTTATATTTTAAATATTATTTTTTAAATAAGGTACTATATAATTAATATGGATTTTATTATAACCTTATCAATATTAACTCATATAAATTATTTATTGTCTAAAGGTATATAAGGATATAGGCCTTTCATACATAGAAATTAAATATTTTAAATGAATATTCATTAAATTATACAAACATAAGCTTATGAACTATAATATTTTAGTACCTATGGAAACTTGGAATGAAATCCTCTAAATTAAAAAAATATCCTCAATGAATACCAAAAAGATATTCCCATTAATTACTCTTTATTGATATACCATACTTAAAATATTTCCTCATAACCTAGGGGAAATGAAACATTAGATGGGGTAATATCATATGCTCAGTAAGGTTAATAAAGGGAGATATATAAGCATAACATGAACATAAGGTTATGATAACAAGATCATAATATTTGAAAACCATTCCCTGTATATCAATTATAAAAATCATTATACATTGCATAAATATTGGTAGTTCACAAGACATAAATCATAAGGAAATCAATGAATATGAGCCCTAGGAATGTAACATTGGCATAATGGATTTGTTTCATAAAAATCATCTTATGAAATTGTGAACATATATTAATAGAAACATGTTCACTCATTAAGCTAAGGACTTGAAATAAGGCCCTCAAATAATCTTATGGAATTGCAACCAGATCTATGCATAACATTATAAAAATGAAAGCTATATCTATGCATAAAATTTTGAACATGTAATCTAGTTCATGAATGAAATTGTGATCATGTAATCAGAATCACACATAACATTACAGAAATGAAATAAAGGTATACTATAATAGAAAAATTCCCTTACTAGAAAAGTTTACTCTTTATTCCAATCCTATCTATCTTATGGGATATAAATCGTTACACAATTCATTTTAGGGGGATATAGGTCTTAATTTTATTCAGTTATAACATAACCATTTTCATTGGTTATAAATTTACCAATATTTTTATTTATAACATATCAAACATCACATAATGAAAATCATACATATGTGTGCTATAATATCATAAAAAATTCATCATATTAGAACTTGTGAAATTAAATGGATTTATAAAAATTTCATCATAATATAACCTGTGAAAAATAAATAGGTTTCATAATCATTTAATCTTTTCATCAAAGCATAAACTTTGGAAAAAATGGGATTTATATGCATTTTATTATGGTATAACTCATGAAAGAGAAATTGGTTTCTTTAAAATATTGTCATAATAAATATTAACTATTCAAATAAAAAATAAGAATGGTATCTTTCAATCATATCCCAATTAAAGCATAAATAAACTCAAATAATGTTATCTTATATGGAAAATAATTTTGAAATACTGCTTGCAACATTTTTTTGAGGAAAATTGATTTTCATTAAAAATAAATTTTTAAAAAATATAACATTATGAATATCATTTTATTTGAAAATAACTTTGAAAACATATAAAATATTCTTTTAAAATAATTTTTTATTTATTAAGAAAAATATCCTTTCCAATTTGAAAAATTATTTTTTAAAAATAAAATAATTTCTATATATTTTTCAATTCAAAATTATTTATTTCAAATATACAAATTTCAAAAATATTAAGGAAATCATTTTCTTTGAAAACAACTTTTAAATTTTTTTAGGTAATCTCGAAATCATTGATCATTCATGACAACAAGAAATATTGTTCATGTATTTCATGATGAAAAACAAATATTCATTTCATATTTTCGATAAAATCCAAACTTCCATTATTTTGGAAAACAATAAGAAGATTACTTTTAAAAAATTAAAAATATAAAACATGGGTAAAAATGTCTTTTAAAATTAATAAGATAATAATTTTTTTGAGACTTTTTAAAAAATATGATTTTGTAAGAAAAGGAGTTTTTGACTGAAAAGGAAAATACAGTCTCATTTTATTAAAAACAATTATCAATTATATTAAGTACCAAATAATGAAAAATTGTACTATTACTTGAAAATATCAGGAATAACCAATGGAGAAAAAAATTCATGAGATTCTTGAGATATGGATCATAATATTTTATCATCAGAGACAAAAGCATAAACAATCCCAATAAATGATGAGATTTTAATATAAAATCATTACCACTTTGATAACATTGAGTTGTAAGCCCCATTAAGGAATAACATAAAAAGGAACATAAAATATCATGAGGATAATAAATTAATATAATTAAAATTCAAAGGGTATGTATATACACCATGTAAAATAATATAGGTGTATAATATAACCTACATCATGAAGAAGGAAAATTGTGACAAAAATACCTTACTGCTTGAGTAACTTTTGAATCATAAGACCTGTGAAAAAAAACATAAATATAAATATTAATTATAATGAAATTATGTATATTAATGATATATCATTACATATGGTAGTATATACACAACACAAAATAAATGAGTGGGGAATATAGAATAAGCCTCTCAGAAATAAAAGTGAAACTAGAAATCCCCTTACTAAAAGTCTTGACTTCCATCGTAATTATTAAAGCCTCCAATATAATAAATTTATGTTTATTATAAATCTATTAAATAATCATTTTCATATATATCATACCATATATGAATTTTTAATTACACTTTATTACACATTTATTAACAATTACATGCTAAGATTATGTTTCACATAATAACCATTTTATTTTTCATATATGTTTTGATTTGTAATATTTATTATCCCATTACTTTGATCATGGTTCCATAATAACCATATTTATAAAAATGATATAAATATAATATACATTTAGTATATTTCTGGGGTACTATAGCAATATTATAGCAGGTACTGTAGTAGTACTATACACTATGCAGGTACTGTATCAGATTTGTACACTTTTACAGGTACTGTAGCAGAATTGTACACTATACGGGTATTGTAGTAGGAACTGTAGCAGGTACTGTTTAGTACTGTAGTGGCTTGAACTATTCACCTTGGGCCACCAGTTTGGTCTAGGAGGCCTTAAGGATTTCGGGAAACCCAAGCCTTCAGGTCAGTAGGGCTTTCGGGCCACATTTAAGGCCTTCGGGCCACCTCAAGGCCTTCGGGCCACATGCAGTTTCCCCAGACACACTACAAAAAAGAAGCAGCCCCAAAAGAGGATTCATAGCAGGTTCACTCACCAGAGCAGAGAAAAATGGATTTGTCAGAATGAGAGGGTATGGCTATGCCATTGGGACAAGCCTGTGCTTGCATTGGAATCCTAGCTAGATGTCCATGTGAATGTGGAGAGCTACTATCATGATACAGATGCTGGGGAGGGGAAGTTCCTTGTAGATAGTCTGTTTGAATTCCCTAAGACCTTCAGGTCATGTAATCTCCTAAGCCTACAGGCCTTGTAATCTCTGAGCCTACGGGCCTTGTAAGGGTTCCCCCTCATCCCTTGAAAGGTGGGTTATCAAAAATCAATAAAAATGAAGGCCTTCGGGCTATTCGGTCTATAGTGATAGAAAATGAAATACATCGTTCACAGAGACAGTATGCCATACGTACGTATGAACACTGTTTTTTTAAATTTTTCTATCACTTTAAAAGTTATAAAATTAAATGATATATATTTCCATTAAATAATCTTGGTTATTTTATATATATCAAAATATTTTATTAAAAACATTTTTAATACATTCTATATAAAGTATGAATGAATCACATTGCTTCACGAGGCAGTAGTTCACTGTACACATGGGTTACATTATCATATTACCATAAAATGGAAAACATGAAGGTATGTGTGATATAAAAATTATAAAATCATAATAAAATAATAAATATAATATATAAACAATAAATTCATCATTAATTCCAACAATAAAAATATATCAGTATATAGAATATATAATTCTTATTATATAATCGTAGTATAATAATAATTTAATGGTGTGGAGGAATAAATAAGATAAAAACGCTCGTTGATGAATGTTACCTCTTCTTCGGGTATCCTTCTTTTTCACCAAAAGGATTCACAGGTGGATTTATGAAAAAAATAAGTATTATAGGATGAGAGGAGGGAATTTTTTAAGTGATTTAAATAGTTCTTGGATGATAAAAAGTGCTTGATATGTGTGATGATGAGAGAAGAGAGTGTTTCCTTTTATAAGTGGGGGAGATGACACACTTGGTATTTTTGAAACATAATAAGTGATCCCACATTTAAATGTGTCACAATGGTAAACATTAATCCATAATAAATCATTATATTTGAAATAGTATAAATATGTATATAAAATAATTTTTATACAAGTGTATAGGTCATTTTTAGCTTTATTTTTTTTTCAGTTTAACCGCATTGTAAACCCATTTTTACCTTAACCGTGAAAATTAATTTTTACTTCATTCACAAATCATTTTAATAAAAAATTATGTTTACCATTTTATAAATTATATATTATTCTTAATCTAATTATGTAATCCATTTTCTAATATTCTATATGCATAAGTGAAAAAATGTAATTTAAAATTAATCTCATAGACGCAATAAGAAAGTGGGTTTTTATAGAGAAAAAAGTTCAAAAGAATGAAATGTCATTATATGAAAATTCAATATCTAATTGATTCAAATGACATAAATTTATTTAATTGATATAAAAATTTACTATTTTTCCCTTAAAACCAATTTAGAATAAAATTTCACATTATAATAAAATTAAATGAAAAGGAAGTTTTCAATTAAAATTATGTTTTTTCACTATTCATCAAAAAATGAAACTTTTTAGAAGAATACAAAATATTCACCCCAAAATATTTTTGACATTATGATTTTAAAAATTAATATTTTTTTATTAAATTAATTCTATAAAATTTTTAAAAATTAATTTTATTATAACTGCATAAAAGTTTCCAAATCATCTTTTTATAAAAAAATATTTTTTAAATGAACAGTTGGATTAATTATTATTTATTGTCTAGAAAACATATTAGATGAATTTAATTTTTTTTGAATATTGAATATTTAATCTTAATTAAAATCATTAACAAAATTTTATTTTGATTATTTATGAGAATAAAACACATTTGTGTGCATAAAAATATATTTTTTGAGAATGATTTCCTTTTATTTTTGAAAGGGTTTTATTTCCATTTTTTATTAACTAGTCAACAATGAATTAATTTTACATGCATGTGTAAACCATATTTTCATAATTAAATTAATCTTATTCATAACTTCCATTATAATGTTTATGTGACAACTATCATATTAAATAGTAATATTTTAATAATTTTTCATGTTTAATTTAAACTTAGTATTGAGTGTAATGAAAACCAATCTTGGTATTTCATATAATTAAATCCAGTATCAATTTCTAATTTAACTTAACCAAAACATAGTATTCCTTATAAATAAAAATTTCAAAAATATGTAATTAATTTTAAAATAAAATATTCCATAAAATCTCGAGGTGTTACATTTTACCCACCATATAATGAATTTCCCCATAAAAATTCATCAATTTGGTATAAAAAACTAAGGATACTTCTACCTCATTACATCCATATGTTCACAAGTATATTTGTAAAGTTTATGGTGTTTCTACAAAACATTTACATGGTGATTAGTCTTGTTTCATAGAACCATCTCAATTTGATCCAAAATCTCTATCAGTCATACCTCATAAGAAATATCATGCCCCAGTGGTATGACATATGAGTTCAGTACATGTGATGGATTAGGTATGTACTTTATTAGGAGTGATACGTGGAAGATATCATGAACTTGAGAGAGTTTCAATGGATATTCTAAATGACAACCTACTATCCCAATATGATTAGTTGTTTTAATGGGACCTATATACTTAAGGATTAGAATTTTCCTCATTTCTTCTATACGGAATTTACCAACATAATATTCTAGATTGCATCAATTATTATCATCATAACATATTTGTAATATTTTTTCAATCCTTATATGTTGTTGAATTACTTTAAAATTCTCTACCATCTCATAAACTTTATATAGCCCCAATAACTTTATTTCTAAAAAATCATTCTAGTATGTTAGAGTTATAAACTTCCTTCCATAAAGGGCTTCATAAAGTGTCATCTAAATGATCAAGTGAAAGATATTATTTTATAAAAAATAATCATTTGAAAGTTGTTTATCTGAACCAGTTTTTAAATCCATAAGAAAATATCTAAGATAATCCTTTAATCATATGTTTGCAAGTTGTATTGGAATTCATCCTCAAATAAATTTTCCCCATATATAATACCATAGGTCTTAATTTCCATATATTTCTCTTAAAATATCTTTATTCTCAATACACTCCCATCACATATAACATGAAAAAGAGGTTTCTATATATCTAAACTTATGAATAACCTTAAATTCATAATCCCATGATAGTGTCCATAACTCTCAAGCTAATCATAGATAGAGACATATATGATTCCAAAATATAATTCACCCTTTATTCCTTAAATAATCTATTATCTTATAAAAAACATTATCATTGGAAACATGTGTTTATCCTTGTATTTATAGAATATAAAATGTGGGTTTTTTATTCTAGAATCCATGTATTGGGAGATAATCTCATGAAATTTCCCTTTAGGAGGAACAATATTATTTTTATAGGGATCATTCATACAAAATATGACAATAAATTCAAATCTATTAAGGGGGGATAAGTGTTACCTAATTATAATAATTCAATTCATCCATTATGATTTCATAAGCTTCACAATTTTCATTTATCTTTAGAGGTTTTTTTATCTTTTCATATATATTATCCCTTGGATTGGGAAATTAATTCTCATAATGCTCAAACTCCTTACACTTGAAACACTAAAGTGTGGGTGGTTCATTTTTTTGATCTCTCTCTCCCTTAGTTTCATTAATTGGAACTTTTTACATGGATTATACATTATTTTTCTTGATGGATAAGCTTACCATACTTGAATCCACTTATTGATCCTTTTAGGAACTCACCTAAGTGATCCTTCCCATAGTTTTAGAATGTGGTATTTTGAAACCTTTTCTTCCCTCCATGTAATATATCAATGGATTTTCCATGGAACCCCATTTTTATTTTGTTATCACCAAAACCAAGAGGGTTTCCAACTTCCATTTTAACTTTTAGTTCACATAGAATGAATTCTTAATATAATCCAACATACCTTAAGGAAAACACCCTTCAGAGATTTGGTTTAAATCAATTGAAGAATCAGATAACCTTACTTTTAGGATAAATTATAATACCTAAATAGTACCTTGCAAGTATAGTAAAAAATTATTCACAAGAACCAATAGATTCCTCATCCTTTTAATAAGCTCAAGGAATTACTTCTCCATTTTTATATAAATAATATGAGGAAATTAATTATTAGAAAATAATCTTCTAAACTCATCACACATCTTAGAGTCATCTTCTTATCATTATCACATACTCCTAATAATATTCCCCAATTGATATACCTCACCTTACACAAGGTAGAAAACCAAAGTAAATTTTGCATGCTTTGAACATGAGATAATATAAAATATCATTTTAGTGTAACTAGTCCATTTATCAGTAATTAAAAGATCAATGGAACCACTAAAAGAAGGTGGGATTTTCCCCATAAATGAATCAAAAATTTTTATTCACTTTGTTTCTCATTTGGATGTTCACCATGATTCATTACTTAAGAAATTTTTGAGATCATAACAATGAGTTTTATCCTTTCAATTCCCATAACATTAAATTTATCAGGAGGAAAATATTTTCATTTTCCATTTCATTCCTCATTTACAAAGTTCCTTCAAGATCTAACCATTTACTAAAAAAAATCATAATACGAGAAACACGAATCATAGCAGGTAATCACATAATCATGAGAAATCACATATTCAGTGTCTAAATAATTACATATTTTTTCAATATGTGGAACCTTTGACTTAATATGGGCTATTCATGATAATTATATATTTAAATCCATAATTATGGTTTGTAACGAGTGTTTTAATATCCAAATAATATCCCCAAGAGTGTCAAAACATTTTGAATCATGTCTAGTTGTCATGTACTAGTTCCTGATTAATTCTATCTCAATATGGTTCTTTTGAGGTTGTTACCCCTAGGTACATCTATGATTGATCCACATCTAATTGTAGTACCAAGAAAAAGATTTATTTCTAGGAAACCACTCACACTTTCCTTTAACAAAATTCTTGGAATTTTTCTTATACATTAAAACATTAATAGATTTATCCTTAAAAATTTCTATATGGATCTCATTAAGGTTCCCTCATCCTAATTCAAAATTGTTAACTAAAAAATTCCTTTGATTCCAACTACAGTTACCCAGGCTTCTCATACATGGATATTACCCAGTTTAGATAAATATTCATTATATTATAGAAAAAAATTCCCATGGGCCATAATATTATAGTTCCTTTGGGAACTTGAAACATAATCTTCTTATTTCCTGAATGATATTTAATGGATCCCATAATGATCTTCCCATTTAGTACACTTCATAAATATACCCATCATAAAACCTTTCTTCATTACCCAAGGGAAAGGAGATATAATAAAGGGTGATCTTATATGCTCATTAAGGGTAAAAAAGGGAGATACATAATCATAACTTGAACATAAGGGTATGAGTACATGATCATAAAGATTGGAAAACCTACCCTGCATATCAAACATCATAATCATGAGTCATGGAATAAAAATTGTAAGTTTATAAGACATGAATCTTAAGGAAATCAATAAACATGATCCATGGGAGAATAACATTGGAAAAAGGAATGGAGTTTTTTATACTCATCATCTTATAAAATTTTAAACACATATAAATAGAAATAGGTTCACTCATTATATTAAGGACATGGAATTCAACCCTCATATAAACTTATGGATATGAAACTAGGTCCATGCATAACACTATGGACATGAAAGAAATATCCAAACATAACATTATGAACATGTAATCAGGTTCATTCATGAAATATTGAACATGTATTTGGGTTCATAGATACCATTATAGACATGAAAGACATGAAAGACCTGATCATTCAACAAATCATAGTAGTCAAGGTTCACTCCAAAAAATATCACAACAGACGAATTCCATTATAGAACCAAGTTCACTCTTTGTTCCAATACTCTACATATCTTGATATATAAATCTTTACCTATTTCATTGGAGAGATATATTGGTACCAACCTTCTTTTATTATAACTTATCTACCTTCCTTGGTTATAACATAACCACTTTCATTGGTTATAACATAACCATTGCTACATAATGAAAATAATACATATGCATGTCACAATATCAAAAAACATTTATCATATCCAAATTTATGAAATGAAATGGGTTTCATAAAAATTTCATCATAACATATCCTATTGAAAATAAATAGGATTCATAATCATTTCAACATTTTATTAAAGAATAAACTTTGAAAAAAGTATCAATTTTCATAAGCATTTTATCAGGTCATAACTTGTGGAATATAAACAAGATTCATAAACATATTATCATCATAAACATAAAAAATTCATGAAATAAAAAGAATGGTATTCCTCAATCATATCTTGAGTAAATAATAAGTAACCAAAAATAATATCATCTAAGATGGAAAATAATTTTGAATGAATACTTTGGACATTTCTTAAGAAAAATAGATTTTATTTAAAAACCAATTTTTAAAACAATTTTTTTACAATGAATATTTTTTTAAATAACCTTGAATACATATAAAGGAATATTTTAAAAATCATTTAAAAAATTTCTTGAGGAAAATATAATTTCTACTTTGATTTTTTTCAAAACATAATACACATTCAAAATACTTTTCACCTTGAAATCATTTATTTAAAATTTAAATATTTCCAAAATAGTAATGCAAGAATTTTCATTGAAAATATCATTGAAAAATTGAATTATATTCTTGAAATAATTGATATTTCATGATAGTGCGAAATATTTTCCATGTTGTACATGTTATAAATGAAGTTTATTTTCACATTTTTGGTAAAAATCAAACAAATATTATTTTGGAAAATGACATGAAGGTTGCTTTCAAAAAAATTATAAAAATTCATAATAGGGTAAAAATTTATTTTCAAAATCATAATATAATAGTGAAAAAATGAAACATTTTTAGAAAACATGGTTTCTAAAGAAAACATATTTTCAATCAAAGAAAGAAAAAAAGTTAGGTTTTATTAAAAAATTATCACGACCCGTCCCGGTGGGGCCCGCACCGCGACTCCACAAGCCCGCCTTCAATAGGCCAGAGGCTGGTGACTAGAACCAAGTAGGAATATTACTAACATAGGAGGCATTTCTTGAGTACCTGTACACACACACACATCTCCAAGCCCACAATGCTGAAATGTAAAAACTACTAGGGAACAAAATGCATGAATACAACTAAACCCAACCAACAGAGTATGACGGAAAGTAAAGTACTGAAACTAAACTGGGCCAGAATATAAGCCCACAAAAAAAAAGTCTGAAAACTACAAAGTCCAACCTGTAAACACAAAGATGTATTGGGAATGCTTCTTGTAGCTGTAGGATCACCTCAGCCTGTAGGGAACTCAGAAAGCTCAGACATGTACTGGTTCGCCCAGGAATCTGTCAAAAGGCTACTCGTCTTCACAAGACATGACACGTGTGGGAAAAGCCCGTGCAGGGGTGAGTATAACAATACTCAGTAGAGGAATCTGAAAACCACAAAGCAACACACAAAGGAAAGGTACAGTAAACTCTACACAATATATTTCTACTGAACATATAACAAGAGAACACAATAAATATCCATATATACTCAAAACCCAAACCCCCAGTCTAGGGACAAGTCTCACAACCGCATACCCCCTCCAGGGATTCAGTTCATAGATTCCATGAAGCACTCATTTGGGAGAACTCAATCCATGAGTTTGATAGCTCTGATGACGTCCGTCTGAGAAGTAATGTCTGTCGGGAAAGGTCATCAGAGATAAATACACTCATTCCGGGAGAACACACTCCTGAGTGGGAAAGATCACGATACACAGATGAGGATCACTGCCAGGGCCTTGGTGGATACTGCGACTCATCCATATTAACCTTCTTGGTAGAGGATCAAAATCTTGTAGAGTTAGTCACGTCGATTCCTGACTCTACCAAGGGTCAAGAATGGATAGAGGATCTTGCTTCGGGCCTCTTAGAGGGATACCTAACTCGATCTCGGAAATTCATGCTGAAGGGATCATAATCCTGTAGTAGGAAACGATACCTGACCTTCAGGGGAATGAGAAAAAGGGGCACTAACCCAAACAAAACATGTCTAAGATATGGTGGACAAGAAGATCAATCCATGTACTAAAAAGTACATGACATGTAAAAGTGTTACACACCGTGTCTTCTGACCCTGGGTACAACCCGTGTACAATGGCTTGTGTCGTAAAGCTGGTCATGTAAAACAAAACTACACGACATGTAAAAATGATCACACGCCATGTCCAAGTATTTGGAGGCTACCCCGTGTATGCTTTCCATGTGCCCGTACACAGTCTCAACCCATGTACGACAACCCGAGTAATCGATACATGGGGTGACCCGCGTTATTGGCCTCTCTTGGCTATATGGTGGAGTACATGGCCTTGTACTCCACCTCGTGTCCGTGTATCCCCTGGATACATACCGAGTCCCACATAGTCTCCTCTTCCATGCTGTGTAGGGTTTACACGCCGTGTATTTGAAGCTTTGTAGTCCATCCTGTGTTCGTGTACTTCCCAGAATACACGCCGAGTCCCGCGTAGTCACCTGTTCCATGCCACATAGGGTTTAAACACTATGTCTTCAAAGCTTCGTAGTTCATCCCATGTCCATGTACTTCCCAGAATACACGATGAGCTTCAGGGAAGGTCCAATACACTGTGTGACTAGGGTCACACAACTTGTGTTAACTGTCTGACACCCGAAACCCTAGACACCACTAAGCCGGTCCACATGCTGTGTTCATCGGGATACATGCCGTGTATTGCAGAAATTTCCAGAAATGACACTTCTCGCCGGCGCTCCTCCCGTGGTGTTCCATTCTTTGATCCGTCCATCTGATCACCCCAAAACTCCAGATTATAGGTCACCCCAATCCTGAAAAGCCATTTCCATTGCTTTCAGACCTCTGATCGGCTCTAAAAATGCATGTTAATCCACCCGCACAAAAGACGCTCGAAGAACGGTATCTCCCAATCCAATCTTATTCATTTTCCACCATCATTGTCACACCTTATATAGGTCATTGTGATGTTGTATCTTCAAGTTGGGATCATTGAATCTCAAAACAGATGCACATCGATCCGTTGTTCGTCGCCCCACAAAGAACGCAAAAAACAAGAAGAAAAGAGGAAGAAATACAATAAACCAAAATGAGGAACAAAGCTCCACCACTGTTCATCACAACATTGATCCGATCCCATTATAAGGATTACACAAGGTGAATCAAAATGATAATACAAAAATTATCACAATTAAAATCCCCAAATCAAACCCCGAAAGAAATGGAAAATAGCACCCTCCCGCAAGAACAAACGATCCGCGGATCAAAATGTTTGTGGTTGATCCACGTTCATCGTTAAGTCCAAAAACTGGGAAATAAGAATAAAAAAACAACCCCTACCTCAATCCAGTTGAAGAACGATTGCTACATTGTGTTCGTCGGTGAGGCTCATCGGATCCGAGATGTGTTGTTGTCGTCCGCCAACGAGTTCTCCTCCA
Source organism: Viscum album (assembly GCA_963277665.1). Classification (NCBI taxonomy): domain Eukaryota; kingdom Viridiplantae; phylum Streptophyta; class Magnoliopsida; order Santalales; family Viscaceae; genus Viscum; species Viscum album. The sequence goes on from OY728127.1 coordinate 449,953,141, forward strand.
AATATACAAGAGTCTCTCTACCAATTTTTTAGGGTTATGAGGATAACCCTATGAAATATCCACAAGAAAATATTTAAAAAGGGAGGAATTAGGTCACTGCACAAAAAGTAAACTTTTAAATAAAATAAATTATTATTTTATTTTATTTCCATTAAACGTCAAAAAACTTACTCTCGCAGCTGACCCGTGCCGATTGAAGTTAGGCCCCACCTAAGGTAAAGTTGCAGCTCTAAATGCAATGGTTCCCCCAGATTTATGATCCAGGAACACATTTAAAAGATATTCCATTTTTTTAGGAAAACCTCTCACGCGCACTGTTTAAAGGTTCAATTTATTTAAAACATTTATTTCGGGCACTCCGGGCCTCAGAATCACATGTCATCGATAGGTATGGTATCGTAATAATAATTACATATAATATTTTAAAATAATACATATAAAATACAAGACATTACATTCTCCCCACCTTGAGGCTTTGCATCCTCAAAAAGACAAAACAAAGGCTACTAAAAAAGATGTGGGTACTGAGCATGGATCTGAGCCTCCCGCTCACACATTCTCTCCTGAGGATTCACATGCTGCCACTGGACGTGCACTAAGGGAATTGATCGCCCATGAAGGATCCTCTCCTACCGATCCTCGATCTCCACTGGGTACTCAGCAAAGGTCACTCTATCCTCAATTTTCAGCTCGCCCCAGTCAATGATGTACGATGGGTCATGCACATACCTCCTCAGCTGTTAATGTGGAAGACATCATGTACCTGATGCAACTGTGGTGGAAGAGCTTGGTGGTATTCCACCTCACCAACTCCACGTAGTATTTGGAAATCTCCTATGAAACTTGGAGATAGCTTGCCTCCCTAATCAAATCTCCACAACCCTTATCAAGGTGAGACCGAAAGAAATATGTGGTCTCTCTCTTCGAACTCTAGAGGTCTCCATCGTCTGTTAGCATAAGACTACCTTTGGCTCTGTGCAGTCTTCATCTGCTCTCGGATGATCTACACCTTCTTGGTGGTAGCTCTCACCAACTCTAGACCCATGAGTGCTGACTATCCGGGGTCGGTCCAGTAAAGCGGTGACCAGCAGGGTCTCCCATATAAAGCCTCGAAAGGTTCCATACCAATGGTGGAGTGGTAAATGTTTTTGTATGCAAACTCCACCAGTGGTAGGTGTTCCTCCAAACTATGACCAAATTACAAGATACAGGCCTGCAACATATCCTCAAGAACTTGGATGGTCCTCTCCGTCTGACCATTGGTCTGGGGATGAAATGATGTGCTCAAGCATAGCTGAGTCCCAAAAGCCTCCTTCAATACCTTCCACAACTGGGATGTGAAATGGGCATCTCGATCCGAGACTATTTTCAAAGGGACACCATGAAGTTAAACTATCTCCTACACGTAGAGGTGTCCCAAGTTCTCTACAGAACTCTGATCCCCGATAGCTAGGAAGTGAGCCAACTTGGTGAGTTAGTAAATGATCACCCAGATAGAATCATACCCCCTAGATGTCTAGGGTAATACCATCACAAATTCTATCGATATTACATCCCACTTACTCTCCCGAACTTCAAGGGGGTGAGGTAATCCCTCTGGAACCTGGTGCTCACCCTTCACCTGCTGGCATGTAAGGCATTGAGAAACGAACTCTGCTACTGCCTTCTTCATGCCTGACCACCAAAAATGCTATTAGAGATCCTGGTACATATTCACCACTCCTGGATGTACTGCCAAAGGGGATTTATGAAACTCCCTTAGGACCTCATCCCGCAACGCCACTGGCACAACAGTGCATCCTTTGAAAAGAAGTACGTTCTCCCCACCTTGCGAATATCCATCAAGAGGATGTCCTGTGGATAACTGAACATGTAAAACCTCACAGTTGACATCCCCAAGATGCCCCTCCCTAACTCACTATAAGAGTTGTGGGGTGAAAGCCATCGACTGATGGTAAGATGCATCCTTTCTATCCACGAAGGATAGCTGCAACGTGGCTAACTTCTCTTTCGCCTCACTCAACAGCTGTGAGCTCGACCTTCTACTAAGAGAATCTTCCACCTTATTCCCCTTCCCAGGAGTATAGATGATCTCGAAATAATATTCATGGAGGAACTATTTCCAATGCCTCTATCTCAGATTTAGATCATTCTATGATAATATGTACTTGAGGCTCTTATGGTCAGAGTAGATGATAAACCACTCGCCCATAAGGCAGTATCGCCACATCTTCAACGCGAAGACTACCGCTGCCAACTCGAGATCGTGGGCCACATAGTTCTACTCATGTGGCCTAAGATAGTGAAAACCATAAGTAATGACCACCTATCTCTGCATTAGGACACATCCAATCCTGGTCCCTGATGCATCGTAGAAAAATACAAACCCGACACCCTTCTCTGGTAATCTCAAGATTGGGAAACTTGTCAAAATCTGCCTTAACTGCTCGAAATCCTGCTGAAAATTCTCCACCCATACGAAGGGTTGTCCCTTCTTGGTCATGGATGTCATCGGTGCTGATATTTGGGAGAAATCAGGAATGAATCTCTGGTAATATCCTGCCAATCCAAGGAAGCTCTGCACCTCCATCATGCTCCAAGGTGGCTCCCATGCTAACAATGCCTCCACCTTAGCTGGGTCCACAGCTACACCATTTTCTAAGATGAAATTTCCCAAAAATGTGGACCTCCTGAATATAGAATAGGCACTTCAGGAGCTTCCCATAAAGCCGGTTCTCTCAGAGTACGTCTAGAACCATCCACATGTGTCTCGTGTGCTCCTCCTCTAACACCGAGTACACAAGGATGTCTTCAATGAAAACCACTACGAACCAGTATAAGTACGGTTGGGAGATCCAGTTTATCAGTACCATGAACACTACATGGGAATTTTTTACACCTAAAGGCATCAACAAATACTCATAGTGACCATAGCGGCATCTGAATGCCATATTTGGTATATCCCCATCTCGTACTCGTAACTGGTGATAACCTGATCGAAGGTCAACCTTTGAGAACCACTGTGCCCCTATCAGCTGGTTGAAGAGGTCATCGATCCATGGCAGTTGATACTTGTTCTTCACAGTTACCTGATTCAGGCGTCAGTAATCTACGCACAACCTCAAACTATCGTATGCCTTTTTGGAAAACAAGACTGGGGCTTCCCAGGGTGAAACGCTGGGTCTTACGAAACCCTTACTATGAAAATCTTCCAACTACATCCTCAGATTGCGAAGCATTGTGGGAGACATACGATATGTTGATGAGGAAATCAGTTCCGTCCCAGGGTGTAAGTCGATGTAGAAATCGATTTCTCAGTGGGGTGGTAGTCCTGGAACATCTTTAAGAAAGACGTCCTCGTACTCCGCCACTACTGCTGGGAACTGGGAGCTCACAACATATACTGCTCTGAGGGTAAGGCTAGCCAACTCATGAGTGATCGGCTGCACCCTCCTATGCATGAGCTCGTTTTGTGCTACCTGGGTCTCCTTTTCTCTAAAAAAAGAAAACCTCATCCCATCACTACGGACACACCGCTCTCTCCGCCTAAAACAGTCAATCAGGGCATGGAACAAAGATAACCAATCCATACCAAGAATGATGTCGTAAGGCCTCAATGCTACCACCAAGAGGTTCCAACCGAAACTCTCACATAGAAGGGTAATATCACACTGTCTGCAAAGGTACGTGATCATCGAGCCTCCTCCCATAGGTGTCTCCTAGCATAAGGATCGAGTCAATGGCTCTACCGGAATCTCAAGGTTTTGCACAAGACATGTGGTGATGAAGGAATGATTGGAACCTATGTCTATAAGTACAACATCTAAGGTAAAGAAGACACAGATTGTACCTTGGATCATCCCTAGAGTCCTTGAGTCGTACGCTTCGCCTGCATGCAATTGTCCCCACCCCTATCCCCCATCTCGCTGAGCCTGGTACGGACCTCCTAGGGGTGGTGGTTGTAGTAAATCAAAGCATCTTCCACCACCTGTAGCTATCCCTGCTCCTCTACCACATCTGCCGCCTAGCGGGTTTTCCTGCTCCAATCTCTGCCTCTGCCTCGGTGGTCCATCAAATGCCTCCCTGTCAGAAGCTTGATGGGTCGAAAAATCTCTTGTGAGATGTCCCCTACCATCGTACGTGTAGCATCGCTTCTCCCTAGGCTTACTGGACCTAGACTGAGAGACCTGGACTATCGATCCCCTATCCTGGGTCCTCCTATGACGTCTCCCACGTCTTGTTCCTTGAGCCTGATGTCGGCTCCCTGTTGCCAAGGTCTTCGTGCCTGTCTACCTGCTGTTGACTGCCGTCGAATGTCTCTACTCAGCTAAGAATCTCTCGATTACCAAGGCTAACTCAAGCAGTCCATCATAAGTTGAAATGCATATAGTCACGACACTAGCTTGGATGTCCCGTCATAGGCCTCGCTCGAAGGTACGAGCTCTGAAGTACTGATCCCTGACTATATCCATTGAGTACCTTGCGAGGTTGGTGAACCTAGATGAATAGTCAAATACCATCAAACTGCCCTACTGGAGATGAAGAAGCTCTTGGATGCATACTGCTCTCAGCATAACCGGGGAGAACTACTCCCTAAAGAGTCGCTCAAACTCCGTCCATGAAAAAGTATCCTCATTGTGAGTCTATGTGGTCAGAATCCACCATCGTCCTACCAAAACCTGAAGAAGGCTTGCTCCTAGGATCACCATCTGGTCCGCTGGTGTCTTTACGAGATAGAAGACTCTGTTCGCTGCCTCAAGCCAGTCCTTATCCACCTGAGGGTCAGAATCGCCTCGGAACCTGAGGAGTCTCTATCTCTGGAACTCATGGAGCATGCTCAACCTGCGCTCCTTGTCGGTCGGTACTGCGGGTACCACATGCTGCTCACCTGGTGGTGGTATAGAAGGTGCACCACCTGGTGGAAATGCTTGGGGAACTAGTCCCTCTATAGAAGCCTCGTCACTGAGGGGGTCATCCTCGTGATCGTGCTGGTGAATCCCAGCAGGTATGCGTCATGGAGGCATCCTGTAAGGAAACAAGATGTACCATGGTCAATGAATATATCTAGATAACTGACACAAAGGACATGGAAAACACAAACCATTCCTATATGATGCATGTACCATTCTTTTTATTTTACCGCAACTAGTGTTTTCATGTACCAAATCAAAAAGAAGGTTATCAGAGTCCTAGTGTATGGATACGTCGACCGCCCACACCAACACTGGAGTCTCTGGCCTAAAATCCGAGCTTGAAACACTTAACACTCTTGCCCCAAACCAATCTCACAGACTCTTGGTTCTAAGGTAGAACTGACATCTCTGATACCACTCTGTCACGACCCGTCCCGGTGGGGCCCGCGCCGCGACTCCCCAAGCCCACCTCCTATAGGCTAGGGACTGGTGACTAGCACTAAGTAGATATATTACTAACATGGGAGGCATTTCCTAAGTACCTGTAGACACGCACACATCTACAATACCACAATGATGAAATGTAAAAACTACTAGGGAACAAATTGAATGCATACAACTAAACCCAACCAATAGAGTATGATGGAAAGTAAAGTACTGAAGGTAAACTGGTTCAGAATACAAGCCCAACAAAAACAAGAGTCTAAAAACTAAAAAGTCCAACCTATAAACAAAAAGAGGTACTGGGATTGCTGTTCATAGCCATAGGATTACCTTGGCCTGTAGGGAACTCAGAAATATTGGTCCTATCCTGGTCCACCTTAGACTCTATCAAAAGGCTGCTCATCTGCACAAGACATGACACATGCAGACAAAGCCCGTGTAGGGGTGAGTATAACAATAATCAGTAGGGGACCCCAAAAACCACAAAGCAACACACAAAGGAAAGGTACAATTATCTCTACACAATATATATCTACAAAACATATAATAGTAGAACACAATAAATATCCAGATATACTAAAAACCTAGACCCCCCCATCTAGGGACAAGTCACACAATCGCATACCCCCACCCGGAATTTAGTTCGAAGATTCCAAAAATCACTCATTTTGGAGAAATCACTTCACGAGTCTGATAGCTCTAATGACGTCCTTCTGAGAAGTAAAGTCTGTCAGGAAAGTTCAAGAGAGATAGATACACTCATTCCGAGAGAACACACTCTTGAGTGGGAAAGATCACGATACACCGATGAGGATCAGTGACATGGCCTTGGAGGATACCACGACTCATCCGGATTCACCTGATAGGTAGAAGATCAACCCCTTGTGGAGTTGGTCACATTGATTCCTGACTCTACCTGGGGTCAAGAATGGATAGAGGATCTCACTCGGGGCCTCTCAGAGGTATACCTGACTCTATCCTAGAAAGTCCATCTGAAGGGATCATACTCTTATAGTAGAAAAAGATAACTGAACTTTAGGGGAATGAGAAAAAGGGGTACTAACCCAAACAAAATATGTACGAGATATAGTGGACAATAAGATCAATACATGTACTTAAAAGTACACCACATGTAGAAGTGTTACATGCTGTGTCTTCTAACCCCAAGTAATTCCCGTGTATAACGGCCCATGTCGCAAGGCTGGTCATGTAAAACAAAACTACTCAGTGTGTAAAAATGATCACAAGCCATGTCTAGGTAACTGGAGTCCACCCCGTGTATGCTGGTCATGTGCTTGTACATGGTCTCAACCCATGTACGACAACCCACGTAATCGATACATGGGGTGACCTGCGTTACTGGCTTCGCCTGGCCGTGTGGTGGAGTACATGGCCGTGTACTCCACTATGTGTCCATGTATCCCCTGGATACATGACGAGTCCTTTTTAGTCGCATATTCCATGCCGTGTAGGGTTTACACACCATGTATTTGAAGTCATGTAGTTCATCTTGTGTCCGTGTACTTCCTAGAATACACGCTGAGTCCCACATAGTTTCCTCTGTCGTGCTGTGTAGGGTTTACATGCCGTGTCTTCAAAGATGTGTAGTTCATCCCGTGTCTGTGTACTTTCTATAATAAATGCCAAACTTCAGGGAAGGTCCAACACACTGTGTGACTAGGGTCACACATCGTGTGTTACCTGTCTGACACCTGAAACCCTAGCCACTACTAAGCCGGTCCACATGGCATGTTCATCGGGATACACGCTGTGTATTGCAGAAATTTCCAGAAACGTCGCTTCTCACTAGCATGCCTCCTATGGTGTTCTGTTATTTGATCCGTCTGTCCGGTCACCCCGAAACTCCAAATTCTAGGTCACTGCAAAGATGCAAAGCCGTTTCTGTTGTTTTCAGACATCCGATTGGCTCCGAAAACGTGTGTTAATCGACCCATGCAAAGGACTCTCAAAGAACAGTATCTCCCAATCCAATATGATTCATCGTCTTCCATCATCATCACACCTATTCTAGGTCATTTCGATGTTGGATCTTTAAGTTGGGATCGTTGCAATGTAAAACAGATGCACATCGATCCATTGTTCGTCACCCCACGAAGAACGCGAAGAATGAGAAGAAAAGAGGAAGAAATCCAATAAACCAAAATGATGAATGAACCTCAACCTCCATTATTCATGACATTGATCCGCTCCAATTATAATGATTAAACAAGGTGAATCAAAATGATAATCCAAAAATTATCATAATTAAAATTCGCAAATCAAACCCTGAAAGAAACGGAAAATTGCACCCTCCCACAAGAACACACGATCTATAGATCAATATGTTCGTGGTTGATACACATTCATCGTTAAATCCAAAAATAGGGAATGAGGAATAAAAAAACACAACCCATACCTCGATCTGATTAAAGAACGATTGCTCTGTTGTGTTCTTCGGAAAGGCTCGTCGGATCTGAGATGCGTCGTTTTCATCCGCCAACAGGTTCTCCTCCAAAGCTCCAATAGTATCTCCCAATTTCATAGGGTTATAAGGATAACCCTACAAAAATTACATAAGAAGGTATTTAAAAAGGGAGGAATTAGGTCACTACGCAAAAAGGAAACTTTTAAATAAAATAAATTATTATTTTATTTTATTTCCGTTAAATGTCCAAAAACTAACTCTCACAGCTGACCCACACCAATCGAAGTTAGGACCCGCATAAGATAAAGTCATGGATATGAATGCAACAATGCCCTAAATTTTTTGATCCGGACACCCATTTAAAAGATATTCCACTTTTTTAGGAAAACCGCTCGCATGTGCTGTGTACAGGTTTAATTTATTTCAAACATTTATTCTGGGCACTCCTGGCCTGGGAATCACACGCCGTCGAAAGGTCTGGTCTCGTAATAATTCTATATAATATTTAAAAATAATATACATAAAATCCCATATATTACAAAAATTTACAATTATCATAAGTACAAAAGAGTAGAAAATTGTACTATTATGAGAAATTATCACAAATAACCATCAGAGAATAAATTTCTTGATTTTCGTGGTAGATGGATAATCATATTTTTTCATCATAAACATAGTCATAAAAATACCAATAAATGATGAGATTGTATCATAAAATCAATAACCATTTGAAAACATCATATCATAATTCTCATGAAGGAATAACATAATATTGAACTTAAAATATCACGAGGATGAAAAATTCATGATTTTACATGTCACATGGGTTGTATATAAAACTCATGAAACAATATAGGTATTTTTGGACCCACATTTTTTGGTACACAACCCTTAATTAATTATTTTCTTGGTTATAAAGTTCAAGGGTAAAGGATAGAAGCATTGGGTGAACTTTAAATAATTTTTTGGGGCTAAAGGAGATGCAAATGGGTTGTACACAGTTTGTCTAAACCGTGTGGATATACAAGGAGAAACCATGTATAGTTTCATTTTAACGCAGTAGATTCGGCATGGTGTGCATATGATTAAGGAGAACATGTGAGGATTCCATGTGAATTTCCTCTTAATGTAGTAGATAATGCACGATTATTGCATAATTTTTTTAACTGTGCAGAGTAACCGGGCATAGAGAAAAAGTAAGATCTTATTTTTCTGTATCATAATCATTTTTGCTCCCACTTGCTTGTTTTTTCTTTTAAAAAACAACAATTATATATTTCCATCCAATTAATGTTGGGTAACCTCTCCCAAGTACTTTTCAATAGATCCATATCCATCCCTTGGCATTTTCAAGCCCGATTCTTGTGACAATTGACATTCTTCATCGTTCTTATCACATTATCTTTGATCTACTTAGATCTACTTCTCCTATCTTCTTGGTTTCTCAGATCTGTGCCTATTATGGGTAGATCTATGAGTTTTGATTCTAAATAAGTTGATATTTGGTCTTTATCTTTCTAGGATAATAGATCTTAGGTAGTTTTTCTGGATAATCAACCCAGTTACTAGAGTGTTCCTCATCCATTGTCGATTTTCATTAAAACCATCGAGGTAGGTGGATTCACTCTAATATCCTTTTGATATAATTTATTTTTATAGTTTAAAATTGATTAATTTCAGTTAAATTTATTGTGAAATCATGGTTCAATTCATGAAATAAATATTCTTTAGTGATGATTTATTGTTTTTGTGATATTGTGTAATTTTGGTAAATTGTTGAGAAAATTGTTTTAGTTTTCTTAATTGAATATGATGATGTTAAATTGTGGATTTTTTTGAGATTATAAATGGGGGTTTGGGAATGTGGTTTCAAATAACAAAGTGAATTTTATTGAAATGGTTTGTATTCAAATTGGTTTTTATGGAAAAAGTGGTTTTCAATAAAGAGTGGGTTTTATTGAAAAAGTGTTTTGGCATGATCCTTGGTCATATTAGTGTGTGATTTAATATTGAATTTATAGGTATTGGTTGAAATATGAAATTTTTCTTAGTTTCAAAGTTCAAATGGAAAAAGAGATATAATTACCTTGTGATAACTTGGTAGATCGATGAGAAACCACTCATGAGTATGGAACTGTCATAGAAAAGCATACATGGTTAGTAGCATAAATATGTGGAATGGTTTGGGAATTCCGAAGGAATATTGAGAAATGGTTTTAAAGATTTATTTAGTTATTTTTTTGGAAAAATAACTTGTTGGAAAATTGGTCTCAATTGCACCTATTTACATTTGGATACAAATGGTTTTGGAACATGTTTATATTTAATTAGAAATTGTTTTGGGGAATTGTTTTATATAAACTATTTTATATAAATGTTTCTAACTCTTCTACCCTAGTGGAATGAATAGGGATTTCATTAGGGAAAAACTAATCAGTTTTATACTCACCCCTAATTTTTTACTTGGGTGATCTTGGAGATTCTATCTTCCGGGACATGGGAAAAGGTAAATTATCACATGTTTTTAGCACCACCTCATGATACTTGTGCTGTTTGGTGATTTGTAGAGCTTAGAGATTATGGATCATGGATTATTTTGGTCTTCTTGTAGTTATTGGTTGATTCCTTCTATTTACTTTGATACTTTTTGGTCTTCCACTGGTTCACACATTGGAGTGATTTTGATATTAATAAAGTAGTTGAGTTGTCTTACTTTTATTAATGCATCATATAGTGAGTTGTTTGATTAGTGGATTATTTATTAATGGGTAAATCGTCCCCCATTTTTATTTTAAACCCTTCTTCATTTATTTATAGACTTTATAATCCTAGGGATATCTCTTATGTCCATGTAATGACTCGTTTTACTCTTAAGACAATGAGAATTAGTGGTTTATTACAAATGGTATCAGCTTGTTTGGTCCTTGCCTAATAAGTAGTGTTCAGATTTCTTTGTCTTGGATTTGAAATTCATACTTGTCTATTCCTTGGGTTGGAATCTTATAAAGGAGTAGGATTGAAGAAAAATGAAATTTATAGCATAAAAGGATGTAGATGACCTATTTATACAAAACTTCAAGTCACCAGGGAGTTGGGTACATAAGTGTTTTGGAGACACTTATAGGATCTTGGAATCTTATTTTCATGGGTTTATACAATGAGATAAGAATGAAATGAATTTTAGAGGAATTACTTCCCCCTAGGATTTCATTCTTAATTTGGATAAATTATTTATGATTTTTTGCAAGGTGTAAAATTTTAAAAAATGCAGAATTTGATTTCAAATTAAAGTTTTTGAAAATAGGATACTTGGTGTATTTTGAAAATGGTTTTATTTTTAAAAGAAAGAAAGAATTTTTAAAATAAGGTTGAATGTGAAAAAGGGTTGTTTTTGTAAAACAATATTGTGATAGTTGATGTGATATAATTTGAAAGGCCAATCCATCAGTTTTTAGGGAGTGAAACTTACTGAGTTTGTTATTTTTTTAGAAAATGGCACCTGATAGGCGTCATAGAAACCAACCAGAAGAAGTAGCGGAGAACATGGTTGCACCTAGACCACAATTGAACCAATAACAAGTTCAAAGTATTGTACATGTGTTTCGAGCTATAGATACGGGGAATCAAAGGGATGAGCCAAGGCATGTGGATCATTCCATTCAGTTCATGAAGCATAATCCACCCATCTTCTAGGGTGATTCTGAACATAAAAAGAAAGAGGTGTGGCTTAATAGGATGAACCGTATCTTCGATTTCATTAGCACACCATCAGAGCTTAAAGTCAATATGGCCACATACATGCTCTAGGATCTTGCATGCCAGTGCTGGGAACTAGTTCTGCATACTAAAGCGGATCATGACCTTACTTAGGAGGATTTCAAATAATTGTTTAACATATAGTTCTATCCTCACATGTTCAGGATCTAGAGTATGATAGAATTATTTATCTTGAAGTAGGAGAATCTCTCTATCACAAAATATGTGGATAAATTCATGCATGTAGTGCAATTTTCACCTGAAGTTACAGAGAGTGTGTCCTTAAAGGCAAGTATCTTCTAATCAGGGCTAAGGAAGGAGATTCGTTCAAAGATTGCAGTGCTCTGTAGTACAGATTATACAAATATGGTGAAAAGAGTGATAATGGATGAGAAGGATATCTCAAGATCTATGGGAGGAGAAAGTATGATGATCCCTACCAGAAATGGTGGAAACTCCAATGTTAGGAGAAAGCAAAATAGGGACACCTATTTCCAGGGTGGGAGTGGTAATTATAATCAAACAGATGGATTAGTAAACCTTCCTCCATGACCAAAGAGTCAAGAGAGATGCTACCAATGTGATTCCATTGTCCACATGAAGTGGGAGTGTGAAACACTACCAAGGTCATGCCAAATTTTAATAAAATGGGACACCTTAAGTGGTTTTGTCATAGTGTTCCGAGGTTGAGTACTCGAGATAGTTATCACGTGTCAAAAGAATCGTACACTTCAAAAGGGTGAGGAAAACCAAACCAAACTCACCAAAAGATTAGAGCAAGCCATGATGATTCTCAGAATACCCTGACTCCTCAACAAGGGAAATCTCATAAAGGAAATAAAGAGAAGAGTGCAGTGACGAAGCAATTGTATGGAGCTAGGAAGATGATTGTGGATGATTAGGATGAACCATTTATGGTGATAAGTATGATTCTTTTTAATTATACTCTTATTCAAGTTCTATTTGATACTGGTGCATCGCATTCATTCATTTCTTGTTGTTCTTTTTACATGCTATGCCTAAAACATGAGATGATACCTTCTGTGATAAAACTTCAAACTCATCTCAGTGAAAGAGAATGTAGTGACTTTGTGTGTATAGATTATTCTGTAACTATTGTTGGAGTCGAGCTAAAGTGGGAATTCTTAGTGTTGGAGATGGATGTTGATTATGTAATCCTAGGTATGGATTGGTTGACAACATTTAAGGCACACACTAACTATTATAAAATGACAGTGAGTTTTGCGAATGAGTATGACATCAAGTATCTCTTCAGAGGAGAGGGGGTTGTAAAGAAAGGTGATACAAGCTTGTTGGAAAAAGATGTGGGGATGATATCCTACAAGTTGGTAGTGTTAACTTTGGAATCAATATAATAAACTTAAGAAAATAGTTTTCCAGCAGTTGTGGATTAATTTCCATATGTCTTTCCGAAGATCTTATCGAGGTTACCACCTATAAGGGAAGTAGAGTTTATGATTAATATCATTCTGGGGACCAGTCCTATTTCCCTTCCATCTTATAGGATGACACCAAAAAAGATATGGGAACTGAAAGTGTAGTTGGAAGAGTTGGAAATAAAAGGATTCATTCGGCTAAGTACATCTCCTTGGGAAACACTGGTTTGGTTTGTGAATAAAGTATATGGAACTCTTTGACTGTGCATTTATCATCATAAACTTAACCAAGTGACAATATAGAACATGTATCCACTTCCACACTTTGATGACCTGTTCAATCAATTGGGGGCAGCCCAGTGGTTTTCAAACATTGACTTGTGATTAGGATATCACCAATTGCGATTTCGGAGGGAATATATTCTAAAGATAGATCTCAAAAGAAGATATAGCCACTATGAATATGTAGTCATGCCATTTGGTCTAATGAATGCACCATCTGGCTTCATGGATTTGATGAATTAGATATTTTAGAAATATCTATATTCTTTTGTTGTGGTGTTTGTAGATGACATCTTGGTGTATTCAAGTACAAGGTAATAACATGAGAAACACTTATAAATGGTGTTGGGAATCTTGAGAGATCATCATTTGTATGAAAAATTACATAAGTGTGATTTTTGGATATAATAGGTATGCTTTATTGGCCATGTGATTTTGGAAAAAGGTGTTTCAATGGAGCCTAAAAAGATAAAAGTTGTTATCTCATGAAACCATTGAAAAATGTCTTTGAGAAACGAAGTTTTCTTTGTCTAGGTGGATACTAATGATTCTTTGTGAATTAATTCTCATTACTAGCCTCACCAATGACAAATCTCACAAAAAATAATTCTCCATTCAAATGGATTGAATAATTCTATAAGTATTTATGGGAGATAAAAGTTTGAATTACATCAGAACCTATCTTGACTTTTCTAGAATCGGGATAGGGGAACGTGGTTTATTATGATGCTTTGGGATTTGTGTTGGAATGTGTTCTCATACAAGGAGACCATGTGATTTCTTATGGTCTAAGGCAATTGAGAGTACATGAGAATAATTACCCAAGACATGATTTGGAGTTAGCTGCAGTCATCCATGCTTCAAAGACATGACATCATTATCTATTTGGTGAGAAATTAACTATGTTCATGGACCAAAAAATCTTGAAACACATTTTCTCATAGTGAGATTTGAATTTGAGGCAAAGGAGATGGATGAAGTATCATCATATGTTTGACTTTGACTTAATGTATACACCAGGTAATGGAAATATAGTGGAAGATTAATTAAGAAGAATGACATATGATCAGTTGGAGAAAGAAGCTTCAGATGAATGGTAGTTGATGTTGGTCCTAGATGACATGCATGTGGAATGTGAAGATCAAGGTGATGTTGTAGTTTTCTATTCAGTTTCTGTGGTTCCTGATATGGTAAATATGGTCAAAGAGGCATAAACATCCGATGCATAATGCTTAGATATGAGTTCAAAAATCAATGGTGGGGAAACCATTGAGGTATGAAAACATGATGGGAGTTCAATGTTGTGGCTCAGACATCGGATTGTTGTACTCATAGCTTGTCTATAGAAACTACTTACTGCTTACCACCATTTGAGATGGTCTGTACATACAGAAACACAGAAGATGTATAGGGTGTTAAAGGTGCATTTTTGGTGGAGAATCATAAAAGGAAAGGTTGCTGAGTTCATCTCAAGGTGATCAACTTGTTAGCAGGTTAAAGAAGATCACTAGAGACCGATGAGAATGTTGTAGTCTTTATCGATTACAATATGTAAATAGGAGAATATAAATATAGATTTTGTTACATGTCTCCAAAGAATGGTCTGAAAATATGATTCCATATGGGTGATAGTAGAATGACTTACCAATTCGGCTCATTTCAATCAAATTTATGAAACTCATATAGTGGAGGATCTATAAAAAATCTATATATTATCAATGTTAAAGAGACATGGCATACTAGTTTCGATCATCTCATAGAGAGATCTGAGGTTCCCATATTGATTCTAGAAATCCTTACAGAAAGACCTTGGGACTCAGTTGACTATGAGTATGGTGTATCATCCTCAAATGGATGGGAAATATAAATGGATGATACATACATTGGAAGACATGCTATGATAATGCGTAATAAATTTTTTTGGCTCATGGGAAGAGCATATTCCCGTAGTGGATTTCTCTTATAATAACAGCTATTAGGCCTCGATACATATGGATCTGTTTAAAGCATTGTATGGTAATCCTTGTCATTCTCTACTATGTTGGGTGGAAATAGGTGATAATTCACTAGTTGGGATGATCCTTTTCCAAGAAACAATAGAGAAGATTTAGTTGATCAGAGAGAGGATGAAGATGATACCACTAAAATACAAGATGCCACTATGGGCCCTCCTGATGAGAAGCAGGAGATCCCTGCCCAGGCTACTATAATTGAGGGAGATGGTTCTCTTGGCAAAGGCAAAGAGCATGAAGAAAGCTCTGATTCTGATATCACTGATGCATAGAATCTTTTAGAAAGGCTCCAAGATATTCCTACGAATCGAGGAAGATCAAGAGGATGGGGGCGTGGTCACAGAAGGGCTGAATGGCATGCAATTCAAGAAGAAGAGAGAACGCTAACTGCTATATTGATGAAAAAGATAGGTATATTGAATTCTACCTTGGGATATCATTTTTTTCCCGTACTCTTTCTGGATTCTTTCTTTTGTTTTCTTTCTTTCCTTTTAATAATATTCATAGACTTTTCTATGCTTAAAAAAGAAGAACATGGATTAAAGTCATCAGAAATTTTACGCGAATCATGGTCGATGACCATGGCCATTTTCCATGAGTGATCATGTGTTGTTAAAGATATCTCAAAGGCTTATACATCATCGTTTTGGGAAGCATTTTAAGTTATCTCCTAGGTACATTGGCCTTTTTGAGATAATGGAATGGGTTGGAGAGGTGGCATATCGGTTGGAATTTCCACCACAATTAAGTTTGGTACATAATGTGTTCCACGTATCTTAGTTGAAGAAGTATCAGCCTGGACCTCACCATGTGATTGGATGGGATCACGTTATCCTAGAGCCATATTCTTCATTGGTACATATCCTAGTGAAGAATTTGGATAGGTAGGGGAAAGTCTTGTGTGGAAAAAGAATCATTCTACTGTGGGTTTTATGTCAATATGGTCAGATTCAGGAAGAGACTTGGGAATGTGAGAAGGATATGAAAGAGCAATGTCTAGAACTCTTTCAGGGAAAGGATGGTTTTCTACTTTCTGTGTGTGGAAAGACCAATGTTAGGGAGAATTTAGTAACCCCATTTTATGTTATATAACCCTTAATTAATGATTTTATTGGTTATAAAGTATAAGGGTGAAGGGTGGGAGTGTTGTGTGAACTTTAGATAAGTTTTTGAGGCTAAAGGAGATGTGCACGAGCTGCGCACAATTTTTCTAAACTATGCCGATATACTAGAAAAAACCATGAATAGTTTCAGTTTGAGGTTGTATCTTTGGAAAAATGTGTGCATGATTAATGAGACCATGTGAGGAGGTCATGTGAAGTTCCCCCATAAAGCAGTAGCTAACACATGGTTAGTCTTACCATATAGACTAACCATACGTAGAGAAAAAGTATGATCATATTTTTTAGGATCTTACTCGTTTTTCTCACACTTACTTTTTTTGCTCATAAATGGCCCAAATTCGAGATCCTTATCCATTTAAGTTTGGGAAACCTTTAACAAGCACTTTGTAACTGATTCGGAGCCCTCCCTTGGAATTTTTAAGCCTGATTCTTGCGATAAGTGACGTTCTTCATCGTTCTTGTCATGTTATCTTAGATCTACTTAGATCTACTTCTCCTATCTTCTTGGTTTCTTAGATATACACCTTTTATGGATATATATGAGTGTGGATTACAAATAAGTTGATATTTAGTCATGATATTTCTAGGAGAATTGATATAAAGAGGTTTTTGTGGGGAATCAACCCAGTTGTTAGTGTGTTCTTCATCCGTTGTCGGTTTTCATCAAAACCTTCAAGGTAGGTGGTTTTTATATGATATAATCCTACTATAATTGATTGTATTAGTTTAAAATTTATTAAATTGAATGAAATTGATTTTGAAATATTTTTTCAATGCATGGAATAAATCTTCTTTAGTGACGATTTATCATTTTTATGATATTGTGTAATTTTGGTAAATTTTTTTGAAAATTGTTTTAGTTTCTTGAATTTAAATTGGTGATTTTAAATTGTGAATTTTATGGAGTTTCTAAATGGGTTTTTGGGAAGGGGGTTTTCAATAAAAAAAGGTTTTTTATTGAAATTTTTTGGCTTCAGAACGGGTTTGATGGAAAAGTGTTTTTCAATAAAAAGTAGTTTTATTGAAAAGGTGTTTTGGCATGATCATTAGGCATATTAGTGTGTGAGTTCATATTTAATTTTTGGGTATTGGTTGAAATATTAACTTGTGCTTAGTACCAATGTTCTATTGGCACATGAGATATAATTACCTTATGAATACTTGGTAGATCAATGAGAAACCTCTCATGAGTATGGAACTGTCATAGTAAAGAATTCATGGTTGGTAGAATGGACATATGGAATGGTTTTGGTATGAAAAATGAACATGGATAAATTATTTTAAATAATTTTTTAGTTGTTTTTATAGAAAAAAAACTTTTTGAAAAATTGGTTTCAGTTTCACCTATTTACTTTTGGTTACAAATGGGTTTGGAACCTGTTTATATTTAGTTACAAAATTTTTTTGGGGAATTGTTTTATATAAACTATTATATATATATTTTTAACTCTTCTATCATAGTAGAATGAGTAGGGAAGTCATTGGGGAAACATTCAAAGTTTTATACTCAACCTTTATTTGGAACTTGGGTGCTCTTGCAGATTCTATCTTTTGGGACATGGGAAAAGGTAAATTATCACACATTTTTAGCACCACCTCATGATACTTGGGCTATTTGGTGATTTGTGGATCTTGGATCTTGTGAAGCATGGATTCTCATGGTATTCTTGAAGTATTTTGTTTCTTTCTACTGTTTACATTGATCCTTGTTTGGTATTCCACTGTTTCACACTTTGGAGTGGTTTTGATATGAATAATTTAGTTGAGTTTTTTTATTCATGCATCATAAAGTGAGTTTTTTGGATAGTGGTTTATTTCATAAAGGGTAAATATTACCTCAATTTCCTTTGAAACGATTCATCATTTATTTCTAGACTTTGGAATCTTAGGGATGTCACTTAAGGCCAAGTAATGACTCCTTGTACTCTTAATCCAATGAGAAATAGTAGGTCATTACAAATGGTATCAACTTGTTTGGTCCTTTCATAACAATTATTCTTTAGTTTTGTTAGTCTTGGAGCAGAAATTCATACTTGTCTATTCCTTGGGTTGGAATATTAAAAAGGAGTAGGATTTTTATAACTTGAAATGTATAGAATAAAAGGACATAGCTAACCTATTTATGATGAACTTGATGTTATTAGGGATTTGGGTACATAAGTGTTTTGGAGACACTTATAGGATCTTGGACTCATATTATCATGGGTTTATCCAATGATATGAGCATGAAACAAATTATAGAGGAATGAATTCCTACTATGATTTCATAATTCATTTGGATAAATGATTTATGATTTTTTGCAAGGAGTAATTTTTTGAAAATTGTAGTTTTTTTTTCAAATGAAAGATTTTGAAAAGAGAAAACTTGGTGTATTTTAAAAATGTTTTGATTTTCAAAAGAAAGAAATAATTTTTCAAATATGGTTAAACATGAAAAAGGTTTGTTTTTGAGAACAATGTTGTGATAGTTGATGTGATAGAATTTAAAATTCTAATACATCGGTTTCTAGGGAGTGAGACTTATTGAGTCTATTGTTAGTTCATAAAATGGAACCTGGTAGGAGTTGTCGAAACCAACTAGAAGAAGCTGCATAAAACGTGGTTGCACCTGGACCATAGGTAAACCAAGAGATGTTTCAAAGTATCATATAATCATTTCAAGATATAAAAACAAGGAATTGGAGGGATGATCCAAGATATGTGGATCATTCAATTCAGTTCATGAAATTGAGTCCACCCATATTTCAGGGTGATTCTAAGGCTGAAAAGGTAGAGGTGTGGCTTAACAGGATGAATCACATCTTCAATTTATTTGGTACACCATCAGAGCTTAAAGTCGACCTGGCCACTTACATGCTCTAGGATCTTGCATGCCAATGGTAGGAACTAGTTCTGTATGTTGAAGAAGATTAAGGCCTTACTTGGGAGGATTTTTAATAATTTTTTAACAAACAATTCTATCCTTAAACATTCAGGATCAAGAGTTCAACATGATTATTTATCATGAAGCAATAGAATATCTCTGTCATGAAATATGCAGCTAAATTCATGCATTTAGTGCGCTTTGCACCCGAAGTTTTAGCGATTGTGGCCTTGAAGGAATGAATCTTCGTACCAGGGATATGGTATAAGATTCATTCAAAGATTTTGGTGCTCTGTATTATAGATTATATAAAGATGGTTAACATAGAAACAATGGCTGAGTGGGATATATCAGTATCTGTAAGAGGAGGAAGTCTGATGATACCTATAAGAAATGGTGGAAACTCCAATGCTCGGAGCAAGTGAAAGAGGGGAACCTATTTCTAGAAGGGGATTGGGAATCAGAGTCAGATAGTTGGATCATTAAACCTTCCTCCATGACCAAAGAGTCATTTGAGATTCCACCAATGTGGTTCGTTTGACTACATGAAGCAGGTTTTTACAAAACCATCAATAGAATGCCATAATTACAACAAAATGGAAAATCATAAGCTCTTTTTTCATAGTGCTCTGAGGTTGGGTACTCAAGACACTTCTCAGGTGTCATAAGCATCATATGATTTGACAAGGATATGACAATAGAACTAGACTTTCCAGCAGAGCATAGCTATCCATGGAGATTCTCAGAATACCATGACTCATTAATAAGGGAAATCTCATCAAGGAAACAAAGAAGAGAGTGTAGTGACAAAGAAATTCAATGGAGCTAAGAAGATGATTGTGGATTATCAGGATGGACCATCTACAGTGATGGGTATAGTTCTTTGGAATTTTACTCTTATGTAAGTGTTGTTTGATATTGGTGCATCAAATTCATTCATTTATTATTGTGCTGTTGACATTCTATGCTTAAAACTTGAGATGATACCTTCTGTGATAAAACTTCAAACTCCTCCCGATGAAAGTGAATGTTGAGACTTCATGTGTAGAGCTTTTTCTATAACTGTTGATGGAGTTGAGAAGAATTTGGACTTCTTTGGGTTGGAGATGGATGTCTATGATGTAATCCTGGGTATGGATTGGTTGATAATTTTTAAGGATCACATTGATTATTATAGAAGTACACTGAGTTTTTGGACTAAGGATGGTGTCATACATCTCTTCAAAGGATAGAGGGTTATAAATAAAGGTGTAACAGGTTTTTTCACCAATTTTGGTGATAATATCTTACCAGTTGGTGGTGTAAACTTTGGAATCAATGTAAGAGACTAAATAAAATACTTTTCCAGTGGTTATAGATCAATTTCTAGATGTCTTTCCCAAGAAATTATTATGGTTACCACCTATAAGGTAAGTGAAGTTTATAATTGATCACCTTCCAGGGACTATTACTATTTCCCTTCTGTCTTATAGGATGGAACCAACAAAGTTACAAGACGTGAATGTGTAGTTGTAATATATGTAAAGAAAAGTTTTAATTTGAATAAGAACGTCTCCCTAGGAATCCCCGATTTTGTTCATGATGAAATTAGATGGAACTCTTAGACTGTGATTTTATTATCGTAAGCTTAACTAGGTTACAAGAAAGAAGGTATCCACTTCCACACATTGATGGTTTGTTCGATCAATTGATGGGAGCCTAAGGGTTCTCAAAAATTGACTTAGGATTAGGATATTTCCAATTGTGAGTTTGGAAGAAAGATATTCCAAATACATCCTTCAGAAGTAGATATGGCCACTATGAATATATAGTCATGCCTTTCGGTCTAATGAATTCACCAGTGGTCTTCATGGATTTTATGGATCCAATATTTTAGCGATATCTGGATTATTTTGTTGTGGTGTTTGTAGATGACATCTTTTTGTATTCAAAGACAAGGGATGAACATGATAAACACTTGGAAACAGTGTTGGGAATCTTGAGAGATCATCATTTTTATGAAAAATTATCTAAGTTTTATTTTTGGGTACATTTGGTACACTTTCTTTCCCATGTGATTTTGGAAAAAGGTGTTTAGTGGATCCTAAAAAGGTAAATGTTATTATCTCCTAGAAACATCCAAAGAATATCTTTGAGATATGATGATTTCTTGGTCTATATGGTTACTACTGATACTTTGGTCATGAAAACTCATGACTATCCATGATAATTATAGCTCTAAAAAGGAATAATTATCCATTCAAATGGACTGAAGAATGCTAGAAGTCTTTACAGGAGATGAAAGTTCGTCTTACATCAGCACCTATCCTGATTTTTATAGAATAAGGATAGGGGTACATGGTGTACTATGATGCTTCAAGATCTTGGTTGGGATGTGTTTTCATGCAAGGAGATTATGTGGTTGCTTATGGTTCAAGGTATTTGAGAGTGCATGAGAAGAATTACCCAACACATTATTTGGAGTTAGCTACGGTCGTCCATGCTTTGAAGACTTGGCGTCATTATCTATTTGGTAAAAAATTTACTATGTTCACAGACCACAAAAGCATTAAACACATTTTCTCATAGTGATATTTGAATCTAAGGAAAATTAGATGGATGAAGTATCTCAAGATGTTTTATTTTAACTTGATGTATTCACCAGCTAAAGGAAATAAAATGTTATATACATCAAACAAAAATTCATATGGTCAATTAGTGAAAGAAGCTTCAGATGAATGGTAGTTGATGTCATTCATAGTATACATGCATGTGGAATGTGAAGACTGAGGTGATTTTGTGGTTTTCTTTTCAGAATTTTTGGTTCCTGGTTTGGTAAAGATGGTTAAAGTGGAACAAACATCCAATGTAGAATACTTAGATATGAGTTCAAAACTCAAGGGCGGGGAGACCATTGAGTGCTGGAAAATTGATGGGAGCTTAGTGTTGTGGTTCATATATTAGATGGATTTACCTATAGATTATTAGGATTAACTACTTCATACTTACCACCATTCTATATGGGATATACATCTAGGAACATATAATATATATACAGTGTTGAAGGCGTAGTTTTGGTGGAGCGACATGAAATGAAAGGTGGTTGAGTTTATCTCTTGGTGATTAACTTTTCAGTATATTAAAGAAGAGTAACAAAAACCAGTGGGCATGTTGTAGTATTTATCTATTCTAGTATGGAAATGGGATGATATAACTATGTATTTTTTATAGGTCTCCAAATAATGGTCCAGAGATACAATTCCATATAGGTGATAGTGGACCGACTTACCAAGTCATCTCATTTCATTACAATTAGTGAAACTCTTACGACGGAGGATCTGTATAAAATATATATTTAAAAAGTGGTAAAGAGACATGTCATATTAGTTTCGATCATCTCAGGTAGATATATGAAGTTCACATCTTGATTCTAGAAATCCTTACAGAAATCCCACAGGAATCAGTTGACTATGAGTATGATGTATTATCCTCAAAAGGATAGGAAATCTAAAAGTATGATATAAACATAGGAAGACATGATTCGAGCTTGTGTAATGGATTTTGGTGGCTCATGGGAAGAGCATATACCCTTCGTGGATTTCTCTTATAATAACAGCTATCAGACCTCGATACATATGGCTCTGTTTAAAGCATTGTATGGGATTCCTTGTCGTTCTTCACTGTGTTGGGTGGAAATAGGTTATACTTTACTAGTTGGGACGATCCTTGTACAAGAAACAACAAATAATATTTAGTTGATCAGAGAGAGGATATAGATAGCTCAGAGTCATCATAAATCTTATTTGGATCATAATCGATGACTATTGTTTTTTGTGGTGAGTGATCATATGTTCTTGAGGATATCTCCAAGGATTGGACATCATTGTTTTGGGAAGTAGGACAAGTTATCTCCTCATTATATTATATTTTTAGAGATACTGGAACAGGTTGGGGAGGTGGCATATCAGTTGGTATTTCTACCATGGTTCATTTTGTTGCATAATGTGTTCCATGTATCTTAATTGAAGAAGTATCAGCTTGATCCAGACCATGTGACTAGTTGGGATCACGTTGACCTAGAGTTGGATAATTTTTTGGTACATATCGCAATGAAAATTGTGGATAGTCAAGAGAAAGTATTGTGTAGAAAAAGAAACAGTCTAGTTTGGGTTTTATGAAAACATAGTCAAATTCAGGAAGAGACTTAGGAACATGAGAAGGAAATGAAAGAGCAATGTCCAGAACTCATTTAGGGAAAGGATGGTTTTCTAATTTCCGGGGAAATAAAGACCAATGTTGAGGAGAATTTAGTACCCCCAATTTCTAGTACATAACACTTACTTGATGATTTTATTGGTTATAATGTTTAAGGGTGAAGGATGGGAGCATTGGGTGAACTTTAAATAAGTTTTTTGGGATAAAGGAGATGCGCATGGGCTGCACACAATTTGTCTAAACCATGTAGATATAGTAGGATATACCGTGCATAGTTGTTTGATTCAGTAGCTTCATCATGACGTGCACATGGTTAATGAGTACATGTGAGGAGGTGATGCGAAGTTCCCCCTTAAAGTAGTAGTTAATGCACAATTAACACATAGTTTGTCTAACCATTCAAACTAACCATGCATAGAGAAAATATAAAATCCTATTTTTTAGGATCTTACTCATTTTTTATTACACTTTATCATTTTGGCTTATAAAAGGACCTAATTCGATATTTATTTCCATTAAAGGTTGTGGAACATCTCCCAAGTGCTTTGTAACTAATCTAGAGCCCTCCCTTGGCATTTTCAAGCCCAATTCTTGTAGTAAGTGACTTTTTTCATCATTCTTGTCATGTTATCTTTGATTTACTTAGATATACTACTCCCCTCTTTTTGGTTTCTCAAATATTTTCCTATTATGGGTAGATCTATGTGTTTGGATTCCAAATAAGTTTATATTTTTTATTTATATTTCTAGGAGAATAGATCTAAAATGGTTTTGTGGAGAATAAACGTAGTTTCTAAAGCATTATTTGTTCGTTGTTATTTTTCATCAAAACCTTCAAGGTAGGTGGATTAATTATCATATCCTCATGATATAATTGAATTGATTAGTTTAAATTTTATTAAATTGAATGAAATTTACTTTGAAATCCTGGTTCAATGCATGGAATAAATCTTCTTTAGTGATGATTTATCATTTTTGTGAAATTATGTAATTTCAGTAAATTGTAGTGAAAATTATTTTAGTTTCTTGGATTTAAAATAGGGATTTTAAATTGTGAATTTTATGTAATTTCTAAATGTGTGTTTAGGAATGTGGTTTTCAATAACAAAGGGTGTTTTATTGAAATGATTTATCTTCAAAATGGTTTTGATGGAAAAGTGGTTTCAATAAAAAGCGGGTTTTATTGAAAAGGTGTTTGGGCAAGATACTTGTGCACATTGGTGTTTGAGTTCATGTTTAATTTTTGGGGCTTGGTTGAAATATGACCTTGTGCTTAATGAAAAAGGTCAAATGGCACATGAGATATAATTACCTTGTGACTAATTGGTAGATTGATGAGAAACTGTGAATGAGTATGGAACTGTCATAACAAAGCATGCATGGTTGGTAGCATGGATATGTGTAATGGTTTGGGTATGAAAAAGGAATATAGATAAATGGTTTTTAAGCATTGTTTAGTAACTTTTATAGAAAAATAACTTTCTGGAAAATTGGTTTCAATTGCACCTGTTTACTTTTGGTTACGAATGGTTTTGGAACCTGTTTATATTTAGTTACAATTATTTTAGGGAATTATTTTATATAAACTATTTTATATAAATATTTCTAAAACTTATATACCAGTGGCATGAGTAGAGAAGTCATTGAGTAAAAACTACTATGTTTTATAATCAATCCTGATTTGGCACTTGAGTGCTCTTTCAAATTTTATCTTCTGGGACTTGGGAAAAGGTAAAGTGTCACAGATTTTTTGCACCACCTCATGATATTTGGGCGGTTTGGTGATTTGTGTATCTTAGAGCTTGTGGAGTATGAATTAATATGGTATTATTAGAGTATTTGGTTTATTTATATTTTTTACTTTGATACTTGTTTGGTATTCCATTTTTTCACACTTTGGAGTTGTTTTGATATAAATAAAGTAGTTTAGTTTTCTTGCTTTTGTTCATGCATCATACTGTGAGTTGTTTGATTAGTGGTTTATTTATGAAAGGGTAAATCATACCCCACATGAATTTGAAACCCTTTGAAATTTATTTTAAGACTTTGGAATATTGGGTATGTTTCTTATGGACAATTAATGAATCATTATACTCTCAAGACAATGACAATTAGTGGGTCATTATAGCTGTATATCCTAATATATGTCTCAAAGAAGGGAAAAGAAGACAAATCCCCTAATTGCTTGAGTAAATTTTGAATCATAATCCCCATGAAAGAATAAAATTAATATAAACATTTGTCATTATTAACAGAGTTATATTCATGATATATCATTTCATAGGGATTTATATACACCAAAAAAAAAAATAAACAAGTAGTGAATATGATATCAGTTTCTCAGAAATAAAAGTGAGACAAGAAATCCACTTAACTTAAGTATCAACTTCCATTTTACTCATTAAAGCATACTATATAATAAATATAAGTTTATTATACATATATTAAATAATTATATATATATATATATATCAAACCATATATCATTTTATTATGACTTTTTATTACCTATTTATTAAAAATTCCATGTTAAGGTTACATTTCAGGTAATAACCGTTTTGTTTTTTCCTGCATGTTTTTATTTGTTATATTTTTGGTCTGATTAATTTGATCATTATTCCTTAATATATTTAATGATATACATGATATAAATATCATATATATTCAGTATATTTATTTATATTAATCCATAAAATTTGTTGGTAGGAAATGAAATTCACTGTTCATAGAGACTGTTGGCATTACGCACACATGAATGTTGTTTTTTAATTTTATTGTCTATTTTAAATAAATAAATGTAAATGAAATATATTAACATTAAAATAAATTTTTTATTAATATATAACAAAAAATATTATTAAATCCATACTGAATACATTCCATCAAATCTTGAACGAATCACATAGCTTTGTGAGGTGGTAGTCTGACATACACATGAGCGATGTTATTGTATTCACACAAAATGGAAACATGAAGTTATGAAGATATAAAAATTAAAAAATGATAATTAAATAATAAATATTATATTTAAACAATAACTCCATCATTAATTATGATAGTGATATATGGAAATGGAAAAACAAATGACATATGTTCGCGAAGCGGTAGTTCGCCAGACCCACAAACGATGATTTAATAATCCATTTTTATGGAATTGTAGATGGATGTTGGTAAGGAAATAAGAAAAATAACATTTTAGTCTATGAAATATTATGAGGTTATTATATAATCATGGTACAATAATACTTTAAGTGGGTGTAGGAAGAAAAAAAAACGCCCGTTGATGAACGTTACCTCTTATTCAGGTATCCTCTGTAGGTTTGCACCAAAGGCCATATTAAGTGTATTTATTCCAAAAATAAGGCATATAAGATTACTGTAGGGATTATTTGATGGTATTTTGGTAGGTATTTGTTGATACAAATGGCTTGTGAGATGTGGAGAATAGAGGAGAGGTGGTGTACTTTTATAAGTGGGGGATAGGACACACTTGAATTGTTTTGATATAAAATAGGTGCTCCCATGAATTTCATCTGTCCAAAGAGTAAAAATTAGGTAATTATAAAATATTATAGGTGTAATGGTATTAATTTTTCTAGATAATAGTTTTTAGAAAACTGTATTATTAATTTTTACATTTATCATTTTAGTTTAACACCTTGGTAAACCCATTTTTACCTTAACCATGGTAATTAAGTTTATTGCATTTAATATTCATTTTGGTAAAAAATAAATTTAAACCTTTTATAAATTATAAATTATATTTATTAGAATTATGGAATCCATTTTTTAAAATTCCATTCACATAATTAGTAAAATTTAATTTAAAATAAATCCCGTAGATGCGTGGAGAAAGCAGGTTTCTAAAGAGAAAAAGTTCAAAATTATGAAATATTTTTTTATCCAATATCAATATGAAATTTATTCCAAAAAAATAAATTGTATTTATTTACATAAAATTGAACTAATTATACTTTAAAACAAATTCAAATTAAAACGTAACATTATAAATAATTTAAATGAAAAGATAGTTTTCAATTAAAATTCTTTATTTTTCACTATTCATTAAAAAATGAAACTTTTTAGAAAAATCCAAAAAATTCACTTTTTGATTTTTTGAAATTATGTTTTAAAAATTTATATTTATTTTATAAAATTAATTATCTATATATGTAAAAAATTAATTTTATTATAAGCGGGAAAAAATAAAAGAGAACTTTTTTAAAAAAAAATATAGTTTTTAAGGATAAAATTAGACAAATTCTTATTTATTATATAGAAAAAATATATGATGAATGTTAAAAAAATGATTTAATATATAATATATAATTTTTTTAAAATAATTATCTAAAAGTGATTTGGTTAATTTATTGGTATAAAACCCACTTGTGTTCATAAAAATAATTTTTCAGAGAAAGATCTCCTTTTGTTTTCAAAAGGGTTTTATTTTCATTTCTAATCAATTAGTCACAAAAGAATTAATTTTATTTAAATGTGTAGATAATATTTTAATAAAAAGTTAACATTGTTAATAACCTCCATTCCAATGGTTATGTGGAAACTATAATATTAAATAATAATTTTTTAATAATATTGCACTTTTCATTTAACATTTGTGTTTCTTATAATGCAAGCTATGCATATAGTTGGGTGAAATATAGCTCGAACTCATTATTTCAAGTAACTTATGATAAAAATAGTGTACATGTATAGAAAAATATCAAAAATACCAAATTAACATGATTTGTTTTCATAAAATCCCAGGTTGTTACATGGTAATCATAATTAATAGTCAACCATATTAATGTTAATTATATATTTATTGAAAATTTATTCTTAATATTTTATAGTTTTTAACGTTTTTGGATTTTAAATATATTATATAACATAGTATTTATTTTAAAATATTCTAATATCCTAGGTTGTTACAATATGTTATTTATTTTAACCCCTTTAAAAATTTACTATAGTAATGAATTTTTACCTCATTTTCTATTCATAATAAACAAATAATTAGTTTCCCTATTTAAATAATATTAAAATTTTTATTCCAAATATTGAATATATTTTACAAGATTCAATAACTACAATAGATATATATTCATGTCAAAATAAGTAGAAAAACATAACAAACTGGTTTTTAGAAAAATGTATTTTCAAGCATAAAATAGACTTTAGATTTAATCCATTCCATGTAAAAAATATTTAAAAACATTTAAAAAATTATTGAAGATACTATAGTTAAATTAAATTAAAATATAAAATAAATATAAATTAATTTAATTTATTAAGATAAAAATATATTATGTGAAAAAACTGTTTTTATAAAAATCATCTCTTTTACCGCAAATGATTTTAATCATATTTATATAAAAATGAAATACAATGAATTAATTCTATACATATGAAAAAAATTATTTTTTAATGTCTATTTAGTCCTATTCATATCCTTAAATCCAATTTCTATGAAATAAATATTACATTATATAATAATAATTTATTTATATATTATTTCCCGTTTAAAGTTGATGTTGTGTGTAAAGAAAGATATCAAAGAAATAAAATTTATTCTACAAGAAGTATATCATAAAATATCATATTTTTATATTTTAACCCCTTATAATAATGTATCCATAAAAATTTTATCACTTCTATGGAAACAACTAATGATACTTCTACCTCATCACATCTTCGAATTCCCATATAGATTCCTTGAATTTTTGATTCCTCCTGAGATATTTGACCAGGTGAGTAGTCTTGTTATATTAAATTACATTCATTTTACCCATGATTTATAATAGTTGTTCTTCATAGGATGTATAATTATCTGGATATAAAAAATATTAGTTCAGTATATAAAAATTATTGGTTGTGTAATTATTCAATACTAATATATGGAATACATCATGAACTTGAGAGAGGTTCGGTAGAAGCACCAAGTGATAAGAAACTATCCTGATCCAATAAAGAATTATGAAATGGAAGATATGTCATTGGATAAGAGTTACCTTATTTCTAAATCTTATAACCTTTTTCCATAAATAAATTCATATAGATTCCTTCTCACCAACTTTGGATTCCATATTACTCCAATGATTGTAAGAATCACTCATTTGTACACTCTAAGGTACAATGATGTGTTTCTAAATGGATCTAAACATTTATTCCATTTAAGTATCTACCTTACATCCCAATATCATTATTTCTCCAATTATATCTATTTGTGTTGGATTTTTTGAACATCCTTTCATAGAGGACATTAGAAAGAGCCACATGAATGCTCGAATAAAATTAATTTCAAGAAAAGAATTTGAGAAGATGATAGTGTTGATCCCAACCTCATTTTAAATCTATAGAACATATCGTAAATATATAATATAATGTTTCAATGGTCCTATTAGACTAAAAATATATCTGAGGATGATATTTAGTATTATAATTAAACTCCATATTATATTTGAGTTGAAGACTTTTCCCAAACATCAAGGTAATCTACAGATCCTTCTCTTATTTAAAAGAATTCTCCACTCCATGAAATCATTAAATTTATTTTATTTATATATTGGAAATATACTAGATAGATAAAAATTATTTTATAAAAATAATTTTTTCTGTCTATATAAGGCATAATACTATAAACCAAATTTCATTATGGAATTTAGATTTGTTTCTGAGTACAAAAACCAAATAAATGGTGATGTTTTCTTATTTACATTATGGTATGGGTTAGGTATGTACCATCCCTTTATAAATTTTTCTCTTAACCACAAAATTATTTCATAAAATTCATCAATATGTATACTCTGTAACATCTATTTCTATGTTACCCCACAAGAAATATAGTTTCATATATGTATACATATTCATAATCCATGGATGAATAGAGAATAATAAACTATGAGATTCATAAAATATATAGTTCTTAAATTATGGTAATACTGGGATACATACTCATTTTGGGAACCATATTGGTCCATCACAAAGAACATAGAAAAATTTATCACCATCTTCTATAGTTACACATCTTACTTTCAGGACTCTTTATTCCTTATATGGATCTATGGTTAAAGATTTATTTGAGAAATATATAATTGTTACCATTTCATCATGTTTTCAAGATCCACCTCAATCCTCATCATGGATGAAAAAGTATGATCATTCTGACATAGAGCGTCATTGAACTTGTAACCCTTCTTAGTTGTGTATTATATCGTGTAGTTATAATGATTTAACAATTCCAATATTAAAATTTGGAACATACTAAACTCTTTCTATGTGAATATATACTTCAAGATTTTAGTTTAAGTATATATATCTCATATTTCACTATAAATATAATTCTTCCATATTTTAAATTCAAAAATTATTATTTCCAACCCCAAATCATGAGTTGATAAATTTTTATAATTAATTTTCAATTGGAATGTTTCATATGCTATCAAATTATCTTTATTTATGAGAAAATATCCTAGTCCTTTCATCAATGAAACCCTATAGATCACAATACATTCTCTACTATAAGATAGTGTAATCATAGGTTTACTGACCAACCTTCTTTCATCTCATTGATATTTTCATCACATCAATATATCTAAATAAATATAGAACACTTATAAATTAACACATTTGTTAGATTATCTATCCCTGATAAATCACATACAAAGCATAGATAGTATCCATAAAACCAACAAAAACTACAAATCCCAATAATAATTTTTAGTATGGGATCTTTATTAATTACATAATTCATTGAACGATCCACCAATACATCCAATATTTAGACTATATGATGCAAGAATGAGCCTTTTTAAACCCAAAATTCACACTTTATGAATTTTTAAAACAAATTTTATTTCCTAAGGTTCTTCTACACAATCATGGAATGATGTTCATGATCTTATTTTCACCTAGAAAAAATAACAATATACTCTACAACGACTACTAAAAAATATTGATCTCTACACTATTGATCAAATAAGTAATAAATATGGGGTAGATGATACATAATCTTTATAGTGATCCTGTTAGGATCTCAATAATAAATATAAAAATGCATTTAACAATATATTTTCTTAACAAAAATAAAAGTTTCACCATATGGTGATACACCCAAGATTATGAATCACTTATCAAGATTCTTATGGTGTCTCTTATTCAATTTATACAACCCAATTAGGTCCATTTTATATAGAGTCATTGAAATAGGTGTAGCACCATGTATGAGTTACAATGAAAACTTAACTTCAATTTTTTTGGTATGTCTAGCCATGTAATTAAGAAATTCATCTCCATAATCCTAAAAAATAATAATATCTTCAACATTTATTTTATCCCCAAAAATTTGATATAAATATCCATTATTAATTTGTAATACTACCCATATAATAGAATTACTTCCATTAGATGTTCACATTCATCCTTAAACTATAATATGATCATAGGTTGATGCATAATATAAAATGATGCTTCTATTCCTCAAAAATTGTTTTGTGATCTATAAAGATAAATACAATCCATGCCCAAAATAATATAAAATTGAACTAAATGTTGAATGATAAGATTTATAGGAATCACATTCCCATAAACATAAATTAGAGAAGTGATATAGACTTGATATCAGAACATCATTTCATTTTTAATTTTTATTTCTAACTCAAACTATAATAATTGATGTAGAGACTTGATACACTTAAAAATTATTTATATACAAAATAGTGGGTATATAAAAAATCAAATAAAACATTTTCAATTCTAGAGTAACATTTTCTATTCTATAGTGGATGGTAAGAGTACCTTCCACCACTTTGTTCTGATAACCCACTCATTTGTAATTGCTTGAAAGTTAACTTCATGTATTATCATAAGAGGTTGTTGAAATTCATTTTCATCAATAAACCTTGTATTTTTTCATTTATTGGTGTAATTTCCATAATATTTATTGTAATATATTTAGAGCGTGAGTAGAATATTTGGTTGAGGTTTTTCTTTATTCCTTTCATTGACATGCTACTTAACTTTTCACATGAATTATTTTGTGTGATATCATTATTATCTGAACATAAAGTATTTACAAGACCCCATAAGTATATTTATTTTATGGTTCCTTCAACACATCATAAAATAAGTAATATTAAATTTACTTCCTCTATATGTTTTATTATTATATGTTTCTCAAAATTATATATTTAAAGTTTTCCCCTTAAACCATGAAAACATTTATCACCTCTAATTTCCATTTTTATATTGAGATCACATCAAATTATTTCTTTATAAATATCAAATTCTTCTATATAAAATCCCTTCCTAATACATGGTATCAAGAAAGTAAAAAATTAGTCAACTTTTATTCCTGATTGTTGATAAAACCAGAATCATATCTTGTAAGTGTAATAAAATTTTCCTTATAGGAACTAACAAATTAAACATTATCATACAGTTGTTCTATGAATTCCTATTCAATTTCCATGAAAAGAGTTAAGGGAAAATACATATTGAAAAATAGATTCTTAAACACTTTATATTTTATGGAGTCAATTTCCTCCTCTTTCCTCATATTCTTGATAAGATTCCACCATTGATTAGTCTCACATTCTAAATATTACATGAGTAAAGTAAACTTATCATGGTTTATGAATTAGAGAACATAGATTTTTATTTTCTATATAATTCATCTATTTCCTAACAATATGTGTATAAGAGGAACCACTAAAGGAAGGTGAACATTTCTATAGTAATGATTAAATTGTGAGTTGTACATTCCTTTTCTCAATTGGATGTGAAATATGATTCATATGACCATACATAAATTCATAGATCTTGGTCATAATAGAAATAATATTTCACATTCTAGCTCCCATTTAATTTGGATCCACATGAGTATGGTATTTTCATTAGTTTCCACATTCATTATTCACATGATTTGTAAGAAAAAATATTTTCCTAATTACATTCCTACTTGTGTTTTTGTTTGATCCCTTAAATTTGTTCGAGGATCCATTATTCCTAGTTTGGTTACTATTTATGCGTTATTTGGATCAAAAATAGAAGGAAAGATGAATTATAAATATAGGATCCAATTCATACAATGAATGGTAATTCATGACATGAAAGGTTTTGGGAGGATTCCATGGAATTCATTCATGGAATGAATAGTTTTTTTGTGAAAACTTAGTTCACAATGTGGGATATCATTCATGAAATGAACTAATTTTCAGGATTTTATGCAGAAAAAACTTATTTTTTGTGTATATAATAACTTAAAGATTCATATTATGAAACCCCGATTCAGGTTATTAATTTGGTTGTATTCAGATGTTTTATTAATTCATTTTCTATGTATTTCTCCCAATCATCATTCTCTTTTCTCTCAAATTTTAGGACTCCATTATGGTATTTTCATATTTCTATTTGATACAAAGGTATATTTCATTGGACCTTGTAGCCATAGACTTTAAAATTGAAGGTATGTCGCTTGGTTCTCCTTTTCCTTCATTATTTACTAATTTCCCCTTGTGGTGAACCCAAGATCGAGTCTACCAAAACCAGATACCATAATTTTAACTTTTGTAGAGATTTTTTTATGAATGATAAGAATGGGAAACCTAATTATTTCATGGCCATTAAGTATTTTTTCTTTATCTTATATGATTTTTAGGTGGTTTTTATATAATAAATCCCTAATGTATGATTCATTTTGTTGTGGTATATGAAATAAGTGCAATTATATCAGCTCACCCAGAATGTAGCCTAAACCATTTGGAAACCCACTTCTTTGAGGAAAATACATACATTGAACTCCATTAGACCCCATTGGGTCCATTGGAATATTGACTAGGACTTGTGGCCACCCATGGGGAGTGATAAGCCGTGATTATATGTTCAAAGTAACATTAAATAAACCTAAATCCCCATTAATTATTTGAAGTTAGTTTTTATTTTTCCTAAAAATGTGAGTTGGTTTTACTTGTGAGTAGAAAACCTGGATTGACAAGGAATTTGATTAACTAGGAAATAGTAATGATTTTATTGAGAATAAATTATATGAATTAAAGTGTTTATTTATAATGTAATTGGAATTAGTATAATGATTTGATGAAATATGGATATGATGATATGTGTAGTGGTATTTGTGGTTAAATAATAAGTTAAACATATATAGGTACAATTATTTTGATATCTGTCCACCTTGATGAGATTTATAATTTCCTTGTATTTGGTTATTGGTATGAATTTGGTAAATAAAGTAAATAGAATGCTTATTGGATAATTGATGAAATTTCCAATAAGGAATTTGATAAACTGTTTGATGTGTGGGTGTTTGATATTACAAATATATATCATGGAATTTTTTCTTATTAGGACTCCTTGGTTACTCAATGCCTACATATGATATTATGGATAGACATAATAATCCTTATTGGATGAGATTATTGGATGAACCTTGAATTACATACCAAATGAGTTAGTGGGTAAGACTTGGTGTTCATTACTAGATGACATTATTGTATTCACATGGAGATCCTTCCTAGGTTAGATTATAGGTTGGACATGGAATTCCTACCTAGATGATACTATTGGATGAACATGGTTATCCTTCCCAGATGAGACTATAGGTTGTACATTCCATTCTTTCCCAGATGAGATTACGTATTGGACATGGAGTTCATTACTAGATAAGATTAATGGTTTAAAATGGAATCAAATCCTTAATGAGATTATATTTTTGTACAAGTAATTAAATATTGGATGATATTATTAGTTGGAATTGATGCTTTGTCTAGTTGTTTTACTATACTGTAAGGACAAATAAATTCGACATCATGTTGAAGAATGTTTGGTTCACCCTAGGTTTCAATATAGAGCTCGACAATATGAAGGTTACTTGATATTTTGCAATAACTTTTTAATTAAATCCCCTTTTAATTGTACTATTTCATTCACTATGTACTAATATAGGAATGTTTAGAAACTGTGGGTCTTAGTCTATTGATTTTTACTCACACCATGTTCGGACACTATTTGTTACCTGAGAAAACATCATAGATGCCCGTATAGACAAGGTAAAGGTATCATATACATTATTGATTACATTGATGGGTGGGATTAGATCATGGATATGGGTATGAGCATGGGTATCAAGACTAGGGTTTTTTGAGTCTTAAATTAGAGCCTATTTTAGTTTAAATATATGACATTTAGTATGTACCTTAGATTATAATACATTATGGTATAATATGATTTATTATTATTATTATTTGGATTGTTGGTTATATATATATTTATACACATTTTATTGTATTATTTGTTTATATTATTTCCCATATTATTATAAATATATTTCCAGAGATTTTATTCTACCAAAAATATTCCTTAAACCTTCAATACTATTTGTCAGGATCTATTACTTTGGGAGGTGTGCTTGAGGACTCTAATGTCCCATATCAATCATGTTATAGAGTACTAGTATTTGGGAATTACTTAATTACTTCTAGTTACATACATTTACTAGGGCCAAAAAGACTTTACACGAGTATCAAATATTAATAATCATAGTGAACAATCATATGATTATGAAAATCATTCTTATTGTGTGATAATTTATGACACATTATTTCAATGTAGGAATCTTTATCTTTATCTCATATCACAATGTATTATCATTAGTGGTCATAAGTTTTACCTTATCATTCATCATAATGTTTCATAATGAAAATATGAATTAACCCAATCATATCTCCCATAAGTTTTGGTTAGTTGTGTAGTCTTATGCCCAATCATCATACACCCATGATGACTGATATAATACCCCATTATCCCATTTTAGAGTTGTCACCCATTGGTGAATTTATTCCA
This sequence comes from Viscum album, assembly GCA_963277665.1. Classification (NCBI taxonomy): domain Eukaryota; kingdom Viridiplantae; phylum Streptophyta; class Magnoliopsida; order Santalales; family Viscaceae; genus Viscum; species Viscum album. Next base: position 449,989,403 of record OY728127.1, read on the forward strand.
CATTCACATCCACATTGTAGTATCAAGTAAGGGATTTATTTTCTAGGAAAATAATATAGTATTTATTTTACCAAAGAACAAACTTTTTACTATATACATAGACTTGTCCCTATGGTTTTCAATAATATTCACTAATCATAATATTTAGAAATAATTAAAACCCTCATCAAATATATACTGAGGAAACATGAGTATAACATACATAAATATTACATAATTTTAGCTAAATATTCAAAATTTTTTATAATAATATATTCCTGATGACCAGTAAGGGTTATATTCATTGGGGACTAAGTACATAATCACCTTATTTCCTAAAAGTTCATAATAATATCTCATAATTATCTTCTATCATAATACCCTCCATAGACATTTCTTACATAATATCTATCTTCATAACCCAGGGAAAATGGAAACATAAGAAAGGGTTACCACAGATTATTAGTAAGGGTAAACATAGCGGATATCAATCAATGTTAACAAGTGATCATAGGTATAAGGGTATGAGAACATTATTATAACATAATAAATTCATACCCAATAAGTTGAATATCATTAATCATGAATCTTGGAATAATATTTTATCGTTACACTATACATAATACCTCAGAGTTTAGAATCATTAATAATCATTCCTAATCCATGATAACATCTCATAAGAATAAGAAATAAGTTTATTACATACACATAAATAGATGAATACATTTCCTTAGCCATGGATCAATTTTAAAACTATCAGAGTTAATTGGGTTAACTCATCATTCAATTATTTCCATAGTATATTTTCACCCATAAAGTAATCTTATTGGATTAAGTCCCTTTCAAAATTGGAATCACTTCCTATTTCATTACTTATTATCTCACGAGATATAAATCATTACACAATGCATTGTAGGTTTATATAATTTTAGGTCCACCTATCAAATAAGAAAAACATATAAATGTGTTCCAAAAGATCATAAAATATTCACCATATCATTATTTTATTACCTGTGAAAAGGAAAAATGTTTTATAAACATTTCATCCTTTAATTATATCATAAAACATAGAAAAGAAACGAATTTTATAAGGGTTTTATTATAATTGAATTAATCCATGTAAAAGTAATGGGTTTCATATAATCATTCTTAAATCATATTCATTATAATAATTCTAGAGAAAAAAATTGGATAGCATTATAATATTATATATACAGTTAATCATTACAATCACTAAATGATTTTGACATTGATGAAAAATATAATTAAAGGAACATTCCAATATTTATTTGAAAAAATGAACCAAATATTAATTTAATTGGAAAATTTTCAATTGAAAATTAAAAACATATTGAGAAATTATGTTTCTTTGAAAATAAAAATTGAAAATTTAATGTAATCACCAAAGAAAAGAATGGTCATGATATTGGAAAAATCTATTCATACCACATTTGTTATATTAGTATATTTTTTTCTCACTATTGTAAAAAGTAAAAAATAATTATTTTGGAAAATGTTTCAATAAAAATGTACATTTAATCTTTTTAAATAAAGTAAAATTTAATGAAAATGGCCTTAAAAAATAGTTATAGTTAAATAAATCTTCAAAATGTTTTTTAATAAAATAGACATCGAATAAAACTTTCATCGACAAGAATAGATATTAGGTTTAATTTTATCAAAAGTCATTTTATCAATATTTTTTTTTGAAATGGTAAAAATAAATGAAAAGTCTAGGAATATACTGAGGATATGAAAATAAAAGTTGTTTAAAGGATAATGTCAATAGAATTTACCTTAATGGAAATCTATTATAGGCAATACTGAAAAAAAGAGACTGTAACATAAATCCCTTAGCTCTAGTCTCCTCTTTCGTCACATGTGTTCAAATTTTTTTATAATAAATATATATTATTTATAAATATATTCCAGAACCATATTAATATATAAATTACTATGTATCATTTATTTATAATATCCAATTATTATTTTATTAATAATTTCTTCATTAAAATTAATATTTTGGTGATAACTAGTTTGTCTCAATGCTTGTTTTGGTTTGATGAATTCAAAATATTCACATTTATTATGTTACATTCATAAGAATAATTTTAATAATGAAATAAGAATCATATTTATTAATCATATACCCTACATCATTCCATGGAGATGACAGTTTGTACATACGCATGAGTGATGTTTCAACTTGTTTATGGATGAAAAGAATGAAAGTAAAATACTATTTTAACAATAAAAAAACATTATTATATTATATATATCATATATATTTTTCAAAACTATAATAATTACCATCTATGTAAATCCTAATTGAAAAATAAATCACATCACTTCATGGAGGTGGTAGTCCACACATACGCATCAGTGACATTCTTGAATTCCAACGTATAAAATAGTAAGAAGGTATAAAATATATTATAATTAAAAATAATATTTATTTCCTAAAAAAATATACAAAAAATAATTCCATAATAATAAACATAAATTAATGATGGTTTTGATAAATAAAACACATCATTGGATGAGGTTGTAGTCCACATGTATTCATGAATGATGCTTTGGTATCCCAATTGGAGGAGAAAGAGATAAATAAAGGATATTCATTCGATATAAGAACATATAAGTATATTTGTGAAACTAATATTTTAATATCATCATGTCTATTACAGAATTTAAGGTAGTAGGAAAAATAAATAAATTGAAAACACTGGATTATGATTCATACCTCTTCTTTGGACAACCACTATTAGCTTACACCTTAAGCCTTATAAGGTAGTTATATTGATAAAAAAGTACTATAGATCATGGTAAGGTATGTTCATAATGGTTTTGGGAATGGATTTTCCAAGATATATGGATCATGAAGTGTGAATAATAGAGGATATGTGGCTGTCTGTTATAAGAGATGGGAGGACCCACTTTAAATTTTAAAAAAAGATAAAAATATATTAATGAATTACTCAATCCATATTGATCTAAATTAGAATATTTTAAAAGGGAGAAGATATGTTATAAAAATATATACATCTAATTGGATTAAAAAATATTTTATGTAATTTTAACCCTTATAATTTTTAGTTTATATCATTTTTAACCCCTTTTAACCTTTACAATAGAAAATAATTTTACCTCACTTTCTATTCATAATGAAAAACAATTATGTTTATCTTATACAAATATTATTAATTTTTATGATTAAAAAATATTTAATCCATTTTAATATATTCAATTTCACCATGAGGTAGAAGCTCATTTTAAAATAAGTTCCCAAAATGCAACAAAACTATTTTTAGAAAAAACGTATTTTAAAGCATAAAACTACATTTCCTTTAATAATTTATAAGTAAACCATATTAGATGAATGTTAAAAAAATTTATTGAATATATAATATATATTTTATTTAAATTATTCATCATTATAAATTTATTTAATTTATGGATATAGAAGCATATAATTTATATAAAAATAGTTTCTTAGAAAAAAAATCTCATTTTTTCACATTCAAATGATTTTATTTTAATTTCTATATCAGTGAAAAACAATCAATTCATTTTGTACATATACGAAAAATACCTTTTCATAATTTATATAGCCCTATTCTTACCTTATTTTTCAATGTATTATTGAAAGAAATCACATTAAATAATAATAAATATATAGTATATTGTGGTTCAATTAAACTCAGTGTTGTGTGTAATGAAATTCATTAAGTAAATAAAATTTATTTAAATATATATATATCAAAAAATATTGGGGTTTTATTTTAATTGTCTAATAATTATTATATGGTTCTTGGTTGTCACTAGAGAATCATGTTGTAATTATAAGTGATAAATAGAAATGAATCAGCGATATTGGTTGTTGATTAAGGAATATGTCATAATTGAAGACCATGATCTAGACTTATTATATGAAACTAAAATGGAAGGTTGGGATGTTTGGAAAATAAATTTCAAAGAAAAATCTAATACATTTTTAAATTATGGTATAGATGAATACATTGAAACCAAATGATATAATTTAATAAAGAACAGTGGATTACACTATAAAGACATTCAATACATCATAGTGGCTATATTTGAAGAAAATTTATGTTTTTTAAGGGTTTAATTTATGGGATGTAAAATAACTACAATTCTGAGATTTTAAAGTAGATGTACTGATTAGAATTCATTTTATGATAAATTTTGGACTATTTTTTGAATTATTAGATATGAAATTATTCTATAATATTGAAAAGTATTAAAAATAAAAATATTTTCATAATTAATTAGTTAATTGGGTTAATCATTCTATATAGTTTTCATGTAAATGTGGTATATGAAAAGTTTTATAAAATGTTAATAATATTTCGTAAAGAAACTAAATGATTCCATTAATTATTTTGCAGAAGATAAGAGAGTTTACATAAAAATAGAGAATAAATTTTTTTAACATAATAAATAATGATTCTTTTTAATTTCAATCCCTAGAAATTAAAATTATATGAATCTTTATAGTTATTCTTGTAGATTTAGATAATTTTAAACTACAATATTGGATTTATTATTTATTATTTCATGGATTCCTTATTATAAATAACCAATACGTAATAATTTTCATCACCCTATATTAATATAGATAGTGGAGTGATAAAATTTAATGATTTATATATTATATAGTTATTTTTCCTAAAATTTTAAATTAAAATAAAAGGTTATTGATTTCACTGTACATTGTCTCACCACTGTTGTAATATCCCATAATTTTTAGGCATTTTATTCACTAAGTTTTTCATTTGAGCCTTGGTGGCTGAGTCTTGTTTAGAGACGGAGACCCTTTGTTGGAAAATATGACCTAAAGTTTGGGGTTGTATGATTATTTAATTAATGGAGTCTGGGTATAAATTGGTAAGAGTTTCATGGATTATTGGTGAGTTGAGATTGTTTAAAGGAGGATCTGAAAGTTATATGAGAAATGGCCTGAAAACTCAACTATAGAACATTTACACATCTTGTAAAGGGATTACATGTCATGTAATTTTTCATTGGTTTATTTAAATAAATATATGGTGATGGGTTTTTTGATTAATAACCTTAAAAAAATTACATGATGTTTATCATGTTACACAACGTGTAAATTCCTCTCCTTCTATTTTAATTATGTTGTGCGAAATATTTTCTCTCAAATACAATGTAACTCCTCTCTTATCATCCTAGGGAATTTTACAAGTGATTTTTATGTTCCAAAATTCCTTCTGGATGTCTCATTTGTGTAAAAAACCCTGGTAAATTTTTTGGTCTTATTTCTTCCTTCTATTCCTTCTTCTCCAATAGTTGTGGTGAAATCCATTGGTTGATTGTGTTGTTAGTTTTTATATTGAAAATTTTTGGTCTAGAAAAATCCTCTCAATCATCCACACCTTTTTCCACATGGTAATTGGCTGTTGGAAGCATTATTGGATTGTCGGTTAATGGTAGGGGGTCTAAATCTTAACCCTATGGTTTTATAATATCCATGTTTATTAAATATCATCATTATTATATTATTGCATGTGTCCAAATTATTTAAATAATTGAATGGGATTATTCTTGATTTCTTTTGGTTCCAAAAGGATTTTTAATTGGCTAATAGATTAATGTATGTTTAGCATGACATGTAACCTATGGTTATTTTTTGTTATAGAATCCCTAAATTGTAGCTTATTTCTTATTGATATAATTGGTAATCATTTGTGAATTAAATTTAGAAGTAGAATATGAATGAATAATGGTAATTTTAATAATTAAACATTAATATATATGATATGATATTATGATATACATGCTGTATGATAGGGATTTTTTTCCATTATGAGATGCTTATATAATATGCTAGGCCCATAAAATTGCACACGTATATTCTGTAATGCTGATATTGAGTGGGCTCATCCATTTTCTATGATGTAATGATTATTGTTAGTGGGATATTCCCAGTCCCATGCTATAATTCTTATAGGTCTTTGAACTGAAAATGATGTAATTCTTTTCGGGCATTGAGATGAAATTTTATTGTTACTATACTATGGTTATATGGTGGTGGTTGGCATAGATATAAGACATATTTAGAGATATTTTTTCATGAAGATGAAGAGGGTTGTTTACCTTGGTTACGTAGTGTTTGGAATGGTCATAATACATGATTAGAGATATTCTGACATGGATCCAAAGAAAGTTGTTATTGTATTTTATTAATAGTTGAATTAATTAATAAACCTTTTTAGTGCTTTATTTTATACACTTCTTATCATACTAGTTTTGTTTTGACATAGTGGTGTTGACCTACTGAGTTATTCTCACACCCTATTTGGGTTTCTGTTGGGTACTTGAGTAGATTTCATGGATGAAGGTATGGATAAGTGAAATGGACCTTTCAACTTATTTATTTTTTTCTATCGGGATGGATTTTGGATATGGGAATAATGTGGGGTTTGGGACCCAAGACTAGAGTCTTTTATTTGAGTTTGGTTGTAATTTTATTTTATTTTTATAGCATGACATTTTTTTACATTCTAACACATCATTACATTATTCCTTTATTATTTATAGGATTGTTCAATTGGATTTTATTTTTGCCTTCTGTTATTTATTTAATTTGATTAATTTCTATTTATTATGATTTTTTATTCAGTTATGACTCTTCAAAACAGGGGGTATAATAACCCCACTATAAACTTACACCCTCGGTGCTATTCAGTTTCCTCTGGAATACGAGGAGGCCCTCTTGAAGTCCAATAACCAACCCTTTATAACTACATTAGAGAGTGATAGATTGGGGGATGATACAAAGTTGTATTAAGGGAGGAGATTAGTTTTTTTCCATTATAGTTTGGGAAAAGGTATAAATGATACTAGGATGGGTTGAGACATGGTAATGATCTTGTTCATGGAAGTATCTAACCCATTTATGGGGAAAAATCCAAGTACCCAAGGATGGAATTGCTTTTTGTGGTGTGTACTTGTTGTAATTAATGTTTTTTCACCTTGGGATATTCACATGATATGTGAGGATATTTTTTTATGATGTTACAGATTCTTGAGTTTTTTACTCATGACCTGGTATGGAATGAGATGAGAATACATTCATTATAATAGGTATATAGGGATATATTGAAATAAAATGTTCATGAAAGGGTAATATCTATTTTTTTCATCTGATATACACTTACCTGATGATCAATAATGTAAGATATCAATTCTAATTGATAAATTAAATGATTTTTCAAGTTATTCTTAAATACTTGTAATCCATGTCCAGTGAGGACAAGAGTTAGGGGTTCCCTATTATAGTAACTTTCTAGGTTGAACTTTTTGTTATCCAGTTATCTAAGGTGTGAATTTGTCTTATAGAAAAAATACATCCCAATTATCTTCATCTTTAGCCTCAGGAGAGTGGAAATCAATGCAATCCAAATGTAGCTGAAGTAGATCATCCTATCATTCCCGAGGAGAATATGGTTGTTCAAATTCATGATTGGTTCCTGAGGGTCATATGATCCATGGAATGGGAGACTATTCATAAAATTCATTCGATGTCTAATATGAAATGAGAGTCTCAACTTCAACAACTACTTGTGTTTACTGGGGCAAGGATACCCTAGGTAGCCAAGTTCTTTATTGAGTCTATCTAGATGATCTTTAAGCATCTCGATACACACATATATAGGAGGGTAAAACTTGATGTGTATATGCTTTATGGACCTACCAAGAATTGGTGGGATATTCTAGAGGAAGTTGGGAAGTAGGATGAACTGTCTTTTAAGTACATTGATATAAGGTTCCTAAGAAATTTCTCTCACAAAAGCTTGAGAGATGAAAATTCTCTTGAGTTCATGCATATGATATAGGAGGGTTTTTTAGTGTTGGACTATGCTATATGTTTTACCAACCTACGGTTCTTTGTTCCATCTTTGGAATATAATGATATCTCTAAGATGATACATTTACAAGATGTTATTTGTGATAAGTGTAGGTTATAGGTAAAATATTTCAATTTAAATGGACTTGAAGATGTGAATAATATAGAACACATCAAGAAAGGGAATCTAAGAGAGGCCCCGATTAGTAGCTGGGATATTTTAGTAGGGAATTATATTAGTTATTCTTTGAGTGTTAGAAGAGATGTTATGAAAATTTCTTCCAAATCAGAAGTGGGAAAATTAGTTTGAGAAGTGGAAGACTATATCAAGATTGTGGTATATTCCAGTGCTTTCAATGTGTAAAGTTTGGCCACAATAACCCATAGTGTCCTTACCCCACAGTCAAGTGTCACATTTTTGGTAGACTGGGTCATCTTCAATGGTTATGTAAAAACTTCCCATAGTAGACCACTGGAAGAGTATCAGGATGAGCATTAGAATTATGAAGGGGCATAGGTTCCCCTTAGAGGCATAGTGGCTAGATTTTTACAGGTCATTCGGGTTGAGGTAGGGTATGTGGTACTAAAGTGAATGGGAAAAAATCCAAGTAAGGGATATAGCTCATGGTATTCCTACTAGGGGCCATGGAATATGGACAATTCATATTCACATTATGTAGTACAATAAAGATAACGTGGATACAGAACCATCTACCATCAAGTGTTTGATTCTTATATCATCTACCTTAGCTTGTGTTTTTTTAATATAGGAGAATCACATTATTCACTTTTTAAAATTTTTATAAATTTTTTGGGATTTGATCTGTAAATCTTAGATGGTGTTTTAACCATTGACACACCTTTGGGAGTACGGTCATAGAATATCAAACATTTTAAGGCCTGTTCTCTTGATATTGTTGGTATCGACTTCATTTGGGAACCATTAATGCTAGAAATGGAAAGATTTGACTTTATTATTAGTATGTACTGGTCAGTTCTATACTAGTCTCATATCGACTATTATAGGAGGAGATTTAACTTTGTATCTCTAGAAAGAAGATGTTATTCACACCAGGGTCATTGGGATCTTTAGGCTGGTCAAGTAGTACCAATTCTGTGAAGATTGAATTGTCTTATAACTTAGATCGTCAGTCCTTCTCTATGATATGGTTGAATGTAGTAGGATTATTTTCTTTCAATAGTATACCATTTTCATGACATTTTACTTGATGAGTTCTATGGATTACCTCCAAAGTGAGAGGTTGAGTTCATGATCGAGTAGGTGATTGGAGTAGAGCCAGTTTTTACCCCGCCTTACCAAATGACACCAATAGAGCTTTGGTAATTGAAGGTTAAGTATGAAGATCTTTAATCTAAAGGCCTCATATAGATGAGTACATCTCCTTGGTGTTCTCCAGTTCTCTTAACCATAATGGATGATGGATATTTGCATTTATTTGTGGATTAACAGAGGTTGAACTAGATGATTGTCAATAACTAGTATCCAATTCCATGAATTGATGATCTTTTCAATTAGTTGAAAGGTGATAAGATATTCTCCAAGATTGACTTATGATAAGGATATCATTAGTTAATATTGATACTATCAGACATACTTCCTACTTATTTTAGGATAATATATATTAGGTATGAGTTAATAGTAATTCCATTTGGTTTTACTAATGTGCATGAAATATTCATGGCCTTAATGAATAGGATATTTCATCCTTTTATGAACCAGTTTATGGTGCATTTCATTGATGATATCTTAGTGTACTCCCAGTCAACAAACGATCATTCCAAACATCTTAACATCACCCTAAGTACATTGAGAGATAATCATCATTACACCAAGTTAACTAAATTTAGTTTCTGGATAAATAAAGTGAACTTATTGGGGTATGTCATCTCAAATGTAGAAGTTTCAGTGGACCCAGATAAAGTTGTACCCATGAAATCTTGTGAATATCCCAAGAACGTCTTTAAAATTTAGATATTTTGGGTTTATCGTTTTATTACCAATGTTTTATCCAATATTTATTCCATTTGGAAGCACTAATGTCTAGGATGACTAAGAATGGGATGATGCTTATTTAGTATGATGATTGTGAGATATATTTTTATTATTTGAGGGGAATATGGACCTCATCACCTATCCTCACATTACCTTTGCCGGGTAAAGAATATATTGTGTATTTTGACAAATCCAGAGTTGGAATCAGAGTTGTTATAATGTAGGAGGATCATGTGGTTGCTTATGGTTCCATGGAGTTGAGAACACATGATATGAATTACCCAAATAATGATATAGAGTAAGTAGTATTTTTAAATTAATTGAGATTATGGACACATTATCTCATGGGTGAGATGTTTGTGGTATAAAAAAACCAAGTGCCTCAGGTACATCTTTTCTCAGTGATACCTCAACCTTTTCCAGAGGAGGTGGGTTAAGAATCTGTAGTCTTTTAACTTTGAATTAGATTATACAATAGTTAAGGGAAATGTAATTGTCAATTATTTGAGACTAAATACATAGATAAATGAATTATAGGTGTCTGGTGATGAGTTATGGATAATGTCCCTTTTATAGACAAGGACCTAGAGGTTCAGGAATCCAAGGGGTGAGTAGATCTGACTTCAATATCTGTGATACCCCTGATTTTAGACCGGAATAAGGCCGAGAAGTTTTATGATCTAGAGGATTCAGTTTTGAGAGAAACATTATTTGGTTGGGAGACACCATCATGATGGTCTCTTGGCATTGGAAATTCTATTCTCTTTCAAGGCCACGTATGGGTTCCTACTGGCTTGTATGGGGATATGACAAGGGAGTTTAATTCTTCTGGATGAGTGGGGAATCTAGGTTTAATAAATATGTATCATAATCTTCATAAATAGTGATGGTGGTCAGGAATAAATAAGTATGTGTCAATATTCATGGTATATGCTTCACTTTTTAGTAGGTGAAGGCCGACCATCAGAGGAAATCTAGGATTTTGCAACCTTTTCCCATTCTGGAGTGAAAATGGGACGATGTCACGATTGATTTTGTGATAGGATTACCCAAGAAAACCCATAAGAATGATGTTGTATGTATTTTTATGGATCGATTGACTAAGTTATCCCACTTTATACCTATTAGGAAAACATTTAATGTTGATGGAAAATATTTACGTGTGGGAGGTGGTTCAACTAGATGGTGTTTTGAGGAGTATAATTTTAGTTAGAGATATTCATTTCACATATTATTTATGAAAGTGACTTTAGAAATCCCCTGGGATTGTGATTTATTTTATGAACAACCTATCCTCGATAGACTAATGGTCAATATGAGAAGACAGTTCATGTTTTAAAGGATATGTTATGAGCATGTGTATTAGATTTGGGTAGTTTAGGAGAGAAACATATGTAAATCATGTAGTTTTTATATAATAATAGATTCCATGCATTAATCCAATTGGAAGCTTTTGAGTGTTGGTATGGAAGGTCATGTCATTTTCATCTACGTTTGTTGGAGGCTGGTGTGTCAGCACTTTCTAGGCATAGTCTTTTTTAGGATACATATGAACAAGTTCAGTTGATCATAAAATAATTGGTGACAACCCAGAGCAGGCCTAAATTATAATTTGACCATAATATATGACCTATATAATTCAAGGTTGGTCATCATGTTTTCCTTTGGATTTATCTTAGGTTAGGGCAACGCTGTATCATGAAATAGGGAAATCTAGCTCTTAGGTTTTTTGGACTGTTTGAAATAGTGGTAGGAGTCGATCCTGTGGCGTACTATTTATCCCTTCCACAACCCTATAGTTCAATGCGTAAAATGTTCCACATTTCACAACTATGGAGATATCATATAGACCCTTCCCATTTTATAGAAATATCATACATTGAGCTTTGTGTCAATGCATCCTTTTAGGAACAACCTATATCGGATTTGGATCATAGTGAGAAATATCATCGAGTTCAGACTATACCATTGGTTTGGTTGTAGTGGTAGTATGTGAATGGTTAGGAGAAGACTGAGGATAGGGAGTCTGATATAAAAACATAGTGGAAAGATATGTTCTTTGAGACCTCACAGTGATTCTTGAAGTAGCTCAGGGATGAGCTATTATAAGGTGGTGGGGTTATAAGATCCCTTCTTCTTCCTAGTACATCTTTCTATAGGTTTTTTTAAGCCTTGGTGGTTGGGTCTTGTTTAAAGATGGAGAGCCTTTGTCAGAGAAAATGAACAAATTTTCATGAATATATTCATGTTGAGTTAATAGAGTCTGGGTATAAATGTTTAAGTGTTTAATTGGTTCTTGGTCAATAAAGAATCATTAAATGATGTTCACAGGGGTAAAGTGGAAATGGGTTGAAAACTCAACTATAGAACATTTACAAGTCATGTAAAGGGATTACACATTATGTAATTATTCATGTGATTAATTAAACAAATATAAGGTGATGAGTTTTCATAAAATACCATTAAAAAAATTTATAAGATGTGTAATCATATTAAACAACGTGAAAATTCCCAAAATGATATTTTAAACATTCATTAAAGATGATTTTATCTCTAATCTGCTGTAGCTTCTATCCTCTTGAACCTAGGGAATTCTCCAAGTGATTTTAAAGTGGAAAATTTCCAACTAGATGTCCCTTTTGTGTGATAAATACATGGATAGTCGTTTTGGTAGTATTTCTTCCTTCTCTTCCTTCTTCTCAAACCATTTTAGTGAAATCCTCTAGCCCATTGTGTGGTTGATTTTGATCATGATCAGTTTTGGTCTAGGAACTTCTTTTTAATCATCTGCACCTTCTTTCTTATGGGTATTTTCCATTGGAAGCATTGTTGGATCATCGGTTATAGGTAGGAGTCTAAATCTTAACCCTATGGTTTGATAATTTCCATGTTTATACAATATCATGACTGTGACATTATTGTGTGTGCTAAATTAATTAAATAACTGACTAGAATTATTCAATGTTTTTCTTTAGTTCTAAATGTATTTTTAATTATCTAATGGATTAAACAATATTTATCATGAAATTTTACCTAGTGCGATTTATTATTATAGAATCCCTATATTTTGGCTTATTTATTATTGATATAATTGTTAATAAATTGTGAATTCAATTGAAAAGTGTCATATGAAAGAATAATGATAATTCTCATAATTAACAATTGAGATATATTATGTGATATTGTGATATCCATGTTGTATGACAGGGATTGTGTTCCATGAATAGATGCTTATATAATAGGACAAGCCAAGGAAATTGCACATGTATATGTAGTAATGATGATAGTTGGTGGGATTGGGCCAATCCATTTCTATAATTCTTATAGAGAGAGGGATATTCCCATTCCCATGATATAATTCTTATGGGGTTTTGACCCTGAAATGTTATAATACTTATAGTTCTTTGACCTGAATTATTTTTTGTGTCTATACCATGGTTATATGGTGGTGGTTGGAATGATCATAAGACATGTTTAGTGATATTCTGACATGGATCTGAAAAAGTTTGTTTACCTAGGTTTCATGGTGATGGGAATGGTCATAATATATGCTAAGAGATATTTTGTCATGGAACGTAAGTAACTTTTTTTGTTTTATTAATTTTTGAATTAATTAATACACATATTTATCACATTATTACATACAAATATTATACAACTAGATTTGTTAAGACATGGTTCTATCGATATACTGAGTTACACTCACACTCTATTCGAGCCGCCGTTTGGTACCTGAGTAGATTATGTGGATATAGATTTAGACAAAGGAAAAGGACCTCATTGTTGATTACTTTCATGCTTTTGGGATTGAGTTTGGAGACAGGACCAACATGGGGTTTGCGACCCGACACTTGATTCTTTTATTTGAGTATGCTAGTATTTTTCTTATATTATTCTAGCATGATATTTAGTTACATTCCAATACCTCATTACATTATTCTTTTATTATTTATGGTTTTATTCAGTTGAATTTTATATTTTTCTTCCACTATGTCTTTAATTTGATTATTTTTCATTTATTATTATTTGTTTATTATTCTATGATACTTCATACCAGGGGCATAGTCTTCCCCACAACATACTTTACACCCATACTACTAATCCACATCCTCTAGTATACAAGGAGGCATGATTGAGGTCTCATAACCAACCCTTTACATTCACGTGATAGAGTTTAAGATTAGGGGATGTTATAACTATTTTAGGCTCTACAGATATACCCCTTATGTGTAATCTATGTAAAAAATTAAAGTATTTTTTTGATTTATTTTCAAATTTTTATATTTTACATGTCATGTTTGAACTGGTGGGGTTGAGTGTTCTCTTTTTCATTAGAAATTTTTATTCATGATTAATAAATTAATGTATCCTAATTCACCTCCCCCCTCTAGGGTGAATTATGGACTTTTAAGTAAAATAAGTGGCAGCATATCTATAATTTAATCATTATAATAATATTCTATAATGATGTATCTAGATATGGAGAGTGTCATTAATAGAAAGGGAGTTAAACTCATCAAATTACACAATTATAAAATTTTGATTAATTAAAAAATATAATAGAATTGATCCCATGGACTTAATGAATTATTTTTGGACATTCCTAGAATTCACAAAATCAGTCCTATTGGGTTATCTTTTAATAAAATAAATGAGAATAATTAATTTTACAAAACAATAGAAAAAATTCATTATCCCAATAAACCTTTAATAAAATATTCCTGAATGTAATAATAGTCACACCTAAAAAATAAATATGGGAATAGTTTCTCAACAACTAAAAATAATATAACATGGTTTTATATGAAAAGTTAATATCTTTTCATAATAGTATTTGATATTTTGAAGATGCATCATATTAAAAACACTATTGGTTTTAGTAACTATATCATTGAGGTTATTGGATCCATTTTTGGGCCTGGTGATTAAATACAATATTTATATATTATGAATAAAATATTAAGAACACTCCCACCATTATAAAATAAAAAAAATCAGAATTATTGAAGTGAAATTGGTAGATATTTATCTCAGTAAATTAAAAAATAGTTTCATATCATTTGATATATGTGGGAAATAAGAAAGGAAAAAAATTCATCTATTCAAGGGGGTAGCATTAAATTATGGTAGAATCATGATCTCAATTAGGATAATGGTGAAAATTATATGGGGTGGAGTTTCAATAATTTTTTGTGTGTAAAATCAATTGTAAAAAAAGAAATAGGTTTCAAGGAAAATAGTCACTATCTTGTTTAATTTGTGTTCATGTTCTACACATAGTAGTGAGGTGTACAATAAGGAAATAATAATATGGTAGTGTTCATTACATCTCAAAAACCAATAATATAAGTTTCCCTCCACACATATTTCTAATCTAGAAATCTATCATCTATGAATAATCAATAGAATATTCTTGTGATCAGGGATACATATAAAAAATAATTTTATCTTAATGAAGGTGAAAGTTAATTTGAATATGTTTTATGTAATTCCAAGATAGATATAGTATAAATAATTTGATCTAAAAACACAATGATGATAAACAAAAATGATTTGTTAATCTCTACGTTTAACTCAATGTTACATTAGAGTACATTGATATTAAATGGATGTAGAATATTATTATTGTTTCACTATTTAAATAATATTCAATTTATGTTAATAATATCAAATAATAAAAAATTGGATTGATAATATGGTAAAATATTAGAATAATATAAAACTAAATTTTGAATAATTAGTTTACATAATGATGAATATTGTGGAATAAGTAAAGGAAATCATTGAACAAAAATTATAAATAGAATAATTATGGAAAAGGATAAAATCAATTAATGAAAAAGTTGATACCATCAAAATTATATTATAATGAGAAATGAAAACTATATATTTTGAGTGGAAATTTTTGTTTAGGACTATTCTTATGTGAATATATCAAATAATTAGATAAAATAGGAAAACAAAACTTTAATAATTTCTTGAATTATCAATGAATTAATTACATGGGAAATATTTGTCTTGGATACGAGGTTTAATCATCTAATACATGAAATGATGAAAAAATGGTGAATGGAAATAAAAGACTCTGAATAAGTATTAATACACAACCATCAACAATTAACAAAAAATATAAAATTTATTCAAATTATATAATGAAGGTGAGTGGAGAAAATAATAAATTATGATATGTGAAATACTAATTATATAGTTTCATGTATGAAACCAATACCTATAGTGATGATGTGGAGAGTCATATACAAGCACATGCAATCAAAATTCAATAAATTAATATAAGGATGAATCTGACACAATAAAGAATACATTATTTTAATGGATATTATTTCCACTAATCTAGATTCAAAAGTAATAATTATGATTATATGTTTAGGATAGTAATTAATAAATTTCATAGAGGTTCATAGAAAATAAAAAAGATATGTTTTGGACACTCTTTCATTAGAGAATAAATTTTCTCTATTGGAAGAGAATGAAGATGACATCATTGAATATGTAAAAAGGAATTATGAGAGACCCACTTACTTCTCAAATAAATCATGAGTGTCATGTAAATAAAAACATATAAAAGGCAAGAATAACTTGTCCAAAATTATTTTGATGGTGATAAGGAACAATTAAACATATATTCTTTATTGTATTTTTTATAATTCATAATTAGAAATTCAATAATATATAATAACATATATAATTGTGTCAATGGAATTTTTCTCTTTAGAAATTACACATCCTTAAATAATAGATATAACAGTAAAATGAGGTTAACTATATAAGAATTTAATATCATTCATGTACATTTTTCAAATAGTCTTCGATATATTCTCATGTGTGTGAGTAAATTTTTTGAATTGGTACTCAGAGTCACCTTAAATATTATGGGATTATTAATTAAGGGATAGTCTAGAAACTCACTGATGTAAGGATAGAGGAAGGTGATAAACCTATTCTAGTATGTAGAAATGTGAACTCTTATATTCATAAAGTGTTATAAAAAAATAGTTTGTAGCATATATGGATTATCTACATTCATTAAAAAAACATGTGAAATATCTCAATGATTAAGGTATATATATATATATATATTCCTAAAATAATGATATATATAGAAAAGACATATGATGATATCATATGTGTGAAGATGGTCTAAAATCACTCAAGGATAAAGAACAAAATATTATTACACAATCATGTTTAGGTTTAAACTATTATGTTTCATATAATGATACATATGTGAACATTAAGAAAAAGGTATTTCATCTTGTTATTAGATTACTATAGTAGAAGATGATGAAAAATGTTTGTGAAAATAAATAAATAGTTTATATTTAAAGAACTGGTATTTCCGTTGTTAATTTTTTTCTTAAATACATGGCAATTTTATGAGTTCGTGAAAATTTACGACGCTTCATTCTGAGGCCTAGTGTGCCCGGAATCAATTCCTGAAGTTTTGTTCGGGTACGTTCAGTAAATGTACGAGAGAGTTTTTATAACTTTTGAACCGATGATCCGAATTAAAATCAGAGGGTACCGTTGAACTCACAGTGCCAATATTCACTTAATAAGGCTTTCACTTTGACGACAGTTGGTCGAGTATACAAGTTAGTTTTTGGGTTTTCATAGAAAAAAATGATAAAATAAAGTGAGCGACACTTTATTTTATTTGAGCTTCCATGTGAGTGTTGGTGGTTAAAACCTACTTATGGGAGTTGGAGGTGGGACCAACACACATTATCCTCCCATGAGAGGTTATGGTGGTGGGGCACACCATAGCATAACCTCCCGGGAGAGGCTACGATGTGGGGACCACCTGAGACCTTGACCCCCCTTTTGAATAATAGGGGTGGGGACCACCCGACCCCTATTAATGGAAGGAGAGTATAACCTCTCAACTCTACCTCATTAATGAGGGAGAGCCTCTTGACCTACCCTAATTAATTTGTGGCAACCCTTGTGGATTAATTAGGGGGAGCCATGTAATTAATTCTCCAATTTAAATTATTGTGCCAAAAAAATAATAGACAAACTCATTCTTCTATTATTTTCACTTGGAATTTGGGTGGAAGTTGGGAAGGAGGATTATTGGGAGAAGAGAAAATTCTCCCAATGAAGAATGAAGAACGCATTATTCTAATGAAGAATGCCGACAATGATTCTTCTCTGACTTCTTCCCTGGACACCTACTGACATGAAGCGTCTTCCCCGAGCAGATGCAATGTGGGATTGGTAGTGTGCATGGTGGACGCGACGAACGGAGATTCTCCTTCGTATTCTTCCCACAACTTAACCGACAATGACTGATGATTAAAGGTAGGGGGTTAAATTCATTTGTTTGTCTTATTCTTCCTTTCTCTGGAATAAAGAAGGTTGTTGAGTTTCATTCTCTTGAACCGTTTTATATCACCTTAAACAAAGAGGATACGAGCCAACCTAACATGGCCCGACATCCTCCAGATATTTTCCTTCTTATGGCATTCTTCAGCATGGAGACATAACAACGATGAGGTGATGAAGGCAACAATGACAAAGGTTGTGCTTCCCACGGCCTCCGTGAATCGCGCTTCCCCCACGGTGCTCCAGTGCTCCCGGCCGAACAACATTGGCCCGCACCGGCCCGAGCCGCACCGAATCGGCCTACCTGGCTGCCACCCGGATGCCGGCCCGCCTGACCGCGGCCTACCCGCACCCCGCACGCCCTTCCTGGCACCCTGTCAGGCGGCCTGCGCCCCGCGCGCCCTGCCCAGTGCTCCGCTGGCCTGCCCAGGCCGCCACTTGGCCTCCCACGCGCCCTGCCCGCGGCCTGCCCGACACCCTGCCGGCCTGCCCACGCCCCGCGCACCCTGCCCGCGCCCCCCGGGGCCTGCCCGTGCCCCGCGCAGCCCGCCCGCGGCCTACCCGCGCCCAACAAGCCCTTCCGGCCTACCCTCGCCCTGCCCGCGGCTTGCCCGGTGCCCCGCCGGCCTGCCCAGGCCACTACCTGGCCACCCGAACTCTCGGAAGACCTGTCGGACTACCTGACGCCCTGCTCGGCCACCACCCGGCCTGCCCGGCCACGCCCTGGTTCCCAGCTAAACCGACCGAGCAGCGGCGTCCCTCGCGGCGTCGCTGGCCGAACCAGCACGACCTTCTGGGCCGATCTGCCTGAACCGCGCCCCACGTGGCACCAGCCGAACAGGCCCCAGCCTCCAGACCGAGCCACCTACGTGGCTACCTCTAGGCCGAACCACCCTTGTTGTCCGTTGGGCCGAGCCCAGTGGACCGGGCCAAATCTAACAGGATGGCCCACCCAATGGGCCGGGCAGACCCAACACGTTAAACCAGGTCGACCCAGACTGGGTCGGCCCAGACTAAGTTGGGCTGAATCGATCCAACCGGGTCGGACCGGACTCGGGCCCACTACTAACCGTTACTTCCTTTGGTCATATCTTTGGAATCGGACGACCGTTTCACAAACCATCAGCGACACTGATTTTCTTGGAGCACGATGATCCCTTTGAGTATACCCCACTGGAGTTTGGGGTAATTTTGAGATATAGTCAGGTTGGATCATACACGAATCCAACTAGGCCCTCGGGACTAAAAAGCTTATAACTCACAGACCAGGTGTTCGATTGACGTGCCATCTATTGCGTTGAGACCCCTATGACGAGGCAGGACATTGAGAATATTCTATGTGGGACTTCGTGACAGTTGTAGCATCAACCTGTAGCTTATGGAGTGGACCCTCCCAGAGACGAGTGAGTGGAGTATGAAGACCTAGTTGCGAACCCTCACGGTAGAGGAGAACCTGGTTGCGGCGGCAGACCCATGATGGAGGAGCACATAGTAGTTTGCGGAAGACCTACGGTACTCGACATGAGGAGTATCTCTGCAGGATATTAGGGGGTGGGCCTGGTAGTTGGCGGCCGAACCACAGTGGGGAGCGCCTCTGTGTGAGCACGGCAGACCCACGGTACTTGACAGGAGGAGTACCTCAATAGTCCAAGGTTAGTGGGAAGTGCCTTGGTGTTGCGGCAAGCCCACTGTACTCGAAATAGGAGGAGTTATCCAACATCCATGGTTTCGTTAATGTGAATAAAAATCCTGGTTGAATTGAGTCAGAAACTTTTGAGTTTACCTTATGATTGAGACAAAATACTTGATAACTTAGGTATATGTATGGGCATATACCTAAGTGTGGTTATCTATTTATTTCTTACTTTGTGGTTTATCCTTTTTGGATTTTGTGAGACCTTTTGTGTCTCGGGGTCCCTACTGAGTATCATTATACTCACCCCTGTACGGGCTATGCCTATATCTTATTGTGTTGGATGTAGATGATGGACAACAGTGACCGAGGTTGAGTGTACGAGGACTGGACGGTACCTGGAGGTGGACCACACTGCGTGATGGTACACGGAGGAGATGGATGGACGTGGAGTGCTATAAAGGCTATCTATACCTACCCTTATAGTAGGGTTTCCCGTTGGATGATCCAACAACTGTTTCACCTTTCTTCTATTGTACTTTTTTTCCTTGTTCTTTCAGTTTCCTTGTACTTTACAGTTGGGCTAGTATTTCCGACCCCTTTAATTTTCAAAACTTCTTTTGTATAAAGTTTTACCTAGTGTATTGCTTCTAGCTACTCTCTTTTGTGTGTTTATAATTTGTAAATGCAATGCCTTCTAAGTTTTAGGGATTTACACCTTTGGTGCCAGTCACCAGCCCCTGGCCTATGGAAGGAGGGCTTAGGGTAGTCACGAAACGATCCCCAGGGGACGGGTCATGACATTATATAATGAATCAAAATGTAATAATGGAAATATAAAATTCAAATTTAAAGGTTGATCAAAATATTATCATTACAAAATATTAAGAATAAATATTAATTTAAGTCAAGAATTAACTTGAGACACATGAAATGAAATATAAGGTGTCATCTATGTCATTAAAAAATATTAATAGAGTAATTAAAACGTAAAAAAATTTATTTATAATATGGTGAATACACTAATAAATTAGAGTTATATATGATATTAATATGACAAAGAGGTGGAGAATGTAGGATAGAAACACAATAGGTGGATTTTATATGTCTTAGTGAGAATATAATTACTTATGATATTTGATATAGAATTAATCCAACTCTAAAAAAATTAATAATATTCAAATGTATGTGATAGATTTGGAACAAAGAAGTCATCGAATGAATGCACAAGGATGTAGTGGATTAAGGTGTAATTCAATGATAATATACCATGTGTAATACTTAATTTTTATTAACTATAGGATTAAAAAATTAAATTTTAATATGTTAAATTCATCAAATAAAAATTGGAAATATAATCATAAATCGAAATTTATTAATAATTTAGAAGGAAAATTATTATCAAGACACAATTTCTAGAGAACCTCAAGGGATTGAATATTAGAAAGATGATAATGTTTAATCAAAGTCTAAAATAGGTGTTCAAGTTAGTAAATAGTCAATTAGAATAACAATAATAATTGATTAAATTGATGAATTAAATATCAAAGGTTAAAAAACATATCTAAAAGAACCTATTTTGTGGAGTTTCAAGAATTATTTTTGTCATCAATGGTGATGGAATTTTTGAAGAAGTAAAAAAGGATGAATTATTGTTTATGTATATTAATTAAATATTGATCAAATAGAGAGTAAATAATCAAGGGATATTTCGAAGAGAGTTAGTCATCAAAATGTCGTAGGAAAAACATGAGTGTTAAAAAAAATAGCCAAACATGGGAAAATGATCCAAAATAAATAAATATTGTTTTATAAAATTTATTTTCATATCAAATGAATTGATATTGAAGAGTTTCTTTAATCAGGGGAGAGACATGAATCAATTTAACTATTTAAAATTATTATAATCCAAAATATATTTATGACACAAAAAATAGATATTATGATGACTTTATTAGTGGAGTTCTAAATGTTGAAGTATATGATGAACAATTGGTGGGTTTTCCAATTGATGTTGATAGAGATATTATATGAAATTTAATGAAATATTTTTATAGATTAAACATTGAATTAATGGATTAGTATTTCTATTTAGAATAAATTTTTAAACGGATAGATTCTAAGAGAGGATTACTGATTATAATCTCTATGTAATGATATTAAATGAATAATAGTTGAAAAACTCATAAATGTTAATGAGTTTATAAATAATAATTAATATATGTAATAATTTCATAATTTATGTGCTTAGAATTTTAGATTCCAATGATTAGAGGACTTAATTATTTTCATAGAGTGAAAGTCAATCAAAATAATTAATATAATTTTGTCACTCCATCTTAACATTTTATTGAGGTATCGAAAACTTTTGATATAAATAATCGTTGTGATTAAAACAGTAATATATATTGGAAATAATAATTTAAATAATATGGATATAAGAGATATTTCATCAATATCATATAAGGTATTGATCTTATGTTTTATTTATATCAGGACAATGAAACTGAATATAGTTTACTGAATTTATTTAAAAACTCATTTTTAGATTAATCAAAAATTATAGAACTATATAGAATTTTACTGATTCCTGAGGTATATACAATGTATGTATGATTATGTATTATTTTATGGTTTAGAAAAATGGATTATATGTTTTTATATTCATATGTGAATTGGATTAGAGAGTTTGCTGATAGAAAATATATAGGTAGATTAATATTTTTTCATTGAAAGAAGGTACATTAGTTAGATTTGAAATAATTAACAATTTAATTTACTCACCATAAATTAAGTAGACTGTTTATTGGTTAAAAAAATACTATACTCAACTAGTTTAGACTATATAATAGTTGTTGGATTAAATAAATAACTGTTAGAAAAATGATAATATGTTTCTATATTCATATGTGAATTGGATTTGAAAGTTTGATGATAGAAAATATATATGTAGATGAATGTTTTTTCATTGAAAGAATGAAAATTAGTTAGATTTTAAATAATTAATAATTTACTTTACTCGCCATAAATTATGTAGACTACATATTGGTTAAAAAATACTATACTCAACTGGTTTGGATGATATAATAATTTTTGGATTCAATAAATAAATGAAGATAATTTTTGTAATATTGTATAATAAAATATTTTTAATTAAGATTTCATTTAATTTGTTACACTATTCATGCATGAAAAATATTTAAATCTAGTATGATTTTATAAATAAAAGGATAAAGAATAATTTTTTAAACTAGATTACATTCCAAAAATTTGGCATTGTATTTCATTAAGATTATATTATATAATTTTATTTAGTATAATACAATTGTTAATATCTTACTAAATAAGAAAAAAAATGTGAAAACAATCCATGAAATATTTTATGAATATTATTAGGAAAATTAAATAAATAATAAAACATTTAATATATAAAAATGTAGTAATTAATTAAAAATGAAAACATTTTGGGGATAAATAATTAATATGGTTTAATGTTAAAAAGTTTTTTTTCAAATAACTATATTTTAAATTATTGTGTATTTTATCCTAATAAATTGACTTGATCACTTTTAAAATTATTTTAGGATAATATGAAACATTCTAATGTATGAAATAATATATTATCATTTATTAGTAATTGATATGAAATAATAATAATAACACATATGGTTTAAAAATACCTTTTTATATAATATTTTTTTCTCTCTATATTTTTTATTTTCATTTAAATGATAAATCATTTATTTTTAGAAGTTGAATTTAAAAAAATCACATCATTTTTTAAAACATTTATTTTTAGTTGAATAGTTCAAAATACATTTTTTACATGTACCATGACTTTTATGATATGATTAGGATCTAATCATGATATAAATTTTTTAATTAATTTTAATTCAAAAAAAATTTATTTATATGTAAAATTATAAATTTAAAATATATATTAATTTATAAAGATAAATTTTACATTTTAAAACTTAAGTTATATCTTTATAATTTTATTTTTATAACATATATATTTCTTATTATATAATAAATTTTCTAAATTTATAGAAATTTAATATTAGGAATATTTATTTTCTTTGTAATAAAATTTCCAAATTATCTAGTAAGGGTGGTATTATTATTATTTATAAAATTCTGTTACTAAGGTTAAAAAAGGATTATAGTGGTAAAAGTGAATTTTGATAAAAAGTTAAAAATAATGAGAGAATTATATGAATAAATATGTATCTATAAATTGGTAGATTAGAGGATGATTGAACCATAATCATATCCAATCTAATATTTTCCACTTTTGGAGCCACTTTCCTTAAATATTAACTTGTCCTCTAATATTATTACTGAAATGCCACTACCATTTCTTATAATAGGAGACTTCCACCACCCCTTTACAAACAAACTGAAATTCAAAATCCACTTGAACATATTCCCTTTTCCTCCAAATTAAGTCTATTAGCATTTTTTTTCATCTCTATAATCTTAGGAAAATATCAAAATCCACCATTTCCAAGAGGTTCTCCAAGAGAATATTCAAACTCCTTACATGAGTACTATTCCATTCCTAACCATTTTTCATCCTTAACATTACCCTAAAAATAAATCTTCACCATTATTATGTAATTTTATCACTGTTAATAATATAATTAAATGTCATTAAGATAATTTTATAACCATTTTCAATAATTCATCCTTAGAAAAAATTATAACGCCATTCATGCGTATATGCGAACTAAAACCTCTATGAAGTGACATATTTTGTTTTTCATTACACCCATAAATAGATGGTTCTAAAAGGGTATTTAATAAATAAAACATATATTTATAAAATATTCAATATTTTGAAACTATAAACTATTCTATATCTTATTTCCATTCTATGGAAAACAAAATTGTTGTCAATGTGTATGTGTAGACTACCACCTCTACGGAGTAACCTAATTCATTTTCATCACAACCATACATGGATGATTACTTATGTATATTTGATTAATAAATATGATATTAATTACATGGTTGTGTTTTTGGAAACATAAATTTGGTGTTCTATAAATCCCCCATCCATTGGATAATTAAATCATAGATTGTGTTACCTATAGAAAACTACCTCCATAGATGACATATTTCATTTTTCATCACATACTTTATGACAGGATATGAAAATAATTATGTCATTAAATATTATGATAATTATATATTATTACTAATATCATTTTATTTATGTATGAAACAAAAACAAACAATCATTATAATGTAATATGTTGATATTGGTAAATTATACTAGACAAGCTCATCACTAAATCTTTTTTTTATGAATTGTGAGTTAAATTATTATAGAATGAAATACAAAAAATTACATAATTTTAAATAATATATTTCAATATCTTTTATTATATTTTAATGATTAAATTGTTATCAATCTATATGGTTCGACATATTACTTTTAAAACATTCACAAAACAACAAAAATATCCAACATTCGATGTTGAAAATAAACTATACCTAAGTAATAAATATTTAATATATTCTTTTAAATTAAGTATATTTAGGTTAATAGATAATAATTTTTTTAAATAGGTTATTAATATTAGTATGTTTCTAAAAAAAGTGGTTAAATCACATTCATAGAAGTTGAGCGTTAATGTAGGTGATTAATGTTAAATTTACTTCTTTATAACATGTTTGTATTATGTGCCTATTTTTTATTATATGATCTATATGAGACCCCATTGAGGTATTAAAAAATGTTTCAAACTTTATTAATCATATTTCAAGTTTCATTTCATTTTTTCTCTTTCAAGTAGGTTTTGGATCAAATGTTATGAATATAATAAGGGTTTCCTCATATCAATTTCTATATTTTAACATAGGCTTTGTATTCACCACTTTTTATTTTATTTTATGGTTCATATACTACACATGTGTGTTTTTTTGAAATAAATTTAATAAAATTTAATTAATTTAAATATAAATATTATGTTATATATTTTAATGGGGTTTGAATCAGTGATATCCAACGTCGTATGGTTTTATTTCGAGCCTCATTTTCAAAATAATATTGTTATGTATGAATATAATATGGGTGAAAATTGTATAAAATATTTATCTAAATACCTAAATAATTTTATTATCTAATTTTTATTATTTTAGGTTTACATTTCCTCCCTTAATTTCATTTCTCTTGGTAAATAATTTACCCAATGATACATTTATGAGAGAAACAGTCCCCACCTTTTAATTCCAATTGATAATTTTCAACCATTTATATCCATATTCATTGAATTATTTTTTATATATCATTATTTATGATTACATAATTATTTATGTTCATTTTCAAGGTTTAGTAATTTTTTTACAACATTCAAAAATGAATATTTTTTCATTTTCCCCAAGGAGTATTTTTTCAAAACTATGAAAATAACTACATTAGAAAAATTTCCATGTGAAAGTATTTTTTATGAACATAATACATTGTGATTTTTTTTTTCATGTTATAAAATATTTTTCCAAATTATTTATAATTCATATTTAGTTTAAAAACAAACGTAAATATTTTTATATTATTCACAAATAAAATTTTGACTTTCAAAAGAAACTATTGACTTTAAAATAAAATTTAAAACAATTTTTTTTGAAAAAAATTCTGTAGTGTTTTTATATCATTTAAAATACATTTAATAAAATAATATTACACTTATATTTTTTTTGAAAACAATGTTTTGGTTTAAGGTGTAAATGCTTTTAAAAAATTATTAAGATCAAATTATGTTTTATTTTTATAAAAATAATTTGATTGAGTTTTCATGAATTTAAAAAAGGGATATTTTTTATTGTTTTTAAATTTAGTTATACTATAATATTAATTTTTTTTACATTTATGTAAACATAATTATATGTTCCTTATGTTTCACTTAGAATATTTTTTACGATACAATATTCCTTCTTTACCTTGATAGCTAAGAAAATGATATAGGAATGTATTCCTAAAACTTATCCATTTTCCATAGATTTTTAAGTCATGATTGAAATATAATTTTTTTCATGTTTTATTAGAATAGACATATATATATATATATATATATGATTATCATTATGAAATAATTGGTATCTTATATTTCCCTTTAATGCATGGGTTATGTATTTTTATCTCAGGAGATACTGAGTTTTTTGTGTGAGTTTAGTTTTGGATATCTATGCTTAAAAGGAATGTATGTTAGTGTATTTGTGGTTATATATGCTCAAAATGAATATACATAAGTTTATTGTGGTTATCTATTCTCACAATAACATCTTTGACTTTATTTTCAGTTTTTTCTCCTAAAAACCATGTGCGACTAATTATTGTTAGTTATTCTCACCAAGACTACATATGAGTGTATTAGTGGTTAACCTTGATCACATAGATTTTATTTGAGTGTATTTGTTGTAATATATTTTCACAAAGACTTTAAAATAGTGTATTTATGGATATCTTTGCTAAAAAATACCATGAATGAGTGTATTTTTGGTTTTCTATGCTCATAAAGACTGTGTGTGTATTTTAGTTACTTTTCTTAAAATGAATGTGTGTGAGGTAGTTTTCAAATATCTATACTCAAAAATATTTTAGGTGAGTGTATTTTTAGTTAGTTATGCTCACAAAGACTATGTGTGAGGGTATTTATGGTCATCCATGCCCTAAATTATTGTGTGTGAGTGTACTTGTAGTTATCTATGCTCACAATAACTGGTGTATTATTAGTTATCTATGATCAAAAGTATTATGTGTGGGTATATTTTTGGTTATATATTCAAAAAAATACCATGATTTAGTTTATATTCAATTATCTATGGTCAATAAGACTCTGTTTGAGTGTATTTTTGGTTAACAAAGCTCGAAATTCCATATGTGAGTGTATTTATGGTTATTTATGCTAAAAAAGGCTATGTGTGAGTGTATTTGTGGTTATATATGCTAAAAAAGACCATGAGTGAGTGTATTTTAAATTATTTATGATCATATAGACTATGTTAGAATATATTTATGTTTAGATATTCTCCAAAATATTATGTGTGGTCATAATTATTAAAGGGTTTTTTCAAAATGTTATGATTTCCTATGATTATTTCTATATCAAATTTCTTTGTAATATGCTGATATGATGTTCAATTGAGCAATATTATCACATTTTTTCCCACAATCATACATCATGGTATATTTTGGGTCATTTTGGATTCCATTTCCTTTTATTTTGACTTGTGAACAAATTTCATTATTCCATGTCCATTTTAATAAGACATTTCTACCTTTATCTTGTATCTTATATGAGTATAATCTTCCCTTTAGTGACATGTTGATAAGGTTTTCCCTTACTAAGTATTTGATCTCCCCCATTTCTTATGTTTTCCATTACCTAAGTTATTATGATGTGTATAAATCATGAAAATTATATAAGAGATTCTAGTGTAGTTTGATTATGTAGAAATATTCATATGTATAATAAAATTAATTATTTGTGTAGTTTATCCTCAAAGACACTACAACTTATGTTATTGGTATTGTGATATTTTTGGGAGATATAGTTTTAAATCTATGGAAATAATGTGTAATATATAAATTTTTATATAGATATATCTTATATAGTATCAAATATAATTTTAAATTATATGGTTTTAGAACTTTTCCTATGTGTGTGGGTTTTAAGAATATCAATTGGTATTAATGAATAATTTAGTTATTTTATAAGGTAATATTAGTTATTATTTTGGATTAGTTTAGTTATTTTTTAGTATTAAGATGTGATAATAATAGTGAAAACCATCAGGATACGTATATGTATTTTATAACATCATGATGTTTTGGTAATGTAGAGAGTGTTTGGTTTCCATGAAATGAAATCATAGATTTGATACACACTAGCTGATCCAAGCTCCGACCCAGATTCATTGAGAGGTAAAACCTCTAAAAATGTTGGTTGGGTATTTACTTTATCTTTACTAGGTACATTACAAAGATAAATAAATTCACATATGGTTTAACACTCGTTGGGGTTATTGTTTTGTGATTCACATTGTCATTATTGAAAAATATAAAGTATTTAAATGGAATTTTCAAAAGTAACATATACCTAATTAATTCAAAAAACATAATATGGAAATGTCCATAGAAAACCTAGGTTAAAACAAAGGAGTGATATGTTGATCCAATAATATCATAGTTGAACAAAGAGTTTCATATATTAAAATGAAGTTATCTTTAGAGAAGACATATTAGGTTTGTGTTTTAATATTCATATCATCATTAAATATGATTTTACTGAATATTATCATAACCATTTTGGTTTTAGTATTTGGATGGAAATGTGATTTTGAAAATTATATTGTGAATGGTTTGTCAAAATAATTTCCTATAACCCACTAAGGAAGAATATTATGAATATTTTTTTTGACATAAATGAAAATATCAATAAATTCCTACTATATTGAAAAGGATGAGGCAATAAGTATCAAATATTGTGAGGTTGATATCTAAATATAAAATAGATTTTAAGATTATTATAGATCCCTTATCTTCATTCATCAGGAGAAAAGTAATTAAAAAAATTATAATTCTATTTATTTAGGGTTTTGTAGAATGTAATGCCCAGAGATTTTGATATTTATTTTTCTTCCATAAAATTATAGATTTTATAGATTTATTCATATAAAAAACTATATTAAAACAAGATATTAAATATTGGTGTAAAATTATTAGTAAATATATAAGAATAATAAAACCACTAGTAAATAAAAAAGTTTTAGTCAATTAATATTTCTTATATTTGAAGGATAAATAATTAATATATTTTTTATCAATGAATAGTTTTTAATAAAGAGTTATGTATTTAATCCTAATTAATTGAATTTATCACTTTTAAAATATAATTAGGATATTATTTTGTATTTTAATGTATGAACAAATATATTAACATTTATTATTAATTGATATAACCTTAGATAAGGATATATAATGGTTTAAAATTAAAATTTTCTATAAAAAACCTTTATTTATATATTGTATTTTAATTTTAATGATAATTCCTAAATTCCTAAATTTTATTTTTATAAAATTCATATAATTTTTTGATTCATCCTTCCAATATTAGGTTAAGATGAAGTTTATAGAATTTTATAGAAAGGTTTTTTAGGTGAAAAGTACAAAAGATTGTTTTTTAAAATATCTTGAATATTTTGACATCATTAGGATATAATAATGACATTATTTTTTTTGAAAAAATTCCTTGTCCAAATACATATTTTATATGAAAAATTATGCATTTAAAAATATTATGTTTAATTATCAAACCTATAATATACATTTTAAAACTTAAATTATTGTTTTTTAAATCTGTTTTTATTCATTATACATTTATTATGTTAATGATAATTTTTATCAATTTTATAAATTTAATACAATGAAATTATTTAAATATTTGTAATCAAAATATTCTTTTTATCAAATAAGTGTGATTTTATTTTTATTAACTAAAATAAGTTACTATCATTAAGAAATGAGATATAATCATAAAATTAATATTGTTCAAGTGATAAAACTAAAGAAAAAATGACATAAATAACTCAAAAAATATCTATGAATTAGTGTTTTAGAGGAGGCTCTACCCATTATCATCTATTATGCCTTATTGCCAATTTTGAGACACTTTCCTTGAATAATTACTTGTCCTTTTATTTTAATATCAAAATTTCTCTCCCCATGTTTATAAAAAATGATTTCCAAAACCCCTTGAAATGATCTCAAAAATTAAAATTCCTCTCAAACCTCTACAAATTTTACTTCCCCAGATAAATATCCCTTGTTTTTAATCCTCTTTATCTAGGAAAAATCTCTAAATCCTCTATATCTAAGAGGTGTTCCATGAGAAGGTTCAATCACTGAAATTGAACACTAATAACTTCTTATCCATTTTTCTTGTCTATCATTATCCTATAAATCCATTTATTCCATTATTATATAATTAAATATGTATTATCAATATACATAAATTTTATAATTTTAATGTTATAACCATTATCTAACCTTCTCACTTAGAGAAAATGAAAACAATGTTTCGTGAATATGTACGGGCTACCACCTCCACTAAACAAAATATTTCATTTTTCATGAAAAAATTAAATAGGTTGTTATAAAATGGTATTTAATGAATTAAAATAATTTTTATAAAATTTTTAATATTTTTAAGTGATATATCATTTTCTATATTTATTTATTATATTGAAAATTAATGCACTATCCTTGTGCACGTGTGGACTACTGCCTCTATGGAACATTGAAATTCTTTTTCATCACCAAGTACTTGGATGATTCAAAGAATAAATTTAAATAATAAATATGATATTTGTGACATTTTGTGTTTCTTCAAAGTTAAACTCCAAATTAAATTAATCACCACTTCCTTTGCAAAAGGAAATTATCAATCCTCTAACAACCAGAGAACCTCTTTTATGGAGGTTAGACTTATTTTTTCGTCACCACCTTCATGATTGGTTATAGAAATAATATTATTTTTAAATATGAATATAATAAATATATTATAACTTATATAATATTCATTAAGGATTATGTAAAGTTAAATGATTGTTTAAAATTAATGTGTTGATATTGGAAAATTAAATTTGATAATCTATTCAATGATTATGTATTTATGAATCGTGAATAAAGTTATTATAGAATGAATTTATAACCTTATAAATCATTAAAAATAATATATAACCTTACCTTAGGTAATATAGGAAAAATAAACTTGGTATCATTGTATGGGTATCGACATGGACATTTTAAAATAAATAAAAAACAATCAAAATCACTAGTATTTGATGATGAAAATAATATATAACTAACTAATAAAGTTATACTAAATTATTATAATTTATTTATATATATGGTAAATTTAATTCATGATATTTTTGAAAAATGTTATTAATATGTTTGTTTTTATTATACTAGATATTAAAGTTCATTCATGAAAGTTGAGAGTTAAGTTAAGGGATTCATCTTGAATTGACCACTTTGAGACTTGTTTTTTATTATAAAAATATTTATTTATATGGAACATATGATACCATATTGAGGTATTATATTATAATTATCAAATTATTAATGGGTTTTAAAGTTTTATTTCATTTTTTATCTTTTTTATATTTTTTGGATCATATGTTATAAAATTTGTAACAATTTCTTCATCTTAATTTCACATCATTAAAATATGATTCATATTCACCAGTAATTTTATTTTGTGATATATATATATATACTAACCATGAATTTATTTTTGATATAATTATAATTAAAACCAAGTTATTTATAAATAAATCTTAAGTATTCTTATTTAATAGATTTTGACTCGAGGGCTAGCAAAGTCATATGGTTTTCTTTCTGATGTAATTTTAAAATCAATATTATTATGAATGAATTAAAATATTGGTAAGAATTATGAAAATATTATCTCAAAAAACCAATACAATTTTAATTTCATATGGTTATTATTGGTGTTTGAAATTTCCTCTCTCAATTATACTTAACTTGGTAAATAATTTAACTGATGTGATGTGGCACCCATGGTTTATGGTACTTGACTATTTATTTATTTATTTAATGTATATATAATGATAATGATATTTTTATAGAGGTTCATATGGATTTTGAATGATTTGGATGGTTTTGTAGATGTGTATAGTTTGTGCATGGTTAGTAAAAAATTGTGCACCACATCTTGGAAATCACGTGTCTTCTAGAAGGATAGATAATAGCTCTACAGGTTGAGGCATTGTTTTTTTAAACCATTCAGATATTCAGGGGAAATCATAAATGTTTGGAAAGAGTGAAATAAATGGTTGGTGCATAGTTTTTATAAACTTTTTAACTACATATGTGAGGTATGTCTCTAATATAGTATCACCACAAGGTCGATGTACAGTTTTCCAAACCATACGACCTAACTGTGCAATGTACCAGTGGCCCTATTTTAAAAGTGGTTTTATAATGAAAATTCCCCTTAAGACCTATTTTCTTCCATAATAATCCCCTAAATCGAATTCCATTTATTCTCATTGTGAGGAAGACAACCCCATTTGATCTAGGAGTGATTCTTAAGCAAACCAAACTACGTTTGAGGATCCGAATCATCAATAAGTTCCTACTCTTCTATGTTTTTCTTAAATCCAAGGTTATTATCTCTATCAGAACCATATATGTACATCCTTATGGATATATCTATGTATTTTTAATGATTTTATGATTATATATATTTGTATATAGTGAATTAAATGTGATTTTTGACCAGATAATGAAGTTTCATTGCTCCATTCTTTATTCACACTAATGTTTTAGGGGTAGGAATATTCTCTCTATACACCACTTGATTATAATTTTATGGAATGGTTTTAAAATGATGAAATTGTTTTAAATTTTTGTGGAAAACTTATGTTATTCTTTATGGAAACCACTTTAGTGATGGTTTTGGGAAATTTTTAATGTCAATTATTTATGGAATATGTTCTTGAATGAAAATTTAAAAATGATGATTTTAAAAATAAGGATTTTATTTTGACACATGGGATTTTTTTAAAATGTGTTAAAGGATGAAATTATTTAAACGGAATTGATTAGATTGGAATTTGTAATATATGGTTGCTGTGGGTTTATTTTTATTAGATGTGACCCTATGTAAGGGGTGTGTTCTATTGGGGAACCTATTATTAGTTAACTTGTGAAGACTTGGTAGATCGACGAGGGACCAATCTTGAGTATGTAACCATCACCTTGGAATGCATGGTGTGTTTAGAGACATGGTTATGGGTATCCCAAATAACATATTATTGATTTAGGACTTCATAATTTTTTTCCCTGGGAAATTATTATGTTTTTATAAACTATTTTACTTATTTTTACTCTTTTATAAATTTTTCTAACATGTTTTTTATTTATAGCATGATATGGGACATCATTGAGTAAATTAGACTAAGTTTAGACTACCCTATGATTGGTAACTATTGTAAATTTATAGGCGTCATTTATTAAGGCATAGGTAATGTCATGGAATCTCAGTTATTTAGTGATTATTCTTGATATCATGTGAATGTATTATTGAGGTAGAGGTTAGAGTAGTTTGGGAGTTTTTGGGTTGATGTTAATTTGATATCATTGAGTTTTATTGGTTGTTTTGGTTTGCTTCATGTTTTTATTTATGTTTCCTCTTGTACCCCGATATGGTTTTTTAATGTTGAGTTGTATTCAAAACTCATGCATCATATATAAGGTTGATTTTTATTGTTTTTTTGGTTTGTATGTTTTATAATTCAATAGTAAAATCATCCCCTAAATGTTCTCAAATCCCTTATAATTTATTTCCAACCATTGGTGTCTAGGGGATTTCACCTAAGGACCAGTTGCTTTCTTCTCATCACTCATGCCATTGAGGAGGGGAAATATATTCCAAATGATATTAGACTTGGTTGGTCCAAATAACATTTTGGGACAAATGGTATCACTATTTTTTAGTTCTTTACATAAGAAATGATGTTGGTTTTATTTGGTCCTATAGTTAGGAATAGTATTTGTCAATATTTTGGGATAATAGTAAGAAGTAGGATTGTCAGAACATGAAATGTATAGCATAAAAAGGTATACCTAAACACCTTATGTTGAACTTCAGGTTACCAAAGGTCTTTGGGTATAAGAGTGTTTTATGATACTACTTTGTGAGTTGTCACATCATCATAATGGGTTTAGATGATTAGTTTTTCATTAAAGGCATTGATGATTGGACTTACCTATAATAATTAATTGTTCATTTTGAGTAAAATGGATCATGAAATATAAAAAACTAAATTTTCTTAAAAATAGAGAAAATTGATGATTCTGAAAGGAATGGTTAGATTATTTTAAAAAATGGTTAAAAATTTGACAATGGTTAAACTATAGAAATACATTTTTTTATGCTTTCATTTGAAACATTGGAATTTCTTAGCCTTCAGTTGCTAATTATTTAGATTAAAAAGTTTTTTGTTTTGGTTATAGTGAGAATCACTAGGTATACCCCATAGAAACCAACCAGAAGAGAATGCTAAAAATGTGGTTTCACCTGAGCCATAGTTGAACAAAAAAATGGTTAAAATAATTTTACAAGATTTTCAAGGCTTTATATAAGAGTAATATAAATGATGAATTGTGTCATGTAGAAAAATTTGGTTTAGTACCAAAAGTGGAATCCACCCATCATTTTGGGGGATTCTGAGTGAGAAAAAAGAAGAATTATGGTTAAATAGGATGAATCAAATCTTAGATTCCCTTGGAACACCAAAAACACTGAATATGAATTTGGAAATGTATATTCTAGATGATTTTCCATGTTAATGGTGTAAAAACTCTATTCAGGATAAATTGGACCAATGAATGGCATGGGGGATTTTGAAGAACTATTCAATAAATAATTATATACTTCCGCAGTTATAATTTCTAGAAAAATATATTTTTTTAACTTTAAGCAAGAGAATATATCAATAATAGAGTATGAAGCTAAATTTATGAATTTAGTATGACTTTTTTAGAATTTTACTGCAAGTTAATCCTTGAAGGAACACATATTCTAGTTGATTTTGAAACTAGAAATTGACTCAATGATTTGTGTTATATATAATAAGAATCATACAAAAAAAATTGCGAGAGAAATGGTGGAAAAAAGTGATATCTCGCAAAATATGTTCAAATGAATTACATTTATTCCTTTGGGAACAATTAGAAACCCCGATGCAGGGAACAAGTGGAGGAGGGACACCTATTTACAAGGGGAAAGAGATCTCAAAATCAGACCATGAGATAGGTCAACATTCCTCTTTGACTGAAGAGTAACCCTAAATGTTTTCTGTGTGGATCTTTTGAGTATAAGATGAGATATTGTATGGAACCACCTAGAACATGTTCCAATTGTAACTAGATGGAACATCTACAACACTATTATGATAGAGCTCCAAGACCATATTTCATAGACACATCTCACAATTCTTGGGCATCTTCTACTTTGATGGGATGAGTGAAAATAATATTTATCATCATCTAAATAGAAAATTTTGAGGTGATTCATGGAGCACCATGACTCCTCATCCTATAAAATCCTAGTAGGATTATCAATAGGAAATTTCATCATGTATACAATTGAATAGAGATGATAAAATGATCATGGATGATATATTTGTTCATTTAATAGTGATAGGTATAGTTATTTTTAATATTAACCTTTTATAGGATTTTTATATATGGCCACATCCCACTCCTTTATCACTTTTTTTTGTTTTTGATAATATAACTTTTCATGTTGAGACGATTCCTTCTATTTTTAAATATCAAACATTTATTGGCCAAATAGAGTGATGAGTATTTATTTGTAATTCTTGCTCCATAACTATCTATGGGGATTGGTTGTATTGGTATTTCTATGTTCTTGATATAGATTTGCATGTCTTGATTTTGTGTATTGATTGCTTGACAATATTAAAGGATCAAATCAATTTTTATTCTTGAAAGGTTAGTTTCACATCATTGGATGGTGCATATAATCTCTTTAGAGGAGATTGAGGTGTAATGTATAGTAAAGTAGTATTTTGGTACCAGTAGTTGGAACCGTATCTTGTTAGTTGTAAGTGATTACCTTATAATCTATTAATGACATTGGGACTATATATTTTCCAATTTTTTTTATCAGTTTCTAGATATTTTCCCTGATAATGTTTCAGGGTATCATCCCAAAAGAGAAGTGAGTTTTATGATTAATATCCTACATGAGACCATTACAATATGACTTTCATATTATCTGATAGATCCAATATAATTGATGGAATTTAAATTTTAGTTAGAATAGTATAAAAGTTAAGGGATAATTAAATTGAGTAAGACTCCATGGGAAGCACCAATTATATTTATAAATAAAGTTGGTGTATCACTTAGTATTTTTCGGGATTATCATAGGCTAAAATATGTTATGATAAAGAATCAGTATCCTCATCCATGTGTTTATGAAATATTCAATAAATTGAGGGGAGTATAGTAGTTATAAAAAATTTACTTATGATTTGGATATCGCCAATTACATGTTTAGAAGGAGTATAATATAAGGAGAACTTTTAGAAGATGATATGGTCATTATGTATATTTTGTTATGCCTTTTGGTCATGCCAATTTTCCATAAATATTTATGGCATTTAGGAATCAAATCTTTCATATATATCTAGATTACATTTTGGTATTTGTTTCTGATTATATACTAGTGTATTCTGGAAAAAAGGTGTATCATGAGTATCACCTTAATATATTGTTGGGTATCTTGTGGGAGCATTGTCCATATTCCATTTTATCAAAGTATAATTTCTAATTATAAGTGGTTCATTTCCATGGCCATATCATTTCTAAAAAGGCATATCTATAGATCATAAAAATATATAACCAGAAATGACTTTAAACCACCGAATAAAGTTATTGAGATACATATTTTCCTTTTCATAAATATATACTAAAGTTGTTTTTATGTGATTTCTCATTTTTTCATCACCGATGACAACTTTGATAAGGAAATGCACTCATTTCCAATAGAATAAAAAATGTAATAAATTATTTCAAGAACATAATTTTAGATTTGAATCATCACTTATCCTTGTATTTCTAGAGTATGTACTTGTATTTATAGTCTATTTTAATGAATTTGGATTTGGGTTGGGATGAGTTCTCATGAAAGGAGATCATGTTTTTCCTTACGGTTCAAAATAGTAATGGTTTCATGATATGATATACATAAAATGTGACACAAAATTAGTTGTTGTAGTCCATAATTTTAATACATTGAATCATTTCCACTTTGGTGAGAAATTCATAGTGTTTACAGATCATAAGAGTTTGAATCAAATTTTCTCACAAAGATATTTTATTTTAATACAATGTAGATGGATGAATTATATTTAGATGTTTTATTTCGACTTAATGTATATAATGGGTAAATGGAACTTTGTAGTGAATTAATTTATCCTATATACATATTTTAATTTATAAATTAAGGATTTAGACCAAGGGAAACTAATTTTGGCCATAGTGGATAAGCATCTAGAATTATCAGACCAAGGTAGTGTTGCATTTTTCATTCTATCATTTTATTTTCTATATTTGGTTATGCATGTTAAAGTTTCTTAGACATCCAATTCATAATATGATTATATGAGGGAAAAACAAAATGGGGTGGAGAAAATTGAGAGGTTTAATGTCGACATAAGTTCATTGTTAAGTTTAGAGACCATATGGTCAAACCTTTGGATTTTTAAGAACAACATCTTAGTGCCTACCACCATTTTAGATGGGATATTCACTCTGGTATTCAAAAAAAATATAAATAATTGAAAGTATAGTTCTTATGGGTTGATAGAAAGAGATATATAGAGAATAATATTTTGAGATGCCTTAATGGTTATCACGTAAATGGGGATCATCAATAACCATCATTTATGTTTTAGAATTTATTAGTTACTGTATAGAAATGGGATTAGATAGCCATTTATATTGTAACAAGCCTTCCATGTATGGTTAGGAAACGCGATACCATATTGGAGTTAGTGGATTGACTCATGAAGTTAGCTTATTTTATCCCTATTTGTGAAAAAATTATGTGATATACTTGTATAAATTTTACATTCCTAAAATTTTTAAGATCCATGGAATTTTACTATCGATTTTATCAGAAATAGACACTAGGTTTATGTCTCATTTTTGGAAATCCATGTTACATGCCCTTGAGATAGAGTGAACTATAAGTATGTCTTATAATCCCAAATTAGATGGACAGGCTGAACAAAAAATTGAAACATTGTAGGAAATACTTAGGGATTGTGTTTTGGATTTGGGGGCTCATGGGAAGAGAATTTACCTTTAGCAGAGATCTCATAAAATATCATTTTCTACACAATAACCCTTTTGATTCACCACTCTTGTGTGTAAAAATAGGTGAGACTTACTTAATTATACCTAACCATATTCAAGAGACAATAGATAAGATTTATTTGATCTAAAAGAGACTGGAGATGAATCATTGTAGTTAGAAATCGTATGTATATATTTATTGATGACTATTTTCATTTGAAAGGAGTGATCATGTGTTCTTGATAATTTCTCCAAGGCCTGATAATCATAATTATAGTAAGCAAGGCATGTTATATCCTCTATACATAAGCCCTTTTAAGATATTTGAACATGCTGGTGAGTTTTCATATCCGTTTTTTTCCTCTAAAGTTTATTTTAGTGTACAATGTGTTTCATGTATCTTAGTTAATGAAGTTCCAAACTGATCCTAACCATGTGATTTTATGGGATAATGTTGAACTATAGTCAGATTCCATGATGATTTACGTAATATTACAAATTGTGGATAGGAAATAAAATATCATGTATGGGAAATGAGTCATTCTAGTTTAGGTTTTATGGAAACACAATCATATTCTAGAAGAAACATAGGAGTTTGAGAAGGAAATGATGGAGAAATAGACCAAACTCTTCTAGGAAAACAACAGTTTTCTATATTCTAAGTACGAAAATTACAATGGTGGGGAGAATGTAACACCCCATTTTTGAGGTATATTACTCTTTATTTAGGTATTTTAAGTATATATAATGACCAAGTTATGTTTTGAGAGGTTTTGAGGGGTTTTTTCATTTTTTATTCTTTTCCATAGGTGTATTGTTTGAGCACAGTTAATTCAAACTGTGCACCTCATAAAAGAATACCCGTGTCTTGTATATGGAGGGAAAGTTTCTCTTCATGGTTAAAACATGGTTTAGAAAAACTTTAAAGATGTCTAGGGGAAACCATGATTTTTTGAAGATTGGTAAATACACTATTGGTACACATTTTTTAACTGTGAGATCTATCCATGTGAGGTATGTTATCAAGAATGTAGCACTATATGGTTGGAGGATGATTTACCAAATTGTGAGACCAAATAATGTGTCTTATAAGTGGACCTCCATAAAAAGTGGATTTGATCATAATTTTCTCTATAAAAATTTATTTTCCCCCAAATTTACCTATAAATAGAATTAATTTTTCCCCCATGTGAAGATAGATTATCCCCTTCGATATGGTAGTGAGTATTATGGAATCCAAATTGCGTTGTAGGACCAAATTCATCGGTAAGTTCATGTTTATATATTTTCTTCGTAAATATAAGGTTATTTTACTCTCTCTATATATCTCTTGGTATAACTTATATGGGTTTTTAG
This sequence comes from Viscum album, assembly GCA_963277665.1. NCBI lineage: Eukaryota > Viridiplantae > Streptophyta > Magnoliopsida > Santalales > Viscaceae > Viscum > Viscum album. Next base: position 450,029,553 of record OY728127.1, read on the forward strand.
GAAGATATATATTTTTTATTAATGGTTTTACTATGATATCTTGTTGTATATAGTGAAAGGAATGTGAGTTGGGATCGTATCACGAAGTTTCATTTTGTCGTTATTTGTTTTCTCCAAAAAGGTATTTGAATTATCTCTCTACTACAATTCATTAAAACTTACTATTTTTGGTTTTAAATTAATTGATTTTCTTAAATTTTTTTTGAAACCCTATTGTGATTCTTGATGGAATCCTTTTTAGTGATGGTTTTGGAAATTTTGGAAAGTATATGGTTTTTGGAAAATGTTCTTGAATGATAATTTTAAAATTATGAATTCAAAATTATGGATTTTGTTTTAATACATGGAATATGTTTGCCTAAATGAGTTAATTAATGAATGGTTTTAAGTGGAATGGATTTCCATGGAATTGGGCATATATTGTCGGTGTGGGTTTATTTGAATTAAACGTGACCTTGTGGAAGGGGTGTGTTACATTGGGAATCCTATTATTTGTAACCTTGTGACATCTTGGTTGAGTATTGAGAGACCACTCATGAGTATTGAACTCTCACCTTGGAATTCAGGGTGTGTTTGGAGACCTAGTTATGGGTATTCCAAATAACATGGAATGGAGCAGAGACTTGATAATTTTTTTCCATTGAAAATCTCTATGGATTTATTATAAACTATTTTACGTATTAGAACTATTTTATAAATTGTGCTGATAATTTTTATTAGAGTGGTATGAATTGGGAAGTCATTGGGGAAATCATACTGATTTAAGACTCACCACCTTCTTGGGAACTATTTTTCATTTTCATATATACTCTATTGATACATAGGTAATGGTATGTTTTCTGATCTCTTTACAATCCCTTCATGACACTATGGTAATGGATTGTTGAGTTTGAGCATAGATCAATTTGGGAGTTTATGGGTTGATGTCGTATTTATTCCTTTGAGTTTCGTCATACTTTTTTTCCTTTGACTTTTCCATTTGGTTTCCTATTGTACTATGATGTGGTTATTATTTTGGTTATGTTGAGTGGTATTCTATACTCATGCATCATATAGAGGTTTTTTTGTTCTTTTTTTGTGGTATGGGTATTTTATTTTTCAAATAGAGAATAACCCCCCCAAATCTTCTACAAGACCATTGAATTTATTGCAGGAATTTTTTTTCTTAGGGATGTAACTTAAGGTAAATTAGCTTCACTGTCACTCCTCAAGAAAATGTGGAGGGGTGGGATGTTACATGTGAAAATTTTGAGATAAATGGATCCTACCCCTTATTTTCGATTAATATTTCTCCTATTATATGTCCATACTCATTGTAGAATATTATATATGATCTTATTTTTTATTAAATAATTTATTAATTATTTTTTACTACATATAATTTTACTACAAAATTTTGAAATAATTATTTATATGTTTTCAACATTTTTTTTTTCAAAAGTATGGATAATTTTTTTAGGCTTTATGTGTTATTTTTTTAGATACACTCTTCCTTAAGAAGCTTCCCATTCATGTTTGTTTAATGATTTTAAATATTATTTTTAATTTATAACTATTTCTAAAAGATAAGGAAATATTTTTATATTTTTCACATGTAAATGTTTTATTCTAAAAATTAATTATTGATTTTAAAAGTGATTTTAAAGGATCGTGTTTTTAAGAAATCAGTTTTCATTGTTTTTTGGTCTTATTTTTTTTTATTAAAACTATATTTCACTTACAAAATATTTTTTCTGATAACTCATTTTTCTTATAATGGGTAATGTATGAAATTATTTGTCATGATTAAAGTGTTTAGTTTAAATAAAAAATTAAGGAGTTTTCAATAAGTTCAAAATGAGATATTTTTCCTTATTTATTAAATTGCTTTTTCCAATAATATAAAAATGGTGTTATATATATATGTTACCATACTTTGAAATTCATTATATTATAGTTTGGATATGTTATTATAATTCCATTCATATTCATTCTCTACATGTCTTATAAAATGTTATATATATGTCTTCATGAAACATCTCTCTTCTATATGTGTTAATTAAGTAATTTTTGAAATATGAATATTTTTAGGATGTCTTGGAAGATAGATATCTATGGATTATAATCATGATGAGAATTTTAGGATCCTATATATATCTCCAATGTATTGGTCATGGAATTATATCATAGAATATATTAACTTGGTGAATGAGAGTATTTTCCATCAATTGTGGTCACAATGTCTATTTGTGAGTGTATTTTTAGTTAGGTATGCTCACAAAGACTATGTGTGACTGTAATTTTAGTTAAATATGATCACAAAGACTACACATGAGTGTATTTGTAGTTATTTAGAATCAAAAATAATTTCTATGAGCATATCTAACATTAATAATACTCACAAAGACTGTCCTTGAGTGTATATATGAATAACTATGCTCCTAATGACTATGCATGAGTATAGTTGTAGTTTTTATGCCCACAAAGACTATTTTTGAGTCTATTTATAGTTATTGATTCTTAAAAGACTATTTTAGTGTATTTTTGGTTATATATGCTTGTAAAGATTATGTTGGATTTAATTTAAATTTATGTATGCTCAAAAAGACTATGTGTTATTGTATTTGAAGTTATCTATGCTCCAAATGACTTTGTGTGAGTTTATATGTTGTTACCTATTCTTAAAAATCCTATTCATGTGTTTATTTATAATTATATATTCATATAAAGCATATATATGATTGTAATTGTAGTTATATATGAATAAAAAGACTATGTTTTAGAGTATTAGTGGTTAACTATGCTAACAAAGTCTATATATTAGCGTATTTTTGGTTATCTATACTCAAAATATAATGTGGGTGTATTTATGGTTAACTATGCTCATAATGGATGTGTATCTATGTATTCTTGGTTATTTTGATATAAAATGTTCTCTATGAGTGTATCTGTATTTAGTTATGATAAAAGAGACTATGTGTGATTGTATTTATGGTTAGATATGCTAAAAAAGACAATGTATGAGTATATTTTCAATAAGATGTGAACATAATGATCTAGTGTTAATATATTTGGGGTTATTCAAGACCACATATATTTTTTATTTGTGTATTTATGGTCAGTTATTCTCATAATAATTTTTTCTTGGTTATAACCACAAATTGTTATGTTTAAATGTTATGTCTTATTATGATTACTTTTCTTCCACATTTCTATATGATATTCCTATGTTATATTCAATGAACTATTATTATTGTCTTTTTTTGTAGTCTTATTCCATGGTATTTGTTTTTTCATTTCATATTTAATTTATTTTTATATTGACTTGTTGATAAATATTATTTTTACATGTTCTTTTTAATAATATATTTATCTCTTCCTCTTGTATCTAATATTCTAATGATATAACCCTTAATGATATGTTGATATTTTTTCACCTATTTTTCATTTGAGATAAAAAATTTCTTATTTGTTTCATTAGCAAAGTTGTGAAGATAAGTATAAGTTGTGAAAAATCTATAAGTGAATCTAGTGTGGATCTACTATATTAAAAATTTCAAATGAATCTTAAAATAAGTTATTATATAGATAATCCCCAATGACACCAAGCTATCCATTCCAAGGATTGTGAGATTACAATGAGATGTAATGCTTAAACTATAAAATAATATGTAATATATGACTTCTTATCTCAGAATATCTCACTAAATATCAAATTGGAATGTAAATTATGTTTTTTTATCACCGAACATAATAGTGTGGATCTAGGGAATCTCAGACACATGCATCATATACTTTGTCATTTTTTAGTTGAGAAGAATTAGTCATGTCATGGTGTTCAAACATGTCCTCAAATCAAAAGAAGTTTGACATATCTCCACCCCAAAATGTATTTAATTTTAATAAAAATTATAATATATTATAAATGTGGTAAAATTTGATTATATTATAAAATAGAGAGAAACTATACACATAATAAACATGATATCATTTAAATATTTGAAGAATGACTTTAAGAAGTGGTAATAATATTAAATCATTATAATCACTTGTCAAGAGGATGAAATCACCTCATTATAGAGATTAATATTATTATATAAATTGGATGGAGATAAAAATTAAGGAAAATATCATTGATGGATAATGAATATTAGGGGAGTCATATCTTATTAGTGGATTACAAATCATAATGCATATGGTTGAATTTAAATTTCTTTATAACTAATGTTTTTTTGTATCATGCAATAAAAATATAGACTTAGAGTGTTATATAATAATTTATATGGTTTTTTATCCTTAATATAAAATATGGCAATTTTTAATAATAGGTTTTTAATTATGATAAAAACATAATGACTTAAGGATTTATAAAAACATAAATAGATAAAATATTAGATCCCAAGTTGATCAACATAGGATAATTACTAAATGATAGTAAAATGATGATTTTTATTGAAAATAGTTTTCATTTCATGAGAAATAAAAATATTAAAGTTTATAATCAGATTAATAATGTTTTGAATATTTTTTTTAACTAATTTTGTTTTGAAATATTAAATTACACGAAAATTTTAGAGCTATTGGTGTAATTATTTTTAGAGAATTTTATTTAATGGAGAAAAGAATATTATATTTTAAATAAGAATTATTATTCAATTATTTTTTTGAATTTTAATGTTGAAAGTTTATAATTTTTGAAAATAATGTTTTGGGACATGTGAAGAATGATGCAATGTGAATCCCAAATTAGAAATGATTCATTGTTTTTTGTTGTGACTTGGGAACTATGACCAAACTAAATCTTATGATATTAAATATTTAATATTTTTAAAAAATTAGAGTCCATAATGTTTTGAAAATATATTTTCATGAAAAATTATGTAGGGTTGTGTATTATAATATAGATGACTACCTTGTATATAGAGTTCTTAATTAAGTGAATAATAGTTGATTATTCCATAAGGATATAAATTAGTTTTCAATGAATATTTCTGAAACAAATTAAAATCATCAAAGTTATTTCTTTTAGGGGTATATATTAAATATCAATCCATGTGTTTAAAATATATATGTTAATTGGAATTCATTTTGTTATAAAAAATTAGGTTATTTCATGATTTATTAGACATAAAAATATTCTCTAACTATGAATAATTTTCAAATATTGGGATATTTTCTTATATATTGGATGATTTAACTAGATATTTATTGATGTTTTATATGTCTAATCTGGAGATGACATCTATCATATGATTTTAATGATTTTTGGTAGACAAATTAAAAGTTTTATTTTGATAAATTGGAACAAAAAAAGAGAAGAGGGGGTATATAAAATTGAGAGGAGATATTATCAATTTGGAATTCTAATATGTTATTTATGTTAAGACTAATCTGTCATTGGGTGGTTAAATGATTTATATAATGTTATTACCATAATTTTAATTTTACACATTAATAGTTGTAATTAATAAATTTCATATAATATTAAGAAATAACCTCTTTTATAAATTGTTATTTATATGTTATTTAATTTTATTAATAGAATTGACATATGTGATTATATGTATATGTTTTTGAATGAAATAAAAAATTTCCTTCATAATGTTTATGGAAAGGAAAAAAATTTATTATTAGGATAATTATCTAATTAGTTTTATATAAAGGAAATTATTAGTAAATTCATCAAATAATTATATGACAATTTTTAGATAACTGTGAAGGAAATATCAATGTAATAGAGGTGATGGTATACCTTTATCTTAACAAGTTTTATGATTTTAAAATATACCCAATGAAAAAAATAATGAGTTGTTCAAACATATTATTGAGGTTGTTAGATCCATTCATGGATGTGGTAATGACATCAATAATATAGAGAATGTGAAAAAATAATAAGAAGAAGAATCTCACCATTTTACAGCCCAAAAGGCGCATGACATGATCAAATAAATCTGGCGGAGTAATCTCATAATGATTAATAATGTTTATTAGTGGAATATTAGATTCATATGAAAATTTAATGATTGTAAATTCATTTATCTAGGGATATATTTTTAAAAGAAATGGGTATTTTTATCTCAAATTTGATGATGATGAATAATATATGAGGGATAAATTTCTCTCATTTTTTGTGGGTAATTGAAAATAAAGAAAAGTAATTTTATTCTTAAAACATCCATTTATCTATTAGAAACCTTGAATGGTTATATATATAATGTTGAGGTGTCCAAGAGGAAATTATGGTGTGTTTAACATCTCACAAAACTAGCTATGAATGTTTACTATAAGACATAATGTAAAATATGTAAATACATTTGATAGAAATATTAAATGAATGTTTCTTATGATTTAGAAGAAGGTAATGAATATTTATTCCCTGTGGAATGTGAAAAATAATTTTATATTATATTCATTACATAAAATGATGAGTACTGAGTAGATTTAATCCAAAAACAAATATGATATTCAATAAGATGGAGAATCTAATTTCAATATCGAAATACAAGGTTAATAGAGGATACATATATATAATGTAATAATAATTGGAATATTAGTAGACTATTGAAAGAATAAATGGAGTTTATTGATTTATTCAGATTACTAAACTTTTAAAAGAAAAGGTAACAGATGATAAAAATGCTACACTTATAAATTATTAATAAGTAGTCCACTTCAAGATAAAGATTAAATAAAATCATAATGTAATTAATGACCATAAATCATTTATATAAAATTAAGGTAAATAGACTGAATCACATAATGAAGAATTAACTTCTTTGAAGTGTAATTTAGAAGCTGGATTGAAATATCGACACTTCAAGAAAAAACTACAATTCAATATTTTTTCAAATAAAGAAATTCTAGAAAGATATAGAAGCAACAAAGGAAGACTGCTAATTTATTGAAAGATCAATGTTAATATAATATAAAAATATATTTCATATATATATTGATTAATAATTTATTAAACGAATGACACTCATTATGTTGAGTAGAATGAAAAAATGTCAGATTTATATTTCAATGAAAATAATAAAGTACTCTACAAAAAATATAATTTTATTTGAATTCTATGATGATGTATAGTAATAGTAAGAAAATATTCACATTTATAATGTAGAATTTTCTTTTTGGAATAAGTAAAACCATGACATATTATAATGATAGAAAAATTAATCTACATGGTGGGAGACTAAAAAGATAAAATAGATAGATGAAAGTATATCTTATACATAAAATATAAAATTAATTTTACAGAAATTTTTTCTATTACTATAAGAATAAGTGTAATTCATACAATTTATAGATTAGGATAATAGTAAACTAATTTCGTAAAAATTCTAGGAGAATGAGAAGAAAAGTTGTTAACATCATTCCATTAGAGGAAATATTTTCTCTATTATAATACATAAAATATTGAAATACTATATATTATTAATGTAATGGATTGAAACCTAATTATTTATCTACTCAACCATGTTGTTTACTAAAAAAATAATTATATTAATGGATAATTTAGATTAATTTTTTCTTAATTGGATTATTATTAGTTACCCATGGATTATTGACAGTGTTTATTTATCCCACATGATCATAAATTAAGGAGTATTGAAGAAAATTAATAATTTTATTGATTTCATGTCCTTTTGAAATATTCAAGCTTTATATTTTACAGATAGCAATATAATGAGGTTTTTTAAAGAATAATTATAGAATACCACTAAAATTTATATAGATGAGATTCAATATAATCTCTTGAATGTGATTAAACTTTGAGACATAAGAAAATAAGTCCCATCTAATAGTAAGGGATACATAATAAAATTAATGAAATAAAAGTCATTAAAATAAATATAGATATAAAGTTGAAATCATTATTAAGTATATGGATGGGTAAACATTTTTGTTTCTTATGGAGGAAGTGGAAAATAGTTTATGGAATTTTTTTCTTGGATATATTGATTAAGAAAGAATAGAAATTATTTTATTGGTTATGAAAATGATAAAATAAATATAATATAAATATATATTGGGAAATTATGTGGAATAATTTTATTAAAGGGTATATAATTTTAAATACCTATAATCTAAAAGAGAAAAGTTATCCAATATTTATTGAATTGGTTCACATTATCATGCGATATTACATGACACATATGGGAAGGGTATGAGAAATGTATTTCTTCAGGTTTATGGATTATTATCATGGGAAGAGATTCATAATTATTATGAAAATAAATAAAGAGGTGATGGAATACATTAAAATGAAACAAAGGTAATTAAAAAAATAACCTAGATGGATAATCAAAATATTATGATCAGATAATGGTACAAAATAAACACCCATTAATGATGAGAAATTCCTTTAGAATCATTGAATGAAATATAAATAATAAAAAATGATAACACAAAAAATTGATTTTAATGGAAAACCCATGGGGTGGATAACATGGATAAGACACTACTCATTGAGAGTGGTACAACAAGGTATTATTATAGTGGGGTAGTGTAAGAAGTAAAATATATATAAAAATTAAAATGTTGGTTCCTGATGAGAATATAAAACTGTATAAGATTTGAATTGAGGGAAATAAAACTGTAAAACCATTTAAATCATTGAAAAGTAAGTTTTACATTCAGGATATAGAAGACAAGATAGAAAATTTTAGCGATACTATAAATTAATGTTTATTTCACAATTTCTCACCCAAGAGTAATTACTAAACATTTTTCATCAAGGGGTTAGAAATAATATTATAATTTAATTTTTTTAATATCCATAAATAATTATATTTAAATAAATGTATAAACTTTAATATGTAATGAAATTTTGAGGAATAGGATGATCGTGACATAAATTATATAGATCATTAAATTAAATCACATTAGGAACAATTTGAATTTTGATTATAGGAATAAGTAGGTCCTAAAGTTGTCTAATATTTTATTTAGAGAAAAAATATGCTTTATCTAATGAAGTTAATCCTCAAATTCCAACTAAATGTATGAGGAATGTTAAAAAAACTATGTGGTTATCATTGATAAATCCAACAATGTTTAATGATGTTTTCAAATATGAATATTGGTATATGATATTGAATGAAAATATTGATCAAATAGAGAATAATCATTTATGGGATCTTTTATATAGACTAATGATATAAAAAACATAAGAACAAAATGGTGTTAAAAAAACATGGTGAACATGTGAAGGTAATCAATAATAATTAAATATTGGTTTTTAGTGGTTATACTAAAATCAATATCATAAATAATGAAGGATTATTCCCCCCATTATGAGTCCTAAATAAATTCGACTGTTTTCTATAGTTATTAATCTAAACAGGTTTCAGAATATAAAAAATTGATGCGAGGGTGAAATTTTAGAATACTGTTCTCAAATAGGATGTATAAATTTAAAAATAATTTTTCAACATGATGGTGATGGATATGTGGTATGAATTTTAAGAAATATATAGTACCTCTAGTTGGTATTAATATCTTGGTATTCTCATTTAAATTGATTCATAAGGTGGATGGAGTTCAATAGAGGAGGTTTTAATAACAACCTCTATGCCAAGAGTTCAAAGGAAGAATAGTTCATAATACATGTTAATGTTAATGATATCATATATATTGTTAACAACATTGAATTAGCAGAAGAATTTAAAAACATGATACAATCAAAGTTTTAGATTTAACTCATTTTAAAACTAAAATATTATTTCCAATTGAAATTCAATAAAAAGGTAAATATAATTTCTTTACTCACATAAAGCATGCAATGGATCTATTGAAAAATTATGATATACAATAATTTAAATCAGTTTTAACACCAATCAATTGTAGAAATCAATATAGAAATCAAGAAGAGAGTAAATTTATAAATCTATTGTTATTTCGAAGAATAATTAGATGTAATATTTTTTTTGATTGAAATAAGGATTGATATTGTCAATGAAAACATTACCTTCCTCAATTTTAGGTTAATTTGAAATAGTATAACCTTATTGAATACATGTGAGTCATTAGGTATATCTTAATTATTATTTTTAATTTATATATAAATCAAGAAAAAAAGAAAAAAATATATATTCATATATGGATTGGGATAGAGTGGTTTGAATAAAAATTACTTAAGTGGAGTAGTAATTTTTATCAGTTGGAATTGTGAATGTTGGATTAACTAGAAGCAAGATAGTCTTTCTCATAGAATAACTAATGAGATTTACATAATGTTGAATTAAAGTTTCTACCCAACTTATTTAGATAATGAAATAGTAAATAATAATGGAAATTAGTCAAAACACATATAATGTTATTGTTTGTTATAAAATGTGAAATTAAGATTACCCAGATCCTATTAAAGCTTTCATGTATGAAGCACATTTAGATTGGGTCCATTTTTTTAAATAATTAGAACATGACTATCATTTTTTACTTTTGAATCATACCAAAACCTAAATCTATAACAATATTGGATTTCATGAATTTTTTATGACTTTATGACTATAGAACAATTGAATACAATAATTTGAAGATTTTTGATGCAGCCTACAAGAGAATTCCATAATGGTAGGAGAAAAATTTCTCAAGAAGATGTGTGTAGAGATATGAATTAAAATATAGATGATTAAACCCAAAAATATAGGATGTAATATGGGGAATTTTTTTTATTATATTTCAAGGATGATAACTACCCAAAAACTAATATATTTAAAAAACTGAAATTTTAATTCCTATGATTTAATGGTTTAAAAATAAAAATCAAACCATGATGTTTAGAGACATATCATAACTGGAATTAATTGACTTTTAATAATGTTTATTTATAGAGGATAAAACTTTCCATAGTCCTATAATTTTTTAAAGATTTTTTGTATGAATCATAGAGTTGGATATTGGTATTGAAGTTGAGAAAGAAATGTTTTGGGGTCAAAATAGGGATGGTAGATTCCTATTATATCATTAGATATTTTATGTTATTATTGTACTGGTGGTAGGTTGGTTTTTTTCTTAAATTTTAAACATTATCATTCAATATGTCATGTTCAAAGAATAATATATTATGGTTATATCATGGAGGTATAATAGAAATGAAACTAATAGATTGTTATGTAATTATGTTTTACTGCTTGAGTCAATGTTTGAGGATGAAATGGTGATGGCCAAATCCATTATGTCATTATAGTGGTCAAACATGTTTTGAAAATTTCAAGTGACCTTTGATAATTAGAGGTATATTCTACTTTAAAATATAAGGATAATAGATATTGGTTGATTGAGGATGATTATTCCATGATGATTCCATCATCATTTCACAATGACTCCCCAAGAATTTTAATTTTAGATTCAGGGTGACCCCTCACTTTGAATCTATTTTTTTGGGATCTCTTGAACAATAGATGATTATGGGTGCTTTACATGAGGATTTTTTTATTCTTTGGGCAATCCTTTATTCCTTTTATCATGTATTATATCCTTAGTAATCCAAAGTTCATTTTCTCTCATTTCATTCCATTATTCACATTATCCCTATTCATGGAGGTCAATATGGTGTCGGTTTTATTATTTTGGTAGATTTAAGTCGATGTCATGAAAATGGGGGGGGGGTGATATTGGTCATTAAATACTTATCATTTTATTATTTATGATTAATCATTGATTCATATACATTACTATATTCTTGATTTTGGAAACATAAGTTGATGTAGGGTATTTATAATATCCCTCCTTTATTTTTTATTAATTGTTGAATCATTGTGGTTTTTTTAACTAGATAATGATATGAATCTAAAAAAATTATGATGATAATAAAAAAACTTAAATTTATAGGGGAACATAATTTCATGTGTTTATATAATTTCTATAATGATATTATAGAATGTTCATGTCATTATGATGAACATGGTGTTCTGATATTTTCAATGTTATTTTCTCTAAAACATTTCATAACTAGTAAGTAAATGAAATACCGTAATGAAAAAATATGAAATATTGAATTTATGATTTGATCAAGAATATATATGTTGGAGTATGGTAATATAGAGTTGCATTATGTTGTTGTTATTGTATTTATTTCTAATATAATAAGTGTGGTTCTTATATTATTCTAATACATTTATTTCTCATTATATCAGATTTATTTGAGGTTAATTGGCATGTTCCTCTTGTTTTTGTAGAGAATGGGTTGATGATATATATTTTTTGTGTATTATTTTGAGGTGGGTGGAGTGGGATGATGCAATCATTATCATGTAAGTGGTGGTGTGATATGTGTCTATTAAAATATAAAGGCTAATGTTTTTATGTCACGATTTTTTAAGAAAATATAATTATGATGAAATAAATAAATTAAATAATCATATTAATTTGTAAAGGGATGTTGTATGAATAAATATGTTCTTGGAAGTATATGTAAATTGGTATGTAATTTATTCTCCTATAGATAAATTTTTAAGTACTTTTTTATAAATGGTGGAGTCTAGATTAAAATATAATCTATGAATATTGATAAAATTAAATAAATTGGATGTTAATAATGATATATTAAATTGGATGAAGATGTTTTATAAGGGGTTTGGTTTTTTATGGTAGAGATATATGGGATTGATTTAGAAGTGGTAGTTGTTGTGCAGTGGAGATAGTATGGTGATGAGGCATGGCTGTAGAGATATTATGAGATTAATAAACACAATATTTTATTTTTAGAATTCATATATTATAATTATTTATGTTTTTAATTTATTTGTATCACCATATGAGTCATGTATTACTACTAATTCTCATTTGAGTTTTTGTGTTTTATGTGTTTTCTCAAAAATCCTGGATATATGTGACATATAAGATTGACTATTATTCTGCTCTTACACTCTCATCCAAATATATAATGGGTTTTAAAGTCATGATGATATATATTTTTATGTTATGGTGATGTGGATATGTGGTTATGTGGTAGTGGATGTAATGTGATTTTTTAGCCACATTTATATTTTATGGGTTTTGATGGGGCTATGTTATGTGGTTATATTGATATTGAAAGGATAGGTCACCTAGGACATGTTTTTTTGAGAAGGAGGATTAATAGTTTAATGTTTACGTGTTTTTAGTACCCAATTTTATAAAATTTAATGATATTATGTTTCTATATGTGTATGTAGATTTTGTGAGAAAGGCATAGTGAGTTTTGGTGGGTAGTTGACCAGTTAAACTTAATGAATATGTGTCACACCCCAACCCCAGATACACTTTTATTTTTATTCTTTTCTTGGTCTTGGATATTTTTGATTGGGGTTTGGGTTGTGACCCTGGTAAAATTATAGGATGTTAAAAATTTCCAGTGAATTTTGGTCTACATGCGTTTGGTGCATGACCTGGAAAAATATGCAGCATGCTTTGTATGAGAAATAATAAACACTAAATGAATGATAAAAATTTAAATGGAAAATAAAATGGAATGAAAATAAAATAAAATGAGGGTAGAATAAAAATTAGAGGAATGTTTAATAATAATAATAATGATGAAAATATTACGATTATTATTATTAGAACCCTAATTTTACCTAACCACCCCCATCCATTCTTTATATATTCACATGGCTAGGCCACCCCAAACATCTCTGTGTGATCTCTTCCTGACCCCCAGCCAACCCTGAACTCCTCCCCCTCTCCGACATGACCTCATTCTGCGGTGCCCCTCCTTGCTTGTGTGGCCCTATCTGGCGACACCCATCCTAGATCACTTAACCTTGTCTCGTGCGACCTCTCCCTCCAGTGACTATCCTCTCTCTGGTGTAACCCCCATCCGGTGCTCGTCCCTCCCCATGGCACGACTAGCCTCCCATCCCCCCTCCGGTGCATTTATTTATTTATTTTTTCTGTTTTATTCATCTTGGTAAAACCATAATTGTATGGGTTCAAGGTTGTAATTTTCTCTTGGATACCAGGGGGTTTGGTTCATTATTTAGGCTGTAATCTTCCATCTCGAATAGTTTCATGCATCCACACATGTTTTAGGTAGGATAATTCGTGTTTCTACCTCCCGATTCATTCCTTTATGCTTGTGGATATTTTAAATAATAGAGAAATGTGATTCACATTCTTTTGATATATATTTTTTTGTCTGCATATGGTGTTTTTATTTTTGTGAAAATATGTGAAAGTGGGTTTTCAAAGGATTTATTATATATGACTACATGTATATGTAATAAAGGTGTTTAATAAAATTCCTAATGTTCTCTAAGTATGAAATTGAGCCATTGTTGTGTTATTTGACTCCTGAAATTTTTTGGTAAGTTAGTATCAATTTTATTTATTTGTATTAATGTGTAAATTGGGTGCATTTTTGGTTTAGAGGCTAATGTGTAATGTTTTGGAAAGGGTTTTTATGGTTTTAAAAGAAGTTTGGTTAGATTCTTACAATTCTATCGAATAGTTGGGTTTGGTTCCATGAGTGGTTTCTTAAAGAGGTTCTAAATGTCATTTTCAATTTTTGAGATGTTTTATAATTGAAATTCATTTTGAATGTTTTTATAAGTATTTGGACTTATATTTATTAAATGTTTCATTAGTTTTGAATCACATCTTGATTCCATTGTTTATATTAATTTTATTGTAGGGTATTATGGTGTGACTATGTATATATATGAAAAATGCATATGTAGGTGAGTGTAGATGGGTATATGAATATAAGAAAATATGTAAGGATCCCCTTGCACATGTTCATGATCATGAGTTTGTGTTCATATTGGATATGTGTCCTTAAATGTATGTGAACATGCATATGCACCGTGGGGAAGCATGAGCTCTTAGTTAGAAAGTTCCAAGGGCCAAATATTCCGTTTGGTTCCACCCTAAGGTAGGTTTCCCTTTATATTATCCTTTAAATTAAAGAATGAGTGATTTATTATTATTCACACTTTTATTTAATTCCTATTAGTAATTTATGGTTTTTATAATAATTTCATACTGTGAAATAAAGTAATACCCTCTTTATATTTGAATTTCATGAAATTATTTTATTAAATGTTCTTACTTAGTGTTTGATGAAATGCCCCTTTGGACCTTATAAATTTGATTTGGATTTAAAGTGGTGAATTGGGGTTCTTAAATGGATTTTTAAGTGAGTTTCTAGTTTTCAATGTTGTGTGTTTGATATTCTAAAAGAAATGGATTGCATGAGAAAATCGTGTGAGGCCCGATTAGATTTTTTATAAAACTAGTTATCTTAAAAACTCTCATTGGATGGTACTTTTTTACTTGGTAATATTTTATGTTTGGTGGTCTACTGTATAGGACTACCTTGTGGTCAAATAGTAGAAAGGAAAAAGACTTGTTCCTTGGGGTGACTCAGGGGTGAATTGATGTGTGAGTTACTTATGTATGATATATCTGTATGCTTGTGACTTGATTTTTGGTTGAAATTTGTTGGCTCACCATGTTTTTAGTCTAAAAATGGGAACCTAGCATAGAGATAAAATTTTAAATGAATTATTGTTTCACTAGTTTAGATTACACACTGGATAGTGGTCTATTTCAAGGGGATATTTTGTTATTATTGCTATGGGATTGGGCTCCTCAGTCAGGCCAGGTAGAGAGACAATCAGGTGTTTGGGTGTTATGACATAATCAAGTAGGGAATTCCTTCAGGATGATTCACATGTATAGTATGTTATAATTTAATCATGATATCCTAGGTTTTTCCTATGTATTTTGGCTATTAGGTATCTGTGGAAGATGATTAAAGTTAATTTTTTGGTTGGTCTCTCTTTCTTATTATTTTATATTGCCCTTGTGTGATCATTTCTTTGGCCTAAGCATATGCTGCATCTCTTGGATAAAGGAGATAAAATGATTTTCAAAAGTTTGTGTAAAAAGGATTTTAAAATGGTTTACACTTCTCTATCCCTCTTTCTTTATAAAAGATAGAGCTTCATTCTTGGAAAAGAAATTGGTTTAAAATAACAAGGGAAATGGATCGTGATTTACTTTAAAGGGAAAATTCATGAAAAAACTATTTCATATATTATAGTTCAAACCTGAAATTAATATTTATTTATTTTAAGAAAGTGCATTGAGAATAGTTTATCAGGATAGCCTACTGAGTATTAATACTCACGTCTATATTTTGTCTTTGTGTTTAGTTTCAGGTGCTACTTCTTGATCAGTTTCGGTCACTATAGTGCGACATTGGTTTGAGGTCAGTGGTGACTCGTAGAGTCACATGATGATATGTACAATTTTATTTTCCTTCCACAACTTGTTTTTATTTTGTTTTCAATCTTTATTTATTTTATTGTCCTTCATTTATAGGTCAAATCATTCCCACCTATTTATTTTTGATTCTCAGAACTAGTTTCCATCTTGAGGGGATCAGGAACGCCCTTTAGACCATGCTGTGGAGCAGCTCGGGTGTCCGGTTTAGGGTCGACTAGGGTTGGTTCTTGAAAAAATGGTATCATAGGAGGAATTTTATATTTTAGGTGTCTGGTAGATAGAGATTAGGAATTTTGAGACTCGGGAGGTAGGTGCAGGTAGATAATCATGAACTCTTTCATTCATTGATTCACAAGTTACCAGGGGTAGTCCACGAATTGATTCTTCAACTTTTGTTTTTGATTGAGGGATTAAAATAGAGGTGAGCCGATGGAATGTTCTGATTTTGTATGGAGTAGTGAAACATATTATATCCAAGTTCCTAGTCTAAGTTCCTCTTATTGTTATTTCCTACCTTGGGCATTTCTCACTACCATTTCATCGATTTGGGCATAAATACTAGTTCCTCACTTAGATGGTTTGGTGTAAGTTGGGTTTTGTTTGATTATGGTTGGTGTAAGTGAACTTTTGAAGATGAAAATAGTTTTGAAATGGAAATTTTTATTTCTAATGGTTTTAAATTTATAAAGTGGGTTTTAAAATTTAAATGAAACTGTTTTTTGAAATGAATATTATCTCTTTTAAATAGATTTAAATTGGTAATATGGGTTCAAAAATTGATATTATTTTGGTTTTAGAATTTAGTGTTTGTTTGGAATTAGTATGTAAATGGCTTGGTGGGACCCATGGTGTCCCTTATAAATATTTTCATATATGGGGGGTATGTGTATAGAATGTGCATGTTGGAACATATAAATGGAAGCAAATGAATTCATGTGAAATGGTTCATGGGGTGCTAAGGGAAGGTGTTTGAAATTGAAAGATTGGCCTTGATTTTTATAAATGAATTTGAAAAAGGAAATGATTTTTTTAAATTGAATATGGTTTTAAAATTGGATTATTGGTATTTGAGAAGTGACCATGAAAGAAGGAGGTATTGAAATTTAAATTAAAATGATATTTTAAAAATGGAATATTTTGTTATTCTTGTATGTTCTAGGCTTACGAGTATGTTGTTTTGGCTTTAAGTTTTGCTTCTGTTTGTGCTTTGGTTATACGTTGGTCTTATTTTTTTTTGTTTTTTGTGTTGTTTGGAATGTGACACCGACAAAGGTCCCTCAATGTTCTAAGGATTCATGCCCAATTCTTATGTTTTCTTAGATGTTGCCTATATTTCACGATTTTATAGGTTTGTTAGATGTAGGTATATGGATTGAAGAGGTATAGAGTGTCTTTAGGGTATTGGGAACTTGTGAGGATATCCAGATTTGTGCTGTTTTAGACTTGTTCGTGAGTCCTGTTTTAGACTAGTGGAAGTTGGTTATACCATCATCGTTGAAAGTTTTGTTGAAATGGGAAATGTCCAGGTCCGTATTCCTCCAAGGGTTATACTTGAGGCAGTGAATTTACAGAATTTGGAGGAGTTTTGGGATGTTTAGTAGGGCCATCGGTCAGTAAAAGTATATGAAGACCACTTGAAAGAGCTGGTTCCTCTTTTTTTTGCAGTTCTCACCCATAGATTATGGGAAATGTGCTCCCATATAGTGAAACCTATTTCGAGAGGTTTGTGGATGGGTAATTTTTAGCAGGGTCAATTCATGGGATGTAGTTAATGGTGGTCCGATTTCATGAGGGTTCCCCATATAGTGAGGAGCACATGCTGAAGGAACCTGCCTATAAGAAGATATCCTTGTTGGTTCTGACATCTAGTTTGTTAGAAATCTTTCTAGTGTTCCACTGGTGTGGATGGTTTGGACATTCCAATTCATATTTCCACATCCCTCAAATGTATTTACATCATTATGGCCATTCGAGTTATCAGGAAAAGTCTTGTATAAAGCATTGATTGAAGAAGAAGTTATGACCGACGGATGCCCATACCTGATTGTGTGTAAGGAGATGCTTCATTTATCAGAGCCCCGAACACAGGTCTCGAGGTGAATCTCTCGCGTAGTAATTAGTTTTTGGGGATGTGAAACCTCAGTTTGGGTTTTTTGTTTCATACAGGTATTATAATATTTAAATATTTTTTGTTTTTTCTTTTTCTACTATTGAGTTTATTTGCTGTTTTAAGTCCATCATTTTCTTTAGAGATTGTGATGAACTTGTTTTGTTGTAATCTAAATAGTACTATTTGTCTAGATATGGTTTTATGAATCTTTAATTTTTATTAAAGTTTGTTTGGACCTTGTATGAGATGGTTTCAGTTTAGTTACGCACATTTAGGGATGATTGAGTTTTGTGAGATAGGTGAATCATGTTTCTGGTTCGTTGTTTAGTCAGAGTTTCCTTCTGTGAGTTGTCCCCTAATATTGGGGGTTTAGTTGGTGTGAGAAAATATACTTTCTATAATGGTATAATTTTTTCTATTATGCTATTGAAGTTGGATTGGATCAGTTGGTAGTTCCCACATTGGCCCCCTCCCTGGGGTGGTATGTTTTGGTTTTACTTTCCATGCTAGTATAACCCTTGTGGTGGGGAGAACGCTCTCACGTTATCCCCTTATTTTGGTTATGGTTTCATCTAGGTTGGTCAGGTGTGACTTGGGGAATAAATATTCACCCTGTAATTACTTATTTATCATTGTTGTGTTTGGGAATGGAGTCAATTCTTGACTAACTTTCATATTGGTGACTTTCTGAGGGAAAAAATTTTTGTGGTGGGGAGAATTGTCACACCCTGACCCCAGATTCTATTTTATTTTTATTATTTTCTAGGTATTGGATATTTCTAGTTGGGTTTGGGTTGAGACCCTAATAAAATTAAAGGATGTTAAAACCTTCAGGTGAATTATGGTCTATATGCAGTTGGAGTATGACCTGAGTGACCATATCTAGAGGCGCCACTCCCTGCTCGCACGGCCTTGTCCAACATGACCTCTACCTTTGGTGACCACCATCTCTTTGGTGTGACCCCGTCTAGCAGTCATCCCTCCCCGTAGTGCAGCCGATCTCTTATATCCCCCCTCTGGTGCATTTTTATTGATTTTTTGGGTTTTTTTAATCTTAGTCAAACCCTAATGGCATGGGTTCATGGTTGTTCATTTTTCTTGAATTATAGGGGGTTCAGTTCATTATTTGAGGTGTACTCTTACATATCTGAGAGTTTTGTTTCATCCATGCATATTTGTGGTAGGAGAATTCTTGTTCTTGCCTTATGATTCATTCCTTTGATTCTTGTGTATTTTTAAATAATATATAAATGTGATTGTCATGGTTTGTATAAATTTTTGTTTCTTTGTATAGTGTTTTTAGGTTGGAGAAAATTTGTAAATGTGGATTTTCAAAGGATTTACTTTATGTGACTACTTGTATATGCTTGAATGATGTTTGATAACATTTCTATTCTTCTCTATATATGAAATTGATCCCTTGTTGTGTTATTTTACCATTGAAATATTTTGTTAAGTTAGTATCAATTTTATTTATTTGGATTAATGTGAAAATTTGGTGCCTTTTTGTGTTAGAGGATAATGTGTAATGTTTTGGAAAGGGTTTTCATGGTTTTAAATGATGGTTGACTAAATTCTTGCAATTCTAAAGAATGGCTGGGTTTGGTTCCTTGAGTGGTTTCTTAAAGAAGTTTCAAATTTAGTTTTAAATGATTGAACCGTTTTGTAATTAAAATGCATTTTGGGTGTTTTAATATATATTTGGCATTGTTTTTATTAAACATTTCATTGATTTTTGAATCACATCTTGGTTCCTTTATTTGGAATACTTTTATTTTAGGGTATTATGATGTTTATGCATTCCTATTTTTTTAAGGTGCCTTGGTCACTGATTTGTAGTTTTGAGTTGCTGGGTCTAAGGCGACTCAACTGCGTATGCATAGTTAAGAATATATATATATATATATATATATATATATATATATATATATATATATCTGTGTGTGTGTTAGTTCCCACATTATGTGTATATTCATACATGGTAGTAAATATACATGTATGGGGCTAGGTTTACTAATGTATATATATGTAAAATGCATATATAGGTGAGTGGATATGGGTATATGAATATAAGAATATATGTAAGGATCCCCTTTCAAATGTTCATTGCCATTCAGGTGTGTGTATATGGGATAAGTGTCCTTATATGTATGTGAAGATGCATATGCTTAGCGGGGGAGCAACATCTCTTAGTTATAAATGACCAAGGGATGAATGTTTGGTATGGTTCCTCTATGAGGTAGGTTTTCCTAGGAATTATCCTTTTAGTTTAAGAATTATTGATTTCTTATTGTTCACAATTTTATTTAGTGTTTGTTAGTAGTTTATGTTTTTTAGAATAATTTCTTATTTTGAAATAAAGTAAGGCCATCTTCATATTTGAATTTCATGAAATAATTTTATTAAATGTGCTTATTAAGTGTTTGATGAAATGCCTCTTTGGCTCTTATAAATGTGCTTTGGATTTAAAGTGATGAATTGGGTTTCTTAAATTGGTTTCCAAGTGCATCTTTGGGTTTCAAAGTGGAGTGCATGTGATTCTTTAAGAAATGGTTTGGCATGAGAAAATAATGTAAGGCTCAGTTATCATTTTTGTAAAACTAGTTATCATAAAAACTCTCCTTGGACGATACTTTTTCCTTGGTTATGTTGTATGTTGGGAGGTCCATTGTGTAATACTCCCTTACGGTCAAATAGTTTAAAGGAAAATGAATTGTTCCTTAGGGTGACCCAAGGGTGACTTATTGTGTGAGTTTCTTATGTGTGATATATATGTATGTGCTTGTGACTGGATGTTTGTTTGAAATTGGTTGGCTCACCCAATTTTTAGTCTGAGCAAGGTAACCTATAATAATAAGCATTTTTTTAGTGAATGATTACTGCACTAGTTTAGATTACACATTAGCTTGTGGCCCATAACAGAGATATATTTTGTTATTATTGCTAAGGGATTGGTCCCCTTGGCTAGGCTAGGTAGGGAAATTATCAGGCCTTTGGGAATTATGATGTCAACGAGCAGGGCATGCCTTTTGGATGAGTCACATGTATTTTATGTTATAGATTATTCATGTTCTCCTAGGATTTTCCCATGTATTTTATAAATTACTTTTCTATAGTAGATGATTGTGGTTCATTGTTTTGTTCGTCTCTCTTGATTGTTATTTTCCATTTACCTTATGTGATAATTGCTTTTTTCCTTTGCATATAGTGCATCTATTTTCTAAAGGGGATAAAATTATTTTCCAAAGTTTTTGGAAGATGGGTTTTAAAATGTTTTTAACTTCACTATTCATCATTCTTTAAAAATGTTAATGTTTAATTCTTGTAAATGAAATTTGTTTAAAATAATAAGGGAAATGGATCATGATTTTCTTTAAAGGGAAAATGTGTGGAAAATAGATTTTATATATTTTAGTTAAAACTTGACATTAAACTTTATTTATTTAAAGGAAGTGCATTGAGAATAGTTTATGGGCTAGCCTAATGTGTTTTAATTTTCATGCCTATAGTTTATATTTTTTTTATCTTCAAGTTATGCTTCATTCTCAGTTTCAGTCACCGTAGTGTGACATGGGTTTGAGGTAAGTGGTGACCCGTAGAGTCACATAAAGGTAGGTACAATTTTATTTTCCTTCCGTAAATACTTTTCATTTTTATTGTTAGTATTTATTAATTTTATTTTCTTTCATTTTCTGGTAAAATCATTCCCACTTGATTAGTTTTGATGCTCGACACTAGTTTCCAACCATGGGGATTAGGAACACCCTTTGGGCCATGTTGCGGAATGACTTGGGTGACTGGTTCAGGGTCCACCCAGGTTGGTTTGTGATAGTCTATTTCACTATTAATTTAATGAGTAATCAGTATAATTTTTCCACATTTTTTATGAGAAGGTTTGGGAAAAATCCTACTAATTATACCAGTACGATCAACCTTATGTTCTATATACTATTTTTTTATATTTACAGGATGGTGTTAGTGATTGAAAAAGACATTAATAACTCATGACATGATGTTTTGGGACTCAGAGTCAACATATTTTGATTTTTCTCAAATTATTAATTTTTGGAAAGAATATGGTTATATATGAAGTTAAATGTTTTTAACTTTTAGTTTGGGTTTTATTTTTACTAAATTTAGTTTTATGGTGGTAGTTTGTCCTTATTTCCCGAGAAATTTGACTATAAATTACCTCATATATGTCTTTTTATATCCTAAATTCTAGTCCCAAAACTATCCTCTATTCAAGGAGTGAATAAGGGATAACACTCAAATTTTATACTTTCCTAAGAGTTTTTCTATCTAGGATGAGTTTTAATTGAGTTTTATCAAAGATTGTTTTGATGTTTAGGATGGAGTTTAGAGTTAAGAAATTGGGAGGATAGAATAATTATAGTTATAAAACATTATCAATTTGACTTAGTATATGATATTGGAAATATGGAGTGGCTAGGACATAGTGTTTAAGATCCTCATGATTAGATATATTGAATTTAATCTTTTTGATCATGGTAATGTTTGATATTGTGGATTTCGTATTAAATGCATTATTGGAATACATGAATCATAAATTCCTATATTGATTTTTGAAAGGGGAAATATTTAGAGAATTAAAATGAAATTAATTATAATATATTAACAAAAGTAAATATCCTTGGATTAGGAGTTCAGATATCTTTTTTGGAGATGTATTATGGAATGAATCCAAATAAATTTCATGTTATGGAGTTAAAACATGATCTTATAATTGATCATAAGATGCTTGATGCTAAGATTAGGATTCCTAGAGGATGTAAATTTTTGAGTTCCATAGTAAAATTCAAACTAAGTTTGTGAAAACTATCTCTGATCATGGGATAAAGAATTTTTTTGAGAATAATGAAATTAAATTAATATTGAATTTTTCTAGAAAAGAACATTGGATTAAATTAGTTGTTATTTTTTCATGGGGATCTTCTCATTTGTGTTGGATATTTTTTTTTGCATAGAATAAAGAGTGAGATATATCATGGGAGAAGTTATATAGTTTTTTATACGAGTACTAGTATTCTATGATGAAAAAGGGGTGATGGTAAGAGTTTATTTCTCTTCTTTATAGGATCTTGAGTATGTTTGATCATGCAATTAATTTTAAAGATCTTATTAAATAAGATCATGATCATATTCTTGATGGGGAAGTAAGAGTGTGAAATTTCAAGGATGTGTTACATATAGTAATCTAGCACCTAAAAACCCCATTTACACTTTTTATGAATATTAAGGGGTTGAATAATGTTGATTTAAATAGAAAGATGATAATGTGGGCTATTTTATCTTGGGAGTGAAGTCATCATATATTATTGAGTATTATATCTATGGATAGAGCTCCCCATTTATTTGTGAAACCAATATTTTATCAAGTGAGGAGATAGTCTATTATTTCATCTTCTCATTTATCTATAGTTAGTTGTTCTCATGCATAAAATGAGAGCCCTTACTTAGTTATATTATCTTTTAGGGTATATAGACACTAGTTGTTCTAGTGTCTAAAAATTCATGGTGGTCATTGTGGAAAACACAGTCAGTTTCTTATTATTATATAATTATAATTTTATACTAGGGATTATCATTAGTAGCACATCTTCTAGATTAAGGAAATCATAATGAAGATAAATCTAGTAGAGTAAAGAATTATTATGATCCTCATACTCAAGGATATATGATTGGGAATGGTCAAGGTGGTGTATTTCATCATGTTTAATGAGGAAGAGGTATTGGGTATGTCAGATACATGCTATTAAATTTCCAATGCTTTGTGATCTAGATGCTGTTCAAGGTCACATCTATTTAAGACATTCAATGGAATATGATTTAATATATTTGGGAACATTAAAATCCTATAATATTTATACCTTAGTTGATGATTTGGGACTCAAGGTAGATATTTTTATGGATCCCTTTATGTTAAATCTTCCAGTCATTGGAGATTTTATCTTATTTGAGGTGTGTCGGGGTAGTGTTATGTTAATAGGATATCATCAGTCAATGAATTTTTTTTCATATTATATATACAGTAAAATTATTTCATCCTTAGAATAGAATAGTTTTATTTAGTGTGATTTTTTATTTATTATTTTCATTGGAATGTTATTTTACTTGATTATTAAAGAGAGTGTCTAGTTTTTATTGAGTCAAAATGATCATCGAATGGATAATATATTTCTGTAAACTATTTATTTTTAGTTGAAATATTTGGTATTGGATTCAAAAAATATTATATAGATATGATTCCCAGATTCATGGATTATTTCCATAATGTATTTCATAAATAGGCTGTGATTCTACCCCCCTCAGTGTGATATCAACTTTTGAATATTGTGATAGGTTGGTGTCTATTTTTTTTTTGTTTTCATATAGGATGTATCCTTCAATGTCAAGGTAGTTTAAGTATTACATCGATGATATATTATATAATGTTTTCATTTGTCCATATTATTTACATTTAGGTTCTCTTTTATTGATTTCCAACTAAGAATATTGAATTTTATGGGTGTGCATTGACTATCATTGGTTGAACCAATTGATGGGGAAGAACTATTATCTCTTTTAGAGGTTTGATGCTTTATTAATTAATTTTAATAAATATATCTAGTTTAGGTAGACTAATATAAATTCTAGATCTCATAAAATGAGGCTGATGGAACAAGATTTCATAAATATGGAATTCCTGACTCATTATACGCATTCTAAGTTCATGTTTATACATTTTAAAGACTCGAACACCCTAGATATTTTTATGGGACTAATGGACTATGGGTTTTATGAGATATTTGATTAGTTTGAGGTTGTGTTATAATGTACTCAATATCATAGTAGGATCATGGTAATTTTTCTAGGATTATTCTATAGATCATTTATTGACATTATCTTTATAGGATGTTATCCAAGTATAATTTTTGGACCTATGAGTTTCATTAACATGGTCCGTTATGTCACAAAAAGATGTGGAATATGATCCTTTAATTATTTAGGTAGTTATTTCATAGGTTTATACCATAAATATTGAAGTGATTCATAACTTCATTATCCTTAATGGCTATTACCATAGCTTAATGTTTGGTTTCACTTAGATTGTGGGACCCTATAATCCTACACCATGAATGATAAATCACATATATAAATTGATTACTATTCGAAAGCATATGAGTAAATAAAAGATAAAATTATTAGAGATCATGCCTTTTAGTCTATATAGGAGGGAGTCATGCTTATGTTCATCCATGTCGCATCTGATCTTGATCTAGGATATATTTGATACATTAGAGTGTTTTATTCTTCTATGGGTCATAGAAGTTAAGCACATAGAGACCAAAAAATGTTAACTACGACCTTGAGTTTTTTTTATAGGTAATGTTTTATTTAAATAAATTTTTAACTAGAAAATTACTACATGTAGTATAGTATTCATGGATTACAATTGTATAAGGTATATATTATATTATTATGACATTAATCTTCATCTATAGAGGATGATAGAGTTATTTATAAGACTATGAATTTTATACCTCTTATACTCTTGGTAAGTGGGATGTAGTTGACAATGTGATGTGTAGGATGTTAGATATAGTTTATCTCAATCATATGGATATAGATAGAATATAATTAGGGATCTTGTAGATTTATATCTAAATATAGAGGGGATAAGAAATGGAGTTTCTCCATATCCAATGACAATGCATTTTTCCTTATTAAGTAATGTAGATGAATCCTAGTTGGGGGATCCTGAGGTGGAGGTATGGTGTAATGAAGTTATCTATGGATATTCCTTAGATGAGTTTCTATTAAATTGTTGACATCAAATGATATTTCATTAGAACCACCTCATTCATTCTTTATAGTGAAGGGGTGGTTCATCTTAGGTTTCACAGTTCACCTCTATAAATGTATCCTCAAATATCTTGATGTATCATGATTTTAGGTGTCCTTTTTAGCATATAACTGATTATATGACACTAGATGAGTTCCTATAAAAATGTATACAATTTCAATAGGCTAAGGTCAAGATTTTTTTCTATTATTTTACATTGACCATTGGAGGTAACTCATTTGAAATAGTAGGTCATCATAATATATTTTTCCATCAATATTCCTTGATCTAATTGAGTATTTGATGTTGTATGTGTGATAGTGGATCAATTAACAAAATTTGTATCATTTCTTAGAGATCAATAAGTTTAGTTCATGGGATACTCTATTGTGGATTTATGTAGAATAAATTTTCCTTATTCATTGCATCATAAAGAAGTTACTCCCCAATCACGATCCTCAATTTACGATTTAGTTATATAAGATTCTACAACATGATTTTTTCCTCTCAATTATACCTTATCACTTTATTTCATCATAAAATGGATGGTCAAACTGAGGGTTTGATTTTGAAGCTAGAGGAAAAGTTTCAAGAATGAGTTCTAGATTTTATAGGTTAATGGTATAAGAACTTACTTTTGGATGAGTTTTCTTATTATATCATATATCAATCATATATTTGTATCTCTACATTTATGTACATTCATGGGAATACATAACAATATCAATTGTGCTAGACTAATGTTGTAGAGTTAGTAATTCTTGAACTATAATTGGTGTTGTGTATAAAAGAGAGAACAAAGGATATTTGGGAGTATAAGAAGGATAATCTAGACTGTTATAGGTCTTATACTAAGTAATGGATAATGTATTCTAACATTGATGTAGGTGGTCATGTTTTTTAGAAGTTATTACCTCCTCATGGAAACCAATGGGTTGACCAATACAATAAGATTTCTTCTATGTTTATTCTGACTTTTATAGTCTTACAACATGTTAATGGGGTCTAATATTGGTTGGTACTTCCTCCATAAATGGAACATATTCATAACTTTTTCCATGAATCAAAACATCTTTGATATCTTTATGATGACTCCAATGTCATTAATTAGGATATGTTGGATATTATATAGGGAAATTGTTTTTTGGAGAGACATATTGAGATCTAGAATCACGATTAAAAGGTCATTCATGAGTGAATCATTCATTTATTTTATGTATTATTGAGTCATGATGTCTCAGAGTAGTATATGTGAGGTCATGAATTTCAAATGAATTCTTTTAATCCTATGTTTTTTATTCTAGTCCTATTTTGATGTTGAGATTTATTTTTTAATAATGTTTCTGAATTGTTTCCTATCCCTCTTGAAATTATTCTATTATTCTATAATGGAAATATTCCTATTTGAGAGGTATCTCAATGTTGGTTTATTTTTAGGTTTCTTTATTATGTTTCAATGTCTAGTTCTAATTCTTGAGGATCATAATCATTTGAGTAGTATCTAATGTTGAGATATAAATTTACTTTAGATCTCAATCTTTTATTTTCAATTCATTATATATGTAAGATGAAAACATATAGGTGGATATATGGAATGAGGTTGAGAATGTAGAGTGTCAAAAAAATGACATCACAATTTTCTATTTTGTCATAGGAGATATCTTAGTCTAGATAGACATATTACAGGTTTTATATTTTTATAGGTTTGGTGAGATTGGGATTTTATATTAGGTTTATGATGATTTACATCATGGTGAAATTTATTCTATTGAATACCCTATTTTGGTTATTTTAGTCCCTTAGAGGAATTATTGTATACCATGGGGATGGTTAAAGTGGACATTTTATCTTTTTTGGTGTGTTTTTCATGCTCCTGGGAACACAACACTATGGTGAAGTCATGGATGATAGATAAATAAGGAGAGGATAGTGGGTGTTATGTCATGGTTTTTTATGGCTCGAGTAAGTGTGCTGAGTTGAAATAGTAATGGTCGGAGAAACTATATTGTACTTGTGGTCAACCATGTTTTAAATGTGTATAATGACCATTGATAAACGAGAGGATATTATATTTTAAAATCCAAGGATATCATAAATTGGTTGGCTGAGGATCAATATACCTTTTTAATGTCCTCTCCATATTGTGATGAATCCCTATGAATTTTAATAATAAATTTACGATTTCCCCTCCCATTTTATTGATTTCATTCAGTTCTCTCAAACCCTAGGATACTATGACTAATGTTTATTGAAATATATGGAAATTGTGGTCTATCATTGTGTCTTTGATTCATGTAAATGTTCTATTTTCATATAAGGATTATTTTCTATCCTTTACATATTTTTATTCTTCTATTACACTTCTTAGTGGATATTACGGTGGGGGATGTTTAGTATCATTGTATTTTAGTCATGGGCTTGATAATGTTGGCCATTTTATAAGTCATTGAATTCATCTCATTTTATCATTGTTTATTGATCATTTTTTTTGAGAAAAATATAGTTTGGAATTGTTGAAGATTTTTTATTTTATTTAAACCTTTTATTTAATAATATTTTTATGTTATAGGTAGATATCGAGATGTTAGTTATGATGTTCTTAGTCTGAAATCTATAACTTGAGAAGGATTTATTACATGTATGAAGGTTATGAACGTTCATTCTACTGGGTGATATGTTCTAAAAAATAAAACTCCCTATTAATTGAGTTACTGATTGAGGAACAATAATCTAAAGCTAGAGAAGAGTGAGTTCCTTTTTAAATGGATTATGAAAATAAATTAACTTTTTTGATTGATTGAAAAAACTTATTGAAAAGTTGAATGTTATGGGGGATATAATTTTTATAATAAGAAGTTTTTATGGAATATGAGATGATGTGTGTTGATTATTGGAAATTTTATAGTTAGATAATAGAATAAGTTAGGTGAGATTATTGAAAATCAAAAAATTAAAAATATACAAAATACATATGATATATTTTTTCTCCAAGATGATTCTATAAAGTTGAATATGTGTTAATATATCTATTAAAGTTCATAAGATTCTATCTGTTTAATAACATTGAGAATATGGTGTCTCTAGAGATTATTTTAGAACAAGATAAGTTTTAAGTTGTGAGTTGAAATGTTATCAGAAGATGAGGATGATGTGAAAAGCATGAGGATCGAACAATGAAAATTGTTCATACATTAATTTTAGTAATATTAGAATTATCTTTCAATGAAATTTTTTTAATAGTTTTTGAATAATTCATGATTCATTCTATGATTATTTAATAATATAAATTATAGAAAACTAAGGTGATTAATAATAAATATTTCTTGAAGTTATTCCTAGAAGCTGGTGCAACATACGAGATGTATACTAATACTAACCATCAAAAGTTATGTATATTATTTTTAATGAAGTGAAAGAGCTAAATTAAAGATAGTTGGATTATCAAATTGATGAATAAAATTTATATTTATGAGTGTTAAAATATTTATCTTGATCTAAACCCATAAAGTATCTGAAGATGATACGTACATTTATGGAAATAAGGGATGAATTTTTAAACTTA
Source organism: Viscum album (assembly GCA_963277665.1). Classification (NCBI taxonomy): domain Eukaryota; kingdom Viridiplantae; phylum Streptophyta; class Magnoliopsida; order Santalales; family Viscaceae; genus Viscum; species Viscum album. Next base: position 450,059,265 of record OY728127.1, read on the forward strand.
GGTATACTAAAATTCTATAAATTGGAAGATAAATTTTATTAGAATATAAGTTGATTAGAAGGTGAGATATAAATATTACATAATCCATAAGATTGAAAAAATTATTAGAGTAACTAAACAATAATTTTAGATTCTCCAAAACATAATATATTTAGTTTGAAATTACAAAGGTTGTTGTTGACTAAGTTATTAAAAATAAAATTCTGATCCTAGTTAGAGGATAAGATTGAATGTTTATGAAAGATAAAAAATCAGAATTCATAAAATTAATAATATTTATATATATTCCAATGTTAAAAAATTCATAAAGGAATTTTCATGATTCTAACCAGGACTTAGAAGATACATGAATATTGACGATGTAAGTATTGGTGGTACCATTGAAAATGGATGACTCTGATATATTTAGTAAAATTAAAATGTGGTTTAATATGACTTAAATAAATAAAAATTACATATATTAGAGACAAATTTTATTGACAAATATCTAGTTATATATAGTATGAGTTCATTCAAAGCTAAATTATACTAAGAAATTAAGATAATAAAATATATAAATGGTGAATTATAAGTTCTGATAGATTACTAAGGTCAAAGTGATGTAGTGATTTATGAGATTTCTCATATTTGTATATAAAGTATTTCTCATCAGGATGATCACTGAGCTAAGGATGTACGACAATACACTTCTAGTAATTATGATTTTTGACATTAATTTCTAGAAATTTAGGTAGTGATTTGGGGTAGATTTTGTACATCACAATTTCTTTTAAAAAGTTTAACAATTTATTATAAAATAAAACTATTGTTATAATGATCTTTCTTGTGATCTATGTGCTACACATTATAAACTACTAGGGGAAAGTATAAATAACTTCTCAATAGAAAAAAATGGATTTTAAAAATTTATAAAATTATTAAACACTTGGATTATATTGTGAATATTTTTGACTTCAAATAATAACAAGAAATATTAATGAGTAGGTACCCAAATTGGGACTGACCCATGTAAAATCCTATGTGCCTTGAATATACTTTTATTATTATTTTATATGGTTGTGGGTGAGATAATGGTTGAATAGATAAAAACATTAACATGTTTTAGTGGTATATTTTAGGGTGAGAGGAAATTTTAAAATAACTCCACTAATCCACCTCCCCTACCCACTCCCCCTTCATATTTGATTATACATTCTATTGATTTTCAGTTGGTATCTATGAAAAACCATATCTTTATTAAAATTAATACATTATTAATTACACAAAAATATTTATAATACAATGATAGAATATTTTGATGCCTATTTTCTTTTTTAATTTGGGTACATAAGACATTATTTTCAAACTTGGGTCTGAAAATATTATTTAAAAACTCCAAAACTTGCCCTTATATCCCATCAATATTCTAATACTACATAGGATAACCTAGGTATGTACTTAAGAAAAATATGATCTATAAATCCTAGTAAGGGAATAATCATAGAATAACATGATAAGAGTAATAAATATTAGTAAAGAGCCATAAAAAGGTGACATAAAAGGGTAAAAAATCATAAACATGATTATAGAATCTTGATATAATAAGACAACATGAATGAAACATAGGAATGTGACGAACACATAAAACAAGGCATCATATGCATATATCAAGGATAGATTCTAATAAATTATAACATATTTTACATAAGATAATGTCCCATTCACCATAAATGGAATATCATGAGATGAAAACATTACCAAATACATTGTAGGGATGTATGATTCTGGTCCCACCCATAACATCCATAACATGTACATGTTTTTGTGTTCTAAATAAAACTTAAATCATAATAATGTATTTTTCACTTTTAATTCCATGATAAGTGAGGGTTAACTTCGATAATTTCCCAAATAAATGAATGATGATTAGATATTTTTTAATATATTTGAGTGGAAATGTAAATGGTCATTCAAAATAAAAATGTTTTTCATGGTAAATCACTGGATAATTCGAACAACATAACCGCATTATATAAAGTTTCATGGAAGGGATTAATGAGAGTGAAAGGTTTTATCTCATTAAATGGGAAGCATAGTTATTGTATAAGGGACATGGAAAAACACATTACAACATTGGAAATTGTAAATGAAAAGGCTTATTATAAATAAATTACTTGAAATAAAAAAGAATAGGATATGACCCCTTTCCTTAAGAGGGTCCTTTTAAAAGCTTCACAAAAACTACTCAAAATATTGGGAAATCCATGAGAGGGATTTATAGAGGGAAAGTGAGAGGAAATTCATTGTCAATGTGGTTTGAGTTAGGAGGAGTGATAGGATTTATGGGTATATATTGAAAAATAGATGATAACTATTAAATAATTTGAGTATATTTTTTTGACTCTACATGAAAAAATAATGAAAACCACAATCCTTACAGTTTTTTTCCAACGTTCAATACCAAATAGTTGTGATTTTCCATATTCTATAAGTTTAAGAACCTAAATTATTAAAATAATACCTTTGTTAATGTTAAAGTGATTAATGTTCATAATGAATTTATTTTTAAACCTTAAAAAATAGAATATAGTTTTTGGAGGATTCCATAGAGGATTATAAAATTAATCAAATAACATAAAATTTGAATTATATTAAATGGAAAACATTATTTTGATCTCAAATACTCCTTATAGAATTAATTACATCACCTTTGTAGAATTATAATATCATGATATAGACCGTATATTTATACTATATTTAATTTTTACTCAAAAACAGGACTATCATATAAATTTATGAAAAAGAAACTATTGGATGATTTTAATAGGATAACATAAAAAATAATATTTATTTTATCAAAACTAATTTCCCCAATATAAGAATTTTTAATTTTTTATGAGAATCATTATTTAATAAAAAAATAATAATTTTATGATACTAATTACGTTTGACCCCATAAAAATTACATTGGAGCTATTTAAATTATATAACCAATTATACTTAAATATAAATTATTTAATATGAATAATGTATTAAAAAAATTTCAAAAAAAGAATAAATTTTCAAAAGATGTTATTAATTGATACGAAGACAATTTTTAATCAAACTCATTATATAATAATTATTAAATTAATAAAAAATGGATATATATAATAATTATTTTATTAAAAAAATAAAAAATTATAATTCATATTACTAGTCTCCAGATACAAAATAACTTATTACACCAGTGTATGTGATAAGGGAAATGTGTGTGATGGTGGTTCGTTCTTAGGGTGGTTCGATGAACATTATTTAGGTCATGATCTTGATATTCTCAAAATTCACCCAAAAATAGATTTGATTGAAATTTAGTTACAAGTTCTTCACATGGGTTTACACAGTGGAAAATCCTATTGATTATATCTCCCTAAAAATCTATGATAAATGAGATTAATAGATTACATTCTTACAATTTGAGACTTTCAATTCATTCATCTATGTCACATGGATTTTATTATAATACTTAAAATATACTAATCATATTGGTAACTCTAAAACAGATCTATTATCAATTATTATGATGCTTAATGGTGTTCTATATCTGGTAATTTTTATTTTATAATGGTCCAAAAATATCAAAAGTATTGAATGATACTTCTATAAATATATTATATAATAAGTAATTTATTTATTCAAAATATGACTTAATTTATAAATGTTTGGGTTTCCACATTCTTCCCCCTTCATAAATTTCACCCCCAAAATTTTTATACACTAGAAAAGATGAGTGTAATTCTATTTCATCACCTCTTATGGTTCCCATTTTGCTTTCTCAAACATTAAATTCTGCCACAAAACATTGGCCCATTTAGGTGTCTTATTTGATAGAACTTTGTCTTTATGATCTAATATTTTTATCAGCTACTCCGCATATAGAAGATCATTCTCAAAGTATACCATCTCTAGACTCAGAACATGTGAGGGGTTTGGTATATACTTAATTAAGAGCGATATATGGAACACATCATATGCTATATAGGGGTTAAGTTGGAGTGAAATTCAATAGGCCACATCTTTTATGTGATCAATGATATCGAAGGGAAAGATATATATTTGAAAATGCTTTCCCTTCTTCTAAAACCTCATTTCATTCTTACACTATAATATATTAAGGAACACCTTATATTTAACTTAAAAATCTAAATCCAATAGATGACCATCTTTATAATTTTTCAATTGAATTTATATGGATTTCATATGACACAAAATGGTTTGAACCTTATTTGTCATCTCTTAGATAATATCATGTCCCATCAACTTCCACACTCTGACTTTATCCCAGGTTGTTGGATTCAAAACATTTTACCACAAAAAGCTACATGTAGTGCCATTAGAATTATAAAATGGAAGATTTTTTCATATAATAACTCTAATAGGGGTTGGTTTTGAGCACAAAAATCCTTTTAAAACCATTTAAAATGATCTCAGTATATCAACATGATTTGGATCGGTTCTCTTAGACTGATCATCCATCTGGAGGTGATGTGAAGTAAATAAACAAAACTATTTATCCAGTTCTTGTTGAAGGATTCTCTATAACCTTGATATAAACATCATATCTCTATAAGATACAATAGAGGGTGATATTATAAGTAGTCTTATAGATTTTCTGAGGTATATCATTGAGTGTTGGTTAAGAGAGAAATAATCCTTGGTAGTAATTGAATATGATGACTCTTTAAGGTGATTGACTACCAACCAAATGTTATTATTTCCTTTCGATGGATTGAGGATTAATATGACAAAATCCACAGCTATATTTTCCCATTTCCATAATACGTGGGAAATGATAGCATCATACCATTAAATTTATGTTGTCTATCCTTGAATTGTTGTAATACCATTTATTGATATATAAACACTAAAATATCTCACTTCATTCTATCCCACCATAAGTTTTTCTTCTAATATATACATAATGCAGTGATTCCTAGATGAATGTGAATTAATGAGATATGTGAATCATGAAGAAATTATTTCATTAGTTTTATAATTTATGGGACATATATCCCAGATCCAAACCCTATAACTCTATCTTTAGAAAAGTTAAATTCCAGAATATTTGATACCTTTTTATATAGCTACACATCATATTTTTGGGCCTCCTTGATCCTCTCAAGAATGGATGGGGAGAATTTTTTTGAGAATTGTAGGATGAAGATCCTTTTATTAGTCCCATGACCATACTTTAAAAATCCAAGAAGAATGTATACCTTTGAATCCTTATCGTAGATGGGTTGTATGATCCATTATACTCATAGAATACCACCCATGTTCACCTTGTCAAGATGGTTATGGATTGAACAATAATTATCCTCAATCAGCTTCAACCACCTACATTCTTACATATTGAGGTCTTTTTTGTGAATATATATATAAGGGTTTTATGATTTGTATACATGTCACACTTATCACCAATGATATAATGTCTCCCAATCCTGAACATGATGATCCCTGCAACCAATTCCCGGACATGTGTTGGGAATTTCATCTCATGGATATTTAATTTGCAAGAGGCATATGCTATCACTTTATCATCTTTCATGAGTATAAAACCAAATTTTTATGTTGAAAATTTATTGTAGATCATATATACTTCCCCAATGGTGGTTAATGTCAGAATATGTGTAGTGATTAGTATCTTATTAAACTCTTTAATGTTTTCCTTATAGTCGTTAGTCTGGAAAACATCAAACCCTTCTAATCTATCTTGGATTGTGTAATTGATAATCATTAGATGATTCTCACTAAATAAAAATAATACCCATATTATCCAAGGAAACTATGGATCTCCATAATAGATGTTGGGATGGGCTATCCTTTAATTTCATTTGGTTTTTAATGATCATTATATATTGCTTTGATGGTGACAACATACCCTAGGAATGCTAATTTTTCTATTCAAAACTCTTATTTATAGTAATTCATATACAAATTTTCTTTTTAATGGTATTTTTTAAAGTATTAAAATTATCTTCATATTCCTCCTTGATTTTAGATTATGTAATAATATCATATATATGGAATACTAAAAATTTATTCAGGTAATCACTAAATAATCTATTCATTATGTCCATGAATATTGTTAGATCATCAATTTGTCCAAAAGGAATAACTATGAAATCATTTTTTCTGTACCTTGTATAAAAAATGGCCATTATAATATCCTCCTTATTCACAATTACTTAATAATATCCAAACCAATGATCCAATGATACGAAGGACTTGGATCCATGTGGCTGATCATCCAAGTCACTAATATATAGAAATGAATACCTTTTCTTTATCATGATCTATTTGAGATCATGATAATTAATGCAGAGGAACATTTTCCAGTCCTTATTCTTGAAAAACTAGAATTCCACACCCCATGATGAAGCACTTGGTTTTACAAATCATTGATAAAAATTCTCATGTAGTTTCATATTCATATCCTAAAGTTATTTATTGTCCATTCTATAGGGATTCATGGATATTGGTAGTGCTCTAGGTATAATATAAATCTTGAAATCAATAACATTTCTTATAGGAAGACTATAAAATTATTCGATAAACACATCAGTAAATTCCATTACAATGGAAAAGTAATCAAGGATGATCTTTTATTTTGTATCAATCATTTGATATAGATATTAATTCTTATAAGGAAACTATATCCATTCATGATATGATTACAAGAAATGATATTTGTGCAACTCCTTGTACTTGTATATATTTGGATGGTAATTCAAGATACGAGTGGTGATATCATTCTCCCATAAATTTATGTTTTAAATATATAAGGAAATCAAATCCATCCCTATAATTTCATTGAATTACACTAGTTTTAGTATTATAATTATATGTATTACCCCCAGTTTCGGGTACATAACCCCCTTTCCTCACGTTTTTTAATTGTTGTGTCTTTTATGGGGCTTCCATAAAATAGAGAGTTTCCATAAAATAGAGAGTTTCCATAAAATAGAGTGTTTCCATAAAATAGAGAGTTTCCATAATATAGAGAGTTTTCATTAATTTGGGTGTTTCCATAATGTTGGTTGTTTCCATAAATTGGGATGTTTCCATAAAGTGGGGTGTTTCCATAAAGTGGGTTGTTTCCATAAAGTGGGATGTTTCCATAAAGTGGGATGTTTCCATAAAAAATGTGTTTCCATAAAAAATGCATTTCCTTAAAAAGGGTAAAGGTGAAGGATGGTAGAGTTTGGTGGTTTTATAAGGAGTGTTTGTAAAAAATGTAAGGTTTCATGATCCATACACAGTTGGCACAAACCGTGTGGTCAAATCTTGCGCAGAGGTCAAATCTAGATTTTATTTTCTAGGAGCTTATGCATTTTTGCTCTATTTATTTCTGTTTGGCTTCAAAATGTCCCTAATTCTAGATTACTCTCCCCAGAAGGCTGGAGAACCCTCCCCACACGAGTTGAATCCATTATGGAGCCTTCCCTTGGTGATTTCGAGTCCGATTCTTGAGGTATGTCTCCATTCTTTATAAATTTGTCATGTTTTCTTAGATCTGCTTAGATCTACTTCTCCAATATCCATTCTTTCTCAGATCTGAACCTATAGTGGGTAGATCTATGTTTCTGGATTCCAAATATTTCAACGTCGAGTCATGATATTTCTAGGATAAGATATCTAAGGCCTCTCTTGGATAATCGACCCGCTTCCTTTTGTGTTCTTCATTTGTTGTTAAAGTTTCGTCAAAACCTTCGAGGTAGGTGGATTATCTCTTGACTCCTCTTTCTAGAATTTATTGTCTTAGATTCAAATTGGTTTATTGATTATGAAATTCATGTAAGAATATTCATTTGTGATGATTTATGTTTTTTTTGTGAAATTGCGTGATCTTAGGGAATAGTTGTGCAAAAGGGGGTTTAATTTAAAATGCTGATTTTAAATTATTGATTTTATGGAATTGCTAAATGTTTGATGAAAAATGGATTTTCTATAAAAATGGTTCCCAATAAAAATTTAGTTTTATTTAAATGTTTTGGATATGAAATTTTTTGTAATTGAAATGGTTTTTTCGAAAATAGTTTTCAATAAAAAGGTGTTTTTATTGAAAGGTTTATTTTGGCTTGATCGTTGGGCATATGTGCTGTGTGTTCATATTTAATATATGGGGCTTGATTGAAATATGACCTTGTGTTCAGGTACAAAGTTTTAATGGAACATGGGAATTTCATATACGGGGATTGGTTAAAATATGACCTTGTGGTCGGTGCCAAAGGATTAATGGCACATGGGAAAAAATTACCTTCAGATGATTTGGTAGATCGATGAGAAACCGCTCATGAGTATGGAAATTTCATAATGTATCATGCATGGTTGGTTTCATGGATTTGAGTAATGGTTAGGTATGACGATATAGGGATATTGGTAAATGGTTATAAAGATTGTTTGGTTATTTTTCTAGAAAAATATCTTGTCTGAAAAATTAGTTTCAATTGCACTTGTATGGTTTTGGTAATGAATGGTTTTAGAAACTTGTTTATATTTAGTTATAAACAAATTTTGAGAAATTGTTTTATATAAACCATTTTATATAATTTTTACTAACTCTTCTATCCTAGTGGCATGAGTAGGGAAGTCATTGGGGGAAAACCTACTGAGTTTTATACTAACCTTTTCTTTGGCACTTTGGTACTTTTGCAGATGCTATCTTCTGGGATAGGGACAAAGGTAATGTTTCACATGTGTTTAGCACTACCTCATGATGTTGGGATGTTCAGAGATTTTTTATCTTAGAGCATGTGGATCATGGATTATTTAGGTCTTTGGATAGTCTTGTGTAGTTTATCCACTGTGTACTCTGATACTTGGTTATCCTTCCATTATTGCTTACTTTGATGTGGTTTTCAGTGCATGAAGTTGTTGAGTTGTCTTTCATTTTTTCATGCATCATATAGTTAATTTTTGGTTATGGTTGGTAGGTTTATTAGTTTATTTCCTAAAGGGAAAATCACCCCCACTTGTCTTTGAAACCCTTTGGCATTTATTTCCAGCCTTTGGCAGCTTGGGGATGTCGCTTAAGGCCTAGTAATGACTCATTGTACTCTCAATCCAATGAGAATTGGCATGTCACTATAAATGGTATCAGCTTGTTCGGTACTTTCCTAAAAAGTAGTCATTGATGTTCCTAGTTTTGGAGATGAAATCTCTTTTTTCTATTCCTTGGGTGGGAATCTTAGAAAGGAGTAGGATTGTCGGAACATGAAATTTATAGCATAAAAGGACGTAGCTAACCCTTTTATGCTAAACTTCAAGTTACCAAGTAGTTGGGTAAATAAGTGTTTGGATACACTTCTAGAATTTTTAAATCTCATTGTCATGGGTTTAGCTAATGAGACGAGCATGAAATGCATTGTAGAGGAATGAATTCCCACTAGTAGTGCATAAATCATTTCATGGAATGATTCATGTTGTGAAAAAAGTGTTAAATTTTGAAAAATAATGGAATTGGTTTTCAAATGAAAGATTTTGAAAAAGCTAATGCTTATTGTATTTTGAAAATGGTTTAATTTTCAAAAGCATGTGAAGTGTTTAAAAAAATGGTTGAACGTGGGAAAAATGTTGTTTTGGAAAACAATGTTGTGATAGTTGATGTGATATAATTTGAAATGATAATCCAATAGTTTCTAGAGAGAGATATTAACAAAGTTTTTTGTTAGTTTAGAAAATGGAACCTAGTAGGCGTTGTCGAAACCAAGAGTTGGTTCAGAGTATTGTCCAAGCTTTTCAAGCTATGGACACATTGAACTGGAGGAATGAGCCACAACATGTGGATTATACCATCCAGTTCATGAAGCAGAATCCACGTAATTTTCATGGTGATTCTGAACCTGAGAAGGCATAGGTGTGGTTATGTAGGATGAATCATATCTTTGACTTCATCGGCACACCAGTAGAGCTAAAGGTCAAACTGGCGATGTATATGCTTGAGGATCTTTCACATAAGTGGTGGGATTTAGCAGTGAAGGTTAAATTGGATGAAGGACTTACATGGGAGGATTTTGAGGAATTGTTCAACAAACAATTCTATCCTCACACGTTCAAGATCCAGAAAATGACGGACTTCTTCAGCCTAAAACAAGTGAGTCTCTCTGTCACATAGTATGCGGCTAAGTTCATGAACTTAGTACTCTTTGAACAAGAAGTCGCGGCAAGTGCCTCTTTGAAGGCACACATCTTCAAATCAGGGCTACGATAGGAGATTCGATCAAAGATTGCAATACTTTATATAAAAGACTATACAAAGATGGTGAACAGAGCAACTGTGGATGAACGTGATATCTCGAGATTTATAGGAGGAGGCCTGATGATACCTACAGGAAATGGTGGGAACTCAACTGCTGGGAACAAGAGGAAAAGGGGAACCTATTTCCATGGTGCAAGTGGAAATCAGAACCCGATGGCTAGATAGTTAAACCTTCCTCCACGACCCCAGAGCAAAGTAGGTTGTTTTCAATGTGGTTCTCTTGACCACATAAAGCAAGATTTTATGGAACAAACTAGAGCATGTCATAATTGCAACAAGATGGGACATCTTCAGTGCTATTGTCACAGTGCTCGAAGGTTAGGTGATCGAGACACTTCTCAGGCGTCGCAAGCATCGTATGCTTCGACTAGACAAGGAAGACATACTCAGTCTTGTTAGCAGAGAAGAGTTATCCATGGTGATTCTAGAAATACCATGACTCCTCAACAAGGGAAACCTCTGCAAGGAATCAAGGAAAACAATGTAGTGAAGAAACAATTGTATGGAGCTGAGAAGATGATTGTCGATGATCAGGCTGGACCATCTATAGTGGGAGATATGATTTTTTTGAATTATACCTTTGTGATAGTGTTGTTTGATATTGGTGCATCACATTCCTTCATTGATTCTCATGCTGTTGAATTTATATGTTTAAAACTGGAAATTATGCCTTCTGTTTTTTAACTGAAAACTCCTCTCAGTAGAAGAGAATGTCAATACTTTGTGTGTAGAGCATGTGCTATAACTGTTTATGGATCTGAGCTAAAATGGGACTTCTCAATGTTGGATATAGATGTCTATGATTTAATCCCGGGTATGGATTAGCTGACAACGTTCATGGCTCAAATCTACTAATATAGGAGAATAATTATTTTCATAACTGAGGACGGAATCTAGCATCTCTTTAGAGGGGAGAGGATTGTAAAGAAGGGTGAAAAGAGATTTTTGGCACCAATGGTGGGAATGATCTCTTACCAATTAGTAGCGTTGAATTTGTCATCAATGGAAGAGATTGAGGAAAATAGTTTTCCAGCTATTGTGGATCAATTTACAGATGTCTTTCCTAATAACTTCTCAGGGTTACCACCTCTATGGGATGTGGAGTTTACGATTGATCTCCTTCTAGGGACCAGTCCTATTTCCCTTCCATATTATAGGATGGAACTAATAGAGTTACAAAAATTGAATGTGCAGTTAGAGGAGTTGGAAAGCAAGGGTTTCATTTGACCAAGTACGTCTCCATGGGAAGCACTGGTTTTGTTCGTGAAGAAGGAAGATGGAACTCTTCGGGTCTGTGTTGATTATCATAAGCTTAACCAAGTTACGATAAAGAACAGATATCCACTTGCATGTATTGATGATATATTTGATCAATTAAGGGGACCTTAGTGGTTCTCCTAGATTGAATTGCGATTAGGATATCACCAATTGAGAGTTTGGAAAGAGGATATTCTAAAGACATATTTCAGAAGTAGATATAGACACTATGAATATATAATAATGCATTTAAGTCTAACGAATTAACTAATGGTCTTCATGGAATTTATGAATTTTATATTTCAACAATATCTGGGGTTTTTTTGTGGTGTTTTTGGATGAAATTTTTGTCTTTTCAAAGACAAGGGCTGATCATGAAGTGTACATAGGAACAATGTTACAAATCCTGATAGATCATTGTTTTTATGAAAAATTATCAAAGTGTGATTTTTGGATATAATAAGTATGTTTTCTTGGCCATGTCATTTCTGAGAAAGTCATTTCTATTGATCCTGAAAATATAAAATCCATTATCTCTTGGCAACCACCAAAGAATGTGTTCGAGATACGAAGTTTTCATGGTCTAACTGGTTACTAATGATTCTTTGTGCATGATTTATCATGACTATATTCACAAATGGTAGCTTTGACAAAGAAGAATGCTCCATTCCAATGGATAGAGGAATTTCAAATGTATTTCTAGGAACTAAAAGTTCAACTTATATCAACATCTATCTTGATCTTGACAGAATCAGGACAGGGGTATGTAGTTTATTGTGATGCTTCAGGATCAGGGTTGGGATGTGTTCTCATGAAAATAGATCATGTGGTTGATTTTGGTTTAAGGCAGTTTAGGGTGCATGAGAATAATTACCCAACACATGATTTGAAGTTATCTGTCATCGTCCATTCTTTGAAAACAGGGAGACAATATCTCTTTGGTGATAAATTTATTGTGTTTTCAGATTACAAAATCTTGAAAAACATTTTCTCATAGTGATATTTGAATCTGAGGTAAAGGAGATATATGGAGTATCTTTAAATTTTTGAATTTTACTTTATGTACACACCATGTAAAAGAAATTCAGTATCAGATTCATTGAGTAGAAATTCATATGCTTATTTGGTGAAATAAGCTTCAGATTAATGGCAGTTGATGTCGGTCTTAGCCGACATGCATGTGGAATGTGAAGACCGAGGTGATTTTGCAGTTTTATTTTCTACTATACTTGACCCTGATTTAGAAAAAATGATCAAATAGGCACAAAAATCTGATGCATAATGTCTAGTTGTATGTTCAAAAATCAATGGTGGGGAGACCATTGAGGGATGGAAAATTGATGGGGGTTCATTTTTGTGTTTTGGAGATCATATGGTGGTACCTATGGTTTTTTAAAAACAAACCCTTCATGCCTAAAACCATTCAATATGGTCTTTACATCTAGGTAAATATAAGATGTATAAGGCATTGAAGGAATAATTTTGGTGGAGCAGCATGAAAAGGAAGGTGGCTGAGTTCGTCTCGTGGTGCTAAACTTGTCAGAAAGTTAAAGCAGAGCATCAAAGACCAGTTGGTATGTTACAATATTTTCCCATCCCAGTGTAGAAATGGGATCAAATAGCAATGTATTTTGTTATAGGTCTTCCAAGAATAGTCCGGAAACACGATTCCATTTGGGTGATAGTGGATCGTCTAACCATGTCGGCCAATTTCATCCCAATTCATGAAACTCATACGTTGGAGGATCTTTCAAAAATATATATATAAGAAGTGGTAAATAAGCATGGTGTACCAGTGTCAATAGTCTCAGATAGAGATCCAAGGTTCATGTCTCGTTTTTGGAAATCCTTACAGCAAGCCCTGGGGACTCAGTTGACTATGAGCATAGCATATCATCCTCAGATAGATGGGAAAACCGAGCGGATGATAAAAAAGTTGGAAGAAATGTTGTAGGCTTGTGTAATGGATTTTGGTGGCTCATGTGTGGAGCATATACCCTTAGTGGAGATCTCATACAATAACATCTATCATGAATCGATACACATGGCTCTGTTCGAATCATTGTATGGGCACCCTTGTCGTTCTCCACTATGTTGGGTGGAAACGAGAAAAACGTCACTAGTCAGACCAAGACTTTACCAAAAAACAATGGAGAAGATCCAGTTGATTAGAAAGAGAATAGAGACATCTCAGAGTTGTCGAAAATCTTATGTAGATCACCATAGAATACCGTTGTCATTCATTTTGGGAGATCATGTCTTCTTAAGGATCTTTCCAAGGCTTGGACATCGTCACTTCAGGAGGTAAGGAAAGTTATCTCCTAAATACATTGGAAATTTTGAGATACTAGAATGGGTTGGAGAGGTGGAATATCAATTGGAATTACCACCACAGTTTAGTTCGTTACATAATGTGTTCCATATATCCCAGTTGAAAAAGTTTCACCCTGATCCTGACCATGTGATCACGTTGATCTAGAACTGGATGCACCACTGGTACATATTCCAGTGCGGATCATAGATAGATAAGAGAAAGTCTTGTGTGAGAAAATAATTGGCCTAGTGCGGGTTTTATGGCAACATGGCCAGATTCAGGAAGAGACTTGGGAATGTGAGAAGGAAATGAAAGAGCAGTAGCCAGAACTCCTTTTGGACAGCAAGGGCTTTCTACTTTATGAAGATAGAAATACCAATGGTGGGGATAATGTAGTACCCCTGGTTTTGGGTACATAACCCCCTTTCCTCATGTTTTTTTAATTGGTGTGTCTTTGATTGGGTTTCCATAAAATAGAGAGTTTCCATAAAATAGAGAGTTTCCCTAAAATAGAGTGTTTCCATAATATAGATAGTTTCCATTAAGTTGGGTGTTTCCATAATGTGGGTTGTTTCCATAAATTGGGGTGTTTCTATAAAGTGGGGTGTTTCCATAAAGTGGGTTATTTCCATAAAGTGGGGTGTTTCCATAAAGTGAGATGTTTCCATAAAAAAATGTGTTTCCTTAAAAAGGGAAAAGGTGAACGATGGGATAGTTTGGGGGTTTTATAAGGAGTGTTGGGACAAAATTTAAGGTTTCACGATCCATACACAGTTGGCACAAACTGTGTGGTCAAATCTTGCACAGAGGTCAAATCTAGATTCTATTTTCTAGGAGCATACTCATTTTTTCTCTATTTATTCCGTTTTGAATTTAAAACGACCCTAATTCGAGGTAACTCTCCCTAGAAGGCTGGAGAAGCCTCCCCACACGTGTTTAAGACATTATAGATCCTTCCCTTGGTGATTTCGAGTATGATTCTTGAGGTATGTCACCATTATTTACAGATTTTTCATGTTTTCTTAGATCTGCTTAGATCTAGTTCTCAGATCTCCATTCTTTATCAAATATGAACCTATAGTGGGGATATTTTTGTTTTTGTATGCCAAATATTTCAATATCGAGTCGTTATATTTCTAGGATAAGATATCTAAGGCCGCTCTTGGAGAATCGACCCGCTTCCTTGTGTGCTCTTTGTTTGTTGTTAAAGTTTTGTCAAAACCTTCGAGGTAGGTGGCTTCTCTCTTGACTCCTCTTTCGATAATTGATTGTCTTAGATTCAAATTGGTTTATTGATTGTGGAATTTGTGAAAAAATATTCATTTGTGATGATTTATTGTTTTTTGTGAAATTGCGTGATCTTGGGGAATAATTGTGAAAAAGGGGGTTTAATTTAAAATGATGATTTTAAATTATGGATTTTCTAGAATTGCTAAATTTTCGATGAAAAATGGATTTTCTATAGAAATGGTTTTCAATAAAAATGGAGTTTTATTGAAATGGTTTGGAGATGAAATTGTTTTTAATTGAAATGGTTTTGTCATAACTAGTTTTCAATAAAAAGGTATTTTTATTGAAAGGTTTATTTTGGCTTGATCATTGGGCATATGTGTTGTGTGTTCATATTGCATATACGGGGATTGATTGAAATATGACCTTGTGCTCAGGTCCAATGGTTTAATGGCACATGGGAATTGCATATATGGGGCTTGGTTGAAATATAACCGTCTTCTTGCGGCCAAAGGATTAATGGCACATGGGAAACAATTACCTTGAGATGATTTGGTAGATCGATGAGAAACCGATAATGTGTATGTAACTGTCATAACGTATCATGCATGGTTGGTTTCATGGTTTTGAGTAATGGTTGGGTATGCTGATATAGGGATATTGTAAAATGGTTGTAAATATTGTTTGGTTATTTTTCTGGAAAAATATCTTGTTGAAAAAATTGGTTTTAATTGCACTTGTATGGTTTTGGTAATGAATGGTTTTGGAAACTTGTTTATATTTAGTTATAAACAGATTTTGAGAAATTTGTTTATATAGGGAAGTCATTGGGGAAAACCTACTGAGTTTTATACTCACCCATTATTTGGCACTTTGGTGCTTTTGCAGATGCTATCTTCTAGGACAGGGGAAAAGGTAATGTTTCACACGTGTTTAGCACTACCTCGTGATGTTGGGATGTTAGGAGATTTTAAATCTTGGAGCATGTGGATCATGTATTCTTGAGGTCTTTGGAGATTCTTTTGTAGTTTATCCGCTGTGTACTCTGATACTTGATTATCCTTCCGTTGTTGCTTACTTTGATGTGGTTTTGAGTGCATGAAGTTGTTGAGTTGTCTTTAATTTATTTATGAATCATATAGTTAATGTTTGGTTATGGTTGGTAGGTTTATTGGTTTTTTTCCTAAAGGTTAAATCATCCCCCACTTGTATTTGAAACCCTTAGGCATTTATTTCTAGCCTTTTGCGTCTTGGGGATGCCGTTTAAGGCCTAGTAATGACTCGTTGTACTCTCAAGCCAAGGAGAATTGGCGAGTCATTACATGATCAACGAGAGGTTAATCCTACAAATATGGGAATAGGAAAAGTTATATACTTGTTATGAAATAATTACCCCAATTATCCATTTCATTATAATCTTATCTTCCATGTTTTTAGGTGGTGCTAGAATAGTTCAAAAAACTTTCCTAATAAGAAATAATGTGTAGAACTCAAATAAAATAGTATGTTTTCTATACATGAATGAATAACCGGTGAAACTTTTACCAAATAATTATTAGGATCTGCCTCAACATTTTTAATTCCATTTTTCTCACTTTATCTCTGTCCCTTTCAGGTTGTTCATGTTAGTTATCATCGAAGGCTGTTGGCATAATACATTGATTCACATAGTGTCTTTATTACTTACAATTGAAACATTG
Organism: Viscum album; assembly: GCA_963277665.1. Lineage (NCBI taxonomy): Eukaryota > Viridiplantae > Streptophyta > Magnoliopsida > Santalales > Viscaceae > Viscum > Viscum album. Next base: position 450,076,045 of record OY728127.1, read on the forward strand.
GACAACATGATAAGGGTCCAGTGGTGAATTCCTTTATTCTAATTGATATATGGGTTTCTCTCATCATCATTCACTTTCTAGGTTCCTTTACATCACACACAAAAATCATTTCATTTTACCAATCCATAAATTTCTAGGATACTTCTTTCCATACTTTTGAAAAGTTGGATGTTGAACATTCTTTAACCATGATATTTACCATTTCACCACCATAAATAATATCCATTATCTTATTCCTATATCCTGACCCAAAACACCCTTTACATTCACCAATCTCTAATTTTAATTATGGGTCAAATAAAATAATTTACTCATAACTATCAAAGTCTTGAATTTCCAAATCTTTTCATTGACTCAGCTTTAGCCTACAAAAATGGTTATGAACATTAGATTTGAGTTCAATGACCAATCTAAAGTAATTTCATGAAATTATTTCAAATATTTTCTTATACACATTGATGGATTCATCATCAGTATTCTTGAAACAATGTAAATCTATCTCAATTTAATGTGAGAGAGTGTGAAGAAAATATTTAGTTTAAATTTTTTATGGAGTTCTTTAAACTCCATTACTTCAATCATAACCATCAAATTCATATTTTTTTAACAACATAAATTATTTTTCAGTTTCCACCACTATATAATAAATAAACACCATAACCTTAAATTTCTCATAACATTGAAGGATGGAAAATATTTTTTAAATGAAGTAGATCCATAGTTCTATGATTAAGTGATTAGAATATTAACTAAATTTCAAAGGCCTTTGGGTAATAATGTTCTTTTATGAAACATTATCTATTTTAGGGGTATGTGGTTGTTCTACATTATTGGATTTTATATTCAAAACAATTTTAAATTTATAAAGTTCTATCATGAGGTTCTCTATGTCTTCTCCCATTGGGTTAGGAATCTTATTTGGGCAATCATCATATTTCCCCTCACATTTTTTATTGACTTGGTTCCCCTTATTTTCAGCCATTGAATAGAATAAAGAAAAAATAAGTAATTAAAGTTTTAAAAATATTAAACATATTAAAATAAAATAATGAAAAATTAAGGGATAACACATAAATGAAACACATTACTTAACCAATGAACTTCTATGATTCAATCAGTGATATCCATGTCCTATTTCGTAAAATAAAAAATTTATGGGATTTTTTTCCATTTAAAATGGTTTATAAATAATATGAGAATTTAACAAATCATATCCTCTAGGAGTTTCATACAAAGTGTGAATCAAGGCATATTTTTGATGAACCATGTAAATATTGAGTAAAATCCCAATGAACTCTTTTCAAGATTATTACCCTAAGGTACATCTATGTCAGAGCCACATACACATATAGTATACTGAAAGTGATTGTGTTTCTTGGAAAAAGCATAATCTTTAATTTACCATAGTCTAGGGATATTTTTAGATGTTTAGTGTAATTATTAAGGTATTGATAAGGTTATATAATCATAATCCACAAAAATGAATAGACCTTCCTCTGATACCAACTTTGACAACCTATATCCTTAATTTATATTAATTAATTATTTTTTAGAAAAAGATAACCATAATAAAATCATTTAATATCATGAGGCATGTTGGAGTTTTGGTATTTTGGAACATATAACATTAAATTGAACCATGGGTATGCTTAAATTATTTAAAAACATTAAAACATTCCCTTATATATCATCTATCTTCCAATAATATACAATATAACCTAGGGATGTACATGAGAAAAGGGTGATCTATAAATAACATTAAGGGAATAATAATACTATGACATGATGAGAGTAATACATGTTAGTAAATAAGAATAAAACATTGACATAAAAATCCTAAGAATCATAAACATGATCATTGAAGTACAATATAAGATGATAATCGCATGGGAATATAGGAATTAGAAGAAACATAATCCATGACATCATAATCACAAGTCGAGGATAAAATCCAAAACATTATAACATAGTTTTATTAGGATAACCTCCTGGGAACTATTTATGTCATCTTATGAGATAAAAAAATTACCCAATTCAATGAATGACTATATAATTCTGGGCCCACCCACCACATTCATATCAGGTAAATGTGTTAGTTTACCACACATAACATATGAAAAAAAGATGATATTTTATCACTTTTAATCACATGATTGGGGTTTATTCATTACATATATTAATTCCCCAATGAATTATGGTTATTCACATCTACTTGAATTCCCTTAAGTTGAAATTGGGATGGTAATTAACAATAAAATTTTTTTTCTTGGAAAATCAGGAGACAAATCCGACAACATAATGAGTGTACAGTAAGCATCATGGAAGAGATTAATGGATGTGAAAATAATTATCTCATTACATGAGAATCATAGGGAAAATAAACATGATTTGTAATTTTTTTTTTAAAAATAATAATTTTAAATCAAAAGTATTATTACAAAGAAATTATATGAAATAAAAAGGGAAATGAGAGGATCCCTTAGCTTGAGAGGGTGATTCTAAAATCATGATATGGGATTATTAATATCATGAGAATAACTTGAGAGAGATTTATAGGCAGAGAAGGGTAGTAAATTTATGTTCAAATAATTTATAGTTAAGAGTAATGGGAGGATTGGAGGGTATTTATATAAAAATATAGGGGAATTATTTATTAATTTTTAATCATAGGTTTTGGAATCTATCTGATAAAATAATAAAAAACACAAACCATCCCATAGATTTTGCCCACAGTTTCTACCAATGATTAGTGTTTTTAGATATTTTATAATCCCATGAACTATCCTTATTAATACAATATTTTCATTTATGTGGAAGTGAATCGTGTTTATAAAGAATTTATCTTAAAATAATAAAATATATTATTGGTTTTGACAGAATTAATAATGGATTATAAAATTAGTCAAAGAACATAAAAACACATTTTTTTAAAATGAAGTATATATATTTTTATCATGGATAATTCTTATATAATTTATTAAAACACTTTTCATCTATTTTTATTTCATAATATAGGTCATTTATACTGTATTTAATTATTACCCAAAAATTCAATTACCTATTTTTTTTAAAAAAATCCATTATTGGAAAATTATGAAATGATGATTAAAAAAAATTATTTTATCAAAATAATTAACAAAGTATGATAATTTTTAATTTTAAATAAGAATCATAATTTACTTATTAGGTATTATCCTACTAGTCAAGGATATCAATTCTTTCATCTTTGACAATTGGAATTTATCCTAATCCTTAATATATACTAGTAAAAATGGTTTATGTACAACAACTATATTATCAATGGTTAAGAAGCTTAATAGTCTATTAAATATGATAATATATATTTTATAATGGTCCAAAATATCCAAAATATTACATTTTTTCTATAACTATATTACTTAATAAGGAATATTTTTATTTAAAAAGGAATTTCATTAATATATTTTTTGGTTGTTACCATATCAGAGAATCCCTACTTCCCTATATTAATCATCACTTTGATGAAGATATAAAATCTCTACTTGATACATGGTATAAGTATTTTTACCATTGAATAAAAAATAATTAGGGATGGAAGAGTAGGATGATACCCTACCATCATTCACTAGGCTAGGAGGTTATCGATGTATCTATAGTGGGGAATCAATCAATAGAGAAATATGCTCGCATGGTATTTTCAAAAAAATAAATATCAGGATAGATGAAAATATCAACAAGTTATTCTCATGTTCTTGTATAATAAGGTGTATATAAAGGTGACAAATCTCCAAACTATAAATAAGACTTGAGAAAAACATGAAAGAATATTCGAAGGTAATTTGAATTTAAATGAAGAAAAACTACATAACTAGAGAAGTATATTTGAAGATATGAATACTAAGGATAAATAAATGATATATGATTAATTCACTAGAGTGAATGATGTAATTAGTAAAATCATAGAATTTAGAGATATCATGGAAGAATCAAATATCCTTAAAGATTTGATGAGAAACTTTTCAGTGATTTTTTATTCAAAAGTATCTACATTAAAAGATGGATATGTCTTATCTCTCGATGAACATAATAACATAATTTACACTATTGGTATGAGAAAATATCTAGTGTTTTAAAAATGATAAATGTGGTAAAGGATTTTTAAGATATAAGAAATCTTAAAGTCTAAGAATCGAATGATTAAGATTCAATTTAATCACAATTTGAGTAAATAATTGATGTATTTTAGGGTAATATAATTTATATATTCAAATGGATCTTTCAAAAAGGAAATAATTAGTAATAAAGGTAAACTGCCATTCAAATATTTCCTAAGTTGGGTAATTGGACACATTTTTATAATATTTATATAGAATAAATGTGGAGATGATACGTTAATGGTCAGAAAGATAACGTTTAAAGTAATAATTAAGGTAAAAATATATTTTAAATATTTAACTAGATTCAATAAATAGTTTTCCATAATGACCAAAAGAATCATTTTTTGTAAATTGGTTGATTTCCACTTTACTTGTATAAGTCCATATAAATAGGATGTTCCAGTGATAATCATAACCTTCACGTTTTATATTGATTTAATACATGATACTTTAATGAGTGAAGAATTAGGAGGTGAAAAAATTTACATGGAATATATGCTGATATCAAAACATAAGTCTTTCCATAATAAAAACACTAAAATTAAGAAATAATTCTTGTTAAAGAAAAATTAAGGTGAAAAGAAGAATGTTTGAAGAGAATAATTTCTCACAAATGAAAGTTATTACATTGATGAAATTATGATCCTCATGCTGAATGTGGTGAAAAAAGTTTAAATTATAAAAGACCGTGATGAAATAAAAAATTTAGTGTATAAAGATATTAGTAAGTCACAATAATTGTGTCGCAATAATGAAAATACCTTGAATCGTATGAATGAAGAATTTCATGAAGAAATGAATGTTAAAGTTGAATCCTTTGGAACAACTGATGAAGTCATATTTAAGGAGAAGGTACAAAGTGAACCTGATGATCTAATGGTAACTAAGATTTTCACTATATGAAATGAATCTCCTAGAAAAATGGGTAATTGTATACAACAACAAAGGATAATGAAATATTATCTAACACCATGAAATGGTAAATGAACTGGAGGGAGAAACAATTATATGTCTCTGAAATAATCATATTTTTTGAGTAGTAAATAGAAGCATAGCTCCCCAAGACTATGACAAATAATTTTTTTAACTTTTGTTAGAACTCATAACTATTATTTAAAATGTAATTCATACCACAATAGAAAATCAGGGTTCAATGAAAATTTTTGTTGTTGTTAGATATCTATACAAAAATCATATAGTAGTTTCCAAAATGCATCAATCCCTAGTAGTAGGAACGAGTTATGGTGGAGAAACACTAAAATAACCCTCATGAATTTATGGTAAGATTCATTAATTTAGAAATATGACATTAAAATTCCTTCAAGGTAGAACCAATTTGACATTATAGAAGATAATTGAAAATATGTGACCAACCAGTTCAATTTTTAGAATAATTCATTATTTCTCATGTGGGATATATACCATGTTTAAAATAAAAAAGAATGGTGTGAAATGGATTAAATAGAAAAAGAATTTTTTTAGTTGAAGTTTCATTTAAATATTATTAAAATTAATTTTTTTGGATACTTAATAGTGGTAGTTCCTCTGATCTTCAAGGAGAATTTAAAATATTAAAAAAAATATCCATCATGATATATGAGTAGTGACCTTTTAAAATGATAGTTCACTAAAAAAAGGGGGATAATTATGATTAACTCAGATACTTGGAGGTTTATTCCATAGTATATTATACTTATTGATGTAATTAAACAAAACATGATGAGTATTAGCCAAAATTTTGATGAAGAAAATGAAGTTTTTTTGAAAAGATTCATATAACGTCTGATCCTTACATAATGGTAAATTTATTTTTATTATTGATATAACCCATGGTAGTCTATTATAAATGGAAATTCATGTAAACATTACTATTTTAGTTTTTTGGATAAAAATATGTTTTGGAAAATGAGGCTTAGACAACTGGTCTAGATAAATTTGAATAATACCCCTAATGAAGATCTGGTTTTAGTTTGGAAAAAACTAATGAAGAGAGGTGATAAAATTTTAAGATATTATATAATTGTAGAATAGTTTTTGGAAGTCAAAATGGAGTGTAGATTTATTCAACTAGATCTCATGAGATTGTAGATTCTTATTTGTGTGGAATGAACACACATCAATCTATAATGGTTGATGTTTAATTTATCACTTTCATTGATGATTTATTTTTAATGATCAACTTCATGTTTCATAAGTAAAAATCAGAGGTTGTTAAGATGTTTAAAAATATTTAGATGATAATATTAGAAGGAGTTGAGAGTGTATATATCATAGTTGATAACAGATAATAGAAATGAATATTTAAGTAATTCCTTTGAATATTTCCAAAATAAACATTTCATTAAACATCATTACAATGCACCCAATACTATATAACAAAATAGAGTTATGGAATAAAAAATATAAGTTTACTTAATATGACATGAACTACTCTGACAAGGTATAAATATTTAGTGTACATATATAAGGAAACTATGAGTACCATTGTTCTTGTTCATGATTGAAATTTATTAATACCAAAATAAAAAACTCTTTATGAATTTTGGTATATGGTAAGAACCATTAGGTAAACACAATAAGGTTTTTTCAAGTAAATTCATGCGGCTGATAAAAAATATATATTGAGGAAATTTTGATGAGATTTTTTAGAAAAGAACATTTATGGGATTTTAATCTTATAAAGTAACCTACAAGTGTTGTATCAAATTTCTATATAAGGTTTTTTATTTCACTGATGTTATTTTTTTATAATATGTCCACCATAATGTAATTTGATGAAGAAGTTATGGATGGATTAATAGATTATAAAGAGATAAAATATTACATGGCTGATGAAATGGAAGATTTATATAAATATAAACATGTCTAAAATGATTCCAATCAATCCAGTGATATAGAAATTAATACCAGGTTTAAAAGTACAATGATATGGATATTATAGAAATAAGTTGAACAATACAATTCCATCAGAACTTAATTATCTCTAGTTCATACAAGACTAAATTTAAGGCATATGTACCAAATAGAACTTATCCTAAAGGTATAAACTAAATCAAATTTATAATTTGTTAAGCCTAATGAGAAGATAAATGTGATGAATTAAGAGTTGGATTAGAATGGAAAAAATCTAAATTTAGATCTTATTTCTTGACTGAGAAGAAAAATTGTAATAGGAGCTATATTTTAATTGAAAAAAACTCTACATAAAGTGTGATATCTCAAAGAAAAATGAAATAATGGTTAATAATAGGTATTCATTAATGGAATGTATTGAATTTGAATAAACATTCTCCCATGTTATAGGATTTAAAACCATCAGAATATTTTTATCTATTATTAATAATTGAAATTATAAATTTTATAATAGGGATATAAATCATCACTCATGAATGGAAGATCTAAATAATAATTTTATGTTAAGAAAATTGATGCTTTCATATATTATAATGTACCATGGTATGAAAATTTTATTAGTAATAATATGTGTTGAACTAAGAACCTTGTAATTTTTTCTCTAGACATCATAGTTTCTCATAGAAGATGAGTATTTCTAAATGACGCATTTATTCAAACTAATTGGTAAAATATATGATCATGATTAAAATAATTATCATCATTTATATTGATTATATTATTTTTCTGGTGATAGGGAAATTTTTTGGAAATAATTTATTGAATAAATGAATAGGATCATTAAGATGATAATTATAAGAGAGTAAGGTTTTATTTGAGTACTATAATTACAAAAAAATAAATATACGTCTTAAATTTTTTAAGAAACATATGTAAAGAGGCTTCCAATGAATTTTGGAATGGTATAATCAATGGAAGCTATCAAAACCATTATAGTTTCTATGAAACATAGAAAATATGAAACTGGAAGAACTATGAATCAAATGGACTTCTTGTAATTATTTGGAAGATTGATTTTATATAATGACCTGAAGTCCTGATATTATGTATATAGAAACCTTGGTAGTGAGATATCAATGTGATTCAATTGAATCCCACATGACAACTACCAAAATAAATCTTTATAATATAAAAGGAATATCAAATCATGGATTGATGTACAGAATGATGGGTGAGTTAAATATAATTGGTTTCACTAATACTAATTGGGATATTGATTATAATTACCAAAAATAAAATCTGGAGGAAATTTATTTTTGGTGGAATGTTCAATGAACCCGTATTGTGAGAAAAAATATCTGTTTATATGAATTATAGAAAAAGAAAAGTATTTTTATATTACACACGTATGTACTCTGATATAGTGGATGAAGTTTTAGTGGGAATATTTTAATGTAAATGTTGAGAAAAAAAATGAAAAAACACATGTAATTATAACATTTTAATTGATATGTCTATAAAATCAACGAAACACTTTAGATAAAAACATGTTGATAATAAATATCATTTCAACAAGTAGAATGTTATGAGTGGAATTTTTATGTTGGTGTATATTTAAACAAAATATCAACTTGTTGTTATTCTCACCAATGGTATTATATGAAAAACGTTTAAGGAATTAAGGTTGAAACTATGATCAATATTCTCCTCTCACTTCAGGATATATAAGAACCCACATTATATATTATATTCTATTAACAATAGTATATAATTAGAAGACATTTGTGTACTTTATCATTTTGGAATCTAAAGAAGATTTTATATAAAAAATAAGGAGATAATGTTCTTAAAGATAACCATTCAAGAGATAATTGGGGAGGATTACATCAAACCCATGTAAAATAAATTTATTATCACTAAAAATTATATTCTCTCATAAACATTGGTTTATCTAGTAGTGTGTTTTCATGAAAAATTTATACAATATAATTTTTAGTTTAATAGAAAGTTGATACTAGGTGGAGTGACAATTTTTGAGGTTTTAATTAACACAAATTCTAAAGGGGAGATTTATGAACCCATATTTTATAATTTATGAAGGTGTTATATTTTTTATCAACCATTTATTTTAGTATTTTTTTTATCTGTATTGAAGTATAGAGTTGTCAGGTCTAATGATATGAGGTCAAATATCCTAACCTGATATGGTATGATTGTGTGTATGAATGTTACTAATATTTATTTTACTAGACTATATGTTAATATAAAATAGATTACCTCAATTTTATAGCTTCAAATAGAGGTTATTAAATTAAAATATTAAAATGTGTGCCTTTTATTTTGAAATTACTATGAACAAATAGTATCATGTTATTTTTTTAAAAGAAACTTAATGTGAAGGTGGTCGATTTGTAATATATAATTTTGAGAAGAAGAATATGTTTTTATAGTAGATGAGCTAATGAGCAATGATGACTAAAATTTGTGGATTCAGATAATATAAGATAAGATGTGACTATGGAGTTTCAATTTTATCAAAAGATAATGAAGTTGTGGAAGTCAAGAAGATTATACTATCAAAATTGTTGATACATTAATTCATATGATGTTATGATGACATTTAATTGAAAAAATCACAATTTTTTAAAACTAATATGCAATTAATAATGATATTATTTTTCAAAATAAATGTTAGGATAGGAAGAATATAAAATCTAATGGTTTTTTGGAGTTATTTCTAGAATCTAGAGTAACAGAGGTATTCATGGTTATTACTGATAATCAAAAGTATTTTATATTGTTGTTGACCAAGTGAAAGTGTTTAATTTAATCCAAGTGGGTTAAATAATGGTATAATAAACAGGATACTTTAGTGTTTTGGAAGATGGATATTGACCTAACTTGAAAATTTTCTAATGGTGATAAATTTATCTATATAAATAATGGTGGATATTATGAAGCTTATATATATGGAAGTTATGTAATTGAGAAGACATAAATGATAAAAAGAGAAGCTGATTCAAAGGTGATATTATCAATTGCTAGAAGTCACATTTTTGAACAAATTTTTGGAGTCATAGAAAGAGAATGAAATATTCTCAAAATCCTAGTAAAGTCATTTTGAAATTCAAAATGTTATAGTTTATTGAGTGACACTAATGAAATGGATGATTTTGATATCTAGAGTAAAATTAATGTTCATGATGTCTAAAGATGTAAAATATATCAATTCTATAATTTTGGAATGGAAATAAATGATAAATAAATCATGAATGAAAGTAAAATATTTAAGATGAGAGTTATGGGAACCATTATGATTTATGATATTGATATTTTTAGGAACTTTGAAGAAAACTAACTCTAATATATTTGGAATCATTAAAAGGATGATGATTTAAAGTTGAATAATCAAGAAGATCCTAAGATTAAAGACCTATTTTATCAATTTAAGAATGATTTTATAAATTCTTGGTTCTATTAGTTCTTGGTGAAACTGAGAATTTTTGAGTAGGAAATATAAAAATCTATACCCACATGTTCTAATAGATTCATGTGGTTCAAATTAATTCCTTATTCAAAAAAATAATAATGTTTTTGGAGAACTTTATTATCATATAGAGGATCCCTAATATTAGTTGGCCTAATGTTGGAGATCTAATAATTAAAAATTCTAGAAAATAATTTCTATAAATTAATGACGTGCAGAGAAGCTAGTTATATATTTCTCAAAATAAAAAATGAAGATAAAATATTTATAGAACATAAAATTTGAGTTATACTGATATTTCAAGTGATATGTGTGATACTCATTATTAAATGATTAGAGTCAGTATATATAATCTTTCATGTGGTAATTAGAGTTGTTCAAGAGTTAGAACAAATGTATTCCATTTTATTATATATTGAATATATGTGACTCAAGATAAAAAATTTACACAACAAGAATTAGTCACCCATATTCTGAAAAAGTCAAGTAAAAAACTACATTCCATGAATTTAATTTTATGATTATAGAATAAGGGTGGGGTATATAAAAGGTGATAGGATCAAAACATTAAGGAATTGATTTTTTTTTATTTTTTGGTAAAAGAAAATTATAAAATAACTCCATAGATTAAACCCTTACCCATTAAAAATTATTCATATATTTTAACACCATAAAATTACAAAATTAAAATATTTTATTTGATAGTGCACCACACTAAAATTTAACAACCCATGAATTATATTTCTTTATATTTAGTCTCTTCAATAACTTACAGAACATGAAACCCTGAGTCTAAATGAACCATAATATAGTATAATATAATAAAATATACATTAAATTGGATTATTTGAATAATAGTAAATAAATTATGAAAATATGATTATATATTTATTATAAAAAAATAAGAATATTTTATAAGAAAAACAAATTTTTCTAAAAAATATATTTTTTCTAAAAGACCATTCAATCATTCTTTGAATACATACATTAAAATTTAATTTCATAAATTTTAGAGATCATGTTTGATGAAATTTACTTCATTTTTTTAATTTTAATATCAAAATTATCATAGAGTTATTATTTTTATTTTTTTAAAGATACATTTTTTATTAATAGTGAATATTCTGAATTTTAATTAAAGACACCCTTTTTGTTTAAATAATTCACAATGCTAAATTGTATTTTATATTTGTTTAAAATTAAAATTAGTTCAATAATATGTATATTAATTCAATTTATTTAATTTGAATCATTTTCCTATTGAATGTTTTAAAAAAAATATTTTGAACAATTGAAAATTTTCTCTTTGGAAACCCCCTTTCTTGTTATGTTAACAAGATTAATTTTAAATGATGTTTTTCCACTTTTGTGTATGTAATTTTGAAAAATGGATTTATAATTTGGAATAATTTTTTTTTATATTCTACAATTTTTTCAACTTATTTTTTGGACAAAATGACCAGTAAAAATAGTAAAAAAACTACCTCAGCTAAGGTAAAACTGTATTTCTTAGCTTTTAAAATAAAATGATATGGGTTAAAATAACAAAAAATCAGGCCTAAAATCCATTTAATTTTCCTTTTCTATCTTATAATATCTAATAATTAATAATACTCCATTATGTACCATTGTTTCATGTGAAAAATGTTGGTGCACCTTATTCTTTCAAAACAATACAAGTATTCCACTCACTTCACTTATGAAATGCCACCCCCAATCCTCTCTTATTTAGAACATAAAACCCTTTTGGTTCTTAAAACCCCAACCAAAATAAATTACCATGTTCCCTACTCCCATCCTATATGATTTTTTTGGTATAATGTAAATGTAAGAAATCTATTGGTGAAAACCTAAGGTGATTACCTGAAGAAGAGGTAACATTATCCAATGAACATTTTTATTTTATTTATTCCTCTACCTCCTTCAGTTATTGTTAAAATATGATGATATAATATCCTAAGTGTATTATATATACTATGATATTTCTATGGAAGGTAACGACCTACAATAATCCCCACTTCTATCAAATGGGTTTTGTAATCATTATTCATCTGTACAACGGACTACCGCCTCACGAAACAATGTGATTCATTTTTCACTAATGATTAAATGGTAGGTAATAAGAAAAATTACAATAGAAATATGTTATATAAATGATATAATTATTATATTCATGATATATTTATCATTTTTAAAATATAATATATCATTTTATTTTTTACACTGAAAAAGGATTACATCGTTCATGTACATGTGGACTACTGCCTTCACAAAAAGATGTGACCCTCTTTCATCACCACACCACATATATGACATATAAAATTATATTTAAAGAAATAATGTTTTATATATTATATTATCTTAATTTTTGGATGATAAAATATTTATATTCATCTTTCCATAATGATCATTGAAAAATGGAAATGTTACTCATGCATACGAACAACTGACCATCTTCATGATTGTAACAAAGTTCATTTTTCAAAACCATCATCAATGATTTGTTTTAAAAGTATAATTAATGTATAGATATATTAATAATTACACAATTATTATTCTTTATATGTTATAATAATGACCTCTATTACCATATTAAAACTAGAAAATTTATTTTTGACACATAAGCCAAATATCTTTGAAACATCTGATGTAAAATAAATTTTTTAGGTAATCATACACAACATGGTAATAAGTAAAATAAAAGTAATAATAAAATTGAAATACTTTCTTATGAAAGTAAATAATTAACATAAATTTTATATTCAGTATGTTAAAAAACATATACGATGATTCAGACTCAAGGTAAGGGTTTCTCATCTCACTTTTAATTTAATGATACATATGCCATAATCACCACTTATTTTTGGGTGTAGTGTATATAATTACCTTTTTATATAATATCATTAACTATATTAACCTCATGGTATTGAATTTTTTATTTAATGTTTTTTATTCCAAGGATCTTATGACATAAAATTTACTAAAGTGGTAGCATATTAATTCAAAATATCATCATTACCCAGTGTTGTTATTGTTTAAGTTACACTTAGGGTAATTATTTTATATTTTTATATTAAAATAAATATATTTTATTATCCTATAGTTATTAATTAATGTTTAAAAGTAATAGTATCATTATTATACACTTTTTTACTTAAAATTATTGATAAAATATTTTTTTATAAAATCCTACTTAACTTCTCTCATCATCAAAAAATTATTTTTCTTCAAAACCCATGTTTTATAAATTTTTAAAAAAATTACATTTAACATTTTTCAAATGATTTAAAAAAGATATTTTTATCCTTTTTAACTTTTTACAAAATTATTTTAAAGGAACATTCATGTCATTTTCAAAAAAAAAATCTTATCTATATTTTACCAAAAATGTTAAAGGAACCTTTCTTTTAACACCCTTATCATGTGTCAAATTTCCTTCGATCATGACCAATAAATTTTTTAATTCTTACATTATATTTTTAAATGGTCATTTTTAAACAAAATTTTCCTAAAAATTTATTTTGAACTATTAGTTTAAAGAGGTGATTATCAAAATGAATAGATCATTTTCCACAAGAATGATTTTCAAGATATTTTATTGTATTTTTATTCATCAATGACATCAACCCTTAATTGTACTTACGATCCACTAAGGAATATTATATTGACATCATCCATATTTTTTCATTTTATTATGATCATTTTAAGGTAGTATGTACAATTTTATGACCATTCATCATTTTCCACTGAATGGTTTATGATTATGTTTATTGATTGCGGTTATTATTAACATTTCATATGTTAATTTTTAAATACAAATGTTTTTTTGGTTATGTTTCACCCCATTCAGATGAGGAATGAATTATAATTTATAATTAAGGGGTGAGTCCCAATAAATCCCCTTGATGTATCGAAAGGTATAATGATATACACTAGATATGTTTCTTGGTCGGGGCCTTACCCATTTATATAGATGTTTTTTCATAATCCTTGATAGTATTTATAGTCTTGGTAGAAGTCTCCCTAATAATATATGTATTGGAATAAGACTTTATGGTATGTTTACATTTATATAATTATGAATTATATGATTATGAATTCAATTATTTATGTTCCATGAGATTATTAAATTATTTAGAATACCCTTGGTCAAGTATCAAGGTCATGTGATTATTTATCTCTCATTATTTGATAATATTTTATCCATGCCAGAATATGATTCTGTTATTTATTAAATGGAATTTTGTTTTAATAATTTATTTTTCTATATTGATTATGTCTTATTTATTCATTTATTCCATTGTACGCTTACACTTACTGAGAATCTGAGCTCACCTATTTCTTATTTTTTATTTTCCCTAGGATAGCAAGATGTATTTTGTGATTGATATAATAGAATACACTATGGAGAATAATGGGATTTTCAAAGAAAATTCATTGCATAATTTTTTAAAATGAAATATAAATTTATAGTATCCATTTAGTTTACCAAGCACACCAAACTATTTGATCATTCATGATATGTTTTTTTGTATCTCATACTTATGTAATAAATTAGACACCAACTCCAAGAAATCGGGTTTTGGGTATAGTAGTTGGTATCATAGAAAATTTTGTACAAATCATTGTAACCGATTTTAGAAAATAAAGATTAGGGAATATAGTCCTATGATATAATTTGAGGATAAGTATATAAGAACCTCATAATGTTTTTTCAAGGATGAAATTATTTAGTTTTAACTAAAAAAATACAAGCTTGACTAGATACTAAAAGTAGATTTGGTTCTCACACAAATGTACCTAATTTAAATAATTATGAAAAGGGTGCATTACATTTGACCCAATCATAACCTAGTGAAAAATAATAGTCCTTAATATGGACATTGTATGACACTATAGGTGTATAGGATTAAGATAACTCACACTTTTAGTAAATAACTTTAAGAAGGATTTAACAATTATTATATCCCTAAAGAACACTTTTGTATTATTATGAGAATAGAAATGATTAAAATTTATATTTGTTTAATTATTTCACTAGTTTTGGTATTACAGATATTGTTTTATATTGATATGTTATAATCTAGTGATTATTATAATTTATTAATGGTTTATAACTGAAGGAATGAAAATTATATCAATGTACGTACCCCATGTTGGGATTTACCCCTAGGAAAGATAATGAAGACGAATCAAGAGTTGGAATAAATGAAATTATAATATTATTGGGGTAGCAGACTCAGGTTATGAGTAATAAAATTTTCCACATAGAGTATACTATTAATCTACAATGTAGTTTAATGATATCAGACCTCTCTATGCATTATTAAACTCCATTATTCAATGTGAATATAAATTCATTTTTTGATGAGACAAGGATAAGTTCTATTGAGAAATTATTTGTCTCTCTATGAGGTAGTGAAAGGTAAAAAGTCATCATGGTAGTTTACTATCTCTTAGGAGATATAGGTAAATTGAGTTAATATATTCAAAACACTAAGGATGTAAAAGTAATATAAAACATAGAATGGAAGAATTTTAAGGTACTATTCTTGGAAATTTTTGTTCCTTGTTAGTAATGAGCGAATATAGAAAGATAGTTCTTGGGTATAAGAAATAAAAAAATTGCTGTTATCTATGAATATAACTTTATAAGTTTATCAATGTTTTTTTGGAATACATATTTAATCCAAAGAGCATTATTGAACTTTTCATCGATAGACTTAAGCTAATACTTTGAAGGGATATGGTCTTCAAAACATTCTTATCATATGGGGACACAATATCATGTCTTATAAAGAGAGGGAAATAATTCTCCATGTGTTATGGATTTGAAGAAAAGTAATAGAATAAAAGGAAAGTAGAGAATAAATTAGATAATGGGAATAAGGAAAGAATGATTTTACAACATGTGATATTTATAGAAGGAAACACATTGGTACATTCTAAAAAAGAAAACGTGTTTACAAAAATTGTGTAGAAAAAGTACACCATTCTTGTGATTTAAAGGGAAAGAAATTATCTTCCAAAGTGAAATTATTTCACTATAAGGTTGTGGGAAAACACACAAATGAATTCAATAATCTTTAAGGTAAACTACCACAAAAGGGGAAAATTTGTCGAGTTAAAGATTATTCTATTACCAATGATGAAGTTAAATGATTAATGATCTTGTGTTGGGATTAAAAAATTGTGTTATTTTAAAATTTTATCAATGATACAATTTTTATATAAATTATGAAATGTATAATTATTTTACTATAATTATCTTTAATTAAGGATTCAAAAGTGTACGTTGAATGATGCTAATGACCAATAAAAATGATTTAGTGTAAACCTGAACATCATGAAAAACAATTATTGGGGGAAATATAACACTTACCATGTTCACAATATTGAGATAATGATGTCGGGATAAAGTTAGGATTTATATGAATAAATTTAATTTGATAGTACTAACTATCTTAAAACTGATTAACGATAAGTTTAATTTGAAAATTTAGTGAACTTATTTATAATTTTTTGGGTCTTAATATTTTCTAAATTTCTACAAGGTTAAGAATTTATTAAATCATGTAAGTTGAACTTTGGATGAGGTTTTATTTGTTAAATTTTTACCTAGATATATGGAGATTTATTCATATTGGATAACATGTGAAAACCATAATAGTTTAAAAAAATAGTTAGAGAAATAAGGAAAGACATGTCACCTTTTATGGATCTTACAATCTATTAAATGTTCATTTTAGTGATTCAATAATAAAAAATTAATTTTTTTATATTAATTTATATTAGTACGTGATGAAATGGGAATTTATTAAAGAACAAAAAATGATGAAATTTTGATTTTAAAATAGATACATATCAATTAAGTATAACTCAAAATATTTATACTCTATAAAATAAATAATAAGCTATCATAAAAAGAACAAGAAACAAAACATTTATCATATTACCTTCATATATGAAGAATAATATGATCTTTTAAATCATCAAAGATTTATGGTTTTAGGGTCCTTAACTTTCCATTGATCTTTTACTATCTTGAGATCAATGACCTATATCACTTTCTATGATTATTTACACTTTTATTCCATGTACTTATCGTCACATGGAACCAATTTTTTCTGACATATAAAACTTGTAATGTGTGAATTTATATGAACTTTTTTACTTCCCTATAAATCTTATTAAAAGGATATTTTATCAACATTTTTATGATATTTGTTTTTAATAAATGAATTTTCAATTATCAGACCCTTGATTTCTGAGCACAAGATCAAATTATAAGGAGAAAATTTATTTAATGTGGGGATAATATAACATCCAAAAATTTTAAAATTATAAAATTTTATTATATTGCATATTTTACATGAAACAATAGACTAAAAAACCCATGAAACATATTTCTTAAAATTTAATCTCATCAATAACTTATAGAACATGAATCCTCGATTCTAAATGAATCTTAATATAGTATAACATTATAACCTATCCATTAAATAAGATTTTATGAATAGTAATAACTAAATTATGAAATTTATGGTTATTTTAGGATTTTAAATAAAATAAGAATACTTTAAAAGAAAAAGAAACATTTTCAAAAAAATTATATTTTCTCTAAAAGAAGTTTTATTCATGCCTTTTGTATATAAATTAAAATTAATTAATATCTATTTTATAAAATTTATTTTATAAAATGAACTTATTTTTTGAAATTAGAATATAAAAACTCTTTTAGATTTATTTTTTTGAATTTTACTAAAATGTATATTTTTTTTGACAAATAATGAAAAATAAGGAATTTTATTAGAAAATTGTATTTTAGTTTAAATAATTCACAAAGAGAAATTAAAATTTAAATTATTTTTAAAGTAAAATTAGTAAAATTATATATATTATTCCAATTTTGGTAATTTTAATCATTCCCATATTGAATTTTGATATGAAAACATTGTAAACAATTGGCGATTTTCTTTTTGAAAACATGCATTCTCCTCACATATGTGAGATTAATTTAAAATTAATATTTCCACTTATATTATTAGATTTAGAAATAATGGATTCAATATTTGGAATAATGATAAATTAATTTTTCTAATAAGTTCAAATAAATTTTTGAACATAATGAATAGTAAAAACAATAAAAATTATTTTCCATGGTTAGGGAAAAAATGTATTTACCTCAAGGTTAAAATAAAAATATAAGGTTTAAAATATCCAAAAAACTTGTCTAAAATATTTTTTATGGAAATATTTTTACCATATAATTTGGAAGTATCTATAGTACAACAATTAGGGCCCTTTTGACATGTGAAAATCATGGTTATACCTTTTTCTTTTAAAAAATTAGAAGTGCCACACTCACCTCACTTATGAAAGTCCACCCACTACCTTGGGATAGTAAAATTATTTACCAATTCACATATAAAGTTCCCTAATCTCATCCTAGAAGATTTATTTTGTGTATAATTCCAACCTAGGAAGGATTTTGGTAAAAACCTATGGTAATTACACAAATAATTGGTAACATTCATCAATGAGATTTTTTTATTTTTTACTCAAACTCCATCAATTATTATTAAACCATGATGATATAATAATGTTGGAATCTTATATATACTTATATTTTGTTATGTTAATTCAAGGATGATCAACCATCCTCACATCCTTCAAATCTGTTATGAATTTATCATTCATGTGTACAGTGGACTATCACCTCGTGAAGTGATGTTTTCCATTTTTCACTAACATTTTACATGGAAGGTAATAAGGGAAATGTTAATAAATATAAATTATATTAATTAAATAATTAATATATTGCAGAAATATTTATCAATATTAAAATATAATATACCATTTTCTTTTCAAAATTGAAAAAGGATAACATCATTTGTGTACGTGTGGACTACCACCTTCACGAATCGATGTGAATCTGTTTCATCACCAGACCACATGGATGATGTATATTAGTATACTTAACAAAATAATGTTTAATGTATGATATAATTATGATTATTTAATTATATAATATCACATAAACTCTTATCATAATGATAATTTAAAAATTGAATCATTACTTCTACGTATGTATGACCTATCACCTCCATGGTTGTAACATAGTTTATTTTTTATAACCATATTTCATGATTAGTTTTAAATATATAATTTATTTAAATATATTATAATTATTTTATGATTATTATTTAGTATATTTTTATATAAACTCCACTTGGACCATAGTCAACATACCAAAGTCATTTTGACACATAATCCGAATATCATTGAAACATATCTCATAAAATTAATTGATTATATAATCATACATATCTCAGTAATAAGAAAAATAAAAAGAATAAATAACACAAATAAGGTTGTTAATATTGTAAATAATTAACATAATTTTATTACTAATCAATAAAAAAACATATGCGACGAGTCAGTCTCAATGTAATGGGTTCTCTTCTCACTTTTTCTATCAATGAGACATATTCCACATTCACCATTTATTTCTTTTTTGTTGTGCATATAATACCATTTTCTATGTTATATGATGAATTAATTTATATTTATGGTATATAATGTTTCATTAAATTTAATTTATACTTAGGGGATTATGACACAAAATTTACCAAAGTGGTAAGGATTTATTTCATAATCTCGTCATTATTTATATTTTTGTAAGTATCCCATAAGGAAATTATTTGATATTTATATAATAAATTTAATCAATTTTTTCATCCAATAGTAATTTATGATCCTTTTCAAGTAAATTTACCATTTTCCCACTCATTTCTACATAAAATTACTGGGAAAATGTTTTTAAGAAAATCCTACATTATTTTTCTCTTCAATTAGATATTCATTTTAATCAATACCCATGTTTTGTAAAAAAATTATAAAGTGTTATAAATAATTTATTAATTAAAATTTTACACATTATTAATTTTTTAAATAAAGTAATTATCTCGTCATTTCTAAAACAATTCATGTTGGTATTTTACTGAAAATGTTAAAGGAATCATTGTTTTAAGGTATTCACCATATATTGAATTTATTTCCATAATGGCCACTAAATGTTTTTAAAATAGAATTCTGTGTTTCAAATTTTTGTTTAAAATAAAGGTTCTTTTAAACAATTTTTCCAATTTTTTTAAAGTTTATTTTCAAAATTAAAAGTTTCCCCCCATTAATTTTATTAATAATATTTTTATTGAATTTTATATTCAAAAATGTCAAAAACCCTTTATTATACTTATAATCCAATATAGATATGTTATATTGATATCATCTATATGATTTTTTTATATTTTTTTTGAACAATTTAAAATAGGATGTACAATTTTATTACCATTCACCATTTTACTCTAAATGGGTTGTGATTATGTTTATTGATTACGGTATGTATTAACATTTCTAATATTAGTTTTTTAATAAAAATCATTAAGCTGATTATGTTTCACCTCTTTCATATTAGGAATTAATTGGTCTTTGTATATGATGGGAGGGGCCCTCTATATCCCCCGATGTATGGGAATGACTCATGAGGCAAACTAGATATAGTTTTGGTGGAGTCCCTACCCATTTATATAGATGTATTGGCATAAGAAGTGACAATATTAAATGACTTGGAATAAGAATTGAAGGTATTAAATGTCTTGGAAAAAGTTGTGGAGGTATGTTTTAGATGTCCAACATTATTCTTTTCAAAATTTTGTATTCATTTATTGATATTAAATGTTATTAAAATATTAATTAGAATATTCAAGGTCACAGTTCAAGATCTTGTGATTATTTATTTTTAATAATTTGAACATATTTTATTCCTTACAAACTATGATCTTGTTATCAATTTAATGAAATATTTTTCAATTATTTATCTTTCCATATTTATTATTCCTTTCTTATTCATATATTTTACTATAATATTAACTTTACTCAACATCTATGATGACCAATTTCTTATGTTTTATTCTCCTTATGACATCATGAATAATGTTTTGATTAATCTTGAGAGATACACTAAGGCGAATAATGGAATTATCAAAAAAATTATTTTTAATTTTTTATCTTAAAATATAATGAGAATTTCAAGTATATTTTAAGTTTATCATGATTATAAAACTTTTTGGTCCTTCTAGGTGCGATTACTTATATATTATTCCAATGTAAAATCATATACAAAAAATCCTGGATACTAGTTTTGGGGAACTACATATATCAATATTAACTTCAGGATATTTACTTATCTTGGGTATATGGTTATTAATTATATTATTATGGTAGGGGATTCATAATATCTCTCATCTAAATTGACTTAAATATATAATTATTTGGATTTTATTTTTATTTTTTTAGGAGATAAAATTAACATAACAAAAAATTGTATTTAATTAAATTGAAAGAGTAAATTAATCTCATGTACTCATAAAATTTCATTGAAAACATTATTTTATATTCTTAATGTTATAATGAATATGATGGTGTTATCTTGTTGATGTTTTATATAATGATAACTCATGTACATAAATACAAATAAAATCTATGAACGAAAATCAATATGAAAAAATCAATAATTTATTATTGATATTGTGCATATAAATTGATATATTAATGTATGCATATATGAATGTGTGGTTTTATACTATAATTGTAGTTAAATTTTCTATAGGTAAAGTTATTTTTTATTGTGGTGATTTATTTCTATCCTTCTTATAGTTTTTTTTTCGGATTGGATTGTTTATAATTATTTAATAGTGGAAGGGTGGATGAGATATTTTATTATGGTAGAAAATTTATGTGGTTTCCATGTGATGGTATGGTTGGTGTTTTTGAATTTATAGATAAATTTTGTGAGTATTATCATAGAGATGATGATGTTTTAGTGTCATAGATTTATAAGAATATTGAATAATTCTGAAATAAATTAATTACATAGTCTATTTAATATAGGGAGGATTTTGAAGACAAAATTGATGTGTTAGGAATTATGAGTGAAGGGGTAAGTGAGTTTTTTCTTATAAAGGAACACTATAGTTGTTTATGAGAAATGGTGGTGGAAGTATTATAATATATAAAATTAATGTTTTTATTAATTAAATAAATTGGAATTATAATGAATAAATATTTAATGGAATAAAGTTTTTTTATGCAAGGTTGTGGTGTGGTTTTATTATGGTATAGAACTAGTGGATAGTGGTGGCTGGAGCAGTTATTCTGTAGTTATGATGGTATGGTTGTGAGGCATGGTTGTAAAGTCTGGGTGTGTTTTTATTCCACTGATTAGTATTTTTTCATATATTATATTTGTAACACCACAAGCTTCCATAATACGCTTCTTTTAAAATAATTCAATAACCTACACTATATGCAACATCATGTTTAAGCGCACCATAACCTTTCAAACCAGCCATTAAAAAAATGGTTATGAACAATATTAATCAAAATTTTAAATTTTATAAATGTTATTTTTAAAAAAGACTTTATTTTTGAATTCAGAATAACAAAATTATCTTAGGGTAAAATTTTGGTAGTTTTCTGAAAAGTTTCAATTTTTGTTAAATAATGAAAAACACTACAATGACTTTAAAACCCAAATTTATTTATTTAAATAATTATTTTACTTAAAATTTATTTTAACATAAAAATTGATAAATAATACATATATTAGTCTAATTTAAATCATTGTAGTAATTTTATAATATAATTAGATATATAAAATTTTATTGAACTTTTGAACGTCTCTTTTACCCACCTTTTAGGAACATTTAAAAATTAAAACTAAACATGATTTTACCAATTCTGTGAATTGAATTACAAAAATACAACAAACATGGCAGTAATCAAGATGAAATATTTGGTCTTATAGGATCAAAATAATTTTTTGTGATAGTAACTTTTGAATTTTATTTACCACAGTTAAAGGTAAATAAGGTAATTAAAGGTAACAATAATATTATAATAATATAAAATTATCCTAAAACATTTCTTAATTCTATTTAATAGATATATTTTGACCAAAATAAACCTTATATAAAATTTTTTATCCTTTTTAGGCCCCTTGTGCAAGACTAAAACATTTATTATATTTTATATAAAGAAGAATTAAAATTGTCATATTTAAATTTTAATAAATAAGAAAATTTTAATATAGGGTTATAAATAAGATAAATTAGGCTATAAATATTCATTAGAAATATATAAAATTTATCTACATAATTATATGTTTTTTATAATTTTTAGACATTAGATAATTAAATTTAATTGTGAAACCATGGTGAAGCAATAATTTATTTTTTAAAGGAATAATCCAATAAATGATATTAATAATATTAAAATATAAATTATTTGATTTAATTAATGGTAGCCATTAATTTTATAGATAACTTATACATGTTAGTGACATAGTGGATGTATATTTCAGATGTTATCATGTTCTTTTGATATTTTTAAATTGAAAATATTGAATAGTAACAAAATTGACATAACTGATACTTTAAAATAAATGATATTTAATTAAATGCTATGAAATTCATAAAAATATCATGTTCGTCCAAATAACTAATATAGTGTTAAATAGGTCATAAATTATCCAATTGGGATTCTTTTTGAATTTGATAATAACTATATTAATCCAATAGTGTCCAAATACAAGAAGACACGATAAGAGTTAAACTATTTAACTAAGGGTTAATTCTAAAAGATAAGGCTAATTTTATGACATAAACATGTATAAAACCTATTTTAAGATTATTTTGACCCATAATCATCTTAACCTATAACTAAATCATTTTTCAGATATTGTTAACCAAAAATAATTTTATAATAACTTAATATTTTAAGATTTTTCCTAAAGTGCCGCTCACCTGTCTTATAAAAAGAAATTTCCCTTTCTCCTTAAATCACACCTCTAAAGCATTTTTGTTTAGAAAAACCCAGAAGATTTCTCCTCCCAAACTCCCTCAATTAATCCTAGAGGACTAAATTTGGGAAAAAAATCCATCCTAAGAATCCCTTTTATTTAAATCAAAAGGAAACACTTGAAGAAGAGGTAATTATTTTATCAACCCTTTCAATGTTCTTTTCTTATTATACTTCCCATTTCTCTATTGTTTCCATATCAAAATAAAAAATCTAGTATCATCCATATACTTATATTTTATTATAATCATGGGACAACCATATTCCTCATTTTATCCATCTTATGAATAACAATATCACCATGCATGCGTACACACAACTTACCGTCTCCATGATGTAGTGTAATTTTTTATTCAAAAATAATTTGTTTGGATGGGTATAATGATGTGTATAATGGATATAAATAATGGATATACAATTATAATGATTCTTTATAATTAATATACAGTCCAATTTCATTCCATTTAACCATCAAGGGAATGATATCATTGCTCGTGCATATGTACGACCTACCATATCCACGATGTAGTTAGATTAATTCTTCACGTTAACCATTGAAGAATGATTATAAAATATATAAAATGAGTAAAAAGAATAATTATAAACTTAATTTAATTCTGGATATGAATAAAATATCTCCTATTCATAACAAACATGACTTACATGACAAAATAGGAATGCGAAAATGAAGCAGTTAACACCTAAAACAATGGTAATAAAAAAATATTATTACCAAAGTTATATAAGAGGATAAAATATGTTATAATAAATATGGACATGGTCCTAGTATAATTTCATAACTCGTTTTAACCATTATATAGGATTCTAACTCACCCTCTACTAAAGGAAAGTATTTTGTAAGGGTTTATTTCACAATCTATTTATTACCCGAGATTGTTTATACATAAGTATATATTGGGACAACCTTATAATCCATGTCCAGTTTCATTAAATGTATTTAAAAATTTTATTGAATTTTTTAAATGAAAATTTTACCCATGTTTGAATTTTTATAAAACAATTTTAAAGGAATCTTTCTATCAATTTCCAAATGATGTACTTTAGGATATTTTCAACAAATTAAGGAAAAGATGTTTTTCTAACTTATACTGCGCGAGCAGCTATTTTCTAATATTATGACACCATAACATTTTGAAGCTTCCTATACAATATTTCATGTTTATTTTTAGAGGATATGTTTTATTTAATAATATTTAGGCTTTTAAATAATTTCAAAGTAAAAAAGTGATATTTCTCTAAAAGAGTTTTAATGAATTTATTAGATTATTTTCATCTATGTCAACATCATTGGTTGGATTTTATTCTTGATTGAGGTTTATTTATTATTATATAATCATCAAAATTATATTGAATGTTTTATGATATGTTTTAATTTGGATGTTCTATTCATGGTTTATGGTTAATGTATTAACATTTCATATGCTAGTTTTAATACAAATGTTTATGTGATGTTTCACCCTTTTCACAAGAGGAATGCATTGGACTTAGTAAGTGATGGGAAAACCCTGCTATAGCCCCTCAATTCATAAGTAGGTCACATGAAACAAGATAGTTTCTTTTCATAAGGCCTTTATAGTATGATTATAGTCTTGTCATGAGGCCTTGATGGTATGGTTATGATGTCTGACATTATGCATTTCCTTGTTATGAGATTAGTTATTGATATTGCATTGATTATTTGACTATTATAATATCCATGTGAAATATTAAATGGAATTATTTGATTTATTATTTCCAGATTATACCGAATATTATGTTTAAAAGGATTTTGTTTTGGTTTTATACCTTTCCTTAAAAGTTTATGCATATTTATGATAGCTTCGGCTATATTGTTAATCCTTACTAAGCATCTAATCTCACCCATTTATTATGTTTAATTTTTTCCCATGATGTGAATAATTATATTATGATTAACCTGTGGGGGTTGTCTATGGAATATGTGTGTTTATTAAGGAGACACTATGTTGTTTTTCAATTCAATATGTAATGTAAAACTTATTTTTGTAGTTAGTTTTTCCAAGCCTACTAAACCGATCAGTCCTTTTGGATTTTATTTTCTTGTGATCTTGAAAATGTAATAAAATAACACACTGACTCTAGGAAACTGGAGTTATGGTATTAAAATTGGTATCAAATGACATTGAGTAAAAACAATGTAAACTATATTTTGAAAACAACCTTGATTAGGGAATATTATTCTAAGTTAGAATTTGAGGACAAGTATTGAAGAGAATCCTATAATTTTTTAAATTAGAGATTATGTGGGTATTCCTAGAAAATACACTCTTACATGGATACTATAAGTGGATGTGGTTCTGGAACAGATGTACTTTGGGGTGAAAACTCTGACAAGGTGTTATGATCTTGATTTTGGGTAACCTGGTACATGACAACGAGCCTTACTATGCACCAGGTTTGACACTTCTATGGGATATACTTAGGATAATTAATATTTTATTTAAAAACCATTATGAAGGATTTATGATTAACTATGTCCTCAAAGAAACCTTGTATATGATTATCGATTAGATATAGATAAATTTATCAATTTATATTAAGTATTTTACTAGTTTGGAATTATAAATTATTATTCAGAACCAAATCTAGTGTATTCCGTTTTTTATAATGGTTCTTAGTGGAAGAAATAGAAATAATATCAACACACATAATCTATGTTGGTACTGTCCTCCTATGAAAGATAATTATAGCGGAGCTGGTGATACAACTGGCATTGAACAACTTATAACAATAATGGGATAACTGACTCAGGTTATGAATAAGAACCTTACACGTATGGAGCATCCTGATCCACAACATGAAGGATCAATGCTAGAATTATTCATGAGACAACAACCTAGAAAATTCAATGGGACTAAAAATCCTTTTGTAGCTGATCAGTTGATAAGTTCCTTATAGAAAATATTTCTTACTTTGGGGAGTAACGAAAGGGAAAAAGTCATTATGGATGTCTATCGACTTTTAGGAGATATATATCGATGGTGGTCATTGATCCAAAACATGAAGTAGGATGAAGAGGTTGAAAATATGGAATGTAGGGAATTTAAATAAATATTACTAGAAAAATACTTTCCTTAGGATTTACTAGTGGATATGGAATGGAAAATTATGAATCTGAAGAAAAAAGAGGATGAGAATGTTGTAAACCATGAGGTTATCTTCCCGAGTTTAGCAAGTCATGCTGTAGACTATATACAGAACCCAAGAAGTAAGATTGATCGATTCATTGATGGGTTAAAACCATTCCTCCAAGGAGCATTGGTCTCACAATCCTTCTTATCGTATGAAGATATAGTCTCACGTTCTATCAAGAAAAAAAGGAATTCTCTAAGTCTTATGAATTTAAAGAGAATCAAGAGAAAAGAGGGCTGCTGAACACTCTAGGAAAGAAAATAATGGGAAGAAGGGAAAATTTGACTTTCCACCCTATAGTAACTGTGGAAAGAAAAACCCCCGTACATGCCTAAAGGATAAGGGATTTTGTTAAAAGTGTGGAGAAAAAGGACATCAAGATCATTATTACAAGGGGAAGAAATTGTATGACAATTATCAATGATACAATTGTAAAGAAATGATAAATTATGAAAATTAAGGTCCTAAGAGTCTAGGAAACTTGCCTAAAAAAAGGACAAGGGATCAAGACCATGATTATGTGATCACAACTTCTGAGGTTGAAGTTCCAAATGATGTGGTGGTAGGTACTATAATCATATTCTCAAATTTATCCAAAGAATTATTTAATTCTAGATCCTTTCATTCCTTTATATCTTCCCAGTTTTCATCTAAAACTATATATTTCCAATTCACATTAACTTTGGATTTGTTAGTCAAAACCCCTAAGGGATGCCTAATTGCAAAAAAGATGTGTCAGGAAGTTCTAATTATGGCATATAAACATGCTTTATCTAATGAATTTATCATCATACCTATGTTTGACTTTGATATAATCCTCAGTATTGACTGGATATCAAAATATGATGAAAACATTTTTTACATGAAGAAGGAAGTTATGATTTTTTAGAATGATATAAAATCCATTATCTTTAGAGAATAAATTTCATCATATGATTCTTATTTAAAACCACCCCAGTATCTCTTCTAAATGAAATTCTTGGGGTGGAAGGTAAAACATCATCCATAGGTGAATAAATAAATAATCAAATTGGTGATGTGCCTATTTTACAAGAATATATTAATATATTTCCATAATATTTACCTGGACATTCTCCAAAGTGGTAACTTGAGTTTACTATTGATTTAATCCCACATGTAATACTAATATCAAAAACTCCCAATAGAATAGATGAAATGGAATAAATTCAATGGACGGACCCAATGAACCAGGACAAACCTTAATGGGCCAGACTTGGGCAGGGTCATGTAGACCCCGAGACCTATTGCGTCGGGCTGGCCTAACCGAGTTGGATTGGGCCCATACCCAACCGACCCCTAAATAAACACCCGTAACTAAAAATCCAGTTTTTCTTTTGACATACCATCTGTGGTGTTGGGATACCTTTTGGGAAGTGATACCCTTGGAATATTTCTGTGGGCATGACTGAGCTGGGCTGGATCGAGGTGTGATCACCCCCGTTTCACTGAATGGGGTGTAACTAACATACCATGGATCTGATCGACACACCGTCTGTATATTAAGGAACCTTATGAGAAGGTAGTCCTTTGAAGATACTCTAAGTTATATTTTATGAAGTTTTACATGTGACCTGGGTTGGATCAGACTTGAATCCAACTAGTCCCTTTTTACAAAAGTGCCCATATCTCATCGATCGAGCATCCGATTAATGCACCGTCAATCACGTTAAGAACCCTATGACAGGGAGGTCATTTGGGTGTTCTTTTTGTGGTATTTGTACTGGTTAAAATATGACTGATGTCTTGAGAAGAAGAATATTCTAGAGATTAGGTGTTCTATGTGCGGGAATCTAGTGGCTAGTTGTGACTTGAAGAAGTAGAGCGACCAATATGGGTTAGCATCAGAAACTACAGAGTGGGATGATCTAGATGTATGAATAATCATACCGACCTTTGATATTGATCTTTAAGGAAATGCCTTACTTGTTTGGGAAAATCCTTTAGGTTCAAGTCACCAACCCCTGACCTATGGATGGTGTCACAACCCATCCCCCGGGGCTCGTGCCATGACTACCCAAAGCCTGCCTTCCATAGGCCATGGGATGGCGACTAGCACGAAAGGCATAATTCCATAAAACTGGGAATACATTGCCTTTATAACCTATAAACACATAGACAAGAAAGCACACATCTAGATACGAACACCAAGTAAACTGAATAACAAAAGAGTGCTGAAAGTAAAATGGGCCGGAATACAAGCCCCCCAGTAAAGTACAAGAACTGAAAGTACATGTACAACAAAAGAAAAACGAAAATAGATACTGGGTCATCCTCTAAGGTTCCTACCTAAAGGGTAGGTACCGATCACCTTCTCAGCACTATTTTTCGGTCCATCACCTCTGAGTACCGATACGTCGTAAGGTACACCTCCGAGTACCGTCCAGTCCTGGTACTCTTAGCCTCCGTCAGTGCTGTTCGTCGTCTGCATCCAATACAACAAGGTGCGAGCATATCCCATGTAGGGGTGAGTATAAAGATACTTAGATGGGACCCCGAGACCCTCTAGGTCTCACAAAATCTATCAAGGATAAAAAAAAAATTAATAAATCCATAGATTACCCTACTTAGTTATATGCCCATACATATACCTAATTTATCAAGTGATCCATATCAATCTTGAGGAAAACACAGAAAAACTGACTCAGCTGAACCATGATTTTATTTTAGGGGTTGTATCAAGTAACAACCCAAATCACATTGTCGAAACCTCAACTGTAGGATAATTTCTACTCTATTGAGTACAGTGGGCCTGCCGCGACACCAAGCATGCTTCCCACTAACCTTTGACTG
The DNA here is from genome assembly GCA_963277665.1 of Viscum album. Taxonomy (NCBI): domain Eukaryota; kingdom Viridiplantae; phylum Streptophyta; class Magnoliopsida; order Santalales; family Viscaceae; genus Viscum; species Viscum album. The sequence continues at coordinate 450,106,423 of OY728127.1, forward strand.
TTGAGGTACTCCTCCTGTCGAGTATCGTGGATCTGCCACTTCCCCAAGCGCGCTCACCACCGTGGGTCTTCCATGTCACCAACCGTGCTCCCCCTCATAGCCTGCTGAGTTACTCCTCCTATCTAGTACAGTGGGTTTTCCATGAAACTAAGGCGCTCCCCACTGTGGGTCTGCTGTGACACCAAGGCACTCCCCACTATGCTAGTAGAGTCACTCCGAGTCAAAACGGTTAGCAGTTGTCAGGTCTTAGCCAATTACTATGTCTCCTCTCTACGCTCGCTCGTCTCTAGAAGGATCTGTTCCATAAGCTACTGGTTGAAACTCCAATTGTCATGAAGTCCTACGAAGAAGTATCTCAAAGGTCCACCATGTCATAGGGGTCTTAAGACAATAGATGGTGCGTCAAACAGGCGCCTGGTCTGTGAGTTATTAGCCTTTTAGTCCGGGGGGCCCGGTTGGATTTGTGCTCGATCCAACCTGAACATACAATAATTATACCCAAAACTCCAGTAGGGTATACTCAAAAGGATAGTCTCTCTCCAATAATTCCAGCGCCGCTAACGGTTCGTCAAACAGACGTCCAGTTCCAAAGATATGACCGAAGGAGCGTAAGTGGATCATAGTGGGCCTGGGTCCGGTCCGACCTAGTTCTGGTCAACCTTGCCTAACCTGTTGGGTTCAGACCGACCCGTTGGGACCAACCCAGTAGGCCAAGAGGGGCTGCAGAGAGCTGTGAGGGCGCGGATCAGCCGTAGGTTGGCATGAGGATGGTTTAGCCCGGAGGGCGCCGCGTGGGCGGTTCGGCACGTAGGGCACCAAAAGGGTGGCTCGGCCTGAGGCACAGTGCCGGTTCAGTTAGGAGGGCCACGGGGGGGGGGGGGGGGGGGGCTCGGGGTGGCTTAGACCGTGGGTCGGGGTGGTGCGGCCAGGGTCGGTTCGGCCAGCGGGTGGCATGACCGGTGCCGGTTCGGTTGGGAGGCTGGAGTAGCCAGGGTGGCTCGGCCGGTGGATGGTGCGGCCTGGGCGGCTCGACTGGGGTGTGGCGTGGATTAGGGTGTGGTGCATCTCAGGGCGCGGCGCGGCTCGGGGCCAGCTCGGCCGACGAAGGTGCATGTCCAGTTTGGCTGGGAGGCCGGAGCACCGCGGGGGTGGAACAGGTAGCGGAGGCCGTGGGTTGCAGTGTCATTGCCTTCGTCACCTTTTTCGCCTTCATCGCCTTCCTCCGTTTCAAAGAACACCACAAAATAAGACAAGGGTTACGAAGAGGACGATCCATGTTAGTTAGGCCTACACTCTCTGCCATAGAGTGGTAGCAAGAGGTTCACAAGAAAAAATCACATCAAACTCTCCCGTAAAGATTCTTCCCAACCCACAAAAGAAAAAGAATGGGATGTACTTGTGAAGTGATTATAATACAACATTAAACCCCAACCATTTTCTTTTTTGGTTGACGTTGGTATGAGAAGGCAGACGTCGATTCGTTGTATATGAACACATCCTACGTCGAAGGAAGTTCCATGGAAGAAGATTGAAGTTGGGGTCGTTGTTCATAGTCAAAGGCGTTCCTCATCGGCGTTCTTTGTTGGTGGAGTATTCTTAATCGGTGGAGCGTTATTCATTGGGAGATTTCTCCCAAGTACCTCCTCTCCCCAAATTCCACCCAAATTGAAAAGGCAGCCCAAGATAATAGATTATGATATCTATTAAGTCGTTGGAATAATATTCAAAATGGTTTTATTGATTAAGGGGGATTTGGCACCATTAATATGGTGTGTTGGCAAATTAAAAACAGGAGGCGTTGAAGAGGTTATCCCCACATTTATTAGGTAGTTGAGGGTTTCTCCCAATAAAAGGGGGGTTTTATGGGGGTTTAATCCTGGATGGTCCCCACCACCATAACCTCTCATGGGAGGATATGGTTTGGGTGGTCCCCACTTCAAACTTCCAAATGGAGGTTTAGTTTCGATGGACCCCACCTCCCAACACCCACATGGGTGTTGCAAATAAAAATAAAAATGTCACACACTTTTATTTTTATTTTATTCTTACACGAAAAACCAAAAAACTAACTTTCACTCTCGACCCACTACCATCTATATGAAAGTCTCCTTAAGAGAATACCGACGCTGTGAGTTCAACGGTGCCATTAGATTTCAATTCAGAGCACCAGTTGAAAAGTTAGAAAAACCTGCTCGTACGTTTACTGAACGTACCCGAACAAAACTTCAGAAATTCATTCCGGGAACTCTTGGCCTCAGAATAAAGTGCCGTAAATTTTTGAAGACTCATAAAATTACCATTTATTAAAAACAAATTTACATGGAAATTTTGGGTCTTTACATTCTCCGCACCTCAGTGATTTACGTTCTCATAATCCACAACTCATAACTAGGTAAACACATGGGGGTAATGGGCACACATATGAGCCTCCGACTCCCAAGTTCTCTCTTAGAGGTTCTCATGAAGCCTGAAAACATGCACCAGAGGTATCGACCATCCATGAAGGACCCACTCTAGTCGATCCTAAATCTCTACCGAAACCTCTGTAAAAGTCACCACTTCGTCGATGCCCAGCTCGCCAGGGTCGATGATGTGAGAAGGGTCGTGCACGTATCTTCTCAGCTAGGATACGTGGAAGACGTCATGCACCCGGTGCAACTGAGGTGGAAGAGATAAGTGGTATTCCACCTCGCCAACTCTGATGAGGACCTGAAAAGGTACAATGAATATTAGAGATGGCTTGCCGCCTTGGCCAAATCTACGTAGACGTCGTCGGGGTGAGACCCGTAGAAAGACGTGATCACCATTCTCAAACTCTAGAGGTCTCCATCTCTTATCAGCATACGACTTCTGCCTGCTATGTGTAGTTTTCATTCACTCCTGGATGATCTGTACCTTCTCTGTGGCAGCCCGTTCGATCTCTGGTCCCACTAGTGCTGACTCTCCTGGGTCAGTCCAGCACAAAGGTGATCTGCAAGGTCGCCCGTACAACGCCTTAAAAGGTTCCATCCCAATAGTGGAGTGACAACTGTTGTTGTATGAAAACTACACCAAAGGTAAGTGATCCTCCCAACTGCGACTGAAGTCGAGGACACAAGCATGGAGCATGTCCTCGAGGGTATGAATGGTCCGCTCATTTTGACCATCCTTCTGAGGATAGAAGGCGGTGCTCAAACAAAGCTACGTCCCAAAATCCTCCTACAACCCCTTCCATAGTCAGGAAGTATAACTTATGTCACAATCAGAGACAATCGTCGAAGGAACTCCATGTAGTCGCACAATATTTATCACATAGAGGAGTCCCAAGCTCTCTACTTAACCCTGATCCTTGATCGGTAGGAAGTGGGGTGACATGGAGAGTCAATCGATGATCACCCAAATCGAGTCATGTCCCCTAGATATACATGGAAGTAATGTCATGAAGTCCATGGATATCCCATCCCACTTCCACTCTGGGACCTCTAAAGGCTGAACCAAGCCTGGTGGTACCTGACGCTCCACCTTCACTTGCTGAAAATTGAGGCATCAAGAGACAAACTCTGCTATTACTTTCTTTATTTCTGACCACCAGTGCTATCGTCGGAGGTCCTGGTACATCTTCGCCACTTCTGGATGTACCGCTAGAGGGTATGTGTGGAAATCCCTCAACACTTCCTCCTAAAGTGACACTAGTACCATGGTACATCCCCTAAAGAGGATGACGTTCTCTCCACCTTGAAAAAATCCATCAGGTGCCTACCATGTGGATATCTGAGCACGTTGTGTCTCACAATCAACATCCCCATGCTACACCTCCCTGACTTGCTGAAGAAGTGGGGGAGTGACTGTAAGAGACTAAAGGTAAGCTGCTCCATCATGTTCCCTAAAGGATATCTAGAAAGTGGCCAGCTACTCCGTCACCTCACCTAGCAATTGTATACCAGACCTCCTGCCGAGTTCATATGCTAATGTTCCCCTTCCCATGAGTATAGACTATCTCAAAGTCATAGTCTTGGAGGAACTCAAGCCAACGTCGCTGTCTCAAGTTCAGGTCCTTATAAGAGAAGATATACCTGATACTCTTGTGATCAGAGTATGCAGTAAAACACTTTCCCATCAGATAGTGTGGCCACATCTTCAAGGCGAAGACCACTACTGCTAACTCCAGGTCAAGGGTAGCATAGTTCTGCTCATGATGTCTCAGCTGTCAAGAACCATATGAGATCACTACTCGCTCCTGCATTAGGAAACATATGAGACCGGTCCCTGATGCATCATAGTAAACTATGTACCGTACGCCTTCCTATGGAAGCCTCAAGATGGGGGCACTATTCAGCCTCTGCCTTAGCTCCAGACAACTCTGCTGGAATTTCTCTGACCACACGAAGGGTTTCCCCTTCTTCGTCAAGGCTGATAGTGCTGCTGCAACTCTGGAGAAGTCTGGAACAAACCTCTATTAGTATCTAGCCAAACCCAGGAGACTCTGTATCTCTTCCACACTCCTGGGTGGCTCCAAGAAAGTACCGCCTCAATCTTAGCTAGATCTATTGAAAATACAGCCTCTGATATGACATTTCCCATAAATTGAACCTCTCAGATCCAGAACTGGAACTTCAAGAGCTTACCATAAAGCTCGTACTCTCGAAGTGTGTCCAGTACTACCTGCAAATGATAGGCATGATCTTCCTCAGTATTCAAGTAAACCAGAATGTCATCAATGAAGACTATGACAAAGTGATCAAGGTATAGCTGAAAGACCCTGTTCATGAGTCCCATGAACACTGATAGATAGTTGGTTATTCCGAATGGCCTAACCAAGAACTCATAATGGTCGTACCGACACCTAAAGGCCGTCTTCTACACATCCTCATCTCATACACTGAGCTGATGATAGCCTCATATGAGGTCTATCTTTGAGAACCACCGTTCTCCCTTCAGATGATCAAAGAGGTCGTCAATCCTTGGGAGTGGGTACTTGTTCTTCACAGTCACCTAGTTTAGGTGCCTATAGTCAACACAAAGCCTCAAGCTCCCATCCTCCTTGGCAAATAGAATTGGGGCTGCCCAAGGTGAAACACTAGGCCAGATGAACCCATTCCCCTGCTAGTCCTCTAGTTGTACCCGCAGCTCACGAAGCTCCGCGGGAGCCATCTGATATGCTGTAGTAGATATCGGTGCCATCCCAGGTTACAAGTAAATGTAAAAGTCGACCTATCTATGGGGAGCTAGACCCAAAACATCATCAGGGAAAACATCCGCATACTAGTCCACCAGTAAAAGATAGCTCAGACTCTACACATCAACAGCTCCGAGGGTAAGGCTAGCCAACTGATGAGTGATTGGCTACACTCTCTTCCGGGTAAGTCCATCCTACGCTGCATAGCCTCCCTTCTCACCGGTGAAGGTAAACCTGGTCTCATCCATGTGGACACACCGCACTTTGCGCCTAATATAGTCAATCTTTGCATGGAATGTAGATAATTATTCCAAACCCAAGATGACGTTGTAAGGCCTCAGTGCCACTACTAGGAGATCCCAGTCGAAGCTCTTGCCTCCTAGAGTAAGCTCACACTGCTAGAACTAGTACATAATTGTCGAATATGCTTCCGTAGGAATCTCTAGCCATAAGGATCTAGCCAACAGCTCTGTCAGAATCTCCGAGCTCCGAACAAGGGTGGTGGAAATGAAAGAATGAGTAACACCTATGTCTATAAGTACTGCAGATATGGTGGAGTAGACACAAATTATACCTCATATCATCTCTGGAGCACCGTGATCGTACGCCTCAGCTGCCTAGAGCTGAGCTCTCCCCTGTCCACCTGCTCCCTGCGGTCGGGGTGGACCTCCTGGTGGTGTTGGGGGTAATATCTCGAATTGTCTCCCCCCGCCAACTGCACGACCAGCTCCTATGCCACGTCCGCCTGCTCCTTGTGGACCTCCTCGGTCGAATCTCTATCTCTACATGGGCGGTCCTTCGACCATTTACTGATCATCCAAATGGAAGGTCAAACAGTCATGAGCCATGTGACCTTACCCTCCACATGTGAAACACTACCCACTCCTGGCATGTCTTTCTCCACTTCGGGTGCCCCGCACAACCGATCCTGAGTCATGTGGTCATCCACCTATAAGTCTGGTCCTCTTGGAACTTTGTAACATCAGTCTTCTACCATCTGCAAAAGACTCTACTATGTGATGACTAGTGGTGGATCTCGCCCTGGAGACTGCTCAGCAAGGAAAATCTCCACTAGGAGGGCTCTCTCTAACACCCCTGCCTGCGTCAGGATGCTGAGTGAGGTCAATGAAGCCCTGATCTACCATATGAGTCCTCGCTCAAAGGTCCGGGTCCTGAAAAATGGGCCCTGCACCATATATGTGGAGTAGAGTGAGAGGTCAGGGGACCTTGATGAGTACTGAGCTACAGTCATGCTGCCTTGCTATAGATGAAGTAGCTCCTGTATGCGCACTGTGCGAAGAGTTTCTTGAAAAAACTCTACCCGAAATAGGCTCTCGAAGACTGCCCAGAGAAGCATCACCTCATCGTGGAACTGGTGCATCTAGCTCCACCATCTACCCACTGCTGCCTGTAGAAGGCTGGTAGCAAGAATCACCATGATATCGGCTGGTGTCCCTACGAGTTAGAAAACACTCACCACAACCTCCATCCAATCTTCAGCCACATTTGGGTTTGTCTCTCCCCTAAAACTAGGATGCCGCTAGCGCTAGAACTTGTGAAACGTGGTCAAGTGGCGTGCACTGTCTACTGCTGGGGCTGGCGGCATCGGTGGCCCAACGAGGTGTGGTACCGCTGCTGCCTCTGCTGAAAAAGGGCCATGCACTGAGGCCTCATCACTCGATTGGATATCTGTGTGTAAAAATCCTGGAACTCTAGACATATATCTATGTGGAGGCATCTTGAAAAGAAACAGGTGTGCTGTAGTTAAAATTTATACATGGTGAGCTGAGTTGGTGAGCTGACATAAAGAAAACTTTGGAAAACACACACGCAATCAGTGTTTTGAAGCACTGATTCAGAAATCAGAAGTCGGGGTCTTGGTGTATAGATACATCAACCACCGCACCAACACTGGAATCCCTAAACTGAAAAATGCACTAGCTACACTTAACACTATTGCTTCATAGAAAAGATTATATTCCTACATTCTGTGGTAGAACCAACTCCTCTAATACCAATTTGTCAGGAACCGTCCCCCAGGGCCCGTGCCGTGACTACACCAAGCCCGCATTCCATAGGGCAGGGGTTGGGAACAAGCACCAAAGGCGTAATTTTATAAAATAATGAAGGCATTTACTTTATAACCTGTAAACACACACACAAGCAAGCAAACAGATGGATACAAACACCAAGTAAACTTCATAACAAAAGATTGATGAAAGTAAAATGGGCCGAAATACAATCCCAATAGTAAAGTACAAGAACTGAAAGTACAATTACAACTGAAGAAAAAAGAAATTAGCTACTGGGCCATCCTCTGAGGTTCCTACCTGAAGGGTAGGTACAGATCACCTCCCCAGCACTCCTCATCCATTCATCTCCTCTATGTATCGACATGTCGTAAGGTCCACCTCCGGGTACTGTCCAGTCCTGGTACTCTCAGCCTCCGTCAGTGCAGTTCGTCGTCTGCATCCAACACAACAAGGTGTGAGCATAGACCGTGCAGGGGTGATTATAACGATACTCAGTAGGGACCCCGAGACCCTCTAGGTCTCACAAAATATATCAAGGATAAACACAAAGTAATAAATCAACAGATAACCTACTTAGGTATATTCCCATAAATATACCTTAGTTATCAAGTGATCCATCTCAATCATGAGGAAAACACAGAAAAACTGACTCATCTCAACTAGGATTTTATTCTTGGGGTGGTATCATGTAACAACCCCAATCACATTATCAAAACCTCAGCTGCTGGAGAAGTCCTCCTATATCGAGTACGGTGGGCCTGCTACGACACCATGTGAGTTTACCACTAACCTTGGACTATTGAGGTACTGGGCTAGTAGAGTCACTCCGTGTCAAAACGGTCAGCAGTCATCAGGTCTCAGCCAACTACTCGGTCTCGGCACTATGCTCAATCGTCTCCAGAAGGATCCACTCCACAAGCTACTGGTCGGTACTCCAACTGTCACAAAGTCCCATGAAGAAGTATCTCAAAGGTATTCCATGTCATAGGGGTCTCAACGCAATAGAAGATTCGTCAAACAGACGCCTGGTCTGTGAGTTATTAGCCTTTTAGTCCCGGGGGCCCAGTTTGATTCGTGCTCTATCGATCCTGACCATACCTCAACTATACCCAAAACTCCAGTAGGGTATACTCAAAAGGACCGTCTCTCTCCAAGAATTCCAGTCCCACTAACGGTTCATCAAACAAATGTCCGGTGCCAAAGATATGGCCAAAGGAGTGTAAGTACATCGTAGGGGGCCCGAGTCAGATAAGACCCGGTCGGACCGACCTAGCCCGAATCAATCTAGGCTAACCCGGTTTGGGTCGACCCGGCCCATTGGGCGGGCCAGCCCGTTGGGTTCAGCCCGGCCCACTGGGCCCAACCGAGTAGGTTGTGAGAGGCTACAGAGAGCCGTGAGGGCGTAGACTGGTTGTGAGGGTGCGGACCGACCCCCGGTCGGTGTGAGGGAGGTTCGAGTTAGAGGGATCCGCGTGGATGGCTTGGCCCGAAGGGAGCCGTAGGGCATTTAGACTCGAGTTGTGGGGCTGGTTCGGCTCGGAGGGCCGCGGGGGCACGACTTGGGGCGGCTCAGCCCGTTGGCTGGGGTGGCGCGACTGAGGTCGGTTCATCCAGCAGGTTGCGTGACTAGGGACGGTTTGTCCAGGAGGCCGGAGTGGCTGGGGTGGCTAGGACGATGAATGGTGCGGCCCGAGCGACTCGGCCAGGAGGCCGGGGTGGCCGGGGTGCGACACGGACGGGGCACAATGTGGTTCGGGGTGCATCATGGCTCAGGGCCGGCTCAGCCGGCATTGGTGCAGGTCCAGTTTGGACGGGAGGTCGGAGCGCCACGGGGGTGGCGTGGGTCACGAAGGCCAAGGGTGGCGGCGTCGTTGCCTTCATTTCCTTCGTCACCTTCCTCATTTTCGAAGAACATCGCAAAACAACACAAGAGTTGTGAAGAGGATGAGCCATGTTAGTTTGGACCGCACTCTCCACCTTAGAGCGGTAGAAAGAGGTTCACAAGAATAAAGCATATCAAACCCTCTTTTAAAGATTCTTCCCATCCCGCAAAAGAAAAAGAAGGGGGGTTTACTTGTGAAGTGATAATCATACAACATTAAACCCCTACCTTGTTTGCTGTTGGTTGAAATTGGTGCGAGAAGGCAGATGTCGATTCATTGTATACTAACATTTCCTAAGTCAAAGGAAGTTTTGGGGAATAAGATCAAAGTCAAGGGCATTCTTTGTAGTCGAAGGTGTTCCTCATCAGCGTTCTTCGCCGGTGGAGCATTCTTCGTCGGTGTAGCATTCTTCGTTGGGAGATATCTTCCAAGTTCCTCCTCTCCAAAAATTCAACCCAAATTGATAAGGTAACCCAAGATAATAGATTATAATATTTATTAATTCATTGGTATAATATTCAAAATGGTTTAATTGATTAAGGGGTAGTTGGAACAATTAATATGGTGCGTTGGCACAATTAAATATAAGAGGAGTTGAAGAGGCTCTCCCCACATTTATTAGGGAGTTGAGGGTTTCTCCCAATTAAAGGGGGGGTTTCAAGGGGGTTTAATCCAGGGTGGTCCCCACCACCATAACCTCTCATGGGAGGTTATGGTTCGGGTGTTCCCCACTTCCAACTTCCACAAGGAGGTTTAGTTCTGGTTAACCCCACCTCTCAACACCTACATGGGTGTTGCAAATAAAAATTAAAATATCACACACTTTTATTTTTATTTTATTCTTACATGAAAAACCCAAAAAATATCTTTCACTCTCGACCCACTACCATTGAGATGAAAGTCTCCTTAAGAGAATACTGGTGCTGTGAGTTCAACGGTGCCATCAAATTTCAATTCCGAGCACCGTTTCAAAAGTTAGAAACACCCGCTCATACATTTACTGAACGTACCTGAACTAAAATTCAAAAATTCATTCCGGGAACTCCGGGCCTCTGAATCAAGCACCGTAAATTTTCGCAGACTTGTAAAATTACCATTTATTAAAAAATATTTACATGGAAATTCCTAGTCTTTACAGATGGGGAGATTAGGGTAGTCACATCCGAGCCCCCTGGGATGGGTCGTGACAAAGTGGTATTAGAGGGTAGTCAGTTATAGAATAAGGATTAAGAGTCTACTTTTAATGAGGAAATGGTGTAAAGTGTATTGACTTCGGTTTTTAGTATAGGAAGTCCAGTGTTGGTGCAGTGACCAGCATATCCATACACTAGGACCCTGAATTCCATTTTCAGACTCGATACATGAAAACACCGGTTTATAGTGTTTTGAAATGTTTTTTTGATCTCTCTTGAGTCATCCCATCAAATATAACTTATTAAAAATGGAACATAATTTTCTTATAGGATTCCTCCACAAAAAAATCCAGCTAGGATTTCAGTTAGAGATCGTGAAAATGGCCCACCTAGCGATGACACATCGGTACCGGGATAAATCACAGTGATGGCACCATCTGGTGGTGTAACAGCAACACCACCACCCGTTGAGCAGAAGATGCTACCAGTGGATCATGCATTACAACTGAGCATGTTTCATGAGTTCTAGATATAGAGGCCTATGAGGTTTTAAGGCAAGACGGACCCCCAGGAAGCAGAGGACTGGCTTGAGGCAGTTTCGTGGGTCTTCTGCTTAGTAGAGACACCCGCCGAGTAGATGGTGATCTTGGATGCTATCCTTTTTTAGGGATCAGTAGGACTATGGTGGATCTTGATGATGCAGGTGAATGAGGAGACCACCCTCAATTAGAAGAACTTTGAGACCCTTTTTAGGGAAGAGTTCATGCCAGCGACACTATGCTCTATGCATGTTCAAGAGATGCTTCATCTGTAGCAGGGCATATAGACTATGGCTCAGTACTCGATGGGATTTGATGACCTCTCTCAATACTACACAGAAATGGTATGAAACTCTTACATCAGGGCTCGAACCATTGAGCATAGGCTCAGACAAGAGATTAGATATTCAATAGTTTCTCTCAGCATCCTGATGCTGGTTGGGGTGCTAGAGAGATATTTGATAATTGAGAGCTTACTTGAAGAGAAGGCACCAACAGTTAGAGCCCCTACTGGAAGACATGCAGCAGAGTCATCTATAGCTAGCATTAGGTAGATGACACATAATCCCAATTATGCTAGACCCTATGGAGGGTGACCCCAGAATGCACGGTCAGAGGTGTGAGGCTCGATAGGCCGAGGGAGCCACTAACGAGGCATGATATGTTTTTCCTATGATGGACAGTATCACAGAGGTCATGGCTGTACAAATCCCCATGTGGATGATTGACAGAGGGTGGAGGGGCCACCAAGGTAGCGGTAGTGGTAGGAGCATGATCGTCAGCCATGAGGTGGACAAGGCAGGGGAGAAGGATGTGCAACGAGAGTTGGTTGGGGTCACCAGGCACTACCACCACCACCCCCAGGCAGTCCACCATGAGCTCAGGGAGTAGGTGGATAGGGATAGGCTCAAATACAGGTAGTAGAGGCCCAAGATCCTAATGTCCCTGAGATGATATGAGGTAGAATATGTATCTTCTATACTTTAGTAGCAGTGCCTATCGACACAGGTGCTAGTGATTCTTTACTTGCCTCAAACTTAGTTTGGGACTCTGATATTCTGAATGAGCTTTTAGATAAACCTTTGCTTTTAGATACTCTTACGGGAGGGGATTCAACGGTCACACACTAGTTTTGATAGTGTGATCTTACCCTCGGAGGAGAGAGTTTCATATGGGATCTTCTAGTAGCGACATTGAAGCCCTATGATTTCATTCTATGCATGGACTGGCTTTTAGCAGTTCACACATAGATTGACTACATGAGACATACAATGTGATGTACGCGCAGAGATGGAGGCCAATTTTCCTTTTTTGGCGAGAAGGAAAACAGAGCAGCATAAGATAGAATTGTGCTCAGGAGGGTGCAACCGATTACATATTATCTATCCTGCATGACCTTTGACATAGTGGATGAGGTGAGTCCATGGTTTCTAGCGGTGGTGGATGAGTATGAGGATGTCTTTCTAGGAGATGTCCCAGGACTAACTCTTCGTAGATAGGTAGGCTTCCGCATTGACTTGTACCCAGGAACAACACCGAAATCTAAAACAGCATATCAGATGGCCCCTGTGGAGCTTTGGGAGATGAGGTTACAGTTGGAAGAATTATAGAGGAAGGGATTCGTAAGGACCATTTATTCTCCATGGGCATCCCCGGGGTTGTTTTCTAAAAAGGAAGACAGAATTTTGAGGCTATGCATGGACTTCTGATTCCTAAACCAGGTGAACATGAGGAACAAGTATCCTATGATGTGGATTGATGATCTATTTGAATAGTTGATAGGAGCGAAGTGGTTCTTGAAGATATACCTCAGATCAAAATATCATCAGCTTAGGGTACGAGACGAGGACTTACCAAAGATAGCCTTCAGATGTCGATATGGCCATTACGAGTTCTTGGTGATGCATTTTGGCATAAAAAACACTCCATCAATGTTCATGGGTCTCATAAACAGGATCTTTCATCCATACCTCAATCGCTTTGTGGTGGTCTTCATCGATGACATATTGGTGTACTCAGCATCTGAGGAAGAGCATGAAATACACTTGAGGATAGTTTTGGACACAATATGAGAGAACCAGTTATATAGGAAGCTCTCAAAGTGTGAGTTCTAGATACGGAAGGTCCAATTATTCGGACACATCATCTCAAAGGATAGAGTTGTAGTGGATCCAGTGAAGATCGAGGTAGTACTTTCTTGGGAGACACCGAGGAGTGTTACTGAGGTGCAGAGCTTCCTTGGATAATTAGGCTACTATCAGAGGTTAATGCCCACTTTATCTAGAGTAGTGGAACCTATGAATTCCTTGACGAAGAAGGGGAAACCCTTACTATGGTTAGAGACATTCCATAAGGGATTTCAACAGATGAGGAAGAGCTTGACCAACACTCCCATCCTAAGGTTGCCGAAGGAGGGATCTAGCTACATGGTTTACTGTGATGCATCAGGGACTAGGATTGGTTGTGTCCTTATGCAAGGTGATGTAGTGATGGATTATGCCTTACGACATCTGAGGCCTCATGAGCAGAATTATGAGACTCACAACTTGGAGTTGAAAGCAGTAGTCTTCGAACTAAATATGCCGAGACACTACTTGATGGGAGAGCAGATCATTGTTTACTCAGACCAAAATTGTCTCAGATATATATTCACACAGAAAGATCTGAATCTAATACAACTTCATTGGTTAGAGTTCCTCCTGGACTATGACTTTGAGATATTCTATAATCTTGGGAAGGGGAATATTATGGCAGATGCACTTAGCTAGAGATCAAGTTCGCAGAAACTGAACAAGGCTTCAGAGAAGTTATCCTCACTTTAGATATCCAATGTGGATAGAGATGAGACAGTATACCTCCAGTCGATGGTAGTTTCCCCTCCACTCCTTCAGTGAGTCAGGGAGGCGCAACTTAGAGACAACAGTTGTGAGAATACACATGATCATATATCATAAGTCCATGCACCTGACTAATATTCTGAAGGTGGGAAGCATGCTATTCTTTTCAGAAGACATACCGTTGTACCAGTGGCATAACAAGAGGAGGTGCTGAGGGAGTTCCATACACCCCCCTTGGCAGTACATTCAGGTGTGATGAAGATGTATCAGGACCTCCGACATCAGTACTAGGTTCCAAGGATGACGAAAACTATGGCATAGTTTGTTTCTAGATGCCTCACTTGCCAGCAAGTGAAGGCCGAGCACTAGGTACCCACATGATAGACCCAACCCCTTGAGATACCATAGCAGAAGTGGGAAGGGATATCAATGGACTTCGTGATGGGGTTACCACGTACGTCCAAAGGGAATGATACTATCTCTTAGATCGTGGACCGAATCACCAAGTTGGCCCACTTATTTGATATTCTAGAGAAGGGTTTGGTAGAGATATTGTGACATCTCTACATTCAAAAGATCGTACTACTTCACGGGGAAACTTTGATGATAGTCTCAAACCATGACACACAATTCACATGTTAGTTGTGGAAAGGATTTTAGGAGGCTTTCGAGACTCAGCTTACCTTGTGCATAGATTTTCACCTGCATATAGATGGTCAGAGTAAGTGGACCATCCAAACCATGGAGGAAATGCTTCATCCATGTGTCCTAGATTTTGGTTGTAGTTGGGAGGAACACCTACCCTTGGTGGAGTTCGTGTAAAATAACAACTGTCACTCCACCATTGGTATGGACCCTTTAGAGGCATTGTGTGGATGACCGTGCAGATCGCCCTTGTGCTGGACGGATCTAGGAGAGCCAACACTCGTGGGCGTATAGATGGTATAGGATACCACTGAGAAGTTGCAGGTCATCCGATAGTGGATGAAGACTGCATAGATCCAACAAAAGTCCTATGTTGATAGGTGACGAAGACCACTAGAGTTCTAGGAGTGGGACCACATATTCTTGCGAGTCTCCCCTCGAAAGGTACTATATAGATTTGGCCAAGGTGGAAAACTCTCACTTTGGTTTATCACACCATTCTAGATACTTTAGATGATTGCAAAGGTTGAGTACTTCTTGGAACTGCCAAATTAGTTGCAGAGGGTGCACAATGTCTTCCACATATCCCACCTGAGAAGATACATTCAAGACCCATCTCAGGTTATCGACCATAGAGAGTTAGAGATTGATGATGAGGAGACTTTTGTGAAGTACCCAGTAGAGATAGAGGATCAACAGGAATGGATACTTTGTGAGTGGTTGATACCTATGGTGCACGTTCTGTGGAAGCATGGGAATTTCCAGGAGAGCACATGGAAGTGAGATACTCATATTCATTCCCAGTACCCCTATTTTTTTGTGTATCCTTGTTTGGATTTCAGGGAAATAAATTACCAAGGTGGATAGAATGTAAAGACGTGGAAAATTTTGTGTAATTTTTTAATTATTTGGGATTATTACAAGTTAGTGAAAATTGAAGGCATGTTATTCCGAGACCTGGTATGCCCTGATGGATTTTTTATGTTTTTTTAATGTACGTTTAGTAAACGCACGAGCGACAATATCTATATTTTGAAACATTGCCTGGATTAAAAATCCAAGGACACCATTGAATCCAGAGTGCTAGGATTTTCTTAAGGGAGGATTCACTTTGACCGCAGTAGGTCGGGAGAAAATGTTAGTTTTTGGACTTTTTAATGAAAAGTAATATACCATGTAATTGTTATTTTATTTTATTTTTCTCCAACGGATGAGTAGTGGTGGTGGGACTAGTGACTAGTCAAGCCCTTTAATGTCTTGACTCATCAACTACGTAACTCCATCACTGTGAATTAAAAGAGGTTCATTAATTCATTTAATGAACCTCATGAATTCCTCAATGTGTTACTCACATTTCCCCCTCCTATTTAAATGGAGCTTGAGGTGGGATTTTTACATGGCTTCTTCATGCATGGAAACTCTGGTAGAGTTTTGTGGCGACATCCTATAACAGAGGATGAAGGATTGGGTGGTAACGATCTGGGATCGACGAATGTCGATGACTCCATACAACGTGGACACTCCTCCCGCCGCGACCGTGCCACGTCCAGCGAATCTTGAGGTAGGGGGTTTATGTTTGGTCTTGGTTTAACATTTTTTAAATGATTTTATTTAATATTTAATGTTAGATAAATATTCTTTCACTAGTTATCATGTTAACGTGGAGGGCGTGGGCTGAACGAATAAGGCCCATACCCTCCGTTTCTTTGTTCATGTTCCATTCTTCGGGGATGGATTTCCACAATATTGATGGCAATGCGAGATAGAGGGTCACACTATGAAATCATAAGTCCAATAGGATTGTAGGATCAGACTACACCAAGAACAAACCACTGGAGTACGTCCGGTGGCCTAAAGAAAGAACTGCCAACATGCCATGCCAGCGGTAGACGGAGGAGGCCAACAAAAATAGGCTACAGGAGGTGGAAAGGCGGCACACCATCATTCCCCGCAGTGGACAGAGGGGGCCAGACCAAGTTGGCCACATGGGAGAAGGGTTGCACTTGCAGGCACCACCGGCTCCAGTAGCCGTGACCTGCGGGCCACGGTAGGAGAAGGCAGTGCGGCACATCACCACGCCACGTCGATTGGAGACTGGTCGACCCTCTGGCCAACCGTTGCATGTGGTGGGGTAGTGCCCCACTAGCAGGATGAAATATCCCCACATCTTCAGGGGTAGTAGGAGACGCGGTTTTCCCTCAGGCAGACTGGGTCGGACATGGGCCGACCGAACGAGCCAGACCCAAGGCCATACAGCACGGGTGGGCTGAGCCGCACCCGGTAGGCCGGGTCATCCACGGTCTAGGCCCGCAAACCAGTCGGGCGAACCCCAACAGGCTGGACCCAGTGAACTAGGCCGACCCTTAACAGGTCAGACCTAGGAGGGGTCATGTAGACCTCAAGACCCATTGTGTCGGGCTGACCTAACATAGTCGGACCAGGCCCAGACCCAACCGACCCCTGAATAAATAAACACCCATAACTGACAAACCATGTGTCTATTTAACATACCGTTATTGGCATTGGGACCCATTTGGGGAGGCGGTCCCTTTGGAATATTCTAGTTGGATTGAATGTGCCAATCCTGACCGAGGTGTGATCACCCCCATTTCACTGAAAGGGGTGTAACTAATAGAACACATGTCCGATAGACGCAACATATATATCTTAAGGACCCTTGTGACAAGGCGGGGTTTTAAGATACTCTATGTGAGTTTTGATGGAGTTTGACGTGCGACTTGGGTTAGATCAGATTTTAAACCAACTGGTATTTTTTACAAAATTTCCCATATCTAACAGATCGGGCATCTGATTGACACACCCTCTACCATGTTGGGACCCCTATGAAAATTTGGTCAATTTGGTATGCTTTTTTGCAGGACTTCGTGCTGGTTGAAATCTGACGGATGGCTTGAGGAGCAGAATCTTCCAGAGATCAGGCATGCTACGTGCGGGAATCCACTGGCTAGTTGTGACCTGAAGAAGAAGAGAGACCAATATAGGCCAGTATAAAAAACTTCAGAGTGGGATGATCTAGTTATATGACTAATCATCTCTACCTCTAATACCAATCTCTATGGTAATGCCTTCCTTATTCGGGAAAAGTATTTAGGTTCTAGTCACCAACCCCTGGCCTATGGAAGGAGGGCTTGGGGTAGTCATGTCTGGGTCTCGTGGGACGATTGTGACAATATTATTTATCCTCTTTCATTTTTACCTTTATCTAAAATGTTATTATGCCAAAATTTTGTAAGGGATTTATCTCATATCTTTTTATTAATGCACCCCTTTTTATGTTTTGATTATTAATTTCAGTTTTATTATGTTGGTACATATTCCTACATATCCCAATTAATTATAAATTTTAAGTATAAATGATGAGAGTCCCATATCTAACTATCATTATGTCTCACACGATCTTTTTATGTTCACCCATTACGATGCCGAAAAATAATTAGGATTCATTTCTTTATTCATTAACTTATACCTTTTATTTAAAATTCCTAAGTTTAGGATTTGTTTCTACATGTACCTATTACTTCCCATTTTTTGAATATTTTATGAGATATCAATTTATCTCTCATCTACCCATCTTTATGAATCTCTATGTGACATCGTTATGCTACCGAAATATCACAATGATTTTCCATGCCAAACCAATTGGGTAGTGAATACTATAACCATTTCATATCAAGGATGTTCACATTTATGCACATATACATTTTATTGGGGACATACATGTATTTATTCCACACTCTTTTATCATGGAATAAATTATCATGATGAATTAATCCATGTGGCACGATCTATGTGGAACACTTAAGCATGATAATTAAATGATTATGACGAGCGTTCCCACATAGTGGTTCAATGCATTGGTTAATGTTTAGTATGATGATATGTCATATATGGATATGGAAGGAACCTGATTGCTTTATTATAAAATTTTCCCCATTAAGTCTTATAAATTTAACGTCGACCAATGATAACGATTCATTATTTTTTGTTGTTTCCACATTTCCAATGTTATGATTACTATGGTATATCTTTCCTTATTATTCATGATCCATTTATTCCACATTTATTTTTCTGATTTTATAACATATATTATGATATTCATGTTATGACTTCTTTATTCTCTTATTTATCTTTATATCTCACTAGTTTCTTATGATTTCTATAGGATATCACATGAATTTTTAAAAAGACATGGAATTTTATAAGCATGTTAAGGAAGTTTTCAATCATGCTGTTGTATTTCATGTTCAAGATTTTATTCCAAGTTATTAATTCCAAAAGAAACTAGTATTATTGATATCTAGGGTTTTACTGAGTATAATTTTTGGTAATAAATCTAGAATTAATGTGTAATAAAGAGTAGTGTTATAATATGGGACTTATATCTCCCTCCAATGAATTGGGTAAATATTGAAATCTAATGAGATAAATAGGACTAGAATGGGGATTGAACCTAGTTCAATAAGGGAATTATTCAACTATGATATTATTGGGAATGAACCCCAAATACTATGATGGTTTGTAAAGGGAAACCATTCCACAAGTATAACCTTAGTAGTAATCCTTGAATACTAAGGAAATGATAATATATGCTTCTGTGTATTTCGAAAAACTATAATATTATTATGTTCTACTA
This sequence comes from Viscum album, assembly GCA_963277665.1. Lineage (NCBI taxonomy): Eukaryota > Viridiplantae > Streptophyta > Magnoliopsida > Santalales > Viscaceae > Viscum > Viscum album. Next base: position 450,125,302 of record OY728127.1, read on the forward strand.
GAAAATGATCTTTTATTTCATTATGATTCATATCTTATGAATTGATAATATTTGTTCCATGTCTCATGTTTAGGATATATGATATGAATGGTAAAGGTTTCATATGTTATTATCAAGTTCTCATGCCCTAATTCTCGTGTTATATTGATATATCCCTTTTTACCCTTAATAAGAATCTTATCTTACCAATTATTTTGTTTTCCCTAGGTTGTGAAGAAACGTATAATGCTTGATACATCTAATAAGGGATATATCAATGAATAATATAGTGTAAGATTCTATAGTTCACCTATTAACTAGTTGTCTATGTATCTATGTTTGGATGGGTACTAGACCAATACGATTCTGGTGTGTAGAATTATGTTAGGTAATTCGTATTCATTTATTAATATTAAATATATATTTATAAAAAATGTGGTCTGATATACTAACTCCATGAAAAAATAAATACATTACCTCTAATTTCACTCCACATATCATTATTCCAATGCTCATTAGTGTCATATTCTCAACCACCCCAGAGTGTCTCCTCTATATACCATATATTTCAAATCATTTTAAGGTATAACTCCCTATTATTATTATATATCCCTATTTATATACATATATCCCCCCAATTGAAACACAATGAATCAAAATAATCATTATCTTATATTCTATATCCATGGTCTTTTTATGGTGTATCATGTATAATGTTGAAACTCTTCCAAGGTACGAACTATCACTTTCACTGTTGGATAAACCCTTCTCTCTTTATTCTTAATCCACTTCCTTAATATATATAATATTTAATAAGGATGAGATATACTATGGTAGGTATTTTCAGCCTCTATTTGTATAATATTTTCTTCAAAGGCATGTAATAAAATAAGATACACTCCTTGATAATATCACAATTTATGTGGTTATCCAATATTTTCTCCCCATTTTTTTGGTCAATTGTGTAAAATTTTCCTTGTTTTAAAGGAAATGATCCCAATCAATCACCCTCACAGTCCTGATGTATTTCAACCATGAAAAAGAGATAACTCATTACACTCATTTCAAAATATTTCAACCCCAATTGAATATTAAAACATTACAAGGATAAATATGTAATATAGAAAATGGTCCCCAAAAGGTTTTTTGTGAACTCAATTAATACCACTCATCTAATAAAAGGGGTCTCCCACATTTCTATATGTTATAAAATTGGATAATCATACCCCACATGTGATCATTCATCAAACTATCACAATAATTTGACATATGAATTTCAATAATTCGAGGACTAAAAATAGTCCTAGATATTATCCCAATCCTATCGGGATTTTTCATAATGTTCTATAAACATAGAGTATGAATATATGATCATTTATTATAATGGAATAGTTTGAGTTATTCAAAACAACCTTAAAAAATAGAGAACATGAGAATGCATGTAATTTCAAAATAAAAAAATGACTCTACAATTTGAATCAAATATGTTTGTTTCTCCAATAATATCTATTTAACATTATTTCAAAGAAAATTCAAAAACTTATTTAATAAATAAATAAATCCCATTTTGGATACACACACACATTTACGTTTGATAAAATATTATGAAAACCTTATTTGTAAATCAATCATTTCACTATTAAAATGTTATTTTAAAAACTTAATTTTCAACACATATTATTTTAAAATACAAATTAAAAATAATTTATATCAAATAAAATCATTTATTAAAGGGTAATTAAAATTTTCCCATAAAATCCCAACTTGATGAAAGACTCAGACAACCTTTAGAAACAATAAAATAGGTCATTATCATTCATTTTACTAGGTAAGCACTAAGGAAACCATTTGGAAGTTATATAAAAACATTTGGATAATATTAAGAAATTTAAAGGTAATCCAATTTCATAAGGTCACTAATAATACACTGTCATATTGATTATAATCATAATAATCTGATAAAAATATAAAATTACCATGAATTAATCCTTCACATTACTAAAACACTAAAATACATAATGATTTAAAGATATCTATCTCGACAAACCATTCATATTTTATTTTAATCTCATAATAGATATCCTTGATACCAACATGTTCCTATCTCATTAAGATTCCTCTAAAATTCATAATCCAAATAATACATGAACTAATATCATAATAAGAATAGACATAAAAACTGATTTTGAACTATAAAAACACCAGTAACCTAACATATAGAGTGATATAGACTGCAGATTTCTCAAAGTACCCCTATGAACAAAATCAGTAATTTATTATTTTAATTCATCAATTAATAAAACTAAAAAAATAAAACTATAATATAAATCCACTGAGAAACATTCCAACACCAAAATAGAATGAAATGGTTTGAATTTATTAATATCGGGCCTCATACAGTCACCACTAATAAAAGACCCACACATTATGGTGATTTCCCCATGTTTTGGTAAAATCACAAACCAATATCCATAAATAAAATCATTAAAATTAGATTATAATTGATAAGAATTGGAAAAGTGAATGACGAGAAAAAAATATGTCCTTTAATAAATAAAACTAACTCATCCATTGAACCATTTATTGATATTGGAATGAATATATGATCAATATAAGGGGCCCTTATCCCATCCTTATATATGGAATGTACAATAAAAACTATATAGGGTTCTAAAATAAAAGTCTAAGATAACCAATAATTATCTATATAATATTATTGTCACAACCTGTCCCCCGGGGTCCATGCCATGACAACCCAAGCCCCCCTTCCATAGGCTAGGGCTGGAGACTAGAACCAAAAGGAATATCCAAAAAAGGGAAGGAATTGCCTTTAAAAATACACACACACACACAACCCATACTATAGAATGTAAAACTGGAACTAGGATAGTAAGAACAAGTATGTCACATGAGGAAACAACCACACAAGTAAAGGTGCAATAGAAAAGAAAAAAGGGTCCCGAATACAAACCCAAATGAAAAGGAAAGTACAATAAAATGAAGTAAAAACTCTAGAGGTCATCCACCATGGATTCTACCGAAAGGGTAGGTACAACTCACTATCAGATGTCGCTAAAGCGCACTGCATCTGTAGATCCACCGATAAGAACCACCTCACCTTGGATCTCCAAGATCCTAGTCAAAACTGTTCGTCATCTGCGTAATACATAATAGGTTCCAGGGAAACCCATTCAGGGGTGAGTATAAAAACACTTAGTAGGGACCTCGATACCATCTCGGGCCTCACAAAAATCCAAAAATGAAATCACAAAAGAATCCACAAAGTTTTGAGTCACTATATTCATCTCAACATAGGTATATCTTTAATTGTGGATATCAAAACCAAAAGTTTCAACTGTAAAGGCACTCATCCCTGATGATTCCATTATGCTAGATAGGTCACCTAGACCTATTCAGTATCTGATTCATGATGACTCATTGATAGTTGAGTCATGAAGCCTCACTGGGTATTTGAGTTACGAAGTCTCATAGGTCGTTGAGTCACATAGTCTCACAGGATATCTGAGTCATGATGTTTCGCTAATATCTAAGTCACGGAGTCTCGTTGAGTAGAAGATTCACCAATTCCCACTAATAGATGAGTCACCGAGTCTCTCTAGGTAGCTAAGTCATAATGTCTCGTAGATAGCTGAGTCACAGAGGCCCGCTGGGTAGATGAGTCACGAAGCCTCTCTGGGTCAATATCTATGTAATATGACTTAGAGGATTTCATAAGGACCATCCCGTCATGTGGGTCCTAACTCTATAGATAGTAGGTCAATCAGAGGTACAGTCTGGGAGATATGTCTCTTTTTTGTAAATATAGGATGATTGCATTTGGGCCCGATCTGACTAGTTCGGACCAACCCGACCAACCCGACCCTGGGTCCTATATGAGCTGATCCTATTTGTCTAGCCCATTGGGCCTCATTGGACCCAGCTGAGGTTGGCCATGGGTCTAGTTAAATTGGTCACACAGTGACCCGAATTTATCTAATCCGACCTGTACTGGTAGGACAGTCTCATTTTCTATCCCTGGCCGCTACGTAGTAAGACATTATCTCATGGCCCAGTTAGCTAAATTGGACTAACTAGAATGTTTAGGAGGGCTGCTCGACTGGCCCCTTCCACTAAATTGGACCAGATCAAAAGTTTAGCCGAGACACTCGGGTAGCCCGGTACGCTGGCCCGACTCGGCCTGGTGGGCCATTCAATTCATCCTAGCAGGATGGATGGTTTAGCCCGGCTCGATGGGCCGGGCGGTTGGGCCCGGACCAGCTCAGTCATTCTAGTTGAGGCGTGCGTGGATGGTCAGCCAGCCGCCCGCCTGTCTGCACGTGGCCGACAAGGAGTGTGCCACTCCTCCAATGAAGTACATGGCTCGTGCCATGTCTAATTAGCTACCACGACCGATGAACCGCAACCTCCTACACCGCAGTGTGTGCTGAGCACACTACCTCTGATAGCGCGATCGACGAGTGATGACTGCTTCATCCTCTTACGGTGCCAGTTGGTGCTGCCTCCCACCTGCGGCCGCTGCTACGCTGGTGGTGTCGCACTAGCGACACCTTCTGTGAGCCACCAGGTCCACTTTGGTGGTTTGATTTCAATTCTACCTACACCCTGAGGCCTCTTAGGTTGCCACCATCAATGCCATGGACTCATATTTACATGCCACCCTTTCGATTAAGTTCCCATGAAGAATGCACAAGAAGAGGGGCTTGGGCCTTATTCGTGTTAGCCTATTCTATCCTCTTTAGAAGTTTAAAAACACAGGGGAGGACTGGGATCATAGTTCCATCAACAATAACTAAATCATGGAAAGAAAAACCAAGAATGACATCGTACCACATGAAGGCACGATCTGCAGATCAACCTATTTGTGGGTTGATCCATGTTCGTTGGTTTAGAAATAAGAATGAGAAAATCAAAACAACATAAACCCTTAACTAGTTCAAGGATCTAATGCTGACAGGGGATTAATCTTGGAGCTGTCGTCGATCTTCACTCAGTTAGCATTCGTCACCATTTTTCGTCTCTCGATTCCTTTACACAGGTGTTCATCTATATCATTCATTATCAGAGAGAGAGAGAGAGAGAGAGAGAGAGAGAGAGAGAGGGTCCATGTTCATTTTATAAAATTCCACCAATTAATTTCTCCAACGTATTATTAAAAGAAAAAAAATTTCACTATTTTTTGTTGCGCTGTGACATCGTGTTGTTATGTGGGTTCATTTATGAAACATCATAGTTGTTATGCTTGCACAAAAATGAGCCATTATGAGTTTCATTTAATGTGCCTCATCCTCACACATAAGAACCATAGTCTTCTACTCAATGGGGATAAAAAAATACAATAAATTTTTATGTTATTTTATTATTTTCTGAAAAGTCATAAAATTAACTTTTCCATCTAACCCTTGTCGGTCAAAGTTAAGTCTTTTATAGGGGAATCCTAGCATTTAGAGTTAAACCAGGCCCTTGAATTTTCAATCCGAGCACCTTTTTAAAATTTAGAAAAACCCGCTCACACGTTTACTTATGTGAACTTAAATAAAGTTCAAAATTCTGTTCCGGGCTCCTCAGGCCTTGGAATCACATGTCATCAAAGCGTGTGGTCTTGAACTAATTCCATATAATTGAAAAAAATAATGGAAATTCTAGGACATTACAATTATGGTTATGCCTCACAAACATTAATATAATAATAAATTATCTACCAGTGGTAGAAGTAGTGGAACTTCACCACAAACCATCCCTTGAGGATTTTAGTGGGTTTCCAACATAGGTCAAATAGATACTAAATTGACCAAATAAATCCAATCTATAACACTTAATTGAATATTATATGCCTCAACTTATCTATGTGTATTACCATATGAATAAAATCACATTAAACCCTTCAAAAACATGAATTATAATATCCACCTCAATCAAAAACTAAATAATCATGGACACATAGTCATTCCACCACATAAAGTTTTATTCTTCCTAGGTCAACTGACACATAATAACATTGGGTGATACATGTGCTATTATTGGTGTGTAAATAAATCATCATTGGAATTGAGAATATTATGAACATGGTAGATTAAAAGGAAATATAATATAGAGACTGTTTTTTATTTCATTTTATTGGAATATTCATTATAATTATTCAAATAATGAAAATATAATAATTATAAAATTTTACTATGTTCTTATTAGGATGGAAAAGTATGTAAATGAAAAAATATATATACATATATATACAATAGTGAAATTAAATTGTGGTTAGGTATATAAGATGAGAAATATTTTATGGTGGATTTTGTGTTAGTTTACTGAAGATATTGAAATTAATAAGATTATATATATTTGGATCACGGAATATTTTTTATTTGATTTCAATGATGTTCAGAGGAGGATGGTTTGTTTATGATTATTGGATTTTTTTTCTTACCCCATGGGGGTTTGAAATGTTTTAGTTCAATAACTTTAAGGGGGGAGGGATTTTAAAATACCCAATTGGGCCATGTTAGTGTGTGTGTTCATTATGATTGGTACCCCCATATAATTTTGATTATTTTTTTATGTATTTATATATTTTCATATGATAATCATGTATTTTTTATTCTAATAGTCACTATCCAGCCATGACCTATGCCAATATTCAGTGAAATCCCTCACCTCTATTTTTTTGGTAGCTTACAACTTACCTCTTACATATCTTATCATGGTCATGTTGTATTCTCTAATGATGATAATGATATGGTATAGAGGGATTTTTAATATAATGATGATAATTTGTATGAGGATAAGGTGATGTGGACTCATAATGTTTTTTTAATGGTTAGAGTCCAAAAGATGATTATCATTATGAATTTTAGTGATTATGTTAGGGTGACTAGTTATGGGGGGTGATAATACCATCCATTGCATGATTTCATTTTAATCAATATTAATGTGGAGATGTTAACTATATAAAAGATAATAAATAATCTAAAAATAATTAGCTACACTATGTTCTGAATGAGATTATATATTAAATTCCTTGATACAAATGAATAGGATGAGGATTCTTGTATCACCAAAATCTGGTAGGAGATGGGCACATTTCATTAGAATAGGAATAATTTGATGATATGTTTATTAGATAGTCAAGAAAAAGAAAAATCATTGGAGTTTCTAACTCCATTACAATATGTAGATTTATTTTCCATATTTAGAAATATTTATCACTCTTGAAGTAATATATATTTCTAAAACATTTCACTCAATTTAATCATTTTGTGGTGAGATAAACATTATTGGGATTAGGCTATGCATTGCATCCATTGTTGAAAAAAATTCCACCACATCCAGTATTGATCATCAAAACATTTTTTCATTATATAAAAAACAAATCAGAATACCTAATATTGATTTTTGATTCATTATTGAGGAATTTAAGGACATGTGATGTTCTATTTATTGTTGTTTAGGATTTAAAATATGAACTTAAAATTCTGTAAAATAATATGATAAAAATTTATTTATTAAACATGAAAATATAAAAAAGTTCCTGAGAGTTTAAGAATAGAATAGATATTTCGAGGTATTTTTTTGTAAGTATTAAAAAAACAACCTATAAAAGGAGATTATACAAGAAAATTCATTAATATAATGAAAATAATTCCATGTTTATCAATTAAAATTCCTTTTAAATAATGATTATAATATGTCTTTATTAAATATATATTAAGTATTTCTAATTTAGATTAATCTATAACATATGGAATATTAATATAACTCTTTAGAAAGTGAAAGGGTTTTCCACATTATTATGATGCTTATAGATATAAAAAGGATAAAAAATATATGATGAGAAGCATTTATTTTATGTGTTTCATTTTATGAAAATTATAAATTCAAGAAGATCATGAAATGATAGTGTATCAATAATACTTAAAAAAATAATGTCAAATGTGATAATATTTTCTATAAATAATAGATAGTAGTTTCACATGAATTTAAGAAGACTAGTGCATATATGATAGAGTTTAATGGATGAACTATTTATCATCCCAAGATTCTTACATATGTGTGAAAGGCTCTCATTGATAAAGAATTAAAATATAAGTTTGATTTATAAATAAAGTTGGATAACATTTGATTTAGGATTTAATAATATATTTGTTGAATATTAAGGGTAAAGGATCACTCATTGAGGGATTTCAATCCCACAAGAATATGAAACATTCAATTATGTATGTATTTTACAAAATCTTATTTTCATTTAGAAAGAGTTAATCCTTAGGATATCATCTATTTTTTCCTTTATTTTCAATATAATTATAAGAACATATCCTATGAAATTATATATCCAATGAAATTTCAATCACCTCAATTAAATTTATCCCTAAAATTCTTTTTTATCTTTACAAAAAAAGTTTATGGGATATTTTTTCTACTAGATACCAATTATAGGTTTGCTGAATCTAAGTGGATTTCTAATGAAAAAGTAAAATTTTTCCAAAAAAATTTATCTCATAAATATTTTTATATATACATAGTCTATGGGTTTTAAATTTATTCATTTAATATATTTTACATTTTTAGAATACTCATAATTTATTAATTCAAAATTAGTAACAATTTAATATGTGATATGGTTTGGGGTCTTAAATTCAAAGGTTGGAGATCTTTAATTCATAATTTGAACATTTTTAGTGATTGTTTTTTTTGTTATTATACCTTTGATATTTGACCCTTCTATTCATGAATTCGACTTCATTAATTGAGTGGGAATAATATTTCAATTAAAAATGGGATTCTATGATAATTAGAGATTAAGTGTTCATAATATTTAAATATTTATTCATTAAAAATAAAAGAGAAGATGGTTTCACTTTATAGGTACACATTATACTCATTTTTTTGGTTGAATTCATTTCTTTTAAGATTTTTAGAAACATTATAACCTATAGATATAATTGAACCATCACCAGATATGGTCGAAAGAGATATGAACCTTTTTTAACCATTGATGTTTGTAATAAACCAAAAATGTTGAGACATAGATCCATTTATTGGGTACTATCGCATACACTCAAAATTTTAAAAATAATATAATGGGATGTTTTTTGATAACATTTAAAATTATCTCCCACACTTGATTTATTAGAATAAATTTGTTCAATTTTTATAATACAAGATATTCTAAATATAGTCTTTAATATCCCATATTAATTAATTTATAAATTATAGCTCCTTAATTCGATGATTTTATATAAAAGAATGAGTACTAGTAACCTATGCTTGTAAATAAGAAATTTCACATCTATAAGGACCTCAAAATATTGAATTTCTCACTCTTTAAGTGATATAAAGGGGATCATTTGTATCTTAGACTCATTACATTATCTTTTTGTTTCATTTATTATTTTTAGTAGAGGTTATAAGTTCATAAGGCAAAAAACTGTTGTAATCAGAGTCTATGATTATCTCCCAAATCATGGAGCATCAGGGGAAAAATAATTAAAATCTATTTGAAGAATGATATACCCCATTATATACCAAAAAATAACTTCTCTACATTATTTGATAAAACTTGAAAAAAAATACTTTTGTCAAGATTACTAATTTATATTTATCTTTTTTTATGAATTAGGGAGTGAAATTTCAAAATAACAAATATAGTAAACTATAAAAAACTTGATATAAGGAACAATGACAAAAATATAAATACTTTAAAGACAAATTAATTATTTTTTGGAAAAAGGTTTGATTTGAACATGAACCATGGATTAACCAACCCATCCCACCCCTACAGTGGTCATCACACCTTTAATGGGCCTAACCTAGGAGAATTAAATGATATATGTGTTTTTCAAGTGTTAATTATATAACAGTTATGCCACATGTTCGGGGTACCATTAATGGGATTTGATTATGGTGAGGCACAAATATGCTAGATTTACATTAAAAATTCTACAGGTTATAGTTTAATTATTAATTTGTAGATTCATTTTTATTCTACACTCAAATAGATATAATGGTTTTAGAAGAGAAAAATAATGATTATTTTATACTTTCTCCATATTTATATATAATTTTTTGTGAGAGTAAGTTCCTTAAACCCATATTTAGTAAAACATTTCAATTATAATACCCTTTATATTGGGAGTTATGCATCATTTTTTCTAACCAAAATAGTTTTATGACACATATGTACACTATTTAGATGGTAATTTCCTTGGATTACACGTCATATCAAATGATTATAGTATTTTACAGCTATAATGTGAACATTGAGATGGTATTTAAATAATTTTAAAACCCATACACAATTTTGTAGAAACATTATTTTAGTAGGACACATACAAGGTCTAATTATCAAGTGTTGGTATATCAGATGCATTGAAACTTATTCTCCTGAAATTTTCACTTGGTGATCTCATGAATAAAGATCATGATAAATGACACAACAATAGGAACACCACATATTATTAGTGTTATTATAACTTCCAATATATGATATTGTGAATCAGTATCTTGATTTGAGATCATTTTCAATGTGTATCATTTTTTACATTTTATAATGAAACATTGAATCCTTGATAGTTTATGTTTTTCATGAGTTATGTAAGGTCGAGTGCGTCATTGGTGGTATATCATTGATTGGAAAATAAATATAGGATTGATATAGTCCATATATTAGAAAAATAATCCTTTATCTATTTGACTAGGATGATACTAACTTAAAGAAATCCATATACATGGTAGAAGAAGTAATGATCATATACTATATTCAAATGAAGAAAAATAAATCATTAAGGGATACTGACATAAAAATGAATCCCTTTTAATAAAATATATTGATAAAAAATATTATATTACACATGTTGTGTTAGAAGGAGGATAGAACAAATATCACTTTTCCTAATCTTTTTAGGGTCCATTAAATATTTCTAGACACTGCTCATGTTACTTTATAAGGACTCACAACTATCTAGATAAAATAAAAAACGGCCACAATCATATTGTGAATATACTTTTCACCATTTTGAATGAACTTTAATTTAGGATGATGTAGAACCCACATGCATGGTCTGGTGAAAAATTGAGTCGTAATGATCTAAAGTAAATGAATTAAATTTAGCTATTAATGTTTTTAAAAAAGATAATAAAATTTAAATATCATCATATTGACATTTTTTTAAAGATAAGTTATTCATAGAATAATTTTTTCTCAAATGAATATTTAATATTAAAGTTTATGAAATGTATATTTGATGAAGATACTAATTTTAATAGATCTTATATTACTTCGATGCCTTTAAGAGTTTCATAAGATAGTTTATAACTATTTATTTAATTTATATAAAGTTAAATTTGTCATTGGTGTTATTTTTTGGCATATTTTCTAGGTTAAATTTAACAAGGAACAAAATATTATTTATGAAATTATTAACAAAGGAATAAAAACATTTTATCATCACATTATGAAGACATATAATTCACTTTAATCAATTGTATTTCACAAAATTTATATCACCATGAAATTTTATGAAATATATATTTTAAAATAAATTTAATTTCTTTAAAATATTGCATTACACACAACACTATGTTTTAATGGACCATGATATACAATTAATATTGTTATTTAAACATGACAAGTATAAAATAGAAATTAAATTTGGAATTAGGAATATGAATAACCAAATTTTTGAAATTAAGTACACATTTTTTATAAAAATAAAATATATTTATAAATATGTACATAATTTTTAGTAAAGTATTTATATTTTTCAAAAATACCTTTTCACAAAAGATGATTACTATTTATTATTTTGAACAAATAAAAAAATTAATTTCTGACCCATTTAGAAAAATTATTTGATAAATTAAGTTCATATTAGGAATCAACATGTAAATAATATCATGGTGAATTTTTGAATTTTTTTTGAAATAATTAATTTTTCATTGAATAGTGAAAAATACTGATTTTTATCAAAAACTGCCCTTTCATTTATGGAATTTAAAAATTTGGAACGTTTTTTTAAAATAATAGAAAAATTATTATAATTAATTTATTATTAGACCAAACTAGTTCATTTAAATAATATTAATGTTGAATTTTTATATTAAAACATTCCATACTTATGAAAGGTTTCTCTTCAAAAAACCATATTTTCATGGCGCCTGTGGATATAATTTTAAATTAAAATTTGACACACGTTTGAATGGAAATTTGAAATATGGATTAAATATTTTTAATGATAATAATTAATATTATTTAGTAATTTCAAATATTTTTTTGGTAAAAATAAAGAGTAAAAACAATAAAATGTAATCACTGTGATTATGGTTAAACCGAATTTATCAAGGGGTTAAACTAAAAATATATGAAAAAACATTACATAAAAACATTTCCAAATCCAACTTTCAAGACATATTTAGAAATTATATACACTATGGTTTGATGATGGTTCATGTTGAATCCTTTTTTCATGTTCAAAATATGGGTACACCTTCTTTTAAAAATTTCCAACTACATCTCCTTCCCAACTTATAAAAGGGCACCCCGATCATCTCTGATTAAAAAATCCGAATCCAATTGGTTCTAACTTGACCTAAATAAACCATTGATTGATATCCTCACCACATAATATAGGATTTATTTTTATTATTAAACCCTATTATTAAGGCTTTAGGTATAATCCTAAACTGGTTCTCCAAGGAAGAGGTAAATTCCTTAAAGATGTGATTTTTTTATTTCTTATTCCACCTCTTTAAAATATTATTCAAATTTTATTTTATAAAACTTTTATCTAAAATATTCTTAGATTTTATTACCTTAATGTAGTAAACAATATCCACATCCACTTTAATCAAATAGGATACAAAATTATTGATCATTTATAGGGCACACTACTTCCTCACAAACTGGTGTATTTTATATTACAACACCACATATATTGGATGGATATAATGATTGATTTAAAATATTTATATGATATTTATAAAGTAATTATACTTATATAATTATTATATCACTAATTACTTATTAATTCTCATTCATTGGGAGTATTACAATGTTTCTAATGTGTACAGTACACTACCCACCTTACAAAATGAAGTGATTCATTTATCACTTACAGTTTACATAGAAAGTAATATAGATAAATTTATTGATATTATGATATATATATGACATAATAATGACTCAATAAATGTGATATATTATTTACCTTATTTTCATTCCTTTCTTTGAGAAAATGGAAGCAACATTCACGCGTATGTTTATCCTACTTTCTTCATGAATGGTGTTATTAATTTTATATCTATAACTTTTATGGATTAATATAAATAGATATATAATGAATATATATGATATTTATGTCATGTTTCATGTTCTGGGGATCATTAATCTATTTTCAGTATAAATGAACCGGGAATACCAAATCAAAACATACATGAAAAACAAAGTAGTTATTACTTGAAACATGATTCAAACACAAAATTGTTAATAAAAGTTTAATAAAAATTTATATGTAAATTATATATGGTATGATATATATAATTAAATTTATATAATATATTTATAACAATTCTATAATTATTATAAATTAGGTTCAAATGTGTATGAAGGAATTTTAGAATTAAGGAAAGAGATTTGTAGTATCTCTTTTAATTATAGGAGATATATGCCATATTCACCACTTGTTTCTTTTGTATGGTATATATACTGAACCATTGAAATGTTTTTATCATTAACATAATTATTTTCATTATATTAAAAGTTTCATTTTATTTAATTATTTAAAGGTCTTATGATTCAAAATATTACCAAATCGGTAACAGATTCTCATCTTACTTTTATTTTCATGGGACATATTCCTTATACAAAACTTGTTTCTTTTATTTGGGGTATATATTTACCATGAATATATACTTTGATTATCATCATGAAAATTATTTATTATATATATATTTATCCATATAATATTATTTCATTCATTGTTCTGTCGATTTAAAAGATACCATACTAGTAATGGATTTATGTCAGAATCTCTTTGTTTTTCAAGATTGTTTATGAGTATGATTATAATGACGATATTTTGTGATATAGCACACAAGAAATTCATTAATTTTATTATATTAAAGTCATTTAATGAAAATAAAATCATTCAATTCAGTTTACTCTTTTTTAAATACCAATGAGTTGAAAATAATTCCTTAAAATAAAACTAACATTATTTCTATCTTCGGTTGAAAATATATTTTTGTCAATGATCATGATTTCAAAAATGTTTTAATCAAAGTATATAATGATCTCCAGTGACTGATTAAATACTTTTGTAAACTTTTTTAATTTTCATAAAAAAAGTAAATGTAATATTTTTTTAATGTGTTTGACATGAACAATATTTTACATTGTTATACCTAATAAATGTTTTAAGGCATACTTTAAAAGTTTAAAATATTATTTTAAATGATAAGGATTTCCACAATGCTTTTTTAACATTTATTTTATAATAAAATATATTTTTAAAGTGAAAATATTATTTTCCTTGGTAAATATATCATGTGATCATTCAAAATCATTTTCCATATTATATGGAATCCTTTGATGTTACTTATGCTATACTAGGGTTATGAAGAAAGGATAAAATCCTTATAATTTATCTATATGGTTTATGTTAATAATGATAATATGTTTATTACTCCTATTATTTTTTTCACGGGCTATGCTTTGATGAAATGATGAAATTTTTATGAACCTGGTTTCTTTTCCACGGTTATGCTATGATGAAATGTTTATAAAAAAATTATTTTCAAGTGTTTTAATATGATGAATCCTTTATTATTTTTTGTAATATAAATGAATGGTTTTATTATATGATGGAAGTTAAGTTATAATAATGGATTATGGTGATGTTATAATCACATATTGGTTGGAGCTATATCTCATTCTAATGTGTTTGGTAGATATTGATATCTCAAGAGATAAGGAATACCAGAACTAAATTTAGTAAGGGACTTTATACATTATGATAAACATTGGAGTGAAATTTTAATTTAATGATGGGTTAGGGAGTAGAACCATTATATTGTAATATTTGTTTCCATGATCCGTGACTATTAATGAAATTATTTTAATAATTTATTCATACCCAAAATTAATGAGTTATACCAATAATATTATTTCATGGATCATTATAATTATGATGGGGATGGAAAACTTTCATTAGTATATGAATAATTAAATGAAATGTTCATTAGATAGTCATGAAAAAAACAAAATAATGTTTCAAACACCAAGTGAATACAGAGATTTATTATCCATGTGCATCAATATTTCTCACCGATAAAAGAATATATAATTATAAAAAATGTCACTAAATTTGATCAAATGGTGGTAAGAGATTACTCATTGGGATTTGGTAGTGAATTCTATCCATTTTTGAAGAAAATTCCCCCATGTTAATTATTGATCATAAAATAAATATTTAATTATATAAAAACCTTTATAATATATTATATTTATTTTATAATCACCATCGAAGAATTTTAGAACATGTGAAGTTCTATTTTTTATTTTTTATGATATAAAATATGAATTTTAGAGGTTGTAAAATAATATGATAAAAATGGATTTATTAGCTATTAGAATATAATAATGTTCCTAAGAGTGTATTAATATCATAGATATTGGAAGGTATTATTTTGGGATTATACAAAAATATACCTTGAAAAAGATATTATATAATATATTTCATCAATATAATAAATAAAATTATATGTTTATCATTTAAATTTCCTTTTGAAGAATGATGATAATAAGTAATTTTTAATTGTTGATTATATATTTCTAAAAGAAATTAATCTATAGTCTATGTAAGATTTAGATCACTCTACAAGAAGTGAAAGGGTTGTCTAGATTATGAAGGAGCTTATAGATATGAGAAGGACAACAAATCTAGAATAAGTATCATAGATTTTATGGGTTAAATTTTATAAAAAAGTTAATTACATGAAGAACATGACATGATAGTGTATCAATAGTACTTGAAAAAAATAGTCAAATGGTATAAAATGTTTTATAAAGAATAAATACTAGTTTCACATGAATTTAAGAAGACTAGTGCATATGAGATTGACATTAAAGTTTGAAATTTTTGTAATCCCAATATTCTTATGTAAGTGTGAAAATATAAAATTGATAAATAATTATTATATATGTTTGATTTTTAAATGATGATGGAAAAATTTATTCTAGGATTTAATATTATTTTTATTGAATATTAATAGTAAGGATCACTCATTGAGGGTTTTGGAGACCAAGTGAATATGAAACTATAAATTATGCATGGATTTTACAACATTAATTTTTTTCATGTTGAAATATTTCATTTACAGTATACCATTTATGTTTTCACTTATTTTACATATAATTATAATAATTTATCTTATTAAGTTTTATATAACATTAAATATAGATCACCTTAATTAAAATTATCACTCAAATTATTTTTTATTTTTAATATATAAGTTAGTGATATATTTTTCTACTAGATACCCATTATACTTATGGTTAATCTATGTGGATTTATAATGAATAAAACTATGTATAATTTTTTTATTTAATCAATACTCGTATATAAACATATTTTATGAGTTTTCAATTTATTATATTAAGATATTTTACATTTTTGGGTACTTTTATTTTATTTAATCAAAATTAATAACCATTTAATATGAGATATGGTTTGTAGATATTAGTTTAAAAGGTTGGAGATCCTGAATTCAATTATTGAAAATGGTTAGTGATTGTTTTTTATTATTATAACTTTGAGATTTAACCTATATAATCATGCACCTTACATTATTAATTAAGTGGGAATAATATTATGATTAAAACTTGTATTATAATAAAATTTGGGAATATTTTTTCATCATGGTTAAATATTTATTCAAAAAAAATAATAGAGAATATGATTTCACTTTCTAGGTACACATTATTTATTTTTTTGGTTTACTTCATTCATTTTAGAATTTTTAGATACAATATAACCTCTATATATAATTGAACCGTCAAAATTGGTTGTCAAAAAATTGATGAAACATTTTTATCCATTGATTATAGTTATAAACATAAGAAGTTGAGACATAGATCCATTTATAAGGTAATATCACATAAATTTATTTTTTGGAAAAAATATAATGTGAATTGTTTTTATAATATTTACTATTATATCCCACAATTGATTAAGTAGAATAAATTTGATAAATTTTTATAATACTTGATCTATTATATATAGTATTTTATATCCAATATGCGTTGACGTATAACTTATAACTCCTTAATTCAATTTTTTTATATAATATAATGAGAACAAGTATATTGGGTTGTAAAATAAGAAGTTTCTAATATATAAGGCCCTCAAAATAATAAATTTCTGACTATGGAATTGTTAAGAAGAGTTTTATTTGTATCCTAAACTCATTGAATTATGTTTTTGTTTCATTATGTATTTTTAGCAGAATTTATAAATTTTGATGAGATGGAGTTGTTGTAATCAGAGTCTGATTATCTCTAAAATAATTGGGCATAAATAGATAAAGAATTAAAAGCCACTTGAATTAAGATATCCCCCACTCTATACCCTATACTAACTACTCTTCATGTTTTGGTGATTTTTTAATACAAATAATGTTAATCTTACTGATTTATGTCTTAAATTTTTATGAACTAGGGAAGGATAATTTCACAATAGATAATGGGCAAACTATCATTAACTAGAAATAAGGAAAAATGACATAAATAAAAACACTTAAAGATTAATTAAATATTTTATGTGGGAAAACATTTATTTAGACATGAATAATTGATTCACCTTACACCTACAAAATTCATGACGAATTTAATACACCTAACATAGTGAAATTTTTTGTT
Source organism: Viscum album (assembly GCA_963277665.1). Classification (NCBI taxonomy): domain Eukaryota; kingdom Viridiplantae; phylum Streptophyta; class Magnoliopsida; order Santalales; family Viscaceae; genus Viscum; species Viscum album. The sequence goes on from OY728127.1 coordinate 450,143,207, forward strand.
ATATTTTTTTGGTGTTTATTATAAAAGAGTTATATCACATGTTTAGGGTAGCATTCATGACATTACACTTGGGTGAGAAAATGATATTGTAGATTTGAAATCAAAATTTTACAAGTTATATATTATTTATTAATCTATATATTCATATTTATTTTATAATAAAATAGATATAATGGTTTTAGTAGAGAAAAATAATGATTTTTTATACACTTCCGGACTTTATCTATATTTTTTAGTGATAGTGAGTTCCCTATACCAAGATAGAGTAATAATTTTCTATTATAATATAATTTATATTGGGAGGTATGCATTATTTTTTGATACTAAAATAATTTTATGACATATATGTGCAATATTTAAACATAAATTTCCTTGGATTACATGTCATATAAAATTTGTATAGTAGTATCCAGATATTACAGTAACATTGAAATGGTATGTAAATATTTTAAGAAAAATATACCATGGTCTAGATACATAATTTTAGTAGGACCCAGACAAAGCCTAGCTATCTTGTGTTGGGGTATCAAAATCATTAACACTTCTTTTCAAGAAATTTTCACTTAGTGATCTCAAGAAAAAATATCATGAAAAATTAAACATAATAGGAACAACAAATATTATTAGTGTTATGAAAAGTTATTATATATGATCATGTGTATTAGTCTCTTTATTTGATATCATTTTCAATGTATAATAATTTATTACATAATTTAATTAAATGATGTAAGCATGATAATTTTTGTTTTTCATGAGGTAGGTAGGTTCAGTTGCATCATTGGTGGTATATCACTGGTTAAATGGCCAAGAGATTATTTATAACATCCATATATTGAAAAAATAAATATTTATCCATTTTTATAGGATGGTAGTTCCTTGAATAAACCTATGTCTTTGGTAGATGAAGGAATTTTCATCTAATATATTCAAATAAAGATAAATAAACCATTAAGGGAAAGGTACAAAAACAATAAACCCTTTTTATATGATATATTGAGAGAAAAATATTATATTACATGGGATGCATTAGAAGGAGGCTAGAAAAAATATTAATTACCATATTATAATTAGGGTCCATGATATATTTCTAGATACTGCTCATGCAAATCTAGTAGGACTCAATAATATATAGATAAAGTCATAAACGTTCACAAACATATTGTGATCACAAGTTGCACCATTTTAAATGAACTGGAATTTTTGACAATGTAGACCCCATGTGCCCGATAAGGAGAATAATTGAGTGTGAATAATATGAAGTAAAGGAATTAAATTAATTAATTTATGTATAGGAAAATAATAATATAATTTATTTCTCAAGGTATTGACATGTTAAAAACATTGGATCTAAAGGAAAACAAATTCTAAAATGAATATTTAATATTCAAGTTCATCAAAAGTATATTTGATGAATATGCTGGTTTTAGTATATCATATATAATAATAACACATATGGGTGTTTCATAAGATGGTGAAATACTATTTATTTAATTTATAAAAAGTTAAATTGGTCATTGGTTTCAGTTTTGAGTTTGTTTTCTAGGTTAAGTTTCTTAATGAAAGAAAATATTATTTATAAAATTATTAATTAAGGAATAAAAACATATTCTCATCCCATAATGAATCTATATAAGTCTCTTTAATCAATTTAATTCCACCCATGTTGTAACACCATGAAATTTTTTAATATATATATTTTTCAATAAATTTATTTTCTTCGATATCCTGCATTACACACAACTCCATGTTTTAACAAATCATGATATTGTATTAACATTATTATTTAGACATTACCTATATAACATAGACATTAAAATTAAAGGTATGAATAGGAATAAACAAAATTTGAAAATTAATTATAGATGATTTAGAAAAAAAATATTTATAAATATGTACATAATTTTTAGTAATGTATTTATAAGCTACGAAAATGCTTTTTTTGTCAAAAAATGATTTCTTTTTGTTTTTTTAATAAGTAAAAATATTAATGTTTGAAAAATTTATAAAATTTATTTAAAAAAAATTAATTCATATTTTAAATCAACATGTAAAAAATATAGGTGTAAATATTTGAAAATTTTCTCAAATGATTACATTTTTTGTGAATAGTGGAAAATACATATTTTTATTAAAAATTGCATTTTATTTTAATGAATTTACAATGTTAAAAATTCTTTATAAATGTTTTAAAATTACAAATTTTAAAATTACATTATTAATAAACCAATTTAGGATAGAAAAAATAAGTCATGTAAATATTTTATACTAAAACATTCTATACATATAAAACATTTATCTTTTAAAAACCAATTTTTTATTACACCTACATGTTAATTATAAATAAAATTTTGACACTAATATGAATGAAGTCTAAAAACATTGATTACATTTTTGGAATTATTATAATTAATATTATATGATAATTTCAAATTATGTTTTGGTAAAAATGAATATTAAAAAAAGTATAAAGTAATTATTTTTTAAAGTTAAATATAGTTTATCAAGGGGTTAAACTAAAAGGATATGGGGAAAAATTATTTATACAACTATAAAAATCTCACTTCCAAGACATATTTCAATATTAGGAACTATAAAGATTAATAATTTTCCTTTTTGAATCATCTTGGAATTTTTAAAATGTGGGTACACCTTTTTCTCTTAGAAAATTCCAGTTGTGTCCCCTCCCCAACTTATAAAAGGGAACCACTTCTCCTTTACTGTTCACACATCCAAACCCTTTGGATTATATAGGACCAGCCCAAATTACTTCCATAATTCCCTCATCACATTATATAGGCCTTTAATTTATTAGGAAACCCTCTAATTGAGGATTTAGGTTTAAACCAAATCATTTTCTCAAAAGAATAGGTAAGTTTCATAAACTTGTGTTTCTATTTTATTTATTATTAGACCTCCTTAAAATATTATTCCATTATGTTTAAATAAAAAATATATCTAAAATATACTTAAATTTTATTATCTTAATGTAACAAACTATATACATATCCTATTCCATTAAATGGAAAACAAAACTGTTAATCAAGTGTAAAACAAATACTTCATCACAAACTGATGAATTTCATTTTCAAACACCACATATCATGTATGGATAGAATGATGTATTTAAAATATATAAATTATATTTGTGAATTTATTATACTTCTATAAGTATGATATCATAATTACCATCTTAATTTTCATTCCATGGTAATGTGATTACATCGCTCGTGTGTATGAGAGACTATTGCCTCGTGAAATGAAGTGATTCATTTTTAACTTACGCTTTACATGGAAGATAATATAGATAAATTTATTGTAAATTTGTGATATAAATGAAATAATAATGACTCTTTATAGTTTATATATTTTTTAACTTTGTTTCATTCTCTTATTTGATAAAATAGAAATATCAGTCATCCATATGCTTGGCCCACCGTCTCCATGAATGGTGTAATTAATTTTTGATCTATAACAGTCATGATTTACTATAAATAATTATAAAATGAATATATAAAATATTTCCATCATTTTTTATATTCTATGATTATTACAGATCCATTATCAATTTAAACGGACCAAGAATACCAATTTCATATATAAATGTAAAAAAAGCAGTTATTTCTTGAATCAAGATTTTAAAGAGGAATTATTAATAAAAGTTTAATAAAAGGTCATAAGTATTTAATATAAGATATGTTATATATAATTATTATTCTAGAATATAATTATAATAATTATATATTTATTATACATTATTTTCAAATTTCTATTAAGGAAGTCGAGAATTCAGGTAATGGATTTCTAGATTTTTATTTATTTCTGGGAGATACATGCTATATTCACCACTCATTACTTTTGTATTATATATATATTTAACCCTTTACATGTTTCATCAATAATATAATAATTTTAATGATATATAATTTTTTACTTGAACTTATTATTCAATAGTGATTACAATTCATAATATTACTGAAGAGGTAACAGATTCTCATCTCACTTTTATTTTCAATCTCGAAATTCCTTATACACCACTTGTTTCTTTTATGTTGTTTATATATTTCCAATGAATGTTGTCACAACCCATCCCCCGATGCTCGTGCGGTGACTAACCCCAAGCACGCCTTCCATAGGCCAGGGGCTGGTGACTAGTACCAAGGCATATTCCCTAAAACTGGGAAGGCATTGCCTTTATAACCTGCAATCACACGTAACCAAGCACAAAGAAAGATACAAAACCCCAAGTAAAACTGTATAAAAAAGAGTATTGAAAGTAAAAGGGGCCAGAATACAAGCCAAAAAATAAAGTTCATGGAACAAAAATTACAAGTACAAATGAAGAAAAAGGAAAACAGCTACCAGATCGTCCTCCGAGGATCCTACATGAAGGGTAGGTACAAATCGCCTCCTAAGCACTCCACGTCCATCCATCTCATTCGTGTATCGACACGCTGTATGGTCCACCTCTAGGTACAATCTAGTCTTGGTACTCTAAGCCTCATTCAGCACTGCCCGTCATCTTCATCCAACACAACAAGGTGCGGGCATAACTCGTGCAGTGGTGAGTATAACGATACAAAGTAGGGACCCCGGGACCCTCAAGGCCTCACAAAAATCCACCAAGGATAAACCACAAAGTAAGAAATCAATAGATAACCCTACTTAGGTATATGCCCATACATATACCTAAGTTATCAAGTGATCCATCTTAATCATGAAGAAAACATAGAAAATATTACTCAGCTCAACTAGGATTTTATTCTAGGGGTCGTATCAGGTAACAACACCAATCCCATTTTTGAAACCTCGGTTGCTGGAGAACTCCTTCTCTATTGAGTATATTGGGCCTTCCGCGACACCAAGCATGCTTCCCACTAACCTTGGACTGCTGAGGTACTCCTTCTGTTGAGTACCGTGGATCTGTTGCATCACCAAGTGTGCTCCCCACCATGGGTATGATGCGTCACCAAGCATGCTCCCCCTCGTAGCCTACTGAGGTTCTCCTCCTATCAAGTACCATGGGTCTGCCGCGACACCAAGGCTCTCCCCACTTTGGGTCTTCCGCGACACCAAGGCACTCTCCACTGGGCTAGTAGAGTCACTCCGAGTCAAAACAGTCTGCAGTTGTCAGGTCTCAGCTAGCTACTAGGTCTCCGCACTACGCTCACTCGTCTCCGGGAGGATGTTCTCCACAAGATACTGGTCGATACTCCAATTGTCATGAAGTCCCACGAAGAAGCATCTCAAAGGTCCTCCACATCATAGGGGTCTCAATGAAATAGACGACGCATCAAACGGATGCACAGTGTTTGAGTTATTAGCCTTTTAGTCCTGGGGGCCCAGTTTGATTCTTGCTCGATCCAACCTAACCATACCACAACTATACCCAAAAATCTAGTAGGGTATACTAAAAATTACCTTCTCGCTCCAAGAATTCCATAACCGTTGATGGTTCGTCAAACATACGTCCGGTGCTAAAGATATGGCCGAAAAAGTATAAGTGGATCGTTGTGGGCCCAGGTCTGTGGGAGCCATCCAATACGCTGGAGTAGATATCGGTGCCATCCTGGGGTACAAGTCAATGTAAAAATCCACCTCTCTGTGAGGAGGTAGACCCAGAACATCATCAGGTAAAACATCCGTGTATTGGTCCACCACAATAGGATAGCTCAGACTCTCCACATCTATAGATCCGAGGGTAAGGCTAGCCAACTGATGAGTGATCAACTGTATTCTCCTCTAGGTAAGTCCATCCTGTGCTGTATAGGATCCCTTCTCGTCGGTGAAGGTAAAATTGGTCCCATCCATGCGGACACACTGCAATTTGCGCCTAATACAGTCAATATGAGCATGAAATGTAGATAACTAGTCCATACCCAAGATGATGTCATAAGGCCTCAATGCCACTACTAGGAGATCCCGGTAGAAGATCTCACCTCCTAGAGTATGCTCTCACTACCGGAACCAGTACATAATCGTCGAATCTGCTCCCATAGGAATCCTTAGTTGTAAGGATCGAGACAACGACTCTGTCGGAATCTCTGAGCTACGAATGAGGGCGGTGGAAATAAAATAATGACTAGCACCTGTGTCTACAAGTACTACAACTATGTTGGAGTATACATAGATCGTTCCTAAAATCATCTACGGAGCACTATGATCATAGGCCTCAACTTCCTGGAGCTGAGATCTCCCCTGTCCACTTGCTCCCTGCGGTCGGGGTGGACCTCTTAGTGGTGGTGGTGGTAATATATCGAATCATTTCCCACTGCCTACTGCACTGCCTACTCCTCTGCCACGTCCGCCTCCAGTCTGTACAACTCCTCGATCAAACCTCTATATCTGCCTGGGAGGTCCCTTGACCGTCTTCTGATCATCTGAACGGTGGGTCAGACAGTCACGAGCCATGTGACCCTGCCCGCCGCATGTGAAACACTGCCCGCTCCTGGCATGTCTTTCTCCGCTTTGGGTGCCCCACACAACGGATCCTGAGTCATGTGGTCATCCACATGTAATTCTAGTCCTATTGGACCTCTGGGACATTTGTCTACTGCCATCAGTAGAAAACTCTACTACGTGTCGACTGGTGGTGGATCTTAGTACTGGAGACTGCTTAGTAAGGAAACTCTTCACTAGGAGGGCTCTCTCTAACATCCCTACCTGCATCGGGATGCTGAGTGAGATCATCGAAACCCTAATCTCATGTCTGGATTCCTGTTCAGAAGCTTGGGGCCTAAATAATGGGTTGCACACCATATCTATGGATTATTGTGAGAGGTCAGTGAACCTCACTGAGTACTGAGCTACAGTCATACTACCCTACTGCATATGAAGTAGCTTCTGTATGCGCAATACATGAAGAGTCACTGGAACAAACTCTGCCCGAAACAGGCTCTCGAGGTATGCCCAGAGAGGTGTCACCTCATCATGGACCTGGAGCATCAAACTCCACCATCTTCCCACTGCTTCCTGTAGAAGGCTGGCAGCAAAAATCACCATGAGATCAGCTGGTGTCGCTAGAAGTCAGAAAACTCTCACCACATCCTCCAGCCAATCCTCAGCCGCTTGTGGGTATGTCTCTCCCCTGAACCTGGGTGGCCTATAGCACTAGAACTCATGCAATGTGCTCAAGCGGTGTGCACCGTCTACTGCTGGGGCTAGTGGCATTGGTGGCCCAACGGGGAGTGGTACCGCTGGTTCTTCCGTTGGTGCCTCCACTGGTGACTGTACTGGAAAAGGGCCCTGCACCGAGGCCTCATCACTCGGGGGAATATTTGTGAGTAAAAATCTGGAACTCTAGATGACTGTCTACGTAGAGGCATCCTGAAAAGAAACAGGTGCGCTACGGTTAAAAGATAAACCTGGTGGGATGACCTGGTGAGCTGACTTAAAGAAAAATTTTTAAAACATAAACACAGTCAGTGTTTTCGTGCACTGAGTTGGAAATCGGATGTCAGGGTCCTAGTGTATGGATACATCAGCTGCCGCACCAACACTTGACTCCCTAAACTGAAAACTAAACTCACTAAAATTAACACTGTTGCTTCACAGAAAAGATCAGAGTCTTAAGTTCTATGGTAGAACCGACTCCTCTGATACAAATTTGTCACGACCCGTCCCCTGGGGCCCATTCCGTGACTAACCCCAAGCCCGCCTTCCATAGGCCAGGGGCTGGCGACTAGCACCAAGGCATATTCTCGAAAACTAGGAAGGCAATGCCTTTATAACCTGTAAGCACACATAAACAAGCACAAAGAAGTATACAAAACACCAAGTAAAACTGTATAACAAAAGAGTGCTAAAATTAAAATAGGCCAGAATACAAGACCAACAGTAAAGTACAAGAAACAGAAAATACAAGTAAAACTGAAGAAAAATGAAAAAAAATATTGGATCATCCTTTGAGGATCCTACCTGAAGGGTAGGTATAGATCACCTCCTCAACACTCCACGTCCGTCCGTCTCCTCCACGTATCGACACGTAGTATGGTCCACCTCTATGTACCGTCCAGTCCTGGTACTCTTAGCCTCAGTCAGCACTGCCCGTCGTCTTCATCCAACACAACAAGGGGCGGGCATATCTTGTGCAGGGGTGAGTATAACGATACTAAGTAGGGACCCTGAGACCCTCAAGGTCTCACAAAAATACAAAAAGAATAAACCACAAAGTAAGAAATCAACAGATAACCCTACATAGGTATATTACCATACATATACTTAAGTTATCAAGTGATCCATCTCAATCATGAGGAAAACACAGAAAAAATTACTTAGCTTAACCAATATTTTATTCTAGGGGTAGTATCAAGTAACAACCCCAATCATATTGTCAAACCCTCAGTTGCTGGAGAACTCATCCTCTATCGAGTACAGTGGGCCTGTCATGACACCAAGAGCGCTTCCCACTAACCTTGGACTACTGAGGTACTCCTCCTGTCGAGTACCGTGGATATGCCGTGTCACCGAGCGCGCTCCCCCTCATATCCTGCTGAGGTACTACTCCGGTTGAGTATCGTGGGTTTACTGAAACACCAAGGCTCTCCCCACTGTGTGTCTTCTGTGACACCGATGTGCTCCCCACTGGGATAGTAGATTCACTCCAAGTCAAAACGGTCAGCAGTCGTCAGGTCTCAGCCAGCTACTAGGTCTCTGCAATATGCTTTCTCATCTCCGGGAGGATCCTCTCTACAATCTACTGGTAGATACTCCAAATTTTATGAAGTCCCATGAATAAGTATCTCAAAGGTACTCCACATCATAGGGGTCTCAACGCAACAAACAACACGTCAAATAAATGCCTGGTCTGTGAGTTATTAGCCTTTTAGTCCCGGGGGACCGATTAGATTCGTGGTCGATCCAACCTGATCATACCGCAACTATAACCAAAACTCCAGTAGGGTATTATAAAAGGACCGTCTCGCTCTAAGAATTCCAGCGCCACTGAGGGTTCATCAAACAGACATACAATGCCAAAGATATGGTTGAATAAATGTAAGTAGATCGTAGTGGGACTAGGTCTGGTCCGACCCGGTCAGATCGACCCGGCCCGACCCAGTCTGGGCCGACCTGATTCGAGTTAACCTGGCCTAACCCATTGGGTCTGGCCCATCCTGTTGGGCTGGCCAGCCCATTGGTTTCGGCCTAGCCCGCTGGGCCCAACCCAGCGAGCCGTGAGGGGCCGCAGAGAGTCGTGAGGGAATGGACCGGCTGTGAGGACGCAGATCGGCCACCAGTTGGCATGAGGGAGGTTTGGCCTGGAGGGCACAACATGGGTGGCTCAACCCAGAGGTGCTGTGAGGGCGGCTCGACGCAGGGTGTGGGGCCAGTTCGACTCAGACTGCTGTGAGGGCGCGGCTTGGGTCGGACCGACCTAGGGGCCAGGGTGATGCGGTCAGGGACGGTTCGGCCAGCGAGTGTCATGACCAAGGTCGGTTCGGCCGGGGCCCAGAGTGGTAGGGTTATGGCCGATTTGGCCAGCGGGTGGTGCAACCGGTGTCGGTTCTGCCCTGAGGCTAGTGAGACTGGGGTGGCTCGGACAACAGATGGCGCGACCAGGGCGGCTCAACTGGGAGGCCGGGGTGGCTGGGGTGCGGCGTGACCGGGTTGCGGTGTGGGTCGGGTCCGGTTCGGTCAACGGTGGAATGGGGCTGGTTTATCCTTGAGGCCGGGGCGCCACAGGGTCGGCGCGGGTCACAAAGGTCGTGGGTGGCGGCGCCGTTGCCTTCATTTACTTCGTCACCTTCCTCCGTTTCAAAGAACACCGCAAATCAACACAAGGGTTACGGAGAGGACATATCATGTTAGTTTGGCCTGCACTCTCCGCCTTAGAGCGGTAGAAAGTGGTTCACTAGAACAAAGCACATCAAACCCTCCCATAAAGATTCTTCCCAACCCGCAAAAAATAGAAGTGGGTGTACTTGTGAAGTGATAATCATACAACATTAAACCCCTACGTTGTTAATTGTTTGTTGACGTTGGCACTAGAAGGCGAATGTTGATTTTTTGTATATGAACACGTCCTACTTCAAAGGAAGTTCCGAGGAAGAAGGTAAAAATTGGGGTCATTCTCTGTAATCGAAGGCGTTCCTCGTCGGTGTTCTTCGTCGGTGGAGCGTTCTTCATCGGTGGAGCATTATTCATTGAGAGATTTCTCCCAAGTTCCTCCTCTCCCCAAATTCCACCCAAAATGAAAAGGCAGCACAAGATAATATATTATAATATCTATTAAGTCGTTGGCATAATATTCAAAATGGTTTAATTGATTAAGGGGGAGTTGGAAAAATTAATATGGTGCGTTGGCTCAATTAAAAGTAGGAGGAGTTGAAGAGGATCTCCCCACATTTATTAGGGAGTTGAGGGTTTCTCCCAATTAAAAGGGGGGGGGGGGTTTAAAGGGGGTTTAATCCTCGGTGATCCCCACCACCATAATCTCTCATGAGAGGTTATGGTTTGGGTGGTCCCCTCTACCATAACCTCTCATGGGAGGTAATGGTCTGGTGGTCTCCACTTCCAACTCCCACATGTAGGTTTAGTTTCGATGGACCCCACCTCCCAACACCCACATTGGTGCTGCAAATAAAAATTGAAATATCACAAACTTTTTTTTATTTTATTCTTACAAGAAAACCCAAAAATCTAACTTTCACCCTCAACCAACTGCCGTCAAGGTGAAAGTCTTATTAAGCGAATACCGGCGCTGCGAGTTCAATAGTGCCCTCAGATTTCAATTCAAAGAACAATTTTAAAAGTTAGGAAAACCCACTCACACATTTACTGAACGTATTTGAAATAATGTTCAGAAATTCATTCTGGGCACTCTGGGCCTCGGAATCACGTGCCATCAATTTTTGCGAACTCATAAAATTCCAATATATTTAAAAAAAATACATGGAAATTCAGAGTCTTTACAAATTTATATTATTATTTTTATCATGAAAATTATTTAATATATACATATATATATATAAATCCATATAATATTATTTCATTCACTTTTCATATGATTCAAAAGATACCAAAGTGTTAATGGCATTATGTTACAATCTGTTTTTTTATTAGGATTGTTTATGATTATGCTTCCAATGATGATATTTTATGATATACCACTTAATAATGACATAAATTTTCCTCTATTATTGTTATTAAATTAAAATAACTATTTTCCATTCATTTATTTATCTTTTTATAGTCAAGAGTCCAAAATATTTTTTTTAAATAAAATTCACATTATTTATCTCTTTGGTTGAAAATAATTTTAAATTAATGTAAAAATTTTCTAAATATGTTTTAAATAAAGATAATACTAATATAAAATTACTTATTAAATAATTTATTACCCTTTTTTGAGTTTTCACAATTTTTTTTAAAATTAGTATATTTTTTATTTGTATGACATGAGTGGTATTTTCCATCATTATGACCTCTGAATATTTTAAAGAATCCTTTATAAGTTCCAAATATTATTTTAAAAGAAATTTATTTTCACAATTGTTTGGTAAAATTTTAGATAAAAAAATTTATTTTAAAGTTAAAAGGTTATTTTACATAGGAAATATTCCACGTCATCATTACAAACATTTTCCATATTGGATGACATCTTGGATGTTATTATTCTCTAATTTAGATATGATCAAAGGATACCATATTTATTCTTTATATGGATGGTTTATCTTTATAATGAATAGATGTTTAAGAAAGATGTTTCTTTCTTCCAAGGTTATTATTTAATGAAATGATGGATTTTTTATAAACATGGTTTCTTTTAAATGGTTTAGTCTATGAAGAAATGTTAATGAAAATAATTTCCTTTTATTGCTTCTAAAATAATGAATGTTTTTTTATTCTGTGTCAAAAGTATGAATGATTTTTTATTATGTGATGGAATTTATATTATAACCAAGGATGATGGTGATGTTACAACCATGGATGGGTGGGAGATATATATCCCTAAAAATTTTTAAGTAATGATTGATATCTCATGATATAAACACCAATAGAATGGGGATAAATCCCAATTTAGTAAGGTGATTATTCAATTTTATTGACTCTGGAGTAAACCATGACTACTATGATGGTTTAGAGAGTTAACACATTCAACTTTTATTGTTTTTTCCACAATCCTTAACTATTAGAGAAATTATTTTCTATGAATTTTTATAATACACAAATATGTGAATTATGCCAGTATTCTTCTTTAAATTATCATGTCATATGATTTAATTATTTTTCATGTATTATGAACTACCAATATTTATTCCATTACTCATGTTTATATATTATGATTTTAAAGGTACAATTTTATAATGTTATTATCTTATTCTCATACACTTATTCTCAGTTTATATTGATATCTTCCTTATTTACCCTTACTAAGCATTAGATATCACCATTTCATATGTTTCTTTTCCCCAGGTTATTAAAAAATTAATTATGTATGATATATATCTAAAGGGTGCTAGTTGTGAAGAACATATATAGAGACGATGTTGTTCAACTCTAAACCATTTTTTATGTATCTATGTTTCAAAATCCAATAGACATGTGTGATTATATCATGGATTGTTATGTCATGTAATGAAAATTTTCTTTTATGATATAAAATATATATGTATGAAAATAATTGGTAATAATACTTAGTATCATATCAAGGTTTCGTTAATCCTTTAGATGTTAGGATGGGAAAAAATTATTGATAACTATACGTACAAGTCCAATTATAGGGAAATATCCAAGAATTTTGGTTATTTATGGAGTGAGTAGTTTCCATGAAATTAAATCCATATAAAAATATTACACGTGGATCAGAATCTGGCATAGTTATAACTAGGTGTAATAAATGAGAAAAGGGTGCATTGAGCTATATTAAATCATCTCCTAGTTCATGATAACTGGTCTTGATATACACTAGGTTTGAAACACTCAGAGGGAGATGTTGAGAAATTGAAAAAATATTTATAAACCATAGTGAAGGATTTGAAGAATGATCATGAATGACCTAGGTTAAACCTATGGTTCCATATATTGGGAAGAAGTTTTTAAAAATTTGAAATTTTATTACATATTTTTCATGAATGATCACTCTGATCAAATATGATTAATTTTATGGATAACCATTTTTGTTTTACTAAGGGATTGAAGATCGAATGATAGAGGTGAGGTGGTGATAAGTACACAAAAATATTGAATTATCTTATTTTATCTTAGTTATATAAATTATTTTATATCATTATATGTATATAGTAATGTTAATTCATATTAACAATTAATTTTTGATTAATTATTATTGAAAACCCCAAAAGGTATGATGATCACATCTCAAGTCTATAATTCTTCTCTAGTTGAAGGTTGTTGGAATATAATTCTTAAAAATCATGGTATTCCCACTCTTGTTGAATTTGATGTTATTATAGTCATAGATTACATTTAGCTAAATAAATACCAAATATATTTCCATTTAAGGAAAGTTGTGTTTGGCACTTTAGTCCAACCTATGATTTTCTACTAGTGTGATGATAAATATGAACTTCCAATGGAAATTTAACCCATACTATGGGTTTGATTACTATTGAAAAGGGGTGTTTATAATTGATGGTTGGGGAGGAAATCATCATAAAAAATATTCCTATTATATAAGAGTTTATTGATATCCTTCCATAAGTGTTGTATAGTCTTCCAATGAAACATGAAGTTAATTTCTCAATATAACTCATACAGGGTGATACAACTATTTCAAAGACTCCCTAGGGAATTACCCCGATTGAGTTGAAGTAATTAAAGAAGAAACTCTAGGTAAAACTTAACATGGTAGTAATTTTTTCAAAATTTTTCACCTTAGGGTGAACCTATTCTCACTGTAAAAAATAAAGATTAATCAATGTGACTCTGTTTTGATTATATTGATATGAGAATTATCACAATAAATAAGAAGTATACATTACCCTGTATTGAGGGATCATTTGATCAAATTCATAGATCTCAATAATTATCCGATATTGAAATTCATTCTGGATATCATCAATTTTGGGTGTCATGAAGGAGGATATATCTATGATAGAATTCCATACAATGTATGGAAAATATGAATATATTGTAATTACATTTGGTATTAAAAATTCCCCAATTATTTTAATAGATTTAATTAATATATTCTTTAGCGATTAATTTGATTAGTGTTTGGTAGTATTTATAGATGATATTCCCTTTTACTCAAGGAGAATGGAAGATCATGGAAGTTAATTGAGAATTGTACTAAATACTATAAGGAAAGATAAAGTGTTTGAAAAATTTAGGGATTCTGGATTTTGGATACAAGATGATTCATTTTTGGGCCATATAATATCAATAGTTTTTATATCAGACGATCCATTAAAAATGGGGGATATTGAATATTTTTACATAATAACCTCTATAATTGAGTTTTTTTGTTTTCTTGGTTTAAAATGAAACTATCAATGTTTTGTGGAGAATTTTTCATGACTATCTAATCATATCAACAAGTTAAATTGAAAGGGAGCCATATTCCTTTAGAAAAAATAATGTGAAGAAAATTTAAAAAAAACCGAAGATAATTTTAGTCAGTTCTCATATAGACATATTAACCTATTGTGAAAAAAGAACTCTAATCTATAGTGATGCATAAAATAAGGGCTTTCGATACATTTTCACGATAAACACCATGTTTATAACATTTTCTTCATGAAAATTGAATGTTAATGAAAACAATTACCCATCTCATGATTTAGAATAATCTAAGTTAATTTTTCCATTAATTATATGGAGTCATTATATTTAGATATAAAAGTGTGATATATATACAAATCACAAAAGTTTAAATTATATAAACACATAGAAGTTTTTAAATATGAACCATGGATGATGGTTATAGACTATTAAATGTTATCTCCACTCAATACATTACCACCATTGGAAAGAGAACATTGCAGTCGATGATTTGAGTCAAAATAATTATATTATCTTATCTATAATAAGGATAAAAAATGATCCAATATTTATGGATTTTTAAATGATGGATCATGAATCTCATAAGAAACAAGATAAATAATATCAGTCTCAAATATTTTTTCAACCATATATCTATGTGAGGATAAAATAGGTACAGAGAGATGATATGTAGATGAAAAAGAGGGTGATAAATATTTTTTAGGTAACCATTATCATTATAGAAATATAGGGATTAGTAACCATATATGTATTGTATCCATACCATATTTTAATAATAATCTATTACAATAATTTCATAGTTTTTCATTCCCTATTTGTCATGGAAGTAAAAATATGTATAGAGAACCGAAAGAGTATTTTGTGTGGGATGGCCTGAATAGAGATATTGTAGAAATTTTATATCATTTCTAGGTATGTAAAATATTTTAGGCTGGGAATTTTTTAATTCTAATAGGATGTTACAACCATTACCCATATGATCATAGAAATGGTAAAATGTTACCATGGATTTTTTCTGTTGGCATCACCAAAAAATCTAAAGGGAACAATTATATATGGGTTGTAGTTGATCAACTTCTAAAGTTATAATGCTTCACCATTATTATAAAATATTTCTCTCAGTATCAGAGTGTAAAAATAAACATTAAGTAAGTGGTAAGGTTTCATAGAGTAAGACATTTAATTGTATGTGATCGGGATTTTAGGATTACCTTAAAGTGTTAGGGGGAGTATTCAAAAATATAAAGATAAAGAGTTGAGATTCAGAAATGTGTATCATCCTAAAATAGATGGTTAACCTAATCTAACCATTAATACCTTATAGGGTATTATTAGATCTTTTTCTATTGATTTCAATGGTGGTTGGGATCAACACCTTCCTCTATTTGAGTTTTCTTACAACAATAACATTCACTCGATCATTTTAATGGATCTTTATGAATCTCTATTTTGAAATAAGGCTATAACTCTAATGTGTTGGGGAGAATTTATATAAATAAAGATATTTGTACTATATCTAGTCAAGGAAATGGTAAATAAGGTTAGTTACATTTAGAAACACATAAGGGCGACATAAATTTGATAAAAAATTATAATTGATAATTGTTAACATGATCATGAATTTGAAGTTGGTGAGAAATTATTTTTCTGAATTTCTCGATGGATTAAGGTTTTTATATTAGAGAATAGTGTAAATACTAGCCATAGGTATATTTGACATTTTTATATTCCTGATTGAGTAGGTATTTGTTCTTATATCTTAGTGCTTCTACCAAAACTCTCTCAAGATCAGGATATGTTCCATGTATCTCTCCTGAGGAAGTACATACATGATCAATCACATGTATTGAAATAAGAGGTCACACTAATAGAAAATGATATTTTTATTAAGGAATAGACAATATAAAATATGGATTATATAGATAAATTTATATAAAATTGGACAACTCAATTGGTCAACATTTTGTGGTGAAACCAAAAGTGTAAGGATGTTGCATTAGAACCTAAGTGTAACTTACCAGTTCTGGGTGCCACTCAACGAGTGCCCCAAACCCGGTTCGCCACATGACCTCAAGCGCATTTCCCCAAATGCCAGAGGCTGCCGACTAGCAGCGAGGGACTAGGTCTGATAGTGGGGAAACTATGCCCTCATTTGTCAAAGTGTAGCTCAGCAGAATAAAATAAAACATACAACAACAACGGAAGAAAATAACCATACACATTTAAAATAAACAACTGCAGTAAAAGATAACCAACAGTTATATAGATGATGATGATGCAACATGTCTTAAGTTCTAAGAAAACAACCAGAACATGTTACAAACAATACAGTATAGTACAATATAGAGTACATCAAAACCAAAACAAAACAGCCAGTAGCATCGCGAGCCTAAGCCCGGTCCCATGCTCCCCTACTCCTCAGCAGCAATCAAGTACCAGTATAGGGACCCTTTCCCTTATCTACACCTGCAGAAATGTAATCTGTTTGGGCCCAAAAGCGTGACCCAAATAGGGTGTGATAAATAAATTTCCAGTAGGCACCCACCAAAGGCTCGTGCCCAAATGTGTGAAAGCATGAAACAATGACGTGAAGTAGTAAAATTCAATAAAGTAAGTAGTACTAAAAATTAACTAACTTAACCAGTTATATTTCCATTTTAATATCATTTATTCATTTTATTTAAAATATCACCACACTGAATATTCTAAGTAAACAACTAATGTCCTCAGACACGTAAACTCCTACCCTCGGGTAAAGAGAATCCAACATTAGAATCTGCCCACAGGAATACAGATATTGCCCTTAGGTTTTAGAAGTGTCGCCCATAGTCACATAATCAACTACCCACAGGCACGGAAGAAGTTTCCCTCAGGCCAAAAATAACTACTGCCCTCAGGCTAAATAGTGTAGTGCCCACAGGCTAATCACAACAATGACCTCAGGATAAACAGGTAACCGGGCCATGCCCAACATGTAAATAAAAATTGACAAGCAATTCCTCTCAAGGAAATTCCACAATCACTACTTTAGAGGCATACCCTCGGGTATCCTGGCCAAACGGATAAATAGAGGAACGCACCCCCGGGGTGGTCCTGGATCCAAGCACTGATCCCAAACAAATTTTTTACAATATTATTTAATTACCTATACAGTTCTAGGTAGTTAAAATAGCCACGGGCTCATCCACACGACACCCCAACATGGGTTCATGACACTAAAATACAAAAAACACACAGCAGTTGGAAAAATAAACACCAAACCACCTACCTTTAACACCAACGAATGTTATATGTGAACGTCGATTGCAGAAATGCCCAAGAACGATGTAGATCCGATGAAGACAAAAACCCACTTAAACTTAAATAACTTTCCCTCAGGAAATAATTGGAAATAATGGCTTAAGGAGAGTGGCGGGATTACCCATGCGGTTCCAACGAGATCGTCCGAGGCGGAAACAGATTCCAGAAAAACACTCGGCGGATCTTCAAATGTTCGGCCATCCCCTCCCGCTCCTTCCTCTGGTTCTAATAATTCCCTATGAACAGGGGAGGATACTGCCCATTTTAAGAAAAAAAAAAACGAAGTACACGGCATGTAATTCCGAGTACACGGTGTGCACTTCCCATTTTTTTAACTATTCCCCTGGCGGCTTCCCGCCAGCGCGGCACTGTTCACCTACTGACATGACTACATGGCATGTATTCATGAGTACACGGAGTGTGCTACCCCATAGCTGGCCACTGCCTTAATATTCACCTACCGACTGACTACACGGCATGTAAGAGACCACTACACGGTGTGTATTTGGTTCATACACCCTTCTTTCCCAACATGGACACACGCCCCGTGTACCCATCCCACATGGCCAAAAGTACAAGGTGTGTGGAAAAAGTACACGGCGTGTACTTTCCAAAATTTAGGATTTTTCCCCATTTTCCATATTTTCTCAAAAAAACTGAAGGAAAAGGGAAAAGAAGAAGCCTTTACCTAAAATATAAGAACCAAGTTCTTAAAAACTTCCCCCCTTAAAGAAATTCATCCCCGAATTGCCCTTCCAAGAGTGGAGAAGATATAGCCGTGAACATCTCTGGCCACTGAGCACATACATTGGTCTCCTGCTCCTAGGTTTCGTCCTGCACTCAGCCATGCTGCCATAGCTCCCGTACGAGAGGAACTGACCGGACTCGGAGAACCTTCGTGCTCCTGTCGACGATACGAATCAGATGCTCCTCAAAGGACACATCTAACTCAAGATCAACCTCCTCAGGCTGAAGGGTGTGAGATGGGTCTGAATGATAGCGGCACAACTGAGATACATGTAAGTCATCATGCATGGCTCAGTACCTCTGAGGTAACTGCATCCGATAGGCAACCAGCCCGACTCTTTCCAGAATCTCAAATGGCCCCACATACCTCGGTGAAAGCTTACCCTATCTCATGATCCGCTTGTGTCCCAGGCTCGGCGAAACACGTAGAAAAACCTGATCCCTGACCACGAACTCCAAAGGTCATCTGTGGTGATCAAAATATGAATTCTGATGAGATTGTGCAGTAGCCATCTACTTTTGAATCTACTGGACCTACTTAGAAGTCTCCTACACGAGACGTGGCCCCAGTAAAGCTGCCTCACCTACCTCTAACCAGCACAAGGGTGATCATCACAACCTACCATATAAATCCTCGTATAGTTCCATATCAATTGTCACCTGGAATTTACTGTTTTAGGAAAACTCGACTAAGGGTATATGATTCTCCCAAGAGCCCCCAAAGTCCAGGATGCATGCACGCATCATGTCCTATAGTACCTGTATCGTACACTCTGACTGGCCATCGGTCTGAGGGTGGTAAGCTGTGCTCAGAAGCACCTGTGTACCCAGTGCCCTCTGAAAACTCTTCCAAAAACAAGACATAAAGTGGGTTTCGCTATCTGAAACGATAGAACGAGGGACCCCATGAAGACGTAAGATCTCTCGAATATACAAATTCCTGAGCTCATCAACTCCGAAGGACTCCTTAATCTACAAAAAGTGAGCTACCTTTGTGAGTCTGTCTACAACAACCCACACGACACCATTGCCTCGAGGTGACCTCAACAACCACACCACAAAGTCCATCGTGGCATCATCCCATTTCCACTCCATAAGGGGTAACTACTGTAACAGTCCGACTAGCCTATGATGCCCCGCCTTCACCTGCTGACAGGTGGAACACATCATAACAAAACCAGCTACATCTCTCTTCATACCAGGCCACCAGTACTGATGTCTCAAGTCAAGGTACATCATGGTAACCCTGGGATGAACTGCCCAAGCTGAAGCATGAAACTCCCGCATAAGCTCCTCACGTATATCCCCTAGAACCCACACTCATCCATGGGAATGATGAACTTCATCATCGCCTAACGTTCTTCAGCTACTCCCCAGAAACTACTGCTCTCACCTTCTCTGGGTCTACTGCAACTCCTACTTCTAAGATAATGTGACCCAGGAAGTGAATCTGGTCCATCCAAAAGTGGAACTTTGAGAGCTTAGCATATAGCCGATGCTCTATCAGTTTACTCAATACGATCTCATGATGGGTGGCATGGCCGTGTCGAGTGTGAGAGTAAACCAACATATCATCCACGAATACTACCACAAAAGAATCAAGATATGGATGGAACACATGATTCATCAGATCCATGAAAACTTCCGACACGTTGGTGAGTCCGAACGACATAACCAAGTACCCATACAGACCATATCTGCTCCGAAAATTCGTAAGTGGTATATCCGATGGTCTCATGCACAACTGATGATATCCTGATCTCAAGTCAATCTTCGAGAAAAATCGTGCTCCACAAAGCTGATCAAAAAGATCATCAATCCTCGGCAAGGGATATCGGTTCTTAACCGTCAACTGGTTCATATTCCGATAATCCACACAAAGTCTAAGGGAACCGTCCGCCTTTTTCGCAAAAAGGACTAGAGAACCCAAGGAGAAGTACAGGGTCGGATAAAGCCCTCATATTTTAACACCTCCAACTGTCTCTTGAGCTCCTACCACTTAGGAGTGGCCATCCTATAAGGGGGAATGGACACCAGTGCTACTACTGGCACAATCTCAATAGAGAAATCCACCTCTCGCTCTGGAGGTAGACCCGAAAAGTCGTTCGGGAAGACATCCCTGAAACGATCAACAACTAGAGGGAAATATGTCCGGAAACTCCCCTGATCATCTAGATATAAGCTCATAATCTGGGCCATGACTCCACCTCGCCCACGATGCTCTGGTCCTGCTCGACTTGCCTGAACATCCCATTCTACCTTATATAGAAACTCTCAGACCTTAGGTGATGTGAAACTCACCCTGCGACAATAGAAATCTACAAAGCCTCGATAGGGAACCAACCAGTCCATCCCGAGAATGACGCCATAGCTTGTCATCTCTAAGAAATAGAGGTCCCAAAGGAAGTGACACCCACCAACCTCAAGGGGGAACTCCTTCCACTAACGCACACCAGCCATTCTAGTTCCCAACGGAGTGTCTAGTGTCATGATATCAGAATAAGTAGAAACACAAAGCCCAAGGCTCTCCACAACGGGCATAGATATGAAACTATTTGCAGCACCCGTATCGAAAAGTACTGAAGATAAGACAGAATCTACTAGAATAGTACCTCTGACTGTAGAAGGTCTGGGATCCTGCTCCTGCTGGGTCTGTTGCACTGCATATTCCTGCCCAATGCCAATACCCTGTGACACGGCCTGGCTACCCTGAGCTGTCCCGCCCTACTGCATTTGAGATCCTATTGTCTGGCTACCACGGCCACGACCACTATCTCTGCCTGCATGCCCTGACGTATTTCAGTTCCCTGGCTGGTAAGAAGCCACTGGTCCTTCTCCCGCACATGGAGTCTGCACAGAACCTTTCTCACTAGACACTGGTGGAAACTCCCTACAAAAGCATTGCAGATGACCCATATTTCCGCAAGCTCATCACTCCACTGGGTCTCGTGGACACTGCGGTCTCTTGTTCCCCTCTCTACCACACTGGTAGCACATGACCTGTCCACCTGAAGAATTCCTCTGACTGGTATTTCCACCCTAAGAGAAGTCCATTTGTCTCTTCCTCTTTCCAGCAGAAATAGTACCAATAACTGGTGCTGAACTACCCTGGCCCACACCACTAGATTCCAGAAGGTTCCTCTCTGTAATCAGCGCTTGGTTCACAATAGCATGTGTAGTAGGGAACCTAAAAACATTCACCAGCACTCAGATGTCATACCGAAGACCATCATCGAAGCGCCTGGCCCTTAGCGTCTCATCGCCCACCATAACAGGTGAAAAACGCTGAAGCTCAGTAAATCAAGAAGAATAGTCCATCACTGACATAGTACCCTACTGCAGATTCATGAACTCTTGATCTCTATCTGCACTCAGCATCTCCAGAAAGAAGAAGTTATAGAAGACTGCCTGAAAACCTTCCCACGTCATGTCTCTATGATTCTTTGACTGAGTTGTAACATCCCACCAGCTCTTGGCAGAATCACACAACATATATGTCGCAAGCTTGACCCTCTGCCCTGGAGGCGTCTCAAGATGCTCGAAAATAGTCTACATCGATCCTAGCCAAGACTCCGTAGCCTGTGGTCCTCCATCCCCTGAAAATGTAGGCGGATGATACTGCTGAAAGATACGATTCAGATCAGCCATAGATGTGGAAGCCAGTGGTGCTCCCTGAAAGTTCTGCATGAACCAAATAAGGCCTTCACAAAACTGTGCCTCCGCGCCTGTGTCCGGTATAACCACTGGCGCTGCATCTAGCTCTGCTGGAGGATCCACTGGTAGCCCATGGCCCACCATTTTTGGAGTATACTCGTTGCCACTCTCCTGGAGAACAACGCATGGTCATCTAGGAGGCATGACACTAAAAGGTCAAAACACGCCTTAGAACAAGATTATCAAAGAATGAAAACAAAGAAACCCAAAAGGGATCAGGAGGAAGAAGGAATTCAAAATTTTCAAAACAAGACTACACTGCGTGTATACTGACTACAGGTTGTGTACTTGACTTCCCTTCCCTGCCTGGGTCCTTCTACCCGGCTGAGCCACACGACTCCTGTTGAACAAAAACTACACGGCATGTATAACATCTACACGGTGTGTATGGTGAAAATTTTCCAACTGCCCATGTCGTCTGTGACACGGCCGACTACTCGGCTTGACACTACACGGCATGCACGCCACCCTATTTTCCAGTCACACGGCTAACTCCACACGGTCTATCCTTGGACAAGACTACATGGCATGTCCCATAGGTAAACAGCGTGTTTGAGGAGAGGTGACACCGACCCATGTTGTTCGTTACACGGCCGAGTCCCCAGGTCACACTACACGGTGTGTTTGTCTCAAGGTCTCCTCCGCCCGTATTGTTAGTTACACGGGCGGACTTCTGGTCAATACTACATGGTGTGTACAACCGGTACACGGTGTGTTCGCCCCAAGCTCTTCTCTTCCCCATGTCGCCACCCACACGGTTTGTGACATGGGAAGAGACTACACGGCATGTACTCAGGGTACAAGGGGTGTACTCAAAAAGTTCATTTTTCTTCCCGAATAGAAGGCCATACATGGCGTGTTTGATGTACTACACGGCGTGTATACTGTGTTTCTAGACAGTATGCCTCAGAAACTTCTCCGGAACCCATAAAATACTGAAAAACAACACCTAAGTGTCAAATTCTGACCCGTGAGGGCCCATACTCCCCAGGAATAAAAGTTAGACATCTTATATGTGTTATAACAAAATTAACAGTCAATGATCCACCAAATTACGGTCAATGGGGGCCCATACTCCCCAAAAACCAAAGTTTGGCATCCATTCTATAAACAGGCTCAAATAAAATTACCTTATCACACGGTCGGTATTTTATCAAATCAGTTATCACAACAGCCTGCTTTATTAGCACAACAACTATCATAACAACATGCAATTTCTAATACACCTACATGGCATGGAAACTATGAAAGGAATGTGATATCTAGCATGTTAATATATGATGCATGAGATGGAATACCCTCATCTCATCGGGTTTCAACTAAATAGAACCCATAGATAAAATCTAAAAAGCACAATCACAAGTGCGTCACCCAATGGTGAAAATCAAATCAACTGTAAATTGCAAAATCAGCAAAATTACAATACGAGGTAAATTGGATTTTCCCTGTGCATGGGTTAGCTATGCCGATGCACAGCTTATTACCAGCTACCTTTCATCCTATCGCTAACTAAGTCTCCAAATAGTAAGTCAAAGAAAAGAACGCCCTCTGATACCACTTTTTAATGTCCTGGTTCTGGGTTCCACTCAACGGGTGCCCCGAACTCAGTTCACCACGTGACCTCAAGCGCATTTCCCCAAACGCCAGAGGCTGCCGACTAGCAGCGTGGTCCCAGGTCTGATAGTGGGGAAACTATGACCTCATTTATCAAAGTGCAGCGCAACGGAATAAAATAAAACATACAACAAAAGTGGAAGCAAATAACCATATGCATTTAAAACAAACAATTGTAGTAAAAGATAACAAATAGTTATATAGATGATGATTCAACATGTCTTAAGTTATAAGAAAATAGCCAGAACATGTTACAAACAGTACAATACAGTACAATACATAGTACAACAAAACCAAAACAAAACAACCGGTAGCATCGCGAGCCTAAGGCCGGTCCCATGCTCCCCTACTCCTTAGCAGCAATCAAGTACCTGTATAGGGACCCTTTACCTTATCTATACCTGCAGAAACGTAATCTGTTTGGGCCGAAAAGCATGAACCCAACAGGGTGTGAGAAATAAATTCCCAGTAGGCACCCACCAAAGGCCTATGCCCAACTGTGTGAAAGCATGCAACAATAATGTGTAGTAGTAAAATGCAATAAAGTAAGCAGTACTAAAAAGTAACTAACATAACCAGTTATATTTCCATTTTAATATCATTTATTCATTTTATTTAAAATATCACCATAGTGAATATTCTAAGTAAACAATCAATGTACTCAGACACATAAACTCCTACCCTTGGGTAAAAAGAATCCAACACAAGAATCTGCCCACAGGTATACGGATATTTCCCTCAGGTGTAAGAAGTGTCGCCCACATGCACCGAATCAACTACCCACAAGCACGGAAGAAGTTTCCCTCAGGCCGAAATAACTACTGCCCTCAGGCTAAATAGTGCAGTGACCACAGGCTAATCACAACAATGCCCTCAGGCTAAACAGGTAACCGGGCCATGCCCAACATGTAAATAAACATTCACAATCAATTCCTCTCAAGGCAATTCCACAATCATTACATTAGAGGCATACCCTCCGGTATCCTGGCCAAAAAGCTAAATAGAGGAACGCACCCCCAGGGTGGTCCTGGATCCAAACACTGATCCCAAAAAACAATTTTACAATATTATTTAATTACCTATACAGTTCTAGGTAGTTAAAATAGCCCCGACCTCATCCACATGACACCCCAACATGGGTTTGTGGCACTAAAATACACAAAACACACAGCAGTTGGAAAAATAAACACAAAGCCACCTACCTTTAACACCAATGAATGTTATACATGAACGTCGATTGTAGAAATGCCCATGAATGATATAGATCTGATGAAGAAGAAAACCCACTTAAACTTAAATAACTTGCCCTCAAGAAATAATTGGAAAGAACAGCTTAATGAGAGCATAGGGATTACCCGTGCGGTTCCAACGAGATTGTCCGAGGCGGAAACATATTCCAGACGAACACTCGACGGGTCTTCAAAGGTTCGGCCGTCCCCTCCTACTCCTTCCTCCAGTTCTAAGCCTTCCCTGTGAATAGAGGAGGCTACTTCCCATTTTAAGAGAAAAAAAAAGAAAGTACACGGCCTGTACTTACCATTTTTTTAACTGTTCCCCTGGCGGCTTCCAGCTAGCACGACACTGTTCACCTGCCGACATGACTACACGGCGTGTCTTCAGGAGTACACGTCTTGTGCTGCCCCACAACTTGCCACCACCTTACTATTCCCCTGCCGACTGACTACACGACGTGTAAGGGACCACTACACGACGTTTATTTGGTTCCTACACCCTTAATCCCCAGCAAGGCCACACGCCCCATGTACCCATCCCACACGACCAAAAGTACACGACATGTGGACAAAGTACACGGCGTGTACTTTCCAAAATTTAGGATTTTTCCCCATTTTCCATATTTTCTCAAAAACACTAAAGGAAAAGAGAAAAGAAGAAGCCCATACCTCAAATATAAGAACCAGGTTCTTACACTAAGGAAGTAATGAGACAGAATTATTCTCAGTTTTTATAAAAAAGTTATAGAATTTCATATCCTAAATTATTATTAAGGATGGAATAATGTGAAATCATCATATTTTATAAAATATTTTTTTTAAAATAAATTTATTTTCTTCGATAGCTTGTGTTACACACAACACCAAGTCCTAACAAACCCCGATATAATATTAATATTATTATCTTAACATGAATATTTTAACCTAAATATTAAATTTTTTGGTATGAATATGAATACTAAAATTGTTAAAAGTAAATATAATTATTTTAGATAATGGAATTATATTTATAAATAAGAACTGGATTTTTAGTAGAGCCTTTATTTGCATTGAAAATACTTATTTCTCAAAATATTAATTGTATTTATTATGGATAAAATTATGAAATTACTTATGGGAACCATCAAAATATTTATTTTAAAAAATTAACATAATTTTCGGAATAAAAATTTAAAAATAATCTTAGGATGATTTTTTTGATAATTTTCTAAAAATATTAATTTTTTTGCGAATAGTGAAGATTACAAATTTTTATTAAAAACCCATATATTCATTTTAATAATTTACATAGTTAATTATTGTTTAAAAATGTTTTAAAGGTTAACATAGTTTAATTATTTTACTATTAATCCAATTTATTTCATTGGAATAAATATCACGCTGACTCATGATATTAAAACATTCTATACTTATTAAAACTTTGTCTTTGAAAAATCACTTTTTTATCATATGTTTAAGTTTAAATTTAAATTGATTTTTACACTTCATTGAATGGAATTTAGTAATATGTATTCCATAGTTTTTTCATCATAATTAATATTATATGATAATTTAAACTAAAATTATGTTCATAATGAATTGTAAAAATAGGTAAAATTAATTACTGTGAATATGGTTAAATCCGGTTTACTGAGGGTTAAACTAAACATATAAGGGGTAATATGACTGAAAATATATTCAAATCAATATTTTTGTGGCCATATTTTTACTATATCAAATATGAGACTAAATAAAGTTAAATTTTAAATCCTTTTGAAATGTTAAAAATGTACATACATTTTTCTTTTCAAAAATGCAATGTTATAAAAAACCTTTTTTAGATAAAAACTACCCATATAACATCCCTAATTACCTGAAAATATCCTAGAGGACTTAATTTTATTAGGAAACTATCCTATGATGTCTTCAGGTATAAACCTAAAGAGGTTCTCTGAAGATGAGGTAAAATTTTTAATGTTTTTTTTGTTTTTTTTCTTCTTCCTCCTCCTTCAAATATTATCCAACTATAATGATATAATATCAAAATTATATCTCATATAAAATTATATTATTATATTAATTTCATAAGCTATATGAATCTAACCACCCATAAAATAGGAAATGAAACTGTCAACTGTGTGTACATCAAACTACCACCACGCATACCAATATATTTCATTTTCCATCACCCCCTCTCACATATAGATATAATGATTTTTTAATCATATTTATATTATAGTTATGAAATAAATATTCTTATTGAGTTATTATATCACATTTAAATTATTAATTTCTATTCCTTGGGTATAAGATAATGTTGCTCGTGTGTTTGGTGGATGATCGCCTTTCGAAGTGATGTTATTAATTTTTCACTTATGCATTAACTTGAAGGTAATAATGAAAAATTTAATGAAAATTTGTGATATATATGAAATAATAATGAATCTATAATGGTTATACATTATTTTTATTCCTTTTATTCCTTCCATTGAGAAAATGGAAACGACATTGATATATATCACTACTGGAATTTTACCCTTTACTAACGGTTCAGAACCGTTGGTAAAGGTTGGGAAACTGTTGGTATATTATATACCAATGGTTTCCCAAACCATGACCATGTATGCTATGGTAGTAGTCTTATACCAACGGTTCTATGTAAACCATAGTTATATGTGTTAAAGTAAGAGATATACCAACAGTTTTTGAAACCATTGGTATACATTACCCTTATACCAACGGTTTAGAACCGTTGGTATATAGTGTACAATATATATCCAAAGGATATACCAACGGTTTTGAAAACCATTGCACCTCCACAGAAGCCAGCAGCTAGCAGCCACCACTAACCTGAAACTCTCCATGACCTGCCATAACACATACAACCAGAATCCAAAACCCTACATGGGATGTTTAAAATTCATCTAGAATTCAAAAATATAAAAATTTAAAATTCATTCCTCACTAAAACCACAACACAAGAGAAAAATCCAGAGTCTAATACATCTACAATCAAATACATCTATAATTTAAATTCAATAATACCCATAACACCAATACAAAATTAAAACCACATACATCAAAAATCCAATACACATAATTGTATTCAAAATTTAGAATTCGTTACCAATAAATCCAAAATCCAATACATCCAGAATTTAGAAATTTAGAATTGAAAATTAATAACACCCATAACAGTATTCAAAATTTAGAATCCACTCATCACTAAAACCACAACACCAATACACACAAGAGAAAAATCTTACATGTTATAGGAAGCACATGAGATGTTTACTCATGGTCTTGGGTTGACTATCTTAAAACCAACAGAAAAACTTGGGCAGATTGGACAAGGATCATGATACCCATAAGATAGAAAATGGTAGTGGTCATGTTCATAGACCTAGGATGAGTTATATGAAGTAAATGGGATGTTTATATTCATCTAATGACTATGTATCCATGTATAAATTTTTCCTGATGTGTCAGTGGGAAATATTGGCCAATCTCGACATATGAGATGGGTTACCAGAATAAAATACATGTTTTTCATATAATTTGCAATTGGAATAAGGGGGCATATGGCTAATTGTAATTTGGTCTCCTGGGTGTGATGTGAGATGAATCCCCATTTTGGGTAGTGGGTATGAATATTCAATTATGTATTTTGTATTGGGTTCCCAAAGGGACTTTAGTTTGGTCCTAGAACCCACTGTTTGAGGATGGGATTGGAATATTAAATGTCATGTGTTTTAGAATAGGGGTAGGAGTTCCTCACATGATAAGTGGATTGTGTGAGTCTGGACCATGGATCCTTGTGCTAATGTATCAACACAATCTGAATACGTTTGGTCAGTTTTTTGTATGAAAGTTGTTGCTTTCACTTAAAATCATGTCCATTTCAAATAAAAGTGAGACAATTCGAGTGGTACCAGCCACTCCGTGCCTCATATTGAGGTGGGGTTAACTCGTACATGTCACAAATGACCCATGAATTGTTTCCCTAAATTATCAACAGAATCTGAATGCATTTGGTCGATTCTCCGTATCCATGTTTTTTCCCACTTAAAATCTTATTCATTTCAAATAAAAGTGAGGCAGTTTGAGTAGTACCAGCCAGACCGTACCTCGGATTGAGGTGGGGTGGATTTGTACACGTCAAAAATGACCCATGGATCATTGTATTAAAGTATCAATAGAATCCGAATGCGTTTGGTTGGTTTTCCATATGCCATTTTTTGTTTTCATTTAAAATGTTGTCCAATTCAAATAAAAGTGAGACACGTTGAGTGGTATCGGCCACACCATACCTCGGATTGAGGCTGGGTTGACTCGTACTCATCAGAAATGAACCATAGATCCTTTTACTAAAGTATCAACACAATCCAAATACGATTGGCCAGTTTTATGTATGCCAGTTGTTTTTACTTAAAAGAGTGTCCATTTTAAACAAAAGAAAGACACTTCGAGTGATACCGGCCACACCATGCCTTATATTGAGGTGGGGTTGACTCGTACAAGTCACATATGACCCATGTATTTTTTACCTAAAGTATCAACACAATCAGAATGCGTTTGTTCAGTTTTCCGTATGCCAGTTATTGTTTTCACTTAAAATGTTCTCCATTTCAAATAAAGGTGAGACACTTTGAGTGGTACCAGCCACACTGTGACTTAGATTGAGGTAGGGGGGACTCGTACACATCCCAAATTACCCATGGATCCTTGTGCTAATGTATAAACACAATCATAATACATTTGGTTGGTTTTCTAAATGTCTGTTGTTTTTACATAAAAAAAAGTCCATTTTAAACAAAAGAGAGACACCTTGAGTGATAATGGCTACATTGTGCCTCAAATTGGGGCAGGATTGACTCGTACATGTCACAAATGACCCATGGATCATTCTACTGAAGTATCAATATAATCATAAAGTGGTTGGTCGGTTTTATGTATGCAAGTTGTTGTTTTCACTTAAAATACTGTCCATTTCAAATAAAAGTGAGATAGTTTGAGGGGTACCAGCTAGGCCGTTCCTCTAATTGAGGCTAGGTTGACTCATACAAGTCAAAAATTACCCAAGGATCATTTTCCTAAAGAATCAACAGAATCCGAATGCATTTGGTCTGTTTTCCTAATGCAAGTTGTTGTTTTCATTTAAAATCCTGTCCATTTCAAATAAAAGTGAGACAGTTTGAGTGGTATCGGCCACACCATGCCTCAGATTGATGAGTGGTTGATTTTTACACATCAAAAATTACCCATGGATCATTGTCCTTAAGTATCAACAGAATCCGAATGATTTTGGTTAGTTTTCTATATGCTAGTTTTTGTTTTCACTTAAAATGTTGTCCATTTCAAATAAAAGTGAGACACTTTGAGTGGTACTAGCCACACCATGCCTCATATTGAGGTGGGCTTGACTCGTACACGTAAAAAATGAACCATGGATCCTTGTGCTAAAGTATCAACACAATATGAATACGATTGGTCAGTTTCCATATGCCAGTTATTTTTACTTAAATGGGTGTCCATATTAAACAAAGGAAAGACACTTCAAGTGATACCGGCCACACCGTGCCTTTTATTGATTCGGGGTTGACTCATACATGTCACATATGACCCATGGATCGTTTTACTAATGTATTAGCGTAATCTGAATGAGTTTGTTCAGTTTTCCATATGCTAGTTGTTGTTTTCACTTAAAATGTTGTCCATTTAAAATAAAGGTGAGACCCTTTGAGTGGTACCAGCCACACCGTGCCTCAGATTGAGGTGGGGTTGACTTATACACGTCAAAAATTACCCATGAATCCTTTTTCTAAAGTAACAACAAAATCAGAATATGTTTGGTTAGTTTTCCATATGTCTATTGTTTTTCCATAAAACAGTGTCCATTTTAGACAAAAGAGAGACACTTTGAGTGATACCGGCCACACTGTGCCTCCTATTGTGGCTGGGTTGACTCTTACACATCAAAAATTACCCATGGACTGTTTTCCTAAAGTATGAACACAATAAGAAAGTGTTTGATTAGTTTTCCGTATGAAAGTTGTTGTTTTCACTTACAATCCTGTCCATTTCAAATAAAATTGAGATAGTTTGAGTGGTTCTTGCCACAACATTCCTCGGATTGAGGCAGAGTTGACTCATACACATCACATATGACCCATGGATCATTGTCCTACAGTATCAATATAATCCTAATGTATTTGGTTAGTTTTTTGTATGCTAGTTTTGTTTTCTCTTTAAATGTTGTCCGATTCAAATAAAATTGAGACACTTTGAGTGGTATCGGCCACAACATGCCTCGGATTGAGGTGGGGTTGACTTGTACATGTCAAAAATTAACCATGGATCATTTTTCTAAAGTATCAACACAATACAAATAATTTTTTTTGGTTTTCCGTATGCCAGTTGTTTTTACTTAAAAGGGTGTCCATTTTAAACAAAATAAAGACACTTCGAGTAACACCGGCCACATCATTACTCGGATTGAGGCGGGGTTAACTCATACACATCACATATGACCCATGTATCATTTGACTATAGTATAAACACAATCAGAATGCATTTGGTTGGTTTTTCGTATGCCGGTTGTTGTTTTCACTTAAAATGTTGTCTATTTAAAACAATGGTGAGACACTTTGAGTGGTACCGGCCACACCGTGCCTCAGATTGAGGCGAGGTTGACTTTTACATGTCACAAATGACCCATGGATCCTTGTGCTAAGTTTTCAACACAATAAGAATACGTTTGGTCAGTTTTCCATATGTCTGTTGTTTTTACATAATATAGTGTCCAGTTTAAACAAAAGAGAGACACTTTGAGTTATATCGGCCACATCGTGCCTCAAATTGAGGAGGGGTTATCTCTTACACATCACAAATGACCATGGATCATTTTCCTGAAGTATAAATACAATCAGAAAGTGTTTGGTCAGTTTTCCATATGAAAGTTGTTGTTTTCACTTAAAATCTTGTCTGTTTCAAATAAAATTGAGACAGGTTTAGTGGTACCGGCCACACCATGCCTCAGATTGAAGTAGGGTTGACTCGTACATGTCACATATGACCCATGGATCCTTTTACTAAAGTATCAATAGAATCCTAATGTGTTTGATGGGTTTTCTATATGTTAGTTGTTGTTTTCACTTAAAATGTTGTCCATTTCAAATAAAAGTGAGAACTTTGAGTGGTACTGGCCACACCATGCCTCGGATTGAGGTGGGGTTGACTTGTACACGTCAAAAATGAACCATGGATAATTTTTCTAAAGTATCAACACAATAAAAATAAAATTGGTTGGTTTTCTGTATGCGAGTTGTTTTTACATAAAGGGTGTCCATTTTAAACAAAAGAAAGACACTTCGAGTGACATCGGCCACCTCATTCCTCGGATTGAGGCGTGGTTGACTCATACACATCACATATGACCCATGTATCATTTTAATAAAGTATAAACACAATCAGAATGCGTTTGGTCAGTTTTCCCTATGCCAGTTTTTGTTTTCACTTAAAATGTTGTCCATTTAAAACAATGGTGAGACACTTTGAGTGGTACCGGCCACACCATGCCTCGGATTGAGGCAAGGTTGACTTATACACATAAAAAATGACCCATGGATCCTTGTTCTAAGGTTTCAACACAATAAGAATACATTTGGTCGGTTTTCCATATGTCTGTTGTTTTTACATAATACAGTGTCCATTTTAAACAAAAGAGAGACACGTTGAGTTATATTGGACACACCGTGCCTCATATTGAGGCGGGGTTATCTCTTACACATCACAAATGACCCATGGATAATTTTTTTTAAGTATCAATATAATCAGAAAGTGTTTGGTTGGTTTTCCATATGAAATTTGTTGTTTTCACTTAAAATCATGCCCATTTCAAATAAAATTGAGATAGTTTTAGTAGTACTAGCCACACCGTGCCTCGGATTGAGGTGGGGTTGACTCATAAATGTCACATATGACCCATGATCCTTTTAATAAAGTATCAATAGAATCCTAATGTGTTTGGTTGATTTTCTGTATGCCAGTTGTTGTTTTCAATTAAAATGTTTTCCATTTCAAATAAAAGTGATAACTTTGAGTGGTACTGGCCATAACGTGTCTTAGATTGCGGCAGGGTTGACTCATACACATCACAAATGACCCAGGGATCCTTGTTCGAATGTATCAACACAATACAAATACGTTTGGTTAGTTTTACATATGCTAGTTGTTTTTACTTAAAAGGGTGTACATTTTAAAGAGAGCTTAAATTGGGATCCAAGATGCTGAATTAAGAGTGAGATTGTCTCTAGAATCAAGGTAGGTGGTCCTTATCCATTAATGAATTTTCGTGATGTGTTATACATTCCGAATCACCGCTCACCCAATGTTGGGATGTTGGGTCGGGGGGATGTCCGGGGTCCAGAGAGGAGGGGGGGGGGGGGTGTCCGGGGTCCAGAGATGAGGTTGGGGTGCTGTCTGGGGTCCAGGGAGGAGGGCGGGAGGGGGGGGGGGCTGTTTGAGGGGGCTGTCTGGGGGGGGGGGCTGTCTGGGGTCCAGGGAGGGGGGTTGTCTGGGGGGTTGTCCAGGGTCCAGGGAGGGGGGGGGGGGGGCTATCCAGGGTCCAGGGAGGAGGGTGGGGGGTTGTATGGGGTCCAGGGAGGAGGGTGGGGGGGGGGGCAATCAGGTTGCTATTCAGGGTCCAGGGAGGAGGGTGGGGGGGGGGGGGGGGTTGTCAGGGGGCTATCCAGGGGGCTGTCTAGGTGCTGTTCGGGGACTATCTAGGGTCCAGATAGGAGGGTTTGGGTGGGGGGGGGGGTGTCCAGGGTCCAGGGAGGAGGGTGGGGGTGTCAGGGGGGCTATTCCGGGGTTGTCCGTTGTCTAGGGAGGAGGGTGGAGGGGCTTTCTAGGGTCTAGGGAGGAGGGGGGGGGGTGTCCAGGGTCGAGGGCGGAGAGTGGGGGGCTATCCGGGGTCTAGGGAGGAGGGTAGAGGTGATCTCAGGGGGGGGGGGGGGTTGTTCGGGGGCTATCTGGGGTCTAGGGAGGAAGGCGGGGGGATTTCCGAGGGCTGTCTGGGATCCAGGGAGGAGGGTGGGGGGGGGGGTGTCTCGAACACATGGGATTGTATTTACATATTTTATAAGAAAATTATTTCAAGGTTAAAAAAATAATTTCAATATATCAACTTCTAATAAGACCATCAATTTTCTAAATTCCACTAAAAAATTACAATTTCATTAAAATAGATAAAAAATAAATATATTGTGACCTACCTAATCACACATATATTCAGGCACAACAAATCAATAAACATCAAAGGTCAGTAATATTAGTAAAAAATGTAACAGAACAATTTGTCCCTCATCACCATCACTATCATCACCATCATCTTCACCCTCACCATCATCCTCATCTTCATCCCCATCTTCATCCCTGCCCTCCTCCTCACCCTCATACTCAGCCTCGGCCTCCTCATCGCCATCCTCCTCTGCCTCGGCCTCCTCCTCACCCTCCTCCTCCGCCTCGACCTCCCCCTCGGCCTCCTCCTCCTATGCACCGGCCTCCTCATCACCATCATCTCAACCACCAATAGAACTTCCACTTGGTGCACCATATACAGAACAAATCGATGACATATATTCATCATAAGCAGTGTTGGCCTCTGGTGGAAGTGTTGGACGTAAATCATCAATCAGTTTCATAAATTCAATGTTTTCCATAACAGACTGTTCTACCATCTCTATGGCCCTTTTTTAAGCCTATTCTTCCTGTGCCTTGACTTGATACAACTCGGTGGCACTAAAACTTGTACCTCATGAGGGCCAATACCTCTTAGAAACTATACTCTTCCCAGTTCAGTAGTGCACTATACCAGGGTGCTCATCTCCCAACACCTGATGTAAGTGATCGTTTGGACCAAAATTGTTAGGTTCTCAGGCATCAAGTGCCTCTAAAGTAGCCTGTTACAAATATAAATAGATTATTAAGTTACAAAATAGAGATTAAAATTTTAAATCTACAAAGTAAAACTTACAATCTGCTGTTGAGTCGGTTCATTAACCGCACTACTACCATTCTTCTTTCTACCCGAGAAAAATAGTTTTTCTCGAGGCACACGTCCTTCTATATTCAATTTATGCCTCTAAAATGACATTGAATGTAGGAAACCATAATTAAAAATAGGATAAAAAACCGTAATTGCATAGCTGAAATTATATATAAACTTTAGCAATCGAATAAATTATGGAGGAAGCAACATAAAGTTCAAGTCGTAAAGAAAGATTATAAATTGTCATACCTGTTGTCTCTCATGATCTGGCATGGTATTTTTTCCTAATGTGTGGGCATATTTCTTAGAATAAATGTTTTTTATTTATTCCAGATTCATCCTAAATAAAATTCAATAATTATTATTAAAGAAAAACATGAAAATTTTCATTTAAATACCTCTCATTTGATTAATACCATAAATTCTCTAGTCTTCTAATGAGTAATCATCTATAGGTACTGTTCTAATGGAAAATCATCCATGACAGGG
Source organism: Viscum album (assembly GCA_963277665.1). Lineage (NCBI taxonomy): Eukaryota > Viridiplantae > Streptophyta > Magnoliopsida > Santalales > Viscaceae > Viscum > Viscum album. Next base: position 450,178,793 of record OY728127.1, read on the forward strand.
ACCACCTCTAACTCTGTTCCCACTCTAGCACACCATCCAATGTACAACTCATGCTTATAAGCTCTCCAAAGCTCACCTAAATCCTTTAGACGTGCTGGCCATGTAGGCTCACCATTGGTGAAATCAAACTGCAGCTGACATCAAAATATTAATTCATATAATTACAAAAATTAATATATTTCATTAAATACAATAGATTTTTGTACCCATATCACTACCCAGTCTTTATCCTTGACTTCATTTAGTAGCTGTCTCCATGAGAGCGGGCTAACATGAATGATGTCAGAGTATTTGGCAAGTGTCACCAAAAAACTCTGACATTGCTGCCCTTATTTTTCAATCATCTCACTATCTTCATTGTAGTCCACCATCAACTGCGTGTGGCGGTTCCACACCGCACGCATGCATGCACACCCTCTCCCCAGCCTCATATTAGTAGATGTATCTGTTATGAAATAAAAAAATATATTTTATCAATACATTTTATAATGAAAATAAATAATGGTGTAACAATTTGTTAGGGTTATATAAGTATACCTGCGGGAGTCTGATCAATGGGAACCACTAAATCCGCAGAAACTTAAGGAACACCCTATACAGATAGAGTGAGGCCCAATGTATGCTCTGCATGGATAGACTCTGGAAGAGCAGGAGTTGAAGAAGATGGAATATAAAATCCCAGAGAGATCGAAGCAGTAGTAAAAGTAGATGATAGGGATGGATATCCAAATTATGGATGGGGAGTGGGAATCATTATCAGATATGGTATATACGGGTGAGGAGGGTCAGATGTAAATGGTGGTGAAAACAAGGGAGGCCTAAATATCCCGTGTATCCCTAATGACACACTAGGATCAGAATGTGGGATGGATGGTATGTCAGTAAGAGGGGCAGGGTCTAATCGGTTACGACGACCAGATCGTCTAGCTCCCATACCACCCCCCTTATACGAACACCCTGAGTTCTGGGACCACTACTAGGATGCACATCAAATTACTATATCCTAATATATGGATCCTGAAAAAATGTTTAAAAAATTTCAATCACATGACATTATATATAATTTAAATTAATATATTTTAAAAAAATATACACACTGCAGGCACTAGTGGTGGAATGCCCAGCTCAGTCATGTGAAGATTGTTGTCCATAATCTGTTTTCATCACCTGTCATTAATTAGTTTCATTTCCAGCATTTGAAAACAAATATAGAAGTAAATCAAAATGTATAACTAATGTGTAACCCAAAAAACAAAGTAAATGAGAGGGAATAGAGGTATTCATGGATAATTTAACTAACCAATGTTTTATGTGATCTTGAACATATATATAATGAAGTCAATAAATCGTACAAGATGTAATAATGAAATTTAATTTTCAGTAGTATGATTATTTAATAATTTTCATCAGTATATTAAAATCATGGAACATTGATTCTACTAGATTTATAAGTGGAAAAGCGATTTTCAAAATTAAGGAAAAATTTAATTTCTTTAGCTTAGGTAGATAAGGTAGGTTTCAATACATGTTTTGCAGAAGAATAAAAACCATCATGTTCATTACCTAGTAAAATATTAAAGATAGGTGTTAGAGTCATACAAATTTTATACAAATCATAGTTGAAGCATTGAAATGTTCACTAATATATAAATGTTGGTTTCTTAGGTTTAAATACAGTTCAGTTTGAAATTAGAAAATGCAATTCAAATAAAAATTTCAAACAATAAAAAATGAAAATACACATAAAGTTCAAGTCAAGTACAACATATTTGTAATAAATATTAAATCAATTTGCATACAATTCAACCCCGCCTCAATCTGAGGCACGGTGTGGCCGATATCACTCAAAGTGTCTCTCTTTTGTTTAAAATGGACACTATTTTAAGTAAAAAAAATATACATATGGAAAACCAACCAAACGTATTCTTGTTGTGTTGATACTTTAGAACAAGGATCCATGGGTCATTTTTGACATGTACGAGTCAACCTCGCCTCAATTCGAGTCACGGTGTGGACTATACCACTCAATCTGTCTCACCTTTATTTGAAATGGACAACACATGAAGTGAAAACAATAACTGGCATATAGAAAACTGAACAAAACACATTCGGATTGTGTTGATACTTTAGGAAAACAATAAATGGGTCATATTTGATGTTTATGAGTCAACCCCGCCTCAATCCGAGGCACAATGTGGCTGGTATTACTCGGAGTGTCTTTCTTTTGTTTAAAATGGACACCCTTTTAAGTAAAAACAACTAGAATATGGAAAACTGACCAATCGTATTTGGATTGTGTCGATACTTTAGCACAAGGATCCATGGTTAATTTTTGATGTGTACCAGTAAACCCCGCCTCAATCTGAGGCATGGTGTGGCCGGTACCACTCAAAGTGTCTCACTTTTATTTGAATTGGACTACATTTTAAGTGAAAACAACAACATGCATATGGAAAACTGACCAAACACATTCAGATTCTATTGATACTTTAGGAAAACGTTCTATGGGTCAAATGTGACGTGTATGAGTCAACCCTGCCCCAATACGAGGCTCGGTGTGGCCGGTACCACTCAAACTGTCTCACTTTTATTTGAAATGGACAAGAATTTAAGTTAAAACAACAACTTGCATACGGAAAACCAACCAAAAACTTTCTGATTGTTTTGATACTTCATGAAAATGATAAATGTGTTATTTGTGATGTGTACGAGTCAACCCCGCCTCAATATGAGACATGGTGTGGCCGGTATCTCTCATAGTGTCTCTCTTTTGTTTAAAATGAGCACTGTTTTAAGTAAAAACAATAGATATAGGAAAAACTGACCAAATGTATTCTAATTGTGTTGATACTTTAGCACAAGGATCCATGGGTCATTTGTGACATGTATTAGTCAACCTCGCCTCAATTAGAGGCACAATGTGGCCAATACCACTCAAAGTGTCTCACCTTTATTTGAAATGGACAACATTTTAAGTGAAAACAACAACTGGCATACGGAAAACCAACCAAATGCATTTGAATTGTGTTGATACTTGAGGAAAACGATCCATATTTCATATGTGACATTTATGAGTCAATCCTTCCACAATCTGAGGCACGGTGTAGTCAGTATCACTCTAAGTGTCTTTTTTTTTAAATGGACACCCTTTTTTGTAAAAACAACCAGCATACAGAAACCTGACCAATCATATTTGGATTGTGTTTATACATTATCAAAAGGATCCGTGATTCATTTTTGACGTGTATGAGTCAACCCCGCCTCAATAAGAATCATGGTGTGGCTGGTAACACTCAAAGTGTCTTAAGTTTTTTTTGAATTGGACAACATTTTAAGTGAAAACAACAACTGGCATACGGAAAATCAACCAAACGCCTTCGGATTCCGTTGATACTTAAGGACAATGATCCATGGGTAATTTGTGACATTTAAGAATCAACCCTACCTCAATCTAAGGTATGGTGTGGCCAGTACCACTCAAATAGTCTCACTTTTATTTGAAATGGACATGATTTTAAGTGAAAACAACAACATGCATACGGAAAACTGACCAAACACATTTTTATTCTATTGATACTTTAGGAAAACGATCCATGGGTAATTTTTAACATGTAATAGTCAACCCTGACTCAATACGAGGCATGATGTGGCTGGTACAACTCATACTATCTCACTTTTATTTGAAATGGACATGATTTTAATTTAAAATAATAACTTGCTTACGGAAAACTAACCAAAAGCTTTTCTATTGTATTGATACTTCATGAAAATGATCCATGGGTTATTTATGATGTGTATGAGTGAACCCTGCCTCAATCTGAGGTACAGTGTGGCCGGTATCACTCATAGTGTCTCTCGTTTGTTTAAAATGGGCATCATTTTAAGTAAAAATAATAGACATTCAGAAAACCAACGAAACATATTCTTATTGTGTTAATAATTTAACAAAATGATCCATGGGTCATTTTTGACGTGTATGAGTCAACCCCACCTCAATTCGAGGCATGGTGTGGCTAGTACCACTCAAATTGTCTCACCTTTATTTGAAATGGACAACATTTTAAGTGAAAACAACAACTAGCATATGAAAAACCAACCAAACACATTCAGATTGAGTTTATATACTAGGAAAATGATCCATGGGTCATAGTGACGTGTACGAGTCAACCTTGCCTCAATCTGAGGCACTATGTGGCTGGTATCACTCAAAGTGTCTTTATTTTGTTTAAAATGGACACCCTTTTAAGTAAAAACAATTGGCATACAGAAATCCAACCAATCGTATTCGGATTGTGTTGATACTTTATCACAAGGATCCATGGTTCATTTTTGACGTGTAAGAGTCAAACCATCCTCAATAAAAGGCATGGTGTGACCGATACCACTCAAAGTGTCTCACTTTTATTTGAATTGGATAACATTTTAAGTGAAAACAACAACTGGCATACGGAAAACAGACCAAAAGCATTCGGTTTCTGTTGATACTTTAAGAGAATGATCCATGGGTAATTTGTGATGTGTAAGAATCAACCCCGCCTCAATCCAAGGCACGATGTGGTAGGTACCACTGAAACTGTCTCACTTTTATTTGAAATGGACCGGATATTAAGTGAAAACAACTACTTGCAAACTGAAAACCGATCAAACACATTCGGATTCTATTTATACTTTAGGAAAATGATCCATGGGTCATTTTTGACATGTATGAGTCAACCCCACCTCAATCCAAGGAACGGTGTGGCTGGTACCACTAAAAATATCTCACTTTTATTTGAAATGGACATGATTTTAAGTGAAAACAACAACATGCATACGAAAAACCGACCAAACGTATTTAGATTGTGTTGATACTTTTTCATGAGGATCTATGGTCGAGCCTCACACAATCCACTTCTCATGTGAGGAACTCCTACCCCTGTTCTAAAACACATGACATTTAATACGCTAATCCCATCCTCAAACAGTGGGTTCTAGGACCAAACCAAAGTCCCTTTGGGAACCCAATACCAAAGACATAATTGAATATTCATACCCACTACCCAAAATTGGGATTCATATCACATCACACCCAGGAGACGAAATTACAATTATCCACATTCCCCCTTATTCCAATTGAAAAGTCGATGAAAAACATGTAGGCTATTCTGGAAACCCATCTCATATGTCGATATTGGCCAATGTTTCCCACTAACACATCAGGAACCATTTATACATGGATACATAGTCATTAGAGGAATATAAACATCCCATGTGCTTCCTATAACTCATCCTAGTTCTAATCACATGGCCACCACCATTGTCTATCTTATGGGTATTATGATCCTTGTCCACTCTACCCAAGTTTTTCTGTTGGTTTTAATATAGTCAACCCAAGACCATGAGTAAACATCCCTTGTGCTTCCTATAACATGTAGAATTTTTCTCTTGTGTGTATTGGTGTTGTGGTTTGAGTGAGGAGTGGACTCTAAATTTTGAATACTGTTATGGGTGTTATTGTTTTTCAATTCTAAATTTATAAATTATGGTTGTATTGGATTCTGGCTGTATTGATAATGAATTATAAATTTTGGATAATGTTATGGGTATTAGATTCTGGATGTATTGGATTTTAATTTTGTGTTGGTGTTATGGGTGTTATTGAATTTAAATTTTGGATGTATTAGATTGTGGATGTATTGGATTCTTTATTTTTCTCTTGTGTTGCGGTTTGAGTGAGGAATGAATTTTAAATTTCTACATTTCTGAATTCTGGATGAATTTAAAACATCCCATGTAGGGTTTTGGATTCTGGTTGTATGTGTTCTTGCAGGTTATGGAGAGTTTCAGGTTGGTGGTGGTTGCTGACTATTGGCTTTTGTGGAGGTGCAATTATTTTCAAAACCTTTGGTATATCCTTTGGATATATATTGTACACTATATACCAACGGTTCTAAACCATTGGTATAAGGGTAATGTATACCAACGGTTTCAAAAACTGTTGGTATATCTCTTACTTTAACACATATACCTATGGTTTACATAGAACCGTTGGTATAAGTCTATTACCATAGCATACATGGTCATGGTTTGGGAAACCATTGGTATATAATATACCAATGGTTTCCCAGCCTTTACAAATGGTCCTGAACCGTTGGTAAAGGGAAAAATTCCAGTAGTGATATATATCAATTTCATTTCCATTTTCTCGATGGAAGGAATAAAAGGAATAAAAATAATGTATAACCATTATAGATTCATTATTATTTCATATATATCTCAAATTTTCATTAAATATTTCATTATTACCTTTAAGATAATGCATAAGTGAAAAATAAATCACATCACTTCGAGAGGCGATCGTCCACCGAACACACGATCAACATTATCGTATACCCAAGGAATGGAAATTAATAATTTATATGTGATATAATAACTCAATAAGAATATTTATTTCATAAATATAATATAAATATGATTAAACCATCATTATATATATCTGTGATAGGGAAACAATTACATGGTAAATCCATACATTATAAGTGGACACTTATACTCAATTTCAACTGTTTCGTCCTAGGAAACCCTTTTAAAATAAAACACATTCACTTTTCAGGAAAAATCTTCACAAATTTTTTCTTAACCTCTTACATATCCCCACCCTTACTTAAAATCCTTTGAAAAACATTTTAAAACATGGGATGATCAAAAAAATCTCAATACGGGACATAAAAAGAAAAAAAGAAACCATTGGTGAATAAATGCTAATTAACATTATCCATTCTCAAAAATAAATTTTGGGCTCAATATAAAAATTATCTTACCTAAGAAGTCACATTATCTACCCAAATATTTCATGAAAAAATTTCATACATGAACATATAAGAAATATAAAAACTCAAAAAGGATTCACGAAAATGTCTCCCAAATTAATTACATTCACCCATAAAAGATATGAACTTTATCTTAGATTAAGTAATTTTCATATAAAATATATAGAAAAAATAAATAAATCATAATGTTAAATTTTGTAATAATTTTTTTATCATTATTACATACTCAGTAGTGCTCATAGCTAAAAAGGTATTAACAATCATAGTTATATTTGGAATAACCATCATAATATATTCCATAATCTCTTATAGGAAACCTAATTGATTAAATATTTCTATTTAATCAATTCATTGAAGTTCTATAATGGGATAAAACTCCCTAAATTTATAAAATAACCACCCATCCTCACAAAAACTTCCAATGAACCATAACATAATCGTATCACATAATTCATACAAACAAAACATTCTTGAGGAAAATAACCTTTTTCTTATAAAAAATTTATTTTAAAAAAATTGAGCATATAAAAATGAAAAATATTTTTTTAAAACACTCATTCAAATGTATAAAGTATGATTAAAATCATTGAGGCATAAATAGGGTGATAAAATAATCTCATTTTGTGTAAGTTAAAAAATATTCCCTTTTAATTTTGTAAGTTGAGTTGAATGTGTAATGTTAAAAGAGTATTTTTAAAATAAATTCCATTATATAAATCCTTAAAAATATTTATTTTTAAGAAATTTGAGAGAAGTAAAAAATAAGTTTGATAAAAATATATTTTTATATAAATAAATTAATTAAAATAATTTTAAAATATTTGGAAATTCATATAAGGATTTATAAGAGAAATATTTAAATCATTTAAAACATGATTTTTTTAGTTAAATAGTATCTTACTTTGATTATCACACATCACATACATTGATTATATTAATGAATAATAATTATATATTAATTTATAATTTATTTAGATCCATTTTAATTTTTATTATTCCTTTTATATTACTCATTTCAATGTTATAATCAATTACATTATAATTTAAGTTCACATCGAATGTTTTTATGATATTTGGTACCTAAGTCTAAAATGGCATTGGTAAGTCAATTATGGTCAAAGTGGACATCATTCCATCATCTGTAGAATAATATTCATGACATAATTATATTTTTTATACATAAATTAAACTTTTAAATGAAACCATTATATATGGTTCGAAAAAAGGACAATGTTATAATCATGGAGACAGAAGTTAGTACGTACACATGAGTAACAATTCCATTTTTCATCAATCATTATAGAAATAAAATATGTATAATTTTTACTTTAAAAAATTATCATAATATCTTATGTATAATATTAGTTCTTTGATTTACTTATATATACCATTCATGTTATGGGATTATAAAAAACAAATCACATCCCATCGTGGAGGTGGTAATCCACACGTTTGCACTATTAACATTATCATTTTTATATGCATGTATTGGTAATAAAGTAAATTATATATTAATTTTTCATAATTATAATTTTTAATTAATATAACATGTAAAAATTTGTTCCATCCTTATAACTAGTCTTGAGATAAGGTGATGGAATACGAATAAAATCAGTTCGCGAGGTGGTCATCCACCCTATAATCGAATGATTAATTAATTTCCCATTTGATGGTTGAGGAGATTTATATGGGTAATTAAAATAACATAAAAAAAATCTCAATATATACATTATTATATATTTATAATTTTATCACGGTTCAAAAATATTTATAGGATGTGTAAGGAGAAATAAAACTAAAACAAGTGGATAAAACTATATAACTTCATTGGAAAAACTCCGTTGATTGACACCATAAAAGAACTCAGATGGTGTTATTCCAAAAATAAAGCCTAAATAATGATTTAAGGATTATAAAAAGGATTTTGGGAGATCTAGGATTAAAAAAATGTGTTTTTATGATTGAATATATGAGTAGAAGATGTCTCCTTTTATATTAGATGGGAGGGTGACTCTTGGAATATCGAAAAATATTAAAATAATATAAATTAATTTTCAATTAAAAATGGATCAAAAGTGATTTATTTCGAATATAATATGATTATGTGTCCAAATAATCTCATTCAATAAATTTTAGACAAATTTAGGTCGCATTATCGCCCATATTATTTAGTTTTAACCCTTATTTAACCCCATTAACTTTTACTGTTTTTTAAGGTAATGCCTTGGTCAAAGACCAAAGAACCAAATATGTATTAAAAAGCAAAGGGATTACAAAATTCTAAAAGATGGAATTTTCCTACAATCTCTGTCGAAATAAGGAAGTAAATCAGCAGGCAATGCATCCAACCAAGTCAAGTTCTACTGCACTCCTTTATTGTCAAGGGCATCAGCAACCACATTCGCTTCACAGAAGGTGTGAGTGGCAATAAAATCAATCCCACAAAGTGAATTCAGGTAGTTCATACAGCGATTGGTAAGTGGCCAAGCAAGATGAATAACACCATTCCAGATGGCATGAACGATAGTGGTAGAGTCACTTTCAATCCAAAGCTTTCTCCATCCTCTCTGTAGAGCAAGTTCCACAGTATGAATGACCCCTAACATTTCGGCTTCCAGAGATGAGGCCAGACCACATCCACTATAGAAGCAACCTTTTCATTGGCCATCCGAGTCTCTAAAAATAGCTCCACAGCTGGCAGGGCTAGGATTTCCCTTAGAGGCACCATCCACATTCACTTTAACCCAACCTGGTATCTAGGCCTGCCAGAAGACTTCGAAGGAACGCTTGGGCTTCGTAAAGATGCCTGGAATGCAGATGCGCCGAAGGATTTGAAAATCACCAATAGAGTTACTACAACAAACTTTTTGAATAGAAGACACTTCTTGAATTGCAATAAGTATACGAGTTTTTCCTGCAATTAGAGAGAATGAGTGATTATTGTGAATAATATCATTTCTAACGTACCATATATCGTGAATAAGCTCCGCCACCGCCACAAGAAATAAATTTTTAACCTGCAAGGAAGCATCATATCTAACACATTTTTTAAGTAGCTGACAAATCGAGTCAGGGATGGACCATCTGCAATCAAATAAGTCAAAAACATAATTCCATAAAACAGTGACAGTGGACCATGATAATAAGAGATGATCAACATCCTCCCTATGTTGGTTACATAGTTTGCATTTTGAGCATAGTTGTATGCAAAAAGTTTACAGACCAATATCAGTGGGAAATCTGTTGTGAGAAAGACGCCAAATCAGAGTGAGTCTAGAGGGTTTTATCCAAGAGTTATTAAAGGAATTCATCCATTGAAAACTGGAATCATCACTCGAAAAATAGTGCTTATAGAAGTTTTTCGAATTAAGAATACCATTGGGGGCAGGTTCCCAAGCTAGATAATCTTCAGCAGTAGAGAAATGATAATTGTTAGTGATTTGAGCTATACTACTAGGGAGATATTATCTATGAGACTAAAGAATATCTTTGATGGAAAGACTAATATCTTCAGGAGTATTATCGGGAGAAAGAAAAGATATTAAAGGTGTACCATACCAGTTGTCACACTAGAAGTTTATATAGGAATCAGCACTAACCATCCATATATCATTTTCCATTATCTTTTGAAAAGAGTTTTTAATGGCAGGCCAGATTGAGGAGTAAATGAAATTAAAATTCCTTTTTAAGAGTTTATCAAATAATCTCTTATTTAAGAAATCATAAGCTTTAGAAGTAAAATTAATAATCCTCCAAGTATGTTTTTCTTGAAGAGCTTCATTGAACAATCTTAAGTTTTTAATGCCAATCTCGCCTTTGTCAAGGGGATTGCAACAATTCTTCCAAGGGACGGTGAAAAGTTTCTTATCTAGAATACTCCCCGTCCATATGAAATTTTTTATATAGGAATTAATTATCTTGAAGGTACTAGTCAGAAATTTGTAAATCATGAGGGAGTAAACCATTTTAGAAACAATGGTCGATTTAACAAGGAAAATTCTCCCAACCATGGAGAGGGATTTCCCTTTCCATGAAGAGAGTTGGCTAGTTATTTGATTAATTATATTTAAGAAATATTAGGCTTTAGGCCGTCCCCAAAATAGAGGGACACCCAAATAGTTGAAAGGAAGAAGGCCTTCTTTAATACCCAGGTTATTAATGATGATATTTTTTCTTCTGACAGAGAAGTTTTTTCCAAAGAAGATTTGGGATTTATTCCAGGAGATAGATTGCTCTGAAATGTACTCATAATGAGTAATGGCTTGCTTGAGCACTTGAATGTTTCTTTGATCTCCTTTGATAAACAGGATGATATCATCTGCATAAAGCAGATGAGTAGGCATATTTAAGTATCTGGCAGCTTGGATGGGTTTAAGCTTATTTTGTTCAACCAGCTTATTTAGGAATCTGCTGAAGTAATCTTCAGCAATAACAAAAAGGATCGCCGAGAGAGGATCACCTTGCCTGACACCCTTAGTACAATTGAAGAAACCACGAGGAGTACCATTTATCAAGATAGAGATAAGAGAGGATTGTAAAAGAACTTTAATTATTCTGATAAAAGTTTCATGAAAGCCAAAGCTCTCAAGAACATTGAATATGAAGGCCCAATCAATGGTATCAAAAGATTTTCTAATATCCAGTTTAATGGAAACACTAACCCCTCTCGTATTTTTATTTAAACTATTGGTACATTCAGAGGTAAGGCAAATAAAATCTGTAATGGATATTCCTTTGATGAAACCAAACTGATTCCAAGAAACTATTTTGTTAAAAATAGGAGCAAGTCTGTTGGCAATAATTTTAGTAATAATCTTATAGATAGTATTTATTAAAGCAATGGGTCTAAATTGATGAATTTCAGAATCATTGTCAACTTTAGGAATCAAAGTAATAAATTGAGCATTTAAACCATGAGGAATAATTCCATTAGAAAAGAAAGACTTCACCAGCTTACAAACATCAGAGTGAATGATGTCCCAATATTTTTGGTAGAAGCCATTGTTGAAACCAACAGGACCAGGTGCGCTATTAGAATTTAAACTAAACACCATGTCTTTAATTTCATGATCAAAATGAATGGAGAGGAGAGATTTATTATCATTATCATCCAAAAGTAAAGGGATTATTCCAGACTTAAGATTAGTGTTCACGTCAGGACCATTGAAGGTGTTATGGAAGTAAGAGACCACATGATTCGAGATGGCCTCTTCAGTATCAAGAATCAATTCATTGTGAATGAGTTTAGAGAGAGGAAGATTAGACTTTCTGATTCTTTGTAAGGAATTATAAAATTTGTTATTACGATCACCATCATTAAGCCATTTAGTCTTAAACATTTGTTTACACATATTATCTTTGAAATTGAGCAGATGGTTGAGTTTAAGGGAAAGATTCACCTCAGATTGCAAATCCCCATTAAAATCAGAGTTGGTATTAAGAATTTGAATTTAATTAAGCTCTTTTTCCAGCAAAGAGATATCTAAATTCATTTGGGTACTTTTTATTTTACACCAATCTTTAAGAGAATGCTTTAATGTTTTCAACTTGAACATGCACACAAAAGAGTCATGGTGATGTTTCATAGAGTCCCAAGTGCTTTTAATAAACGAGTCACAATCTCGGTCCAAAGACCAAGCGTTGTTAAATTTAAAAGGAGGGGTGAGCCTACATTCATTACTGAGGAAACTAAGTAGAATGGGATGATGATCAGAGTTAAGTCTAGGGAGGTTAATACTAGTGAAATTATCCCAAGTGTCAAGAGCTTTCATATTGACAAAAGCCCTTTCTAGCTTACTTGAAATGGTTTTATTATGATGCCTTCTATACCAAGTGTACTTGGCACCAGTAAGAGTAACCTCAAAGAGGTTGCAGTCCTCAATAAAGGACCCAAACTCTCTTGAAGATATGGAGAGATGTGAGGGACCCAACTTTTCACAAGATTTGAGAATGGCATTAAAATCCCCCAAAACAACCCAGGGGACATGAATTTGATTATCCATCTCCAAAAGGTCATGCCAAAGAGGCCTCCTTTCCTGTTATCTATTGTTAGCGTAGACCATCATGCAAAAGATATGTTGTCCATTCAACAAGAAGTCACAAGTGATTTGTTGATCCCTGCTTTTAAAAATGTTAACACTTTGAAGAGAATTGGGATAGAAGACCCACAAAGAATCAATTAAAGTTCCTTTCTTACGGGAGCCAAGGAAGTGGTAATTAAAGGAGCCGAACCTCAAAAGATTCAAATTAAAGTTAACCTTAGGTTCAGAGATAGTAAACAAGAGTGGTTTTTTAGTGGTTAAGAACCTCCTAAGAGTAGTGTAGGTATCCAGATTAGCTATACCTTGACTATTCTAGAAAAGAATATTCATTTCAATTTGTGTTTTGGGTTAGAACCCTTTTTTTGGATTTCCCTGAGTTTTTCTTCCTCTGTGATCTCCTAGTCAATAGAGTGGGGGCATGAGTTGTTTTCTTTTCTTCATATTTAAGCTTGGGTATAGGAGAAACAACATTAGTCATATCACTATCCGAAGGAAGAACATAAATAGATGTAGTTATAGGAGAAGAGATCAGGGTACTACTGTTTGGGTGGTTATCCAAAGCATCCTCCTGAACAGGAGGATGAAAATCTGCATTCTGGGTGGGGCTCATAGCCTTAACCGAGGTAGAAACCTCAGTATGACCATCATTATCTAGCTTGTTATCACTTTCAAAAGAAAGAATCCAAGAATCTTGTGTCTGGCATATAGCCACATCATGTGCAAGACATAGATTAGGAGTGGGTTGCCCAGTCAAAATGGTGGGAGCAGAATGAGATAACTCAGATTTGGAAAGTTCAGAGTTAATAACATTAGAGCAGAGAGGGGCCATATTTAATTCAGATACCTATTTGAAAATAGTAAATATAGATGGAATGCCTATAAAATCAGGATTCTCAGCAACAGGTTTAGAAATAGGAGCATCACTATCAATAGGATTGTTGTTAGGCAAAGAAACAACAAAACTATTAGGTGCATGAAAACTATCACTGACATTTCTATCAGAAACAGTAAATGCAGTATTGAAAGCATGATTAGCTATTTCAATCACAGTTTCCAGGTTACCTTTATCCTCCAAAAGTGCATTGGGTGAGCATTGCTTCCCCTCAATAGCTTTAAGTTCCACACATGCTGATTTTGAAGCATGAATGGGATTCCTGCAATTAGACTTTATACCAGCATAAGAACCAGGCCAAGAGTCATAACTATGTAATGCAAAGTCAGTGCATTTGTTTCTCTTGTCTACAACACTAACAATGTCATGCGGATTTTGAAAAAAACTAGCTACAATGATTTCAATTTCAAAGGCAATTTTATCATCTATTTGAAGAGACTCTTCTTCCTCAACCATCTATCCCCATGAATTACCAAGTGGGGCAAAGGTATTTTTCTTAACCCACATGTCTTGCTTCTTTTTAGGTTGGTCAGGATTATCCAAAATGGATTTTCCTTTTTTAGTGATCTTAACATCCTTCCACTCATTCACAATGGGGGGATCTACTTGTTTTCTGATAATTATGCAATTAGTTATATTGTGTCCAATCAATTTGAAAACCTCACAATAGGAAGGTTTCCTATCATATTCTACTCTTATGTCAGCCCTATGATCAGGAGCATTAAAATTGATGACTGAAGGGATTTCATTAGCCAAGTTTACTTCAACCATAACTCTAGCAAAGAGCCATAGATCTCCATTTAGTGTTCTGTGATCAATTTTAACAGGGATCCCTATGCAAGAAGCTATGTCACTTAAGATCTTAGGGTGCCAGTAATACCAATTCAACCCATGAAACTTTACCCAAACCTAAGCCATGGAATTCCTATGTGTTAAAGGATTGAAAGAAACACCCCAAGTAGAAATTCTAAGAAAACGAGGCTTAAGATGGAGATTACCGAATTTCCAAACCTGGTCAAGATCTACCTGAGAGTTGAACAGAATGTGGTAATAACCCTTGCCAATTGGAACCATCTTACACTTGTAGTTCCCAAGTAGTGTGCAATTCTATGTTTGAGTTCTATCAGGGTCCAGGGATGATCACCCGAGTTATAAGAGACACGACCCAGAAGTTCATGTTTGAACATTTGAGATCTTTGCTTCAGCGCTTCCGGATCCGCATCCACTGTAAATCCTCCATCTTCTAGTTTCTTGAAGAGAGGTTGTTTGTGTTCCTTCTAAATAGCTTGATCATAGCCTTGAAGTGCATCTCGGAAGGATATTGGAGGAGCGCGAAGTGGCCCCTCCAGGTTTCCAACCTCTATTTTGGATGTTTCAGAGTCTAAAGCAGCATGAGCAGGAAGGGGAGAGAATTCCCACTGCAGATCGAATCCAGCCATGGAATATCATCAGAAAAAATAAACATTAATGGATCATGGTTTATATTTTAAACCTTATACTTATCAATTTTTGGAAATTAATATTTTAATAATTTTATTTCATTTAATAATGTATTATTTATTTCAAAATATCATTATGGTCAGTTTTAAAACTATTCATTACATTGACTATTAAATATATATCTACAATAAGATAACAAAAAATAATATTTTAATACATCCCTAACATGCCAAATTTGTCTTTTAAAATTGTTTATTACATTAATTATCTCATATGATATATTTTAATATTTTTAATATCATTTATAGGATTTTTAAATTAATTAAATAATTATTGTGCATTTTTTATGCAAGAATTAATGGTAATTATTAATTATATAAAAATTAAAAATAGTTTTCCATGTTTAAGATATATCTATTATATTTTGAAATACTATTTATAGTCAAACAAGCTTTCTGTAAAATAGCATACTAAAAAATTATACTTATAAGAAAACTAGAATGTGGCATGTTTAATTTTTCTTTAAATAAATACTTATAAAGGTCATAATATAATCCAAGTAGATATAAATGGTCATATAACTGATCCATGAATTGTTATGGATGAATATTACTTATCAAAAAAACTGTAAAAAGTGTTATGTTCCTTTTATAGTTCTTATAATTTAATTTGTAACCTTAATTACCTGATTTACCATTTATAGTGGTATAAAAAATTACTAAGTTTATTAATTGTCTTTTTCTAAAAAGGTTACTATTTCACAAATTAGGAACTTCTAATTCCAAATATTTGATCCATTTTTAAATATTAAAAATACATAAGTTTCAATATTGAATTTAAAATCTAGTCGGGAAAACTAATCAAAAAATAGGTTTTCCAAAAAATTCCCTTTTAAAACATAAAATGTATTAATATGAAATTCAAGTTAAATTTAAACTTCAAAACCAATAATTTGATTATTTCAAATCACAAGATAAAAATTGGTATTTTTCAGTATTCATTGAAAACCTAGGGTATTCCTCCTCATATGGAAGAGGATTCCAACTAGTAGAGGGGGTATAATAGATCATGTGGGGAGACTATACCCTATTTTTCAGAGTAAGACACACTAGATAACATGAAATAATAATAAATAAAAAATTAACATACATTAAAAACATTTCCAAAGACTATGTACTGTCGTACAACCAAAAGTAAACATACTATGCAATTTTTATATAGTATCAAGTGTAAATAAAACCCAAAAAGAAAAAAAATTGAAGAATCACCAAAGTGGTTCCTGACACTAAACCAGGTCCACTCCTCCCTACAAAACCCATGACCAAATAAACCCTCTATAATCAGGTCCTTTCCCTTTTCTAGACCTACAACCTTGAAATATTCTGGGGTACCCAAAAATGGCCCATGAAGGGTGTGATTATAACTCCTTAGTCCACCAAAAATTTTTTCTACAAAATATATAGTCTAAAAATATAGTGTATTCATGTACTAAGTAATGACAAGAAAACAAATGAATAAGGGTATTCCATTAGTTAACAATATTCACTTTAACCATTTAAATCTTTTAATTCAAGGATAAGTAAAATGGTTAATAGCATTGAAGTCCAAGATGAACAACTACAATTCATAGGGGAAAACATTCAAGTTCCCTATCTCACTAGGAACATCGATTCAAAAAAAAAAAAAATTACGACACACTTACCTTAGAGCCTCAGTCCAGGTATTCTAATCTAATTAAACCATTTGGGGACTAGAGCCTTAGTCCAACTTATAACCCATGTATTCCAGGGTCAGTTTTAGAGCCTCAGTCCTTTCCAACTTATGGGAGGAGCCTCAGTCCAATATCCCATATACCCCCAAGCCTTGCGCTGATTCATTAATAACCATTGATTATATAAACCATTCTAATAAACCATAATCAACAAATACACATATCATTCACAATTAATAGTTCATTCAATACATAAATCATCTCTTTACCATAACCCATTTACACATTCTCATTTACAAGACTAAACCTAATTAACTCGTATATCATTTCCAGGCCTTAACAAATCAATGATGTTATCTTCTATAATCCATGAATCATTTATCCCATTAAACACATGCCAAGGAAACCCTTTTCCATCTTAAAACTATACATAACTTTATTTTTTCCATATCTTGACCCCAATAAACTATTCAAAACATTTTTCAGGGGATATTCATAA
Organism: Viscum album; assembly: GCA_963277665.1. Classification (NCBI taxonomy): domain Eukaryota; kingdom Viridiplantae; phylum Streptophyta; class Magnoliopsida; order Santalales; family Viscaceae; genus Viscum; species Viscum album. The sequence goes on from OY728127.1 coordinate 450,196,185, forward strand.
TTATAAATCAATATTATGCTCAACATTACCATTTCCCATGTTCAGGTAATGGTACACCACATGGGAGGCCCTATAATGGGTCTAATAAATCTCAATGTACCCTATAGGGAGTGTGGGGGTTCTTATACACCCCTTAGTCAACCAATTTACCAAATATCACTAATGTATCAAGTTCACAACAAGAAAATATAGAATCACAACCACATACTCATAAAATAAACATCAAGACTATGGTATATAACTTGTAGACCACCTACCTAAATTTGTAAGACAATTGTATGCCCAACCCAAGCCTTTGAGTAAAATTTGAATAAAATTTTAATCCCCAACTAATGATCCCTATAAAAAAGAGGGTTTTAGTGATTTATAAGAAGAAGGATAGCCACACATTCCATAATCCTAAAAAGTGAAGAAAGATGAGTGTTATACTCACCCAGAGCTTCGATCCGCAGCCAATGGAACTCCAAAAAGCATAAAAATGAAAAAGATCGATCCTTAGAAATCACTGAGGATTTAATTTCATCAGTAGGGTTTCTAGAGATGAAATGAGGAGAAAAATTGGGTAGAACAAATAAATTCTAAAGGAGGAAAAATTATAAAATCTAAATTTTAATGAGACACATTGTTTTTACACATGGTTTTGTAAACCATGAACCATCCTTGGGCCTACCTTTGTCCAAGAGGGGCTAGGTCGCATGATTCCCTGGGGAGACCACACAACTTAAAAAATAGTGTGCTAACCTTAAAGAATGGCTCTATCTAAGAATTCATAGTTTATCCTCCCCCATTTAATGGTTTACATAACCATAAACCCATCTTATTGGATAACTTGGTATTGGTGCATGGTTACCACTAACCATGTTCTAACCATGAAACATGCACTGTATTTCCATTTCCCCTATCCATTTGCATCCCAAACCCCTAGAACACCCATGAACCTCCCCATACACCAGGTACGAATATCATTAACCATAATTATAGTTTTTAATACAGAATATAAACAAAGAAGTGCCTCACCAGATGTAGAGTATCTTATAACCTACCCACCTTATAATAGATCATCCTAGAGTCAATCTTCCCAAGAATCACTGAGTTCTAATGAAAAGTGGTCATGAAACTATGCACTTTTATCTGTTTCCCTCTCCCATGTTTCTTTTTGAAAATTACCATGATGAGACAACACACAATCCAATGGCATGTTATTGGCATGAATGACTTTCTCACTATGGTCCACAATACAAGACATAGTCTCCTCAAATAATGCATTGACCTCAGGCTCAACATCATTAACATAAATCACATGGGATGGGTATGGGTGATACTATCGATGATTTAAAACATAAAAAAAATAATTTATACCACTACATTATTGTGGAAGAGGCAATAGGTATGCCACCAGTCCGATCCTCTCCACTATCTAAGCATCCCCATGTACCTAGGGGGAAACTTTCCATGTTTCCAAATTTGACATGACCCAATCATTGCGATTCCTAAAGAAACACACAATCACCCACCATAAACTCAACAGGCCGACGATGTCAGTCTGCATATGATTTTTTCCTATTCAGAGTCATATCCATATGATTACAGATTAATTGAAACTTCCCTAATGTCTCCTACACATGACTATACCCAAATAACTCAAAGTCCCTATCCTCCATCTAATACAACAAATATCTACATGGCCTTCATTAGAGTGACTCATATGGTTCCATCTGAATCGTCCCTTGGTAACTGTTGGAATAAGAAAAATCAATAAGATACAAGTTATTCTCCCACGATCTACCAAAATCTAGGGGACAAGCCCTTATCATGTCCTCTAGTACTTGAATAGTACATTCTGATTGCTCGTTTGACTGCGAGTGGAAATCCGTACTCAAAAACACCTAATTACCCAGTTCATTCTTTAACCCCTTCTATTAGAATACTTTAAACTATGGATCATGATTTTAAACTAATATTTGTGGAACCCTGTGAAACTATTCTATCCAACAAACATACAAATCACCGAACTGATTAATTATGAGGGTTTCTCAATATAGTAAGAAACGAGCCACCTTCATCAATTGGTCAACAATTTCCTAGATTGAATCATTCTTCTAAGGCATCCTTAGTAGACCCACATAAAAATACACCATCATTCCATCCAAGTTCTATTATGGAATAGTCAATGGATATAACAAACCACCTGGTATCTCATGATCAACATTTACTTGTTGACAACTATAGCATCATTCCATGAAACCCGCAACTTCCTTATTCATCCCAATCCAACAATGCTCCTTACAAAGGCCACAATACATTTTTTCATACAAATATACCCTAGTAGATTTGATGAATGGAACTAATTCCTAAATGTTTCCATATTTAAGTTGGTACAACAATACAAACACGAAAATATACAATATCATCATCACCAAAAGACCAAATAGAAGGTGACTCCCTGCCTTCAAGACTTTTCCTCAAAGACAAACACTATAGATCCTCATATTTCCTCTCCTTTATCTGGCTTATTAGGGTGGACTCTACTACCAAGGATTCAAGGTTCATCTTCCCAAGCCTATACATTACCTCCAATTGCATCTTATAAAATAACAACATCATCCTCTACTCAGAACTAGATTCCTAAACTACCAAATTTTGAGTATTATGACTAAAATAATATTCAACATTATTTCCTTTTACCTGGGTGAAAAATAGCTCAAAATTTAAGTATTCCATGTATTAAACCCATCATCACGGTAAAAGATTCAAATAATTTTAGGAGAAAATGTACTTATGGTTCTTATGATCAGTATACACAAAAAACCTCTCTCACAATAAGTAATGTCTACAAACTTTAAGGTATAAATCACCATGGCCAAATCAAAATTGTTTATAGGGTCATTTTGTTTGTGTGGCCTCAGCTGATGTGACCCATACACCAAAACCATATTATCACGCATCAATACTTCCCCAAGAAAAACACTGGATGCATCACAAAACAAGGTATACTACTTACTTTTATTGAGTAATACCAATATCAGTGTAGTATTTAATTTCTTCTTTAACTCCTAAAAAGAATTCTCACATGATTTGGACCATTCCAACCTGACTCCATTAATGTTAAACCTAAACATTGGTGCATCCAAATTGTAATAATCATGGAAGAACCTTTGGTAATAGCATGATAAACCATGAAAACATTGTATGTTAAAAATATTCTTGGGATTTTCCCATGACACAACAACTTACATGTTATCTGGGTCCACTGACATAACTTTTTTAGAGGTGATGTGACCAAATAAATGAACCTTTTCAATCTAGAAAACAAAATTGTATATCTTGATGTTTAGCATATTCTCTCATAGTGTAATCATGATTATGTCAATATGTTTGGAATGATTTTCCTGAGTCTTAGAGTAAATAAATATGTCATCAACAACGAAAACTACAAATTTACTCTAGAAAGGTTGAATGATTCAATTCATTTGGTCCATAACCACTATCTGTACATTGGCCAACCCAAACTACATGAAAAAATACTCATATAACCCATTAATTATCTTAAAGTTAGTCTATGTTATATCATAATGTATCACACTCATATCATGGTACCTGAATCTCAAATAAATTATGGAAAACACCGAAGCACATCTCAATTGGTCCAAAAGATCATCGATTCAAGGAAGAGGGTATCTATTCTAAATTTTCATATGATTCATCTTCCTATAATCGACACAAAACCATAAAGATCTATCATCCTTCTTGTAAAACAGAATTAGATATCCCTAAGGAGATATACTCAACTAAATAAACCCCTTTTTCTCAAATTCCGCAAATTAATTTTTATGTTCCTGGACTTCCGCCAGTGTAATTTGATATAAAGGAATAAAAACTGGTTCTTCTCCTGGAAGTAACTCTATTGTGAAATCAATGTACCTATTATGTGAAAGACCTAATAATCCCTTAAGAAACACATCCTGAATCTAATCCACCATAGTAGGAGCGAAAATTTTGTATACTCTCCCATCGTCAAGAAGAAGACAAGACACTTGGTCTATGAGTTCAGCTATCTACTAAAAAACTAGACCGATATGGAACTCTTGGGTATCCAATTCCCTGTGTGGTCATAATTTTTAACATCTAAGTAAGTGAGTGTTACCATATGTTGGTAATTTTCAATTTTTCATGGTACAATTCTTTCCAATCTATGACCAAAACCAGTTCAAAACAGGACATCTCAAGCACAAAAAATTCCCAAAGAAAATGTAACCTACCAACCTCAAGAGCACAACCCTTACACTATCATATATTATCTTCTCGCACCCCTAATGGTGTATCAATTGTCATGACCCCAAATATATGTTCCACTTCTAGCCCAATACATTCACAAACTAAGTTGATATAAAAGAATGTGAGGCACCTATAATAAATTGAGCTCTAGAAATAGTGGAAGCTAAAATAATTTTACCTGGAATTGTTGATGGACCTACCCTTCCACCTCCCAGTGAAGTTTGGACTGCATTTATCTTTCACACCCCTCTACCATGGGATCCAATATATTTTCATTGAATTACACTACCCTGCTGATAAAAAATCTCCCATCCTGGAGTACCATGTTTATTACCCCGACCAGTATGAAGAGTAGATCTACAACTGCCCACCTAATTTGGTGTAACAGACCCCCTAACTCCACTCTACATTAGCCTTAATAATCCCTTAGTACCCATATTTTGAGGGATCATATAGAACCAATGTAAAAACCCCAATATTCTACACTCTCGGAACTCAACTAGTTGTTGGGGACACTGACCACACATCTGTCCCAGACTACCGCACAAATATCATAGAACCCGATCACTATCTTGAGAGGTTATTTCACTTTTCTGACTACTCTTTCCCCTCTACCCTAGTGTAAGATCTCAAAGAAGAACCTCATACCTTCATAAATCACTCTACTAGGTCACCTGAATAAAGCTATATTTCCACCACTAGAAACCTCCTTGATATTTTATTCTAAAATAAGGGTCTGATCCACCACCTATACAAACCTATTTAAGAGTAATAAATTCACTTTGGAGTTAATATCATGTGAAATACAATCCCAGAATAATCTCACCATACCTTTATCGTCCCTATCCAATATTGGAATGAATTATTTCAAGTTAGTAAAGTGGAGAGAATAATCCATCACTAACATAGACCTTTGGGTCAACCTCATAAACTCCATATCCTTCTGATATCTTCTGGTATCTCAGAAGAAATATTCATGAAAAATTTATTATAAATCATTCGAAACCATTCCATTATTCTGTCGGGCTTGAACCAGAACATCCCACCATCACATTGCCTGACCTAGCATCTTATAATCCGCCAACATGACTCTCTTCTCAGGAGGAGTCTCTAAGTGATGAAGAATCATTTGAATTGACTCTATCTATAACTCGAATGCATCAGGTATACCCTCTTTAGAAAAATTCATTGGGTGTTATAGCTGAAACTACCTTGTCTAATAAAACACACTTGACACAACCCACCTTGGGTCTCTTTCTAGAATATGTATAAAATGAGAGAAGTTCTCATGGAACAATTAATATCCCCTATTATCATGAATCTTCAAGTTCACATGTACCATTTATGGAGGTGCATTATCAGTGACATCCAATTGTTTCCCAACTAGAACATGATGTCATAGTGTCATTTTTTCTATATTCCCAAACATGCATCTCAGAACACATAACATAAGTGATCCACATTTTCACAAAATAATGCTCTCAACTAGCCATAACCAACCCATTACACATACATTATACCAAAGGGTGTTGTAACACATATTTTACTACATATATCAATCCCTACCATAAGACATGGTCCACATGGGGTATCCCAACCAGCATATTAACGTGTATTCCATTAGACAAACTTTTCAACCATTTTAACATCACTACAAAAATCTTTCTCACTTAGGAACCTTACCCTATTTGAAAATTACAACAACCAAATTTTAACCCATTTATATCTTCTCATTAAACACTATTATCTAACCATTATTTCACATTATTTTTATTTATCCAATTAAATTATCTTTATTAAACACCACTTCTTTTAAATATTCAAAGATAATTAATTGGATTTCATCACTTATGTCTCACACATATCCACTGTGTGTACCTACCATTATGCATGCCACTTATATCCCTTGGTTCCTAAAATTATGCATGAATGAAAAATCTCAATGAATTTTATCCATGAGAAAATAATCATAAAATAGTTACATCACACAATAATCGCATCAACCAATGGTTAAATATCATTCAACTGTAACAACACATGTTAAGAATAACCATCCGGTCACAAACCCTGGGTGCCATCTAACCCGATAGATGGCCTAATTCAGGGAATGTACACAAAGGCATTCCCAATCCCCATGGGCTAGAATCTTGTTCTTGGGTATCAAAAATATATATTGGTAAGGATTTAAACCATTTGTATAGTAAAAAATAACCAATAATTGTCAATATCACAATAATAGAAAACCATAACCAAACGAAGTTCACAATTTTATGATTCAAAATTTTAAAACATTAACCAAGACCAAGGGTACAACAACAGAATGAGAAACACAAAACTATCCCAAAGATCCTCCATGAAACATTAGTTACATCACCCTCAAGTCAAGACCACCAAAACCTACAAAAAATAGATCACTAATAACAGAATCCACCATCACCACAATGATTCATCTTGACTTTACCTTGGTTATACATAAAACAGTCTACAAATAGCCAAAGATGTATGAAATGTGTGATCAAAATCCTAGTATGATTCAACACAAAAAAATATTACTTAATATAACTTTAGAGGACAAATAAATAATCAAATTTTCATAATAAAATTTAAATATTATTAACAAAAATATTTTAAAGAAAAAATTTCTAAGTAAAAATACCTTTTAAGGAAAAAACTTTTAAAAAAGTAATAATTATTGAATTTATAAATGAACACGAGGCTTATTATATACTGATGGATATCACTAGATTACATAAGCAACATGTCACAAGAGAAAACCATAGGAAAATACCTATAGGTAACCAGAAAAATTGGGAAACTATGTACCTCATACCTTAGTGATCAAAATCCAATACTAAACTAACAACATTGTTCTCACACACAATCAATTAGAGGGTATCCCATCACAAGGCTCAATTATCTCTATATCATAAGACAATACCAAAAACTCTCCCATGCACAATCCACAAGAGGGGAATGCACCCCAAGGTGTAGTAGTCTCCAATCATATTGCATGTTTAGTTAGTGTTGTAGAATTAATACTACTAAATGAATATAGGCCTCCTACAATTCTAAATAAACTTGCATACAAGTTATAAGCCACCCACTTAGATATATGAGATTCTCTTTGTGATCAATTACAATTCACATATCACATAAATAATAACTTTCACGAACCCATGCCACACATCACAATCACATACATAAATTTCCAAATTCATAATTCAACGTTGATCCAACGATCAAAGTTTACATGGAAACCACCATTTTCCAATTAACAAAACCACTTACCATTCCACATGCACACCGAAACCATTTGGAAATACATTTCACACCACATTCAAAATTCATGAAACCATTTTTAAAACTCAATATGAAGAACATCTCTGGAATCCAACCTTTTCCATTGGAAATGCCCGTTTTAAATTCTTAATCACCCCATATTCATTTTATAACATGATTCACATCACTTTAACAATTCAAATACACATATAGGGTTCACAATAAAGAAGAAAACATGCAAAAAATCTTATCTCATATGAAAAAAATCCACCTTCAACATATTTTCACACTTAAATATCTTTGAATTTTTTTTCACACCTTACAAAATGCCATAAAAAATATTAAAGAAACACAACAACGAAGATCACATGAAAAATAACTAATTACCTTTAGAAAACAATTATAAACACCTATTCATCTCAAAAACTTTCCAAAACATATTTTTCACCTGAAAAAAATTCACAGAACACATTTAATTAATCAACCAAGAAATAAAAAATCATTTAATAATGTAAAATCATGGAACCACCTACCTCACACATGGAAAATTCTAGAAATAAGTGTGAAACCATAAAGACACTACCACAAGACTCTATAAGGTAAATTTCCAATCATTACTGTCATGATTCCATTCCAAAACAATACAATATTCCCTATTTAGGCTGGAGAACCTGATGGAAAACAAGATCTTAAGAAAGATGGATGAGAAAACATTGAAAAAGGGATAAATAAAGAGGAAAATAACTTAATTAATGATTCCATGAAGTTAATAGATCCAAACCACCCAAAAATAATGATGTAAAAGATGTCCAAGGAAGCTTGGATGAGGCTCCCATGGCTATAAATCCTGAATAAGGTGAAATAGAGGATATTTATGGTAAAAATTAAATATGTAATGAAGGTTATTTTCTACCTTTTAATTACCTCACTAATTCACACGGATTACAAAATCATGCAGTATTTGTGCCCTCCTCACTGCCCAAGAGGAGCAAGTCACATGATTAGTCCATACTGTTTTCCAAAACGTGTTCCAACTATGTGGTTTCCACTGTCAAAACCAACATCTTCTACGTAGTTTCCATGTAAGGGTTCACGGTTTCTTATAACCTAATGCCAACCATGCACCACATGCAGTAAAACCTATTTTTTTTTCACCAAAAACTCATGTAAAACACAAGGAAAATATATAATACTAAAAATAACCAAATGAATACCTCAAAAAAATGGTGTGATAATTATCCCCACCATGAAATCTTTCTACACCTAAATTATAAAAGGTTAAATTACTAAATCATATGACTAATGTCAAGAAGTTGCACATTTATTTTCGAGAGTTTAGTTTATTGGAACTCCACATTTAAGAATTAATGTCATGGTATAGTGATTAGGATGTGTGAACTCCTGAGAATCTGCCATGGGTGTGTGTGAGTGATGACAAAGCACCCTAGAAAAAAATATGCCAGTCTGTGGGGACAATCATTAGCCGGATGACCCATTCAGGCACATGAGCTGGCCCTAGAAAGGGGATAATAATTATATGGGGAAACATTTGGTACTTGATGGGTTAGGAAGTAAGGACCATGTTAAAGTAGGGTGTATATACTGTTAGCAGGGTCTAGTTGTTACATTGGTATCAAATCAGGAACCAAGTCCTAAGTGAAGTGAATTACCTTGATTGAGATTTAGGGTCCACAATGAGGATGTTGTGATCTAAAGAGGGTTGAATGTGACAATCGAGAATGATAAAATGTTAAATGAGTAAATTATATGATCAGGTCAACAAGTTTAACCTTTCATTTCAAGAGCTTACTTTGTTAGAACTCCACAGAAAACCATGCTTTGCATAGAGTAGTGATTGGGATGGGTGACCTCTGGGATGTTTCCTTATGTGTTTTTGAGTGAGGAAAATCACATTGGAAAGAAAATTTGTTTCCCTATGGGGACAATAATTTTTCTGATAATCTATTCATGCATATCGGCGGGCCCCAAAAAGGGGACAACGAGTCTACATGGAAACTGGTGGTTCCTGACGAGACAGTACCCAACAACCATGTTGAGTATGGGTGTATGTACTATCAGTGGGCCCAGTTGTTACACATAGAACCCTAGGAACATGGGTTTTCTCATCATACATGAAATATATAGTCCCACACATGTGCTTATTACCATGTCCTAACACTTCTTAATATCATTTCCTTCATTTCCAAATAGTATGGAAGTAAAAAAGAACTGTTCTGATAGCACTTTTTAACATCCCTAATATGGAGGACACTAAATTGGTTCCCTTAGTCGAGTCACCACAAGACCTAAGTCATTCCTCCCCATACACCCGATGATTCCAACTAGAAATGACGGTCTAATAAATAATGTGGGGAGACTATAACCGTCTTCTTAGTTTAATCCATAGAATCTAACAATAAATAAAGGAAAAAATAATCAATAAAAAATGAGCGTACCTTAACAATATTTCCCAAAACTGGGTACAATACCACAACCAAATGTAAACATGGTATGTCATGTGAATGTAGTATCAATTGTAAAGAAATCCATAAATGATGACAGACTGAATAGTCCCCAAAATGGGTTCTTATAACAAGACTGATTCCCTCCTCCCTGCAAAACCCATTCACAAATCCACCCTCTTTCACCATGCCCTTTCCCTTGTCCAAGCATGTAACCCTGAAATCTACTCGGGTACCCACCAGCAGGCTGAGAAGGGTGTGAGTATAAATTAGTTTTCCACCACCAATGGTTTCTTCAAAATATCCAGTCTAAATAGACAATGTATGAATGTACTAAGGAATGAAAGGAAAACAAAGAAATAACTAGATTTCATTAGTTTAAAATATTCACTTAAATAATTTCCATATTTTAATCCCTTGATAAGGGAAATAATTTATAAAACAAGATCCCAAGTCATCTAAATACTATGAATAGGGGGAAAAGGTAATGTTCCTTATCTCACAAGGGAAGTCAATTCACAAAATAATTATATCACATTTACCTTGGAGACTCATTCTAGGTAGTATCATACAATGCAACCATTAGGGGCCTAAGGCCTTAGCCCAAGACCCTAATCCATGAATTATAGGGTGGGGTTTAGAGAATATGTCCAAACTAAACCATGGAAAGAGCCTCAGTCTAATATCATAAACACCACCAACCCATGCTTACATGCTTTAATAACTATTCATTATATAAACCATTCCAATAATACATAATCATGATATACACATATTATCCTCAATTAATTGTTTATTAAATACTTAAAAAATCTTCATGCCTTAACCCATTTACATATCCACATTTACATTCCTTAACTTAATTAATATGTTTATCATTTTAATGCCCTAATGAATCAACAAGGTCATACTTTATGATCCCTGACTCATTTAACCTTTTACCTTATGCCAAAAAATCCCTTATGTTAGGATAACACTAGAAACAACTCCCTTTGTTTCATATCATGACCCCAATCAACTAGTATACACATTTATTAATGGGTCTTCTTTATTAAATATGATTTATATAATTTACATTAACACTTTAATTGTTTGGACAATGGAAGACCCCATGGGTGGCCCAATAATGGGTCCAATCAATCTCAACACATCACAAGTGGAGTGTGAGGGTTTTGATCCATCCATTTCATAAAAAAGTTACTAAATATAACTAATTCATCACATTAAAACTAAGAAAAAACCGAATCACAAACACATACAGATAAACCAAATATTAAGACTATGGGACATAACTTTTAGACCACCAAACTTGATTCTAAAGACAATCACACACCCAACCCCAACCTTTGTGGTGGATTCGAACACCATTCAGACCCCAACCTAAAATCTAGTATAAAAGGGGTTTTAGGGATTTTGAAGACTAAATACAACTACACAAGCCCTAATTTGAAAAAATATGAGAAATATGAGTGTAATAATCATCAGGAACATCGATCTTCACCCAATGACACTCAAAATGAACTAGAAATGAGGTATATTTATTTGTGAAATGTATACATAATTTTGGTTCATCACTAGGATCTTTGGAGATAAAATAAAGAGAAAATGGGTTAGAAAACATAAATCATGAAGGGTGAAAAGTGTAAATACCACTTTTAATGAGGCACAAAATTTGTCCACACTATTTTCCAAACTGTTATACAACTATGTTCCAACATCTATCTAAGATGGGATGGGTCACATGATTACCTGGGGAGCTCACATGGTTTAACAAACCATGAACTAAGCATGTGGAATGTCTCAATCCAAGACCATATAGTTTTGACTCCCCTTTAATGGTTTACATAATCGTAAACCCCTCCTCTAATCTAGTATAGTTTGGGCACATTGTAATGCCTTACCATTCGCCAACTGTGCAACATGCACTGGATTCCTAGTTTCTCCTTTCATTCATGTCTTAAACCCCATGAACACCCATAATCTTCCCCATACAGTCGGTTGAAATTTAATTGACCATATTTATAATGTTTAAACCACAACTTAAACAAGGGATAATGTCACAAGAATCCAATGATTTTATGGTTTTTGTTTCAAGATCCTTTCCATATATTTGATTAATTTCTTTACTACTTTGTCTAGGAACATGTGTAAATATAGTAAATTTAAAATTATAGTTTTATCCTTTAATAAATTTACACCACAAACTCATCTTTTAGATCTAAATGAAGAGTATTCAAGATGTATTTTTCATGCTTGAAGCATTATACTAAACTTTTATAGATCCATAAATTTAAATATGATATTAATATATTCTTCATGACTTTAAAGATTATTCAAAAATTGCTAGGATAGGGTATCATAATATAAAAAATAGTAAATTTTTAAATATTTAAATACATCCTTAACCTCCAAAATTAAATAGTAATATCCAAAGTTCATCATAGATAATTTTAAAAATTACTATACTTAATATTGCTCCAAATAGTCAATAATAAGATTGAAACCAAACAATTAAAAAGGATTTGATTACATAATATTTAAGATAAAAATTACCAATTTTCTCCAAATAACATCAATTAATATAATAAAAAAAGTATATACACAAATCATAAATCTCTAAGATATTCTAGTCAAATCCAAACCTCATAAATCCAAAAAAAAAATAACACAACCTTTATTCATCAAATAAAACCTCATTGTATTTTTTTATCTTATTCTTGCAATTCTTCAAAAAAGGATAATTATCTTATTCTAAAATAACATTAATCAATTAATCAAAAAATCAATTTTCAATCCCATTGAATTATATACGATAATAGATATTTCCAAAAATCAACTTATTCTATATCAATCAAATAATTTAACTTAAAATAAAAAAATCATACTAACCATGAATTCATGTAGGCCATCAATAGGTGATTCAACCTTGTCTCCCATTTGTTTTTGGTTTAAACCTCACGACCTTACCATATGGGATGAGTTTTCACATAGTCTGTGGAATTTACATTTCTAACACTATATAATTCTTATAAAATTCCTAAAATATGATAAAATCATTAAAAATAACATAATATATTCCTCATTAATAAAACTTTTTAACCATTAAGGTTATCCCAAACCTTTCATTTTTTATTCCAAAATATAATAACACATAATTACTTCAAAAAATCATCTCCAAAAATACCATTAGTCACTTTAAAATTTCATAACATACTGACTAAAAAGGAGTTTCTAAGACATTGCACATATTATCATCCTTATTATTATAAACCTATTACGATATCCAAAACTCTTAAGATAACCTAAAATGATAACATAATATTCTTCAATGTCATATAAACCTTACTAAGACACCAAATGTAAGGAATCAGTCTCAAACAATACATATTATAGGTATTTTAATACTATAAATCACTTTATATTCCAAAATATATTTTATGTTTATTGTTTTAGAGGACTAGGACAAACTCTTAAATAGTGAATGCATGGATTACAAGTGGAAACTTGTACTCAGTATTCATCTTTTCACCAAATTAAACCCTCTTAAAATAAACAAAGTATCTTATTTATGACATATCCTAAAAAAATTGATCTTAACCACACCCTTGTCACTACTCATAATTAAAATACTATGGGAAAAATTTTAAAACATGGGATGTATAAAAACTTAGGTGTAACATACATGGATATTATATAATTTTAGAATAATATTCTATAAATTAAAAAAGTACATTATCAAGGACCAAAATAGTTTAGTGACTTTATAAACATGGAACATGTTGTTCTAATTTGGTGAAATATCTTTAAAATATTCACAAAGATATCCCCCTTTAGTACTCCTACTTAACAACCTATCTTTATAACCTAGGGAAAGAACAATAATAAAAAAGGAACTCAGATTATCAGTAAGTGTAAATATAGAGATATTTACTAATAATCACGAGCATAAGGGTATACGAACATGATCGTATCATAAGAAAATAATACCATGCATATCAAAGAGCATAATCAAGAGTCCTGGAATAATTATTAACTGTTTATAAAATATGAATGATAAGGTAATTGATATCATAATTCATGAAGGAATAACATAGGAATAAGACATGTAATTGTGAAATATAAATTATCCTATAACATTATAAACATATATATGTAGAAACACATTTATTCATTAAGTTAAGGGAATAAAATCAGGTCCTCGCATAGACTTATAGAAATGAACCAGGTCCATGAATAATGTTTTAAGAATTTTACCTAGTTCATCCATATCATTTGAATATGTAATATAGTATCCATAAAATTATGGGCATGAAACGAGGTCCATGCATAACATTTTGAACATTTTATCAGGCTCACACATAATTTTGTAAACATATAATAAGGTTCACTCATAACATTAGTAACATGTAATCAAGTTCATGAACAAACTTATGGACATGCTACCATATCTATACATAACATTATCAAGATGTAATCAAGTTCACCCATAACTTTTTGAATATATAATCAGGTTCATGCATAACATTTATACTCAGGAGTCATCCACCATTACCAATTGCATTAAAGGGAGACATTGGTCCCACCTATCACATAATGAAATCATAAATACATGTTCCACAAGATTATAAATAATCAAAATTTCATAACCTATTAAATGAGATGGTAATCATAAACATGTCATCAAATTATTACATGTGGAAAAGTTATAAGTCTCACAATCCATTCATCAAAGAACACCCCTTGAAAGGAACCAGGTTTCAAAATCATATAAATAGTGGAAGAGAAATGGGTGTTATAAACATAATTCAATTAAAAAAACCATTCAAGAAATAATATGTATATTATTCATGGATCATATCCAAAGTAAAGAATAAAATATATCAAAGTATGCCATCTTAGATGGATAAGCATTTTGATGGATCACATGGAACATTTTTTAAGGGAAATTGGCTTTCTTTTAAAATAAAATTCCTAGAACCATTTCAAACATAATTTTCCTACAAATAAAGAATTTAAATTTCATTTAAAACATATCTTGAAGAAAAATATCTTTTCCGTTTTGAAAAATGCTCTCTAAAACATAATGAATTTTGAAAATTTTTTAATTTGAAAATAACTTTGAAAACATATAAAGGTAGCTTGTAAAACCATTTTAAACACATCAAAACATAATTAATTCCATTAAAATACTTTTCCATTAAAATGAACATAAGCTATTATTTGAAAAAATGAAAACATTTTTATAAAACAGGGTTTGTGAATAAGATATATTTTTGACCAAAGAGAAATAATGTTGGATTTTCTTAAATTTTATGCTTAATTATCATAATCATAGATGTAATTGCCTAGAAAATTATATACATAAATTTAATAAAAATATATATTTTTAATTGAATTTTTTATAATTTAATCATTTTTAAAATGGTTTTCTTTAAAATAATAATTTAAAATTGTTTTTTTATTTTATTATAAGTACAGTTTACTAATTTATTCTAAAAGAAAAAATTATTTTACATTATCTAACGAATATTTCAAAATAAATATTTATATTGAATAGAATTAATTTTTATCAAAATTAATATTAAATAGAATATTTTAACTGATAATTATATTAATATATGATTATAGATAATTTGTTTTTGACTTTCCAAAATATGCTTTATATATATATGTATATTAGTTTTGAATTAAATTAAATTATTAATATAGTATAAAACCATTACTATTATGAAATTATAATTTTATTTTAATTATATTATACATGACATTCAAAAAAATTATAAGTTGTAATATTACAAATATAAAAAAATAAGTAGTTTTATAATAATCTAATATAAGTCCAAAAAAGTATTTAAAATATTTTTAATCTACTAAATTTTTTAAATATTATAATTTAGTAAATGAATATTGAATATTTAAAATCAAATCTTTTATTATACAAATATAATGTTTTTAATCATTGTATTGATAAAATGAATATTATTTTTATATAAAATATTACCAGGTTATAAAATTATTTTATAACCTTTAATGGATAAATTAATCTTATAATATTACGATAAAACTAAAAAGTTTATTAAATAAAAATTACATATATAATAATAATGAAATAAAAAAAGAGAAAATGAGATGTGGGGGGAAGTCCAGTTGTGCAGGGGACTGAGGGTCTTGGGGGTTCGAAATCACAACGCTGTGGGGGGGGGGGGGTGCTATTAGAGATTCAACAGGACGATGCTGAGCAGGAGTTGATTCATGTCGAGGCTAGAGTAGCCATGCCGCTTGGTGATTGAGGCTGAGGTCATGGTCGAGATGTGGAGAGATCTCTGAGGGAGAAGAGTCACAACAACAGATCAAACAAAGCTGGGTGAAACCAACTATAGTGAAGAAGGGGGTCACCAGCGAAGGTCCGACCGAAGTAGTGGAGTTTCGAGTTCATCATGGCGGTCTATTAAAATTAAGAGGTTCTCCCTTTCTATATATACTTTGGGGCAGGTTTTCATTTTTGATTCGTAGATTCCAAATTTTCAATCAGTTAAACATTGATGAATTTAGTTTTATCCCTCGATCACTATCGTATACTATGGACTGTTATGGTTTAATGATTACTTATAGATTAGGAATAGTAGGTTTTGTTTTGATCTACTACTGTCACTGTAGTGTGAATCTTAAATTAATTTTATCTACTTTATTTTCCATTCCATGTCTGTCAAACCCATGAAACAACTTTCAACATTATAATAATTTTTTTTCTACAGAGCTTGCTTCACAAGATTTTGTTGCTAAATTTATAGATATAAAGGTTAGTTATCTAGGTGTTGTTTTTGCATTTGGATGGATAACAGTCTGCACGGGCCGGGATGTTTGTGTGTGTGCTACGCAGAAGAAGGCTTATAGCTGTGATATGCTATTAAGGTATGGGAAATTATATTATTATGTAATTGTTTTGACTATTTTCATTATCCAGAAAGTGTTTTCAATTGTAGTTTTTTTATTTCCTTGTTATGTACTTTATAAAATCATTTGTAAGGAAGATTATAAATCTTATTTTCAGATTGTGTTTGTAAGGGTTTAAATTACACTCTCCAAATTATACTATTTTACAAGGACATACATATGAATATATTTATATATATACACATACATGCTTTTATATCTACCAATTGTTTAGAAATTTATAAGGGTCTGTTTAATTACACATTCTTTGTGATCCTCTATGAATATCTCTATGTCGATGAGTCATTAATTTTATTACTTCTATAAATTGTGGTATTTTAGTAATTTTTATTATTTAATTATATTTTCAAATTTAATATGTATTGAAATATTTTTATTTATAATAACATGTTTTAATAAATGGTGGTGTGATGAGATTATTTATTAACTTTTTAAAATGGTATTTAATGTTTGGGTTTGGATTCTTTTTAAGAACTTATATTTTTATCAAAGTCTTGTATAAGTATGAATTTATTCTAAAATATTGTGTAATGTGAATTCCTTAACATTTATATATATATACATATATATATATATGCATATATGATTATGGAAAATATTAAATTCTTTAATATAAATTTATTCTATATATATAAGTGATTATTGAGTTTATGATCAATTAATATGATTTGTGGCTATACATCATTAATTTTCCATGATGTTTTGATAATTCTATTATGTAAAATTATTTACGTATATATATGAATTCATCTGCATGGAGTGACTTTCTCATTTATCAATGTTTTGTATAGGAATGAAATTATCATAATATGGGTGTTTCAAAATCCATTTTTATTTACTAATTCACTGGTTTTATGTTATTTAGGAATATATATATATATATATATCGACATACCAAACAAATGTTTCATGATTTTACTACGCAAGAAAATCATGAATTGGATACAATTAAGAAATATGGAAGAAAACTATATATAAAAATATAAATATATATATGTATATATTGATATGAAAAATAATTATTACATGTTTTACATAGAATGTATCTTTAATATTTTCATGTCAGTCATATTTACATATATTATTTATATTTGTTTGAAGAAGGAAAAACTATGCATTCATTTTCAAATCAAATGTGCATTATTTCATTTTCCATTTAATTTATGATTCAAGAATAATGATGTTAATTTTAAGTATGGGATTCAAAGATAATTGGTCTTAGAAACTCCTGAGTAAATTTTGATGAAAAGTGATAAGAATGATTATTTTATTTTTAAAAAATAATAATATATATATTTGAAATGTTTTGGGTTTGGATTGACCAAGGCAGATCCATGGAAAATGTTTTCAAAAATCGGCATTGGAAAAATATGTGGCGTTATGGGGAGTGAAACCATAAGTCTTAGTGATACCCAATGACCTATGTTATGGATTTTAATATGGACCTTCATGTATCAAGAACAACCCACCAGAAAATTATTATTTTTGAAGTATAATTCCCAACAATTTTCAGTTATAATTATTTAAAAAATACTATCTTTCCAAATATATGCAAGTATTGTGGAAAAATATTTTTATGTATGTATATTTATTTTAAAGAAATGTTTTAAACTAATTTATCTAATGATTTTAATAAAAAACCCTTGATGGGCTTATCCAATGCTCACTACTTGTTTAAATGTATTTTTCATAGGTCACATTGAAATCAAATGTTGGACGTCATCATAGATGCGTGCATGGAAGCAAAGTTTTTCCTTTGTTGTTTAATTTTATTGCAACTCTTATAAAATGTAAGAACCTTGTATCTAATTATCTAGAACCAATATTGGTGAAATATCCTCTTTCATGTAATGTTTAAGGTTGGGTCCTTATAATTGGTATCATAGGAACAGTCTAGACATCTTTGGAGATTAAATGTTTTCTTCTAAGCGGTAGAGTTTAGAAGTATTGTAGTCCCATTTTTCTTAATTCTGAATATGGAAATTCAGAACTGTTTTTAGTACAAAAAGAAAATTGCGAGGATGCTATTATTTTGAGGGGGGAATAATGTAACAACCTAGAAAATTATAAACATAAATTTAATAAAAATATATTTTTATTAAAATGGATTTCTTTATAATTTAAACATTTTCAGATTATTTTCTTTAAAAATATAATTGAAAATAATTTTTTTATTTAATTATAAGTAGAATTTTCAAATTTATTCTAAAATGAATCATTATTTTACTTTTTCTAAATAATATTTTAAAATAACTATTTTTATTGAATAGAATATATTTTTATCAAAATTTTTAATTAATATAAAATTTTATATAATAATTATATTAATATATGAATAGAGATAATTGGTTTTTGACTTTCAAAATATTCTATATATATATATGTATATTAGTTTTGAATTATATAATATTATGAATATAGTATAAAACTAATACTATTATGAACTTATAATTTTATTTTAATTTGATTATACATGACATTCAAAATTATTATATGTTGTAATATTAAAAATGTTAAAAAATTTAAAAAGCATTTTCTTAATCTAATGTAGGTAAAAAAAATTATTATTAATATTTTCAATCTATTAAAATTTTAAATATTATAATTTGGTAAATGAATATTGAATATTTAAAATCAAATGTTTTATTATACAAATATAATGTTTTTAATAAATGTATTAAAAAAATGAATAATATTTTTATATAAAATATTATTATGTTATAAAATTATTTTTTAACATTTAATGTTGATATTAAACATATAATATTAAGATAACTTTTTGAAAGTTTATTAAATAAAAATTATATATATAATAATAATGGAAAAAATTGGATGTGGGGGAAGTCCGGCCGCATTGGGGACCGAGGGTCTTAGGGGTTCGAAATCGCGACATTGGGGGGTGTGCCATTAGGGTTTCAGTAGACCAATGCTAAGATGAAGTCATGTCATGTCGAGCTAGAGGAGTAGTAATACATTGTGGTTGAGGCTAATGGTAAAGTTGAGCTGAGTGGAGCTCTCCAAGGGAGAAGAGTCATGGTGGTGGCTCAAATCTGGCCGGGTGAAACTGACTACATCGAGAAAGGAGGTCACCAACAACGGTCCAATCAAAGAAGTGGAGTTTCGAGATTCATCATGGAAATCCATTTGTAGTTAGGGTTTCTCTATTTCTAGATCTACTTTGGGGTAGGGTTTTTATCCATTCATATATACCTTATTTTTAATTAGTGAAACATTTATGAATTTAGTTTTCTCCTTTGATCACTATCGTATACTGTGGCCTATTGTTGTTTAGTGATTTCTTTTAGGTTATGAATAGTAAGTTTTGTTCGGATCCGCTGGTGTCTCTATAGTGAGAATATTAAATTATTTTATCTACTTTCTTCTCCATTCCATGTCTGTCAAGACTTTGAAAAAACATGTAGCAATATAATAAAAATTTTCTCATCACAACTTGCTCTGCAAACATGTGTCACGAAATTTATGGAAATAAAGGCCAGTAATCTAGGTCTGTTTTTTGCATTTGGGGGAAAAAATAGTCTACCTGAGAGGGGATGTTTGTGAGTGTGCTATGCTGTAGAAGGCTTGTAGATCTGTTATACTGTTCAGGTAAGGGAAATTATATTACTATATAAATTTTATGGCTGTTTTCATTATCAAAAAACTCTTTTTAGATGTAGTTTCTCCATTACCTTGTCATGTTCTTTCAAATCATTTATAAAAAAGATTTTAAATCTTATTTTTATATTGTGTGTGTATGAGTATAAATTATACTATCCAAATTTTAATATTTTACAAGTGTATAAATATTAATATATATTTAAAAATATATATATTTACATAAATGTTCTCCTATCTACCTATTGTTCAGAAACTTTTAAGGGGCTATTTACTTATGCATTATTTGTGATCATGTATGAATATCTATATATCAATGAGTCATTAATTTTATTACTCCTATAAATTGCTGTATTGTTATAATTTACAATATTTGTTTATATGTTAATATTTAATATGTAATGAAATATTTTTATCTATAAGAAAATGTTTTAATTGATGGCAGTGTGATAAGATTATTTATGTACTTTTGAATATGGTATTTAATGTTTATCAAGCTGGGTTTTGATTCTTGTTAAGAACTTATATTTTTAACAAAGTCATGAGTAATCATGAATTTAATCTGCAATATTGTGTAATGTGAATTTCTTAACATTTATATATATATATATACATAATGTTGGAAACCATTAAATTATTTAATATTAATTTATGGTTTATATACATCTATGTGATTATTGAGTTTATGATCGATGAATATGATTTATTTCTAAACATCATTAATTTTCCATGACATTTTGAAATTTCTATTATGTAAAATTATTTACATATATACATTAATGCATCTGCCTGGAGTAAATTTCTCATTTATCACAGTTTTGTGCATGAATGAATTTATGCCAATATGGGTTTTGAAAAATCAATGTGGATATATTAATTCTCAGACATTATGTTATTTGAGAATATATATATATATATATATATATATATCGACATACTAAACAAATGTAGCATGATTTAATTACGCAATAAAATCATTTATGGGATAAAATTATGAATTAATGAACAAAACTATATATATATATATGTATATATTGACATAAAAAGTAATTATTAAATGTTTTATGTAGAATGTATCTTTAATATTTTCATGTGGGTCACCTTACCATATATTATTTACATTTCTTTGAATAAAGAGAAATTATACATGCATTTTAAAATCAAATGTGCATTATTTTATTTTCTATTTTATTTATTATTCAAAAATAAAGATGTTAATTTTAAGCATGGGATTCTATTAAAATTGGTTTCATAAACTCTTGAATAAATTTTGATGAGATGTGGTAAGAATAATTATTTTATTTTAATGAAAATAATAATATGTATATTTGAACTATTTTGGGTTTCGATTGATAAAGGAAGATCCATAGAAAATGTCTTCAAAAATTGGAACTGGTGACATATGTGGAGTTATGGGGAGTTAACCCATAAGTCTGAGTGATGAGCATTTAAATATGTTATAGATTTTAATATGGACTGTCAAGAATCTTGAACAACCCACCAGAAAATTATTTTTTTCAAAGGAGAATTCCAAGAAATTGAAATTATAATTATCTCTCAAATATTATCTTTCCATATATATCCCAGTTTTGTGGAAATATATTTTTATGTTTATATTATTATTTCAAATAAATGTATTAAAATTATTTATCGAAGTTTAAAAAAACCCTTACTAGGAATATCTAATGCTCCCCCTTATTTAAAATTATTTTTCCCTGGTAACATTGTATTCAAAATTTGGATGTCAATATAGTTGAATGTGCAGAAGAAATTTTTGGTTTTGGTTATTTAATTTTATCTCAACTAATATAACATGTAAGATCCATGTTTTTAATTCTTCAGAACCTAGACTAGTGAAAGGTCCTCTGTTTTGTAATGTTTACAGCTGGGTCTTTATAACCGAAGTGTGGGGATATGTTATAAATATAAGAATATATAATAAATAACCTGAGGAGAATAAAATTCATGAAATTTATTTATTTATGGATTATAATACTTCATCATTGGAAGCATAATCTTAATAAATACAGATAATCGAAGATATTTTAGAAATAAAATATCACCACTTTGGTAACTTTGAATCAAAATAACCATGTAAGAATAACATAACATGAAGCATAAAATATCATCAAAAGAAGTACATCCATTAAATAACATATTAATGTGTAGTATATACACCCTATAGAACTATATTGGTGCATAACATGTCATTTATTTCAAAGAAGGAAGATTGAGACAAAATTACATTACCAATTTGATAAAATTTGAACCATAAACACCATGAAAGGAACATCATAAAATTGATATGTATATAAACCTATATTTAATTATAATATCGATATAATATATTAATGGGAATTATATATACCACAAAAAATAAATGAGTTGGGAAGATGGCATATGTCTCCCAAAAATAAAAGTTAGAAGAGAAATCCCCTTACTACTTGAGTAACTTTAGAATAATTATTTCCATGAGAGAATAAAAAAAAATAAATCATTCAATATAATTAAATAAATAATATAAATTATATATTATTTCAAATTTTAGCATATAAACCAAGTAATATAAGAGAGTGGTGAATATGGAATGGATCTCATATATATAAAAAGTGAGACGAAATTCCCTTACCTTAAGTCGTGAATTTCTTCATACACATTCAAACCTCCTATATAATAAATGTAATTTTATTTTAAATATACAAAAGAAAATTATTATTATATATCATAACATATATTATTTTATTATTACTTTATATTACCCATTTATCAATAATTCCATGTTTAGGTATGTTTCGGGTAATAACCGCTTTTTTTTTCGTACATGATTTAACTTTATATTCTTCGTCCTTTTACTTAGATCATGACTTACTTATTTCCAGAATGTAAAACATAGTATAATTATAATATATATTCATTTAATATTTATTTATAATAATATATAAAATATATAAATAATAAATGTTAAATATAATTCATCAAGACATGTAGGTCTTATGTACGCTTGAACATTGTTTCTATTTTATTGCAAAATTTAAAGAAAGAGAGTAAATGAAATATAGGTACATATTTATTATCATTATATTAGAATTGTTATTTCATATATATCATAAAATTATATTAAACCCATTCTTAATACATTCCATGCAATGTTTGAATGTATAACATTTCTTTGAGGAGGCGGTAGTTCACACGTCCTCAAATGAAGGTATTGTTTTTAAAAAAAATAGACAAAATGAAGGTGTATGCTATAAAAAATAAAAATAGAATAAATAAATAATAAATATTATATATTTCATCTAAAAAAATATTTTCCATCATAATTACTATCCTTGATAGGTGCTACTGATAAAATTAACATCATCGTTCCATGAGGTGGTAGTTCACCATACACAAGAACAGTAGTTTGTTAACCATTTGATAGATTTATATGTTGGTGTGGGTGAAATCCTTAGAGTAACAAAACATAATTAAATTTATAGTATATATGTTATAATGTAATAATTTAATAAGAATAGTTTTGGGGGTAAATAATGAAAATAAAACAATACAGTTTGAGGAAGGATGTTACCTGTTCTTTCGGAAACACCTTTTGGTTTTCACAAAAGGGATTCCTTGGATAGATTTCAACCCATATTTAGTCTTATATGATTAAGGGAGGTTGGTTTTTAGACTATTTTTGAATGGTATGGATGTGATAATATGTATTTATAGGTGAATATAAGGGGTTATTGAATGCCTTTTATGGAGGAGGAGTGGTGGAATTCTAGTAAATACCAAAAGCAAAGAACTATTGGGTGGTATACCTTACCCAATTTTTATATAAAATAGAAAAATAATGGAGTAAATGGTTATCATGTTCTATACATATGTCCACCACATAAAAATATGTTCAATTTTTTAATTTTATTTCTTAACATCTTTGTTTCCACAATTTTATCATTTTTTACTTTTTGTTAAGGAAACTAGTTTTCTAACCTATGTTATTTATACAGTAAAACTAAATTAAATTTATATTTAATGGAAAATATAGAACCACTATTTTCTAATTATGATTTTTATTTTTATTTTTTTAAAAAATATTTTCTATGTTGGATATTAATTTTAATACAAACACATGTAACACACAAAAACACTACTTTAACCCAGACCATGCTATTAGTGTTTTTACTATATATGGGTCAATATGTTAATTATAAAATACAAATATGTCCATTAATAGACCATTTTTTATATTTATTAATAATTACAAATTTCTTGGCACAAGATATCATTTTTTATTAATTTTCAATAATCTAATGAAATATCATTTATTTTATAATAACATTAATTTCAATTTTGATATTATTAACTTAATTTTTATTTAAAAATAACAAAATAAATATGAATTAAAATCTATTAATATTATAGCTTTATAACATTATATATTCATATAAAAATAATTTGACTCCATAATTTATTAAATTTACCTTTTTATTGTTTTTAGCATCATTTATTTAATACAATTATAAACTAAATAATCCATGCGTTAACATTTAGGAACAATTTAATGTGACTAATTCATCTCTAAAAAATATAGTTAAAATATCTTGATAAAATAAATCATTTAAATTTAAAAATAGTTTTTATAACCTAAACTTTGTAGCTTCTTCCACACACTAAAAATTTATAAATTTTATTGTTTAATAAGGTTTCCTTTTTTGTCTATTTCTTTGACTTATTATATGGAAAATTTTATGAACATGTGTTGTACTAACTCATAAAATTCAAAATAATAGGGTATATTGTTGAAATATTGGAAGTAAATTGATTTTTTAAAAGTTTCTAGGTCATTTTGACAATTATGTTTATGGTTTAGTCCCCTGTTAAGATTAGTTTTACCTTAATCACTACAATAGATATTAATTACATTCCAATTTTATTTCAAAATATAAGTTTATATTATTATAATTTAAATATTATATTCATTATGATTTTCAATTTTCATTTTTCTAAATTCAATTCACATAAGTTTAAAATTTAAATTTGAATCTAATCCCTCAGACATAGATAATAAGTAGGGTCTTTTGGCGAAAATGTTCAAAAGTTCAATAAGTTTTTATATCTAAATTTAATATAAAAATTTATTTCAATTGACTAAATTTAATTAATAACTGGATAAATGATATATTTTATATTCAAAACCAATTTAAATATAATTAAATATTAATAATTATTTAAATGAAAAGGTAGTTTTTAACTAAAATGTTGTATTTTTCAGTATTCATCAATAAAATAATCTACTCTGAATAATCCCAAAAAAATCACCCAAGGATAATTTATAAATTCTGAATTAAAAAATGATGATTATTTTGGAGAATCTAATTTTTAAATGTTTCAAAATTTTATTTTATTATTATTCACAAAAGGATTTAAATATAAATTCATTTGAGAAAATTCCAAACATATAAAGACTTTACAAAAAATTATATCTTTTATCAACATCATTTTTTATTTATATACCCATTATATATAATATTAAAAGAAATTTTTATTGTTTATATTACTATTATTAATAGTAATGTTATAACTATGTTTTCTAAATAATTATAATAATAAAGTTTTTGTTTTGTAGAAACTCAGTATTGTGCATAATGATAGAAAATTTGGTGTTCTGTGTAGAAGAAGATTATCTTAGTGTAGTATAAAAATTAACAACAACATGGTTCATTCATACAAAACAAGTTGTATTTAGTGTTGTGTGAAATGAAAAATATCAAAAAGTGTAAATTAATTCGAAAAAAGTCCCCAAAATCACAGGGTGTTACATTCTACCCCCATAAATTGAATTTCACCCTCGAAACTGGTATAGGTTATCAATGATTTAATACTTGAAATTTTCTTTCCTAGAAACCCACATATTGAAAATGAATACTAATAATTCCATTAAAAAATAATTTTGTAATGATAATGAAAAAATCTAAACTAGGTTTCCATGTATAAGAACATAAGTTGGGAGTGATGATTTTTCATGGATGAAAAGAGAAAATAACTATAGAGAGTGATAATGATCATTGATCATCAAAAAGTGAATGATCAATGGAAAGTTAATGACCTCAAAAACATTGATCTTTGATGATTTATAAGACTATTAGTTTAATATAAATGAAGGTATTACGTTAAAAGAATTTTGATATCCTTTTCATAAAAGAATAATTCTACTATCTATGTAAATAAAGAAATATTCTTACTTTATTTTATTCTTTTTCATATACAATATCTCACCCTTTGATTGTGCCTTGACCAGTTTCCAATTCATCTTTTACTGTATAAAATTAAGGTGAATTCTTCATTATTTAAAAATTAGCAGATCATGAGATCCATACATTGAATGATAGGTCATTACATCTATCTTCATTAAAAAAGGTTAGAAAAAGTTATCTGATATGAATAAATCCACATATGGAAACATATTACTTTAGTCTCTAAAACCTCATTTAGAGTTTAACATAAATCATTCCACAAATGTTTTACCTTATAAACCTTCTAAAAAATAAAAATAAAAAACAATATAGTTAAGGTCATTAAAAAAGGTTAACATTTATCCCCCATATATCAAAAAGTCACTCTTGGTATTCACATTCCAAACATGTGAATACCATCATCGTATATTCTCTTGAAACATGGTAATAACTTAAATTTCCATAAATCCTTTTAGAAAACATGCATGATTCCTTATTCAAAATATTACTAGATATATTCCTTAAATCAAATATGTTGTAAAAATAAAACATAATTCCATATCCCACCTTTTCAGCTAATAGTTTTCCACTTCTCAGGTTATCCATATCATCATATCTTTATCTATTAAGTATCATTTTCTCATCCTCCAAAAAAAGTTTAGGGTATCCTCCCCTTAATGTAACCTTATAATTAAATCAACTTTCTAGTTCATCGATGTCATTTAACACATTATTGAATTTAATTAAATAAAAACTTTTACAAACAATCCTTTTATAATTTATGATTCATAAAACATAATCTTTGAATTCCAAAACACATACACATCTATCATCCAACATTATTCTTGAACCATTGCTCATTCTTTATGAACATATTACTTTATAGCTATTTCTTATAATATGAAATATAAAACATGTATTATGGTTCCTCAACCTCAATATAATAATTATTTTTAAATTTAATGTAAAAAATACTAGAAGAACATAAAATACCTTTCAAGTATTATTTTTTGTCTTTTTATCTTTAGCGGTATAACCAATACTAATATAACCTTTTTAATTCTCCTCATGATATTTCTAATTAGAATGCCAATTTTTATAGTTCCCATACCTTCCAAATCTTAAACATTCAATGTTAACCTAGTTCCTTCTAGTTCCTATTATTGGCTAAGACCAGAATGTATAGCGTGATAAACACTTATCATAGTTGAAAACCACATAATCATGAAAAATCACTTACAAGATTTCACAATCATGACATTTTATTTTAAATGAAAGACACCTTAGGATTATCTTTAAGGAGAACCCTATACATATACTTAGATTTATCCCTATGTATCTCACTATTATTTTATCATCCTAGTTTCCAAAGGTTGACTAAACCCTTTATTTGACACCAGCAATAACGACCTAGGGTTAACATACATTGATATCACATCATTTTATATTAATATCCAACACATTACAAAAACTTTGTGCATGAGGACCAAAATAGTTTAGTTTATTTAGAAACATGGAACGTATTATTCTAATTTGGTGAATGATATTCAACATCTCAATAAAGATCTTCACCTTTAGTAATAATATATAAAAATAATCTTTATAAACTGGGTAAAATAAACTTAATAAATGGGTGATCTCATATTATCAGTAACAATAAATAATTGGATATGTATGTATAATCATAATCAAAAGGGTATAAGAACATGATCATTTCATTAAAATACCCTATCATGCCTATAAAATATCCTAATCAAGAGTCATGGAATAAATATTCATAGTTTATAAGACATTAAGGATAATTTATTCTAGAGAATAATCAATGAAATCATAACATATGAATAATACATGTATTTTTTTGATTAAAAATAAGCTTATAAAATTGTGAACATGTATAAGTAGTAATAGGTTCACTGAATAATTTAAGGACATGAAATCCAGACCACTCATTAACTTATGTAAATTGAACAAGTCCCATGCATAATGTTGTGAACATGTAATCAGTTTCATGCATAACATTGTTATCATGTAATCAGGTTCACTCATAAACATATAAACATGAAACCAGGTCCATGGATAACAATGCGAACATGTAATTTGGTTCACACATAACATTATGAACACATAACAAGTTTCACCCATAATATTGTGAAACTCTAATCAGGTTCATGCATAAACTTATGGATATGAAGCCAAGTCCCTGCATAAAAATTTGAACATGTAACCATGTTCACGCAAAATAGTGTGAACATGTAATTATATTCACACATAACATTTATACTCCTGGGTCATCCATCATTATGAAATGCATTATAGGAAGACATAGGTCCCCCCTCACATAATGAAATCATAAATTCATGTTCTAGAAGATTAAAAAAAATTATCATATCATAATACCAGAAATTAAACGGTTATCATAAACATCTCACCATATCATTACATATGGAAAATACATAGGTCTCATAATCATTTAATAAAATAATAACTCATGAAATGAAGTGGGTTTCAAAAGTAAAAACCCATGGAATAGAAAAAGGTGTCATAAAAATCATTAAATCAAAACATAATCCATTAAATAAATAAAATGAATAATATTATTTTATCATAGCCCTAGAAAAGTATAAATTATTACAATGTAAGTCATCATAGATGAATTAGTATTTTTAGGGATCACATGAAACATTTCGTAAGGAAAATAGATATAAAACTAAAATAACTTTCATTAAACTATTGTAGAAATAATTTTATTATAAAGTATGCTTTTAAATTTCATTTAAAACATTTCTTGTGGAAAAATATCTTTTATTCTTTTGAAAATTATCTTTAAATCCTAAAGCATTTTAGAAATATTTTTCTTTGAGAATATATTTGAAAACATATAAAAAATTAATTTAAATTGATTTTAGAAACATTAA
The DNA here is from genome assembly GCA_963277665.1 of Viscum album. NCBI lineage: Eukaryota > Viridiplantae > Streptophyta > Magnoliopsida > Santalales > Viscaceae > Viscum > Viscum album. Next base: position 450,225,903 of record OY728127.1, read on the forward strand.
AAACTAAGGAATTTTTTTAAAATACATTTAATTTTAAATTATATTAAGTAATAATTCATAAAAATTGAAAATATTTTTAGAAAAAATGGTTTTTGAATAAAATATATTTTTGAGTGGAGAAAAATAATACCATATTTTCTTAAAACATTTTATTAATAATCATATATAACAAAGAGAAGGAAAATGGTATCTATACATGATATTATCATGAATAAATATAGGTGGGGAAAATTCATTAGAGTAATTTAGTGATGGATCATAATATTTCATCAATGGAATAATAATCATAAACAATCTCGATAAACGATGATATTATAACAATAAACTATTACCAATTTGGTATCATAAAATCAAAATAAAAATGGAATAATAAAATTACATGAAGCATAAAATATCATAAAAAATAATTATTTACATGATAAAACCTTTAAAATTGTATTATATACAGCCCTGAGAAAAATATCGGTGCATAACATGGCATGCATCTCAATGAAGGAAAATTTAAACAAAATTAATTTACCGATATAGTATCATTTGATCCATAATCACTGTGAAGGAAAGATTATAAAATGGATATGTAAATATTCACAAGTTTATCTATAATAACCATATAATAGATTCATGGGTTGTATATACACTAGAAAAATTAAATGAGTGGTGAAGAAGGAACATTTCTTAGAGAAATTAAAGTGAGATGAGAAATCCCCTTACTACTTGAGCAACCTTAAATCATGATTCCCATGAAACAATAAAATCAAATAAAGCATTTAATATCAATTAATTAAGGAAATTAATTATATAAAATTTCATAGGGTATTACATACAACACATAGTAGAACCGAGTTGTGAATATGGTGTGTATCCCACATAAATTTAAGGTGAGATGAAATTCCCTTACCTTAAGTCTTTACATTATTCGTACACATTCGAACAACCTATATAATAAATATAAGTTTATTATAAATTAACCATTAAACCATACTATTATATAGAAAAAAATTTATAATTTTATTATATGTTTATATTACTTTTTTATTAAATATTCCATTTCTAGGTTATGTTTTGGGTAATAACCTCTTTGTTTGTCATAAATTATTTCACTTATTATACATGGTCCTTTTACATAGATCAAGATTTAATAATTTTAAAAAAATTAAAATGGTATAATTATTAAATTTATTCAGTAGATATATACTAACAATAATCTATAAAACATAGAAATAATAAATGGAATACATCATTCATGGAAACAGTTGGTAGTACATATACATGAATTATGTTTCTGGTTTATTATAATTTTGAAAGAAATAATGTAAATTATATATACGCATATATATTTTTTAATTCTAGAATAATTATTATTTAAGATATATCAGATATATTTACTAAATATATCATTAATACATTCCATGTAAGGTTTGAACGAATAACATTGTATTTAGAAGTCGATAGTCTACACACCCACAAACGAAGTTATCATATTTACAAAACCCAACCATGAGAGGTGATAAATGAAATTGAAAAACATTGTTTCGTGAGGTGGTTGTTCGGAATACACAAGAAAAATAAGTTTGTTACCCGTTTTATGGATGTGTATGTACGTGTAAAAAAACATTAAAATAAAAACATCTCAGTATATTTTTTATACTTAGGTTATTATGTAATAATGTAATAAGAATATTTTAGTGGGTGGAGAATGAAAATAAAAAAAAAGAGCTTGAGGAAGGATATTACTTCTTATTGGGGTGACTCCATTTAGTTTTCACCAAAGGGCTTCCTTGGAAATAGTTTTTCCTAAATAAATGCTTCCATGATTGTGGTAGGAAGGTTTATAGATAATTTTTTTATGGTTTGGACTATAAAAATTGGCTTGAGAGGTGTAAGGAAGGGGATATTTAATGCCTTTATATAGAGTAGGAGGGGTGACATTATTTTAAATAACAAAAAGTGAACACTATTCAGAGGTATCTCTTACCTATTGTAATTAGAAATATTAATTTAATGGATTAAAGGTGATCTATGGTCTTGGAAAACCTCCACCACAAAATAAGTTCACTTTTATAATTTTCCCTTTACTTTTAAATTTCCCCACTTTTATCATTTGGGGTTTTTATATAAAGAAAACTAGTTTTCTAACCTAACTAAAACAACCATTCATACAAAATTAAAGTTAGATATATTAGAAATTATATACCCAATTATTTATTAATATGAAAAATAATTTAAATAAAATACCATGTGTGTTGGAAATTAATTTTAAAACAAGCGCATGTAATGTGAAACAAATTGCATTACCCTAAACCACAATAAAAATGTATTTACTACTTATGGATCCATATGATAATTATAAAATATAAATTGGTATATTAATAAACCATATTTGATTTTTATTAATAATTACAAATCACTGGGTAGAAGGTATGATTTTTTATTAATTTTAAATATTTTAATAATATTTCTTTTATTGTAAAAAAAGATTAATATCACTTTTGACATCATTAACTAATTTTTAATTTAAAATTAAAAAAATATGGAATTAAAATATAATATTTTTATAGCTGTATAATATTATATATCCATCATATTAAATAATAAAACAAAATAATTCATTAAATTTACTTTCCTTTTAATATTTTTAGTAACATTTATTTTATTTAATTATAAACTAAATAGTCCATGTGTTAACATTTTTTAATCATTTAATGTTACTAATTTATCTTTAAATATTATAGTCAAATTATCATGATAAAAAAACCAATTTACCATTAAAAATAATTTTTATAACCTAAACTATGTACCTTATACCATACTCAATTTTTTTATAAATTTTAAAGATAAGCAAGGTTCCCTTTTTTTCATTTTAAATACTTAATTTTTATATGGGCCACATTACGAAAATGTGTCCCAATAACACAAAAAATTAAGAACAAGAGGAGATATGGATGAAATTTTGGTATAAAATGTATTTTTGTATGTTTCTCAGTCATTTTTCCCTTAAGATCAAGGTTTAATTATTTGATAAGAATAATTTTACCTTAATCTCATTAATTAATTTTAATTAATTTCACGAAATTTTTGGTCAAAATATATGTTGATATTGTTATAATATATTATATTTATTAAAACTATTTATATACATTTTTGAAAATTGAATTCACATAAGTGGAAAATTTAAATTTTAAGTTAATCCCACTAATGTGGCCAGAAAGCATGGTTTTAAAGTTAAAATGATCAAAAGTTTATTAGGTTTTTATATTTAAATTCATTATAAAAAACATTATGATGACCTAAATACGATTAATATATGTACAATTTATCTATAGTATTTTTTTTAAAATACAATATAATCTAACAATATTAGTTATTTTAATGAAAAGTAGGGTTTTAAAAAAAATGCATGTTTTTTCACTATTCATCAAAAAAGGATACTTTTTGGAAAGGAACCAATAATAAAGTCTAATCTAATTTCCAAATTTTGAATTAAAAAAATGAAGTTTATTTTTTCAAATTAAATTCCTTAAAGTGCCCAAAATTAATTTTGTTATTGTTCATATAAGGACATAAAAAGTAGTTCATTTTGGAAAATAGTATTTCCATAAATATACAAAATTTACAATTTTTTTTATATTTTATCATGATTATATTTTATTTATATAAAACCATTATAAATAATATTAAAATTATTTATTACTATTATTATTAACATATTTAATGATTTTTTATAACTACCTCATTTAAATAATTATAATAATAATATGAAATTTCAAAAAAAAAATCGGTGATGCGTGTAACCGAAGCCAAGTCTGTGTTGTTTCTATAGTAAGCTTATCTTGGTGTAGCGTAGAAATAAAGAATAACTTGGTGATTTAATATATCCTAAGATATATTTATTATTGTGTAAAATGAAAGATATAAAAATGATAAAATTTATTTGATGAAAACCACAAAATCCTAGGTTGTGACAGGATAAGAACAAAAATCTTAGTAGGGGCATACAAATAAAGAAATTAATAATTAGTTTATAAATACATATAAAATTTTAATTTTTTAGTAATAAAAAATTGGGTCAAAATAAAAAATTTCATACCCAATAAATCACCTCCCCATCCCAATTATTTCATAAAAAAAATTTGTAATTGAAGATAAAGGCAATATAAAAACTCTTAAAGGATTAATGAAAACAATTCCCCAAGATATAACATTATCTCATATAACATAATCACATTAGATTACCTTATAAAATCATAAGTTTCTGATAAAATTCATATCAATTATAAATAAATCATAATGATAACTCGTGGCATCATTTTATTATCATTATTACATATTCTATATCTCTCGTGACTACAAAGGGACTATGAATCAGGGTTATATTTGGAATTACCATTAAAATTTATTCTATACTCTCTTAGGACAAACCAAATTATTTAACTCCCTCTCTTTACATAATACATTAAAGATATATAATGGGATCACCCACCCTATATTTAAAATATAACAATGTTTTTTTATAAAAATTACTAATAAAAATAAAATAATAATTTCAAACAATTATTTGATTATAAACAATATTGTGGAAAATAACATTTAAATTTTAAAATTACTTTTCTTTTTTAAAATGTTGCACACTTAAAAATTAAATCATTTATTTCAAAATAAACTTGTAGACTTATAAATGAATCTCAAAAACATTGAGGCATAAATATGGTGGTATTATATTACCATTCCATTTATGTTAAAAAATATTCATTGTAAAATTCGTAAAAATACTTAAAAGAGTAACTTTAAAAGAGGGGTTTTAAAAGAAAATCCATTATCTAAAATAATTGAAAAAAAATATATTCTGACAATTTGAGACAAATAAGTAAATTGACTCTTAAAAACATTCATCTAAATATAAATATATTAATAGAAATAATTTTAAATACATCTACATGAAATACAAAGAATTAGAAATTAAATATTAAATCATTTAAAAAGAGGTGTTGTAGTTAAAGAGACCCTTACCTTGAGTCCGACACACCAAGTACATTCTTTATCATCTGTAATTATAAAAACTATCTAATTTATACTTTCTTGGGAAAAATTTTCATGTTTATTATTACTTTTATATCACTCATTTCTATGTTATATACAATTACTTAATTATTTAAGTTAATGTCTGACGTTTTGAAGATATTCAGTACCTAACTCCAAATTGTATCCGATAAGTCAACTATTGTCAATCAAGACATCATTACATCATCAAATAGATAATTTTCATGATATAATTAACATTTTTATAAATAATTTATACTTTTAAATAAATCCTTTATATATGGTTATGAAAAATGAACTCTGTTACAATCCTAGAGACGATGTGTCATATGTACGCATGAGAAACGATTCCATTTTTCCTCAATAATTATAGAAAGATTGTAAGTATAATTTTATCTATTAAAAAATGATCATAAAATCATATATATGGTTTTAATTATTTATGTATACTTATATATATCATTTACATGATATGGTGAGTAAAAATTAATTGCATCACTTCGTGGAGGTGGTAGTCGAAACATACACATGAACGATGTTATATTGTTTTAGTGAATGGAAAGGTATGAATATAAATGATATATCACTATATTATATATATATATATAATATTAATATCATATGTAAACTTTACATCCATAATTATAGCTATTTATTAGATATTTCCACAGAAAATAAATTACACTAGTTCACGAGGTAGTAGTTTACCGTACACACAAATGATGAATTATTTTTCCATTTAATGGATGCATAGATGGATATAAGTCATTCATATATCATAAAAAAACTTATTATATAGAGTATACTAGATTTATTATTTTACAATGATTGTAAAGGATTTGGAGTAGGTGTATGAAGAAACAAAACTTAAATAAGCAGATAAAACTATACATATTCTTTGGAAAAAGTCATTTGTTAACTTCTTAAATCCACTATTGATGTTGTTTATCCAAAAATAATGCCACTAGAATAATTTTAGAGATTATAAAAATGTATTTTTAAAGTTAATATTTGAACAAAATTGGGTTTGAAGTATGAAAAAATGATAAAAATATGTGTCATTTTATATAAGAGGGTATGTGAACTCTTATAATTTGTCAAAATATTAAGTTAAAATAAATTAGTTTTCCATTAAAAGTGGATAAAAGTTATATATTTATAATATAATATGTTGATGGGTCTAAAGTTTCTCATCCAATAATTTTTTGATGAGTTTAGGTCACATTCTTACAGTTATCATTTAGTTTTTTCCCTTATTTAACCCCTTTAACTCTTACCATGACAACATTTATTTTTAGTCATTGAGGATCAATATTGTTATTATAAAATTCCAAAATACCAATAAATGGAACATGTAGGATATTTTTAACCTTATCCTAATCACCTAGTTGAAATTAATATTTTTACAAATTTTATACCATTTAATAAAATGTTATTTAATTTAAAAAACCATTAATTTCAATTTTTATACTATATATAACTTTGGATTTTACAATTTTCAATATAATAAAGATAAATTTGAACTAAATATTTTAATTCATACCTATCTTATTTAATTCACCTATAAATTTCATTGATTATATTGATTATCACATGTTATATTTATTTTAAAATTTTATTATCATTTGTTTCTATGTTCCATTAATTAAATAATTACCACATCATAAGAATTTAATGAAATTATTTCTTCAATAAAAATTAAAAATAAATTACCATGTTGAAGATAAATATATTGGATTTAAAAAAATATTAATATATGTAAATGTATTTTTGATAACACAAGATTAAAAATATTATAATTATTATAAACAATAATGTGACATGTTTGATTTTTCATTAAATAAAATATAATAAAGTTCATAATCTAATACAAGTAGATATATATGGTTATATGACCAGTCCTTGAATGATTAGGGAATAATTTTATTCATAAAAAATAATGTGATTTTTTGTCATTTTATATTGCTTGTAATTTTATTTTTACCCTTAATTTTCTAATTTACCTTTTACCGTTATAAAAATATTACTATAGATACTATAAATATTTTTCACAAAGAAAAGTTCAATATACTTGAATTTAGAAAAAAACAATTTTTTTAAAGAATTTCCTTTTAAAACATTAACTTTTTTCACACTAAATTCAATTATATAATCCTTTAAAAAAATAATTGGACCATTTTAAATCAAAAATAACAAATTAAATTTTATAACTAATAAAAAATATAATTTAATTTTTAAATACATGAAAAGAAAATTAAATTTTAAATAAAAATGTGTATTTTTTAATATTCATTTAAAAATAAATCCTTTCAAGAAATTCATTTAATTTTACAGTAAACTAATTTTGATATCCTAAATTCAAAAATTAAATTTATTTAATTAATTAAAATTTCTAAATGTTTTAAACATTAATTAGGTTGTACACTCATAGAAGCAATAAAATTAATTATTGATGAAATAATATTTTAAGAATAAAATTACTTAACTAAAATTAAGTGCTTAATGTTTTAAGAATTAATTAACACATTTTTAATGAGAAAGACCATTTATATTTAAAAAATCAGTTAATACTATTCATTCCCTCTAATTAAATAGCTCTTCTATAATTCCCATATAATACCAATATTTATCTATTCATTTAAGCTTGGCGTTGCATATCTTGTACGCTATTGATCCTATTATTTCCTTTAAAAAATAAGGATATTACACATTGGTGAATAAATACATGGATATTTTATAAATTAAATGGGAAATATTCTTAATACACAAGGAATATTTTTATTCCTCTATCGCTTATCCTTAGATCATTATTAGTTATCCTAACTATTTCATTAGTAAATAAAGAAAAAATATTAAGGGGTGATACCAGACGTTCAGTAAGGGGTAACATATATAGACAATTATCAAAACATCAATTGGTCTTACATAATATTTTACAAATAAATAATATTTTATATATATGGTTTTCCGAGTTGGATTAATTAATAACACATTGAATGTTCTTCGAAAAATATTGTAGGAAACTAGTTCATGTAATTGATTGATGTAAAATATTTAAAGTAAAAAAATAAGGATTGGAAAAGAGAAAGTAAAATTTTTTGTTTCACATAAATAGGATTAATATTGAGGATGATATATTAGTGCGGTGTAATATACACCATTAATAGTTGAATAATTTAGTTTTTGTGAAGATATTATGATACATTTTATATTTTCAAATATATATTCAGTTCAATAAAGTGTTTTTCAATGGAAGAAGTACCAGTAATTGAAGATAATATTAAGGAGTCATTTTCAAACACTTTTTTATAATATTTCACATTTGAAAGATATATAATTAACAATAATAAATCTAGAAGGGAAATGGGAGAAGATATAGAAAATTGAAATGTATTTATTTTCCTAGTTCAAAAAGTATAAATTAATGCATTATAATATCTAATTATTCAGGATTTACTTATGAGGGGAGCATGCATATTTTGAGATATATGGTTTGCGTATAAATATAAGGGTGAGGGGGATCCCAATGTTTAATATAGGGAAACTATATAATACAATAAGATAAAGTGAAAGAGGGAAATCTTTTAATTTTTTATATCATATTGTTTTTGAAGATGAATAAATTCAAATGAAATGTGTAAAAATTCTAATGATGGCCATTTATAGAACAACAACAGATCTATATCACCATTTTTATGTATATAGAAGAATATAATATAGTGTATAATTATAATATCTTTTAGTCAAGAAGGTGCTACTATGATTTGAGGTATGTACACTGATTCATCCCTCAAACATGAGGCTATGATCTCACCAAGTATGAATGGAGAATGAGTAAGAAATCATTGAAGATCAATGATCATAAATCTTGAATAAAATATTCATGGTTTGTGATAAAATAATTTTTATTTGAAGGATACCATCATATCTACAACTAGTTAAGAACATGTGAGACCCTCTGAGTCACATATATGTATTATCGTGTAAAACATTTGTGTCTCTTATGGTTCTAAATATATATAGTATTTGGGGATCAAGATTTCATAGTTTTGGGAGAAACAAGTGAGGTTCACAATTTGTTCAATGTTAGTAGTAACCATTAAATAACCTTTGGATATATAGCTTTTGAATATAGTGGTGTTTTTAATGTTTCATCATGTCTATGTGATATTTCCACAAAAACCATTAATGTTTATGGGTTTAGGTCCAAATTATTTTTAAAATATAGAATATAATTTTTCTAACTATGTGGTTATTACTACGTAACCTTACACATTGGTTATAAAGGGGTTGTAGAGACAACATAGTTATTTCATGGTTTTTTAACTATGTAGAAACATCATGCTATAAGTATTACATTATCAAATATGAAAAATTACCCTGATACCCTTTCTTGTTTTTAACCCATATATAATCATAATATTTCCTTTGTTTGACCAATCCCATAATTGATTTTGAAGGGGTTATTCCTTCAATCCTTGGGTGATTCTCCATTGGTGTTGGTATATATCATCATGGTATGTTCCAATTTCTATATTATTTCTCCTCCACTATCTAAACCAAACCTTTTTCTCTCATATAATTCATGCGTAGAACCTATTTAGGTTTTTTATGGATAGATAATGAGGATTTGATAAGTAATTAATGATGATTCTTATAGATCCAGGCTTACAATGACCTAATATGTTCATTTCAAATCTTGGTTTTTAAAGGCATCTACTTTTTTCTTCTATTGGCTAGTTAGGTATCTATAAAATTGTTATTTCACATGGAAAACCTTATCATTATTTTTTTTTCATTTGGTTTGGTTTTTTTATATAGTCAAATTGATATTTATGGGGTATTACTTGTTTAATTGTATCCTTAATGGAATGTAAAATAGATTTAATGGGGATATTAATTAATTTTTTTCATAGAATTCATATGTTTGATTATATTAGTCAAATATGGTTTTGAATCTAAACTGGGTTTTCATGTATGGGAGAAACAATACATCATTTGTAGAAAATTTTATAAAATTATAAAAAAGATTTATTTAAATGTTTTGAAAAAAAATATCATATAAAAACCATTGTTGAATTGAGTTATGGACATATGTAAACCTTAATAAGTGTACAACCATTAGGGGTTCTGGTTCTGATACTAATAAACTATGGTAGGAATTGGAATAAATTTTATTCACATAATTCTAAGATAGTGTTCCTTGAATGTGATTGCCCCTTATAAACCATAGGAAAGATCCCATTTGAACTTTTTGATTACTTTTATTAATTATAGTGATGATTCATGTAACATAATCAAATATTAATATATAATAACCATTAAATAAGTCCACGTGTTTAATATTTTTCTCCACACTGAATACTGAACTAAAATGAAACTATGATTGATTTTCAAAAAAATTTAAATATTAGGTATTCCCATTTATTCATAGAAACTTAATTAATTGGAATTAATAGGTGTTACCTATCTGAAATAATTATAGAAATAAAATAAATTCTTTTTTTAAAATGAATGAATTACCATGAGTACGGCTAAAACAACTATAAAAACCATTTTTTCTTGAAAATATATTTTCTAAAAATTAGTGTTTCCTAAAAACTAAGTATATTATAATTAGATGATATGAAAATACACTGATAAAATTAATAATAAATCACCAATAAAATATTTAATAATTCTTAGATAATAAGAATGATGATTAGTCTATAATATAAAAAGCTATTTACCAATATGAATAGTTTTCCACAATATTTTGGTATTTTATTGAAATATTAGATTATGATATATCATAAATTTATGTTTAAAAACTGAATATAATTTTAAGAATAATTGTAATAATATTTTCTTAAGATTAAATTTAGAGATATTTCAATAGAGAATGTATTTTAGGTGAAATTACTATTTTTTAAAATTATATGGATTTTATAATTTTATTAGTATTTAATTATGAATTGAAATTTAATGAGACATATCATAAATAAAATATATTTATTTTATATGCGAATTTAATATTTTAAAATTTTAATTTTAATTTACAAACTCATATTTGATATTTTCAAATATATGAAATATTTTCAATACATTATACTCATTTATTTTAAAATTATATTTTATAAAATTTATGAAATGAATAAAATTAAAATGAATTTAAATTTATAATTATTTGGTCCAAATTATATAGTAAATTCCATTTTAATTTTCTGGAAATGGATAAGATACGATATGTAAAAACAAGTTACCATGGTAAAAGCTAAAATTCTAAAGGTAATGATTCTAAGGGTAAAAGACCTCAAACATGTTTAAAATTAGTCACAAAACTTGTGGTTTAGGACTTTATAAACATTATCTCTTATTATATATATTATTTATCAATTTTCTATCCACCTTCCTTGATAACGATTTCCCATTTTTTAAATATGTTTTGTAGTTAGAAAAATGTCATCCCTTTTTAATTATAAGAGGGGATCCCCTCTCCTCAATTATCGTCAAACCACAACCCCATTATTTCATAACACATTCTAATTTTTATAATAATAAAATCTATTATTCACCACAATGAGTTTCTATTCTTCTTAAAAAAGAATTCCTAAAAGCCTCAACCCCCTCTCCAATAGAGATAATCCCAGAATTGGGGTAGAGATATCTAACGTCCCCTTTCATTTCTATTTTAGTATTTGTACTTATTAGTAAACAAATTAATATGATAACATAAGTATATCTATTATACTTTTATGTTATTATAATAATGTAACAAGAAATAACAACCCCTCCTTTTCTATTTAGAAAAATGAAAAGTTTCCTCACTTACAAGGATAGTCTAAAATGATAATTTAATAAATAATTATGATATTTATATTTATTTTATGATTTTTAAGTAAACCATATTACTACTTTCACCAATTCAATAGAAAATTTAGTCATTAACCATGTGTATGTGTACACAACGACCTCTATAGAATGATTAATTTTTAAGTTTACCTTATTTTCATTACACTGTTGGTCATTATTATTGGATTAAATAATAAATATAATATTTTAATATGTTATTCAGGTTATGGTTTGAAAAATTCTTGATCTTAGTAAGGAAATAATCAACAAATGGCTGTCATTAATTCAATAATTTTAAACGAGAAAATTAAGAGGAAAATGTTATCTTTTTTATAAGAAATGACATTATATAAATTATTTTTTCTTTATAATTCCTTCCAATTTGGATAAATAAGACTATTAAATAATAAATAATACTTTTATTATTCTTTTATAATAATAGTTTAACTATACGACCTCATAATCATCCATTAATCATGGTTTGTACAAGTTTTGGTCTTTTAACCAACCTACTTGAAAAATGAAACTAATTTATATCATTAGTGACTTTCTGATCTTATCTATATTTATTATATTATATTATTTTTTAAATAATTTTTTTCTTGTAGTGTTATATCAAAATTTTACTCATTAATTCATAAATCACCGTTCATTAATTAAGAATCACCAATATATGCTCATAATTGATATCAACATCATGGATTGTAAGCAAAAATATAATGAAATGAATCTATATGGTTATAAAATATCATGGATAATTTATTAAAGTACCTAATTATATTTATTAATGACCTATTTTTTGAAAATAATAGATTCCAACAGCACTTTTTGAAACTAGTCCAGTGATAAAGATTATATACACCCAATGCTGCAAAGAGGCAAAACCTACTAATATATATACAAAGGATTATTATAAATGAGTTTTTTAAAGGGTTATAGTTATGGATAGGTTTATTCATAAAGTATTTATTTAACATAATTTTATCTATTTAGAATGTTTAGAGCAAGTAAAAATTGATCCAAGGCCATGTTATAGGTTTTTGTCACATATACCTCTCTTTGATACATGTTGGGTATTATGGACCTAATTTCATTTTCATAGGGTATATAATATCTATTTGAGATAGTATATCCTAAATTATATTTTTATAATGTGGTATTATTTTCAATTATTTGACAACACTTTTAAGGGGTTTTGATTAAAATTTTACTCAGGTCGTAAGTGTTTTCTTGGTCATAATTTTAATTCTCTAAGACATGTTAGATGTTACGAACTATGGTTCCTTAGTATGGTCTAAAATTGAGTTAATATACCATTAATTTACTCAAAATTGATTAATTGTTATTAATGGTTTAAACTAAGCCAAATAAATTTCATTTATTTAAATTTCGCCTCACACAAGTGTTACATCAGTCTTAAGAGTTTTTAGTAAGTCAATTTTAATTCATTGAGTTATGATCATTCTGTGGAAATTATTTCAGATGTTTTTTTGGTAAAATCATTCCTTTGATTTTATTATTTGGTATTAAATATTTTTTTAGGATTAATAAATTCATACCACTTAAAACCTTTGACATATATTTCCCACTTTTTATAATATGTTTACCGTAAGGGATATTAGTAACTCAAATATCCTTCGTTGAGTTATAATATTTTATCATGAAAATTATCCCTCTATTAATGGGTTATCCACTCTAATATTTAATTATATGGTATTTTACAGTCCACCTAGCAAAAATTTATTTTTAATAAAAATGGTTGTTTTTTACTCATTTTATAATTTTTGTTTTAAATAATTTTATTTTGAAAATAAAAACAAGTTCAATTTCACTTTCACAAGTTTTTTATTCCTCTCCACATTTATATAGGATAAATCTCATTTAATTTGAAGGTTTCATTATTTTAAAATACTTTTATAAGTAATTTTTTTTAAAATCATTCATGAAACCTTTTGAAAAGTTAACTTTGAAAGAAACATATAAATTTTTATTTTAAGTCATTTTTACAGATATTTTCTAAAATATATTTTATGTTTTATCATCCCTTTCCCTAATAATTTTCCAAAATTATTTACCCTAATGGGGTTTATGTTTCATTATTTATCCTCTAATATATACATTTATCATTTGGGTGCTCAAAATCATGGTATCAAATAATTCGTATGTCAATCAATTTTTCATGACACCATTCAAAGAATTCTGTTGTAGGGGTGTCATTTATTTGTGTAAAAACCCTTATATGTTTCATTTATTACACTTTGGTTTTGTTATTTTTCAACCAACTTCCTTATTTTTTTGGATGTTTTATAATATTGAATTATCTATATAAAAATTCCTCTATACAACGTGTGAATCACATTTTATATAATTAAAATGAGCTGATGTTCTTCTATAGAGAATTTTATTCTACGGACATAGGGAAATGTATGGCCATTATGTATTTTTTATCAATATATATGATTATTATCAACTTGACTATATATTTTTTAACCATAGACCTTATTTCTCTAAAGCATCATTGTCTATTATCCCTTTTATTGACATGTGGACATGTAGTGACCTATCAAATATTTTTATTCCAAAATAGACTATTATTCGAAAGTTCACTATATATTATTTTACCACCCACCTTATTTCTTAGGATGGGAGTTGATCATGTAATAACTTTATTGTAAAGGGGATAATTATTGATATTATTCATTATTATTGGTTATTAACTCATATTGACCACTTATTGATATTTTTTATTCATTATAATATTGAAAACCATTATTTTTATTCATCCAAAAATTCATTAGCGAATGATATAAAATTTATTAGTGACTCTTGTAGTGAAATAATTAGACCCAATCAGGTTATGGATGGGTCTTGGAATTATATAGAACCACGATGAATTGAATGGTATGAAGAGATAAAATATGTTGGGTTCTGTATATACTTATCCTCATAACAGGCCACTGTATTAGAAAATTCTATAACAACATGTTTTTTTGTTTGGAATTATTAATTCAATAAGTATTATTAATATGAATTTTTTCATTTAATATCATGGATATAAAATTATTTAACATTCATGTTTATTATAGCTTCATGTTGTTAACATATTTTTTCCCAAATAATTATACCATGTGTATGCCTTGATTTACATGGTTGTATGTTTTCTCTTACTGAGAATTTGATCTTATTACTTCTTACGTCTCCATATACCAAGGATATAAATAATGAGAGTACACGAGAAATGTTTATAAGGATGTAACATGTGAAATAATTTGTGGGATATGTTCAAGACCCATTATAGATATAGTAGTTTCATATATAATAGAAAAATATATATGTATGATTTTATGAGTAAGGGATTTATTAGTTAGTTCATTTTCATAATTCTACCAATTTATAAACATATAAAGATCCTCAAACTTTACAAGATAAAATAGTTGCTATTTTTATTTTCTAATTAAGGATGGTTATATTTTTTCATTTATAACTTGGATTAAAATGACTATTTTATTTATGTTTTTATGTAACCAGATCTAGGATTACAGGTCCTGTGTTTCACCGTTGGAATCAAATAAAAAGTTTAGATAAATTTTTAGATTAGGATATTTTTTATAATAATTTAAGGAGTGATAAATTTTGATTGATCAAAATTGATAATCAATTGGAATAGTATATGATTTAATGCTAATTAAATCATGTTTATTTATTTGGAATTTAGTATCAGGGAACATTAGTAAAAATACAAGGAATACGTATAAGTATAAGATGAAATCCCAATTTTTTTATACTATCTAGCGTATATGGTTTTCATATAAATTAAATCCTTTTCTATATAATGGGTAGTGATTTTGGTTTTAGAATAGGGTAATCTAGGGGTAATCACCATGGAAAAAAGATAATTAAGAATTGACTTGATCCTCACTCTAGTGCATGATCAATGGGAATATGACTTAACATTGGGATAGAATCTCCCAACAGACATGATTTAGTAAATCAAATTCTTTTTATGAACTATTATAATATATTTATTTCCAAATTAATTAAAATTATTACATTAATATGTACAAGAGAACCCATCGTAATGAAAAAGTCAATTGAGCAAGAAGTATAAAAGGATGGCATGAAGGTATCACTAAAAAAGAAATATTAGGATTAATCATTCATATTCATATAATAATTGAATCAAATTTTATTGATAACCATTTCAGGTTTTAGTGTTCGGTTAAAATAGTAACTTAGAAATGAAACTGGGAAAGGTATGTACCTAGAAACCATTATGTATTATAAATATATAAGGTAAAGTATATAAAAATGATGAGAATGTTATTATTTTCTAGTTATGATAGAAAAATTTATTTTTTTAGTATTAATAAAGGTAGTGATATTGATATTTTAATATAAATTAAATTCTGAAATACTTTTTCATTCTCATTAGTGAATGATATTTATAGATAAAATTTTGATATATTCAAAATATTTTTTGAGATTTATGTGAAACATTTAAGGGTAAATCTTCAGTAGTTTTTCATTAATAGTTTTCGATCACATGTTAAATTGTATCATTAACCTTGAGAAATGATTTATGAAGTGGTTAAGTTTTCTGATAGAATTATTGATGAACACATGTTTCAGTTTTGGGGAACTGTTATGTTTAATATAGAATTTATGTAGAGATAATAATGGGTGGTTTTATTTTGAATAAGTTAGTCAAATAGTATTGGTATCCTTGGGATAAATAATATATTCATGATGTAATTTTTTAAAGATAATCATTTTTTTATTCCGATATATATTGTCTATAATGTGACCTTTTGAAGAAATGGTTAGTACCACTTTTTATTTAAGATAGTGATATTTTTTGAGGAATATATAATTTTTTTGTGGTTTATTGACTAGGAGGTTAAAATGGTTTTAAAAAGTTTATGGTATGTAGAATATATTATTAGGGTTTATTCATACTTAGTTATATGATTTTATAAAAGTATAATGTTGTTTGAAGTGTGATATGTAACATGATATGCTCTAAGTGAGTATGTTAGAATTCATATTAGTGGCCAATCTGTAAAGGAAGAATATGGTAGGAACACACACTTCTACATTTCACAATGAGTAGTAACTAAAATTTAAAGGGGACAAATTTATTTAAGGGGTAGAATATAACACCCCAATATCATAATATTTGATTACCTTTAAAAAAACCAATGTGTTTGATAACCTATTTCACAAGTAACACTGAATAGTAATGAAAAAGCATATATATATATATTGATAATAAAATAATTTTTCATTATGATCATTAAAATATTGAAATTGAGTCATTATGAAGGAATATGAGTACCCTCTTTATGAAATATTTATACAATTAAAATAGTGAATACTTTTAAGTTTAATGAAATTCAATTTGTATAGATAAAAAAACTAAGAAAATCATTTCCTGATTAATTTTTTTTTTAAAAAAAATCATAAAATTTAGTATGTTATAATTATATAATATAAAAATACATTTATAATATATTATAAATAATTTTTTTTATTAATTTAATGGAAATAATAATAAAGAAGAGATAGAATTTTAAAAGACTATTCTCCAATTTAAAAATACTTCCATCATATTTTGGGATTTTATTTACATAATAAATTTTAAAATTTTAGATATTCTATTTTGAAAAAATGAAAATATTCTTTAGATTAAACATAATAATATTAAATTTATATTATTTTTTTAGATTTTAATAAAATGAATACTATTTAGTTGAAATTACCTATTTTAAAAGTAAAATTTGTTTTATGATTTTATTTTTATTTAAGTATGAATGATAAATTCAAGAAAAAAAATTTAAATACTAAATATTTATTTTATAGGTTACTTGATAAATTGTTTTAAAAAAATTAATATTTAAACCCATAATAGTTATTTTAGAAAATCAGTAATATTTTATCAAAAATTATTTTTAATACATAAAAATTTTATTTTAAAATTAGTTTTTATAAAATTTTTAAATTTGACAACATGAAATTGATTCACAATTTATAATTAGTGGATAACAATAATATACTATGGACCATATTTTTTTTCATTAAGGATAAGTTACTATAGTTATGTAATATTTTTATGTCGTAATAGTTAAAATGGTTAAAGTAAAGAATATATGAGTAACATGACTCAAATGTTTTTAAAAAATATATTAGAATTCTTTGATGCCTTTCTCTACATTATCTCTTCTCTTATCCATTATTTATCAATTTTTGAGAAACTTTCCAATATTATGTCTACCCATTATTTATTTTTTTTTGAATTTACAAATTATTCATCCATTTTAACTTATAAAACTACCTCACCTCTCATCACATACCCCACCCCCACCTAAACCTCCTTCTTTTATCTTAGAATCAGTTCAACACTCTTCTACACACTAATAGACACCTTGATTAAGTTCTTAACTTCTCAAAAGACTATCTCTCATAAGAATAACCCCTATTGTACAGTAGCCAATCCTAGAAGTGATGTATAAATTTCTATCATCTCTTTCCCTAAAAAATTTCTTTATGTGAAATTCTAAAAAACAACCCAACCCAACTTACAATTAAACTGCTAGATAGATTGGTGGGCCACACGGCCTCAAGCATGCCTCCATGTATGCCAGAGGATACCGACTAGCAGTGTGGTTCTAAAGAGGTGATAGTGAGGAGACTATACCATCATGTCAAAATATTACAACAGTTTATTAGATAATAAAAAAACAGTAACAGTGGAAGACATATAATAAATTTAAGATTGATAACTAAAGAATAAAATAATATCTGAATAAAAAGAAAATGTCCAATGGAAATTCTATATAATGATTCATGTATTGTTAGGTGTTACTACTATGTACAACCAGTACAAAATAACAAAAATAAAATAACAGCCCAACAATCAACTCATTGAGCATCTTGAGAAAGATCCCAATCCTATACTCCCTATCTCCCATGTACACACCACAACAGAAGCCTTGAAACCAAAGTCCCATGAGAAAAAAGATATACCTGTGTACCAAATAGATCCGGATCATGTTGTGAGATAATAATATCAGTAGGCCAACAACCATGGTGTCTAAACCTATCCATATTTTTATATAAAATGTAAATTAGTGAGGTGGTATAAGGAGAAAAATAAACAAAATGTGATGAATAAATAAACTACATCCCTCCCAGGTTTATGAGGGACACATGGAAGTTATACCTACTTCGATACCCTACCATGCATATATTTCCTTGGTTAGACCCTCCTACATCAGGATGGATTGCCCAAATCTGTGGAATATTCTCCTTCCGAGGATGAATCCCTCAGAATATACCACAAGCATACAGCCTTATCCCTAAGGATAACCAAAAACTCACCCTCAGGAATATCTACAATCTCTCCCTGAAGCATTGTGTGTCAATTCATCTTTTCCTAAGGCATCTGCCATAAACATATAATCTACCCTCAATCATTAAGTACCAGTGCACCTAACCCTCAGGCAGTATGAAAACTTTCCCCAAGCCCTCATACACCAACACCAATAATGAATCCTCAGACATCCCATATAACCATATACTCCACCATTGGTAATAAATTACATAAGAATTTCCCTCACGAAGTATGGTAAAACATGCACCAAACCCTTTGGCATCCACATTAATCATGATTAGTATCAAGATAAACTCAACAAGAAAATCATTATTAAACCCTCAAGTATCAATCACATCGATATAAAATAAATTAAATAGATAATAAATCAAGAATACCAATTATAGAATCCAACATACCAACTTTATCATCATAAGATCAATTAATAAAAATTACCAACTATTAAACCAATTCATTTCATTAATCCAAGTTCCTAATTATCATCATAATTATAGAGAACCAGTTTAATTAATCATTAAATCCTATGTTCATTTATATAACCATTAAAAAAATAACCAATGTGATTCTTCCACAAAAAAAAACAAATTTATTCTTATGAAAATTCAAAAATATAATCCAGTAATCGATTGAATTATCCAATTTTTTTTAGGGCTAGAAATTGAAACAGTCTATGTCACAATTAAAACCATTGTTGAAACACCTATTGTGTGGATTCAGGTCCCTATCACCTTCCTTATGGACCCAAAGGGATTCAATGGAGGTTTAAAAAATATTATAACTTAACAGGGATAATCCAATTTATTTGGTTATGCCTGTGGCATTCCAGCATGGTCGCACATATAAAAATTAATATAAATAATTGTATCAGATAAAAAAGGAGTTAGTTCATAACAACCAAAAAATTACACATAATTTAATTCATTTAAAACATTTATGTAAGCAAAGACATTATGAAAATCCATTACATTCAATTCATTCCATTTAATTAAACAAGACCCGGAAAATCATTTATCAAGTTTTATGTGGTACTTAGGAGTTACAATGGGTAGAATTGGAAAATTACTACATGGGAATTCCCTTTCTGTAAAGCATGTCAAGTCATTCAACTTAAAATGTGGTATAAACACATAATCTATACCTTGGTTCTTTAAAAAAATTAAAAGGGAATTGTGTTTTCTAATTACATTAAAATCCATATCCTAAACATTCCATATATCAATTTCTATAACGATATTTACTTAAGGGGCATGGTCTAACCATCCCTTAGGTAATTTCACATAAAACCATTTACCATATCCAATTTATTATCTTTTACTAATCATGTTAAATTCATTTATAAGATTCAACATAGTCAAATGGATAGGTTTATGGTAACAAGGCATACACACACATGGCAGTGTCATTTAAACTAATTTTTCATGGAAATTAAAATTTAATTATTATTCAAAGGGGAAAAAATTACAAATTTTCCTAGAAAAATCACATACAATGGGCATATAAGAACTCAAACTAAAACCAAAACATTATATAAAAAAGTTTATCAGTACTTTTTTGGGTTGAAGGAAGTGAAACTCCACTGGAAAGGTTTTGTTATTAAAGCATGTCATTACTTATAAAACAACTCATTTTTTTAATTTATCATCACATACAATTAACCAAAGGAAATCATTTTAGAGAAACTTATATACATAGAAAATAATTAATTATATTTGTGAAAGAAAATTAATTAATGAATAACAATTTTAATGGGAAAATTAATGGAAACCTACCTTGAGAAGTAGACAAGAGTAAATCCAATACAGTTTGGAACATGAAAGATTTATTAGTGACAACCTGATTCTACTCCACAATCATACATAAATACACACACACACACACACACACAGATATATATATATATATATCCCTGAACCCAATGAATATTTTCCCTTTTCTAGGTGGGAATATATACATGGAAGATATATATATTTATTTATATACATACCTATGTATGTGAGTTAATGTCTTCAAAAATAACTCAAAATCACTATAAAAAATTACTAGGAACCCTAAATCAATAATGTAACCAAAAAAATAGGCAAAATGAAATAGTGGATGAAAAACATACCATAAAATGATGTTAGAGAATCAAATGAAGCCGAACTTCTTCGCCTTCGGTGGTGGTTTCTCAAACACGAAGGAGGGGGTCTCAGGAGACCCTTTGTCCACCCTAACATCATAATAAACAACAAAAAGCATAGATTATCCCAACCATATGGTTTTGGCCAAGAAACACAAGGTTATGGAGGGAATAAAAATCAACCTTGTGAGGAAGGAGAAGAGATATAAGGACTGTACCTAGAAGAATCGATGGAGAACCCATGAAACCATCCTACGAAAATGGAACCAAATAAGGGAGCCATAGTGGGGGGTCATGCTCTAAAGAGGTCTTGGGGGTGGGGGAGGGTCACATCATGTAAGAAGGGGGATAATTATTTGGGTCTCTAAAAAAAATACTACCAATAATCATAACAATAAAAATAAAAATAAAAATAAAAATAAAAATAAAATAATATTAATATTAAAAATTTTATTTATCCTTTTCATTAATTGATTTAATATCATTTAATTATTAATTTAATAATATTTATTTATATAAATAAAACACATCGTAATTTTCCAACTCTCAAAATTATATTCGGAATCCGAGTTTTAATAATGACCCATTCAGTAAATGCGAAAAAATTTAAAATCCCTTGGATTTTGATTTGGTTCAAAATATGGGACATTACAACCTCCTCACCTTAGAGATTTTCATCCCTAAGAAGCCTTCTGGAATACATGAAACCTCACCCAACCTACATGGGTCATAATGTCTTCCTAAAATAGTCTTCCTGCATTTACCAATTCCTAACACACCTTTCAGTGTTGTTTAAGAAGGAGGCACTTAATCCATTAGGAACTGATCCAATGAAAATTTTCCAACTAAAAAATTGAAACAATTATTAACCAATATTGTTTAACTAGAGAAGTAACCATGTCATCATATCTTAAAACAAATACTAGTGGTGATCCCCACCATAGGTATTAACCTTAAAAAAGGGGACAATTTTAATCCATGAAACCTCCACCATCAAAATTCACTACAAAGCACGCCTCACGAATTCTAGAAATGCACTAGCATGATTTTGAAAATTTCAGATGGTTGATTCTCCACCAACCACACTTAGACATGTCGAGAAATATTTTCATGAGGAAACCATGACCACACACACCACACCTGTCTCCACCTGATGACATTCCGAAAAATGGTATTTCATCATAAACATTGAATAAGAAGAAAAATGGTCAACCTGTTTTGGTCGGATTATTCTGAAACACCAAACTTAGATGGACGACATAGTACAAACAGAACTTCAATACCAATATCAAATAATTTTTTTTTTACAATTAACATGTTCACTAGATAACATAGATGAATTCCAACATAGTTTCTTAGTCATAACACCACATGGGAATTTAATTTTAATGCCAAAACAGGAACAATGGTGTAATACCAATCGAGCCTACCGGAACCATCACCCTTTTTTAAACAACAATTCATATCCCTAAAACAAGTATGGGGTAACCTTGGATTTAGTGAAATGTGGTGTATATAAAACATACCCATGGTATTATATAATCTATGTTTATAAGAAAAATTTGGTAAAAGATAAGACATCCACATAAGAACATTGAAAAATACTAGAACAACATACACCTGGTAGTCGAGTCAATGGAAATAATGGATGGTGTCCAATAGTATATCCAAGGAATTACTACTTGATAACCATAGTTTCATTCATGACTAACCAGAATATGATATAAAAACATGCATCCAACCTGAAACCAGATAGATAATTCAACTCAAACCCACAATTTTTAAAACATTAGCGGAACGTAAGACCAACGCTATCTTTGTGAAACAAGAATATGGAAATATAAAGTATATACTCATATCATAAGGAATAGTACGCACATATTATTTTAATAATTTTTAAGAATATCATTCAAACAAGTACTGGTAGACCTCTTGAATAAATCTCAGCTTCACCTATCGACACATCACTATTAACTGATCATTGAGCCTTTACCACCTGAGGCATCCAGGGATTGTTCATGCTTAACCACTGATGTCTAGAGATGAAAAATGGTGTTTTTCAGGGTTTCATACACAACTAACCATTTCAACATTGTGATGTAGAGAAAGCACCAACATTATTAAAACTCTTCAACCTCAAAGGCATTTAAGAAGAAACAGACCATTTCCAATTAGTCTTCCTTGGTAGGGTTTATTCTACTTGGATGGACATGTATTCAAGAGAACTAACCGAATGGCCCCACCTTAGGAGTGTCCCAGCTGTCAAAATAAGGGACAGACCATCTTCTCATAAGCACACTAGGTTATTTCACCTTATAATCAAATGTAAGGCATTCATCATGAAAACCCAACCAATCTGATTAGTTTGTCAAAACACCCAGGTCTCTTAGATGTCATCTTAAGAATTGGTAAGAACTTGATTTCTTTATTCCCAAGAAACCCTACCATGAAAATTAGTTGATAATGCACTCAATAATACAAGGATACAAAATTATACTGAAATAAACCATTTCATTATAACATTTAAAAACTCAACAGGTACTATTTATGTAAGCTCATACTACCTCGAGGCTTTCATAATAAACTGACACATCCCGAATACTATACATAGGTTGTCTTCCCTATGAATTAATGAATTATTTAGTCTATAAAAAAGATCTATCTCAGATTTATACTACACCATATGACCATTCACATGGATGATGACGTGCCATGTCATCTGTCACCTAGGAAAGGAAATAGTCAAGTGACCTACAAAGTGAATAACCATGCCTGAGTCATGTCTAACTAGTTGAAACCGAGTATTAATCAATTCTAATGACCATATCAAGGATAATGATTATCAAGAACACCCATCTGAACAAGTGTTTTATTAATGGTAGGAGGGGTACTACTAGGGGCAAAGGAACCCCAACAACACCCAACATTAGAAAACTAATAGCATTTAGAAAGGATTTTAAACTCTGAGAATTACATATAATGGGATTCCCCCTTGAAAAGAATAAAGCATTGATCCACAAATGTTTTATGAAAAAATTAACTAGATTCAAAATAAAGTCATTAATCCATTTCTAAAATGAAAATGGCCTATGAAAAATGCTCATATTTCTATTATAAGGATACTGAAAAGAGATTCAAACTACACTCACATGGTGGTTTAATGAAATGTCACCTATAAGGTTACATTTAAAATCATTTAAATGATTTAAATTTAATATTTAAACATGAAATGATTTAAAACAAAACATAAAGAACTAATTATAAAACAACCTAGTACCCGATTTAGCTGAACACTTAAAGAAAACAGGCAAGTCTCAACAAACATACATTTTATTAAACATTAAAAATTTATTTACATGCCTTCATAATTTAGAAATTTACCAATATAAATTGATTTTAATAGATAAGGAGACCTATGAGGGTCCCAAAAGTCAACTTGGCTCTTTATCATGAATACCAACAGTAGTTGCTTAACCATTGAAATTATAAACTCCCATTAAGGGTTATCACATAAGTACCATGAACCAAATGACCTACATGGGTCCAGTTAAGAATTTAGATGGTAAAAAAGTTCATTTAAAATTAAATTTTAATATAAATAAATTTAAAAACAATTTCATAATGCAACATGCTCATGTTCAATAGTCCATTCATATGGGCATCTATATATCGATCCATAAATCGTGCAGACACTTTATAGTTTGGCATCTAGATCATGTTTTAATCACAACCTATTACATATTAACAAAAAATATCATGTTATTGTAAGCATTTGAATAGAATCATTCCATAAAACTGAATCACGAAATACTAAATATATAATAACATGGAATTACACTTAAGGCACATAGTCAATTCAGTAGGAAACCTAAAATGAAACTACAAGACATGGAACTACGCATGGAAAGTGAATTTCTTATGTCCCTATATGTTGCATGATGTGAAACTACATTTCCATGTTAGAAAAAGGGTAAAATTACATAAATATAATAAATAATATGTATCTAAAAGTAAACCAATCACTCTAGGTCAAATCATAACAAAATTTACAGCGAATATCATGAACAACAATCCCTGCCATGGACAGTTGGTCATTTCCTATACATAAGGTGAACAATCCTAAGAATTTAAATTAAACAAGATCGAAAACATTCCATCTATCCTTTCTACCAGCCCAAAATAGTATTATAATAAAAAATACTAAGCTATGATACCACTTTGTAATGTCCCAACCCGACTTAACATTAAACCAATAACATGAATGGTGGGTCACATGGACTCAAGCGTGCCGCCCCGTATACTAGATGCTTCCATATAGAAATGAGGGTTAAAAGAGTTGATTAAGGGTAGAATATACCCTCATTCTAGAGTAGCACAATGGTATATTAGTTAATAAATATCAAGAAATAGTGGAAGCATTATATTATATAGAAGACAAATAGAGAAAAAATAAAATAGTATTTGAATAAAAATAAAATGGCCAATGCAAATTCTATATAATGATGCATATAATGTCAAGTGTTTCTATAAGGTACAAGTAGTAAAAAATATCAAAAGAAAAGAAAAAACCAATATTCAACTCCTTAAGAATCCTGATAAAGAGACTAGTCATATGATCCCATGTTCCCATGTACACAACACAATAAAAGAAATGAATCCAATGATATATGAGCAGGAAAATGTTATCATGTCCTAAATGACACACAAGTAGAGTTTGAGATAATAATCCCAATAGGTTTGCACCCATAACACTTAACCCTATCCATTACATGATATAAAATATAAATTTGTGAGCAGGTATAAGAAAAAAACATAATAGGTTGTGATGAATAAATAAACAACAACCCGCCTAGATTCATATGAGACACCTAATTGATATACCTACATTGGTACCCTTCAAGGTACCTATTTCTATGTTTAGATCCTCCTTTATTAGGATGTATCACTCAAATCAGTGGAAAATTCTTCTACTGAGGAAGAATCAATCAGAATATACCCAAAACATACGACCTCTACCCTCATACTTACAAAAATCAATCCCTCTTGAATTACTAGAATCTCTCCCTCATGAATCATGTGACTTTGAATCATTCCCTTAGGAATATTACATAAGCATATAATCTTTCCTTAATTATTCAATACCAGTGAACCTAGACCTCAGGAGGTATGAAAATATGCACCAAACCCTCAGGAATCAACAATAGTCATGAGTCCTCCAACATCCCATATAACCATATTATCTTCCCTCAAGAACCAAGTACATGCACCATTCCCTCAGTCAGTATGGAATAACATGCACCAATTTCTCAAGAATCAGCAATAAACATGAGTTATATCTAGAAAGACTCAACTTTCCAATTATTATCAAAAACTCATGTATCGTTCACTTTGATATTACATAAACTCAATAGGTAAGAAAGAAAAATCACAATTCTTTTTATCAAGCACACCATATTTATGATCATAACATATGATGATCAATTTATAAAAATTACTATTTATAAAACCAATTCATTTCATTAATACAGGTTCTTAATTATCATCATATATATATCAATCCTATTTAATTAATTATTCGACCCTGAGGGCATTAATATATCAATTAACAAAAATTATCCTGGGTGATTCCTCTTCAGGAAATCACACAAATTTATTATTAAGCCACATTAAATGTTTAATCCAACAATCGATTGAATTATCCAATTTAATGTAGGGATCTAAAGTCAAATAGACTAGGTAACAATTAAAACCCGGGTTAGCACACCTATCTGGTGGTTGTAGGTCTTAGTATCATTTCCAATGGACCCAAAGAGATTCAATATAATTTTAAAAATAAAATATTATAATTTAACAAGGGTTATCAAATTTGTATGGTCATGTATTCTACATACCAGTGCAGTCTCACATATCACAATTATTATAAATAATTGTATCATATAAAAAAGGATTTAGTTTAGACCTATATGAATATTAAATTAAATTTAAGTCATTTAAAATATTAAAGGATTGAAATCCATAATGTCATACCTTTTCATGAAATTAATTTCATCTAATTAAACAAGTCATGGAAAATCATTTATCTAGGTTCAATTGGTACTTATAAGGTTCTATTGGCAAATAGGAAAAAATACCAACTAGGGAATTTTTGTTTTTTAAAGCATTCCAAGTAATTGAATTTATAAGATGTTCCAAAACATAGGGTTTCCTTGGTTATTTAATAAAATTAAAATAGGATCTTCATTTTATAATTTCATTATAATATATATCCTTGATATGCCATATTTCAATATCAATAAAAATCATTATATAAGGGGCATGTTCTGACCATCGCTTGGGTCATTTCAATTAAAACAATTTATAATAAACAATTTATTCAATTTTCCTAAACATGGAAAATTCATTAATAAGATTCGAAGAGTTCAAATAGAATGGGTCATGGTAAGAAGGCGTACACCTACTCGGTAATACCATTTAAACTAATTATTCCTGATAATTTAGATTACATTATTATTCAAAGAGGGGAAAAGATAACATATCAATAAAAAGGAAAATACAAGAGTTATAGAGAAACTCCAAAAAATCATGATATGAAAAAATTATCACTACTTTTTGTTTGAAGACAATGCACCTCTGTTAGAGGGGTTTTATTATTAAATCATGATTTTTTTTATAAAAACAATTCACTTCATTAACTTAGAATCACATGAAATTTACCAAAGGAAATCATTTTAGAAAAGCTAAAATACATGGAAAAGAATTAATTAAAGGTCTAATGTCAATTAAGTAATGCATAATTAAATTTATGGGAAAATGAATGGGACCCTACATTGGGAAGTTGACTAAAGCCAAGCCAAAACACTTTGGCACTTGGCAGCTTTATCGATGACCACCTGAAATTTCTCCACACAAACACAGACATATATATATATATATATATATCCCTTAATACTATGAACATATTCCTCTCTCCATGAGGGAACATGTACATGTAATTTATATATTTAAAGATATACATACATATTTATGTGAGTCCAAGTATTGAAAGATGACCCAAACTCACTAAACCAAATTACTAGGCACCCTAAATCACCGAAGAACCCAAAATAAAATAAGTGAAATAAAATAGTGGATGAAAAAAATACCTTAAAATTATAAAGATAATCTAAATCGAGCTAAACTATTTCACCTTCGACGGTGGTTGCCGAAACAAAAAAGTAGGGGTCCCAAGAGACCCTTCTAACAACATAACATCAGAAGAAACTGCCAAAAACGAGGATTAGATTAATTCTAGGGATTGGATGAGTAGTGATAGGTGATAAAGAGAAGAAAAATCAACCAAGAGAGGAAGGATTAGGGATCTAAGAACCATACCTCAATGAATATATGGAGAACCCATGAATAAACCAGATGAAAAGGGAAAGGAAGGAGGGAGAGAGAGAGGGGTGATGCGTGCTGTAAAGGTCTCCAAGAAGGGTCACACTATGAAATGAGAAAGGAGGAGACCACTTTATGTCTCTAAAAAATAATTCCTAATAATAATAATAAAAAAAATAAAAAAAATAAAATCATAACAATAATAATAATAATCACTATCATATTATTATTATTATTTTTCTTAAAAAATCTATTTATACTTTTCATTATACCTTTTAATATCATTTAATTATTAATTTAATTAAATTAATTTCATTAAATAAACCACATCATAGTGTTCCAAATATTGGAACTATGTTCTAATTCTCAGTTTTAATAATTCCCATCCAGAAAATATGAAAAATTCAAAATCCCTTGGATTTTCATCCAATTCAAAACACATGACATGACATTCTTCTTCCTCAAATTTCATTTCACCATATTAAAATGATAACCTCAATTTAATTATTAATTATCTATGTTATTACAATGATGGTATAATCATTAACCACCCTCCCAATTTCTATTAAGAAAAACTAAAACATGAATCATGCATTGTGTGGACTGCTGTAACCATGACTAAACATGTTTTATTTCCCTTCACTGCATTAACATTATTGTCTAAATGGGTAATTTAGTTAATAATAATGATATTTATATCATCATCATTATATTTAAATAATACATCACATTACCCCTTTATCTTGTTCTATTGAAAATGAAAACATCTTCCATATATACATGCGGACTACTACCACCATGGATCAATTGATTTCCATTATTCATTCAATCACCACCTTACATGATTGGTAATTAAGATGTAATTATAGAACAAATATTATTTTTAGGATTTCATTAATGTTTTAGTATAAATATTATAGATCCTATTACTGATATGATCAACAATCAATTAACATTAAGTCTATCGTTTAAAACGAGAAAACAAAGAGGAAAATGATCTCTTATTTCTATGTTATGACTTTACAAAAATTATATTATATTTAAAATTATTTATAATTATGTTATATGACATTATTAAACACTAAATAATATCACAATTATTATTTTATAATTATATTGAAACTAAACCACCTCATAATCATCCACTAATCATGGTAGGTTCATGTTTGGGTTTCTATGACCACCTACTTGAACAATAATATGAATTTATATCATGGATGACTTTGAGAACATATCTAATAATATAATATGACCTAAATATATAAATATTTTTTTGTTATGTTTATATCAATATATAACTATATAATTAATAAATATCCATTTTTTGATTAAGAATCATCCAAATATACTCATCACTAATTCGAATCTCATAGATCATAATCAAAGATAATATGAAATTAAATTATAGTATTATAAAATATCAAGTAAAATCTATTATAGTGCCTATTATGTTTTAATAGTGATTTAATCTGTATAAATAACATATTCCAACACCACTTTCTTAGATCTTGTTGAAAGTTATAATAATTACTTACACCTAGAGTTAAAAAATATAAAAAAACAAACTAATGAATATATGTGTATAATATGATTATATATTAGTAAAATGAATGTTTATAATAATGAATAAGGTTATTTGGAATGTATTTAAAGAACATACTTTAATTATTCCAGATTTTTAGTGCAAGTGTATAATGAATTAAGATGGAGGTAAGGGTTTTCATCTCTAATTCCTCTCTTTGAGACATGTTTTTTTATTATGAACCTAATTTAATTTGTTGTGGTTTCTATGCAGACTAAATGATATTTCATATCATGAATTATCTTTTCATAAGCATATTTTATGTTCAATTACTATCCCAATCATCATTTTTATTTTATTAAAGTGGCAGTCAAGAAAGAATACATTGCTAGGTCTCAATTCTGATTCATTGATACATGTTATGTATTGTGTTCCACATTTCCTTTGCATGGTTTGATATTGATTTACTTTCCCATTATTTTTTTATAAATTATTTATTATTAATTATTTTGATAAAATAATCCAAATCTTGTTATTTTCATCAAAATTCTTTTGACTCAGGTGTTACAAAAATTATAATATTTTTTGGTAACTCATTTTTCATTCATTTAGTAATGATGATTCTCTTGAAATTAATCCATATAATTTTGGTACATTACACCATTTTATAGTATTTTATGCTATTATAATTTTTATTTTTTAGATATACATTACTACCACACAATCCGTTTGACAAATAGTTCTCACATCTTGGCATAAGTCTCACATCTTGGGATAATTTTCTCATCTAGGAAATTTGTTACTGAAATGTACTTCATTGAGTAATAATGTTTTTTTAAATTACGTTTTCATGATTGGGTTATCTCACAATGACATTTTTTAAAATTTTATTTTTAATAATCCGTTTAAAAATCAATTTTTTAAAGAGATTAATTTTGTTTACACTCTTTCAATGTGATTTTTAGAGAATGGTATTTTAAAATAAATAATAAACTGTTTTTTCATTTTACATTCACATATTTTCATTCCTATCCACATTTATCAAATATAAAATTTATATCATTTCAAGGATTTTTTTTAGTTTTTTTTAAAAGGAATGGTGTTTAAAATATTTAAAAAATCTTCTTGAAATGATACTTTTGAATTCCAGATCAAAAAATGTATTTTATATGAACATTTAAAAATTATTTCTAAAATATGTTTTAATTTTTCACTTCCAATTCCCTTAAAATATTAAATTTTATTTAACCTAATAGATTTTATGTTTCATTGATTGTTCTATAATTTATATATTTATAATTTGGTGGAATGAACTCATGGTATCAAATAATTCGATTTTTGATTCATTCTTTTGTGAGACTATTCAAATCATTCTATTGTGAGGGTTTATTTATGTCAACACCTTTCTATATTTCCTTTATTTAACTAGGGTTATTTTATTTTTCAATCATACACCTTAATTATATTTATATATTATGATCATTTTATTCTCTTATTTAGTTATTCATATAATCATTTGTTTATATGGTGTGAACATCACATTTTACATAATTTAGATTTAATTATGTTTACAATAAAAGAAAGACATTATACTAACATGGCGAAAGGTATTGGAATTCCGTATATTGTTTTTCCAATATATATGATTACTAGAAGGTTTATTATATATGTATTGAACATACACCTTCTTTAATTGGATGGGTTATGATCATGTTACCCCTTATATTGATATGGTGAAAATTATTGGTGTACAATATATAGTTATACCCAGAAGGACAATTATTTTCATGTAGACTATGTATTATTTGATAATACACCCTATTTCTTAGTATGGGATAATATCATGTTATCCCTTTATTAACAATGTTAGAATTAATGATATTATTTCTTATTATTGGTTTCTAATAGGGATGATAATGTATTGCTATTTTTTATTCTTCATTATACGGATAAACTGGTTTCTTTTTTTCCAAAGGTCCAAGAGGGAATGTAATAAAAGGTATTAATTACCCATATGGATAAATAATTGGCCCTAATTAGTTATGGGTGCTTACCGTAATTATATATCCCATCCATTCATATATAGGTTTTATGAGAAAATAGGTTTTGTTTTGGTGTATACCTCTACCAATAATAGTATAATGTGTTGTCATAAGGCCTTGACAACATGTGTTTGATGTTTGAAATTATTAATTCAATCAATATGTGATTATAATTGTTAATATTTATGCTTTAATTAATTTCCATTTATATATAATTCTCTCAGTTTCACATGGATTATTGCATCATGTTGTTTACTTATAATTTTCATTATATTTATACTAATTTATTACACGATTTCCTAAGTGTTAAGATTTTTCTACTGAGCATTTAATATAACCAATTCTTATGAATACCTATCCCCATTTTATGAATAATAGTAGTAATCATGAAATATTTATAAGAATATAAAATGTTAAAACATTTATTATAGATTTCAAAGACTCGTTATGGATAATGTTGATTCATATTTAATTGGAAAGAATTTATGTTTGTTAAAAATTACATTGGATTTGTTAGATATTGTTTTGCACTAATTTTTTAAATAACTAAACAAAAAAAGATCCTCAAAATGTAAGGGATGTAATATTTTTTTATTAAGTAATAAATTATTGTTATATTTATGATTTTTTAGTTATAATAAATGTGATAATGTTAATGAAAGTGTTCACAGAACCAATTTTTAGATTATGGGATAGGATAATCACATTCTATGTTTTGGTTCTCCTGTATTTATCTTATAATTTTAAATAAATGGTTTTTTGTAACATCATACCCCTCCTCATTGGCTTGAGTCAAGTGAGAATTTATACTCGGCCTTAAGAGACACCCCAAGGTGAGAAATGATGGAAATAAATACCAAGGGCTTTAAGAACAAGTGGGGGATGATTTTACCATTAAAATAAAAACAACCTACCAAACATGTCATAACCAATGATAACTACTTGATGAATTTCAACAATAAAAAAGAATTCAACGTACTTACATGTGAAAATAATACAACCCAACCAAACCCATATCAATTACAAATCATTTTACTAAGTGGTTGAATATAATTAAAAAACTAAAAAACCCCAAGACGTACCTCCACAGCTCCACACCAAGCTAAATGATTCATATCTCCAAAATAGTCCAAGCATTAAAATGCACCACAAACAAAGTTATATGATTTATGTTTACTTTTTCCCTATATACGACATCTGCAAAAGCACCCAAGTGACAACATAAGGACTGAGTAATAATACTCAGTAGGCTTTCCCCAAATGAATTTCCCACTAACACCACTAGGATAGAACAAGTTATCACAATTATATTAAAAATTTATATAATGCTGCTAAAAATAGTTCAACACGATCCAATCTGACAAACACAACCTTAATAAAAAAATTCACCCAAGAAAAAACTATTCCAACGAAATAAACCAAACATGTCCTTTCCTATTTTCCCTATTCATATTGGCCTAAATAATTCATCTCAATTTGCCGCACACCAATCAAAATCAAACACACCATTTCACCACACAAGCTCAATGTTACCATTGACGGTTTAACTTCATGTCCAACCCTATCCCATTTTTATAGTCTTTCTCTTATCCCACATTCCAACCCTTTGATGGTGGAACTTCCTACCCACTATCCATCCCATCCATCGCATGATTATACCACCTAAGCCAACAATCATAACAATAACCATTTAGTAAAACCATAACAAGACACAATTTCCAAAACCAAATTAACGAACCAATCACAACAACATTTTATCATAATATGAAAAACCATTTCAAGAAAATCAACCTTTTATTCAAATCACCATAAAGTAAAAACCATGAAAACATAATTTCAATAAAATATCTCTTTTATTGAAAACCACTTTCTCAAACCAAATTCCCAAAACCAACCAAGAAACAAATTCTGAAATCACCATTTTATAATCCAATGAAAAATCACATTGCGCAATAATATCACAATTTCCCAAATATACACAAATCATCACAAAACGGATTTCAATCTGGATTTTCATTCTAGTTTGATAACCAATTTCAATAATGAAAATTAATTTAAATTAATCATTCTAATTATACATAGTGGATCCAAGAGTGAAGCTTCCAACCATTAGGGTTTTGGTGAAAGTGACCAATAACACAATGCTCCCCAAATCTATGTGAAAAAATCACAAAACCATTTTAGATACCATCCCCTAACATCAACAAGACTAGAAATCACCATTTTAGGCAAAATAAACCCAATACCTATCCATGATAAAAGTAGATCTTGGAAAATAAATGGGGGAGGGATAAAGATCTAAGAAAAACCATAAGAATACAAAGAGGGGAGAATTACTAAGAAAGAATCTCCTTCAAATCACCTTGAAAACCCTGAAAATTGCTTCCAAAATGTGTGGGAGAGCCTTCCTACCCTTTTAGAAGAAGGAATATCGAGTTAGGGAAGTCTAGAAAGCTGAATGGGGTTTTTTAGGTGAATCCAGACCTAAAACCATTTTTAAAAACCTAATTTTTTAAATACTTATAGTTATCTCACATGTTTAGGAAAACCGTGCGCTAACAATGCACTTTCCACTACCTCAAAAGGGACCTGACATGGTTAGTATACATGGTTAGAAAAATCAAGCACCAACCATGAAAAAGATCATTGTACCATGTTATATTGTTTACTTGGGGTGGCCTCACAGTTCGAGATACATGCACCTTAACTACGTGGTATCAATGATGCCTCTTCCCCAACTATTGTAATTTCCTACAAGTGTTGCATGGTTTTCACTAACCATGCAAAAAACGTGTGCTATTTAAAAAGAAAATACCCATTTTAAAACCCTTACAAACGATCCCAAACATCACCCAAACCCTTTTAATCCCTTAAATAGAAAAAATATGGGGTTTAATACCACAAATCAGGGGAAATTGTTTTATTACTTACCTCAATTTTTTTTAGAAACATTTTTCATGTTCTAATTTTATTTCAATATGTTATTTTTTAAATTAAACCAATTTAAATTTTGTGAAAAGTGTATTTCGAATGAAATTGTATTATGAAACATGGTTTATTTTAAAGATAAAAATAATGATTGTATGACGATATAAATTTTACAGATTCATAATGGTATCCTATTGGGAATTTTCATCCCACCTTACATATACCTTAAGACATATTCAGACTTGTTTTTTGGATATAGGTAGTGGGAATATTTTTGAGTATATTTACACATTATATTGGTTTTTCTATGATTCATGGTGGTTTGGGATGGTGTTGTTGGATGGTCACATATATATTTTTGGTATGTTTCTAAGATTTACCTTCAAAAATTGATTTGTTAGGTCTCATAGCTATTTACCTTTTATTAAAGAAAAAGTGGAATTATTTATCCTTTTTAAATTATAAAAGAGGCATGTTTTATTGTATATTAAGGTAAAATTGATCCCATGGTTTTGTTTTTTTGATACCTTGGTGACTTTCACCAGTTTAACGTAATCTGTAACATTCTTATGGACTTATGGAAAACCATCATGGGTAATGTGTCAAGTTATCCTAGTTTGGTTCTTTATTAAATTTTATTAGATAAAATTTCTTTTTTTTTGGGTGGTAGGTATACTAGAGTTAGAAAAATCATGAATAAGGTGGATAGTGTAGAAGGGCACCTAGAAGATAACTTTCAGGTATAAACTCATGTAAAAATGGGTTTCTAATGATTTTCATCATGGTTTTGATCTTGATTTTGGAATTATTTAATCGAAAAATTTCATTTTTTTTTGTTTTTCAAGTTTTTCAACTATCTATCATTTAATATATTTTTATCTTAAACTCTTCTTGTTTAAGGTATTCTATATTGATTCTTTATGTTCATATTTTGATTTTAAAGATTTGAACTTTTTTTAATCAGGTGTTATCCCTTATGTTTAATATATAATGACTTCAATAGTGATTTTGTCAATTAATAGGGAAAATCGAGTAGTGAATATCCCATAGGTAAACCCCCCATTAAAGCCCACTTTATTTGAAATGGTATTCCAAAATATTTAATCCTCATGGAAAGAAGATTCTGTAAAATGGGAACATGTGATGGATGTTCCTTTGGTGTTCACTAAATAAAATCTAATAAAATTATATGGTGAAGAAGGAACCCACGGTCCTGAGGAATAAATTTAAATATTAGAGATGATTTTCTAATTTATTAAAACCCAAGAGGAATATAAAGTAGGATTTTCTTATAATTGATTCAAGGAATAAAAATGAAGTTGTAATATTCCACCATGCATGCTAAATTTCATGAGGAAATAATGTTAACTAGTATCAAGAAGGAGTTAAATAATTAGCTCTATCTTGAGATGTTGTCTATGGTGAATTATCTAGAGTTTGTGACTATATATCAAAGAGAAAATTCAGTGATTGATATTATTTCTCATTCCTTTGATTTGGTTCATCAATATTCAAAACATTACACTAATGAAAACCTATAGGAAATAATTTTTTAAATTAATTTGAATTTAGTGATTAAATATATTATTATACTCATGTTACTTCAAAACATTTCTAATGTTGTTGAGAGTGTGGCTATAATTGTGTAAGTATTAGCTTGGAAGATTGATGTTAGTGAGTATTTTATTACTCAATGGTGTATCTAGTGTATGTCATATTTCCAAAAAAAATTAAGGAAAACATGTTTCATTATTTTATATCTAGATCAGTCCCTAGGGCTTCATTAGAACAACAATAGCTGGTTTTCTTCTATTATAGATGACTTAGAAATACTAAGCCTAACTATGTGGTAGAACCTAGGATTTATCACTATTGTGGAAAATTTAGTCACCATAAGTGTTCTTGATTAAAACAATCACATGGTAGTAGTGGTAGATCTAGAAATTCCAAATGCTTCTAGGTTCGATTATATATTGATTTTGTTTTTTGGGTCACTTTATCAAGAAATGGGGGATAATCCTATAGCGATGAAGGCTCAAGGAGAGTATAAAGATATAATCTTTTTTATAGCAGAGTATGAACTAGATGAATTTAAAGTGGGGGGGGGGGTGGTTTTTCAACTATGATGTTTGGTGATTCTTTAATCCTCTATTGTTATGAATTTATTTCAATAACATGTAATATCATTGTTTTATATGGTATATAATGATTTAAGTGTTGTTCATATGATATATTCTTATGCTATTTATGATTGATCTTTCAACACACATGGGAAGGAAGAAAGAACATGGTTTTAATTTTTCTAAGTGTCAAGTTATGATTATTGTCCATGAGTTCATATGGTATTTATTATTCCTTGATATCAATACCTTTAATATCATCATTTTCATGTATATGATAGTTTGTTTTTTGGTCAAGATGGATTTTTTATCATCATCAGGCTAATTTTTTTATCCTTATATTTCATTACTAAAGTTATTTAGAGTGGGTGGGATCCTTGAAAAAAGAGATCAATTTTCTATTTTCATGACGACATAATGTTCTCATACCAATTTTCAGTGTTTGTATTGATAACATCGACCAATGTTGAATTTATTTGATTCCCTATATGGTGAATGATTACCCAAAAGTCTTTCATAAGGATTGTTCATGGTTACATCCCCAGAGAGAGTTTGAGGTGATTATTTCCCTACTCCCATGGATGAAACCTATCTTATTTCGATCTTTTCATAAAGATTCTACTATATTTAGGAAACTAAACATTAATTTTTTTTTGATATTTATTCTATGTTTTTCTTTATCTGAGTATTTCACCTTGAGATTCATTGGTTTTATTCATAAATAAGTATGATAGAAGCCTCATGTATTGTGTTCATTTCCAAAATATTAATTAGGTTAATGTAAAGAGAAAGTATCCTTTCCAAGGATTTATGATCTATTTGATCAACTTAGGGGATCCAAAATGTTTTCTATGATTTATATTTTATCAGTGTACAATTAGCTATGATACACATGGGAGGATATTCGAAAGACATCATTAAAGATTATATATAGAAATAATGAGTATTTTTTATTCTATTTGGTTTTACTAATGTTCCTATCATTTTTGTTTAATTGATGAATTATATCATTCATTTATTCTTTTACTCTCTCAAGGGTTTTTGTGGATGAAATTTTTTTACTCTTTATGATAGAGGAAGAACATATGTATCATCTGGATATGGCTCTCAAAACTCTAAAAGAACATCATATGTATGGAAATAATCATAAATTTCAGTTTTGGATATAACACTTAAATTTTATGTGACATTTTTTAATAGAGGAGTCTTAGTGGATCCTAAAAATATTTAGGCAATGATATATTTGGAGAAACTGAAGAATGATTTTGAGATTTAGATATTCTTGGTTTCTTTTTGTTATTACTAGTGTTTTGTTAAGAAATTTTCCAATATTTCAAAATATATGAGATATTTGATCAATAATAGTGTTAATTTATAATAAAATCGTCAGTTTTGAAGATCATTTTAGGTACAGAATGTTATTTTTTATTAGGATCCAATTTTGGTTCTACTGATACATTGTTTCTATTATATAGACTCCTTTTATGACTTAGGTATATGATTTGGATTTTTTATGATGAAGTTGAAGTAGTATATAACTTATGACTCTCACTAATTATTCCCTCATGAGAAATATTATCCTACCCATGATCTAGAGTAATATGAAATTATGAATTCCCACATGAATTTGAACTACTATCTCATAGGAGATAATTTTACATTATATTCAAACCATAAGAGGCTAATGTATATTTTTTCTAAAATGGATCTGAACTATTATAGAGATTCTTGGATGAGTATTATTAGAAATATCATTTTTATTTTCTACTTAAACCTATAAAGGGGAATGTGGTCACTGATGTATTGAATAGGAAATTATATACTCAATCCTTAAAGAAATTAGTGGGATAATGGTCTTTGATGAGTTTATATGGTGTTATTTTATTTTATTTTGAAATAAAATTATGGGATGGTTAGCATATATTCTATGGAATATTATTCTTTATTTTAATTAAAAAGGCATTGATTTCCAGTGTTTAGTGATATCTTTCATTCTGGGGACACCGTAGGTGATAGGTGTAATACCCTCATATAAAAAACCAGGAGAAAATATTTAATTTATAATATTTGTACAAAATACAAGGGAACTTTCCATTAAGCATTGTTTAGTTTAGATGTAATTAGAAAACTAGATACATATAAGATTTTAAAATTAAATTGTAAATATGAATATATAGATTAATAAAATTTTGGTAATCATGAAATAATTTTAAATAAACTGCATCATATCTTGGGTAAAGAATGAAAATAAAGGGAATTGATAAATACTTCATAAGGATTACGTTCAGTGAAAACTATATTGAGTAAATAAGTGATGAATTTTATGGAAGTGTTGATAATCAAAACACCTTCTATTTAATCAATGTTCCCAGTTCAATAAAAATCCATGGATAATATCAAAATTCAAATCACATGGATAAATGAAGAAAAAATTTTATTAAAAGAAATCCATAACTCAATACATTCATGATTAAGTCCTCTTAACCAAGAAACCATGAATATTACCATCAGGGCCTCCCAACTACGAAATAATTATTAATATATTGGTATTTAAAACCAAATACCAATCTAATATGAATCATCTAATATTTTTTCTCATGAGGCCTATCGATGCATTGATGATATATCTATAACTAGGACACACCCATAACCTAAAAATCCTACCGAACAGTCATTTTTTTAATGATCAATAGAATTCATTTTTCAAACTACCTATAAATTAATATTATATATATTAAATCCAAAATAAATAACATCAATATTTACCCAAAAAATGAAATTTATTACTTATAAGATTCCTACAACTGATACTATATATATAAATGGTATATGTTTGAAACATTATCAAAATAATATAAATTATTTTGAATTAATTTTTTATTAAAAAATATATATGAAGAATAAAAATAATGTATAATTAATAATGTAGAGTGATAGAGAACAAGATCAAAAGAAAATTACTGATCTCAATTTTTGGTATAATATATTATCAATAAAGATAAACCATTGATTCATCATAAATGATGGTTTTCTTGTAAAACCATTCCTCCAAAAATGAATATAGAATCAATATATTAAAATTAAATTCATTTCATCATCTTGTAATAATAGAGTTTTAAATAAATATTAAAAAAAATTAATTCCATTACGAAAATAAAACTCTTTTCTTTACATATAATTTTAAATAACAATTCCAAAAACATTGATAAAAAATAATATCACATAGAATAAAAATTTGATTATTTAAAGGATTCTTCATTGAAATGATTAGTCATCATAGTGGTAAAGTCATTTTTGTGGTGCATGTTAAAAAAATTATTTCCCACACAGATTTAGTAAAAATTACCTCAGTTTGTAAATAAAAAGTATTTTTATTTTAAACATATTTGGAGAAAGATATGAATGCCTAAAAATGACTAATAAAAATTTGTATTATAGTAAAAATATTCATTAAAATAATTTAAATAAAATATTTACATGGAAGAAAAAGAGTTGGAAGGAAGACAACAAAGAAATATTTTTAAAATAAATATAATTATAGTAACTCACTTGTCAATTAATGATCCAATAAAATAAGAAATGTAAAATATACATGTAAAACCCAATAAGAAAATATTAGTTGAAAATTAATAGAGGTTAAAATATTAAGATCCTATAATTTTTCCAAATTAAATTTTAACATGAACAATCCTTAAAGAATGAGATTACAATAAGAATACCATACCTTATGTTTCTACTTATCAATATGTGTTTGATCCTCTTATATTGTCATGACCCTTCCTAGTGGGGACCGCATCATGACTCCCCAAGCCCGCCTCCAATAGGCCAGGGGTTGGTGACTAGCATCGAGTAGGCATATCACTAACATGGGAGGCGTTGCCTAAGTACCTGTACACACACACACATCTCCAAGACCACAAATGCTGAAATGTAAAACACTAAGGAACAAAATGCATGCATAAAACTAAACCCCAGCCACTGAGTACAACGAAAGGGAGAGTACTGTAAAAGTAAACTGGGCCAGAATACAAGCCCACCAAAAACAAGAGTCTGAAAACTGAAAAGTCTAGCCTGTACGCACAAAAGGTACTAGGACTGCCGCTCGTAGCCGTAGGATCACCTCGGCCTGCAGAGAACTCAGAAAGCTCAGTCCTGTCCTGGTCCGCCCTGGACTCTGTCAAAAGGATGCTCGTCTGCATAAGACACCAGACAAGAAGGCAAAGCCCGTGCAAGGGTGAGTATAACAATACTCAGTAGAGGACCACGAAAACCACAAAGTAGTACACAAAGTAAAGGTACAGTAAGATATGCACATTACATGTCTATAGAACATATAGAACAAACCAGATATACTCAAAACCCAGAAACATGGTCTAGAGACAAGTCACACAACCACATACCCCCGTAAGGGAATCTGTTTGAAGATTCCTTGATGCACTCATTTTGGGAGAACACACTCCATGAGTCTTATAGCTCTGATGAAGTCCGTCTGAGAAGTGCTATTTGTCGGGAATCGTCACGAGAGATATGTTAGGTCCACAAGGCTAAATACCCTGAGAGGGGGGTGAATCAGTGTATGAACAATATAAAATTAAAGCCCATTCTGATCTTTTTTTGCTATTGAGCAAAACACTCTTCTCTCTCTTTCCTGTTGCACAATATAAATAGAAAGTAAAGCAAGCACATGGAACATCAATTTTACTTGGTTCACCGCTAAGGGATACATCCAAGGAGCATACGCCAACAGGTTTCCGGTCGTACCCAATTACAATAAACTTCACTAGGTGTGGATTACATGGTTTAGGCTATATCACTTCTATTCCAAGGATCACTACCTTTACAATGTTTAGGATTATCTCACTGCTTTCCCAAGGATCACTCCCTATTTCTCTCTCTCTGGCTCACTTCCGGTGGAGAGGATCACCTTATTCCTATTCATTTTTTCACTGCTCTAGAAGGGATCCACTCACAGTTTATGGACCTATAGGTCTCTTCATTTTAATGAATGCACACATCCTTAACTATTGATAGATGCTCTATTAAAGTCCAACTTTCATCCACTGATGAATACCCCTTTTCCTCTTAACCACTGGGAAATTCAATTTGGAAACACCTTCGCAAAGCACCCTATTTCGTGAGGCTTACAATTTTGCGAAGCTCAAACAAGACTTCGCGATCCACCTTCCTTTTCGAGAAGCTCACAATTTCGTGGAGCTCAGACCGTCGCAAATCTCAAGCCTTCACAATGTTTAGGCCATCGCAGAGTTCAAGTCGTCGCAAAGTGACTTCCCTCGTGAAGCTCACTGAGCCAACGCGGAGCACACAACTTTCGCGGAGCTATAATAGCCACCGCGAAGCTCTTCTTTCACGAAGCACACTGCCTTCGTGAACTACCTTCACGAAACGAGAGCACAAAATATTCTCTAAAAATTCTCTCTACTTCTCTTGAGGGGGTTGTCCTATATTTATAGACAATTCAACCGACCCTCGACCCTTCTGCGCAAATTCAGCGCCACGTCATCGCCTATCACAAAGCTCCGAAGTATCCGCCAGAATTCATTCAAAATCGCGAAGCACCACGGAAATTTTCCAATCACAGAGCTCGTCGTAATCGCGGAGAATCCCGTCATTCCTTTCGTGCCTGCGTTGCGAAGCTCCCTCACAAAGCCCTTCATCGCCACGATGCACTTCAACTTCTGTCGTTCGCGAACCTTTTTGTAATCACAAAGAATCACCGCCATCATTCTTCTGGTCTTCGTGAAATCCAAACCATGAAGCCTC
The DNA here is from genome assembly GCA_963277665.1 of Viscum album. Taxonomy (NCBI): domain Eukaryota; kingdom Viridiplantae; phylum Streptophyta; class Magnoliopsida; order Santalales; family Viscaceae; genus Viscum; species Viscum album. The sequence goes on from OY728127.1 coordinate 450,269,047, forward strand.
TCTTCACAAAATTCATGCCTTTGCCATATTAAAATATGATCTTCATGGAAATCCACTTTTCGCGATGCTCACCAAACTCCAAATTTTGGATCCCAAAAATTTAGAAAACATTGGAAAATGACGCCACCTTGTACTACTCTTTTGTACCGCCTCCAGATTTTCCATTCCTTTGTCGAAGTTCTTGAATCAAACATTGATCATTAACCACAACTCTTGAACTATACCTTCTGTCATGAAATCCCCTTTTTCAAAAAAGTTGAATGTCATGGTTTGCATTGTCAACAATCACAACATAGATGTTCACTTTTTCAACAAACACAATCACCTAAAAAATACTTCAATGATGTCTTGAGGGATTTTTTCTAACAATACCCCCCTTTGAGTTTGTTGAAAACTCTTCCATAAAAAGATACATCATTGATTCTTTAGCCACCATTCGCCTTATGAGATTCTGATAGCGATAAAGGATTTAATCAACACATACTCTAAGCCCACATGAGCAATGCTCGTCATGAGAAACAAGAGTAATTGAAAAGTTCATTAATGAATCACTTCACCTCTTACACCCATTGTTGACACCAAAATGATACCAATTTTTACCAAACTGATACCAATTTTTGGAAATATTCTTTCAATACCACTCTTCTGCTTTTATCACAATCCTCAACTGTCGTGATATCTATTCTTTGATCGATCACTTCTAGCATCATCTGATTTAATACTCTCCCCCTTTCTCATTTCACTCCCCTATCTTGCTGCTCCACCTGTTAGATTCTCCCCATATCATTCATGATTTCTCAAATAGCCACACTGTCTCCCCCTTGAACAATCACTATTTTCTCCCCCTTTGTCAACGAACCCAAAGGTCACTCCTTTTCAGTCTGTAAAGGAGTAGAGAACACATATCATCACAATAGGGAAAAACACATCGTACCTCGGGAAGAGGGGGAGGGTCAACATCCACACTATTTCAAGTGAGGGGATTCGACTGAACTCTCAGAGCTAGTCGATGCCTTTCAAATGCTTCCTTGGGTAAGGCCATTGTCAGAATGTCTGCAACCTGTAGATCTATAGGAACATACTCCAACTTCACGATTTCCTGCTCAACTTCCTCCTTGATAAAATGATACTTTATCTCAATGTGCTTGGTCCTTGAGTGATAGACTGGATTTTTTCTAAGATTGATAGCACTTGAGTTATCGCACTAGATTCCGATCAGAGACTTCACTCTAACTCTCATATCTTCAAGCTGCTGCTTCATCCACAATAACTGTGTGCATGCTTGAGTGGCAGCAATGTACTCATCTTCTGCGGTGCTCAATGAAATGTAATCTTACTTCTTACTTAGCCAAGAAACACATAGTCCGCCAAGATAGAAAGCACCTCCTGACGTTGAATTCCTATCATCCGCTGAACCGGCCCAATCTGCATCAGTACACCCCAATAATTCCGACTGATATTTTCTATTATACATCAAGATGAAGTCCACTATGCCCTTGATATACCAAAGTATTATTTTCACTGTAATCATGTGGCTTTCCATAGGATTACTATGATATCTCTCTGCTTGGAATGTGGCGAATACAATGTCAGGCCTTTTTGTAGTCAAGTATAACAAACTTCCAATGATTTTCCTATATTCTGTGATATTAACTGCCTTGCCATCCTCATCTTTGGAAAGTTTCATCTGGGTAGCAACCGAGGTCTTCATCTCATTGGAATTATCCATTCCAAACCTTCTTAGAACCTCCTTGGAATCTTTGGATTGCGAAATTATTGTTCTATTCCTTCCTCGTGTCACCTGTAGACCAAGGAAAAATGTTAGCTCTCCAATCATTGACATTTCAAACTCATTTTTCATGAATTCGGAAAATTATCTGCACTAAGCTTTATCTGATCCGCCAAAAATTATGTCATCGACATACACCAGCACCATCATCCTTTTATTAATATCATTGCTGAAATAGAGATTGTAATAAACTCCTCCACACTGAAAACCAAGCTTCTTCAAGTATTGATCAAGCCTTGAGTACCATGCTCTTGGGGCTTGTTTCAGCCCATACAATGCCTTCTTTAGCCTAAAAACTTTGTTCTCATCCTCATGAATGAGAAAACCATATGGCTGCTCAATATACACCTCCTCTTATAGAACACCATTCAAGAATGTGGATTTGACATCCATCTGGAACACTTTGAACCTTCTTTGCACTGCTATGGAAAAAAATAATCTGATTTTTTCCAGCCTTGCAACTGGTGCAAATGTCTCATCAACATCTATTCCCTCTATCTGGGAGTATCCCTTGCACACTAGTCATGCTTTGTTCCGAATCACTGTGCCATCTTCATTCATCTTGTTGCGATAGACCCATTTAGTCCCAATGATATTCTTGTCTGTTGGCCTCGAAACAATCTTCCATGTCTGGTTCTTCTCAATCTAATCAAGCTCTTCATTCATAGATTGAACCCAGTTTTCATCTTCAGCTGCATCAAAAAAACATTTCGGCTCTACCTGAGATAAAAATGATGTTTTCTATAATGACTTCACTCTTAGAGTCTGAACTGGAGCTGTCTGATCACCAATGATATTATCCCTTTCAATTTCAGCTCGACTCATTGGCTTCCTTGCAGACACAGAAATGACACTTTCTTGTTCATCATCAGTATCTTCTTCTGAGTCAGCCTCTGCCACTTCTGCTCCCCCTGTGTTGCTTACCTCATCATCACTTTCATCCAGAAACTGTTCACTAGGTCATTGAGTATTCTGTTCATTTTCAACTATACTGACATCATTACTCTCAACAATCTTTCACGGCCTTTTGTTGAAGAATTTATATGCTTTACTTTTCCCAATGTAGCCAAGGAATATCCCCTCATCTTCTCTTGACTCAAAATTCCTGTGATTTTCTTTATTGATAATGAAGCACTTAATTCCAAAGATTCGAAAGTATTTCAATGTTGGTTTCTTTCCATACCACATTTCATATGGAGTCTTCCCTTCCTTCGGAAACAACAGAGACCTGTTCGAAATATAGACGGATGTCAAAACTACCTCCTTCCAAAATTTCTCTAGTATGTCCTTTTCAATAAGCATCATTCTGGACATGTTGTTTTTGATCCGATTTCTCCTCTCAACCACTCCATTCTGTTGGGGAGTTCTCACTGATGAAACTTGATGCCTTATCCCATGTTTCTTGAGATAGTCTTCGACTTGACTGTTTGTGAATTCTGTACCATTATCAGTACAAAACTTCAGAATTTTCTGCCCAAGCATCCTTTCTAATTCCCTCCTATGCTTCTTTATGCAACAGAACACCTTTGTCTTATGGGTAATGACAAATACCCATGACATTCTTCTATAATCATCAATTAAAAGAACATAGTACCTTTGCCCATTTATAGATCGAGGTGAGATAGGTCCCCATACATCATCATGCACCAATTCATGAACTCTAGTTGATCTATGTTCCTTTGTCTTGTATGTCTTTCTAATGATCTTCCCTTTTTAGCAAGAATCACAATATGAGTGCGATCACGTGATAATTTGGGAAGGTCTCTAGCAGCATCAAACTTACCAGATCTTCCATATATGGTTGACATAGATGACCAAGTCACTTATGCCACAACTGGTTTTCTTCCTCTCTGGATAAAAGGAACAAATCTTCTTCCCCACCTACAAGGTAAAGATTTATCTTTTTTCCTTTTTCCTTGTAGAACAACTGCTCCATATTTTCCTTTCACAACACACATCTTCTTTGTAAATCGGATAGAGTACCCAGAGTCACATAGTTGACTAACACTGAGAAAGTTATGACTAAGACCCTCAACTACCAAGACATCAGCATGTCTCATTTCTTTTCCCCCAAACTTGGCTTTCCCTGAGCCAACAATCTTCAGGCCTTCATCGTTTCCAAATTTGACAACTCATTCTTTGTCATATTTTATGCCTATAACAAGATCCTTATTATTCGTCACATGAGATGTGCAACCACTATCAAGGATCCAAACACCAGAGTGATCTGTTGCTTTGAGGGCAATCTATGCCACCACGACCTTCTCATTTTTCTTCTTCTTGGTCCATAATTTTTCTTTCACACTCGACATGGATTGAGATTTCTATTCTTTCTCAGATTATGATGGACCAGCTTCATCTTGCAAAGCCGCAAATCTATTCTTCATTTTTAACTCACCTGTCGGTTTATTGATCTAATTCTTGTGAATGTTTTGATTCTTCTTTGGCACATTTCTCTAAATGGTCGATGTGAAGTACCTAGCCATGTGCCAAAACCCTCCGCACCAAAAATAGTGTCCTTCGAAATATGTTCTGGCAAACCATTCTCTGTCTAGATGCCTCCTCTGTTCTTATTCCCTTCTATATCTCTTGGCTATGGAACACACATACTGTGAATGTCCCATCTTCCCACAACAATAACACCTGATACAAGGCGCATTTCTTCGTGTTACTTCAGAAATACAAGTTTCCCCTTGGGATATCTTAATATTATGATTATTATTTGTGCCCAAATCAACCTTCAATCTTAGGATGGGTGCTTGCGGTCTGACTTCAATTGCCACAGATTTTAGCTTCTAATCAAGCCCTAAATCAGCCATAATGTTTGAGCTCAATTGCTGCTTCTTTCCTGCTGAAATACTAGGCTCCTATTTCATATTTTCAGTCTTCAGAATGACTTTCTTTCCCAAGAATATATTGGGAATCAAGGTTTTATCCTGGTCTTTAACTTTCCTCCGCAGACCGACAAATTCTTCATCAAGCTCTTTGATACGCTTGACATGATCTTTCACTTTTCTATTCAAGCCATCAATCTCCTTTTTCTGTTCTTCAATCTTGAGCATACACTCACTAACTGATTCTGAGTTCTCTGGTGTTGATGACTTGAGTTTTTCAACTTCTTCCAACAACTCAGAATTCTCTTCTTCCTGCTATTGCATATAGAGTTTGACATCACAAACAACATTATTATATTTCTTCATTTTGGCTCTCCAAACATCTATCTCCTCAAGATCTGCTTCCAACTCAGCTTCCATATCGACCCTTCCTTCAACTTCTTCTTCTTCTTCCCCAGCATCAGTTTCTTTCTTTTCCTAAGAACTACCAACAACCGCCACCATAGAATTTTCTCCTCGATCTTTGTAGTTCTCTATTTCTTCAACCTCTTTAGCCTCAGACTCATCTGTACTGTCTATTTCTTGTGAAAGAAGATTCTTCTTCTTGAAGAAATTTCTCTTGTACTTCTTATTCCCTTTCACATAGGCTGAATATTTCTTCTTCGGAATTTCAAATTCATATTCATCATTTTCTTCTTGAAACTTTTTGGGGCATCTTATTGTGAGATGTCCAACCTTTCCACATCTAAAGAATGCAAGAGGAAGTTTCACTTTGGACTTTCCTTTTACTGTTTAAAGATTTGAGGAGACGAATGACATTACCTCATCTGTCTCTTCTTCTTCCTGAGAGTCTTCAACAGTGAGCTTTTTCAAGGCCTTGAATGCCACCTCTTTCAATTTCCCCTTTTCCACAACATCATTATCATCATTTCTCATTTCATATGCAACAAGAGTGTTGTGTAGGTTATCAAATGTCAGCACTTTTGGATCTTTATCTTCTAGCACTGAAACTTTCGGATTGAACCGAGGTGGAAGTTTCCTCAAGATGCGCTTCACAATTTTTATTTCTTCAATAACTTCTCCAATACCTCGCTTGTGTTCCACTACAACATTTACCCGGTCCAAGAATGCTTCAAAAGACTCATTCGGGTTCATTCTCAAGTCTTCATACTTGTTCCACAACACTTGTAGATTTGCCTCTCTGACCTTTGTATCCCCTTCATATATATTTAATAACTTTTCCCACATGGCATGTGATGTTTTGAAAGACATCACCATTGTATATATAGGATTGGATAGGGAACCACCTAAGGCATTGATTGCTTTGGCATCAACATTCAACTCTCTATGCTCAGCTTCTGATAATTCACCTCTGTTGATGTCTGCTGTTATACCATGCATCGCTGCTATGAATACAGCCATTCCCAGAGATCGGAAGTAGTGTTGCATCCGATTCTTCCATAGCTGAAAATTGTTCCCAACGAAGATCAGAATTCTTTTATGATTAGTGAACTCCATTGATAGAATAACTAAAATCAACCTTTCCCTCTGATACCAATTATTAGGTCCACAAGGATGAATACCCTGAGAGGGGGTGGGGTGAATCAGGGCATGAACAATTTAAAATTAAAGCCCGTTCTGATATTGTTTCACTATTAAGAAAAACACTCTTCTCTCTCTTTATTGTTGCACAATATAAACAGAAAGTAAAGAAAGAACAGAACACAACAATTTTACATGGTTCACCGCTAAGGGCGACGTCCAAGAAGCATATGCTGACAGGTTGTCGGTCGTACCCGTTTCCACTAAACTTCACTAGCCGTGGATTGCATGGTTCAGGCTAGATCAATTCTACTCCCAGGCACACTACATTTACAATGTTTAGGGTCAGCTCACTGCTTTCCCAAGGGTCACTCCCTGTTTTTCTCTCTCTCTGGCTCACTGCCGGTGGAGAGGATCACCTTCTTCCTCTTCCTTTAATCACTACTCTAGAAGGGATCCACTCACAGTTTATAGATCTGTAGGTCTCTTCATTTGTATGAATGCATGCATCCTTAACTATTGATAGATGCTCTATTAAAGTCCAACTTTGATCCACTGATTAATACCCCTTTTCCTCTTAACCACCGGGCAATTCATTTTGGAAACACCTTTGCAATGCACCCTACTTCACGAGGCTCCCAATTTCGCGAAGCTCAAACAAGCCTTCGCGAAGCACCTTCCTTTTCGCGAAGCTCACAATTTCACAGAGCTCACAATTTCGCGGAGCTCAGACCATCACAAAGCTCAAGCCTTTGCAATTTTTAGGCCATCGTGGAGCTCAAGTCGTCGCAAAGCAACTTCCCTCATGAAGCTCACTGAGCCAATGCAGAGCATACAACTTTCACGGAGCAAGAATAGCTGCCGTGAAGCTCTTCTTTCGCGAAGCACACTGCCTTCACGAACTACCTTCGCGAACCGAGAGCAAAGAATATTATCTAAAAATTATCTCTACTTCTCTCAAGGGGGTGGGCCTCTATTAATAGGCAATTCCACTGAACCTCGACCCTTGCGCGCGAAGTTAGCGCCTATCGCGAAGCTCCGAAGTATCTGCTGGAATTATTTCAAAATCGCAAAGCACCACAGAAATTTTCCGATCGCGGAGCTTGTCGTAATCACGGCGCATCCTGTCATTCCTTTCGCACCTGCGCTGCGAAGCTCCCTCACAAATCCCTTCATCACCGCGATGCGCTTCAACTTCTGTCGTTCGTGAACCTTGTCGTAATCGCAAAGAATCACTACCATCCTTCTTATGGTCTTCGCGAAATCCAAACCATGAAGCCTCTCTTTGCGAAATTCATGCCTTTTCCATATTAAAATATGATCTTCATGGAAATCCACTTTTCGCGATTCTCACAAACCTCCAAATTTTGGACCCCAAAAATTTGGCAAACATAGGAAAACAGTGCCACATTGTACTTCTCTTTTGTACCACCTCCAGATTTTCCATTCCTTTTTCGATGTTCTTGAATCAAAAATTGATCATTAACCATAGCTCTTGAACTCGACATTCTATCATGAAATCCCCTTTGTCAACAAATTCGAATGTCATGGTTTTCATTGTCCACAATCACAACACAAATGTTCACATTGTCAACAGACACAATCACCTAAAAAATACTTCAATGATGTCTTGAGGGATTTTTTACCAACAAGATAGATACACTCATTACGGGAGACACACTCCTAAGTGGAAAGGTTATGATAGATAGAAGCACTCATTACCGGAGACACACACCTGAGTGGGAAAGATCACGATACACAGATGAGGATCCCTGTCAGGGACATGGAGGATACTGTGACTCATCTGGATTCACTAGTTAGGTGATACACCAGCTTGGTAGAGGATCTACGCCCGGTAAGGTTGGCCATGTCAATGCCTGACTCTACCTATGGTCAAGAATGGATAGAGGATCTCAATCCGGGCCTCTCGGATGGATGCCTGACTCTATCACAGAATGTCCTGCTGAAGGGATCAAACTCCTGAATGGGAAATGATGCCTGACCTTCAGGGGAACGAGAAGATGGGGCACTAACCCAAACGAAAGATGTCCAAGGTACGGTGAACAAAAGGACCATGCCATTTTCCAAAAAGTACATGGAGTGTAGAAAAGATACACACTATGTTGTCTGACCCCAGGTACTGCCCGTGTACAATGGCCCATGTCATAGGCTGGTTGTGTAAGAAAAACTAAGTAAACGGCATGTAGTACGGTGTACATGCCATGTCTGGGTGACTGGGGCTGGCTTCGTGTACTCTGGCCATGTGTCCGTACACGGTCACCAACCCGTGTACTCCGAATCGTGTAATCCGCACACGGGGTGACCCGCGCTGCTGGCCTCACCTGGCTGTGTGATGGAGTACACGGTCATGTACTCCATCCCGTGTCCGCGTACCCCCGAGATACACGCCAATTCCCTCATAGCCACTTCTTCCAAGTTGTACACGCCATGTCTCCTGAAGCCGTGTAGATCATCCCGTGTCCGTGTACTACCCAAAGTACAAACCGATATTCAGGGAAGTTCCAACTTGCCATATGACTAGGGTCACACACCATGTGATTCTTCTGTGACCCCGAAACCCTATCCACTGCCACCGGAATACATGACATGTTCTTCGGAAGTACACATCGTGTATTCTGGAAATTTTCAGAAACGACGCCCTTCACCGGCGCACCTCCCGTGGTGCTCCGATCATCGATCCGACCGTTCGATCGCCGCAAAACATCCAGGTTTTGGTCTCCCTAACACCACGACGATGCTTCTGTCATTTTTGGGCCACCGATCGGCTCCAAAAACGTGTTCCGATATTCCTGCATGAAGAACGCTCGAAGAACGCTCTTTCCAATCCAGTCTGATTCGTCGTCCGCCATCGTCACCACACCTCCACAAGGTCGTGCGGTGTCGAACCTCAGATTTGGGATCATTGCATAGCAGAACGAATATGCAATGATCTGTTTCTTGTTTCCCCACTAATAACGTGAAGAACGCGTGAGGAAAGAAGGGGGAAGAAATCCAAATTAACAAATTGAGGAACGAACCTCCACCGTCGTTCCTCAAGGAATTGATCCTCTCCCGTTAATAGGCTTAAATGGAGTATGAATCAACAACATAAATCATGGATCAATTCCCCATAATCTTCCCAAATAAAATCCCTCCTGTAAGAACGTACGAATCCGCGGATCAACTTGTTTGTGGTTGATCCGTGTTCATCGTTTAAACTCAAATATGGGGAAATGAAATTGAAATAACAACCCCTACCTTTAGAAAGGATCTATCGTTGAAGAAGGCACCGCACTACCATTGTCATCGAAATCCTTCAACGTTGTTGGCGCAGTGATTCTCGACTTCGATCCATCGTCGTTCGTCGCCAACAATTTTATCCCACGCGCCACGAATTGGGAAGAGGTTCCTCTCAAACGTCGCCAACGATCAACAATTGTTCAACCCTTTAAAAAGGGGAACATGATTGACACTTAATTACACGGTGATATTAATGACTCCTACTTGCCTATTCTTGAGTCATTATGACGTTCTATAGTTAAGGAAACAGATGTATCGTCGCTGCGTATTAAATAGCCCAAATTTCCATTTATTTGTCATTTTAACACAACATTTAATTAAAGAAACAACTGCCCTTTTTCCGCATTGCCGCGGTTGTTTCCATAAAATAAAATAAACATTTAGATTTTTATTTTATTTTATTTTTTTATTAAAACATCTGAAAATCTACTTTTTCCCTCAACCCGCGCCGGTCGAGGTTAGCCTCATTATTAGGTAAAGTCTTTGTCTCGGACGCAACGGTGTGCTCAAATTTTTAATCCTGGCATCCATTTGGAAACTTCCACAACCACACACATGTGCTGACTCACTTAACTTAAAAAAGTTTAAGCCACCATTCTGGGCTCACTAGACCTCGGAATGATGTGCAGTCTTCACGCCCGGTCTCGAATTAATTCCATATAATAGTTAAAATAATAAACAGAAAATCCGAGACATTACATTCTCCCCGCCTTGGGGATTTATGTCCCCAAAAATCCAAAGCAAAAGCTACTCAAAAAGATGAGGGTACTGGGCACAAATCTGGGCCTCCCGCTCCCACGTGCTCTCCTGAAGACTCTCATGTTGCCACCGAACGCGCACCAAGGGAATCATTCACCCATGAAGGATCCTCTCCTACCAATCCTCGATCTCCACCGGGTACTCAGCAAAGGTCCATCCATCCTCGATGTCCAGCTCACCCCAGTCAATGACGTGCGATGGGTCATTCACGTACCTCCTCAGCTACGACACGTGGAAGAAATCATGTACCCAATGCAACTATGGTGGTATAGCTATGTGGTACGCCACCTCGCCAACTCTGCACAAAATCTGGAAAGGTCTGATGAACCTCGTAGATAGCTTTCCACCTCGACCAAATCTCTGCAACGCTCATCGAGGTGAGACCCAAAGAAAGATGTGGTATCCTTCTTCGAACTCTAGAGGTCTCCGTTTCCTATCAGTATAAGACTTCTGTTGGCTCTGGGCAGTCTTCTGCTGCTCCCGGATGATCTGCACCTTCTCTTTGGTAGCTCGGACTAACTATGGACCCATGGGTGCTGACTCTCTGGGGTCGGTCTAGCAAAGCGGTGACCGGCAGGGTCTCTCGTACAAGGCCTCAAACGGTGCCATACCGATGGTGGAGTGGTATCTGTTGTTGTACGCAATCTCCACCAGTGGTAGGTGGTTCTCCCAACTGCAACCAAAGTCCAAGATGCAGGCTCTTAACATGTCCTCCAGAACCTGGATGGTCCTCCCCTTCTGACCATCTGTTTGGGGGTGAAACGCAGTGCTCAAGCGTAGTTGAGTCCCAAAAGCCTCCTACAATCCCTTCCACAACCGGGATGTGAAGCGGGCATCTCGGGCTGAGACTATAGTCGAGGGGATTCCATGAAGCCGAACTATCTCTTGTACGTAGAGGCATCCCAATCTCTCTACAGAACTCTGCTCCTTGATAGATAAGAAGTGGGCCGACTTGGTGAGTCAGTCAACGATCACCCAGATGGAATCATGCCCCTTGGACGTTCGTGGTAAGCCAGTCACAAAGTACACCTATATTCTATCCCACTTCCACTCTGGAACTTCCAGGGGTGAGCTAATCCCGCTGGGACCTGGTGCTCAACCTTCACCTGCTGGCATGTGAGGCATCGAGAAACGAACTCTACTACTGCATTCATCATGCCTGATCACCAGAACTATCGTTGGAGATCCTGGTACATCTTTTCCACTCCAGGATGTACCACCAAAGGGTATGTATGAAACTCCCTTAGGACCTCCTCCTCGAACGCCACTGGTACAACCGTGCATCCAATGAAAAGAATTACGTGCTCCCCACCTTGCGAATATCCATCTGGAGCATGTCTTGTGGATAACTGAGCACGTATATCCACAAAGTTGACATCCCCAAGATGTTCCTCCCTAACTCACTGTAAGAGTGGAGGGGTGACAACCATTTACTATAGGAAAGTTGTATCCTCTCCATCCATGAAGGATAACTAGAACGCGGCTAACTGTTGTGTCGCCTCACTCAACAACTATGATCTTGACCTTCTGCTAAGGGCATCTGCCACCTTGTTCCCCTTTCCATGAGTATAGATGATCTCAAAATCATAGTCCTGGAAGAACTCTAACCAATGCCTCTGCCTTAGATTTAGATCCTTCTGTGAGAATATGTACTTGAGGCTCTTGTGGTCAGCGTAGACAATGAACCGCTCGCCCATAAGGTAGTGTCGCCACATTTTCAATGCGAAGACTACCGATGCCAACTCGAGATCATGGGTCACATAGTTCTGCTCATGTGGCCTAAGCTGGCGTGAACCATAAGCAATCACTGAATGCCGCTGCATCAGGACACAGTCGAGCCAGGTCCCTGATGCGTCGTAGAAAAATACGTACTCGACACCCTCCTCTAGAAATCTCAAGACTGGGGCTCTCGTCAAACTCTGTCTCAACTGCTTGAAAGCCTGCTGGCACTTCTCGGTCCATACGAAGGGTTTCCCCTTCCTAGTCAAAGCCGTCATCGGTGCTGATATCCGGGAGAAATCAAGAATGTATCTCTGGTAATATCCTGCCAAACCAAGGAAGCTTCGCACCTCCATTACGCTCCGAGGTGGCTCCCATGCTAACACCGCCTCCACCTTGGCTGGGTCCAAAACCACTCCATCTGGTGAGATGACATGTCCCATAAAGTGGACCTCCTGAATCTTGAACTGACACTTCAAGAGTTTTCCATAAAGCTCGTGCTCCCAAAGTACGTCTAGAACCATCTGCAGGTGTCTTGCGTGCTCCTCCTCTGACGCCGAGTACACAAGGATGTCGTCGATGAATACCACTACAAACCGGTCCAATTATGGCTTGAAGATCTGGTTCATCAGTCCCATGAATACTGTGGGGGCATTCATCACGCCGAAAGGCATCACCAAGTACTCATAGTGACCGTAGCAGCATCTGAAAGCTGTCTTCGGTATATCCTCATCCCGCACTCGTAGCTGGTGATAACATGATCAAAGGTCAACCTTGGAGAACCACTGTGCCCCTCTTAGCTGATCGAAGAGGTCATCGATCCTTGGAAGTGGATATTTATTCTTCCCCATCACCTGGTTCAGGCTCCGGTAATCCACGCACAATCTCAGACTCCCGTCTGGCTTCTTGGAAAACAAGACTGGGGCCGCCCAGGGTGAGATGCTGGGTCTCACGAAACCCTTGCTCTGCAAATCCTCCAAATGCACTCTCAACTTGCGAAGCTCTGTGTTATCCATCTGATATTCCGGCGAGTAAATCGGCGTCGTCACAGGGTGTAAGTCGATGTAGAAGTCAATTTTCTGGCGGGGAGGTAATCCTAGAACATCTTCGGTAAAGGCATCCTCATATTCCACCACCACTGCTTGGAACTGAGATCTCACAACATCTACTGCTCCGAAGGTAAGGCTAGACAACTCATGAGTGATCGGCTGCACCCTCATATGCATGAGCCCATTTTGTGCTGCCTGGGTTTCCTTTTCTCCGATAAAGGAAAACCTCGTTCCATCACGACATACACACCGCACTCTTCGCCTAATACAGTCAATCTGAGCATGGACCGAAGATAACCAATCCATACCGAGAATGACGTCATAAGGCCTCGACGCTACTACCATGGGGTTCTAACTGAAAATCTCATCTCCAAGGGTATGATCACACTGTCCGCAAAGGTGTGTGATCATCGAGTCTCCTCCCGTAGGTGTCTCCAAGCGTAAGGATCGAGTCAACGGTTCAACCAAAATCTTGAGGTTTTGTACAAGACATGTGGCTATAAGGGAATGAATGGAACATGTGTCTATGAGCACGACAGCTAAGGTAGAAAATACACATATCATACCTTGAATCATCCCTGGAGCCCCTAAGTCGTATGCCTCGACCGCATGCAGCTGTCCACGTCCCTGTCCCCCAGCTCCCTGATCCTGGTGAGGACCTCATGGGGGTGGTGGTGGAAGTAAGTCGAAGCGTCTGCCACCACCCGCAGCTCTCCCTGCTCCTCTTCCACGTTTGCCGCCTGGCGGGTCTGCCTGATCTGTTCTCTGCCTCTCATAGAGTGCGCTGAGCCTGCGATCCTCGTCGGTCGGTACCGCAGGTACCACTGGATTCTCCACTGGCGGTGGTATAGTAGGTGCACCACCTGGTGGCAATGCATGGGGAGCAGGTCCCGATATCGAATCCTCTTCACTGAGGGGGTCATCCTCGTGATCGTGCTGCTGAACCCTAGTGGGTATGCATCACAGAGGCATCCTGTAAACAAACAGGATGTAATATGGTCAATTAGTATATCTGGATAGCTGACACAAAGGACATGGAAAACAAAACCCATTCCTATATGATGCATGTACCTTTTATTTTCCCGCAACCAGTGTTTTTGTGACCTGAGTCGAAAAGTAGGTTATCAGAGTCCTGGTGTATGGATACGCCAGCCGCCACACCAACACTGGGGTCTCCGGCCTGAAAGCCAAACCCGAAACACTCAACACTATTTCCCCAAACCAAACCCACAGACTCTTGGTTATAAAGTAGAACCGACCACCTCTGATATCAATATGTCATGACCCGTCCCAGTGGGGCCCGTTCCGTGACTTCTCAATCCCACCTCCAATAGGCCAGGGGCTGGTGACTAGCACAGAGTAGGCATATCACTAACATGGGAGGCATTTCCTAAGTACCTGTACACACGCACACATCTCCAAGCCCACAAATACTGAAATGTAAAACACTAAGGAACAAAATGCAAGCAAACAACTAAACCCCAACCACAAAGTATGATGAAAGGTAGAGTACTGTAAAAGTAAACTGGGCCAGAATACAAGCCCACCAAAAACAAAAGTCTGAAAACTGAAAAGTCCAACCTGTAAGCACAAAAGGTATTGGGAATGCCACTCGTAGCCATAGGATAGGCTCGACCTGCAGGGAACTCAGAAAGCTCGATCCTGTCCTGTTCTACACTGGACTCTATCAAAAGGTTGCTCGTCAGCACAAGACACCAGACGTGCGGGAAAAGCCCGTGCAGGGGTGAGTATAACAATACATAGTAGAGGACCCCGAAAACCACAATGAAGTACACAATGTAAATGTACAGTCAGCGATGCACAGTACATGTCTACAGAACAGATAGAACAAACCAGATATACTAAAAACCCATACCCGTCATCTAGAGACAAGTCACACAACTGCATACCCCCGTAAGGGATTCTGTTCGAAGATTCCGTGATGCACTCGTTCCGAGAGAACACACTCCCCTATTCTTATAGCTCTGATGACGTCCGTCCAAGAAGTGATGTTCGTCGGGAACCGTCACGAGAGATTGATACACTCATTACGGGAGACACACTCCTGAGTGGAAAGGTCATGATGGATAGAAGCACTCATTATGGGAGATACACTCCTGAGTGGGAAAGATCACGATACACAGAGGAGGATCACTTCCAGGGCCATAGTGGATACCGCGACTCATCCGGATTCACCAGTTAGGTGATACACCAACTAGGTAGAGGATACATTCCCAGTAAGGTTGGTCACGTCGATGCCTGACTCTACCTAGGGTCAAGAATGGATAGAGGATCTCGATCTGGGCCTCTCGGATGGATGCCTGACTCTATCACAGAATGTCCTGCTGAGCGGATCATACTCCTAAGTGGGAAATGATGCCTGACCTTCAGGGGAATGAGAAGAAGGGACACTATCCCAAACGAAATATGTCCAAGTTATGGTGAAAGAAAGGACCATGTTGTTTTCCAAAAAGTACACGACATGTAGAAAAGATACACGCCGTGTTGTCTAACCCCGGGTACTGCCTGTATACAATGGCCCGTGTCATAGGCTGGTCGTGTAGGAAAAACTAAGTACACGGCGTGTAGTACGGTGTAGACGCCATGTTTGGGTGACTGGGGTTGGCTTCGTGTACTCTGGCCATGTGCCCATACACGGTCAGCAACCCGTGTACTCCGACCCGTGTGATCCGCACATGGGGTAACCCGCGCTGCTGGACTCACCTAGTTGTGTGATGGAGTACACGGTCGTGTACTCCATCCCGTGTCCGCGTATCCCTGAGATACATGCCGAGTCCCGCGTAGCTGCTTCTGCCAAGGTATATACGCCGTGTTTCCTGAAGCCATGTAGATCATCCCGTGCCTGTGTACTACCCAAAGTACACACTGAGCTTCGGGGAAGGTCCAACACGCCGTGTGATTCTTCCCTGACCCTGAAACCTTAGCCACTGCCGCCGGAATACACGGTGTGTTCTTCGAAAGTACACACCGTGTATTCTTGAAATTTCCAGAAATGACACCCTTCGTTGGCACACCTCCTGTGGTGCTCCGATCATCGATTCGACCCTTTGATCACTGCAAAACATCCAGGTTTTGGTCGCCCCAACACCATGAATCCACTTCCGTCATTTTCGGGCCTCCGATCAGCTTCGAAAACATGTTCTGATCTTATTGCATGAAGAATTCTCAAAGAACACTCTTTCCGATCTGGTCTGATTCATCATCTGCCATCGTCGCCGTACCTCCACAAGGTCGTGCGGTGTCGAACTTTCGATTTGGGATCATTGCGTCACAGAACAGATACGCAACGATCCGTTGCTCGTCGCCCCATGAAGAACGAACGAGGAAAGAAGGGGGAAGAAATACAAATAAAAAAATTGAGGAATGAACCTCCGCTATCATTTGTCACAGTGTTGATCCGCTCCCGTTAATAGGATTAAATGGATCAAGAATCAACAACAACATAAAGCATGGATCAATTCCCCATAATCTTTCCAAAGAAAATCCCTCCCATAAGAATGTACGAATCTGCAGATCAAATTGTTCGTGGTTATTCCGCGTTGCTCATTTAAACTCAAATATGGGGAAAAGGAATTGAAATAACAAACCCTATCTTTCGAAAGGATAGATCGTTGATGAAGGCGCCACACTTCTGTTGTCATCGAGATCCTTCAACATTGTTGGCGCAACGATTTTCTACTTCGATCCGTCATCGTTCGTCGACGAGAATTTTCTCCCACATGCCGCAAATTCGGCAGAGGTTCCTCTCAAATGTCACCAATGATCAACAATTGTTCAACCCTTTAAAAAGGGAAACAAGATTGACACTTAATTACACTGTGATATTAATGACTCCTACATGCCTATTCTTGAGTCATTATGACGCACCATAGTTAAGGAAACAGACGTCCCGTCGCTGCGTATTAAAGAGTCAAACTTTCCATTTATTTTTCATTAAGCCACAACATTTAATTAAGGAAACAACTGCCCATTTTCCGCATTGTAACAGTTGTTTCCATAAAATAAAATAAACATTTATATTTTTATTTTATTTTATTTTTTTATTAAAATGTTCGAAAATTTAATTTTTCCCTCGACCCGCGCCGGTCGAGGTTAGGCTCATTCTTAGGTGAATTCTTTGTCCCGGACGCAACGGTGTGCTCAGATTTTTAATTCGGGCATCCATTTGGAAACTATGACAACCGCACACAAGTGTCGACTCACTTAACTTAAAAAAGTTCAAACCACCATTCTGGGCTCACTGGACCTCGGAATGATGTGTCATCATCGCGCCCGGTCTCGAATTAATTCCATATAATAGTTAAAATAATAAACAGAAAATCCGAGACATTACATATATAATGAATTTTAATTTATTAATTTCATGATTAAAATCCTTTTTCACCTATATTAAATTTTCATTTTCTATTTGAAAAAATTTGAAATCTATTCAATAAATAGTTCATACTTGAATGGAAAACATTTAGATTGTTTTGTTAGTTTCCCCAACAATAATTCAATATATTATTCATGGTTAAAGGAGTTATGAAATGGTAATATAATCTCAAGAATTTTAATAATTACATGAATATATTTTTTATTTGTTATATACAATTATAAAATCACCCATGATATGTTATTGTAGAAAATGAATTACATATATTTTTGGAGGGAGTATCAAACATCTATACATGACTGGTGTTATAATTTTAAAACTAATTAAAGGGTATACATTTAGATGCCAAATTCTATTTTTAGAATATTTTTTTTATTATAAAAATCTTATATATTTTCTAAATTACATCTTTAAAACCACTCAAGTAAAATTTTTATGAAAATAATTACACTACTACATGGAGACACTAGGTTTTACATATACACAATCCATGCTTCCATTTTTGTATAGGATGAATAATAGGTGGAAAAATGTTGTAAAAAAATCATAACAACATATCATTATATTTTTTATACATTAGTAATTATTTTTCGATGGATATAATATATTTAGAGGAAGTATTAGATGAAATTATCATTGAATGATTCCAGTAAGGTGATTGCATCTTCATTGAGAGACCTCTATTGGTTAACAAAATAAGTCTTCATTGGATAGTCTTCAAGTAAGAATAAAATCACAAGAATAAAGGGATCAAACCTATGAAGGTTTTTATATGGGTATAGTTTGAGATAAGGGTAATAATATTTTTTAATAATGGAGGAGAAGAGATATGCTATTATAAGTGAGGGGATCAACACCTATGGAATTACATATAATATCATAGGAATATAAAGTCATTTACATGTAAATATGGGTCCAAAATGTCATAGATTAGATTATTTTAGAATTATAGTTGAAATAAATCCATCCAATTGGGTTTAATTATGTTTTTGGTGTTATCTTAAAAACTTATCCCTTAATTTTCATCACTTTTAACCCATTTTACCCTTAACTGAGGTGATAAATTTTTACAATGGCTATTATTCATTATGAAAAAATTAAGTTTATCTTATTACCTAATTTATATATTTTTGATTTATAATATAGATTCCATTTTAGAACATTATACTTTTTTAATTGATAGAAATTAATTATAATTTATGTTCGGAAATTTCAAAACAAATACAATTTTTTGAAAAGTATTTTCTATAAGAATAACGATGATTTTATATAAAAATAAAGTAAAATTTTTATTCCACAAGGATTAATTGGATTATAATTAATCAAATGAGACTTATATTTAATTACAATCATACCAAATCCAAATTTAAACTTTAAAATACTTTATTAAAAGTAAATAATGAAAAATGGTTTTTATTTGAAAAAGAAACATAACATATTTTTTCAAAAATGATAAACATAACATTTTATGTTTCGATAATCAAGAGTAACCCTATAAAAATTGTCCAAAACATTTTTATATATGTGGGAACCATTATATATGCTATACCAATGGTTCTTGAAACTATTAGTATGTAGTTCGTGTGGATACCTATATACCAATGATGTTTTGAGTTTTAGTGGTATAAGGGTCTTAGATAAAGAGTTTATAAATGGTTTACATGAATTTTTAGTATAAATGATATACTAATTTTTCTAAACCAATTTCTATACATTCTAAATTTGTATAGATAGTAGTTTGGACACGTCAATAACAATTCAACTAATACATTGGAGAAAAAAAAAATTATGTCATCATATAGTCACATTAAACATTGATCAGAAGATAATTAAGAAAAGTTATAATATTAATTTCCATGACCAAAAAATATAAAAATTATATTTTTATAAATATAATCTTAGAGATGTAGGGGATTGATATCTCTCTCAAGACCATAACTACCATCATGGACATCAATGTCATCTTTTCCATCATGAACACCCTCAGTAGCATCAACGCCTCCTACCTATCCATCGCTAACAACTAAATACAATTCATCACTACACCGGCCACTAGGATTTTAATTTCCATCAATGGGTGTATAATAGTGTATTTCATTATTAAAATGCATAAATAATAAATCATAGTGGTTTCTGGTGGTCGTTTCGGAAATAAGATATCATATCTTTTAGAAACAGATTGTTGGCCTTTTTTACATCTTTCAACCTCCTTCATAGATTAATTATAACTTCTTATTCAACTATATAGGCCTATTATGGCTCTTCATGGGCCTATGGAAACTTATTGAAAACAGATCTCTTAGAAGAACCTGAATAAGACCAATTCCATTTTGGGGTAATGATCTTTCAGAGTCAATAGTGGACTCTCTAATGGTGGTAATAACCTAATTTCTCTCACAAATGATAAAATATTATAAAGTTTAAATTATATTTCTCATAAAGGGTGTTTAAAAAAAATTTACACCATAAATAAGGTATTTACTATAAAATAGTTTTTAAAAATTAAAATTAGCTGAATAAAATATATAATATTTTATTGGGAATTTACCTTATAACACTATCATAATTTTTCTTTATTTTCAAGGTTAAAATAAACTAGAGCCACACACCCTTCTATTTTAAAGACCTACCACTATAAATTAAATTGAATGAAATAAATCATTATTCAATAATATTGTAAAAATGTTTAATATACTTGTGGAAAAAATATTGTAAACAGTTTAATCTTTTGGGTATTGCGAGATGATAAAAATTATTTAACTGTGTTTTTATCTAGTCTTTGTAAAATATGGTTTTTAATTTAAAAGTTTTGAATTTATGGAATTTTAATTTTTTAATTATGTATTACTAAAAAACATTCATTTTTATTTAAAATAAACGTGTTCCCATGATTTCTAGTTTACTTTTTTTTTCAAATTATTGGTTATGATATACTTGATTGAATTCATATGGATTATTGAAGATATAAATGTTTTATGGTGGGGACCATGATTTCTTTAGTTATATATTGGGATGTTTTTAATTCATTGATTTATTATTTCTATGATTTATTTTTTTGTAATTGTTTGTTTTTTTGACTTCATGAGTGATTGAGTTGTTATATTGGGTTTGGTTTCAAGGTAAAATTTGGGAATTATATGTTAAGTGGAATGATATTATTGATATTAGTTTATATGTTTGAGATGGATTTGGTAATGGTTTATTAAGGACAAAAATCATTATATATGGTTTCTGTTTATATAATTAGTTTGTAAAGTTTTTTGGGTGGTTATTTTTTAGTTTTTTTACATGGATGTTAGGTTTTTAAATTCACATGGGAGTATCTTTATTGATTGATGAGTAATTTGATTGTAATTTAGATTGAATTATAATAATTTAGGATTAAACCATGTCAATTTTACTTTGGATAGTATATTGGGTTGTTTTTTGGTAGTATCTAGATGAGAAATGTGGGTTTTCTATTCAGGTTGCTGGATTGATAAGAATTTTACGGGATGTTGATGTTTTGAAAGTAAAATAATTAAAATTTCAATAATTTTGTGTTTTGATGATCAAAACTCATCATTTATATATATATATATATATTCTTCATGGAAAATGTTGTGTTTTGAATGTAATTTATAGGTCAAATTATAAAGTGTTTTCCTACTGTAAAATTTTTGTGTTTAAAAACTATAAACTATTTACAATTTACATATAAAAATCAACTTTTTATGATTTATTATGAAATTATTTGATTAGAGTTAGTTAAAGTATGTTTGAGTTAGTTTATATAAATTTAATTAATTTAATTTCAATAGTATTTTATTCCATTAGGTATGAATTTATTTAGATTTTTTATTATTGATTAGTTTTGGTTCTTTTGTTTTGGTACCTAATAAAAAATAGTTTTTTCATAAAAACTACATTTTATATCTCATGATCTAACATAGTAGTTCAACCCAAGGTTTTTAAAAACATCTTATAATCCTTGTTTTTATTATTTATATTTTATGATTCAAGTAGAAGAAATTTAATAACCATTAATGAAGTATTATTACAAATCACTATGAATTTCAATTAAAATCCTTAAATTTGAATTTTCTATCAACCTCATCACTCTTATAATGAAAAATAATTTCCATGTAATATATTAATATACACTTTTTTGGATGGAAATTAGTTTTCTTGATGGTTGATTACAGGGGGTTGTGTTTTGAAAAATCATTTACAAAGGGATTAATACTTTCGAATAGTCTCTGATGGGTTTTGACTACGGATTTTGAAACCCCCAATGGATCTTATATCCAAGATGACTTATAGACCTAGATGAAAAATGTAGGTATTCTTTTTGATTCTTTTCCAACACACTTAATAACTCACATTGGACAAGATGATGGGAAGTCGATATCATCACACCTTTTTGGGGGGTGGAATTGTATGATATTCCAGGACTCTCCTATAGATTTAAGATATTTTTGTGAAACCATGTTTCATTCCCATGTATGTATATATGGGTCACCCTGAATTAACAATCCATTATGAATAATCTTGAGTCCCAAATCATTTGTATGTATCCAAGGTTCTCCATTGATAGGGGAATTTGTATGTATTAGTGATTTTCCATCAATAGTTCCCTTTTATAGATGGATTAGAGTTTATTTTTCCGTTCATTATGATGATTCTAGTTTAAATCACATGGTGAGGTGTCCTATTTTTTCATCTCAATATATGCAGGTCATTTTGATGTTGGGATCAATCCCATAAGATCGTATTCTTACGTATCCTTGTGTGAGGTATCAGAACCCACATAGTTTGGTGCCACTTAATAGGACACGTCTCCATTTAAGGATGTTTGATGAGGACCAAACCATACAGTTTAAAATCTAGTTGCAAGGATGATTATGAGAAATGTGTCTGGATAATTATTGTGTGGTATTTATGCCAACACAACCCGATGGACCCGGAAGAGATGTGGTCTCTCAGATGGATATGACCATACTAGGAATGTTGCCAAAATAACTTTATGGTAATTTTGGGTGTTGGTTTTTGTCCTTAAGGAGGATTCCTAGGTATCCTAGTTATGTAGGAATCAAAGTACACATAGTTCAAAAAGGTTTCGGGCATACATTATATAAGAGGACCATTGAGCATGATTGGGTCATATACCGTATAGGACGCCCATTTGAGGTGACATGATTGGGGATTATACTCGGAAGGATTCAGGTTCAATGTTGTTGGTGCTTATAAGATATAGGAGGCCTGTTTGTGTGTTTGGGATCATGTTTATGTCATGATCACTACTATCCTCTAATCCAATGTTTTTCATGATTAGTGTGAGAAATAAAAGGAAGTAGTAGATATTAAGATCACAGAATGCACTTTTTTGAACTGGTGTATGGTTGTTAAAACCCAAAGGGAGAGAGAGAGAGGGAGGGATTTGAATGTTCTTGTACCCTTTTTTATTATGTTATCCCAGAGAGTCAAATCTGGTGATCCATCCAACTATTTCTCACAATAGAGGAGAGGAGTAAGATCACTACCTCCCATAAGAAAGTATTGGGACTTTCTCAAGGAGGGATTCCCTTCGGTTCCTTGGGGAATAGTGGAATGTATTTCCCTGGCCCCCAATGAAAGAAAAGGATAGTGGTTCCCCTAAATACCTATATTGGGGAGGTTCACTTGAAAACTCCAAGGTTGAAACCCTCATTACCAGGGTAATGTAGAATTTAAAACATTCCGAGGGCCCCCCTTGTTGAGGAGGTTACATAAGTGACTCCACATACAACGAGTATATTGACTCAAGATGGAACACTGATGTGTCTGATGATTTGATCATACATGTCAAGTAGATTTGGAGGAGGCCTCATCAGTATGCCATTAGACTAGTTCACAGAGTGTCCAAAGTGGGTCTTAATGATACGATGGACGGGAGTGAGAGGAGGTATTGAGTTGAACTAGTTAGGATGCACCATTATGTGTAACATGTTTTTTTGTGGGATGGGGTTCCCACTAGATAATGAGTTTCTATGTGGGTGAGGGTACCATTAATAGAGAATTATACTATTTGGACCTTGGTTTGGCCCACATGGAATGTTTCTACATGAACCTAGGTTCTTCTCGCGTAGCATTTTTCTAGGTCGGGTTAGGTTCCTCCTACTTAGCATTTTTCTATGTAAGGCAGGGTTCCATCCACATAGTGTTTATCTAGGAAGGGTTCTTGTTTGAAAAGTGAGACATCCATTTATACCTCATATAATGGTGTCCACATAGGGGTTTTAATTTTTTTTATGTATGGATGGATGATGTTTCCTCCTTTATTTTATGTAGTGGGATTACCTATTGGGAATTGATTGTTTATTCCAATTATTCCCCAGGGATATGATTTTCTGATTCAAAAAGGAGCGTCAAATCTCTGTTCTTTTAAGAAGAAGGAACTCGATAGAATATTCACCTATTCTACATCGAATATCTACTATGGATCTACTACTGCTGAAGTTGTGAACTATATCTCTATATCTATTGCAACTGGATGAACTTAGAACTGCTTCGTCTTGAAGATCAATATTTCTAGATATTTCGATCCATCTGCTGTCAATTGCATTCTGTTGCAATTGTGAAGATGAACTGGAAAATTTATTTTTGAAATTATTTTTATTCTTGAGTAACCAGATTCACGTTCTAAGCTTTGTATGTTCGTGTTTGAACCAAATGGATTTGTTTTTCCTTGGATTGTAAAGGTGTTAACTGCCTGTACACAGTTGTGAACCGGTCTGTGGAAAAGAGGACCAGATAGTAAAAATCACCAAGCTCATGGAGTTCAGCATTGGTGGAGTGGACTAGGGGCCTTCTTTTCCTCGAACCACAATACATATTTGTGTTCATGATTTTACTTATTCTGCTACACGATCAAATCAGATAAAGTATAAAGGACAGAACTTGTTCAAGAAAATAGTTATCAAAAAATTGTAGAAGACACAATTCACCCCCCTCTTGTGTATAATTTGTTGATTCAGATCCAACAATTGGTATCAGAGGAGGGGATTTTGATAGATCCTTAGAAAGCTAGAAGCATTTAAGAATTATACAACAGAGCATCATGACTAATACAAGAGAAGGGATGTCAATGGTAAGAGCACCATATTTTAATGGAGACAACTATGATTGATGGAAATCGTGCATTATAATATATATGAAAAACCTCAGATATAGAGTCTATTCAAATATTCTGACTCCTTATGAAATTCCTGAAAATCCTAAGACCTGGAGTGCTGCTATAGAGGCAGTGTACGATATGAACTCGAAGGCTATGAATGCAATTATCTGCGGTCTAGGACCAGATGAATTTAACAGAGTATCTCAGTGCCCGACAACATATGAGATGTGGTAAACAATTGATGTGGCATATGAAGGAACAGACAATGTGAGGCAAATGAGATATGCAACTTCCAAATTTATGTTTGATACATTTAGAATGGTTGAAGGTGAGAGCATTACCCAAATGAATGGTAGATTGACATAGATTGTTAATAACATAATAGCTATAGGAGAACCTATCAATCAGGCTGATCAAGCATTAAAAGTACTTCCTACTTGATGGAATGGTATTTATGCTGAAATCAGACAATCGACACATTTCAAATATCTAACCATGAGAGAGTTGATTGGTACACTAATGATGTATGAAGTTGAAATGAAAGATGAGGCTAATGAACATAAAGTGATTATCAAAAAGGAAGATACATCCTTAAAGGTAACTTCACAACAAAAGAAAAGAAATATGAAAAACAGAGAAGTCAAAGCTAAATCAGAAAGCTCTGACTCATCCAACTCAGATGAAGAGCTAGTTCAGCTAGCCAGGAAATTTAGAAAGTTCTACAGAAAGAAAAGAGTCTTCAAAAAATCCTTTAAGAGAGATGATAAAGAAGTAAGATTTTATGAATGAAAAAATATGGGGCATATCAGACCAGATTTCCCACAATTGAAGGATGCAATGAAGAAGAAATTCTTCAAAAGAAATGACTTTGAGCAGAAAGACAAGAAAGATATGAAAGCCACTTGGAGTGTATCTGAAGACTCCAGTAGCTCTTCTGAATCAAGATCAGAGAAAGAAGAAGTCAATCTAAAAGCAAACATGTGTTTTATGGCAGAAAATGATGAGGTACACTCATATTAATCCTCTGAATCAAATTCTGAATCAAGCTACACAAATAAAAAACTTACATCCTACTATAATATTCTTGAATAAAGATATGATTCACTATTTAAGAAACATAAATCACTAAAAAATATACATAAATCCGTTTCAGATGAAAGAGATACAATGCTGAACCAACATAAGGAATTAACTAATAAATACAATTCGATTAACACTAACAATATTAATTTTGAATCAAGAATAAAAACACTACTGGATGAAGTAAAATCTTACAAACATGCTACATTGATTTTTACAAAAGGAGAAAATTCATTAAATGAAATTCTTGGAAAAACTGTCATTAAAAAGAGATATTTGGGATTGGAAGTAAAGGAGAAAAACCAAAGCTATATAAAATTTTTTTTGTTCCTAGATCTAAAAAGGTTAATTGTAATTTTTGTGGGACAAAGGGACATATAGATACAAACTATTTCTTAAAACAACCTCAAATTTGTGGTATTAAGAAAGCCTATATTTCAAAATATTTATATAATTCAACTGATTTTAAAAGAAAAAAGAAAATCTAGATACCCAGATCATTGGTAGATAACACCCCTGGACCCAACAAAATATGGGTACCAAAGCAATTTGTTTGAATGTCTTTGCAGGTAGCAGGACACTAGAGAAGAAAAGATATATGGTACATGGACAGTGGCTACTCAAGACATATGAGTGGAAAATCATTGAATTTTTCTTCACTCACTCAAAAGGAAGATGGACTTGTCACATTTGGTGACAATGCCAAAGAAAAAATCATCGGTATTGGAACTTTTGGAGATCAAAAAAAAGTCTCAATCAACAAAGTACTTTATGTACAAGGACTAAAACACAATCTGATAAGTATCTCTCAACTTTGTGATGATGGATATACTTTTGATGTTAATAAAAATTTCTGTATTGTTTCTAAAGATAAACTGTTTAAATGTAAAGAACCAAGAACTGAAAATGTATATACTTTGGATTTAAATTCCTTGTGTAAACAACAAGTAAACTGCTTGACTGCTAAAGTAAGTGAATCTTGGATCTGGCATAGAAGACTTGGTCATTTCAATTTATATGTTTTACATAAGTTATCTAACAAACATTTAGTTTCTGATTTACCTTGTCTCAAATTTGAAAGTGACAGATTTTGTGATGCATGTCAACTTGGCAAGCAACACAAATCATCCTTCAAATCTGTTAATAAGGTTGCTACATCTAAACCTCTTGAACTTATTCATATGGATCTGTTTGTACCTTCAAGAGTAATAGGAATAGCTGGTAAATTTTATGTATATGCATTAGTTGATGACTATTCAAGATTTACATGGATTTTCTTTTTGAAATTTAAAAATGAAGCTTTTACTTTATTTGAATGTTTCTGAAAATCTGTTCAGAATGAAAAAGGTGTCAATATAATCTTATTGAAAAGTGATCATGGTGGATAATTTGTGAATCTGGAATTTAATTCCTTTTTCTCAAACATGGGTATTAAACATATATTTTCTGCACCCATAACACCTCAATAGAATGAGATTGTAGAAAGAAGAAATAGAACTATTCATTAAATGTCTAGAACTATGTTAAATGAATATATCCTACCTATATATTTCTAGGCAGAAGCTGTGAATACTGCTTGATATATAATTAATAATGTTTTAATTAGACCTATTTTGAAAAAGACACCCTATGAACTATGGAATAATAGAAAATCTAAAGTAAATTACTTTAAAGTTTTTGGATTCAAGGTTTACATCTTAAACACCAAGGATAATCTTGGTAAGTTTAATCCAAAATCCAATGGAAATATTTTATTAGGATATCCTGCTACCTCTAAAGATTATAGAGTTTATAATAAGAAGTCAAGGATTGTTGAATAATCAGTTCTTGTGAAATTTGATGAATCTGATACCTTTGAGAAAAGGAAATAACAAATGGATGAACATGACTCTAATGATAACATGAGACTTAAGAATTTAAAGAATTATTTTGAAAATTATATAAAAGAAATTCAGTCCAGTTCAGAGGAACTTGATAATGAAGAACCTTTAAATATATTACCTAGACAGTCTAGAACCCTAAAGAATCAACCTTTAGAAACTGTAATAGGTGACTTTGAAACTGGTGTTCAAACTAGAAGAAACTTAGGAAACCTAGTGGAATTTTCTTCCTTCCTATCTTAACAAGAACCCAAGACTATAGAACAAGCTTTAGATGATGAAAGCTGGGTAATAGCAATGCAAGATGAATTAAACCAATTTAAAAGAAATGAAGTTTAGGAATTAGTGAAAAGACCTAAGAATTATCCTGTAATAAGAACCAATTGGGTCTTTAGAAATAAACAGGATGACCAAGGAACAATAACTAGAAATAAAGCAAGATTAGTAGCTAAAGGATATAATCAAGAAGAAGGAATAGATTATAATGATACTTTTTCAACTGTAGCTAGTTTCGAAGCCATTATAATCCCTTTAGCCTATGCATATTATATGAATTTTAAATTATTTCAGATAGATGTTAAATCTTCCTTTTTTAAATGGTTATTTAATGGAGGAAGTTTATGTTGAGAAACCTTCTGGTTTTGAAAACTCTCAAAAACCTGATTCTATTTTTAATCATACTAAAGATATTTAGGGCCTTAAACAAGCACCTAGAGCTTGGTATAAAATTTTAAGTTCTTTTCTTTTGAAAAATGATTTTACTGTTGGAATGGCAGACCCAACACTCTTTATGAAAGCTGTGAAAATTATTGTTTTATTGGTTCAAATTTATGCTGATGATGTAATCTTTGGATCAACTAATAAAACTCTTTGTCATGAATTTTCAAAATTAATGCAAGAAGAATTTGAAATGAGTATGATGGGAGAATTAAATTTCTTTTTGGGTCTTCAAATATTTCAAAAAGATTTTGGAAATGTTTTAAATCAAAGAAAATACATTACTGATTTACTTAAGAAATTTGGACTTGAAAACAGCAAGCCATTTACAACTCCTATGTGTACTAATATAAAATGTGATTTGGATGAAACTGGGAAATCAGTTGACAACAAGTTATATTGAGGTATGATTGGTAGTTTGTTTTATCTTACTTCTATCAGGACAGATATAATGTATCCAGTATGTCTTTGTGCTAGATTTCAATCAAATCCTAAAGAATCCCATCTAACTACTGTTAAAAGAATTTTTAGATATTTAAAAGGAACTATTTTTCAATCTCTTCTTTATCCAAAAACTTCTGATTTCAATTTTATTTCATATTCAGATGTTGACTTTGGAAGTTGTAGATTAGATAGAAAAAGTACATCAGGTACATGCCACTTTTTAGGAAAGTCTTTAGTACCATGGTCTAGTAAGAAACAACATTCAGTTTCCCTGTCAACAGCTGAGGCAGAATATGTTCTTGCTGGAAGTTTCTGTGCACAAGTGTTGTGGATGAAAAACACTATTATGGACTTTGGATTGAATTTTAATAATACACCTATTTTATGTGATAATACAAGTGCAATTAATATTTCAAAAAGAATCCTATTAGTCATTCTATAACTAATCACATTGATATAAGGCATCACTTTTTAAGAGATCAACTTATTAAAAAAGATATATTTTTAGAATTTATAAATACCGAAATTCAATTAGCAGATATTTTTACTAAACCGCTTCCCACTACAAGGTTTGATTTTATTAAGGGGGAGCTATGTTTATTTAATTTTAAATAATTTTTAATTTTTATTTACTTTTATTTATTTATGTAACTTTTGTTTTGTTTATTGAATACTGTTTACGATTTTCTTTATTTCACCATATGAAAATTTTATTTGTTTTAAATATATGTAATGATTAGTGATTACATGGGAATCAATGCTGTCAGAGCCTTTTCGACTTCTAAACCCTTTCACTTCTCTCGAAACCCTTTTGAAATCCGAAAATCACACTTCCTCTTCTAAACCCTAACCTTCGGACTTCTGAAACCCTAACCTTCAAACCTTGAGAGACTCTTGTGGAAATGGTAAGGAATAAAAGAGCTAGTAAGGCCGAGCCAAGCAATGCCAAGAGACAATGCACCGAGGGAAGAAAAATTTTACAGGGAAATGTAATCGATCTCGACTGGTTATTTCAGACAAATCTATTGCTGAATCAAGCACTGTCGTTTCAGAATCTTGAACAAATGTTCAACAGTGAAAATAAGGAATTTCTGTACGAATTATAACATATATACATCTTCAAATATGTACAGTTTATCCTGGGAGATACTGAGGATAGTATGTTGGCTAAGACAGAGGATATGGATTTCTCAATCTCATCAGTAGAGATTAGTTAGATTCTTAACTTCCATTAGGAGAGAGTTTTTCATTTTAATTTGAAAAATATTGGAGATTCTGTGCATAAATCCGAAGACATCATGTCTTTTCTTTTTGGTACTACGACAATAAAGAAAATGTTTGTCAAGGATTTGGACCCTGATCATAAGATTTTGGTCAAATTTATTCAGACTGGAAGAGCTCCACGGATGGCAGAAATGGAAAAGATTTTTTACCTAGATATGTATATAATGTTTCTTTTGTTAAGCGATATTAAGTTAAAATTTCCAAGATACATGATAAGGTTCTCAGTTACTGCTATCAAAGTGAGGCCAGGATGAGTTTCTACCCTTTTGGTAGATTTATTTCTAAACTACTGTTTAAGAAAGAAATGGTGAGATTAGGGGATGCTCAATTTACCTGTCATCATAGTAATACGTTTAATGTTGGAACATTGAGGAAAGTTGGATATTTCTGGAGCACAATTAAAGGAAAATTTTTGCCAGTAGAAGCCGAGGAAGACTGAGAGAGTGCTCAGGCTCAACCTACTAAGTCCAAGGAGGG
This sequence comes from Viscum album, assembly GCA_963277665.1. Lineage (NCBI taxonomy): Eukaryota > Viridiplantae > Streptophyta > Magnoliopsida > Santalales > Viscaceae > Viscum > Viscum album. Next base: position 450,299,452 of record OY728127.1, read on the forward strand.
ACAAGATGAATCCAGAGTTAGCAATGTAGCAAGAAGGATTCACTTTTATGTGGAAGATATTGAGGAAGACAGAAGTCAGGAGGGACTTCAATCAAAAATAAAGAGGCCAGTAAATGAGGAAATCACTTCCCCTGCTTTGGAAACACCCACATAAGCTTTATTTTCTTATATTTTTGTAAGGGAAGATGTTTTTGATAAGACCATGGGAGATTTTACCGAAAGAACAACACCAGTAGACGGATCAGGAGTTCCAGAAGAAGCTCAAAGGGAAAATCAGGAATAGATTGTAGCTGATGTTGACGTTTCACTTCAACAGGAATAAGAGATGGAGGTAGTGATTAGTGAAGAAGTGGCCATACATCAGGAAACTATTGAAAATATTATTCTTGAAATTATAGTGGAAGAAAAAGATGCAGATGAATGTGATGAACATGCTTCTGAAGCTCAAACAGAGGTACTTCAAGAGGATGTTTCTGTGGAGGAGTTTGAAAAAATTAAGGAAAAATCTGTGGACTAACCTTCTCAGGACAGAGAAAAAGAAAAATCTGATGCTGAATCATTTCCTTTGGTACTGCTACATCAACCTGAGACTGTGAATTAAGCACAGGGTGCATCTGATTCAAGGAAAGAAGAAGTTGAAGAACTGTACAGAAAGGTATCTCAGTTGGAATCTGAGAATATTTCTCTGAGAAATGAATTAGACTTAGAACATTTGAAGTTTCAAAAGTTGAAGGAGTGTACAGTTTTAAGTCAAGAAGTTGAAATGTTTAAAGAGGATATGCTGACTGCTGTTACTCAATTGAAATCTGAAATGGATATGAAGTCAGATTTATCAGATCTAAAGTTGTTTATGGAGAACCAATTTGCATCAGTTGCAAATAATGCTGTTAGTGGATTAGGTACTTCACCTGATTTAATTAGAAGGTTTCAGGCTATCACAGATACGATGAGCAACATGAATGACAAGATATAAGATCTTCAATGTAACAGTGCTCCATTTTCAGTGTTACTGGATAATCAGAAGTTTTTAGTGGATGAACTGACATCTACTGACCCATCGATCAGAATTCGGTTAAATCAGTTATCATAGAAGCTATCAGTATTTGTTGAAAAAGAGGAAATGATGCATGCGTTTTTTGGAGTAAATTTAATTGAGGATATTCATATGACTCAAGAGAACAAAGATCTCATTATCAAGATTGGATATGGGATGATGAAGAGACTTCGGGAGTAGTTTACAGAAATCAAGTCTGCAATCCAGAGGAGATAGACCCTATTTCCTATCTTACCCAAACCTTGATTCCCGTGTATATCATTTTCATGTATATACTTCTGTTTTTGAATGAAAATTTCCTTCATTGTTTATTTTTTTCTTTCTTTATTTGTTTTATCGACTTTATTTTTGATATGTCAGTACTCCAGATTTAATTATAGATAAACTGCTCATAATTGAATTTACTAATAGTTTAGTGCAATATTAAATGTGTTAAAATCCATGATTTTTCATTCTTTTTGATATCACAAAAAGGGGGAGAATTTGGATAAACACAACATCAAAACATGGGGCGAAATCATTTTATTTAGGGGTAGAATTAAATGAGGAATTTAGATTTGTAATTATCTTTTTGGTGGAGAAACTTTTATTTAAAACTTTTTTACTAATTTTGAAAGTTAATTTTGTTTAAATAATTTTAATTATTTTATGGGTTTTATGATCATCAAAAAGGGAGAGATTGTTGAGAAAAGTATTGTTTTCAACAACACATGTTAATGTTATTTAAAGAGGGAGATTATTAAAAATAATACTCTATCTCTTTATGATAATTTTGATGCTGACAAATACCCTTAGTTATTTTCTAATGATTTTATTTAGTATTTTGTAGGAGTTTATTAATTTATTTTACTCTTGAAATAACGATAATTTATTACTTATTCGGAATCTACTTTAGCACATTCAGGAATCACTGCTCATACCTTGCGTAGATAAATATATCGCGGAATCTGATTTAGTGAATTCTGGAATCACTTTTCATACCCTATGTGGATAAACGTAGTGTAAGGATGCACAACATGTATACTTTTTGAGATAAGAGAAAAGTATGGTTAAATAACCTTACGTTTTCAACAATGTTTGGAAGGAGAACCTTGCATTAGGAGGGAACCTTACGTTTTGGTTATCAACAATGTATGGAAGGAGAACCATACGTAAATTCTATATATTACATTTGTTTTTTCTCAAAAGTATGGTTCATCCACCTTACTTTTGTAAACAACCATACGTTCTTAAAAACTATGGATCAAGTAAAAGTATGTATCTTTTACCGTACATTTAAGTGTTGAAGAAAAAGTATGGATGATCAACCCTACATTTTTGATCAACCCTACGTTTGTGTTCAACATTACGTTTTCAACCTTACGTTGGAAGACTATGTTATTAACCCTATGTTTGGAGGCCACGTCATCAACCTTACGTTTGGCGTCGAAAATTTGTGACAGTCGATATTTTTATGCAGCGATCAGCAAGCTGATTTCTGGGCGGATTTCAAGCTGTGTTTAAAGTCATTTTTAAAGTATGACTTTGACTGATTCAAAGCCGTTTTATTAATGGATTTAAGATCGAATTAAAAGGAGCTTTTTATGCTGAGTCTTAAGGGAAGTTTCGACTTCTCTGTAAATTCATTTTTTTTGAATATGGAGAATCAGAAGGCGACTTTTCTTGATCTAAATGTGTAGGAGACATGCCTAAATTTATTATATATGTTCTCTCTGAAACACCAGGTACAAATAGTATGGTGATCGATCTATTATTGAAAAAATTTGGAAAACAGAGATTGCAACTATTCACGCTGATCTGCTGATTCAAAAAGGAGTGTCAAAGCTCTATTCTTTTAAGAAGAAGGAACTCGATAGAATATTTACCTGTTCTACATTGAATATCTACTATGGATATACTACTTCCAAAGTTGTGATCTATATCTCTATATCTATTGCAACTGGATCAAATCAGAACTGCTTCGTCTTGAAGATCAATATTTCTAGAGATTTTGATCCATCTGTTGTCAATTGCATTCTGTTGCAATTGTGAAGATCAACTAGAAAATTTCTTTCTGAAATTATTTTTATTCTTGAGTAACCAACTTCATATTTTAAGATGTGTAGGTTTGTGTTTGAACCAGAAGGCATTGTTTTTCCTTGGATTGTAAAGGTGTCAGCTGCCTGTACTCAGTTGTGAACCGGTCTGTGAAAAAGAGGACCAGATAGTGAAAATCACCATGCTTGTGGAGTTGAGAGTTGGTGGAGTGGACTAGGGGCCTTCTGTTCCCCGAACCACTATACATCTTTGTGTTCTTGATTGTACTTATTCCACTGCACGATCAAATCTGATAAAGTATAAAGGATAGAACTTGTTCAAGAAAAGAGTTATCGAAAAATTGAAAACGACACAATTCACCCCCCTCTTGTGTATAATCTGTAGATTCAGATCCAACACTAGATACAATCATGGTCATTCATCCATGGTGGGCCTTGAGGAATCTTTTGCTGGAGCCCATGTAGGACTCCTTGGCCCATGATCGGCTTTGTCTGTGAGGAGTGGTCTATAACACCCCATGTTTTTAAAAACATTATTTCAAATAAATTAATTTTATTCGGTGACTTTTGTTTCATGATAAACCAATTTAAGTATTCATTACACTCTACACCGAGATAATATTTTGTTACATGTAACACTGACTTGGCTTTCATTACACGCAACACAGAGTTTCTAAGAATGAGTTTTTTATTATGATAATTATTTAAACAAGATAGCTATAGTGTGTCCCTTAATCATATAAATATTAGTATTAATAAAAAAAGTTTTAAATATTATTTATAATGGTTTTATAAAAATAAATCATATTGACAATAAAACATATAATTTTGGGTAATGTCTTTGAATGCTTGAAAATAATATTTTCTCAAATAAACTACTTTTTATGTCTATCATTGAAAAATAAAATAATTAATTTTAGAAACTTATAGAGAATTAATTTATTAAAATAAACTTTTTTTTAATTAATAATGTCAAAATTCTCTTTGGGAGAATTTTTGGGACTTTTCTAGAATATATCATTTTTTGATTAATAATGAAAAATATAGAATTTAATTCAAAGATGTCCTTTCATCTAATATAATTATATTTTTAAATTATATTTTAATTTTTATTAAAAGTGTAGTTATATCAATTGTACATGAATTAATATAATTTATCTCATTTTAACTAATTTCTCTTTTAAATTGAATTTAAAAACATATCAAACTTCTTAACACTTTTGCTTTAAAACCTAATGTATCGTCTCGTCTGTGAGAATAATTTTAATTAAATTTCCTCCAAATATGTGTTAATAATTTGTTAAAAAGCTATTAAATATTTTTAATAAAAATAATTCATAATTTATAATATTTTAAAATTAGTTTTTTACCAAAAATATTAGTGAATGTAATTAAAATTAATTATATAATTAATTTAAAAACACACTTAATTAAATACTAATCATTAATAATAATGTGTACAAATGACCCCGAACTTGTCTAAAAATTATTGGATGGCCATATTTTATAAATTAAACCTATTAATATCAATAATTTTCCATTTTGAACATTTTTGGGAGACGTAATTTGTTGGGAGCACTCAAATCTTTTCAAGAATACCCAATAAGTCCTTTTCCCCACTTATAAAAGGCCTACTCCCCCCTCTATCCTTACACATATCAATCCATTTTGGATCCTCCAACAACTAAAACAATATCCTCTCAAAACCCCTCTCTTAATTTGAGAGTCATGCCTTTGGATAGAAATTAATCCAATAAATCTCTCTAGTGCAAACCAAAACGAGTTACGTGAAGAAGGCATAACATCCTTCCGTATGTTATTCAGTTTTATTTTATTTTCCCACCCCATAAAATATTATTATTCCATGATTACATAACAATATTTGTATCATAAATACACTAAGATTCTATTATATTAACTTTTCTGCCTACACTCACGCACACTTCCATTAAATGGGATACAAAATAATCATTCTTGTTTATGGTGAAGTACCGCCTCGTGAACAAATGTTGTTTATTCTTCCATTAACAAATATCAAAATTGGTAATAATGGTGAAATTTATATTCTATTATGATATATATGATATTTATGGTGTATTTGTGCTTCTATAATTATTATATAACACATACCTTCATACTTTCAATTTTGTGTCAATATGATAACTTCGTTTTGGGATGTGTGGACTATCGCCTCCTCAAAGCGATGCGATTCGTTCACACATTACATAGAATATATTAAGGATGGGTGTAATAAAATTATATGATATATATGAAATAATAATTATATTTAATGATATTATATATATTTATAAAAATACTACATTTACCTTCTTTCTTTTAATATGAAACAAAACAGAAACAATGTTCATGAGTACATACGACTTATCATCTCCATGAACTGTGTATTCAATTTCATACTTATATATTATATATATTATTATAAATATTTATATAATTAATATATATGATATTTAAATCATGTTTTTCATTCTTTACATATTTAAATAATGATCTAATTAATAGGATCAAGAATAACAAGTCAAAACACATACACAATACAAGGAGGATATAACCTAAAACCTAAAATTAACAAGAAATTTTTTATAAACAGGTAATATAATGTTATAACAAATCAGATATGCTATTATATGTAATAATATATTTAATTTTCATATTTATAATAGCCTTATATTTATTATACATTTAGTTTTAACAAGTACAACGAGAGTGAAGACATAAGGTAATGGTTATCTCATCTTGCCTTCATTTTTCTGAGATTTCTGAATTATTCACCACTCGTTTATTTTATGTGGTGTATATAATTACCATTAATATATTCTATGATTAATATACATAATTTTATGTGTATTTAAATATCCATTTCATCCCTCTTTTGTGGGGGTTATGTCTCAAAAGTTACCAAATTGGTAATGTAATTTTGTCTCAATTTTCCTTCTTTGAGACATATATTTTTTTATGCACCTATATTATTTTATGAGTTCTTCATACTACCATTTTAATTGTTATATCATAAATATAATTATTTTCATGAGATTTTAAGCATCATTTATTGTTGTTTTTTTACATGGGGATTTTGATTCAAAGTTACCATGTTTTAAGAGTTTATTTCAACAATAAAATTATTTATGGGGAATTTTTAGGATTATACATTCATTAATAAAATATTATTATACATATTTTAATATCACATATGAATTTTACTCTCTTATGGATATTCATTATATCCTCATTTATTAGTACCATTTCATACTATCTAGTACTTAATAAAATTAAGAAACTATTTAAAAAATTAAAACCTCATTTTTTTGTTCAATTTGAAATATGTTTTATTCAGAAAATAATGTTTCCAAAAAAAAAATTCAAATATTTTTTAAAAGGAAATAGTAAGATTATTTTCAAGTAAAATTTATGTTAAATTTAATTTTTCTTTTTTTAAATTATTTATTTATATGTTTTCAAACCTATTCTCAATGAAAAAGGTTTTCAAAAATTATTTATGTTTTAAATTATATTTCTCAAAGAAGGAATAATATTGTCTTCAAGAAATGTTTTAAAAAGATCTTTAAAGATTATTTTAATTATAATATTGCATCATTTAGTTTTATTAATTATTTATTGGGGATATAATCCAAGGGTTTCATTCATATTCTATGTTAGAATGGTTTATGTTTTGACAGTATGATGCTTTTGAATCCCATTTCTCTTTCACAAGTTATATATTTAAAAAACTCATTCTCATTTTATGGGTTTAATTGTTATTAATCCCATTGCAATTTCATGGGTTATATTTTTATGAAACTAATTTCTCTTTAACAGGTTATATGCTTTTGAAACCCGCTTCTTTTCACAAGTTTTTCTTTGAATAAATAATTATGAAACCTACCTCTTTTCCACATGTTATGATACTATCAAATGTTCATGATCTCCATTTCATTTCATGGGTTATCATATGATTTTTAAGATCCATTAGAACACATATTTATGATTTCATTATGAGATGGGTGGGACTTATATATCCCTTTAATACATTGGTTAAATATTTATATCTCTTGATATTGATATGGCTAGAATGGGGAGTGAACTCGGTTCAGTAAAGGACTTTGTCTTCTAAGATGGTGTTGGTAGTTAACCTTGATTTCTAATATGATCATTAGAGTGAACCATGACTACTAAGATGATATGGTGAGTGAACCCAATCTACTATAATGACCTTGGATGTGCTTTTTCAAATACTATTAAAATCATTTTATATGCTTTTGTTTCAGCCATAATTCAATGACTTATTCCTATGTTATGATTTCATGGATTATGCTATCTATTCCATTATGATTCGTGTATTATGAACTACCATAAATTATTACATAACTCATGTTTATTTTCTTGTATATGTCGGGTATGATCTTATAATTCTAGGATCACTTCTCATACAATTATACACATGTTTATACTTACATATCTCCCTTGATTAACCTTACTAAGAATCTGATATCACCCCTTTTTATGATTAATTACCCTAGGTTATGAAGATTTTTATTATGTATTATGTGTCTAGGAAGGTTTTTTGTCATGAAAAACCTAGTGTGAGATAATGTAGCTCCCTTATGTGCCTGTGTTTATGTTTCCACATATTCAAATGCACTAAACTAATACAGTCTTTGGTAGTCTATTTGTGTAATGTAACAAGTGTTCTATAAAAATGATATAATGTTAATGTATGTTAAGAGAGGGTGGAAGTAGTTTGTATCAGAAAAGACATTTATTTAACCATTGGAAACAAATATTATAAAACCTAAGTGAGAACCCAAATTAAATGTCTAAGAACAACTCTAGATATATAAAAAAGTATAGGAAAATGTCCTATACTTTTGGTAAAGGATATTTTGAGTGGTTTCCTTGAAATATATCCCTATATTGATACTAAAAGTGGATTTGGATCTAGAAAATATTTACATTGTGGTAAAAATAATGAAAACATTTGAATGAACTAGACTTGGCCAGGAAGTAATGAAAAATAATGGGCCTTTCTACACACCTATTTTGACACTCAATAGGGATATTACTTGGGAATTCACAAACTCTTCATGAAATATAATGAAGGATTTAAATATAATTCATCAATGATTAACCTAGGATAAACCTATGGTTTCATGGATTAATGATGTTTTTATAGTTTAGACATTCTATTTGGGGGTTTTAATGATTTTTTTGGTTTTCACTATGATAATTGTTTCTTACTCTACGATTTTAGGATTTAGACAATGGATTAAGCCTAATGGAACCATGTTAATAGTTATTATGATGAAAAATTCATTGATTTTACTCTAGATAGACCAAATACCATGGCAGATGGAATATAAAATATCATTGCAATACTCACCCAAATTTTTCATGCTATGAATCGTGATAGACATCCAAATGAGAAAAAGAGGGAATGTAATTTTGTGAGTACTTTATGAGGAAATTTACACCTACATTTCGAGGATCTTTAGAATCACTTATTATTGAACAGTTTATTAGTACCCCTAAAATGATATTATCCATTCTCTATTATTAAGAACATGAGGAATTTATTCTCGTTGTTTATCTGTTAGAAGGTGAAGAAGACCAATGGTGAAATATATTCAATAATATTAGGTAGTGAGATAAACTTTAATCCATGTATTGGGATGATTTCAATAAAATATTTTTGATTAATTAAAATCTAAATATTCTTTGTACAAATATGGATAAAGAGTTTCTTGAGTTAAAGAAAAGAGATGATGAATCTGTTGGTACCTACGAAGCTAATTTAAGAACGGTTTTCAGGTACGATTATTGTATCACCATTAGACATGAAGGTAATATTGACAGGTTCTTTATTATATTAAACACATGTCACATAAGAGTATTTCCCATAATATACTTGAGTAGATATCAAGGTGTTTTATGTTGTGAAACCAAGGTTGAAATTTATGTTGCAGTTATGTATCAATATCATAGTTTTGAAAAGAAAAGGAAAATAGTGTTCAAATGAAAATATAAAAACAAAGGATAAAATAAGATCATCATTCTTTTATGCTCTATGTTTAGATATAGTAATAGAGGAAAATTTATTAAGGGGTTTGATAAATGTTTTAATAGTAGAAGAGAAGTTTATCAAGAATTTTTCTACTAAATTAATGGGAAGATGGTAACTGACAATGTGAATGTAGAGAAAGATACACAAAATACACCTCTCCCACTTCTGTTCTAAAATAGTATTGAAAATGGTAATTATGAAAATTAGCACCCAAACCAAAAGGTAGTTAATTATGATAAACAACAGTATCCTCTTATGCTAAGGAAAAGGTGAAATCTCTTGCCATTATTATTCCTGACAAGGGGTGTGATAATGACATAGTGAAGGGTACACTTACCTTCTTATCTAGAATTTTTAATGTTTTATTTGATTCTAGATCTACCCAATCATTCTTATATAAATAATTTTCTAAGGGTATTATGATTACACAAGAATTATTAGATGTGAAATTTGGAGTGGAAACCCCTAATGGTACAATAATTATAACTGAAGTATACGATCCCTCTCTTATTGATGTTTATGGGAATGTACTTCTTGTAAATAGTTTTATTCATCCTCTGGTTGAATTTGATGTCATATTTTCCATTTATTATCTTTCAGTTCATAAATCCCACATCAATTTCTAACAAATGGTAGTTATGTTTGATATATCACACCAACATATGATCTCTTATCAATGTGAGAATAAATATGAACATCCAATGGAGATTATACCTTTTTTATGGGCCTTAATTCCCATTCAAAAGGTGTTTTTTTATCTTAAATGGTTGGGGGAAAAATCAACATCAATGATTGTCCTATTGTTCATAATTTTGTGTAATTGTTTTCTAGGTATGTTTCTTATCCATCTACCAAAAAAAATGAATTTGGGTTTTCGATCAAACTCATACCTAGTTCCACACCAATTTCAAAGGCTACTTATAGAATAGCCCCAATCAATTTAATGAAATTGAAAAAGAAACTCCAATAAAACCATGACATCGGATTCATTCAGCCATGTGTGTCACCTTAGGGTCCACCCTTTTTTGTAAAAGTGAGTTCATAGTCCGTTTATATAGGAAAATGATAATTTGTTGGATCTTTAATAAAGGAAGTTTAAATTTTTCTCGGAGAAAAGTTAGAAACATGTCATGAGGAAGAGTTCTAGCACATATAAACCCCTCTTCAGAAACTTGTTTATTTTAAAGATCATCATTTTGGTATTTTTCTTACTGAAAGGTATGAGTGGTGATATAACTCATAGAAGAAATAATGTTAAGAAAATTCACCCATTTTGTTGTTAGCTTACATGAAATATGAATCATTCCCATCATAATGGCTTGAACAATGGTAGTTTATTTGGAATCGAACAATATGTTGTTCCAACTTCATTGACATTAAAGGTCAATCTCTTGGATAAAACCCATCATTTCCACTTCCAAGGTAGTGACATGGACACATGGACCATAAAGTAACTTTTAAACATCAATGTTATGGTATCTAAAGATTACCCTATACATTGATAGACTGATATTTCCCCTCAAGGACTATAAATATTACATTTTAACTATCCAATGGAGGAAACCAGAATAATTGAAGCATTCTAGAGGGTTTAGGGAAATTTAAATCATGATTCAAACGACATATGATTGAAATGTACCTTATCGAATTGCTTCAAAATTCATCATGCAGTGAATTTTTATTTGGTATTACTATGATAATATTGTTGAGAGAAATCTTATTTTTTAAGCATGTATGGGATTAACTGACTCTTTTTATAAATCTCCATATGGTGGGAATCAATTTTGCAAAATCCACCTTGAAGAGGATTTTAATATTCTTGGAAAACTAAATGTCAATAATAGAAAGTATACAATGTTGAAACATATATGTTTGAGGTGAATGAATCTCAAATATATAAAAGGCATCCTTCCATAGGGATTAAATGATTTTAAAACAATAATAGAATATTTATGTCTTCTTGGTGTTGATGACAAATAACACATTTGAAGAACATGGTAATACAAATTCATTGCAGATTTTCATCAACTAGAATTTTATCGAGTGAGAGCCTCTTGAGTAGGGTGAAACTTTAAGGAAGATGATTTTTTTGAAGATACCAATCCATTGGTGATCTCCATGAAGTAGGTGGTTATAGAATGTCTTGGAATCGAGATGAACATTTGGAGACTAATACCATATTAACATACCCTCATGGTTGATAAAAACATGGCTTGAAACAGTTGAAGAAATATCACCTGGTAGAAATTCCATATTAGAAAATTGATATTTGATCGAGATATTCAGGTTAATTACTGAGTCCCTAGAATTAACCTGATCAATCATCAGTTATCCAGTTCAGTTGAAATGCCAAATGTTAATAGTGGAATTCATGTTGACCATCCAATGATATTACATGTGTATTTTTTTAAAAAGTTCTAAAACCAATCTAAATGGAGGAATCAAATTATTTATGTTTGTCTGCGATATGATTTTCAAGTAATATTGATCTATGTAAATCCATAGAGGCCGATTTCTTGTTGATTAAATGCCACATAAACTATGCATGAAGAGACTGGTTAAATAGTTTCATGTTCATGATATCGAGACAACCAAGAGACTGAGGTACAAACCAATATTTCCAAGAGGATGTGATAATCTTCTTTTACATCACATTTCCACTCCAAAAAAATTCCTCATCATAGAGTTGATGGATTTAATGATGGCAGAGGGATAGATATTAACAAAACTTCCCTTTATTCTTTATGGATCTAATGAATAGAGTCTTCAGAGATTACCTAAATTTGTTCGTGTTAGTCTTTATAAATTATAATATTATCTATTAAAAGAGAATATAAGAGCATGAAGACCTCCTGATAATTATACTAAATACCCTAAGGAAGGAGATTCATTATGAGAAATTTATAGAGTGTAAATTTTTGATTCAAAATCTTTCATTTTTTGGTTGTATAATCTCAATAGAGGTATAACAGTGGACCATCCATAAAAGATGCTATTAACTATTGTCCTAGACCAACCACAACGATCATGATATATAATTTTCTTGGATTAGATATAAATTATAGTTGGTTTGAGGATACATTATCAGGACTACCAAATCCTCTCCCCATGTTAATTTAGAAGGGTTCCATTTTCCTCTAGAAAAATGGTGGTGAGGAATATTTCAAGTAACTAAAGAGAAGGTTGGTCAGTTCACCTGTGTTTACATTACCCTATAGTAGAGAAGGGTTTTGAATCTGTAGTGATTAATCTAAGAAGGTATTGGGATGTGTTCTTATGTAAAATAACTTGTTTATCGCTTATGAATTGCGATAGTTGAATATTCATTAAAAAATTTACCTAAATCATGATTTGGAGTTAGCTGCAATAATTTATTCATTAATGATATGAAGGAAGTATATTTATGAATAAAAGTGTGATATATATATGGATCATAAATTTATGAAATATATATTCAGACATAAGGAGTTAAAATGTTTCCATAGAACATGGTTAGATCTGATAATGCCTTGGGAATGATCAATACATTACCACCCTGGGATTGTGAACAGGGTGGATGATTCTTTGAGTTTAAAAGATCCTTCAATATTATCCATGATGAGGATTGAAAAGATACCATATTTTTATAATTTGAAATGATAGTTTTGGAAATCTTTAAGGAATGTGAAAAATCATATCATTCTCAATTGAATGTTCCACCCTCTATCAATGTGATGATTAAAGAGGTGAAAAAGGAAGGTGTAGAACTGAATAATAAGGGTAAAATTGTTTCTATGTATAACCTTAGTCATGATTGAACAACATGGTTTAGGAATTTTATATGTGATCAATGTATACTAGATTAGATGAATAAGCTGTTAAAGGAATCTCGTATTTATTTATTCTCTATTCATCCTAGAAGAATAACTATGTATTGAGATTTGAAAGAATAATTCTGGTGGGATTGCAAGAAAAGGGATATCAAAGAGTTTGTATCTCAATTCATGGTATCCCATCATGTTCTGTTTGAAATAAAAAATTCTAAGGGAATTTTTCATCCATTACCCATACGAGAATGGAAATGGGAGAAAATCACAATAGATTTTTCCATTGGACTCCCCAAAACCTATAAATGGTTTACTACTATATGGGTAGAATTGAATATCCTTACTAAGACATAACAATCTATTTACATCATATAATACTTCTCTCTGTATCATCTTCCCATGATATAAATTAATTAAGTGGTAAGGTTTCATAGAGTACAACATTCTATTATATCTAGTCAGGATCCTTGGTTTATCGCAAAGTTCATGAGAAGACATAATTAATCCCTTGTTATAGAATTTTGTTTCTGCAGTCCTTATCTTCCACATAGGGATGATCATTTTCAATGAATAATTCAAACCCTAGAGGATATGTTCATAGATTTTTCTCTTTATTTCAATGGTTGATGAGATCAACACCTTCCTCTAGTTGAGTTTTCTTAAAAAATTGAATTCACCTAATAATTCAGATAGGAACTTATGAATCCCACTATGGAGAGAAAAGTAGAGATCCAATTTACAAGGTTGAAGTTGGAGAAATAAATCTATTGGTACTTGATATCAATGAATAAATGGACGAGAATGTTGGAATTATTTAGAGGTATATCAATGAAGCTCTAAGTTGGATGAAAATTTATACTAATAATAACCAATATAATATAGAATTTGAAGTTAGTGAGAAGTTTTTTATAGGAATCTCTCCCAGGAAGAAGGTTATTAGATTCAAGAAGAAAGGGAAAATGGTCCCTTGGTATATCAGTCCCTTTGAAATTCTTGATTGTATTGGGATAGTAGCCTATCATGTGGAACTTACTCAAAATATCTATCAAGTCCATGATGTGTTCCATGTATCTATATTAAGGAATTATATACACGACCCTTAACATGTACTGAACTTAGAGGTCATACTGTTAGAGTAAGATCTTTATTAAGAGGATCAATGATATAAAATTATGGATTTTACTAAGATAGTTATACAAATTAAAACCACTATAGCAACCATAGTTTTAGGTATATATACTTTTTATAAATTTTTATGTGTTTAATGTGTTTGGGATGATTTGGGAAGAGGTTTGAGAGTTTTGAATGATTTTGAATATGTTTTGAGTCTTTTTCAAGGGAGAATGGTTTAAGTACGGTTTGGGAAAACCAAGATGGTTCTTCAAGAAACAATGCAAGGGGAGACAATGGGCCTCACATGGCCTACGCATGGTTTTCCAAACCGTGCGAGGAAACTATGTGGACCCCCTCTCTTGAGGCAGTGGCTTGCACACGGTTAGCACATAGTTTTCCAAACCATGCAGGCTAACTGTGCGGTCCTTTAAAAGTATGGTTTTTAAATTTGAGCTCCCTCAGGTATGACCTATTTCACTCAAAAACCCTCTCCCACTCAAGCCTCACATGGTATTTTCAATTCTCAAATGTTGGAGATTCCCTCCCATATGTTTTAGAATCAAACCGAAGGGGATTCTTGGTGGATTTAAGGTGGTTCCTCTCGCGCAAGTCTCTTCTCATTGTTCTTTGTGGATTCCTCTAGATCTACATCACCCTCTCAATCTGTTTTCTTGATATACACCCGTTTTGTGTATATATAGGATTGTGGGTGTTTATTTCATTGCTTGTGGATGTTAGTGAATTAGATATAGATCAGTTTTGGTGATTTGTTTTCTCGGATTGGGGTGCGGTTGTTTGTGGGTTGAATTCCTTGGAACCCTAATGGTAAGTGGCTTCTCTCTTGAATCCACTTTTTTAGAATTTGAAGATTGGTTTAAATTTTTTTTTTTCATAAAATTAATTTTGTTTTTGATGTGTGAAATTGGATGGAAATCCCTTGGTGATGTTTTGGGAATTTTTGGGAAAAGGGGGATTTGTGGTGAAATGCTCTTATTGGGAATTTTAAAAAGGGTTGCTGGGATTGATTTGTGAAAATAGTGATAAAAATGGTTTTCAATAAGTACTTTGTTTTATTAAAATAACGTTTATCAGGGAAAACTATTAAATGGTGATTTCAATAAATGGGTGATTTATTGATGTGAATTGGCATGTCTTGGGAATGATGATGTGCTTTTGTGCGGCCTTGGTGCTTTGTGCTTTTCGGTTGATTAAGTGTTATGTATTGTGTGGATTGTGTGGAATTGGGATGGAAGTACCACTATAATAAGGGGATAGATAGTGGACGAAAGGGCCACCATCAAAGGATAAGTGGGCGGTATGTACCACTAGTTCAGAATGGGTGATCATGTTGGACATAAGATCCACCGTTTTGGTTTCCTTGTTGTGTGTTGTTTTCAAGATGGATTTTTTGTGCTAATGTGGAATAGTGAATTGTCTTGTGGAAGGGTTTTTTGGATTTCTTATGTGTTGTGGGCATTTAGGAGGAAATGGATTGATAAAGATTGTTTGGCATGTTGTAAGTTGTTGTACTATTGAATGTTTTATATAAACTATTTTATATAAATGTGCTAACGGTTTTATACAAGTGGAATGTGTAGGGAAGTCATTCAGGGAAATCCTACTGAGTGTTATTACTCACCCCTGCTTTGGTACATTGGTTCTTTTGCATAGGTTATTTTCTTGGAATAGGTAGGAGTAAAGAATCTCATTTTTATAGTGGTTCAGCATGATCATTTAGTGATGTTGTGGTTGTTGGAGCATTGATCTTGGTGTGAAGCTATTGATGGTGTCCTAGTTTTATTAGAGTCTTGTTATAGTCGTCTGCTTGGTACTCTGATATGGTTTTGTTTATTTGTTTGTATTGGTTCTTGGAAATTATTGTGTAATTGTTGATTGTATTATTTTAATGTATGGGTTTGGTTGTTTTTTGGTCATGCATCCTATATATTGTTGTTAGTGTACTATTTGGTTGATTGGTTCCATATCAAGAGAAAACCATTCCCCAACTTATTCTCAAAGCCCTCAGAATTTATTTCCGGCCTTTGGATCCTTGGGAAGGTCTCTTAAGGCCAAGTAGCATTCATCTTCTCTCTCAAGCCAATGAGACGAGGTGTAATGTTACAAGTGGTATCTATTTTCTCGGTCCATAGATTTCAAGTGAAAGTAGTTGTTCGATACTTGGTGTTGATTGTTGGTTTTTTGTGTTGACATTCGTTCATGGCCTATTCCTTGAGTCAGGATGGTATCAAGACATAGGATTGTCATAAAATGGAATGTATAGAATAAAAGGATTTAGATAACCCTTTTATTATGAACCTCAACTAACCAGGGAGTTGGGAAAATAAGTGTTTGGAGACACTTATAGGCATTGGACATCTCATTGTCATGGGTATAGCCAATGAGATGTGCATGACATGAATGGTTGAAATGAAATCCCACTAGGATGTATATTTCATTAGGGTATAATGATATATGGTGTGGTATGAATGTGTTGATTTTGAAAATATGTATTGGGATTCAAAATGGAAGGATTTGAATGATGGAAACTTGTGGTATTTTCAAAATGGGTTTATTTTCAAAATAAGGTGGATTTTTCAAAATAGTGAAATATGTGAAATGTGAACTGGTGGAGAGCCTGTTTATGATAGTTGTTATGTGATTGAATTTGAAAATTTGATACTATTTCTTGGGAGTGAGATTTATGGTTGTTTTTGTGTTGATAAAAATGGAACTAGGTTGGCATCATAGATACCAACGAGAGGAATCTACTGAAAATGTGGTTTCACCTGATCCCTAAGTGAACGAACAGTTAGTGAAGAGTATAGTGCACGTTTTCCAAGATGTGGAACGTGGGAATAAAGTGGATGAACCAAAATATGTTGATCATGTGGTTCAGTTTCAAAGGCAGAATCCACCTATGTTGAGGGGCGATTCGGAGCCAGAAAGGGTTGAAGCATGGATGGACATAATGAATAGAATATATGAATTTTTGGGAACACCAACAGAGCTGAATGTGAACATAGCCACATATATGTTGAAATATCTTTCCCCTATGTGGTGGGAGCTGGTGGTCCTAGCTGGGACATACAAAAGTGTGACATGGGAGGGTATTTAATAATTGTTTAATAAACAATTCTATCCTCATATGATCAGAATTCAACATACAATGGATTTCTTTAGTTGCAATCAAGGGAAATTAGAAGTGACTGAATATGTGTCTATTTTTATTAACATAGTGTGGTTTTCACCTGAGGTGGAGGGTTGTAAATCATTGAAGGAACAGATTTTCAAAGCTGGGTTGACCAAGAAATTCATTCTAAAATAGAGGTGCTGTGTGTAGATGATTACACAAAAATTGTAAATCAAGATATGGTGGATAAGAAGGAACTTATGGGGGCTACAGGTGGGGGAAGTATTCTGGTACCCATGGTAAATAGTGGGAACACAAATGCTGGGTTCAAGATAAATAGGGACACATAATTTTTAGGGTGGGAGTATGACTTAAAATATGATAACAAGGTCAGTGAATCTTCCTCCAAAGCCTCAGATAATGACAGGATGTTTTAATTTTGTATTTATGGGGAAAACCAAGCGGGATTGTATGAAAAAAACTTAGGAATTTCATAATTGTAAGATGACGGGAAATCTCCAGCATTATTTTTGGAATGCTCTGAGGTTGGGTGTCAGTGACACTCCTCAAGGGTCGCAAGGGTATTATGCCTTGACGAGATTGGGGCAGGTGCATACCCCTCAGCTGTAGAGTAAATTGGATCATGGAAATTCTTGGAATACCACAATGCCTCAAAAGGGTAATAAGGAGTAGAGTGTGGCCAGTAAGCAGTTGTTTGGAGCTGATTAGGCGGTGGAGAATGATCAGTTGGGACTTTCCATGGTGCAAGGTATGGTTCTTTTTAATTAAACGTTGATGAAAGAGTTGTTTGATACATGTGATCCACATTCTTATATGGATTCTTACATCATTTATTTATTGGGTTTACATGTGGATATGATGCCTTCTATGTTGAAACTAAAAAATCATCTGGGTCAAAGAGAGTGTTGAGCCTTGCTATGTTGAGGCTATTGTTTAGTGGTGGATGGCATAAAATTGATGTGGGATTTCTCTATGCTTGAGATGGATGATTATGATATAATCCAGGGAATGGATTTGTTGGAAATGTTTAAGGCCCACATCGATTTGTATGCACAAATGATTAGTTTTGTGAAGAAGGATGGTGTTAGACATCTCTTCAGAGGGGAAAAGAGTGAAATGCTGGGTGCAACAAATTTTTTCAAACAAAATTTTAGAATGATATCATATCAGTTAGAGGCCTTATTGTTGGAATAAGTGTAAGGTGTTGAGAAGAGTGTTCTTTCGATAGATGTGGATTAGTTTATAGATGTATTTCATGAAATATTATTTGGGTTCCCACCCATGAGAGAAGTGGATTTTACGATCGATCTCCTTCCAGGGACCAGTCTTATCTCACTTCCATCATACCAAATGGAAACAGAAGAACTGAGTGAATTAAATGTGTAGTTTTAAGATTTAGAAAAGAAAGGGTACATCTGGCCTAGCATGTCTCTGTGGGAAGCGACATTTTTGTTTGTTTAAAAGGCAGATAGAGCCATGTATCTCTGTATTGATTATAGTAGACTAAATTTGGTTACAATGAAGAACCTATATCCACTTCCACCCATTGAAGATTTGTTTGACTAGTTGTGGGGAGTTCAGTGGTTCTCTAAGATTTACTTGAGGTCAGTTTATCACCAATTGCGGGTGAGTAAGAAGGATATTCCAAAACAAAAATTTCAGAAATAGATATGGCCATTATGAGTATGTGGTTATTCCCTTTGGTCTAACGAATTCACCAGTAGTGTTCATGGAATTTCTGAATTAGATATTTCAGAGATATTTGGATTCTTTTGTTGTGGTATTTTTGGATGATATACTAGTGTATTCGAGGATAAGGGTAGAGCATTGGAAGCAATAGGCGATAATGTTGGGGATCTTGAGGGATAATTGGTTGTATGCGAAATCATCAAAGTGTGACTTTTGGATACAGGAGGTTTGTTTCCTTGGACATGTTATTTCTAAGAGGGGTGTTTCAGTTGATTCGAAAAAGACAGAGGCTATTATCTCTTGTCAACCACCAAAGAACATTTTCAACATATGGAGCTCCCTTGGTCTAACTAGGTATTATTTATGTTTTGTTCGTGATTTATAATGATTGGATTAACTGATGATAGCTTTTACAAGGAAGAATATCCCATTTCAATGGGATGAGAAGTGATAGAAATTCATTGAAGAGTTAAAGGATCTCTTTACATCATCACCACTCTTGGTTTCTAAAAAACTAGGGAAGGAATCCATGGTGTATTGTGATGCATCGAGATTAGGTTTGGGGTGTGTTCTCATGCAGGTGGATCATGTGGTTTCATATGGATCATGAAAGTTGAGGTTTCTTGAGAAGAACTACCCAACACATTATTTAGAGTTGGGCAGAAGTTGTTTATGCTTTAAAATGTCGGTCATAGTATCTATTTGGTGAGAAATTTATAGTGTTTAACGAGCATAAGAGACTAGAGAATATTTTTTCACAAAGGGATTTGAACATGTGGAAAACTATATGGATGAAATATATCCAAATGTTTTATTTCAACTTAATGTATACAATAGGTAAGGGAAATTTGGTGGCAGATTCATTAAGTAAGAAATTATATTCTCAATTGGTGAAACATGCATTAAATCTATGGCGGTATATATCATTCATAGCGGACAAGTGGTTGGAATTTTAGGACTGAGGTGAGAGAGTGGTGTTATTTCCAGTTTCATTGGTTCCTGACTTGGATGGTTTGGTTAAATAGGCACAGACATATAATTCTGAGTGTATGGAGATGAGGTCGAAACTCAATGGCGAGGAAACCATTATGAACCAGGAATTTAATGTGAATTCAGTCTTGTGTTTTCAGAATCATATGGTGGAAATAGTGGATTTTAAGGAGGAACTTCTCATGTATTATCATCATTGAAGGTGGGAAATCCATACTGGAATTCAGATGATGTACAAAGTATTGAAAGTGCAGTTTTGGTGGGATGGTATGAAAAGGAATGTGGCCAGGTTTGTCTTGAGATACTTGAATTGTCAGAAAGTCAAGGTAGTGCATAAAAAATAGTAGGCATGTTGTAGTATTTACCTATCCTAGTGTGTAAATGGTAGAAAATAGCAATGGATTTTGTGATGGATCTCCAAAGAATGGTCAGGAAACACGATGGCATATGGGTGATTATGGATCTGCTCACAATGTTGTCCCATTTCATCCTGATTTGTGAATCTTATATGGTGGAGGATCTATCCAAAATCAATAACCAGAAGGTGGTAAAGAGACATGGTGTTCCATTTTAGATTGTATCAGATATAGATCCAAGGGTTACCTCTAACTTCTCAAAATCCTTGCAGCAAGCCCTCAGAACATAGTTGACAATGAGCATGGAGTATCATCCTCAGATGGATGGTCAATCTATGTGGATAATAAAAACCTTGGAGGATATGTTAAGGGATTGTGTGATGAATTTTTCTGGTTCCTGGGAGGATCACTTACCATTTTTGGAGTTCTCCTATAATAATAGTTATCAATATTTGATACATAAGGTTCTGTTTGAGGCTTTTTATGGGTATACCTATCATTATCCACTATGTTGTGTGGATTCAGGTGAGATTTCGATGATCATACCGAGCCTTGTCCAAGAGACTATGGAAAATCTCATGTTGATTAGGAAGAGGATGAATTTGGCTAAATGTTTTTTGGAAATTATATTCTGAAAATCATCAATGAACATTGTCATTGAAGGTGGGTGATCCTATGTTTTTGATAATATCTCCTAGGTTGGGACATCATAGGCTTGGGAAGGAGGGTATGTCATCTCTATGGAATATTGGTCATTTTGAGATTCATGAGAGTATAGGAGATGTGGATTTTCATTTTTCATTTCCACCACAGTTTAGTGTGGTGCACAATGTGTTTCATGTGTCATAGTTGAAAATGAATCATCTGAATCATGACCATGTAATTCGTTGGGACCATCTTGAGCTTGAACTGGAAGATTCTTTGGTGCACGTTCCAATGAAGATTGGGGATAAGAAAGATAATGTATTGAGTGGTAAAATCATCAGTTTATTTTATATTTTTTTGGTAGCATGGTCAGATTCAAGATGCGACTTGGGAATAGGGGAAAGAGATTTCCGAGCAATTTCGGCAAAGTAATGTTTTTCTATCACCTTATGACGGAATATCCAATTGTGGGGATAATTAATCACCCCTATTTTGAGGTATGTAACCTTTGTTTATGAATTTTTATATCTTTTTAATGTTCTCAGGTTGAGTTGGGAAGAGGTTGCGATAGTTTGGAATGGTTTTGAATATGTTTGGAAGCTTTTCGAAGGGCACAAAATTTGAGTAGAGTTAGGGGAAACTGTGCGTGTTCTCATAGAAACCGTGTTGGGGGAGAAAATGGGCTTTACATGGCCTACACATGGTTTTCCAAATAGTTTTAGGAAACCATGAAGACCCCTCTCTCGAGGTAGTGGCTTGTGCATGGTTAACACACAATTTTCCAAACCGTGTGGGATAACCTTGTCGTCACTTAAAAGTAGGATTTTTAAATATGGGTTCACTTGTTCATGACCTATTTCACTGCAAAATCTCTCCCACTTGATACTTACTCAGGATTTTTAGTTCTAAAAGGTTGTAGGTTCTCATCCACATGTTTTGGAAGCAAATCGAAGGGGCTTCTTAGTGGATTAAAGGCGGTTCTTCTCTGGTAAGTCTCCTCTCGTGGTTCTTTACGATTTCCTCTAGATCTACATCTCCATATCTCTGGGTTTTCTAGATCTACACCCATTGTGTATTGATCTAGGGTTGTGGTTTCCTTGGGTGTTCATTTCATGGCTTTGGGATTTTAGGGCGGGGGATCTAGATCAGTTTCTGTGGTGCGTTCTCCCAGATTGGGGTGTAGTTTCTTATGGGTGTAATTCACCAGAACCCTAAAGGTAGGTGGATTCTCTCACAAATCCACATTATTAGAACTTGAACCTTGGTTACAATTAATTTTTTTGTGTAAAATTAATTGTGTTTTTGATGTGCGAAATTGTTTGGAAAACCCTTGATGATGTTTTGGGGATTTTTGAGAAAAAGAGATATTTTTTTTGTAAAATTCTCTTGTTGTATATTTTAAAATTGATATTTTAAAATGGGTTACTGGGATTGATTTGTGAAATATTTGATGAAAATGGTCTTCAATAATGATTTTGTTTTATTTAAATATCAATTGTTCTAGAAAATGATTAAATGTTGATTTCAATTAGTAGGTGATTTATCGACATGAATTGGAAAGTGATGAGAATAATGACATGATTTTGTGAGGCCTTGGTGCTTTGTGATTATTAGTTGATTAAGTGTTATTTATTGTGTGCATTGTGTGGAAGTTGGTGGGATTTACCACTATAATAAAGTGATAGATAGTGGACAGAAGGGCCACCATCAAAGGATAAGTGGGCGTGAATTACCACTAGTTTGGAATGGGTGAATGAGTTGGATAGAAGCTCCACCTTTTTGGTTTCCTTGTTTTTTGTTGTTTTCAAGATGGAATTTTTAGTGATAATTTGGAATGTTTAATTGTCTTGTGGAATGGTTTTTTGGATTTCCTATGTGTTGTGGGAATTTGGGTGGAAATGGATTGATAAGGAGTGGTCGTTTTGTCGTAAGATGTTGCACTATTGAATGTTTTATATAAACGTACTAATGATTTTATCCTAATAGTGTGTGTAGGGTAGTAATTTGGGTTAATCCTACTGAGTATTATTACCCACCCCTACTTTATCACTTTGGTTCTTTTACTGATACTGTGTTCCGAGATACTGGTAAGAGTAAAGCATCTCATTTTGCTTGCAATTTGACATGATGATTTTGTGATGTTGTGGTGCTTGGATCATAGAGCATGATGTGGAGCTATGGATGGTTTCATTGTTCTTTTGAAGTCTTTTTTTAGTCTTCCTCTTGGTACTTTGATATAGTTTAGTGTGATTGGTGGTATGGGTTCTTGGGAATTATTGTGGAATTGTTGGTTTTCTTATGGTAATGTATGGGTTTGGTTATTTTGTTTTCATGCATCATATAGTATGTTGTTAGTGTAAAGTTTAGTTGGTTGATTTTATATCAAGGGAAAATCGTTCCCCAATTTATTATCAAAGAGCTCAGTATTTATTTCCATCATTTGGTGCATTGGGAACATCGCTTAAGGGAAAGTATCATTCCTCCTCCATATCAAGACAATGAGATGGGGCAGGATGTTACAACCAATCACCTAGTTAATTTTTTGTGAAAAAATTACTAGTTAGAGAAATATAAGTGGTAACATGAGGATATGATGAGGAATAATTATCCGTATTTTTATACTAGAATGATGATTTTCATGAGAGAAATTTATTTTAAGGGGTGTGGTATATAACACCTTGAGTTTTTACAAACTATTTTTTGAGAAAATTAATTTCCTTTGATGTATTTCATTGAACACCACAACAAGTTATTATTTCTTAAAAATATTCAACAAGATAATCTTGTGTTACACGAGACATCGACTTGGCTTGTGTTACACAGAACACTGAGTTTCTATGAAACACCATTTTATTATTATAATTATTTATACAAGATAGATATAACATAGACATAAAACATGATAATTTTAACAATAATAAAAAAATTAAATATTTTTTATATTTTTTTCATAAAAATAAATCATACCGATAATTAAACATATTTTTTATGATAATGTCATTTTATGTTTTAAAATTCTATTTTCTAAAATAAAC
Organism: Viscum album; assembly: GCA_963277665.1. Taxonomy (NCBI): domain Eukaryota; kingdom Viridiplantae; phylum Streptophyta; class Magnoliopsida; order Santalales; family Viscaceae; genus Viscum; species Viscum album. The sequence goes on from OY728127.1 coordinate 450,323,406, forward strand.
TTCTTTTTCTTTCCCTATATAAACAAAAATAAAAATAATTCTATAAATTTTAAGAAATTTTAATTTCTAAAATAACCTTAATTTTTTAGTCAAAAATGTAAAAATTATCTTCGTTTGATTTTTTGGTATTTTTGGGGAAAATATTTTTTTGGATGGGTGATGAGAAAGACTGAATTTTAATTGAAAACAGTTTTTTTGATGTGATTTATTTGTATTTTTAAATTAAATAATACTTTTTAAGTGTAATAAGATAAAATGTACACCAATAAATAAAATTTTGGTCAAACAAACCAAATTCACATTGAAATTGAATATAAAAACATTCTATATGTTTAAAAAATTTCATTTTAAAACCCGCTCTCTCATCCTTTTGTTGAGTATAATTTTAATTTCCTTTAATTCAATTTTTTGTTTATAATATGGAGAAATGGAATTAATATTTTAAATTATAATAATTTTTTGTTTCTAATATGGTCAAATTGGGTTTATACCAAAAATATTAGTGAAGGAAATTAAAATTAATTACAATGACTTAGTTAAAAATGAGCATTGTTAATCAGTAAACTTAGAAAACAAGGTCTAAAGATGAAACTAAACCTGTTTTAAAATTAAATTTTTAGCCATATTTCTGAAATTATTTCTCAATGTATCTACAAAGGCCCATTTGGAACCCTTGTGGGAAAAGTAAAATGTTGGGTTGAGAAAAATATTTTAATGAATACCCAATGAGCCCTTTTTCTCCACTTATAAAAGGCTTCCTCTCCTCCCCCACTCTTTACACCGCTAAATCCATTTTTGATCAAACAAACCCTACCCTTATCTCCTACCTACTTTTTTATATTCATCTTATAATCCTACCTTTGGTCAGAAATCCATCCAAGGAATCCCTTTGATGCAAACCAAAATGGGTTAGACAACGAATATGTAATATCTTCCCACATGCTCTTTTGTTTTATTTTCATTCTCCAACACCTAAAATATTATTATTAAATTATTAAATAATAAAATAAATATCATTAATATACATTTTTTTATTAAGGGTTCTATATTCACTCATACACACTTCCATCAAATGGTTCACACAGTCATTGTCTGCGTGTATGGTGTATTACCTCATTGCGAACCGATGTATTTCTTTCTTTAATTTCTACGTTTCATGATTTGTAATAATGATTTAATTTATATTTTTATATTAAAAATATAATATTAATTTTTTATTTATTCTTCTTTAAATAATATATAATATATACCTTCATACATTCCATTTTTTTGTAAGTACGATAACTTCATTTGTGGACGTGAGGGCTACTATGTCATCAAAGCGATGAGATTCGTTCACCCATTACATAGAATGCATTGAAGATGATATTAGTAAAATTATATGATATATATGACATGAAAATTATATTATAATGATTATATATATATTTATACATATACATCATTTACAATCTTTCTTTCAAAAAGCAATAAAATAGAAACAACTTTCATAGCGTATGGCCTACCATCTCCATGAATAGTGTATTGCATTTCTTATTTATATATTTTATAGACAGTTCAAAATCATTATGTAATAAATATATATTATATTTAAATCATTTTTACCATTATTTATATAATTAAATAATTATATAAGTATGAGAATCAATAATAACAAGTCAAAACATGTTCGAAAAACAAATAAGATGTTACATAAAACATAACATTAATATGAAATTATTAATACATGAGTAATATACAGTCATAATAAAATAATATGTGGTATGATATATATTAATATTTTTCTTTCTCATATGTATAATAGACTTATATTTATTATATAGTCTGTTACAATGAGTACAATTAGAGTGAATACATATGGTAAGGGATTTTTCTCGCCTCACTTTTATTTCTATGAGATTTATTCGTTATTCACTACTTGTTTATTTGGTGCGGTGTATATGATACCCATTAATATATTTTTTTTGATTATTATCCTTTAATTTATTTTTATTTACATACCCATTTTCTGATCTATCATTCATGGTGTTTATGATTTGTACGCTACTAAATCATTAATGTAATTTTGTCTCAATTTTCCTTTTTTGAGACACATGTTTTGTTACACACCTATATTAATTTATGAGGTATATATAATACCATATGAAATGATATATCATGAATCTAATTAATTTCATAATATTTTAATCTTTAGGTAATCTCCTTTTCTTACATGGTGTGTATGATTCAAAGTTACTAAGTGATAAGAGTTTATTGCAACAATCTGAGCGTTTATTAGGATTGTTTATGATTATGATTTGCAGGATGAAATATTATTATACATAATTCATGAAAAATCACGGTTTTAATACACCCTTGTTATTTATTATATCTTCATTTATTAGTAGCATTTATCCACTCTTTGGTACTTAATACAATTAACAAATTGTTTTAAAAAAATATGAACCCATTTTTATCTTTGGCAAGAATTCAACCTTATTTAAAAAAATCATTGTTTCAAAAATGTTTTCAAAAATTAATTTAAAAGGAAAAATTCAGATAATTTTCAAGGAAAAACGATTTTAAAAATGTTTTATGGTATTTAATTCATTATATAAAAGTTTTAACATCCATTTTAAATGAAAAATGTATCTAAAATGTTTTAAGTTTCCAAAATATTTTTTCAATGTTGAAAGGATATTTTAATGAAGAAATATTTTTTGAAAATATATTTCCAAATTTTTTACCATCTAAGATGATAGTATTTTCTGTTACACATGCCTTATTGAGGATATTATGCAAGGTTTCCTTTCATATTATTTCTATGAATGGTTTATATCTAGATGGCATGCTACTTATGAATCACATTTCTCTTTCACGACTTATATGTTTATAAAAATAATTTCTATTTCCTGGGTATTATATTTATGAAACCCTTTTGTCTTTTATGAGTTATAGGTTTAACAAACCCATTTTTCTTTTATGATTATATTCTTAGGATGCCAGCTACTTTTTAGGGGTTATGCTTTGATGAAATGATTAGGAAAACTATCCCTTTTCCATAGGTTATGACATGATTTCTTGTTTATGATACCCCTTTAATTTATTATGCTATGTTATTATTATTTTTAATCGTATGGAGAACATATTTAGTTTTTATTATGATATGGTTAGGAAATATATCTTCCTCCAAATAATTTGATAATTATTTATATCTCATCATATAGACGTGGACAGAATAGGGAGTGAACTCGGTTCAATAAAGGATTTTTTCTACTAAATTGGTATTGGGAGTAAACCTTGACTACGAAGGTGGTCATGGGACTGATCCATAACTAGAAATATGGCTTGGGTAGTGAACCTATAATAATATTATATCCATGGAAGCGATTCCTTGACTACTATGGAAATAATTTTAAATACTTATGTGTCATCTAAAATTACATGACTTATTCTTATGTTATGATTTCATTTCTTATGATCTTCATTCCATTATGATTCATGTATTATGAACATTCAATACTTATTCCATGATTCATGTTTATGATATTTTATATGTATGGTCTGATATTATAATGTTATGATCATGTTCTCAAACCATTATTATTATCTTTATGCTGATATATCTCCCTTTTTACCTATATTGGATATCTAATCTCACCCATTTTTTTGGTTCCTTTCCCTAGGTTATAAACATATGTATTATGTAAGATGTTTCTAATATGGGTTCTAGTCATGAAGTATATAGTGGGAGATAATATAACTCACTTATATTCTAGTATTTATGTTTCCATGTTTCCAAAGGAACTAAACTAATACCGTATTTGTGAATCCATTTGTGTAATGTATTAAGTATTCCAAAATAATGATGTAAGGTTATTTTATTATAAGATAGGACCACTATACATTCCTTCAAAGGGATAGAAATCACTACCTAGACTTTTAAATTACATTGTTTTATTTATGGGGACTGAAGGTACAATCACATCCTACAAGCAATTTCATTCATTAGGGAAAGTCATTAATTAGGATAGAAATCATCACCCCACCCCACAAATGACTTGATTTCATATATGGGAACTGACATACCATATTTTCCTGTAAATAATTTATCTCAAAGTGGATGATCATTTTGGGGGATATAAATCATCATCTATCCCAAAAAACAACTTTGTTTCATTTGTGGGTTTCAACCTTACCATATTGTCCCATGATTGATTTCATTTTCATGGTGCTTCATGAAGTGCTGGAACACCATGCATAGTGGAATTACATGTAGAAATTTTACTATGTGGACCCAAACATTCTTTCACAACTTCTTCCCCTTTGAACACTTTTATTCAAATTAATAATATTAGTTTATTTATACCCATTTTCATGTTCATGTAATTCACCTATTCTTGAATGTATAATTTGAAAGACCAAATAAATTCCACCCATTGAAATGGGTTCTGATAGGGACAAAGAGGAGGTTATTCCATTGTACAAATTGGTCCTTTTTGATATCGTTTTCAGTACACATGTGGACCAACCAGGGGGTACCATGACTATAAAGTGGTAGGTCTACTAATTTTTTCATTACAGTTTCTTTACAAGCTTGAGACCTATGTAAAATCTTGATATCCAACTTCTTCTACTTAGAGGTTTTCCTTTGTATACACCCTTTCTTGGAAAAAAATTCTCAACTTTTAATGATAATATTTTAACCTTCTTTGTATCACATAGATGCTTCACAGATTGATTATCATGCATACTAAACACCTCATATGAAAATGATTCCCTAGAAAATAGTTTGTGAGCTAGTGCTTCATGATCCGATACTTTGGAAGATAATTGTTTATAGATCTATGTTCCTTAAAGCGATGGATCATGGGAAAAGTATCATAATTTTTTAAAATTTTGATATGTAGTGGTTTTAATGATTCTCACCTAATTGTGTTTGAATCATCATATGGATATAATGGCCTTTTCTTCCACCTCGATGACCTTGATTAGTAGACTAACTACCATGTATAATAATATTGAATATAATATTCATTATCACATCATCCCTCATGAGGGTATTCTGAAAAATCTTCTTTCACTGAAGCTTATAACCTACCCATTTTCCATACAACTACCACATTGAGACATTGAACATCAAGACAATTATATACTTCCCCTAGTTGATCAGAATCTCCCTTCTTCTTGGTTCGAGACATCTTGACATTGTACACAAGTAAACATCTCTACTAAAAGGAAAACCAATTCCTGGTCATGTTAAGAGAAATAAATTTTTATGATTTGTTTTATGTGGACTCATGTATAAAAACCTAGTCAAGACACATATTTGAAATCTGCTTTTTTAGATTACCCATCCATTTTTAGCTTCCCTTGAGGTGATCCTAATGGAGGTTTAAGCTCCATGTGTGACTTTTGGTCTTGAGGGAATTTCTCAGATAAACGGGCCTGGGAATTCTGGGTGCACCAGAATTGTAGGGAGTTTTCTCAATGATTAGAGGTCATTGGATTATATCAGAATGCATGGGTTTCTCAGTTTATAGTTTACTCACTAACCAAGATATTTATTAAATTTATTATTCACTTGTTTTTATAGCACTAATACATGTCATATATCTCATGGTGGAGTATGGGTCAGCTTTTGGGATTTCTATCAGGTCGGCGGAACCCTGTTCTTGGTAATATGTATGATGAATTTATTATTCTATCTAATATATAGGGAAACACTTAGTAAGTATCTCCATTAGAGTGGGAAATTCTATCCACAGTAGAGGTATTTCTAGGCCAACCCCTCCATACCCACTCATGTATTCCATTCAATGAATGGATAACATTTTCGGTGAATGTTATTTTTCCAAAGACACATGTTTGACATATTAGGACTCATCCAACTCAATATTTTCGAGTAATTCGGGGTTCATACTGGGCTACTCTTGAAGCAGGAAAACATACCACATCGTGATACCTAATATAACCAAACATATCTTAATAAATTGTACTAGTATCCTTTTTCACCATGTTCAAGAGTGGATGGGTCCTTCCCTCTAGAAATTCCTATAATGGTTCCATAGTCTGCACCGAGATGATGTCGACCAAACTGCTAGAGGCAAAACCCATAAACACAGTTTTTCCCACCATTTCTTGTATTTATTCATTATTATGCTATATTAAAGATGGTAGGTCTCCAAATATTATATGGAATCCATTCTAATTATTATAAGTCTGGGTGTAATAACACAATTGATGCTCTAAATATCATTATACCACTATGGTCCCGTGTTCTGCCTTTCACCTTAGAGTTCTCAAAATTACATTTGTATGATTTAAACCCCTATTCCTCAAAGTAATTATTGATATATTATGTGATCCTTCCCTATTTAATTTCATCCCTTACCAACCAGCTTCAGTAATGGTGGTTGATAATGGTGAAGGGACTTTCATGGAAGGATCTTACATCATACCTTTACAAGCTAGAATTCCGGATGAACTGGTTGATGAAGTATCCATCAGTGGGATCTAAACTCCATAAAGACACACAACATTTTGGGTGTACATAATAGTTTTTCCATCCATCCTTCCATGGATTAAAGAGTAATAAACTATTATACTTCAGTATCTATGACTGATGATGATTCATAATGATTTTTGACCAGAAAATTTCCTTCACTTATGTAGAAAATCCCTTTAATCTATCATAATATTATGCTAGAATCTGGAAAAAATACTATCCTAAAGGAATATTGGAGAAGGAAATCAAAAAGGATAATAAACATATGGAATATCCCCAATCAATGCATGAAAAACCGTCCTCAATGGTTTTATGGGGAGAATAACTTGTGTCTCGACACTCTAAGAAACTCATGGGAGCCTCATCCTTTATCTTCCACCATATTGAAGTTGGTGTAGATACAATGTTTTCAAGATGTACTTCCTGCATCCAGACAGATGTTGGTCTATGTGTAATGTCTTTGTGAACTCCACTAATTCATATCGGTCCTACCATCCTAGTTCCCATGACTGGAGAGGAGGCAGGGTTGGAATATTGTTCTATTTTGGAGTTGTTTTTACATGAACCTATCTGATGTAACTACTGAATTTCAAACATGTGGCATCATGTGAACATGGATAGGACCCCTACATTGCTATAAAAAACTAATATTATGGAAATTATACTTGTACCAAATTATTTACTATGATCATAGTTATCCCTATAATAAATGGATGACAAGGTGGAAAAATTTCATCAAATATTCCTTGGGTTAGGATTAGGTGGGTTTTATTACTGGCACCTACACATCCTTATCCAATAGATCCTCATTAATTGATAAAAATTAGCTTATTGTGAATGTGAAATTATTCAAGTCATCATGTGTAATCCTTAAAGGATACTACTTCTGGGATATATTACCTAGTGCTTGAAGTGGCATAATGTAACTACCTAGTGGTAGTAGAGACTACAATGTTGTGAGAATGTAAAGATCTTGTATCAAGGTTAAATGTGATGTTATCATCATCTAATTCATGTTATGAATCCATCAAGAAGAAGGGTCAAGATCTCAAGGCCCTTATTTAATAAACACACCTAATAGATGGCACAGTTTCTAGGAAATTAACCAATTTGGAGTGGATCCATGATGGATCGTGCTAGGCGGTAGTTGATTTTATGACTAAAGTGAGTCAAGATTCATGGTAGAAATTTTGGATATTTTTTTCTATTTATAGAGTAGTGTTTGGGAGATACTCCAGGAAGTGTACTATACTATATTATCATAAAATAAAATCATTTTCCCTTTAATATTTATCCTTTATCTTTTCCTTCAATGCTACTAAATCACATTGGGTAACATTTCTTAAAATAATATCCACTGAATATTCATTTGAATTGCTATGATGGATTAATAAATTGGAATTATCTTGTAATTATCTAATTCCATATCAATCCAAGGGACTCAATGATTATATTTTTCCCAATTTTTAGGGATACATGAAAACCCCTACAAACCTTTTGTCTTTTCTATTACAACCCTAATTTTTTTTCGTAAATCCACTATGGTGTAGGATTTTTGGACATTACATGAATTTTTCATAGGATTCTATTTTTGGATTTTCAACCTAACATGTTTTGTTTCTTTATTATTTTTGTTTTGATTTATTAATTTTGGGATGTAAATAATTGTTCTAGTGAGCCAATACTCAAATTTTACCTAGGGTTCCCTTCGTAGGTTTCCACATGGTGAATTTTGTGTCTCTTTTAATGTGTAGTTTATAGTCTTTAAAAACTAAATAATATGATTGGTAATTTAATATGAACATATTTTAACATGAATTTTGGGGAAGGAAACCCAATAGGGATCATTGGCTGAGAATTTCCCCATAGTATTCAGATATAAATGATGGATTTTTGGATCGGGACTTTATGATGTCAAAATATGAGACATGAAATGGGGAATGTATATGGGGAGTAACCATAATAATTGTTTTCAATGAGATGTTGTGATGGAGTATGGAGGTAGGATGGACCTCTAATGGGGATTAATTTTCCTTTGGTTGATAGGCCTTCTATGTGGGTGAATTATATAGAGCCAACTGAGGCATATTGTGAATATTCAAACAAGGTGGTCCATTAAACACTGACCCTCCATTTTCAAAGGATATATAATTCCAGAAAATTTGGATTTCTCAAAACCATGATGGGTGGACTGTCAGGGGAAAGATGTATAAAAATTTAGATGGGATCATTATTAGCACTGAACATCAATTAGGAACAACCCCTACATGAATTTGGATTGTGTAAAGGAGTTATGGAGAATGGTGCATTTTAATGTTATTAAACTAGGTCAAAGACCATGAAATTTAATTTCTTATGGAAAGGTTGTATTGAGGTATCATGTTTAAGGTCATTGAACTTTTACTAGGGGATATTTTTTTTCTATTTTAAGAGTAATAAGCCTAATAATATTCCATTATCCTTTGGTATAAATAGGAAATTTTGTAATAAGTAATTTGGGTGTTTTCTAATCCAAGGAGTGATGTGGTAGGAAATATTAATTGGAGCGTACAAAGATAAGAAAAGAATATCATAGGTATTAATTTTACTTTAATTGATGGGCCTTTTGTATATGAATTATACTAGTCCAACTAAGGAATATTGTGCACAATTAAACAAAGGTATCCCTAGGGCACTGACTCACCATTTTTAATGAATAGTAATGTTTCCGAAGATTCAAACATCCCTATACATGGAGTTTGGTTCAAGAAAAGAATGTACCTAAATATGAAAGGAGAATTTTATGTCAAATTTTATTGATAATTGGTAGAAATCCTTCCATTCCACAAGTCTAACCCATAGGCTGGAATAAAACTTTTTCCTTTCCACTTAGATCGAGATATAAGGTTCGGTCACCATTACGTATATCCTCAAACTAACAATCGAGCCATACATAGTTCAGGGAAGGTTTCGCCATGCATCGGTCGAACTATTACGTGGTAATGGGAAATTTTATTTTTATTATGATCTCACATGTGAGGTGGGACATGTATTGGACACTCTTATGGAGATCTAACTCATGTATTGGAGAGGGGAGAATTTTTTTTGTTTTTTCCAGACTGGGATAAAACATCTGGGTGTCACTATGTATACAATAAAAGACAGAAACAGTCCATAAAATATTCTTATATGGGTTTTTATGAAGTTATGATCAATGCATAGGGAATGAAATTTTTTAATTTTTTTGAGGTTGGATCTGGGATTGGATATTTAGGTGTCACTATGTATCTTGTGATGGAATTAATGAATCCACAAATAGTTATGCACATCATTCAGTTTAGTGTCATGTGGTTAGGATACCAACTTTGTAGTTTATATATATTCAGAATGGACTTAATGGGGTCCTGTAGTTTTAGGTTATAAGTATAAGACCATATATCATGGAAATAATGATTTTTTAGGAGGACCATTGGGCTGGGATGTCTTTTCATGTCTTGGATTTGAGAGGGGAAATAATGTGTAAACCATGGTAATTGGGATTATCAGATGAGGGGAAATTATATTGGGATAATATTATATTTGTTCTTAAAAATATAGAATATGCCTCTCATGAGGATAAATTTACCATTGGTTGGAATGCCTTTTTTCGGTAAGTTGTGCAGATCCAGCTCAGAAAAATTGTACGTACTAAGAAAAAGGTGTCTTCTTGACATTGACCCACCTCATTCTCAATTGGCCGGAGGATGATTATGAATATCCAAAATTTCCTAGGAAATAGATTAAGATGAATTAATAGAATGTGTATAGGTACATAAGAAACATTTATATCCTTATTAGTAATGGAGTTTGAAAATACATACATGGATCTGACACATAAATCTGGGTCATTTGTGTTTATTTGATAGATCCATTAATGATAATCCAAAATTTAGATATCCTGTATAGATATTTTTTTTTCTGTAAATAGGATATGTGGAAATTGTTTTCCTTTCCCATGGTTAAGACTAGGACATGAGGTCTAGGAAACACTACATATCTCACCAAATTTAGAATCAAGACATGCCTAGTTTTTGAGGTACCATATAGTTTAATGTCAGGTAGAAAGGATATTATCCATGTAGTTTATCATCATGAGGTAAGGATGTTGGTTCCCTAAAATAAAGAAGAAATATAATAGAAAGACTATAGATTAAAGTCCCGAGTGTCACTACGTATCCTATGATAGTAATAAACAAATCATTAGTAGTTTTCTAATAGGATTTTACCAGGCTGTATAACGTCAAGCGGTAAGGACATATGGGGTTCCTATTAAGGGCATTCTAATAGGACTAAATAAACCCTAATGTGGATTGATATTGCCTACTAATATATGGTATCCCCCATAGAAAATCCTAATCCAACCAGAGTTGTTCTTGGTGTGGGAAACAAGGGGCCAAAAGGGTTTTTTCTACCACACAAAGGCGTTAAATGTAGGATATGGGAATTTTGAATGTTTAGTGGTTGGGTGAAGGTGTAAAATCTAGGAGTTATTACATATCTCATTCTAGTGATAATCAAGCCACAACTAGCTCTTATTTTCTAATATGTTTAACATCGTGTGGAAATGATGATAGTGAATCAACCTGAAAGAAGGGGATTATTGGAGCTGGAATATACGATGTGATGATAGTAATCAAGTTTCATATAGTTCTAAGAAGAATACATATATAAGTATAATTCCTAAACCTAGAGGAGGGAATTTATATACTTCATTGTGTAAGGACCAGTGATTATATATCTAGGTGTCAATATGTTCCATGTGATTACATGAATCCCGACACATGTAGTTATGGAAGGGAAATCTCTTTGTTAGTTTGATCTCTAAGTAGACGGGGGAATTTTTCTCTTTTATTATCTAATTATTATGGATAGAACTATTATTTGAGATCCCATAATCACTAAATATCTTATGTGTGAATTAATCAAGCCACATGTACCTATAAATTCACTTCCCTACATAGATTTAACCCATGAACAACGAGATAGTGTTTTTCTTGAAATGGACCTGTAAATAGGACCTACATTGGAGTCACATACATCAATTTAGTTTCTCTACAGGGGTAGGGTAATTTCATGTATTTCATGGTTTGTAATATATAATTATGTCTAGGTGTAACTATTTATCCCATGGAATGATAATCAATACACACATAGTTCTTGAAGAAATCTCCCTGTTTGGATTTAACCCGTAAAAAGTTAGGGGAATATTTTTTTACTTTTGGGGAGGCTGGATGTGCATGTAACATCTAGCATCACTACATATATAATGTGTAAATGAATCAATAAATAAGTATTTCTTGAATATATAATAGTATGTTATCGATTCCTAAGGTTATGTCCTCTCAGGTGAGGATATTATTGTGTTGTACAATTTAATTTCATACAGGAAGGACATTGCTACCATGAATTTTATTTTCTAGAAAAATGGATGATGCACCAATAAATTAGATGTCATACGATCAATATTATTTTGTCTTTTAGTTATGGGGGTTTATTTTTTGCGAAATTGAGGAAAATAATCATGATGTTAAAATATTACATGAGTCCCAAGGCTAGTAAAAAAATCATCTTATGAATGGAGGGAAGTTTGCAGCGGGGCCTATCATAGGAGTTCTATGCATCACTACATATCCTATGATGATGGAATCAAGACACATGTATTTGTTAAGGTACCATGCAGCTTAACATCTTCTATTAAGGACATAAGTGGCATGCATTTTATTGTCTTGTGACATGGATGGTGTACCATGAAGTTTAATGCCTTGTGATCAGATGAAGATGTCATTCTTTTTAAAGTCATGTGGTAGAGACCAACTATTCTATTTAACTTCATGCCACTGTGAACATTTATTTTTCATTTTAATTCCATGTGAGAAGGATGATTGTGTCTTATTATTACATGAAATACTTATTTTGGAACATTAGGTTGGTGGGGGCTATGGTAAGCTTCTCATACATCAATATCAAAGTATAGACTCCATTGGAGTTGTCTCTGTGTATGAAATAGGGTCCCTCCCACTTTAGTTCCAACATTGGAGGTTTATTTCCTTATATCAATGGAGTACTATGTACCAACACCATCCCTCCCTTGAGGAAAGACTAGAGGTTGAAATTTTTATTAAAGGACTATGAAATCCAATTTTGGTGGACTTCCAAATGATTCATGGTGCATGTTCTCTTCTCATTTCATAATTCCAATTCATGCAATAATTTTTGGTATTGATAATCTATGGATATCCATTCATATATAGAAATTCAGATTGATGGAAATTAGAATCTGATGGGCAGGACCACCTCTGTCCCATATAATAATCAGTATGGGGCCACCTGTGTGGATGTGAGGGTTGTAGTTCTGTAGGCCCATAAGGTGTATAAAAGCTTTTCCGGCTATAATTTATTATCCTTATTTATAATTTTCTATAATAAATTTGATAATGTATTTTTAAGACCTAAATTTATCTTTTGGACTCTACATAGTAGTATTATAAACAGTTGGACTTTATGTCATACTCCTGATATACATTATTCAATTTAGAAGAAGAAAATTTGGTGTTTTTTCTATGAACATTTTATTAGTGACCCCAAATCTGGTGATGATGTTGTTTCTAAAAAATTAGAAAATTTTCATTTCCCCAACCTATTTTGTGGATATTGATTCAAACCACTTTGAGAAGAAGCCATTTCTTGTGAGAATGTATTTGATCTTATTGGAGTTAGTGGGAGGATATGGTCTCACAATGATAATTACTCATTTGAAAAATAGAGAGGTGTATTTGGTTGTGTGAAGAAACTCTCGGGGTTAGTGAATGAAGTTTTCATGAACCTAGAAGGAATGGATGCTTATAGGGAATTTATGGTCGTCTTATATTAGATTGGTAAAGTATTACACAAGCCTTCATATATGGTTGGAAATCTTGTGTCCTAACTGGTGGGTGTCAGATGCTTCAATGTGAAGTTTCTTCATGAAAGTGGTTGCATATTCTCCATAAATTCAACTGATACAGACCCATCAAGGATCTACTTATATAGTACCTTATGATGAATTATGTCATCATATATAAAAAATATAATTTTTTATCTTCAGATTCTCTCTCTCTTGGATTTTTTTTTGGTGGGAGATATCTTTTTTATATTAGTAAATAATGGGTTTCATCCATCCAGTTGTAGGATTGTACTGGTCATGGATGGGGCTATTCTCATTGAACCCATATGTGTTGGAAATAACAAAAGGTGAGACTGTTGGGAAAAAAATCCCTTAAGGTATCATTGAATCATTTTTGAGGAGATTGTGTCTGTTGACAAAGAGGGCCTCTATGTTGTGTTTGTTGACAAAGAAAACTATGACTTCCAAATTTGTTGACATAGGGGATTTCATGGTGGCATGTTGAGTTCAAGGGATGTTGATAACGACCCCTGATTGATTCAAGAACATCGAAAATGGAATGGTCTATCTAGAGGTGGTTCAAAAAGAGAAGATACAAGGTGGCACCCTTTTCCAGTGTTTTGCAAATTTTTGGTCTCAAAATCGACAAATGGAAAAATGTGTTTTTTGGAAAATGGACTTGGACACCAATGTATTGGGGCTTGTAAACTTGCGTTCCATATGTTTTTCAAGATCAGAGCATCAAAATATGTCAAATGAAAAAGGGGCACCCATCTTTTGGGTTTGGTTGCGCAAGTGACTAGCGCGGTAGAGACTAGGGTGGCTGGACTTGCGCACCGAGAGGAGACTTGCGTGCCGGTGCTCATGGTGTCCAAATGCCTATAAATAGAGGTCGATACCTCCTCATTCAGTGAGAGTTCAGCAATTATATAAAATCAGATCTCCCATCGCGCAAGTGTTGTGGTCGCGCAAGTGGTGGTGTGGTCGCGCAAGTATAAAGATATTCAGAAGTTGCGCGCCAGTTGATAGTTGTGCACCCAAAGTGGTTTGGGAGAGAAAGGGTGTGAGTCCCCCAATTTTATAGTTGAAGAAGGGGGTGTCATGTAGGTTGTTTGGTGACACTTTCACGCCATACATTGTAGAAGAACAAAAGGTGATAGTTTCCCACCAAAATTGGTTTGGGCGTACATGGGTGTGAGTCACACAAGTTTGCCATTGAAGAAGCGAGTGTCGCGCAAGTGGTTGAGGTGAACATGTGCGTCGGTCCAAACATGTGCACTGGAACTTGCAGGCCATCTTGGAGAAGTGCGCCAGGTGTGGTTGAAGCATGCCAGTCTTTTTAGGGCTGCATGAAAGCTGGAAGATTTCCCGATACCTTCGGTGAAAAGTGAGATTCATCTACGGGTGAATGTTGTACTTCAATATATCATATAAAAACAACAGAGGATGTATTCATTAGTGATAATGACGAGGCCTACATTTCTATAAACTGTGAGTGGATCCTTTCTAGAGCAGTGAGCAAAGGAAGAGGAAGAAGGTGATCCTCTCCACCGGCAGTGAGCTAGAGAGAGTGAAATAGGGAGTGATCCTTGGGAAAGTAGTGAGCTGACCCTAAACATTGTAAAGGCAGTGAGCCTGGGAATAGAAGTGATCTATCCTAAACATTGTAAATAGCAGTGTGCTTTTAGTGGATTTGGTACATTGGCACATCACTGGTGTATGCTATTTGGACGTATCCCAGTGAGGGTGAACCATGTAAAAATCGTTGTGTCCTGTGCATGCTTTAGTTTTTGTTTATACTTTGCTACATGAAAGAGAGAGAAGAGAGTGTTTCTTAACAGCAAGACCAGATCAATAGCGGTAGTTTTTTTAATCTGTCATACCCTGATTCACCCCCCCTCTCTGGGTATCTAACCTAGTGGACCTAACAGAGAGCATCCAATGATGTGAAATTCTGATGACTATTTCATCTCGATCTATATTAGTTAGAGTTGTGGATGCATTTTCCAATGAATCACCTTGATAATTTTGTTACTATAGGATGTGATTCATTGTCAGTTCCCAATGCAATCCTACCATTAGTCCCTAGATGTGGTTTAGAAGGGGGATTAACACATCCTTTTGGAAATTATAATTGATGTTAACCTACTTGTTGACCAGTACCAAATCACATTTTATCATCAACTAATTGAATTGTACCTAAAGTTATAGCTCTATCCCAATGAAGAGATAGTGATATCCTAGATTATTTTCCATTCACCCTTCCAAAAACTGGAAGGATATAGGATTTATTTTCTTTTCAAGAGAGATGAGCATATCTCCCATCCCCATTTTGTTGAGCTGTGGGTCTTCCATCCTATTCCATATCAAACGTAGGAATGTACCAAAAAAATATATTTATAATATCTAGGGGTGGTCCAGAATAAAGAAAACATATCAACTGAGAATTTTATAATCATATGATGTCATTTCTATCTAGGGGAGATCGACCAAAAAATCTGTTAATATAGGAACTTTGACTGCTTTCTGAGGCACAAAATGAATGTCCAACTACTACCAAATGACCACCCACCATGAAAAAAATATAATCAAAATTGTAAGAATAATAATGTAATTCATAGGGTTTCTACAAGTGACCAAACATACATCTGGACGATTCAGATAGTACCTCTTCTTCTAGACTACAATTATTTTCACTTGATAAATTTTCTCTATATCTAAATAATAATTACTAGGATTGATAATGGTTTTATTAAGATAATAAAGGTTTTTTCACTTCCAACACCATTATATTGTCTGAGGAAAGCACTTAGTGATCACCAAAAAGTTTTCAAATAAAAAATAAATTTCCTTCCTTCAATAGGTGGAATCATTACTAGTGGGCTTAATAGATATTTACTGATATTGCTAAAAATATTATTTCTAATCATTTATCCACAAATATGTAAACCTTTTTTTCATCAACTCAGTGAAGGAAGACATTTTCTCTACAAGGTTTTCTATGAAGTGATGAATGTATTACATGTTTCATTAAAGTCATCTTAACACTATGAGTTTGTGAGAGGGTGACATGCAATGGATATCCATTGTCTTCTCAAGGTTAAATTTGATTCCATGATGGAATATATTGAATATGAGGAATTTCCAAAAGGTAACAACAACAGAACACCTAAAGAGGTTAATTTTCAGGTCGTGCTGTCACTATTTGTTGAATATGGTTTCAATATTCATCTGGTTGTCCAAGAGTTGTTGGAATTTAACTACTAGTTCATTAACATAGTATTTTAATAAATTTTTTATTAAGGGTTTGTAGATGTGATGCAAGGATAGTTGGTACATATCACAGGTGTTCTTCAAGAAAAGGTTACACCCAATAGAAAAATACTCCTTCAGGCCATGAAAATGCTAGATTCATCATCTTATAAGGCCATTAGTATTTTATTTTACTTGAATAGAAAAACTTTATGGAGAGATCTCGATATTTTTTTGTCACATCGATCAATAGTTATTTGATCAATAATGGGAAATCAACCTTCAAGAAGTGTTAGTTGAGATCCTTGAAATCTAGGAACACTATAATTTTCAAATTCTTATTCTTGATAAAGAATATATTTTCCATCCATTTGGGATATTAGACCTCCCAAATGATTTTGTTTCTAATTAAATTATCAACTTCAACCTCAATTTTGGAATCATGTGCTAGATTCATCATTCCGGATTCATGTTTATAGCCCTGGCAGTCCTCTAGTTGGCCAATGTGGCGAGTGGACACCTCAGGATCAAGCTCTAACATTTTCTTTTAGTTCTAGGTGAGTATATCCCAATGATTCATCTAGAATAAGGTATATAACTATTATCCATTATAATAAAAGGTTTCACTAATCACTATGATTAATGGGTCTTCTTCTGTACCTAGATTTATTTCTATGAGATCATTAATGGTAGTATATATTTCCTCCCCAAATGCTGGAGTGGTTTCCCTAAGGTCCTCCTCCCCTTATTATTATACATATTCTTATTTTTAATATTTCTATATAGAGTTAAATTATAGTGGGATATACTTACTCAAGTTGTTGGAGGATTCAATATCACAATGTTATAATGATGAGGCAATATCCTCAAACCCAGATGACTATGCAGTATTTACATGAAACTCTGGAGAGGATGGAGTGAGAGATATATCTGGATAGTATTGGTTTAATTAGGGTAAAAGGAAATCCTATTATTCCTTACCTGGATAGGCATATATTTCTTGAATATAAAAATATGAAATGATGGTATTTTCATTCCATATTTCATCACGGTTCATGGAGTCAAAAAACATAACACTACTAGATTCGGTTCTCATGTCAAAAACCATACTGATAAATGAATATGAACATGTATTCTGGATCATATACTCAACCTGATTGATGGGTAACCCATATTATTCACCTATTTTTTTAAGGGGTTGATCAAGAGCATTTCTATACCATTCGGGATAGTGAATCATGAAATACCATTGACCAAGGTTCATTTCCTTTTCCTATGATAGAACCCTATGTCAATACAATGAGACTCTTATAATTTTAATGGGTCCTTATTCATGTGAAACATAACGATTTTTCAATAATTTAGTATGTTATGAATTGACGGTAAGATGAGGGTACTGGTTTATGTTGATTCAACTAGGACCTCCCTATAAAGTTGTTCTAAGCCGTGTTTTGTTAAACCACCAGTAATTCTAAGTCATATAGTAGGTCTATAAACTAAGACTTGATCTTGATTTGGACCAATGGATTACACTCACATTATTTCATATCCATGGAGTGTTATAGTGTAAGGTTTGAGGTTATTCTCATCACCACCCATTCATTGAAATGTATATACTTTAATGATATTTACATAAGGGCCATTATCAAAGAAATATTTTCTGACCTCGACACCATTTGTCCTAACATACACATAATAGAGTTTGTTGTTACCTTATATAATGGTATCTTCATCTTGACCAGTAATGGATATAACAATGTGCAATTATTCAGGATGAGTCTCTTACTGATATGGTATGGCACTGGACACTTCATCTTCAAAATACTTGGGGCTTAGAAAAGATTCTATGAGTGCTACCCTGAGGTCCTTTGGAAGGATCTGGGAATCCAAGATCAATAGCTTTGTAGGTACCATGTATAAGTATTAAAAGACATAATACTTATGGTCTAAATTTATGTTCATCTCTAGGAGGGGATTCTATTTCACAGGATATTTAGGGTCATGGAGATTTGATACAGATTGATCAGCCCTCGAGAAAGAAGTTAGATGTGCTCCTGCCCTTAGTGGATTAGGCTAGGTAGGTTTTTATACACGCCGAGTGTTATAGGGAAAAGATTCCTATTATGATTAATATTATAATGTGATTAGTTCATACTGTATTCTGGTCTTTGCAGTATTATTTTCCGGCTCCTATAGGACCTGCTAAAGGGATCTTTTGTATATTTCTACAACATCGCCAATCTGAGTGGGGACTTGGCTAGAATTATTGTTGCTACCATGACTATGTATTCCCTTTTGTCCATGTCTCCTCTAACCTCTACCTATGGATCCCCAATCAGTTTTTTGAACTCGTGTTCATATCAATACTCAGCATCGAAGAAGGGATCCATTAAATTAATGACATTAATGGAACCAATGATAAAATTCTCATTCGATGAAGACTTTTTCTAGATAATCATTTCTAGTGGTTCCATTTGGTGGGGTAGTTTATATTACTTTAGGTATAAGGGAATAAAGACTAAGAGAGTCAAATCCAGCATTTTCCTCACTGTAGGATTATCCTTTTACACTTTCTTCTCACTTTTCTAGTCAATCATTATTTTAATAGGATGTATTTTGGAGGTTTGGGGGTCGATGACGTTAGTTATTTTTTAGAAGAAGCTACATGGAGAATAATTGGTTGTTACAACTATTCTTGGATAATTCCATGATATTAGTTGATTTTTGTTTTGATTCATCTAATAATAAAATTATTTTTCACTTATGCTAAAATATTCTTACAACTTACCTCCTTCCTCATGGGAAATAATGAAAACATACAACTTTTGTGCGAGTGGCCTTCCAAACATTATTTTCCCATAATATACCATTTTGTGTAGGATTTATTTGAATAATAAGAATTTATGAATGATGTGTACTTGTATCCTATGAAATGGGAAATAATTCCACCAGTTGTCGTGACCAAATTGTTCAAGGCACTTGGGTTCTAGAAGGAGGAGAAAATCATTATCCATAAAGGAAATAAAATATCCATGGACATGATTATCTCGGAATGAGTAAAAATTATTCCTTTGTTCCTCTAATTGATTTTTCAGGAGATTCATATGATATTCCTTGAATGGTGGTTGTTTTAGTTTATTTTAGGGGGTTCTGCATGATACAGTGAAAGTTTCAAAGATGGAGAAGGCACGAAGGGTTGTTTAATTGTGATAGATTTTTCCTCTACCTTTCCTATTACTTTCCTTGGTATTGGTGGAGTTATCTAGGACTTTATATTTGTCCTTTGTATGGATTCTTCTATTCATTGGGAAAGAGAGAAGAAATTATTAATGTCACCTATATATTTCATTGGGATGAGCAGCGTTAATAGCTAATTGGGATGCCTCTCGATGAAAAGATTATAGAGATTTTATGGGGGAAGTAGTGAGTTCATGGATTATGTTATCCCTTTACATATGGAAATTAAATACGAGACTCTCTAGATTTATTAGAGTTTACAATTCAAGAGTTCATTGATTATTGCCTTTTGTTGTGTTTATTTGAACTGAAAGAAAAAATTTCAATGGAGATCCTCCCATCCTGTGATCGATCGAGATGGAAAACAAGTTTACCATATGAAGGTCTTCCCTTGCAAGGTTCGTATGAAGAATCTGAAAATCACTACTTCTTTTTTATTATGTGTTCCCTAAGTGGGATCATAATGGGAAAAAAGTGTGTCATTTTTTATTTTTGGTCACCTAATGCTTTGAATATCAAGAACAGAAGACTCTTGAAATTTGGCATTCGTAGGGTGTCACTCACTCAATCATGGAAAGGATTCCATTATGGTTTAACTAGTGTATAACATTCCTCAACAACTTCTATTAGAGCTTCCAATAACTCAATTGTGTTGATAATACCTTCATGAAGGATTGGATGAACCTGATCTTGCATAGATGCAGTAACCGACCTGATCTAGCATGCTGGTTTGGAAATCATGTAATGATGATATCTGACCAGGGACATATTTTAACATTTTTCCAAAACCCATTCCAGTTTCATTCTTAATTGAGGGAAATATTTGTATCCATCAATGGTTAGATCCATATAAGACAATGATCTAGACTCCCAGTTGGGAGGATGTCCTATTATTACTTCAATTACCAATATGAGTCTATGTGGCTGAGTTACACAAGCTAGAAGTGTTTGTGGAGCATATTTGATAGCTAGATACATCAGAGAAAATCAGTATTGAGTCACCTAAACTTTTTCATTTGTTCCTCCTTCCAATCAAATATTTATCGAAGCACGTTTATCTTATCCTCATCTAGAGGAAGTGTGGGTCATATACAATCTTAACTTTATTAGTATTAGTTATTCATCAAGGAAGAAGTGACAAATTGGTTGATAATGCACCAAAATTTAGATAGATTCTATAGTTTTGGTTATGCACTATAAAGACCCAAACATTACATACATTGTTATTACTTCAGAATTGAAGCACACTTATTACAAAATATAACAAAACCATGAATGTACCATATAGGTATAGTGTCTTTAGAAACTGGGAAACATAAACAACTGGTTCATAAATCATCTACCCTGTCTCCCTTTTATTTTATCATATCTAGAGTCCCTTTTGGCATATAATACTTAATATCCTTCTTCCTGACCTGGGGAAAAGAAAACATACAAAAGGGTGAGCTCAAATTCTCAGTAAGGGTAAACAAAAGAAATATCAATCACATCATATTCATAAGAACATATCATTTCAGAAATCAGAACCTTCAAAAGAGATCATAATTGCATAACATGTGATAAATCATAGTAGTGAAGTGTAATACCAATAATCATAACATAAAACATGAAACTTTGTGTCATACACACATAATCATAGATAATCATTTCTTAGTAGTCAAGACTCATTTCCAAGACTATCTTAGTGGACAAAGTCTATTTCTGAACTGAGTTCACTCCTCGTTTTAGTCCTGTTTCACTGAACCGGATTAACCTGCCATTCCAGCCATGTCTATCTCATGAGATATAAATATTTACCCAATTCATTTGAGGGAGATATAGGTCCCACCCATCTAATAATGAAACCATTCTTATGTGTTCCACAAAATCATAAATCATACATCATAGCATAACCCATCTAATAAAAATGGGATTCTTAAACATCATGCCATCATAACATAAATCATATATGATAAAAGGACTTCATAAAAAATATTTCCATCATAACATAATCAAAATAAATGTAAAAATAGGGATAGAAACATAACCCTATATTATATTAGATGGAAAATAATTTTGATAAAACGCTTGAACTCCATTCTTGATGAAAATATCCTTTCTACTTCAAAATCATTTTTCCTTTCTTAAAATGTCATATAATTTTAAACTAAAAGAATTAGATTAAAAATAAACATGAAAACTTGTAAAGGAATCTTCATGGAAATAATGTTCTAAAAGTCCATTCCAGCCGTATAAGTTAAAAAAACATTCTTCTCGTACTTTGGCTGGAAAAGTCAAAAAGTACCTCATGCGAAAAACGACAAAAGATTCCTTTCATATATTTTACTAAAAACTTACCGAAGGGTAAAATTGGATTTAAAAAATTTTATGAGGAATGCAATAATATTACATATTGAGGAAACATGGACGTGTATGATAAATATTCCCCAGTAAATTCTGATGTATAAACAATCTCGGATAAAAATGAGATTGCAAGATTTCCCCTTACCTTAGGTCCGATTTGCTTAGTACATGTCTGAACCTCTTGTATAATGATTTAAATAATGTTATTGACTTATTCCAGAATCGTACTCATTTTTATGATATCATATGTGTTCATATTCTTAGCTTCTTATTAGTAATATTTCATGGTTACTTGTTATTCGGGTGTTTATTGCTTTTTGTTCTAATGCGTGTTTTGTCGAATAAATTCTTATTCTTGTTTCAGGTTATAAATACCTGATTTTCAGAATTGTATTAGTGTAATATATACCATATTTATTCATTCAATTCATTTATATAATCATTAATCATTGAATATCATGTAAAACGAGTCGCATCACATCGTGGAGAGGGTAGGCCGTACGTACGCACGGGCGATGATATCGTTCCCATGATCGTGGAATTTTATTGAAGTGTATGTATACTATTTCTGAATCAATATAACTTTAAAATAATCATATATAGTTATTCTTTAAACCATTATACCCATCCAAGTAAGGTGGTGGTGGAAAATAGATTACACCACGACGTGGAGACAGTATTCCGTACGTACGCACACGCGGTGATTTTCGTTTTCTGTAGGATGGATAGAAGGTTAAATAGGTTTGTTTCTTTCTTTTAATAACATATCAGTATATGAGTGATAATGATGTTATTACTACATAATGAAACAACTAAAGAAGAATAAGTAGAAGGATAAATAAAGTTGAAAGAATCGGTAACAGACATTACCTCTTCTTTGAAGCGCCACTTCTTAACCTCCTCTTAGGGCACTAAAGATGGTCTTTGAAGAAGACCAGGACCTCTAGGATGTTTCTACCGAAGTTGAGAAGGTAAATTGTTAGGGTTTGTCTGATATTTAAGGCTCAAAGTGGTGTGAGGAGGAGCGAGGGGGGGGGGGGGGTTCCCTTTTATAAAGGAGGAGAGGGGTACTTTAGGAAAAACTTAAAGTATTGTTTTATTATAAAGTCATATTTGGTTTTTAATAGCTCAAAATTGATTTATTTCGAAAATAAGGTGGGGATGGGTCGAAATATTCTCATCCAATAGATTTTAGACATGTTTAGTTTACTATTTTAACCTTATCATTTAAATTTAACTCTAAGATAAATAATTCAACTTTTACTGTGTCTTCTTGTTTTTTTACACTATATGGTTAATAAACTTTCTATAAAAAGTCACAAGAACCCCAAGTTATTTATTATTAACATATAGAACCTTATCTAAGTCAATTGGGAGAAACTTATATTTTTAGGAATAAAATAACAACTAATAATATAATATTTGTTTTAAAAACTATTTTATGTCAATTTTGACACTATTTGGTAAATGATTTTTGTAAAAATCATAACAGCATGATTAGTTCGAAAAAAGTAAATTAAATCAATAATAACATGTAATATTAACCTATAAAATTATTTTAATTCATAAAAATTCAAAAATTACATTTATTTGGGTATTTATAACATCAATTATGTTAATACTACATTAATAAGATAATTACTGCATCATCATTGTGTCATAAATAAATTAAATTATTTAATGTCTAAAAATTATAATTAAAATCTAATTATGTAGGAAATATATTTATATTTCTAATGAATATTATTAGTTGAATTTATCTTATGTATAACCCCATATTAAAAATGATTTAGTTATTAAACTTTGATTTTAACTATTTTAACCCTTCTTAATAATAAATGTCCTAATCTAATCCAAGTGGACCTAAATGGTCATATTTTATTCCTAAGGTTGTTTTTGGTCGAATTTAACTTATCCAATAGAATTAGGACATGTGTTAGGGTAATAATAAAATCATTTTTACCCTTAATTACCCTATTTACTTTTAACCGTGGTAAATAAAAGTAAAAAGTTACTATTCACAAAAAATTATTTTCATCTCATTGAACCACATTTTATTCCATGATATTAACCGTGTCTCTTGGATTTTTGAAATTCCACTCACAGAAGTGGTAAAATTATGGTTTATGTGAATTTCCAAATTCTCCTTGGAGGTGGGTAAAAGACGATGAAAAGTTCAATAAAATTTTTATATAACTAAAATTATTATAAAATGATTCCAATGAATTACATTGAACTTATATAGGTATTATGTATCAATTTTTACCTAAAATAATTTTAAATAAAATAAATAATTATTTAAATAAAAAGTCGGTTTTTAAATAGTAACCCATTGTTTTCACTATTCATCAAAATTTGAATGTTTTTAGAAAAATACCAAAACTTTACCCTAGGATAATTTCGATATTCCAAATCAGAAAATGAAGTCCATTTTGAAAGATAAAATTTATAATATTTCAAAAAGTGGGTATTACTATTAATAACGGCTAGTTTTAATAATATTTTAATAGCATATCGTTGTTTAGTGAAACTCGGTATTGCGTACAATGCAAGCTATCAAGAAGGTCACGATTGCGTGTAAATAAATCCAAGCTATTGTTGTGTGTAGTGAAAGATTTTGTTGATGATGTATATAACATAAAAACAAAATATTTCTCATAAAAGTCTCGGGTGTCACATTCTACCCCCCTTAAAATGATTTTTTCCCTCGAAATTCGTCACTTTGTAACAAACTGATGAGGATACCTCTCCCTCATCCTATCCTCAAGCTCCCATGTAGCTTCTTATAATTGGTGGTTCCTCCATAAAACTTTCACCAATCCAGTGGTCTTGTTCCGTAGGACTTTTTCACTATGATCCAGAATCTCTATTAGCTGTTCTTCATAAGAAAGATCTTGCTCGAGTGGTACAACTTCTGAGCTGAGTACATGTGAAGGATGGGGTATGTACTTTCTCAGGAGGGATACATGGAACACATCGTGAACTTGAGAGAGATTCAGTGGAAGTTCCAATCGGTAAGCTACCTTCCCAACACGATCCAATATTTTGAAAGTACCGATATACCTAGGGCTCAACTTTCCCTTCTTTCCAAATCTCATTACTCTCTTCCAAGGAGATATACATAAGAACACTTTATCACCCACTTCAAACTCTAGGTCTTTTCTTCGGTTATCAGCATAAATTTTTTGTTGACTCTGAGATGCTCTTATGTGTTGTTGAATAGATCGGACCTTTTCTGCCATCTCATCAACAGGATTAGGTCCTAATAGCTTTCTTTCCCCAACTTCATCCCAACACGTTGGAGTTTGGCATTTCCTTCCATAGAGAGATTCATAAGGAGCCATCTGAATACTAGAGTGAAAGCTATTATTATAACAATATTCCACCAAAGGTAGGTGTTGATCCCAACCTTCTTTGAAATCCATAGAGCAAGCTCTCGACATATCTTCTAGAGTTTGAATTGTTCTCTCAGACTGACCGTTTGTCTAAGGATGATAAGCAGTGCTGAAACTCAACTTTGTATCCAGAGTATGCCGAAGACTTCTCCAGAACATCGAGGTAAACCTCGGATCCTAATCAAATATAATGGAAAGTGGTACTCCATGCAATCTTACCACTTCCTTTACATATATCCTGGCAAACTAATCCAGAGTGAAATCCTCTCTAATAGCAATAAAGTGCGCAGAATTTGTAAGACGATCAACTATGACCCACATAGAATTATTGCCTTTGGATGTTTTAGGATGTCCGGTGACAAAGTCCATAATGATGTTTTCCCATTTCCATTCGGGTATGGGTAATGGTTGTAACATCCCCTTATAATTCTATCTCTCAGCTTTTACTTGCTGACAAACAAAGCATCGATAGACATATTCAGCAACATCTATTTTCATGTCATCCCACCAGAAGTACTCTTTCAGGTCCCTATAAATCTTCGTGATTCCATGATGAATAGATAATGAAGAACTATGAGCCTCATCTATCAGCTCCTTTAATTCTGGGATGGTAGGAACACAAACCCGATTTCTGAACTTTATTATCCCATCACAATCAAGAATGAATTCAGGAACATTTCTCACCTTCTTTTGTAACTCAAAATCTTCTTTCTGTGCCTCTTTAATCTTCACATGTATAGATGGTTGAACCTTCATTTGAGAAAGATAAGAATTTTCCCCTTCCATTATAATTTCAAGATCCATCCTTTGGAAATGCATAAATATTGGATCTTTTGTGATCCTCATCATGGATAAGCTAGAATGGTCTTGTCGACTTAATGCATCTACCACGTTGTTTTCTTTCCCAGGGTGGTAATGAATTGAGCAGTCGTAATCCTTAATCAACTCCAACCATCTTCTTTGGTGCATATTCGGATCCTTTTCTGTGAAAACATACTTTTAACTTTTATGATCAATACAAATATCACACCTTTCACCATAAAGATAATGCCTCCAAATCTTTAATGCAAAGATTACCGTAGCTAACTCCAAATCATGAGTTGGGTAATTTTGCTCATGGATTTTCAACTGTCGTGAGGCATAAGCTATCACCATATTATTTTTCAAGAGAATACACCCCGACCCCATCTTGGATGCATCACTAGAGATCAAAAACCATTCTCCACTATAAGGCAGTGTGAGCAGAGGTGCACTGGATAACTATCTTTTCAACTCCTTGAAATTCTCTTCCCATTCCTCCATCCACACGAACTAACTCCTTTTTGAGTCAACCGGGTGAGTGGATTGGATAACCGTGAAAAATATTTCACAAAACGTTGATAATATCCAGCCAAACCAAGAAAACTTTGGATCTCAGTTACTATTATTGGTCTCGACCATCTTTCGATAACCTCTGTTTTTGCTGGATCCACAGATATCCCCTCATTGGAGATTATGTGACCCAAAAATGCAACTTTTTTAATCCAAAATTCACACTTGGTAAATTTGGCATAACTCTTCCCATTTCTCAGGGTCTTTAATACAATTCTCAAGTGATCTTCATGTTCTTCCTTACTCGTTGAATAGACAAGAATATCTCCTATAAAGACTACCACAAACTGATCAAGATAGTATCTAAAGACTCTATTAATCAGATCCATGAAGATAGTAGGGGAATCTGTAAGACCAAATGACATCATTATAAATTCATAGTGTCAATACTATGTACGAATAGCTGTCTTTGGTATATCCTCCCTTTTTACCCTTAATTGATGATACCCAGAATGAAGATCAATCTTGGAAAAGTATTGAGCTCCGCGTAGTTGGTCAAATAAGTCATCAATGCACATGAGAGGATATTTGTTCTTGATAGTTATATTGTTAAGTTCTCGATAATCAATGCATAGTCTCATTGATCAATCTTTCTTATTAACAAACAGAACATGTTCTCCCCAAGTTGACGCACTAGGGCGTATGAATCCCTAATCAAAATTCTCTTGGATTTTCTTCTTCAATTCCTGCAACTCAATTGGGTCCATTCGATAAGGTTTCTTTAAAATAGGGAAAGAACCCAGTACGAGTTCAATTGAAAACACAACTTCACGATTTGGTGGAAGACCCGACAATTCCTCCGAAAATACATCATCAAATCCCGTACAATGGGAATATTCTTAATAGTGAGTTTCTCACCAACCATTTGCGATAAATAACCTTCATTTAGTGGAATCAAGACCCATAAGATGGATGAAATTTCAACTGGAAGGTTATGTTCATCCTTGCATCGATAGACAATCAAAGATTGATCTGGAATATGGAATGTGACTTCCCTTCTTTGGAAATTGATATGAGATCCATATAAACAAAGCCAATCCATTCCATGAATCACATCAAATTCCACTATAGGAAGGATCACAAGATTTTCCAGAAGCACTTTCCCACAAACTTCAATCAGAGAAGAATTATAAACTTTTGATGAGACATTTTTGCTATTATAGGTTGTCCCAGCTAAGTCATCATCTAATTGTTGAGGTAATACGGCGATACCCTTAGAAAATTATTCATAAATAAAAGATTGGGTGGATCCAGAATCAAATAAAACATTTGCTACTTTAGAGTGGACGGAAAGTGTACCTTTCACCACTTTGTTATCGTACTCCACATCGCTAATAGAAATTTCACGCGACTTTCCTTTGTCTTTATCCTTAAGAGTTTGTTGACGTCGATCATCATCAACAACCCTTGGATTAGGGCATTGATTGGCATAATTACCCATTTCCTTGAACTTGTAACATTGAAGTGTAGGAGGTGCACTCTGTGTAGCCTATTCATTGTTCACATCACTAGACATATTCTTCCCATCATTGCGATTCAAATGCCCAATGACATTCCTTTCGATATTTGAAACATTAACTTGTACCTTTAAGACATCTCCCTCCATGTTTCTTTCCACACTTTGAGAATAAGGGAAAACTCATCTTATTTTCAGTGTGCTCTTTAGATTTCCCTTTGAATTCCATTTTCCTCTTCTTATCAAACCCATATTACTAATGGGTTACTCCAATATCCATCTCAACCTTTAGAGAACATCGAATGATTTCCTCGTAGCTATTGAAGTCTCTTATGGATAACGCCCTTCGAAGACTTGGTTTTAAGCCACTAAAGAATCGATCGATTTTACTCTCAGTTTGGATAATAATCCCAGAAGCGAACCTTTCAAGTCTTGTAAAAGTTTCTTCATAGGTACAAATAGATTCATCATCCATTTTCTTTAGTTCAAGAAAATCCTTCTCCATCTTTTTTTGAAGAATACGAGGGAAGTACTTTTTGAAAAATAAGTTCTTGAAATAGTCTCATTCAATGGACTCAATTTCATCCCTTTGCCTCTTATTCTTGATAAGATTCCACCATTGATCAGCATCACCCTCCAAATGATATACTACTAAGATGAATTTATCATGTTCAGAACATTGAAGAACTGAAAATATCTTTTCAGTGGTACTGATCCATTGTTCAGCCATTAATGGATCAGTAGACCCGTTGAATGAGGGTGGACGATGCCTCATGAAGGAATCTACAGAATGTTGCTCCTTCCTCTCCTCGTTTGGAAGTCCTGCATGATTCATAGCTTGAGAAAGTTGTGTGATCATGGCTATAAGATTTTTCATTCCAACTCCCATAATGTTTGGTTGCTTAGGGGGACAATCATTGCATTGCCCGTCACATTCCCCATTAACACTATTCCTTTGGGTTCCAGCCATTGACTAAAACCAAGAAGAATAGTGTGAGCAACACTAATTATAATAGTAAAACCACATAATCAAGAATAAAATTTCACAGTTAAGGTCTTATCATAGGTTGTTCATGGCCATTTTTAAAACACTAAGATTGTGTTCTATTCTTAGACTTATCCTTAGGGTTCTTACTATGGATTTCATATCCTAGTTTCCAAAGGTTGACTATACCATTCCTCTGATACCAACTATAGCGACCCATACTTTAAATACATTGTTATTAATTCAGAATTGAAGCACACTTATTACAACATATAACAAAACCATCAAAGGACCGTATAGGTATAGTGTCTTTAGAAACTGGGAAACATAAACAACTGGTTCATAAATCATCTACCCTATCTCCCTTTTATTTTATCATATCTAGAGTCCCTCTTGGCATATATTACTTAATATCCTTATTCCTGACCTGGGGAAAAGAAAACATACAAAAGGGTTAGCTCAATTGCTCAGTAAGGGTAAAAAAAAAGAAATATCAATCACATCATATTCATAAGAACATATCATTTTGGAAATCTTAACCTGCAAAAGAGATCATAATTTCATAACATGGGATAAATCATAGTATTGAAATTTAATCCCAATAATCATAACATAATACATGAAACTTTGTGGCATACACACATAATCATATAGAATCATTTCTTAGTAGTCAAGATTCATTGCCAAGACTATCTTAGCGGACAAAGTCCATTTATGAACCGAGTTCACTCCTTGTTTCAGTCCTATTTCACTGAACCGGATTAACCTACCATTCCAACCATTTTAATATCATGAGATATAAATCACTACCCAATGCATTGGAGGGAGATATAAGTCCCACCCATATAATAATGAAACCATTCTTATGTGTGCCACAAAATAAAAAACCATACATCATAGCATAACCCATGTAATAAAAATGGGATTCTTAAACACCATGCCATCATAACATAAATCATATAAGATACAAGGACTTCATAAAAATAATTCCATCATAACTTAATCAAATTAATGTAAAAATATGGATAGAAACATGACCCTATATTATCTTAGATGGAAAATAATTTTGATAAAACACTTGAACTCCATTCTTGAGGAAAATATCCTTTCTACTTCAAAAACATTTTTCCTTTCTTAAAATGTCATATAATTTTAAACAAAAAGAATTTGATTAAAAATAAACATGAAAAATTTTAAAGTAAGCTTCATGGAAATAATGTTCTAAAATTCATTTCCAGCCATATAAGTTAAAAAAAACATTCTTCTCGTACTTTCTTCGGAAAAGTAAAAAAGTACCTTGTACGAAAAACGATAAAAGATTCCTTTCATATATTTTACTAAAAACTTACCGAAGGGTAAAATTGGATTTAAAAAATTATAGGAGGAAATAAATAATATTACATATTTAGGAAACATGTATGTGTATGATAAATATTCCCCAGTAAATTCTGAAGTATAAACAATCTCAGATAAAAATGAGATTGTGAGATTTTCCCTTACCATAGGTCCGATTTGCTTCGTACTTGTCCGAACCTCCTGTATAATGATTTAAATAATGTTATTTACTTATTCCAGAATCGTACTCATTTTTATGATATCATATGTGGTCATATTTTTAGCTTCTTATTAGTAATATTTCATTGTTACTTGTTATTCGGGTGTTTACTGCTTTTTGTTCTTATGCGTGTTTTGTCGAATAAATTTTTATTCTTGTTTGAGGATATAGATAACTATTTTTCAGAATGGTATTAGTGTAATATATATCATATTTATTCATTCAATTCATTTATATAATCATTAATCATTGAAGATCATGTAAAACGAGTCGCATCACATCGTGGAGACGGTAGGCCGTACATACGCACGAGCAATGATATCATTCCCATGATCATGGAATTTTATTGAAGTGTATGTATAATATTTCAGAGTAAATATCACTTTAAAATAATTATATACAGTTATTATTTACACCATTATACCCATCCAAGTACGGTGGTGATGGAAAATAGATTACACCGCGGTGTGGAGACAGTATTCCGTACGTACGCACGCGCGATGATTTCGTTTTCCGGAGGATGGATAGAAGGTTAAATAGGGTTGTTTCATACTTATAATAACATATCAGTATATGAGTGATACTGATGTTTTTACTTCATAATTAAACAACTATATAAGAAGAAGTATAAGAAGAAATAATGTTGAAAGAATCAGTAACGGACATTACTTCTTCTTTGAAGCGCCTCTTCTTAAACTCCTCTTAGGGCACTGAAGATGGTCTTTGAAAAAGACCAGGACCTCTAGGATGTTTCTAGGGAAGTTTAGAATGGAAATTTTCTGGGTTTTTCTGAGCATGAAGGCTCAAAGTGGTGTGAGGAGGAGAGGGAGGAGGTGCCCTTTTATAAGGGAAGAGAGGGGCACCTTAGGAAAAACTTAAAGTATTATTATATTATAAAGTCATATTCGGTTTTAAATAGACCCAAATTGATTTATTTCGAAGCTAAGGTGGGGATGGGTCGAAATACTCTCATACAATAGATTTTAGACAAGTTTAGGTTACTGTTTTAACCTTATCATTTAGATTTAACTCTAATTTAAATAATTTAACTTTTACCGTGTCTTCTTGTTTTCTTACACTATATGGTTAATAGACTTACTATAACAAGCCAAACGAACCCCAAGTTGTTTATTATTAATATATATAACCTTACCTAAGTTATTTGGCCGATCCATAGATTTTTCAGGAATAAAATAACAACTAATAATATAATATTAGTTTTAAAAACTATTTTATGTCAATTTTGACACTATTTGGTACTTGATTTTTGTAAAAATAATAACTACATGATTAGTTCAAGAAAAGATAATTAAATCAATACTAAAATGTCATATTAAACTATAACATTATTGGAATTCATAAAAAGTCTCAAATTACATTTATTTGGGAATTTATAACATCACTTATGTTAATATTTCATTAATAAGATAATTACTGCATCACCATTGTGTCATAAATAAATTATATTATCTAATGTCTAAAAATTATATTTTAAATACCATTATGTAGGAAATCTTTTTATATTTCTAATGAATATTTATAGTCGAATTTATCTTATGTATAACCCTGTATTAAAAATGTTCTAGTTATTAAACCTTGATTTTAACTATTTTAACCTTTCTTAAAAATAAATGTCCTAATCTAATCCATGTGGACCTAAATGGTCATATTTTATTCCTAAGGTTGTTTTTGGTCGAATTAAACTTATCCAATAGATTTATCTTATGTGTTAGGGTAATAATAATATCATTTTTACCCTTAATTACCATATTTACTTTTAACCGTGGTAAATAAAAGTAAAAAGTTACTATTCACAAAAATTATTTTCATCTCATTGAACCACATTTTAGTCACTGATATTAACTGTGTCCCTTGGATTTTTGAAATTCCACCCACATAAGAGGTAAAATTATGTTTTACGTGAATTTCCAAATTCTCCTAGGAGGTGGGTAAAAAACGGTGAAAAGTTCAATAAAATTTTTATATAACTAAAATTATTATAAAATGACTCCAATGAATTACATTGAACTTATATAGTTATTATGTATCAATTTTTACCAAAAATAAATTTACATAAAATAAATAATGATTTAAATAAAAAGTCGGTTTTTAAATAGTAACCCGGTGTTTTCACTATTCATCAAAAATTGAAAGTTTTCAGAAAAATACCAAAATTTCACCCTAAGCTAATTTCAATATTCCGAATCCAAAAATAAAGTCCATTTTGAATGTTAAAATTTATAAAATTTCAAAAAGTGGGTATTACTATTCATAACAACTAGTTTTAATAATATTTTAATAGCATATCGCTGTTTAGTGAAACTCGGTATTGCGTACAATGCAAGCTATCAAGGAAGGTCGCGATTGCATGTAAAGAAAGCCCTGATAGTGTTGTGTGTAGTGAAATATACCTTCTTTGATGTATATAACATAAAAACAAAATTTTTCTCATAAAAGTCTTGGGTGTTAAATTCTACCCCCCTTAAAATGAATTTCGCCCTTGAAATTCAACACTTTGTAACAAACAGATGAGGATACCTCTCCCTAATCCTATCATCAAGCTCCAATGTAGCTTATTTTAATTGGTGGTTCCTCCATAAAACTTTCACCAAGCGAGTGGTCTTGTTCCGTAGGACATTTTCGCTACGATCTAGAATCTCTATCGGTTGTTCTTCATAAGAAAGATCTTGCTCCAGTGGTACAACTTCTGAGCTGAGTACATGTGAAGGATCAGGTATGTACTTTCTCAGGAGAGATACATGGAACAAATCGTGAACTTGAGAGAGATTCGGTGGAAGCGCCAATCGGTAAGCTTCCTTCCCAACCCGATCCAATATTTGGAAAGGACTGATACACCTAGGGCTCAACTTTCCTTCTTTCTAAATCTCATTACTCTCTTCCAAGGAGATATTCATAGGAACACTTTATCACCCACTTCAAACTCTAGGTCTTTTCTTCGGATATCGCCATAAATTTTTTATCGACTCTGAGCTTCTCTTATGTGATGTTGAATAGATTGTTCCTTTTATGCCATCTCATCAACAAGATCAGGTCCTAATAGCTTTCTTTCCCCGACATCATCCCAACAAGTTGGATTCCTGCATTTCTTTCCATAGAGAGCTTCATAAGGATCCATCTGAATACTGGAGTCAAAGCTATTATTATAAGAAAATTCCACCAAAGGTAGGTGTTGATCCCAACCTCCTTTGAAATCCATAGAGAAAGCTCTCAACATATCTTCTAGAGTTTGAATTGTTCTCTCAGACTGACCGTCTGTCTGAGGATGATAAGCAGTGCTGAAACTCAACTCTGTATCCAGAGTATGCTGAAGAATTCTCCAGAACTTCGAGGTAAAACTCAGATCCTGATCAGATATTATGTAAAGTGGTACTCCATGCAATCTTACCACTTCCTTTACATATATCCTAGCAAGCTGATCCAGATAGAAATCCTCTCTAATAGCAATGAAGTGTGCAGACTTGGTAAGACGATCAACTATGACCCAGATAGCATTATTGCCTTTGGATGTTTTAGAAAGTCCGGTAACAAAGTCCATAGTGATGTTTTCCCATTTCCATTTAGGTATAGGTAATGGTTGTAACATCCCCTTAGACTTCTGTCTCTCAGTTTTAACTTGCTGACAAACCAAGCATCGAGAGACATATTCAGCAACATCTCTTTTCATTCCATCCCACCAGAAGTACTCTTTCAGGTAACTATACATCTTCGTGCTGCTAGGATGAATAGAGAATGAAGAAATATGAGCCTCATCTAGCAGCTCCTTCTTTAATTCTAGGATGGGAGGAATACAAAACCGATTTAATAACCTTATTATCCCATCACAATCAAGGTTGAATTCAGGAACATTTCCCACCTACTTTTGTAACTCTACATCTTCTTTAGGTGCCACTTTAATCTTCACATGTTTAGATGGTTGAACCTTCATTTGAGAAATATAAGATTTTCCCCTTCCATTATAATTCCAAGATCCAACCTTTGCAAATCCATAAATATTGGATCTTTTGTGATCCTCATCATGGATAAGCTAGAATGGTCTTGTCGACTTAATGCATCTACCACGTTTTTTTCTTTCCCAGGGTGGTAATGAATTGAGCAGTCATAATCCTTAATCAACTCCAACCATCTTCTTTGGTGCATATTCAGCTCCTTTTGTGTGAAAATATACTTTAAACTTTTATGATCAGTATAAATATCACACCTTTCACCATAAAGATAATGCCTCCAAATCTTTAATGCAAAGATTACCGCAACTAACTCCAAATCATGAGTTGGGTAATTTTTCTCATGTATTTTCAACTATCGTGAGGCATAAGCTATCACCATATCATTTTTCATGAGAACACACCCCAACCCCTTCTTGGATGCATCACTATAAATCACAAATGTTTCTCCACTACAAGGCAGTGTGATCACAGGTGCACTGGATACCCTTCTTTTCAACTCCTTAAAATTCTCTTCACATTCCTCCATCCACACGAACATAACTCCTTTTCGAGTCAACCTGGTGAGTGGATTAGATAATCGTGAAAAATATTTCACAAAATGACGATAATATCCAACCAAACCAAGAAAACTTCAGATCTGAGTTACTGTTGTTGGTCTCGACCATCTTTTGATAACCTCTATTTTTGCTGGATCCACATATATCCCCTCTTTTGAGATTATGTGACCCAAAAATGCAACTTTTTGAAACCAAAATTCACACTTGGTAAATTTGGCATAAAGATTCTCCTTTATCAGGGTCTTTAATACAATTATCAAGTGATCTTCATGTTCTTACTTTCTCTTTGAATAGATAAGTATATCATCTATAAAGACTACCACAAACTGATCAAGATAGTCTCTAAAGACTCTATTCATCAGATCCATGAAGATAGCAAGGGCATTAGTGAGACCAAATGGCATCACTACAAATTCATAGTGTCCATACCTTGTATGGAAATATGTCTTTGGTATATCCTCCATTTTGACCCTTAATTGATGATACCCAGAACGAAGATCAATCTTGGAAAAGTATTGAGCTCTGCGTAGTTGGTCAAACAATTCATCAAAGCACGGGAGATGATATTTTTTCGTGATAGTGATATTGTTAAGTCCTCGATAATCAATGTAGAGTCTCATTGATCCATCTTTCTTCTTAACAAACAGAACATGTGTTCCCCAAGGTGACGCACTAGGTCATATGAATCCCTTATCAAGATTCTCTTGTATTTGCTTCTTCAATTCCTGTAACTCAATTGGGGCCATTCGATAAGGTGTCTTTGAAATAGGCAAAGCACCCGGTATGAGTTCTATTGAAAACTCAACTTCAAGGTTTGGTGGAAGACCAGGCAATTCCTCAGGAAAGACATCATAAAACTCCCGTAAAATGGGAATATTCTTAATTGTGAGTTTCTCACCAACCATTTGTGATAAATAACCTTCATTTAGTGGAATCAAGACCCATAAGATGGAAGAAATTTCCACCAGAAGGTTAGGTTCATCCTTGCATCGATAGATGATCATAGATTGATCTGGAATATGGAATGTGACTTCCCTTAATTGGAAATTGATATGAGCTCCATATAAAGAAATCTAATCCATGCCAAGAATCACATCAAATTCCACTATAGGAAGGATCACAAGATTTTTAGGAAGCACTTTCCCACAATCTTCAATCGGAGAAGAATTATAAACTTTTGATGTGACTATTGTGCCATCAGGGGTTGTCACAGCTAACTCAACATCTAATTGTTGAGGTAATACAATGATACCCTTAGAAAATTCTTCAGAAATAAAAGAGTGGGTGGATCCAGAATCAAATAAAACATTTTCTACTTTAGAGTGGATGATATGTGTACCTTTCACCACTTTGTTATCGTACTCCACATCCCTGATATAAATTGCCTGTGACTTTCCTTTGTCTTTAGCCTTAAGAGTTTGTTGACGTCGATCATCATCAACAACCCTTGGATTAGGGTATTGATTGGTGTAATGCCCCATTTTCTTGCACTTGTAACATTTAAGTGTATGAGGTGCACCCTGTGTAGCCTTTTCTTTGTTCGCATCACTAGACATCTTCTTCCCATCATTTCAGCATTCAAATTCCTGATGACCTTCCTTTCCACATTTGAAACATTTACATGTCCCTTTAAGATAGATCCCTCCATGTTTCTTTCCAAACTTTGACTATAAGGTAAAACTCATCATCTTTTCAGTGTTTTATTTAGATTTCCCTTTGAATTCCATTTTCCTCTTCTTATCAAACCCATATTACTGATGGGTTACTCCAATCTCCATCTCAACCATTAGAGAACATCGAACGATTTCCTCGTAGCTATTGAAGTCCCTTATGGCTAATACCCTTCGAAGACTTGGTTTTAAGCCACTAAAGAATCGATCGATCTTAATCTCAGGTTGGATAATAATCCCAGAAGCGTACCTTGCAATTCTTGTAAAATTTTCTTCGTAGGTACCAACAGATTCATCATCCTTTTGATTTAATTCAAGAAAATCCTTATCCATCTTTGTTTGAAGAATACGAGGGAAGTAATTATTGAAATATAAGTTTTTGAACTCGTCCCATTCCATGGACTCAATTTCATCCCTTTGACTCGTATTCTTGATAATATTCCACCATTGATCATCTTCACCCTCCAAACGATATACTACTATGATGACTTTATCATGTTCAGGACATTGAATAACTTAAAATATCTTTTCAGTGGTACTGATCCATTGTTCATCCACTAATGGATCAGTAGACCCACTGAATGAGGGTGGATGATGCCTCAGGAAAGATTCAACAGAATGTTGCTCCTTCCTTTGCTCTTTGGAAGTCTTGCATGATTCATATCTTGAGAAAGCTTTGTGAGCATGGCTACATGATATTTCATTCCAGCTCCCATAACGTTTGGTTCCTGAGGGGGACAATCATTGCATTGCCCATCACATTCCGCATTAACACGGTTCCTTTGGATTCCAGCCATTGACTAAAACCAAGAAGAATAGTGTGAGCAACACTAATTATAATAGTAAAACCACATAATCAAGAATAAAATTTCACACTTAAGGTCTTATCATAGGTTGTTCATGGCCATTTTTAAAACACTAAGTTTGTGTTCTATGCTTAGACATATCCTTAGGGTTCTTACTAAGGATTTCACATCATAGTTTACAAAGGTTGACTATACCTTTCCTCTGATACCAACTATAATAACCCATACATTACATAAATTGTTATTACTTCAGAATTGAAGCACACTTATTACAACATATAACAAAACCATGAAAGGACCATATAGGTATAGTGTCTTTAGAAACTGAGAAACATAAACAACTAGTTCAAAAATCATCTACACTGACTCCCTTTTATTTTATCATATCTAGAGTCCCTATTGTCATATCTTAATTAATATACTTCTTCCTAACCTAGCGAAAAGAAAAAATACAAACGGGTGAGCTCAAATGCTCAGTAAGGATAAACAAAAGAAATATCAATCACATCATATTCATAAGAACATATCATTTTGGAAATCTTAACTTGAAAAAGAGATCATAATTTCATAACATGGGATAAATCATAGTAGTGAAATGTAATCCCAATAATCATAACATAAAACATGATACTTTGTGGCATATACAAATAATCTTATAGAATCATTTCTTAGTAGTAGAGACTCATTACCAAGACTATCTTAGCAGACAAAGGTCATTTCTGAACTAAGTTCACTCCTCGTTTCAGTCCTTTTCACTGAACCCGATTAACATTCCATTATAGCCATGTCCATCTCAGGAGATATAAATCTTTACCCAATTAATTTGAGGGAGATATAGGTCCCACCCATCTAATAATGAAACCATTCTTATGTGTTCCACAAAATCATAAATCATACATCATAGCATAACCCATGTAATAAAAATGGGATTCCTAAACATCATGTCATCATAACATAAATCATATAATATACATGAACTTCATAAAAATAATTCCATCATAACATAGTCAAATCAATGTAAAAATAGGGATAGAAACAGAACCCTATATTATCTTAGATGGAAAATTATTTTGATAAAACACTTGAACTCCATTCTTGAAGAAAATATCCTTTCTACTTCAAAAACATTTTTCCTTTCCTAAAATGGCATATAATTTTAAACTAAAAGAAGTTGATTAAAAATAAACATGAAAACTTGTAAAGGAAGATTCATGGAAATAATGTTCTAAAAGTCCATTCTGGTCGTATAAGTTAAAAAAACATTCTTCTCGTACTTTGGACCGAAAAGTAAAAAAGTACCTCGTACGAAAAATGACAAAAGATTCCTTTCATATATTTTACTAAAAACTTACCGAAGGGTAAAATTGGATTTAAAAAATTGTATGAGAAAACAATAATATTAAATATTGAGGAAACATGGATGTGGATGATAAATATTCCCCAGTAAATTCTGAAGTATAAACAATCTCAGATAAAAATGAGATTGCGAGATTTTCCCTTACCTTAGGTCCGATTTTCTTTATACGTGTCCGAAACTACTGTATAATTATTTAAATAATGTTATTGACTTATTCCAGAATCTTACTCATTGTTATGATATCATATGTGGTCATATTCTTATCTTCTTATTAGTAATATTTCATTGTTACTTGTTATTTGGGTGTTTATTGCTTTTTATTCTTATGCGTGTTTTGTCGAATAAATTATTATTCTTGTTTTAGGTTATAGATACCCCATTTAGAGAATGTTATTAGTGTAATATGTATCATATTTATTCATTAAATTCATTTATATAATCATTAACCATTGAAGATCATGTAAAACGAGTCGCATCCCATCGTGGAGACAGTAGGCCATACGTACGCACGAGCGATGATATCGTTCCCATGATCGTGGAATTTTATTGAAGTGTATGTATAATATTTCAGAATCAATATCACTTTAAAATAATCATATATAGTTATTATTTACACCATTATACCCATCCATGTAAGGTTGTGGTGGAAAATAGATTACACCACGGCGTGGAGACGATATTCCGTACGTACGCACGCGCGGTGATTTCGTTTTCTGTAGGATGGATAGAAGGTGAAATTGGGTTGTTTCATAATTATAATAACATATAAGTATATTAGTGAGACTGATTTTATTACTTCATAATGAAACAACTAAATAAGTAGAAGTAGAAGAAGAAATAAAGTTGAAAGAATTGGTAACAGACATTACCTCGTCTTTGAAGCGCCTCTTCTTAACCTCATCTTAGGGAACTAAATATGTTCTTTGAAGAATTAAAAAACCTCTAGGATGTTTCTAGGGAAGTTGATAAGGGAAATTGTTAGGGGTTGGACGATCTTGAAGGCTCGAAGTGGTGTGAGGAGGAGAGGGAGGAGGTGCCCTTTTGTAAGGGAGGAGAGGGGCACCTTAGGAAAAACTAAAAGTATTATTTTATTATAAAGTAATATTCGATTTTAAATAGCTCCAAATTGATTTATTTCGAAGCTAAGGTGGGTATGGGTTGAAATCCTCTCATCCAATAGATTTTAGATAAGTTTAAGATACTATTTTAACCTTATAATGTAGATTTAACTCTTAGTTAAATAATTTAACGTTTATCGTGTCTTCTTGTTTTCTTACACTATATGGTTAATAAACTTACTATAACAAGACAAAATAACAACAAGTTATTTATTATTAACTTATATAACCTTATCTGAGTCATTTGGCCGAAACCTATGTTTTTAGAAATAAAATAACAACTAATAATATAATATTTGTTTTAAAAACTATTTTTTGTCAATTTTGACACTATTTGGTAATTGATTTTTGTAAAAATCATAACATCATTATTAGTTCAAAAAAAGTTAATTAATTCAATACTAACATGTCATAGTAACCTATAAATTTATTGTAATTTATAAAAAGTATCAAATTACATTTACTGGGGAATTTATAACATCAATTATGTTAATATTTCATTAATAAGATAATTATTGCATCATCATTGTGTCATAAATAAATTAAAATATTTAATGTATAAAAATTATAATTAAAATTCCATTATGAAGGAAATCCTTTTATCTTTCTAATGAATATTTATAGTCTAATTTATCTTATGTATAACCCTATATTAAAAATTATTTAGTTATTAAACTTTGATTTTAACTATTTTAACCCTTCTTAATAATAAATGTCCTAATCTAATCCAAGTGGACCTAAATGGTCATATTTTATTCCTAAGGTTGTTTTTAGTCGAATTAAACTTATCCAATAGAATTAGAACATGTGTTAGGGTGATAATAATATCATGTTTACCCTTAATTACCCTACTAACTTTTAACTGTGGTAAATAAAAGTAAAAAGTTACTATTCACCAAAGATTATTTTCATCTCATTGAACCACATTTTAGTCCTTGATATTAACCGTGTCTCTCGGATGTTCGAAATTACACTCACAGAATCCGTAAAATTAAGGTTTATGTGAATTTTTAAATTCTCCTAGGAGGTGGGTAAAAGACGGTGAAAAGTGCAATACAATTTTTATATAACTAAAATTATTATAAACTGACTCCAATGAATTAAATTGAACATATATAGGTATTATGTATCAATTGTTACCTAAAATAAATTAAAATAAAATAAATAATTATTTAAATAAAAATTCGGTTTCTAAATAGTAACCTAGTGTTTTCACTATTCATCAAAAATTGAATGTTTTCAGAAAAATACCAAAATTTCACCCAAGGATAATTTCGATATTCCGAATCCAGAAACGAAAAGATAAAATTTATAATATTTCAAAAAGTGGGTATTACTATTCATACCAAAAATTTTAAATAATATTTTAATATCATATTGCTGTTTAGTGAAACTCGGTATTGCATACAACACAAGCTATCGAGGATGGTCGTGATTGTGTGTAAAGAAAGCCAAGCTATTGTTGTGTGTAGTGAAAGATTCCTTTGATGATGTCTATAACATAAAAACAAAATATTTCTCATAAAAGTCTCGGGTGTTACATACACACCATCATTTTTGATGTGGATTATATTCTGAATGGAACCGTCTTCTCATTGATCTTCTATATTAACATAATTTTCTATGTCATCTGTATTTTTGACAACCATGATTTTTTTGAGTAATAATCCATTGTGGGCATCAAATTGGATACTAAATGATAGGAGGCATGTTTGCATCCTTTGTTGGACTTACCGCTTCCTTCCTTGGATCCTTTTCAAGCTTCATGGTGATGATTTTCTTGAAGTGAACCTTTATATAGCCTAGGTGTATGCCTCCCTTCTCTGGGAAATGGGTTATGAGACGTGATAAAATCATATACCTTACCACTTTACGTCCTCTATAATATGGAAAAGAATGATTTCTACGGAGGATTGGTTGAGGTAAAACATTTCCCCGCCCCAGTGGGTTCGGTTTGGTCTCTTTCCCTTATTGTTGTGCCTTTCTCTGAAATTATCATTCATAAATTGGAATATTCTTTTAAAAATCCCCTCTATCCCTACATGCTAGGGTGGATTGCATACTTTATCAACTGCTACCACTATCACTTCTCCCTTGATCTCTCGTGTCCCTATTCGAGCATGAGCAGAATGAAATTATGATTCTATTCATAGAATGATTTGTTATGAGAAAATTAAATTTTTGGATGATTGTATTATATTAAATGATAAACCTACTGAAAGTTATTTTTTTTACTATTTCATGAGTTTATCAATGTCTTTCTCTCACCAAGAATAACTTTTGAGACTTATTCATGGCTGATTCTTATTGACTACAACAAGTTTCTCGAGCCAGGGGTTATAGTGATAGTCTCTATGGAATAATTAAATTACATGAATTCATTTATATTAGGTTCTAATTAATGGGGTGTGAGTGGAAATTCAATGATCCATATTCCCCGATCCCCAGATGGGAACACCAGTTGGGGAATAAGTAATCATACGACACTAGTCATGAAATTTATTGATACATGCTGATTGGAGATCTTTCTACTACTTCTCTGATCAT
Source organism: Viscum album (assembly GCA_963277665.1). Classification (NCBI taxonomy): domain Eukaryota; kingdom Viridiplantae; phylum Streptophyta; class Magnoliopsida; order Santalales; family Viscaceae; genus Viscum; species Viscum album. Next base: position 450,366,408 of record OY728127.1, read on the forward strand.
AGACTCTATACATACCGAAGGGATTACTGGTAGATTTTATGATGATTCTCTCCCAATAATATGACATGATCTCTATACCCATTGTAAGGAATGAATTTTTATTAATGTTGGAAGATAGTATTCTAGATAATTAGATGGATATTGTGTATTCATTCTTCTCCATGTGCTTATGGAATGTAAAAATAATAAGTGGATGAGGGGAAAAAATAATGGGTATGTCATCCCAATAAAATTGTATTATCAAGGGGGAAACATAGTTTTTTTATCCTTTGAAAAACTCCCTAGTATTATTAGCCCAATATGATAAAATATGAGCAGTTTTGTCTTTAGTAGTGGGGCTTGTGGAAAAATCATTGGTATGTGAATGGTCTAGGGGTGGATAAGAGGATGTGAATTTCCCCCATTATAGTATGTTTGAGAAAGGATACCACATTTCATCGATAGTTTATCTAATATGTATAACCCCATTCTTCCAAGAACCTCAGAATATGAGTGATTTTTCATATTTGACTCCATAAGGGGAGGAACTTCTTTTTTAAATGAGGTCTCACTATGGGAATTACATTTGCAGAGAACTCTATTAGGGAATTGAATACCATCATAGAATTATTTCTGACTCTAGGGAGAATCTATACAACCTATCCCTTGGGGAGGACCTCAAAGGAATAATTTTGAAAGAGGAGGACCTTATTATTGTTTGATCTTCTATCCATGAGGAGGGATAACATTTTACTAATCAGGTAATAAATTTTAATGATCAACTATCTTATTCCAATAATGGAAATATTTTTGGTATATGCTCTGAGGAGGACCTCTAATTCTACTAGTAATAATGTTGCGGGTATGACCTTCATCACTGCTACGTACACTCACATAATTTCATAACATTATGGAAGGATCATGGTCCACTAGTGATAGATATTTGTTGGACTCTTGAACTCCACCTTCCAATAGATTATGATTATGAGTTTAATCTTCATTTTCTAGTTTCCTTCCGGGTGATCTCTATTTTTTTCTCTCTTGTGGGTGACTTGGGCTTCTTGTTTTATGTAGAGACCTTTATATATGTGTTCTTGTTCCTGTTGTTCTCATGGTTCTTCCTAAATATGTTGGTAAGCCTTCATTATTCTATAAGGAATATATTTCTTCCTTGGAGAATCCACCGAAGTGGACCAGTGTTCCCTAGTTAGAACATGTATTTGTTCTTGATCCTGTTGTCCATTTATCGTGGAAGATTATGAACAACTCTTACAGAAGGGGGTATGGATGCATGTCTGATCCTGAGTGACCTACCCATTTTGTGGATTAATCAAACCTCATGAGGAGGCTAGGTTATAGGGATGGATCCTTTTTATTGTCATGTATTTTATTACATATTGGAAAGTTTCAAGGTTATTATCATAGATTGATATCTAAACCTCAATTATTTATAAGACATGTTGCAATATTTCCTTGGTAGAAACAATGATATATTACAATTCTGGTTTCCAGACAAGAAAATGATTCTTATCTATATTTTTATTTGTTACATGTTGACTATTATTTCCAATTTCATCTATATTTTCAGGGTGGCATTGTTGTGCTAGAGTAGTTATTTTTATCTGTTTGTTGATTTCTATTTTATTTGACTGAAAAATTGAAATTTATCCACAATAATTTTTATCCCCTCATAATTTTCCACAGTATAATCATAGAGGGATTGATATGGACGATAAAGGATTCTCATCTTCTTGTTTGACACCATATTTGACTTTCGGTCCTGATAAGCATCCACAAAATTTTTTATTTGATCATAATTTTTATTTTATTTTTATAGAGGGATTTATATAGATAAGCATGGATTTTCATTTGATCATAATTTTACAAAGTATTTTCATAATATTCTTGATATGGATGAGTAGGTATTTGTATGTAATCATTTTCCACTATATTCGGCTAGTGGGATTCATATTTGTTTGCATAGATTTTCATATAATCATGTTTTTTTCATACTTGTCTGACATGCTACATGAGTGTGACCAAGAATATACATATTGTCATAGTTAGTTGTCTCTATAATTTCATGGAAGGATTGGTGTGAATGAGAAGGAATGCACAATGACTTGTAGTTCTCCATCATATTTAACTAGAGGACTTTATAATAGTGACATGGAATATACGTATACTTTTAGGTTTCCTCTATATTTACATAGTGGGATTCATCAACAGGAATAAAGAAAATTTCAAGTTCTATATTGTTTGAATGTCTCACTCAACGATCTGACCTGTGGACGTATGTCTATTTGAATTCAGATGGGGCTAGTGGGACAATATCCTTTGCATAGTGAGGATAATGAGCCAGACTATATTGAAAGCGATGATTATATGTACGGTTTGTCAGGTGGAACACATTTTCTTTTAGGATAAATTTCCTGGTGTTGACTTCATCAGCCTTTCTAAGACAATGGAAGAGATCATTATCATGTTATGGAGATAGTATCCCAAAATAGTTTGAGATAGATATTGGGGTTGTCTAATTCTAGACCACTGACTATCACTGGGTGGATGGTTGGCATGTATTCATATATTTTAGGGATTGTTGATATGCCTCCACGGTTAGGATAATACCATTATGATAGAACTCTGAAAAAAATTCACTTGAAACTGAGTGTTGAAGACAATAGGTGGGTGATGATGTCCTCTATTTGGTTGAGGACCACACATATGTTGTGTATGATGTGCATGTCCATGAAATATGGGAAGATTACATTAGATTAAATAGAGTACTGGAATAAATTACAAATAATATATGTGAAAATTATATATAAAAAAACATCATAAATGAATTATCTCATGAACACATGTATAATTTATGGTCTCGTTGGGCCTCTTTCATTCTGGATGAAAAATGGATTGATGCAGGGAAAAACCACCACATTGTTTAAGGATTCATGTCAGGTTCACCATTTTGTTATTGATGTAAATTGGTTTTCCAAAAAATTGATTATAGGGGTTGAGTTTTTTACAATCATTAATGTCAGGAATATTACCTCTGAATAGTCTTTGATGGGTTTTGTTCATGGATCCAGGAAAAATCATTAACTATTGTATCTAGGATGATTTAGGGACCTACTTTCCAAAGTTAAGAATTCAATGGGGGAACTTAGCCAATGATAGTTAAGAACTCACATTGGTTGATATGATATTATTTCAGGGTCATCACACACTTTTGGGGGTATCTATTAACTATTTCAGGATTCTCACATAGATTTAATATATGTTCATGAATAATTTTTTCATTCCCAAGTATGTATATGTGGATCACATCGAATTAATGATATATTATGAATAATCATGGGTCCAGAATCAACATTTTGTATATGAAATTCTCTATTTATAGGTGTATTCAAATGTATATGAGGTTTTACATAAAATTATCCCTTTTATGGATGGATTATAGATTAGATAGTTATTTTTTAGGATGATGATGGATTAATCCCGCACGGTGAGGTGCTCTAGAAATTTATTTCATCCAGGGAGATATTTTTTTATGTCGGGATCAAACCCATAATACGGGCTTCCAATTTATCCTCATGAAATGAATCTGAACCTAGATATTTATGTTCCACTTAACATTACACATCACCTTTTATGGTTCTTTCATGAGGAATGGACTATTAATTTTTACATCATGTGGAAAGGATGCCTGGGTGAAAGATTCCTAGACAAGGAAGGTGTGGTACTTAGGCCGAGGTGGCCCAAGGGACCTGGATGAGATGTGGTCGCTCGGGTGGATATGAATCTTCCAATAATGTGGTTTATTTAAAATTAGTATGAATTTGGGTGTTGGGTTTGGACCATAGGGAGGCTTCTTATGTATCCCAGTTAGTTGGGAATCAAAGCCCTCCTAGTTCAAAAAGGGTTGGGAATTATGCCATATAGGAGGCCCATTGAGTGTGAATGGGGATTATACCATATCAGAGGCCCAATTAAGGTAATATTAATGGGGATTACACTTATAAGGATTCCCATTGAGCGTGGTTTGGGCATATACATTATAGGAGGCCTATTTTGGTGTTTGGGATTATGCAGATCTTAAGATTATCACTAATGAGAAAGCCCATGTGAATCATGCTAGGTTTGAGAAATAAGAGGAAGTATTAGAACTGAAGGTCACATAATCCAATTTTTTCCATTTTTTGATGGAATCTGCATCCCAAAGGGATAAATATAGGGATTTGAATGTGATATTAACATATTATATTTTGGTAGTGAGGATAGTCATTTCTAGAGATCCATTCAGCTATATCCTAGGCTGGGGTATAGGAGAAAGAAAACTTCCTCCCACAAGAAATTATAGGGGATTACTTTATGATTGATTCCCTTATAGTCAATGTTTTAGTGAAGAATTCATGACACTATCCCTCCTCAAAGGGAAATTACAGTGGATCCACAAAATCCCAAGAACTTGGTAGTTCACGTGACCACCTCCATTGTAAGAATCATCATTACAATGGGAATGTAGAATTGGAAAAATTCCGAGTGTCCGCCCTCTTGAGGATTCTACACAGATGAATCTAGTTAGAGCATATATGTAGGATCTATTGGTAACATAGATGTTCCCAATGATCTGATCATACATATCAGGAAGATTTGGAAGAGACCTTTTACAGATGTTGTTAGACTAGTTTGTGAAGGGACCAATGTTGGGCCTGATGATATGATGAATTAGAGTAACAATAGATGAAAATTAGAATTCCCCAGGATTCCCCATTCCTCGTATCAGGTTCTTATGAGGGATTAGGTTCCCTCTATGTAACATGTTTCTAGATGGTTGACGGTGTATTCCGCATATCATTATGAAACATGGACATGGGTTTGGCCCATGTAGCATGTTTCCATGAGGGGAAAGGTTCCAACCATGTATTTGTTTGTTATGTGGGGTCTCATTATTCCTGTTTATAATATTTATACACAGTTCAAGGTTCCTCCTACATAGTTTTTTTCAATGTGGGGTGATGGTTTGCAAAGGTTCCATACATTTGGGCCTCACGAGATAGTGTCCATAGAGGGATTTTATGTTTATGGATGGATAAAAGAATTTTTTTATTACTTAATGCTATGTTGTTGGATTACCTGATGGGAATTGTTGGTTCTCCCCCAGTTATTATTTTAGGCTCTTCTTTTTCTATATCTCATTATCATCACTCATCCCTCCTCAATTTTTTCTCTTCCCTCGGTGGTATTTTTATGGAAGGACAAAAGGACCATATAACTGTTTGGATGGTAGTCTGTAGTGGGAAACATGGACTCTTTTATGGGATCATAAGTTGGAATCCCCATCCCTCAAATTATTTAATTTGTAGGGAATGATCATTTGTGCAAACTTAAATCACCGATCGACCCTAGAAATGATTTGGGTTCATCTTTGGGTGATAGTGGTACCTTATGATACAATCAATGATTTCTTTTTTTGGATGGTCATTCATGGGCATGGAAATCATAATCTGGACTCATAAAAGAATTGGTTTTATTTTTGGGATTTGGTGGTATCATCTTGTCTTTCAAACAAGTTTTTTCACGGAGACGATCCTTCGAAGTGATAAAAATCCTCATCTGAACCCACAAATGAATTTATTTTTTTGGGTGTTAGTGGGACCGTCACATCCCGTGAATGATTTATTTCACAATGTGCTTCATGAAGTGTTGTAAGGACCGTCAGAGTAATAGTCTGTGTAGAGATTTTACTATATGGAGCTGAAATTTCCTTCATCACTTTTCCCCTTTAAAAACTTTTCTTAATATTATTTTTCTTGGCTTATTTATACTCTTTTGCATGTTAATGGGATTTTACTCTTCTTGTTTGCAGAATTTTTAAGGCCAAAAAAGTTTAATAAAGGTTTGTAGATCTACTATGTTTAATCAAACTCTACTGGGAAATCTATTGTATAGTTTATTCTTATATTCACTCCACATTTATCCTAATTCAATTAATCATGCATCCCTTACACCTTCCCCAACAGAAAAATTATATAGAAGGTACGACTAAAATATTAATTCACACAAAAACAATCAAAATATAAAATTTAATCTATAAACCTTATTTCCCATAATTGAATCGTTGTTTTTTCTTTTTTTTGCTTACAAAGTCCCCTCAAAGAAAATAGTTTTATGGGAAAAATATTGTAGTATTTGGAATGTTCTTCAAAAAAAAAATCTATGTTATCTCTCAGTTTTACAAAAAAATGGATTGTGTTCATAATACGTGACCATCACATATCTCTAGAGGTAAAAGAGAGAGTACATCCATGATTCGTAATGGAGGAAGATCACACAGTGAATAAGATACTATTATTAAAATAATTTTGGTTTTAGTGAAATTTATGTTTACACAATTATTAGGGTTCTATACATATATCCGATCTCAGATGATTATTTGTCTCTAATGGATCTCTAAGCTCTAAGGGATTAGTAACCCATATAGTTCCTGTGGTGTCCAATGTATGCACAATATAATCTAAAGGGGGTTTAGAAGAGGTTGAGGGATAATGAATATAAAACCCAGTAGAGAATGGAGAATAAAGTAATGGAGGTTGTTGAATTGATCATTATGGAAAATGAAAATAAAGATGGTTAGTGGGGGCTATTATAGAATATGGAAATGATAGATGGTGAGGATAATAAATCAAAAATGGTTGTGCCAATATAGGCGGTCTAAAATTTTCTAATACCTCTAAGGAACCATGGGATAAGAGGTAATGTTAGATGGAATATCAAGTGAATGTTATAAGTTTAATAGGGAATGAAAAGTGTTTTGGGTTGCTCTAGTACCTTCCCCCATGTTACTTTTAGATTACCTATCACTATTACATTTTTGGGAAAAGAATTTTTTTCCCCAAGATGGTGGGAAATAATTGAAATTTATAAATTATCATTGAAATGAAATTAAATATTTTAATTGATATATATATATATTTGAAATAGTATACTAATAAGGGTAACTATAGGAGGAATTCACACCTCCCTCAGTGGTGATGAATTTTAGACATTAACTTCCTCCATGTCTCTTAAATATTTTTCATTTCCTATATTAGAAGGTAAAAATATATTTAATTATAAATTTAATGATAATAACATATAGTTAAATAAACACAAATTAGCATTCTAAACATGATGGTTTTGAGCATAGTGGAAGCACCTTCATGGGCATAAAAACAAATAAAGGATTCTTGATTTGATGGGTCATTCATAATATTTTACATGACATGGACTCTATGACCAATGAATTTTTTCCACATAATATTGAATTTAGGATTCCTGGAACCTGGAGAAGATATTTTCATGTTAAATTTATAATTACTTTATATTATATTTGAAGAAAGAATCAAGATCTTAGGATCCTTATATCATTATGTTTCTGACCATTAAAGAAACCCTATTATAGATTACCTTCATTTCACTATAATGATCCGTGTGTAGAATCCATTTAATGGTGATACACACATTCTCATTTCACCTCTAGAAGATATTGACTATTTTTTGTGTGATAGCGCGGTGAGTCAATCATCTTCCAATGTTCTTCTTTATTTTTTCGACATTATTAGGTCTTTAAGGAGTTATTCTCACACATAAGGAGTTGAGATGAAGAATCCATGAGAGATCTCAGTTGAGTGAAAAAATTATCGATTCTCTATTATCCTTATAGAGTACACATAAACTTCAATTTATAGGGTGAGGGTTTAGGTTAAAATATTATTTACTTCCATCCCTCCCCCTAAACAATATAATAATCATCATTAAACCTCATTCAATATAATAATAATAATAATAATATTTTTTTTACTATTTTATGGGGTGTTCTAATTCACACAATTGGTAAATTTAATCTTACCATATTAAAAATTAATATTTATCATCAACTGTGAAATTGATGTGAGTGAATTCCTAGACATTTAATGAATATAGAAAATAACATTTTACTCATAAGTTTTTTTTCATAAACCAAAATATAAATATTTAACAAATATTCCATAAAATAACAAATTATATTTTATTCACAATATAAAAAATACATATTTAATTAATTTATGTGATCAATAGAAAATGAATAAATTATTTCATGATGTTGAGAATAATATTTATTTCATTATTTAAATTCAAATTTAATTAAATCATGTTCAATAGAAAAAAATTGTTTGTAACCAAATATAACATTTTCACATTGACATTAGGTTGGATTTCACAATGTCCAATATTACTATTTATAAATAGGTCAAGAAACTCAATTGATATAACTTACCATCATAATTTCATCAATCACATATGAATACTCATTGTGTAATATAGTCCTTATGTCACAATATCTAATCAATATGGTTTCAAATTTGTGTATAAACCTATATACTTGATACACCTTTCATTGAAAATATGAAATAAACACATTTTTACAAAATATCCTTTGAATTTAAGGAAAGGGTTATGTTCAAATCAAGGGGAAAATATATCAAATTCCATAAATATTGAATGGAAAAATCCTTCCTCAACTTATCAATTAATAACATGTAATTCCTGACACACCCAACATACCACACTTCTTTAGAATATATGGAATAAAGTTTTTTCTCATTAAATATAATAGCATGAGTCATGACATAAATTAATTATAATTTTAATTTATAAGAACCATAATATATTCTTGAAAATAGGAATAACTGATGAAACCAAAACTTTTGGAATTATTACTAGCAGGTTTATTCTCCAAATATTCTATCCTTGATATTAGTATGTTTGAACCTCATTATTGAAATCCTAATACTCTTATGAGTAATGACACCTAATAGTATATATATTATATGTTATCTCATAGTAGAATTTATTACCATATAACTATATTTTATAATGTATTCATGGATCTTCAAGGTTCTCATCATAGTGGAGAACTAAAATAACCTTATTAATATGAAAGATACCCAAAGTCATTATTAATTCAATGTAATGGAAAACAGTGATAAATTTTTAATAAAATGTTTTATTAGTATTCAATCATTAAAATATACATATAATACAAATTTAAAAATATTTTCATCTAGAACACAAACTTAACAAACTCCAACTTTGAATAGACCCAACTCTCAACAAAGTTTAGTGTACTATACCTCACATGTTAATCATGTTTTTGATGGGTCCAGGACTTAGATTTGGAATCTATCATGTTTTCTTACATGAAAATTATAACCACTTCCACCAAAATTATATTTGAAAAATACATTAAAATATGATACATTTTATTTATATGCTTCATCCACTTATGTGACCTTACCTTTTGGAAAGGTCCACCGTATAGTATTATCATAATAGATTGTGATAAGATCTTTACTACTAGGTACCACATCAAGCTTTTAAATAATTTTTTTTTAAAAAAATATAATGTTACAAACCTAATAATCTACAATATATATAGAAACTACTATATTATCAACAACAAAAGTTGGTATTGAGATCTTCGAGCTCACAACACCGCCAATCAATATAAATATATATCTCATTTGTGATTTTAGATCATCCTGACCTATTTGAAATCTATTATCTTTATATACTTTAATGAATAGTTACTTGTCTCCCCTAAAAACTAGGTACATATCCATTATATCCCTCATATTTTTAATGGTAGCGTTGAATTCCATAAAATATTGGTCACCAAGGTCATCATGATATCATCCTAACAAACTCTATGAATAAGAGACGTCAAGCATAATATATACCACAATATCCACAACTGACCTAATCAAATAACCATATAGAATTCTTCCCATCCATCATCTTTCCTCATGTTTCTGGGGATAATTTTTTTTGGAAAGATGAATTCCATGTTACATTTTAAACAATCCCCTCTTGGAATGTTCCATACTAATACATTTGGGTATCTTGTTAATATAAATACCCTGACTTAGGATGTGTATCATGTTTTACCTATCAAGATGGATCTTGGCCCTTAGATTATATATTTCATTTCCTTAGTCCTTCATGGAAAATAAATAATTCAACATGGACTTAACATACTATAAGAAAAATATTTCTCACCAATTAAAAGTATTTCATTGATATATACTATTAATAAAATGACCAAACTAACACTAAACCATTTATAGATATAAGGATCAAATTTGTTCTTTATACAACCAAATTCTATTAGGTCTTCATAAAACTAATTGTCCGAGGTAATGGATACTTATTTTAATCCATTAATGTACTTTTGTAATTTGAAAACTATGTTTTCATCCATTGGAATCACAAAACCACGGGGTAGTGTCATATATACATTTTCCTAAAATATCTCATTAAGTAAGGTATTTTTCACATTTATTTGTCAAATCTCATAGTTATGGAGTGGTTAAATGGATAGATAAATTATAATAGACTCTAGTATTAAAACTAGTGAAAATGTTTCATTCTAGAAAAATCCTTAACACTGTTTAAACCCTTTTGCAAAAAAACATTCCAAGAATGTATTTAATTTTCCATCAATGTCCAGTTTTTCAAAAATACATATTTACAAATAATGGGGATTATATACAAAGAGGTTATATCAATATCTAGGATTTTTTTACATGGAATCCATTTTAGATTTCATTACTTTTACCAATATTCAAACATCTTTCCAACTTAGTTATTCCTGATAGGTTAGAGGTGTAATTATCCACACTTTCCAAACAATATTTTTTTCCTGAATAAATTTGTATTACATATAATATTACATGTAAAAATTATAGAGAATCCGAAACAAATATATTACCATTAATAAATATCATTACATTAGTCCTCGATGAAAAAATTAAAATTCCAAACAATATAGCTGGATGAAATAATTATAAAATATAAAAGCTAAAATGGAAAAATAAAAATCAACACATTCTACAAGAATCATCTCCCCTGCTACAAATTCTATATAAATGAAATAAAATATTATTAAACCCATCAACATACTAATAAATGAAAATATATCTTTACGGTGAAATTGTGTTCATTTTTTAGTTAAAGAATTATGTGTTATTAATAATTTATAAAGGAAAATGAGACTATTGCGATTCAACCATTTTATGACCGTTGGTAAATATGACTGTTGGTAAATATGGATTTTGGTCAATATTACCATTGGAACCTATAACATTGGTTGATAATTTTATCACTTCAATTAATGTCTATAAGTAGTAATTAAAAGGATAATTGATACTGAAAAGAGAATCGGTTTCCTCACATAGTAGAGTCATTCCCTTTCAATCCCATTCAAAAAAACATGGGAGGGAGGTAGAATCAATGGGTTCTACCTTTACCAACCCCAATTCAATATTTAATAAGCGATGCTTTAATAAAATTTCCTACAGGATAAGTTCAAATTACTATAAATTACCTCATTTTCAATGTTAGCTATTCCACTACATGAAACTACTACTATTACACACCTCACCCTTAGGGTGTTTGTGGGTATAATAAGGGGTTACATTTGTAGACCATAGTTACAGAAAATGTAAATTACTTCAAATAAATAATATTATTCCATTAATTCCACATAAGAATTTTTTCATTAATTTTTTTTAAATTGAGTTGAATTAGATAAATTTATTTTTGGATGCAAATGAATCATAATTGTATTTGTATCGAAAATATATACAATTTTATAATCGACTCATTATTCATAAATAATTTTTTTCATCAAATAGAATATTAAATAACTTGGAACTAAATATAAATGTTATATTAATTCAATTATGACCTAGTAATGTTTTTATAAGTGTTAGGAATTTGAAATTTCCTTAAATATAGTCATTTTTCTTGATTTTTTTAATATTTAAAAGATAAATTTATCATATTTAGAGAATTATTCTAGAAAAATAAATATTAAATTTTAAATAATAACATCAAAATTATGTTATGTTGAATTTATGATAATTTTCTAAAATGATCTATTTATTAATTCATAGAAAACATATATTTCTAGGTTTTCATTATATTTTATGACATTATAATTATTTTATAATGATGTAATAATTAATTAAACACAATACATGAACTAACATATTTTATTTTATTAAAAATAATTAATTTAATAGATTTTAATCAATTTCTAAAATAATAAGTGTCTTTCACAAGTCTAATAAGGAAAAGATGACTTTTTAAAACATTAATTTGTGGAATGATTAATATTACATGACAAAATAATTATTAAAAAATTGTGCTCAATTCTTGTGGATTAAAATATCATAAAATGTGACCCAAATGTACAAAAATAAGAGAAAACAAAATTTTCAAACCAATATTTATCCATTTTCCACTAACTACATTTTCAATACCTATATTTGGAAATTATTAAATGATTCATCAACTTTTTCTATAAATTCTCATATATTCCTCTATTTTTATTCACTCCCCATACATACTTCACAATTTTATGGTGACATTACCTCCTAATTATTCCCTTCTTAATTTTTTCCCAATCCCCATGGTTCCATCATTATTTTTTAGGAACAACTATTCAATGTAAGAGAAATATCGAATCCTCTTTTCTAATCATGTTTCCTTTTCATGTGGGATGGTTTCTAATTTCTAACTAGGTTATTTTTCTCTAATTTTTCTCATCCCACTAATATAAGAATACTATTTTATTAATCGAAGTCCCTTTTTACGTCTCACATTACCCTTTTGTAAACCATTTTTAATACCTATCATTATTATGAATTCACTTATCCAATTTCAGTCTTTTGTATGAGAAATTCTCTTTTCCATTTTATTAGAAAATAAAAACCACATTTATTTTCAATTGGTATTCACATTGATTTATAAATTAATTTTTTATTCTATGATTTTAATTTATGAAACCCACATTTCCTATCGTGGGTTAAAAATGATGTAATGATAATGTCTTCAAGCTCTTTTGCATGTGATGATTTGGATAAGTAACTGATTATTTATTCTCCTTGAGTTATTATTGAAATAATTTTTTAAGATCAATATATATAAAAACAATTAATACATATGATGGGATCACCAAGATAAATATCCAATGCATTGGTTAAATAATTTAATTTCTATATTTGACATACTTTATGATACCTTGGTGAATAACCTTGGGAATTTTGTTTATGAAACCTTGTTGATAAACCTTTGTGATATTCTTATGATTGTTTCATTTATATTTTGTAGCCACACTTCCATTTTATAATTCATGTTATTATTATTATTATTATATGCCTCTTTTTCATGCCTCACAGTCTTATTTATATGTCTCAAGATCACATATTATATGTGTCTATTTCATATTTACTTACTGGGATTCACGCTCACCCATTCCCTTTGATGTATGTTACTAGGATATGAGATACAATAAATGTAACTTAGGGTGAACCCATGCAGCTTTCTTTAAGTTGAAATAGAATAATGTTTTATGTTTTCATGTATTATATACATTATTTTCATGATAAAAAACATTAAAGGACCCTTCATTTGTTCCGTGTAATGAAAAGCTATTTAATAAAAAGGTTGGATTTCGTAGTTGGTATCAAAGGGAGGTTTAGTTGTTTGTTGAAATCCATACTTGAAAACAATACTATGAACCCTAGGTATGTGTCTAAGTATAAGATAATTTCATTGTATTTTCGTGAGTATTAAGTATGTGTATTCCAAAAAATACATTCAAGTCTAGATACTACAAGCAGATGTGGCTCTGGCACAAATGTAGCTAGGGATAACACCAAAAAACACTACTTTTATCTAGAAATGAATGGGAACTACATTAAAATAATGGGCCAAGATGCACACCTTATTGGACACTCTCATGGTATATATTCGGTTAATTAGAATATATTTACGAACAGTTCTAAATGATATATAGAAAATTTAATTGTGAATAGGGTATGTTAATGAAATATTTAAGAATGATGTTTTATGACATAAAATCACTTTAGAATTATAAGATAAATAAAGGAAATACGTTTCTCACCATGTTTTTCTTATTCAATAAAAATGGATGGAAATAGGAGGGACCTAGTAAACAATGAGTCTAACAGATGATTCACTGAAAACATTTTTATAGAATATGGAATGGAAAATGCCATGAGGTTGATTAATTAGCTAACTCAGGACATGAATAATAACAAGAATCAAGGATACCAGATTCACCTCAAAGAAAAACCATTCAATTGAGACCTTCCTGAATCAATTTCCACCTTCATTCGGTGGATATTCTAACCCATTGATTTCTAAACAATGTATAAGATCTATAAAAAAGATATATTCACTACGCCATTTTATTGGAGTAAGACAAAGTCACCCTAGCAGAAAGAAACTTCAAATGAGAATATGATAAATGATGGAAATAGAATAAAAACATAAATCCAAGAAGGGTGATCGATGATGTGTATTGGGAAGAGTTCAGTGGAATATTTTTCAATAAATATTTCACAATTTTGATAAAAAATAAAAATCACCAGGAATTCATAGAACTAAATCAAAAGAAAAATGAATTGTTTGGAATATATGAGATGAAATTTAAAAGGATTTACAGGGAAACCACTATAATTTTAATGTATCTTCAGGGAAAGGATGATAGATTCTTTGGTGGACTGAGACCCCATCTGTAGACGAATCTTGAAAGTAGAGACTATGGAAGCTATAGGGAGATATTACGAAGTGATATGAAGGTTGAATTATAGTTCGTAGGGATTCATTGGTCACATAGATAAAAGGAAAATAGGAGGCCAAAGGATTCAAACTTATTCAAGAACATTTATTATAGAATAGAATGATAGAATGTGAAACTTCATATGTGCAATAAATGTGTGACGAAGCTTTCATTGAACTGGTTTCTTGATAGTTTAAAGTGATAAAAATGTTGAATAGATGGCCATATTTCATGAAACTGTCATGGTAAGGTTAATACTCAACTTATCAACCCTAAAAAAATGGGAATATGGTCAAGGACCAACTAGATGTTCAATTCATCAAGTGTGGAGATCTTGATATCTTTCCAAATAAATATCCAAATAAAAGGATAATGGATGGAAATCACCATCAACTTCTATATGGGCCAATGGAACATGGTAGGTAATTTTCAATCAATATTGATGAATTATATGCTCTAAATGATGTGTGGTCCGGAAAAATAATTTTTCTCTCAAATCTTGGAGGTACTTTTTAGTCTTTTTATACACATTCCTTTATTTCATCCATGTTTGAAATGAATATAGAATCAATCCTTGAAATGATTGAAGTGTAGTTATCATTCAATAATATTAGATGGATTATCCTATAATCAATAGTGTATAGAAACATAATTATTAAATTTTGGGATTAAAAATTCATCACAAATCTAGTATTCATTCCCATGGTCAAGTTCAGAACTATACAATGTGTAATGACCTAGACTATTATTAATAAAATTACCCTTTTTAGATTGCTTTAAATGGATTATTGTTATAAAAAACACATGAACTTATTTTGTGTTATTATATAAATTTGGATTTAAAATACCATTCAGTATCATTACCATTGATAATATATCTAGTCAATAGTGATCACATGAGTAGTACAAATACAGGGTTCTAACAAATCCATTTGAAGGGGACAAAGGATGTGATGGCCACATCCAATACAATTGTACCCTATGAATCCCATTTATTAGAGACTCAATGGAAGATATCATTTCTGGGATTCTAACTAGAATAATACCAAGTATCAATCCAACAACTTAAGCATGAGGGAAACCATTTATGGAATAAGTTCAAGCTCATCCAGATCACATCCCAAACCATGTTTGAAAAAAACCCATGACACCCCACCATCACACACCTTAATCTTAGGGATTATGATGGTTTATAAATTATATATGTAAAAGTATACTATAAATATGAATATCTACATTATTTTTTAAAAAATAATTAAAATAGTTTCATCATATTATTGTTACATTGTAAATTATTTTTGAAGAACACATTTATTTTTTGGTTAATATTCATATTCAATTAAGAAATATATTTTTATTAATTAATGGATTTTATAAAGAAATAATATTTTAGTAAAGTATAATTATTATATATATATTATTAAATATAAATGATAAAATAATTTTTTTGAAGTCAAATGTAATATTTAGGGTTTGAAAGTTATTATTGTCAAAAACCCATCATGTTCAGTAAATGTATGCTTTTATTATTAAATTTAAAATTCACATATTTAGAAAATTATTTAAATAACTTAATATTATTTTTGATATCATCACATCAAAATTATCCAATTGTAAATGTTTTATAATTTTCTGAGATAGTTGAATTTTTGGTTATAAATAAATACCGTATAATTTTTTTTTGTTTTATTACATCATAATGACCCAAAAGTGTTGTAATAAGTAATATAAATGTCTTCCCTGAAAAAAATTTAATCCACTCCTATTTTGAAAAAATCATTGGAAAAAATGATGGTATGTTTTCTCGTTTTGGATATTTTATTTTGTAGATTCCAGAACCTAAATAATAAAGAAACCACCTTCGATTTCTAAGTAAACCCACGTAATATCTCATTTATCTTAACTAAAACTCTATGGAGCACGTCCAAAATATTCAGTATACTCCCTATAGTACTCCCATGGGGCACCCAATCTTTTAATAAGACCCTCCTAAGCCTTTGGATTTATACACTAATGCAAGTGATTCCTATTCTGTTCTTTCAATTCAAGTACGCCCATTGAAATTATTATTTTTTAATTTAAATTAATTATATTTTTATTGATTTATTAATATTACCTTATTTTAAAATAGTTTTTAATTTAATGAGATATCATTTATCCGCACTCATTTTTACAGTTTCCTAAGATTTTACTATGCTGAAATTTCGCAAGGGTTGTTCCACTATCCTCTTTTATCAAACACACCATTTATGTAATGTATTTTAATTTCAAATTTCTTATGATGTGATATGTTCTAAAATATCCCCATTACTTTCCATATTATATCTATGTGATGATATACCCCTCTCTCATTCATTATGACATTTTTATGACTTTCTATGTGACACTGTTATGCGGCTGAAATTACACCCCGATTTTCCAAGCCAAACCAATTTTGTTGTGAATACCTACCCTTTTCTTATCTAGGTTGATCAAATTTATGAACATGTAATTTTTAATTGAGTACATAAATGTATTTATTCCACACTCCATGATTTTTGAATAATTTTTTATAATTAATTAATCCATGTAGTATGATTTATGTAACACACTAAGGAATGAGAATGAAATGATTATGATGGGTGCACCCAAATATGGCACCAATGCATTGGGTAATGTTTAGTACCCTAATACATCATGTTGGGACTAGAGTGTACTTGATTCTTTTATGTTACTTTTTCAACCATGAATAATTGGTGGATATACCCTTGATTGTTTTTTATGATGTAGTTTTTTAAGTTGTTTCCCCATTTCCCATGTAATGATTATCAAGATATATCATGCCTTATTATTAATGTTCCTTTTACTTCTCATTGATAGGAATATTTTCTTAAATTTATCAGATATTATATTTTTATTCCCATAATGGGTATGATATCTGAACCATTTCTTATGTATTTACCCATGTTGTCCATGTAGTTTTATGTTCAATGGATTATTTTGAGCATGTTAAAGAAGTTGCTAGTAGAAACGTTAAGTATGTTTTTAATGATGTTTTTTAATCCCATTCTCCAAATGTTATGTATTGAACCTAATTAAAAAAATGAACTATACTTATTTATCATTTGGGATATATTAAATATAGTTTTATGCAATAAATCAGGCATTAATGTGTAATAAAGAGCATGGTTGTAATAGTTGGAATCAAAGAAAGTGTTTAGCTATTTTTGGATTAGGGTTAGAAAAATATAGAGAAATACTTAGGTATTTGAGTAGGTATTAGAAAAAACACATAAATATTTGTTAGTATATAGTAATTAGATTATCACTAAAACAAATCACTATAAAGATATTATAAGTGGATGTGGTTCTGGAACAAATATACCGAGGAGTAACAAATTCGACTAGATGTTTCGAGCCTGACTCAGGGTAATCTGGTACATGATAATAGGCCATAATGTGCACCTGGTTTGACACTCTAGGGGGATAGTATTTTGAAAATTAAAAATCTAATATGATCCATTATTACAGGAATAAAAAAATTCTCGTAAGAATATATGTTTGGAATCAGATCATGGATAACATAGATTGAAGCCTAGAAACACATAAGTTTAGGAGAAAAGAGTAGTTTATAAGTTATCCCATTAATGAAATTAGATTTCCGTTTATTTTTTTAATTGTTTAATATATTCATCCCTAATTTTACTTTTATTTTATCTAATGTATAGAAATAGTATGATTCGTGTTTAAAACCGGTGCGAAGGGAAGTGTGATGATTTCCCCAATTAGATTCCCAAACCAATAGGAGTAGGAATCACATAAATTTTCATTATACTATCTCTTCTAACTCAAGTTTTTATTATAAACCTATATCAATTGGAGAACCCAAACCCCACTAAGAGATAACAACCTTCAATCGAGAACATTATTCAAAAAATTCCTCCTACTTTCAATGGATCATCAGTTCCCATAATCACATAACAATGGATCAACTCCATTGAGAATATTTTATACACACTTAAATGTTCTAAATAAGGGAAGGTTACTCTAGATATCTATCGTATGGAGGGATTATCTAAGAAGTGGATGAAAATTTTCAAGAATAATAAGCCTGAGGAAAAGATTGATGAACTAGAGTAGAAGAAATTCTCGAAAAAGTTTTCTGATAAATATTTTCCTCGCACTCACTATCTTAAAATGGAAAGGAATTCACTTGCACTTAAGAAAAAAGATGATTAATCTATTAGAGAGTATAATGAAAAAATCACAAGACAAACATGATACACATCTTGTTGTGTTGTTACCCCTCGATTAAAGGTTGACTACTTATTTGGTAAACTAAAACATAGTCTATGCAAAACCATGCCGATCTGTGACTTTGATAACTATGATGAAATTATTTGATCTTCCCTCAAAGTCAAAATCAGGATCAGATACTCTCAAGGGTATCATGGGGATAAGAAGTGGAATATGGAGTTTAATTATATTAGTATGATTGAGAGATCTACAGGTGCCAAGAAATTTCAATATCCCACTTTTCAAGGGTGTGGGAAGAGGAACCCCAGAAATTTCTTAAAGGGAACAAATAAATACTCTAGGTGTGGTAAGGAAGGAGACATACGCATCAATTTATAAAAATAGAAAACCTACTATGTGATGGAGGAAAGAATGCTCAATTATTGAGTAAATTAATTATTTGTTGCTTCAATTTCATGAAATTAGTTCACTTTGAAAATCAACTCCCTAAGCCATGGGTTTTCGGAGTAAACCAAGAACCTCCAAGGCAGAAAGTGTAACGCCCCGACCCCAGCTACCCAGAGTCGGTGCATTACTTCGTAACATTGGCATGATCACAAGAAAGATCAAATCCCGAAAGACCGATTAGTTTAGTAGCCTTGGAAACACTAGATATATTCATAAGTTTTACATTACATCATAAAATGAAAAACTACTACAACAAAATAATGTCTCAATAGACCACAATATTATCCCCTCATAAAATCCCTGCAGGTCATTCATAATTTACTTCTTCACTTCCTGGGAAAAATAAAACATAGAAAATGGGTGAGCTCAAATGCCCAGTAAGGATAACAATATAGCGGAAACTTTCATAAATAAGAATAAACATTTAAGGCAATGTATAACTAAAACAAAATCCTTTTAAATATGAACTTTCAACATGGTATGGAATAAATAAAATGAAATAATGCCATTTACTTATTCACATGGATATTCTACTAATCGAATAATCACATGCAAAAATCAATAACCACTTTCATAATGTTGGAATGCATAATGCCAGACTATCATAACCACATAGCCAAGGCCTCGTGCCAAGACTACAAATAATATTTTGTCAAGGCCTTGTGCCAAGACACTAGTTTGTCTCATGAGACCTACCGATGCATCGAGGAGCTATAGCGGGCTCCACCCGTCACTTATTAAGTCCAATGCATTCCCATATGAAAAGGTTTAAACATAACATAAACATTCGTATTAAAACTAGCATACGAAATGTCAATAATTTCACCATAAACTATGAATGGTATAAAAATAGAACATCCACAGTCAAACATATCACAAAACCTTCAATACAATATAGAAGTTTTGTATCATAATAAATCAACTTCAAATAATCTTAAAATTCATCAAAGGATGTTGACATAGATGAAATCAAAATTCTTTTTAAAGAAATATCTCCTTTTATTTTGAAATCATTTAAGATCCATATAAAATAAAACATTTTCTTTGAAAATATTCTTATAAGCTTGTAAGGGAAGCTTTGAAGATTTTATAATGGCGGAAAATAGCCGCACCCGCCGTATAAGTTAAAAAAAACATTCTTACCTTAATTCTGTCGAAAAGGTTAAAAAGGACCTTGTTTTGAAAACGACCGAAAGATTCCTTTATAAACCACTTATAAAAGTCAAAAAGGGTATAAATGACTTTAACTCATATTCTAGTAAATAGTAAAAATGTTTTGAAATGTATTTTTAAGAAACATGGATGTGGATGATAAAGAGATCCCAGTAGATTATTACGTATAAACAACCTCGGATAATGAAGAGATTGTGAAATAACCCTTACCTTGAACTTTTCCTTGGTTGGGGTAGGTTAACCTCCTTTATAATGGTGAAATAATTGTTATTAAATTGTACAAGAATCATATACATTAATATGATATCATATATGATCTTTTAACATTGCTTTATTAATAATATCTTAGTATTATCGTCGTTTCGGGTGATAATCGATTCGTTCTTCTTAAATGTTTGGTTACGTAAGACATGTTTGTAATGGATAGATTATATCTTATTCATAATCAGAATGATATTAACATTATTTTTAACCCTAAAATGAGAATAATACTTGAATGGATATGATGGAGAATGAATCTTATCGCGTTCGTGGAGACGGTAGTCCGTACGTACGCACGAACGCTACTTCCATTTAATTTTCATTTTAAAAGAAGCAAATCCAAATGATACATAGGTATATTACTATTCCTGTATAATATAATATTTTATATATGTTACTTAAGTTCATTAACACCATCCTTTATACGTTCCATGTGTGGTATGAACGAGTCATATCATTTTAAGGGGGCGGTAGTCCGCACTTCCTCAAATGAAATTATCGTATGTATATACAACATGAAACGAATAATGGAATGAAATAAAATGGAATTACAGAAGCTTATATATAAAATATATATAATTAATATCATATTTAATTACAGTGCCATCATAATGGCCACCATGAGAGGTGGTAAGATGTATTTGAACAATCATCGTTTCGTGAGGCGTTAGTTTGCCATCCACAGAAACATTATGTTAATCATCCATTAGATGGAGTTGTGTGTATGTGTAGTTTCAATCCTTATTATAACAACATCATAGTATATTTAGGATACTGGTGTTGTTACAAAAGAAAGGAAATAAAAAGATTTTGGGGGTTGGAGAAGCAAAATAAATGAAAATACTTTAAGAGAAATTGTTACCTTTAATTTAGGTAACTCACTTTGGTTGGAACCAAAGGACTTCTTGAAATGCTTTCTGCCTAAGGGGAAGCTTCAAGGAGGAGGAGAGGGATGTGGGGAGCTTAGTTGGGCAGAGTTTGGACGAGCCAAGTGGCTTGAGAGGTGTGAAGAAATGAGAAGGAGGAGTGCCCTTTTATAAGAGGGGTGAGGGGCACCTTTGGAAAAGCTAGAAATATTAATTTATAATAAATTCATATTCGGTTTCCAAAGGCTCCAAAGTTTACTATTCAAAGGATGAGGTGGGGATAGGTCGAAAACAACTCATCCAATAGAATTTATACCGGTTTGGGTACTTATATTAACCTTATCTTTAAGTATTAACTCTAAGTTAATTAGTTTCACTTTTACAATGTCTCTTTGTATTTTTATATAATATGGTTAATAAACTTACTATATACATCCAAGCGACCCCCAAGTGGTCCATTAATGAGGAACCTATCATAATATAAGTCTCTTGGCCGAACCTTAGATTTTTAGGAATTTAATATCAATTAATAATATAATATTTTTTTTAAGAACTCTTTTATGTCAATTTTGACACTATTCAATAGTTGATTTTTGTGAAACTCCTAACAGATTGATTACTTCGAACAAAGTCAATTAAATCAATCCTAATATATAATATTATCATAAAAAATTAGTTTAATTCATTAAAAGTTTCATATTATAATTATTTGGGTATTTATAAGATCAATTATATTAATATTTCAGTATTTTAGTAATTACTGCATCATCATTGTGTCATAAATAAAATACATTATTTAATGTCTAAAAATTATAAATAAAATATCATTATGTAGGAAAGCTTTTTAGATTTCTAATGAATATTTATAATCGAAAATACAACATGTATAACCCTATGTAAAAATTGTTCTTCTAAAAGATGTAAGCTTATGCCATTTTTATTTTTATTTTAACTTTATTAATATAATGTGTCATTATCACTTACAAGTGGCTCCAAGGGGTCCCCAAATTGACCCAAGGATGCCCATGGTCGGGTATGTGTACACCAATAAGGTTAGAACACGTTTTAGGGTAATTTTGTATTATTATAATATTATTTTTTTAACCCTTATTTACCGGATTTACCCTTTAACCATGGTAAATAAAATATTTACCGCAGTAATTATTCAAAATGTCTAAAAATAAAAGTTACCTATTTACACAATTTGAACATCCTGATTCCAAATATGGAATCCATTTTCATAAATTCAAAACACAGAAGTGGCAGAAATTAATTTAAAATTAATTCCCGCTGTCAAAACAAAAAGCGTGTTTTTAAGAGGTAATAACTATCAAAAGATTGACACTTGTTTATGTTCGGTTTAATTGTAAAATTATGTCCAATGACCAAAATTATATTAAATGGTAAAAATATATTCTAAATATACTTTAAAACCACTCAAATTCACAATTTATCACTATTAATTATTTTGATTAAAAAAGTTGTTTTTAATTAAAATTTAGAAATTTTCACTATTCATCAAAATATGAAAGTTATCCGAAATGTACCAAAATTTCACCCTAGGCTAATTTTGATATTCTGAATCTAAAAATGAAGTTCATTTTGAAATATTGAATATATATGATTTCAAAAAGTAGGTATTACTATTCACAACGGCTAGTTTAATTAGTTGTGGTGTGTGTTAGAACTCGAGGTTGCGTACAACACACGCTATCGCATTATTCGAAGGGAAACGTACCATAGAAGCTTGGGGTGTTACATTCTCCCCTCCTTCAAATAATTGCGTCCTCGCAATTTCTAGGGTATTACTGCATAAAAAGACACGGGTGGTTCTTCATCATAAGTTCCTCGGGTTCCCACGTTGCCTCTTCCATCTTATGGTTTCTCCACAAAACTTTTACCAGACGCGTCGTCCGGTTTCTCAGTACTTGTTCTCTTGTATCAAGAATCCTGACGGGCTCTTCGCAATAAGACAGATCGGGTTCCAGTTCTAATTCCTCATAGGTGAGTACATGCGTTGGGTCAGGCATGTATTTTCTCAACAGAGATACGTGGAACACATCGTGAACTTTGGAGAGACTTGGCGGCATTGCCAATCGGTAAGCTACAGCCCCAATTCGTTCTAGAATTTCGAAAGGTCCGATGTACCTGGGACTCAATTTGCCTTTCTTACCAAAACGTATGACTCCCTTCCATGGAGATACCTTTAGGAAAACATGATCACCGACTTGAAATTCCAAATCCTTCCTTCGATTATCGGCATAGCTCTTCTGCCTACTTTGAGCTGCTTTGATGTGATTTTGGATTACTTTCACCTTTCCACCGTTTCCTCCACCAGTTCTGGGCCTACAAGTTTTCTTTCACCAACGTCATCCCAACAGGTTGGTGTACGACATCTCTTTCCGTATAACGCTTCATATGGTGCCATCTGAATACTCGAATGGAAGCTATTGTTATAGGAAAATTCTACCAGTGGTAAATATTGATCCCACATACCCTGAAAATCAAGTGAGCAAGATCTCAACATGTCTTCTAAGGTCTGAATAGTCCGTTCTGATTTTCCGTCTGTCTGAGGGTGGTAAGCAGTGCTCAAATGAAGTTCAGTATCCAGGGATTTCTGAAGACTTTTCCAGAATCTTGAAGTAAAACGGGGATCACGATCAGAAACAATTGATAAGGGTACTCCATGAAGTCTCACAACTTCATTAATATATAGTCTTGCTAGACGTTCCAGGGGTAGATCTTCTCTTATAGCAAGAAAATGTGCTGACTTGGTAAGACGATCAACAATAACCCATATTGCATCATTCCTTCTAGGAGTCTTTGGTAGCCCCATGACAAAGTCCATCGTAATATTGTCCCATTTCCACTCCGGTATGGGAAGAGGTTTCATGACTCCTCCAGGCTGTTGCCTTCCAGCTTTCACTTGTTGACAAACCATACATCTTGACAAAAAATCAGCAATCTCCCTCTTCATGTTGTCCCACCAAAAATGTTCCTTCAAATCTCTATACATTTTGGTGCTCCCAGGGTGTATAGAGAAATTGGAACTATGAGCATCATCCAACAATTCCCTTTTTAGATCAGGTATATTGGGAACACAAAGTCTCTTCCCGAATTTCAAAATTCCATCTTCATACACAAAGTCTCTCAATTTCCCATCATTCACAGCTTTAATCTTCTTCTGAAATTCTTCATCATCAGTCTGAGAACTCTTAATCCTTTCTAGTAAAGATGGTTTGGCAACCATTTGAAAAAGCATTGATGTTTCACCTTCCCTGGTTATTCCCATGTCCATCTTCACTAGATCCATGAAAATTGGATCCCTTTCAATTCTCATCATGTTCAAAACTCCATGGTCTTTTCTGCTCAAAGCATCTGCCACCTTGTTTGATTTCCCTGAGTGGTAGTGTATCGTAAAATCATAATCCTTGAGTAATTCAAGCCATCTCCTTTGCCTCATGTTGAGTTCTTTTTGTGAGAAAACATACTTCAAACTCTTGTGATCAGTATAAATCTCACATTTTTCACCATAGAGGTAGTGCCTCCATATTTTCAAAGCAAAGATCACAGCTGCTAACTCAAGATCATGAGTAGGATAGTTTTGTTCATGAATTTTCAACTGTCGTGATGCATAGGCAATAACTCTATCATTCTGCATAAGGACACAACCAAGTCCTTTCTTTGATGCATCACTATAAATAACGAACCCATCATTCCCCGATGGTAGAGTCAATATAGGAGCATTGACTAATCTTTTCTTCAATTCTTCGAAACATTCTTCACACTCTTTTGTCCAAACAAATTTAACCCCTTTACGTGTGAGCTTCATTAATGGGTTAGCCAATCGGGCAAAATTCTGGACGAAACGTCGATAATAACCTGCCAAGCCAATAAAACTACGTACCTCAGTTATACTCGTAGGTGCTGGCCATTCTTGGATTGCCTTGGTCTTAGAAGGATCAACAGAGATTCCATCTTTTGAGACAATATGGCCAAGAAAAGAAATCTCCTGAAGCCAGAATTCACACTTGCTAAACTTCCCATATAATTCATGCCTCCTCAGAGACTTCAAGATAATGCGCAAGTGATTTTCATGATCTTTATAGGTTTTGGAGTATACCAAGATATCATCAATAAATACCACCACAAATTCATCCAGATACTCCTTGAAAAATCTATTCATTAGATCCATGAATACAGAGGGTGCATTAGTCAATCCAAATGGCATTACAGTAAACTCGTAATGCCCGTACCTGGTTCGAAATGCTGTCTTCGGAATGTCTTCCTTCTTTACACACAACTGATGATATCCAGATCGAAGGTCAATCTTTGAAAAGTATTGAGCTCCATGCAGTTGGTCAAATAAATCATCAATACGAGGTAGGGGATACTTGTTCTTTATCGTTATAGCATTGATCTCCTTGTAGTCGATACATAACCTCATAGATCCATCTTTCTTTTTAACAAAAAGAACAGGGGCTCCCCATGGAGAAACACTAGGGCGAATAAATCCCTTATTACTCAATTCCTCTAGTTGTTTCTTTAGTTCGACTAACTCTACAGTGGCCATTCTATAAGGGGTCTTCGATATAGGCCTTGATCCAGGAATCAAATCAATGGAAAACTCAACTTCTCGTTCTGGAGGATGTCCAGGTAAATCTTCCGGAAATACATCTACAAATTCTTTCACAACAGGTACATCCTATATTTGAACATTCCTTTCCTCACCGACAGTTATTTCATTCTCTTCCTCCCCAATAATTGAATTAAGTTGAGCTACTGGGGGTGGATCTAAATAAGAATTAGGTGGTGACGATTCTGCTCTAAAAATAAGGTTCTCCTTATCATTATCATCAAGAATCGTAACCTCTTTCTTCTTACAATAAATCTTCGCATCATAGTCCGAAAGCCAGTCCATACCGAGGACTATATCAAACTCAATCATAGGTATGACGATGAGGTTAGCAGATAAAGAAAATTTATGTGCTCTAATGGGGACTGATTCACAAAACTTCGTTGCAACGATACTTCCCTTAGGAGTTTTAACTGACAACTCCCTTATTAAATCAAATTGGAAATATCTAATTTTCTTAGAAAACTGGGAAGATATGAAACAATGCGATGATCCAGAATCAAATAATGCATTTGCTAAACTTGAGGAAACCATTAAATTACCTGCCACCACGTCTTTCGGAGCTTCTACCTCAGCAGTAGTGATAGCATAAGCCTGGCCTTGATCCCTTGGCCTTTTCTGAGGTAAGTTCTCCTGACGCTTAGGGCATGCATTCGCATAATGCCCCATTTCCCTACAATTGTAGCACTGAACATTGGTAGCTTCCTTCTTCCCCTTGCAATCATGAGCTTGGTGGCCTTTTTCACCACACTTGTAACAGACTCCCATTCCCTTCAAGCAAGTACCAGGATGTTTCTTCCCGCATTTACCACAAGATGGATATTCAACCTTTCCTTTCTTCCCCTTATTTCCATTCCCAGATTGATCAGCAGGTCTCTTCTTCTCTTGCTTTGCTTTAAAGTCATAAGACTTAGAGAATTCCTTTTCGGTCTTGATAGCACATGAGACAATGTCTTCGTACGATGAAAAGGATTGTGAGACTAATGCTCGACGGAGAAATGGTTTTAACCCATCAAAGAAACGATCAATCTTACTTCTTGGTTTGCGAATATAATCACCAGCGTACCTCGCTAACCTTGTAAAGTTAGCCTCATACTTTGTGACATTCTCATCCTCCTTTTGTCTCAGACTCAGAAATTGTCTTTCCATATCTGCTCGATGGTCGCGAGGAAAGTATTTTTCTAAAAACAGATCTTTGAACTCCCTCCATTCCATATTTGATACTTCATCATCTTCCTTCGTATTTTGAATCAATGACCACCATTGATCAGCATCTCCAGTGAGGCGGTAAACTGCCATGATAACTTTTTCCCTTTCACTGCTCCCCAAAGCCTGAAATATTTTCTCTAGGGAAAATATCCATTGCTCAGCTACTAAGGGATTTGTATTACCATTGAACGTTGGTGGTTGTTGTCTCATGAATCGATCTAACATTGATCCTCCACGCTGCGGATCAGGGTGCTCCATACGGGTAAGGTTATTATTCATAACCTGAGTAAGTTGTCCCAGTACGGTGATTAGCTGATCAGCACCAGTTGCATCACCAGCCCCACTATAATTATCTTGAGCAGGAGGGAAATCCCTACATGGAGTGCGTGCATTGATACGGTTTCCATTTCTTCCACTAGGCGCCATTTCTAAACAATGGCATAAACTAGATCAGTTTATGAATCGAAATACATAATCCCATACTTATAAAACACTTAACATAAATTGAACTATCTATGGATATAATCCATAATCATAAAAATGTTTTCTTTGAGGAAGTATATACCCATAAACCCTTCATAATGATTTGTAAAGAAAATGAGAGTTATCCTAAGCATATCCCCCGGGAGTGTCGTAACCAAGAGTGCAGCAAGGCCCGTTGTCGTGCACCAGTTCCCGTTCGAGTCTAGCTCAAAGCGGTGTTTTCGGGTTTTACCCCTAGGTACATCTGTGCCAGAGCCACCTCTACCTGCTCGTATCCAGACAGGGATGTATTGCTCGGAAAACTCACAAAATCTCTACAATACCAAAATTCTAGGAAGTTCTTCTATACTAACCCTCAAAGTTCATCTTAGGTATACGTGCTCTAATCAGAGTTTATCTAAATCTAGCTTCCAAGGTTTGTACTAAACTTCCTATGATACCAACTGTAACGCCCCGACCCCAGCTACCCAGAGTCTGTGCATTACTTCGTAACATTGGCATGATCACAAGAAAGATCAAATCCCGAAAGACCGATTAGTTTAGTAGCCTTGGAAACACTAGATATATTCATAAGTTTTACATTACATCATAAAATGAAAAACTACTACAACAAAATAATGTCTCAATAGACCACACTATTATCCCCTCATAAAATCCCTGCAGGTCATTCATAATTTACTTCTTCACTTCCTGGGAAAAATAAAACATAGAAAATGGGTGAGCTCAAATGCCCAGTAAGGATAACAATATAGCGGAAACTTTCATAAATAAGAATAAACATTTAAGGCAATGTATAACTAAAACAAAAGCCTTTTAAATATGAACTTTCAACATGGTATGGCATAAATAAAATGAAATAATTCCATTTACTTATTCACATGGATATTCTACTAATCGAATAATCACATGCAAAAATCAATAACCACTTTCATAATGTTGGAATGCATAATGCCAGACTATCATAACCACATAGCCAAGGCCTCGTGCCAAGACTACAAATAAGATTTTGTCAAGGCCTTGTGCCAAGACACTAGTTTGTCTCATGAGACCTACCGATGCATCGAGGAGCTATAGCGGGCTCCACCCGTCACTTATTAAGTCCAATGCATTCCCATATGAAAAGGTTTAAACATAACATAAACATTCGTATTAACACTAGCATACGAAATGTCAATAATTTCACCATAAACTATGAATGGTATAAAAATAGAACATCCACTGTCAAACATATCACAAAACCTTCAATACAATATAGAAGTTTTGTATCATAATAAATCAACTTCAAATAATCTTAAAATTCATCAAAGGATGTTGACATAGATGAAATCAAAATTCTTTTTAAAGAAATATCTCCTTTTATTTTGAAATCATTTAAGATCCATATAAAATAAAACATTTTCTTTGAAAATATTCTTATAATCTTGTAAGGGAAGCTTTGAAGATTTTATAATGGCAGAAAATAGCCGCACCCGCCGTATAAGTTAAAAAAAAACATTCTTACCTTAATTCTGTCGAAAAGGTTAAAAAGGACCTTGTTTTGAAAACGACTGAAAGATTCCTTTATAAACCACTTATAAAAGTCAAAAAGGGTATAAATGACTTTAACTCATATTCTATTAAATAGTAAAAATGTTTTGAAATGTATTTTTAAGAAACATGGATGTGGATGATAAAGAGATCCCAGTAGATTATTACGTATAAACAACCTCGGATAATGAAGAGATTGTGAAATAACCCTTACCTTGAACTTTTCCTTGGTTGGGGTAGGTTAACCTCCTGTATAATGGTGAAATAATTGTTATTAAATTGTACAAGAATCATATACATTAATATGATATCATATATGATCTTTTAACATTGCTTTATTAATAATATCTTAGTATTATCGTCGTTTCGGGTGATAATCGATTCGTTCTTCTTAAATGTTTGGTTACGTAAGACATGTTTGTAATGGATATATTATATCTTATTCATAATCAGAATGATATTAACATTATTTTTAACCCTAAAATGAGAATAATACTTGAATGGATATGATGGAGAATGAATCTTATCGCGTTCGTGGAGACGGTAGTCCGTACGTACGCACGAACGCTACTTCCATTTAATTTTCATTTTAAAAGAATCAAATCCAAATGATACATAGGTATATTACTATTCCTGTATAATATAATATTTTATATATGTTACTTTAGTTCATTAACACCATCCTTTATACGTTCCATGTGTGGTATGAACGAGTCATATCATTTTAAGGGGGCGGTAGTCCGCACTTCCTCAAATGAAATTATCGTATGTATATACAACATGAAACGAATAATGGAATGAAATAAAATGGAATTACAGAAGCTTATATATAAAATATATATCATTAATATCATATTTAATTACAGTGCCATCATAATGGCCACCATGAGAGGTGGTAAGATGTATTTGAACAATCATCATTTCGTGAGGCGTTAGTTTGCCATCCACAGAAACATTATGTTCATCATCCATTAGATGGAGTTGTGTGTATGTGTAGTTTGAATCCTTATTATAACAACATCCTAGTATATTTAGGATACTGGTGTTGTTACAAAAGAAAGGAAATAAAAAGATTTTGGGGGTTGGAGAAGCAAAATAAATGAAAATACTTTAAGAGAAATTGTTACCTTTAATTTAGGTAACTCACTTTGGTTGGAACCAAATGACTTCTTGAAATGCTTTCTGCCTAAGGGGAAGCTTCAAGGAGGAGGAGAGGGATGTGGGGAGCTTAGTTGGGCAGAGTTTGGACGAGCCAAGTGGCTTGAGAGGTGTGAAGAAATGAGAAGGAGGAGTGCCCTTTTATAAGAGGGGTGAGGGGCACCTTTGGAAAAGCTAGAAATATTAATTTATAATAAATTCATATTCGGTTTCCAAAGGCTCCAAAGTTGACTATTCAAAGTATGAGGTGGGGATAGGTCGCAAACAACTCATAAAATAGAATTTAGACAGGTTTGGGTACTTATATTAACCTTATCTTTAAGTATTAACTCTAAGTTAATTAGTTTCACTTTTACAATGTCTCTTTGTATTTTTATATAATATGGTTAATAAACTTACTATATACATCCAAGAGACCCCCAAGTGGTCCATTAATGAGGAACCTAACATAATATAAGTCTCTTGGCCGAACCTTAGATTTTTAGGAATTTAATATCAATTAATAATATAATATTTGTTTTAAGAACTCTTTTATGTCAATTTTGACACTATTCAATAGTTGATTTTTTTGAAACTCATAACAGATTGATTACTTCGAACAAAGTCAATTAAATCAATCATAATATATCATATTATCATAAAAAATTAGTTTAATTCATTAAAAGTTTCATATTATAATTATTTGGGTATTTATAAGATCAATTATATTAATTTTTCACTATTTTAGTAATTACTGCATCATCATTGTGTCATAAATAAAATAAATTATTTAATGTCTAAAAATTATAAATAAAATATCATTATGTAGGAAATCTTTTTAGCTTTCTAATTAATATTTATAATCGAAAATCCAACATGTATAACCCTATGTAAAAATTGTTCTTCTAAAAGATGTAAGCTTATGCCATTTTTATTTTTATTTTAACTTTATTAATATAATGTGTCATTATCACTTACAAGTGGCTCCTAGGGGTCCCCAAATTGACCCAAGGATGCCCATGGTCGGGTATGTGTACACCAATAAGGTTAGGACACGTTTTAGGGTAATTTTGTATTATTATAATATTATTTTTTTAACCCTTATTTACCGGATTTACCCTTTAACCATGGTAAATAAAATATTTACCGCAGTAATTATTCAAAATGTCTAAAAATAAAAGTTACCTATTTACACAATTTGAACATCCTGATTCCAAATATGGAATCCATTTTCCTAAATTCAAAACACAGAAGTGGCAGAAATTAATTTAAAATTAATTCCCGCTGTCAAAACAAAAAGCGTGTTTTTAAGAGGTAATAACTATCAAAAGATTGACACTTGTTTATGTTCGGTTTAATTGTAAAATTATGTCCAATGACCAAAATTATATTAAATAGTAAAAATATATTCTAAATATACTTTAAAACCACTCAAATTCACAATTTATCACTATTAATTATTTTGATTAAAAAAGTTGTTTTTAATTAATATTTAGAAATTTTCACTATTCATCAAAATATGAAAGTTATCTGAAATGTACCAAAATTTCAACCTAGGCTAATTTTGATATTCTGAATCTAAAAATGAAGTTCATTTTGAAATATTGAATATATATGATTTCAAAAAGTAGGTATTACTATTCACAACAGCTAGTTTAATTAGTTTTGGTGTGTGTTAGAACTCGAGGTTGCGTACAACACACGCTATCGCATTATTCGAAGGGAAACGTACCATAGAAGCTTGGGGTGTTACAGAAAGGGTGATTTTTTTCCACCACTACTGCCGAAGTGATTCCAAAAAATGAAGTGGTGACATGTACAATAGTTATTTATTCATTAATTGGTAACATATTTTTTGATATTTGTTCTACGCATTCCTCTATATCACAAATTCGAATAGAATTATCCAAACCTAACCACAAATCATAGAAGTAAAGATGTCGGTGAAAATGAAAATGGGGAAATTATTTCATCCCATGTATATAAATCCTCCCTTATCATAATATTTGGATTGAAATTCCTAGAGAAACTTTTCATTTTACCTTTGGTCTAATTTTTTTAATTCAAGGCATTGAATGAATTTCCCTATATAGAGTCAACAGAAATTACAGATGGAATGAAATCACTCTTTGTATGGAGAATCGACCCCCGAATCTATACAAGTATAATGGGATGATGAATCATCTTTAGCACCATAATCTCAATCATGGAATTTATTTTCCTTTGAGAAATTATATCTATCTTAAATGTTTGAGTCTATCTAATGGATCTTCCAGGAAACATGCCTATTGTGAGATAATTCCCTAATGTGTTTCTAAGGAACTGTCTAGTCTACCTCCTACCAGGAAGGTTGAATTTTCCATTGAGCTTATACCTAGAGTGTTTCTAGTATCCAAGAATATATATAGGATGGATATTGTTGAACATGATGAGATAAAGAAACAAATACTAGAGAATATTTATAAAGGGGTTATATCCCCATTGTTTCACTATGTGGTGCACTAGTCCTCTTCATTAAGAAGATGAATTGTTTAATGATCCTTTTTATTGATTATTGTGACCTCAATAAGATCATGATAAAGAAAAAGTATCCTTTATAAATTTATGACTTTTTAAATCAAGTACATGGATAACAAGTACTTCTCCCTGGTGGATCTGAGGTTAAAATATTACCATGTTAGGGAGAAGAAAGCGGATATCTCCAAGACTCCTTCTCATACAAGGCATGGGAACTACAAGATCATAGTAATGCCATTAGGACTGAATATGGCTCCAACAATATTCAAGGACTCGATGAATATATTATTAAGATATTACTTTGATAGTTTTGTGGTAGAATTTATACAAGATATTCTAATATACTCCAAAACCAAGGATGAGTATGAGGATCATCCGAGCACTGTGCAAAAGACCTTGCCAAAGGAGAAGCTCTATATAAGGTATATAATGTGTGAGTTCTAGTTGAAGGATGTATCATTCTTGGGTAATATAATAAGATAAAATTGGATATATATGCATCCTTCAAATAAAAATGTAATTGAAGGATAGATGATGCCAACATCCATTAGTGTTATCTATATATTCCCTTGGATATTTGAATATTATCGCCGATTTGTGAAACATTTCTCATGATTTTCAAACCCTTTTACCAAGATAATTCAGAAGAGAGTAATGTTCTATTGGAATGATTAATGTGAAGAAAGTTTCATGTTTTTGAAAAGGAGGCTTATCACTACAACTATTCTCACACTACACATAAGTGGGGAACTTTTTTAAAATTTTAGCAACACTTGGAAGAATGGATTAGACAGTGTGTTAATGAAAAATGACAAATTAATTGACCTCACAACAAGGAAATTGAAAAATCATGAGAAACAAATCCTATATATGATTAGGAGTTTCTATATATAATCATTGCATTGAAAATCTAGTGGCATAAAATCCATAGGTAGAAGTGTGGTATATATAATGATCACAATAACATCAAATATATATTAAAATAGAAATTAATTAATATGCTCTAGTGAATATTGTTAGATCTCATCAAGGATTATGTCTGCTCTATCAAATTCCATCATGGTAAATAAAATAATGTAGAGGATGATCTATGTATAATGTACCTACAAATTAAATCATTTATGAGAATTGAGAAGGATCCAATATTCTTCGATTTGAAGAAGATGGACATTAAAATTATAAAAAATGGAACACCATCAATCCTTTCACAAATTATTTCTCAACTATATATTTTTGGAAAGTTTAATGGATTCTAAATGAAGTGATGTGTAGATTTAAAAGAAAATGGAAACTATAAGGAATGGAAAACCATCGTAGTTCAATGTTAGTAAAGAAGGAATTATGAGATTTGGTTCAAGATGCTGTGTTCTATCAATTCTTATGTTAATAAAGGAACTATAGGATGAGGAACATAGTTTGAACTTATCCATTAACCAAGGAAAGAAAAATATGTATCCATATCTCTGAGAGAAATATTGGTAGGAAAACATGAAGAAGGAGGTCAAAAAATATATATCAAAGTCCAAACTATTTTAGAAAGTGAAGGGTTAAATGCATAAGTCTAAGGGGATGATTCAAAAATCAACCATACTAACATCAAAATGGGAAAAATAACCATGTAATTTTTCATTAGACTTCCCAAGACATAGAAACAAAAAAAATCAATACTGGTTGTTGGGGATCATCTTATAAATACTACACACTTCACTGTGAATCGAGAGTATTTCTCATTAGATCAAATGGAACCTATATACCTTAGAGAAGTGGAAAGGCTGCATTGATTACCACTATTGATTGAATCTGATTGAGATTCAAGATTCACCACGGGAATATTCTCTAGAATTATATAAATAATGAGCTGAACTTTAGTATGACCAATCATCCTTAAACTGATATCTAATCTGAATAGACTAGTTAGACACTAATAGACATGTTTTAGGCTTATTCTATTGACTTTAGAGGCATATAAGACCAATATATTCCTTTTTTGAGTTCTATAGCAACAATAATATCCACTTGAGCATGAAAATGGTTCCCTAGGAAGCCCTTTATGAGAAGATGTGCATGACACTGATTTTATGGGTTGATATTGGGGAATTTAAAATTTTAGAACCTGGAATGGTTGAAGAAATGATGGAGAAGTTTAATATCATTAAGAAGCACAATAAGGCTGATTAGTGTTGATAGAAGAGTTATGATGACAATCATCGATGAGACCTAGAGCTTGATGTTGGAGACATGGTATTTAACATTATATCCCCATGTAATAAATTGATGAGAATTTGGAAGAAGGGACATCTTAGTTCACTGTACATCGAACCTTTTGAGATCCTTGATCGCATCAGAGCACCGACCTATCAACTAGAACTCAATCCAAACCTGTCTCAAGTACATGATTTATTTAATATATCCCTCTAGATAATGTACATACCTGACCACTCACATATACACAATCTAGAGGCAGTACTAATGGTGAATTATCTTTCTTATGAAGAGAAATTAGTGATTATCTTAGATCGTAGAGAAAAATTAATATGAAATAAGAAAATGACACTCATCAAAGTGTTGTGCAAAAATTACAAGTTTGAAATAACAATGTGGTAACCAGAGGAGGTGATTAAGTAGAGTTAAACTCATCTATTTTATTTTATGAGAAGAAAATATCAAGGGTGATATTTCTATGGGGGTGATTGTAATGACCTAAACTGTTATGAATAAAATTCTACTTTTTTATTTCATTAAATTTCTTATAGTTATATAAAATACATGCACTTATTTTCTTTTATATAATCCAATTGGATTTAAATGAAATTTATGTATTACTGCCATTGATAATATATACTTTGAATAGTTATCACATGACTAGTATAAATATATGGTTTTAACAAATCCATTTGACACTAATAAAGTTTCTGATGGCCTCAACCAGTAGGATCATATTATATGGAGCCCAATTATATGAGATTCCCATGGAGATATTTTTTTTTTGTTTTTTTCCTTATAC
This sequence comes from Viscum album, assembly GCA_963277665.1. Classification (NCBI taxonomy): domain Eukaryota; kingdom Viridiplantae; phylum Streptophyta; class Magnoliopsida; order Santalales; family Viscaceae; genus Viscum; species Viscum album. Next base: position 450,402,557 of record OY728127.1, read on the forward strand.
CAATATCAGGCATATATCGAATAAGTTAAGCACGAGAGAAACCATTGAACAGAGAAGTTCAAGCTCATCAAAATCATATCCCAATCCAAGTTCACCGAACGACCCCAGGAAAGCCCAATCATCATGCATCATAAACTTATGGAGTATGATGATGTATTAAAGCAATATGTATTAAGAACCTAGAAATAGTAATATGTATATTATTTTTTATAAAATAATGAATATATTTTCATCATATTGTTGTTATATTGTAAATGATTTTTAAAGCACAAATAGTTTTTTTGGGTTAATATTTCAATTCCATTAAAAATATACTCTTATGAATTATGGGTTTTATAAAATTAATAATATTTTAAAAAATATTATTATTAAACAAATTTTATTTAATATATACGATCATATAATTTTTATGAACTCAAATGTCATTTCTATTTGGTATTGCAAACTATTATTATCAAAAACAAATCATTTACGTCAAATGTCAATTTTTTATTTTATAAGTGAGAAATCAATTATTTATAAAATTACTCTGATCAAATGAATATTATTTTTTGGAATATGGATGTTGAAATTATCCAATGGATAATTTTTCATAATTTTATGAGCAAGTTGATGTTTCGAGTAAAAATTAAATACTATCTAAATATGCTTTGTGTTTTATGACAACATAATGACCCAAAAGTGATGTAATAAGTAATATAAATGGATTACAAGACAAAATATATGTTTTAACATTAACATATTATGATTTTAAATTTATTTTATTTATTTTTTAAATCCATTATGAATCCTCTAAGACTTATAATATAGTTTTTGAATTTAAAATAATTTCTTTAAGAGTGTGAATCACCTACACATCACCAAGAGTAATATTTTTATAATTTTTCCCTTCGTATTTTAAAATAATGTAAACTACTCCCATTAGGTATAAAACTTTTGAAAAACCACGGTATGGTTTGTGGGTTTTTATATTTTATTAAGAAGAGTCCAGAACCTAAATAATAATGAAATCCCACTACTTTCCTATATAAACCCACCCATGTTCCAATTTATCTTCACTAAAAATCATTGGATAACATCCACACTCTCTTCTATAATCCGTAGAGTTCTTACAAGGTGCCTCCAAGCATTCAATAATCCCCACCCAAGCCTTTTGGGTCACAAATTCATGTAAGGGTTTCATCTGGACTCATTTCAATTCAAGCACTTCCTTTGAAAATATTCCTTTTAATTTAAATTTCTTATATTTACATTGATTTAATAATGTTCCATTACTATAAATTGGTTGTTATTTTAATTATATATCATTTATCTTCTCTCATATTTACAATTTCCTAGGCTGTTACTATGCCTAAATTCCGTAAGGGATATCCCACTCCCCTCTTTAATCAAGGACTCCTTTTACATCATGTATTTTAATTTCAATCTCTATATAATGGGATATGTTATTACATATCCCCATTGTTTTCCATTTGATTTCTATGTGATGAGAGTCCCCTCTATCTTTCATCAACCTATTTTTATGAATTTTGTTTTTCATATTTCACTATACTACCGATATTACTATCCATTGGTTGTTATTTTTATGAATGAATCTATATTGTACAATTGATGTGGCACAGTTTAGAATAAGAATGAAGTAATTATGATGGGTGTTCCCAGATAGATCTCCAATGCATTGGGTAATGTTTAGTCTCATGATTAATAATGTTTGGATAGGGGTGTACCCGATTGATTTATGGGACATTTTCTGTCATTAATTCCTGGAATATTAATCATTGAATTTTTTTACAATTCCTTATTTTAAGTTGATGCCACATTTCCCATGTTATGATTATCATTATATATCATGATTTATTATTAATGTTCCTTTTATTCCTCATTGATATACCTATTGTATAACATGTATCACTTATTCCATGAATATTACCTTACTAGTATTTATACCTCACCCCTTTCTTATATATTTCACTAGGTTATCCAATGAAGTTTTTATGTTTTGATGGATTATTTTGATCATCTTAACGAATTTTTCAATAGATCATGTTAAGGATATTTTTAGTAATGTCTTTTTTTTCCCATGTTCAATTTGTTATGTTTTGTACCTAATTACTTAAGACACAAGACATATTGATCATTTGGGTTGTGTTAAGTGTAGTTTTATTTAATAAATAATTTATTAATGTGTAATAAAGAGTAGGGTTGTTAAACTAGGGATGTAAATGATCTCAATGTATAATTCCAATATAAAATAAATAAGCCAAGAAATTTTGATAGTCTTTAATGGACCACCAATAATCATTTTAAAAGGAGATATATCATGGTATGAGATTTTTCAAGAATCTTCACCTATAGCCTTATTTATGGTGATGATTAATTAATAGGTTGAATGAAATGAAATTATAAATATAGGGAATTTATGGGTCATTCAAGAATACATTTACCTAGTTCATAATGTGTTACAAGGAACTCCCCTAGAAATAGTGGATGATTTCCCCCATTGAAATCATAACTGGATCTAAACCAATATCAAATTCCCTATATAGAATAAGAAATATTGAGTTAGTGGAATTAGGGAAAAAATATCATGATCTTTTGGAGAAGGTATTTATCTGAACATGTGTTTCCCCTTAGTGAGAAAATGTTCTCTTTGTGATGAAAAAGGATGTATCAATGCTTCTATTAATTGATAATAGAGAAATTAATGGGATCACAATGAAGTAAAGGTACCCTCTTCTATGGATTGATTATATATTTGACCATATTTATGGGGATCTATTCTTCTCCAAGTTTGACCTCTGATATGAGTATCATCAATTGAAGGTGAATAAAGAATATATTATAAAGACTACCTTCTGAAAAAGATATAGGAATTATGAGTTTGTTTTTATACAATTCCACCTGAGTAATGCTCCATCTATATTTATTTAATTTATGAATAGACTATTTAAGGGCTGAATTGATAAATTTTTGGGTTTTTATATTGATTATATTCTGATATATTTTAAAATGGCGAGAAATATGAGGTTTATATAAGTGTTATATTTGGAACTCTGAGGAAGGGGAATCAATATAGAAAATTCATAAAATTTGAATTTTTGTAAAAAAAAATTCATTCTTTAAGAACATTGTAACCATTGAAAGAATCTCAGTTGACCCTATAAAGAATATTCTATAGAGGAGTGGCCTCATCCTATAATGGTATTTGAGATTCATACTATATTAGTCTTAGTAGGATATTATTCCAGATTTGTAAAAAATACTTCAAGAAATACAAATCAAGTAACCAACTTAACATGAAAAGGGGTGAAGTTCATTTAGAAAATGGAGTGTGAAGAAACTTTCCAATAACTGAAGAAGTGGTTGGTTACTACACCTATGTTAAATCCATTCTTTGTCAAATAATTATTCTTTATTTATAACGATGCATCTCTTAAATGGCTTGCATGCTTTCCCATGAAACATGACATGGTTATTCTTTATGCATAATAAAAGTTAAATAATCATGAGTAAAATTATCTTATGCATGACCAAGATCTATATGTAGTTTTTTTTTCTCAAAAAATATGGAGGCACTATAATTTTGGGGTGAAATGTGGTATATACATAAACCACTAATTCCCATAGTTTATTTTCATGAAAAAGGAATTAAACATGGGATGAAGGAAATTGTAAGAACTTCTTAAAAACTATGATTTTATGATAAATTATAACTATGCAAGGGAAAACAGAGACATTGATGAATTAATTATTAAAGACCCTACTATTTTGAAAATCATGAAGATTCATGTAGATCCTTTGATTAAGTACCTATTAAAATTGGAAAAGGGAATCATAAGGGAAGTGACATCATCAGCCCATTCCCAAATGATTTATCATCCATAATTACTATATAATATGAATAATATTAAATGATAATATCCTTTTTAACAAAATAAGACATATTATATGAATAATGAGATGTTTTATGAGTTCAATAATAATAATGTAGGTGTACACGAAATTTCATACAAGGCTATGGGTGATGTCTATCTTAGAGATTAAGAATAATGTACTGGATGAAGCTCATAGTTCTACGTTATCTATACATCATGAAAGAACTAATATGTATCGGGACCTTAAAGATCATTATTGGTGGGAGAATATAAAAAGGTAGATTTATGATGATATTAAAAAGGTGTCTGGTGTGTCATTAAGTGAAGGCTGAGTGAAAACATCCTAAATTGGTATTACAACCACTGCACATACCAACTTGGAATTGGGAAAATATAACCATGGACTTCATCAAAGGTATCAAAAGAAAATCCAAAGGATATAATGTGATATGGGTTATAGAGGATCATCTAAAAAATACTACCCATTTCATTGATACTCAATAAGATCTCTCTATTGATCAACTTTCCCTGATTTATGTAAAGTAAGTGGTGAGTTTTTATGGTGTTCCACTTTATATATTTAATAATCATGATCGAAGGATCACATATAATATATCGAGAGGTATTAAACTTGATCTAAATTTTGAATTGAATTTCATTTATGTTCTATCAACCCCTAACTAATGGAAAATCTGAATGTTCATGCTGAAAACATACATAATAGAATTTAAAGGTGGATGGGATCAACACATCCCATTAATTGAGTTCTCATACAAGAACATCTTCCACTCGAGTATTAAAATGGAACCATATGATGATATATAGGGTATATAATATATAAATTATACATGATGGGATGAAGTTAGTGAGATAAAACTAATTAGGCCCAATCTAATACAAGAGATGACAGAAATGGTTTATCCATCCCACAACAAATAAAAAATTCTCAGATTTGGAAAAATATCTATGATGGAAACAATCTAATGGACCTATATTTTGATATTGGAGACAAATATTTCCATCAGATATCACCATGGAAGAGAGTCATTCGATTTGGAAATAAATAGAAGTTTAACCCTAGTATATTGACCACTTTGAAATTCTAGTTCACATAAGAGAAGTGGCCTACCGTCTAGAACTTCCAACAAATATTTAAAATGTTCATGATTTATTACAGATATATCTTTTAAGTAATAATATAATATAACCCTCACAAGTACTAAATACAAAGTTGGTACAATTAGAACATGGCCTCTATTATGAGGAGTAGCTGGTGGAGGCATTAGACTGTAGAGACAAGGTTTTTCACAATAAGACTCTTGAACTCATCAAATTGTTTTCGATGATCTCTAACTATTAATAGGAGACTTGGAAAACATAGGAGAAAATGATATAGAACTACCCTATCCTTTCATCAATAAAGATAATGTGATGAAATTTCGGTGATGTAATTTCATTACATGGGAATAATATAATGACCCAAACATTTTAAATGATATTTGTTTCATGAATAAATGCGTGTTATATATAATATTAAACATAATAAATACAAGGAAAATAATTAAATTTGATATAATTAATAGATATAATCACATTAGTTGGATATGAATCCAATTAAATTTCAAAACAAGAAAACTTGAAAAAAAAATATAAAACAGATAAAAAAATGGGAAAATAAGGATCACCCCAATCTACAAGAAATATCAACAACATTGAAAATTATATTGAAATAAAACAACATATCAGTAAATGAATCAATATTTTATGAAATTAAAATATAACCACATGGAGAAAATTCATTAATTTTTTTGAGAAAGAATGATGTGGTGTTTATAGGGTATAAAGGGAAATTTGACAGTTGGGTTTCAAATGTTATTTGAAAATTGGTCATTATAACCATTGGTAAATATGAACTTTGGAAACTATAACCTTGGTTTATAATTTTAACATTATAATTAGTGTTTATAATTAGTAACTACAAAGGATAATAATAGATACAACAAGGAGAATTTATGGCCACAACCTGTAAAGTCATTCCCTTTTTATCCCATTTGTCTGAACAAGGGATCGAGGTAGTGTCATAAGGGATCTCACTTGACCAAGCCCAATATGAGATCTAGAAATTGAAGCATGAAAAACATATCATCTGGGATAAGTTAAAATCCATGGATATTACCACTTGGTTGATGTTAGATGAGCCACCCCAAGAAACTACAAAAATTGCACACCACCCATAGGGCGTATAAGATCACAATAAGAGGTTATATATCCATAAAATAGTTACATAAATTTTATATTAATTTATATAAAGAAAATATATTTTTAATTGATATGAATATTAAAATTTTATTTTTCAATGAAAATAAAACATATTTGTATTTTTCACAAAACTATATACAATTTTACAATAAAATCATGTATTCCGAATATTTTTTCTTAAAAAATGTTATTTTAAAACAATATAACATAAAAATAAATGATAAAATAATTTTATAATTTCCTAATAGGTTTTTTATAAGTGTCAGAAATTTCACTATGGCTTAAAAACTAATATTTTTTAATAAATAAGTGTTTCTATATTTAAAAGATAAAAATATAAAAATTACATATTTTTTTGGTAAGATAAACATTACATTTTAAATTTTTATGTCAAAATTAGGTTAGGGTGAATTTAAAGGAAATTTCTAAAAAACATTATTTTTTCATGAATAGTAAAAAAGGCTGTTTTGTGTTTTTGGTATATTTTATGAAGATATAATTATTTCAGAAAGATGTAACAATTACATAAACAAAATCCAAGAAATAAAAAATGTTATTTTATAAGTATTGGGTATTTTAGTAAATTTTAATTAAATTCTAAATCTATAAGGTACTTTCCATACTCTAAAAGGAAAATTTGATTTTAGAAAAACATCACTTTGTGGAATCCTTAATTTATCATGACCAAAGAATTAATCAAAATATTTTCTAGTTATAATCGATTAAATAATAATAAAATATGACACAAATATACCAAAAAATAAAAAACCAATGGGTAAGAAATGATTTTTCATTTTCCACAACCTAGATTTCCAAGACCTATATTTGGAGACTATAAAATGATTCCTCCACTTTTGTTATTAATTCCCACCCATTTCTCTATTTCTATTCACTCCTAATCCATTCTCTATGAATTTATAGTGATTTTACCTCCCCAACGAGCCTTCTAATGTGTCCCCAATCCCCATCATATCCATCCTCATGTTTTATGAACAACATTTCATGTTAACATATATCATAAATCATCATTTCTAATCATGTTCTCTTTTAATTTGGGTTTTATTCTAATTTCCTAAATAAAATATTTTTCACACATTATATAACCCCAAAACTGTAGGAATAGAATTTTCTTAATGGGATACCCTTTTACCCGATAATTTTAACCCTTTTTAAAGCAATGTTTTATACTCATCATGCTGTCGAATTTACTCCACAAATATTTCTATTTTATATGAGAAATTCACTTTTTCTTGTTTATTTTAATATCCAAACCTCCTATATTTTTAATAGGCATTAAAATAGGTTTAAAAATAACTTATTATTTTATTTTTTACATATATGAATCCCTCATTTACTTTCATGAATTAAAAATTATGTAATGATCATGTCTTCAAGCTCTTTTGTATTCAATTTTTTTGATAAGAAATTTTTTCTCTATTATACATAATTATTAATTAAGTGATATATTATGATTTATTTAGATAAAATTAATTAATACATATGAAGGGAGTTCCCTGATAGAAATATTATTTTTTGGGTAACGAATTTAATCTCTATAAAAGACATGTTTTACGATAACTTAGTTAATAAAATTCACAAATTTCATTTATTAATCCTTGGTGATAAACAAAAGTGATATGATTATGAATATATATTTTAAATGTTGTATCCACATTTACCTATTATGATTAATGTTATTTTTATTATTATTATCATATGCTTCATTCTATTTCCATATTTTTATGCATCATTTTCTTCTTGATATGTCTCAAGATAACATTCTATATGTCTCTCTTAGTTTTTCCTTAACAAGGATTCTTGATCATTCCATTACTTTGATGTTTGTCCCTAGAATATGAGATATAGTAATAGAAACATAGGATAAACACATGAAGGAGGCTTAAAGAGGACATAGAATAATGATTTGTGTTTTTATATAATATTTAACTTATTTACAATGAAATAAACTTTAAAGGATCCTCTATTTGTAACATGTAATTAAATGTTATGTAATTAAAAAGAAGGATTCCGTAAAAGGAAAAGTATTTTCAAATAAAAATGAATCACTATCCTCAGTGAAATTATAACTATCATGTTATATTTTTATCACCTCTCTTTTAATCATATGTAGTACTTGTGTCTCTATAATATCTTCTTCCATTGATTCTTGTGGAATTTTTTATTATCCCAAATCTTGGGTACCTTGATCTAGGACTTCATGAAAGTCTATATCACATCAACTATATCTTATAAGGATGTTATCCCTCTAAAATTATATTGAAAATACTACAACTATTATCCTTTTTTAGGATCTGTATAGGTAATAACCCCTTGATTCCTTTGGGTATACCGTAAATATAAAGTTTATGCCTCAGGGTGGATGTTTGTATCTTATTGATTCCATAAAAAATTCTTGGAATCCTCAATTTTTTTACTGATAACACACGTTTCTTTCCATTTCGTAATTGATATGGTATACCATCTTTTAATTTATTTTGATCATGGTTTATTATTTTTGTTGTTTTCAACAAAAAATATCACAAAAGGGGTAATAGAATGACTTAATGACTAGTTATTGAACTCATCATGTCTAACAATGCATGGTTCCACATTTCAGTACACTATTATATTAAGGTGTATAAGGTGTAGTTAGTAGAGATATAATACCAAACATAGAAAATAATCAATGACTTAATGATTATGATATTCTCCATGATGGTCTAAATTAAGTTTCTTAATCTTTTTACCATATTTATTATGAAAAGAATTATTGTATTCCTTGAATATATAAAATAAAACTAACTTGTATCTCATCAAATAGGTATATCTATATCAATAAAAGTCCTAATTAAATTAACGAATATGAATACCTAACTATTACTTTTATTGAAAATGACCTAAACACATCAGTGTGAACTAATTCAAGAAGTACTTTGGACCTCTAATCTTTTCTACGAAATGGTTATTTTTTAATTTTAACTTATAAACATGTGTGGAATACAAAAATTAGTTTTAATTTAATGTAATATTAATTTCTAGCTTGTTATATTTTTTTTAAATTCCTTTTTTACATGAAATATCCAGTGATTCCGTAGTTGGGTGTAATATGAGACCTATGAATTCGTATAATTATTGCTTTACATTTCTTTTTTAAGCAATATAACACATAATTATCATTATTTAAATGTCCCTTACTATAATAAAATCTAATTTTATATGAGAAGAAACAATTTTTCAAAAATTTAAATATAAATCCACCAGTATCGATACAGGGAAAAAATAATGTTTTTGGTAATAGAGGGAAAACATAAATATCCTTCTAAACTAAAACCATTCCTATAGAAACATGAGGTGGTAGTCCCCAATACCCACAACAACTAGTTTTTTATGGTTGTATACTCATAGATATAACTCCCCTTGGTTAATAATTTTGAATCTACTTGGATCGTATAATTCAATACATATATTAGCACCATAATATTTATCTAATATCAAATTTTGGGAAACATTTAAATTACATGTAATAAAAAACACACCCAAATTATCCACTTGATATTTTGGCTGGGTAGAGATTTTCTTTTAGTGGCCCTTCATTCCACTTATAAAATAGATAAAATCCTTCCCCCATACATTCCGCTTGACCTTTCTCTTTTTGGAAGGGTGTTTTCAATAAGATTTTAGCTTAGATATTTTTGGTTAAAATTTATTAATTCTCCATAATGAAGTAATAATTTTTTTTCATCATATTATCTACTAGGGGAAGAAGGGTGATTAAATCTAGAGAAATAATTATAAAGGTTGATCAAAAAAAATTTACAACAAAACTAATGAACCATACATGAAGGGATGAAAAAATGAGACCGGTCTTATGTACATTATGGATATTGTAAGAAATAACCTATAGGTTATCAATGCATCCAATGATCTTGAATATATGAGACTTATATAGAACACCTTCTCTAAACATAATCTGGAAGAGAATTGGATATCTCAAATAATATCTCTCTTTATCTATCCTAATAAAGAATACAATGATCCTAGATCATGAAATAAACTTCTATATTTTTGTAAGACTTCTTGACTTCATTATATATAGATCAAATAATTAAAAATTGAACATAAAACATGTCAATCATGAGTTTTTTGTAGATAGTAAACTCTTCATCACTCACCTCCTTAGAAGACTAATCAATTATTATAGATTCTAGCACAAAAGATTTCTGTTCTTGGGGGAACACAACTCAAAGACATTTGAAACATTATCGAATGTTACTAAAAAGGGGATATGGAGATTACTTAATATTTATCACAATCATAGTGTGTATAATGAACTCTAATTTATTCTAATATTATAAAAGATTTAATTATTAGTACATTTCCTGATTACAAATTTTGTGAGAAATAATAATAAATCATAATAAATATCCCTCTATTTTATCATGAACCAATACCCCTGACCTATGTTGAGAATGTAGCCCTGGTATCCTAGAGCAGGGGTATAAATTATTACATTATGATAAGATACAAAGAATAAAATCCTAAAGGACTGAATAGTTTAATATTTTCTATAAACTAGATACATAATTGAAATTATTATTACAATTGAAAACATAAAATAAAAAATACATTTTCTTTGATAATTCTATTATTCCTTATAGAATATCCTTGCATATCAATCAAAAAACACATCCTAGTATCTTCGAAAAATAAAACATAGAAAAATGTTATATCAAATGCTCATTAGGGGTAATAATATTGCATATTATAAGAATAAATAATGAATAATCAATATGGGAATGTGAATGACTGAACAAAATGAAATTTAATAAATAAAATGAGAATAATATGGTAAGAATCAAATATGATCAGATAATTCAATATAACTAATAAAATCATCATGAAAACATAACCTTGGATATTATAACTAATGTATTAATCATATGCAATATTAATAACTAAATTCATAATTATTTAATGGACACTCTCTAGAATCTAAAACATACCATGGAGGCCTTATGCAAAGATATCTAAATGAATGGTTATGGACTCCTCTAAAAACACATCTTGTTTGTCTCATGAGACATACAGATCCATTAAGGGGTTATAACGGGCCTCACCCATCATATAAAAACTCTAATTCATTACTAATATGTTTTTTTTCAAACATAATAATCATTAAAATTCATATATAAAAATTAATATATTAAATATTTATACATATCCCAATCAATAAACATAATCATTAACTATATATAATAAACAGGTTAAGGGAAATAAAATTATACACCCTCATTCAAACTAGTCACAGACCATCTAGAGAAAGAAAAAGGATATTTTCAAAACAATATAATCCTAGTTGGTCATATGTTTAATAAATGGTTTTTGGAATTGATGAAAATAATTACCATAAAAACATCCTAACAAAAAATTTAGAGAAAAATAATTTTTTCATTTAGAAAATAAAATTACAAAAATGTTCACAAAAATAATTTAAAATTCATTTTATTGAAAATTTACTTTTTCGAAATGTAAAATAAGTATTAAAACATTTATTGGTAAATAAAATGGAAAAATTCATTCATTTCATACACATTAAAACAATGATTTCATTCACATTTTTAGTAAAATCAAAAAGAGAATTTATTTGAAAAAGACATGAATATTAATTTTTTTTAAAAAATAAGAAATAAAAAATTGGAAAAAAAATGTATTTAATAAATATTTTTTGAAAATGATAGATACATTTTTGAAATCAATTTTTCTAAAAATGTGTTTCCATGAAAAAGGATTTCCAACTGAAGAGATAAATAAAGTCATATTTTCCTAAAAACATTTTCTCAAAATTTTAAATACCAAAAAGTGTATAAATTGTTCAATTACTAAGAAAAGTTCATGAAAATATATTAAAGAATAAACTATATTTATTTTATGATATATATATATATATTAAATAATTCCCCCATTGAAATATTAAACCAAAACAGACACAAATAAAAATGAGTTTGTCAAATAAACCCTTACACTCTTGTAAGATTTCAATCATAAGACTCATGAAAAAAATAACATAAAATTATACTTTAAATACCAATAATATAAAGTGATTCAGAATATAACATATCATAGAGTCATTATATACAAAAAAATATAAATAAGTAGAGAATATGGTATTTGTCTCTAGGATGTAAAAGTGAAATGAGAAACCCTTACCACATGTTTAACTTCCTTCGTATGTATCTAAAACTCATTAATAACAAGTATATTTTTATTAAAAAATAAGAAAATAACCATAAACATATATATTATAACTTATTTTATTTACATATTTTATTTTATCAATTTTTTTAGAAATTCAATTTTAAAATCACTATTTCAGGTGATAATTGCTTCATTTTTCATGTATGTTTTTGGTTTAGTAATTTTGGTCCTCTTAATTTTATCATGGTTAAATAATATCCAGAATTTTAGTCATGATATTATTATAATCTAAATTAATTATTTTTTATAAAGATTAATCTATAAAATTTAGAGTTACAAAAGGGATTACACTTTTCCTTGATATGGTAGACTATAGGTACACTTGAACACTATTTCAATTTTCTTGATGAATGGAACGAAATGAAAAATAAATATTAATAATCCTTTAAATCATAATAAGTATGTGATATATATATCATTTTTATTAATTAAATTCAACCTTATTAACAAAAATGAAAAAATAAAATGAAAATAATTTCACAACCTTACGTGGAGATGGTAGTCCACATGTACTCACAAGTGATGTTATTTTTTTTACAATGGATAGGAATGTGAGAAGTTAGTTGGTATATTATATTTAAAAACCGTTTAAATATCATAATTATCACATATATACAATTAATTATAACCTCACTACCTTCCATGTAAATCATAATAGAAAAATGTATCACATCACATTGCGAGGTTGTACTCCATTGTATACATGAGTGATGTTATTTTATCCCTCATAGAAGGAAAAATATGAAGTTATATGTGACACGATAATTATATAATTATAATATTATCATAATTAACACACAAAAACACTCATACACACACACAAATACAAATATATTTATATATATATATTAAATCCATAATTACATCCATACTTGAAATATGGTGATGGAAAACAAATAACATTGGTTCCTAAGGCCCAAGTCTGCCGTACACATGAATGATGATTTTATATATAATTTGATGGAAGTAGGGAAGGATTTAGGGTATTAAATTAACATAATAACATATATTTATATGTAAGATATTGAGGTTATTATATCATCATGTTATAAGTATAATTTAAGGAGGTGGTGGAAGTAATAATATTAAACACTTGGCTAGGGACGTTGCCTCTCCTTTGGAGAAAATCTTTTGTTTTCATGAAAAGGTGTATTATGAGAGATTTATGAGAAAAATAAGGCCTCTATGATGATTATATTTAATTATTTATCTGATTTTTTGGGTATTTTTTTTCTATAATGGGGTTTTTATGTGTAGTGAGGAGAGGAGAGGGGTGGATATATAGAGTGAGGTGAGCGGCACAGTTGTTATTTTTTTAAAGTAAAAGGTGTCACCATGATTTTCACATGTATAAAGGTTGAAATATTTTCAATTAAATCATATATAATATATGAGGTAAAAATATATCCAACCAATGTTATTTAAACAATTTTTTTAACATATGTATCTATTTTCTTTCCAGTTTAACCTCCATGAAAACCCATTTTTACCTTAACCACAGTAAATAAATTTTACTATTTTGTGTATTAATTGTGGTCAAATATTAAGTTTAACATATTATATAATTTGAATAATTATGAATAAAAATATCAAATCCATATTTTCAAAATATATTCACATAATTGGTAAAATGTAGTTTAAAATTAATCTCATAGACGCAATAAGAAAGCGTGTTTCCAAATAGAAAATGTTCAAAAGTTTCAAAATTTATTATATAAAAAATCAATATAAAATTGATTCCAACACAAAAATTTGTCTCAATAGATATATATAATATTTCTAATTTTACTTTTAAAAAATATATAAAATTATTGGATGTTTTTAAGTTCTATAAAACAAATGACAATTCTTACTAAAAACCATTATTCTATACTATTCACTGAAAATTTTATCATCTATAAAAATTCTATAAAAATCGCCAAAAATAATTTTTACATGTATATTTAAAAAGTTGAAATTTATTTTCATAAAAAATTATAAAAGTGGTAATAAAGTTTTTTAAACTATGCGAGAAAAGTGTGACTACATCGTCTTTTTAAAGTAATACAGTTTTTTAAAAAATTTATTTTTTTAAATGTTTATTTTATTATTTATAATCAATATATAACCATTTGATTTATTTTATTCATGTGTAAACAACATTATTTCAATAATTTCTTTAGTATAATTCATGCCCTCCAACATAACGGCTAGGTTATACTAGTCTTGTTTAAATAATAATATTTCAAAAGAGTATCTTGTTTTACTTAAACATAATGTTGTGTGCATTTAAATATCCCAAGAGGTTGAATTTATTTAAAAATAAATTTATTTTAACGTATTAGGATGTTATATTCTCTTCTAAGCATATTGTTTTTTCATACACATTATCAAACATGATGTTCCAATTTTAATAATATCGGGGTGTAAGTACCATTTGATAGGTAATGTCTAGTTTCTCAATTATTATGGTGAAAATGATTATTATTCACCTTCACATAATTCAAAAAATCTTATTATAGCTATATAAAGGTATTTAGGTAGGGAATACCTTTCCAACAATTGTCTCTCAACTCCTTGATCCATCGAGTGGACCACCCACTATCCAGAAATCCGGACATAGATTTCCTAAATACATTTATCTTAATAGCATAAAGCCCACTTAGGGGGTACCTATCTTGATTATTGATGAATAATTCTACCCATAACTTCCATAAAAACTCTATAAAAAATTACGTGTACAAATGTGGTTTTTTCAAACACTTAGTTCTCTAGATTTCATTCCTTATAAATTAATGGAAGACCCAGTATGACTTAATATTTGGTTGAGTGATTTTGTTTATTAAGAATAATATTATCTTCAATTATCTTATAAATTACTATTTAATATTAAATGGATTTTACCTAACTTACTGACCATGTATTCATAAAACATTTAAAAAACCCATTTACAAAAATTTAAAATTTTTATATTAGTTCATTTATTTATGTGGCCATGGTCTTACTAACCTAAAATAAAAAATGCATAATATTGAAATAAATAAATAATTTAATAAAAAAATCATTAAATTATCTAATGGTAAATTTATTGAGTGGGTAATAAATTAAGCTATGATCTAGGGAAAACCCCTTGTCCCAATATTGTCATGAGTTGAAACATTCAAACTACATACATATGTATCACCGAGGTCAACATCATCTATATTATTACTTTATCCACCTTTACACCCATTGGGATACTCCATTTAAAAGAAGTATTAATAACATAGATCTAGGTGAGGGTAAAAAAGAGTTCTTAAAGAGAATTAGATAAATCAACATGGAAATGTTTGTGAAACATGATGAAGTAATCAATGTTTTATTTAGTTATAGGACCACTTGATGTGCATTCCATATACACATCTTGTGTTTGGTTTAATGAGTGTTCACATAACTCACTAAATACCACTACATTTTTTTTGTGTGGGAAATAATGAACTACAAACCATATATTCCAAACACACATTATGTAAATAATTATTTATCTAGGATGTTAGTCTCACATAGTTTTGTGTATTTATTTTACCACATTATTTTCAAACATTTCATAGATAATATATATAGATAACATGAAATGTATGCCAACTATGTGTCATGAAATCCAAAAAGTAATGTTCTTGTGTAGCCCTATCTACATGGGTTGTTAAAAAAATGAACTATGTATAATGGTTTCTTATCATGTCCTGTATCTCATGGAATGGCTATATGCAATGCACATTTTTACATAATGTGTATTCCATCTACGTTATAATTAAACTAATATTTCAAGCCATAATTTATAATACTTCTCAATGGAATCTTCAGTCCGTCTTCATCAATTATTATACCTTTTGGGAAATTAAATCTTGAATGATGATAATTAAAAGTTAAATATATTGTTAATTAAACAAACATATTAAATAATGAATAATTCAGAAATGAAATATCTAACCATAATTGTTTATTTTGATAAATGAAAAAATAAATGACCATAATTATGAAACATGACCTCTTTGTAATACTTGAAAGATTAGGTCTTAGAATAAACATCATAGTGCACGTAAACAAATAAAATATTTTCAATTTGATGGGTCATTTGCACTATTGGACATGTCATGAATTCTAAGACCAAAAAATTGATCCACATAATGTTGACATAGAGAAACCCCAAACCCAAATAGGATATTTTCATGTTAAATTTATGATTAATTTGTTTTAAATCTGAAGAAAAAATACCTTATCTGAGGAACTTTCTATTATAAATATGATGATTATTTGAAAAGAATAAATTTTCTATATTACCTACTTAATTTTATAAATATATAATTGTATAATACTTTTAATTATGATATACACATTTTCATTTGAGCTCTAAATAATGTCGATATATTTCTAGGTGTTAGTGAAGAGAATCAATCATATTTTATTTTCTGTCCTGATCACTAAAAGATCTTTTAGGCTTCCTTATTTTCTTCTCAATAATGGGAATATGAGTGGAATAATTTTAGAGAGATGTCTGTTGTGCATAATGGTTTTCAATTCTTGAATAACCCTTTAGAACATACATAATAATCTATTTATAGAGAGTGTATTCCAGATAAAAAATTATTTAATTACATACCTAATCTTAAATAATATAATAATAATTTTCACACACCCTTGCATATTATGATATTATTATGATATTATTACTAATTTTAACTCACACTATTTAAAAATATTATTTTTTGAACATGAAAATTAATATTTATCACCAGACACAATCTTGGTCTTTTCAAATTATTCTATATTATTTGAATTCCCAAATAAAAATTTTATTCATAAAAACTACTTTATCCACAACCAATCAAATAAATATTTATGAAATATTCTATAAACTAAATATATATATTTATTCACAATATAGTGAATAAATATTTATTTAATTTTTGAAATCAATAAACCATAATTAAATTTATTCCCCACTCAAGAGAGACATCATTATTTCATTAAATGAAATCAAATATAGTTGGATTGAGATAAAAAAACACAAACTGTGTGGCCCTCTAGGATTATTTCATGTTAATAACAGGTGGTATTGGCTAATGTAAAAGTTGACTATCAAGAAACAGGTCAGAAAACACAAGAAAAAGACCATAATGTTTTCATTTTTTCAAGTACATACGAACACTCATTGGGTAACACAATCAAATTGTCTCAACATCACATCAACCTAGATTATCATCTATGTATTCAACCAATATTATTGATATATAATTCCTTGACAATATAAAAGATACAGATCATTACACTATGGATATGTAATTTAAGTTGATATTTATATTCCAATCAAAGGTTAAATATATCAAATTCCCTAAATTTTTTAGAAAAAGTACATCCTTGGAATATCCATTAATTACATGGCATTCATGATGCACCCAACATAACCTACTTCCCAAGAGAATATAGAGTCATGGTTATAGTTAGTAAATCTAGCTGTGCATGTCATCAAATGCATTGATGATATTATTAATTTCTATGGACCATTTCACATGCTCACATATATGAATATCTGATGAAATAAATACAAGCAGAATTCCTACTACTGGGAAATTTCTATTAATTTCCCATCAGGGATATAAACAAGTGAAATATTCTTAAGATTAATCCATATCTTCTTATAAGTAATGGAAGATAACATTCTATATATTGTGTTCCCTCTTATTGTGTATTATTAGACTATAGAACTATATATTATAATATCATCAAGGAACTTCAAGGTTCTCATCATAGTGGGGAACATGTATTCTATAGTAAACAATATAGGATCCCAAATACATTATTAAACCAATGTCATGTAGAAAAATGATGAATCTGTAATAATTTTTTTTATTAAAACTAAAACTCTCAAATATACCTGTATTCCGAGATTCAAATATATTTTGTTCTAGAAAACTAACTCCATCAAAACTTGGTTATGAATATATTTTTATTCCTGAATGTTATATTTATTATAATTAAATTTTAGTTAAATTATATATTTATTTTTTAATTTGATCATTTTAGTCATTTGGTCATTTGGTTTATTTTTTGGTTTGGTTATTTGGTTATTTAGTCATTCATTCCATTGGTTTGATCATTTAGTTCATTTTTTTGTTTGGTCATTTGATTTCTTTTGAGTTTTTCAATTTATATTATTAATAATTTATTTCATTATGTTCCTTTTTTGGTGAGGTATAATAAAATAGTTGTCCATTTGGTCATACAGTTAGATAATTTGGATTATTTTGAGTTTGGTAATTTTAGTTCATTTGGGTTATGAAATTTAATTATTTTTATGGTAAATTAACTTTTGAGTTATATAATTTCATTCATTATGTATTCGTTTAATTTATTCATTTAGGTATAGGTTATTTTTAGGTTATTTATTATTTTCTCGTGTGGTAGATCTTTGGGTTACATCAGTTTGTAATAAGGACATTTTTTTTGTTTTGGATTAATTTATCTTTTTTGTTCTTGGGTTATGAAATTGTTTTTAGGTTATTTAGTCATTTATTCATTTTTTGGTCAATTATTTCCCTTAGGGTTATGTTATTTGGGTTATTTTGAGTTATTTCATTTTATTCATTTTGGGTTAGACCTTTTGCTTCATTTTTGGATTATGTAATTTTTTAGTAAAATAAAATGGTTTATTCCATGTTAATTGATTCACATAAATTTGGATTGTTAATTATATTTTCGGTCATTTAGGATAAATTTATTCGGTTCATATTTAATTTATTTCATTTTTAAGTTATTCTATTTGGTTTATTTTTGGTCAATTCATTTGGTTCATTTTTTTGGAAATTCCAATTTTTGTTAGGTCATTTAGTCATTTTATCATTTTAGATCAATTGGTACACCTAGGGCTAGTTTATTTGGATTATTTTTAATTATGTTATTTCTTTCATTTTTGGTTAGTAATTTTTTTGTTTTAAGTTCATTTCTTCTTTGAGTTTTCTAATTAGGTTCATTTTCATCATTTGGTAATTTTTTTAAGGTTGGTCATTTGATGAATTGTGAAATTTTGGTAAGTTTAATTGGTTTATTTTTTGTGAGGTTAATTTTTTTTTATTTTGGGTTATGTTACATTCTTCTTTTTGGGCTATGGAATTTGGTTTATTTTGGGACATGTTTTTTTCTTTAGGTTATGTTATCTTAGGTTAAATCAATTGAAACAATAATTTTAGGTGGGTTTGATTCCATTCAATTTAGCCTCCTTTTATTTGAGTATACTATATGAAATTAAATATATGTATATTTTATTGTTTAAAGGTAAACAATTTATTAAAATCAGTTTAAAACTAACAAAATGAAACCAAAATAAATATGTTTGAATTGAATGAACCAAAAAGACCCATTTTAAGCTAAATTAAATAAACTTATAAAACATATTGTTGCATATATATATATTACACACCACTGATTCAGGTACGTAGTCATATCTTACCATTAGAATATTTTATCCATCCTATATAATTTATTGAACAAGACTAAAAAGGGACAAAATGGTTCCAAATTTGTCCCCACTTCAATAAAAAATATTTTTGGGGATTACTTCACAATTGATAGTAAATTCAAGACTACGATGATCATTCACATAAAATACTAGTTTTTTCCATTATTTCCTAAATATATGGATCATTGGTAGATTGGAATATATCCATGATAATAACTCTAAATCTACAATAATCAATAAATATTCAATGTCATTTCATTGAATCATACCACTTAAAGTTTATAATATCAACTTGACCATGGGAGTAATAATCTAATATTAGTATTTTATCAAAAATTTTATAGTAAAACTAATTTACATATGGAGTATTACTTTATGATGTGATGAAAAAAAAATTCTATAGTAAATATAACACATTCATGTCATGTTCTCATGTTAACTTCTTGTTCAGTTATAAAAAAGATGTACCCATTAATGACTAGTGATTTTCATTCCTAAACAAAATAATTGGGACTGAAGGACAACACTCTTATTTCTTCATATATGGAGTCAATATATAAACATAATTCAAAATATATAAAATTATATTAAAATTATATGACTAATTTTTTTATTATTTATTACAATAATACCCTCATATTCAATTTCATGAAAACAAGAAACTTGGGTTTAAAAATTCTCTCCACTTATCAAAGGGAATAAAAATAAAGAGTTATACTCAAAAATTATTTATGTTCATTATATAAAAACATAATATGATTTTAACAAATATTTGAACCTAATTATCATGAGATAACATATATTTGTACAAATCACATACTTGATGTAGTCATTAAAAAATAATATTTAAACAAGGATAGGTAATGTTCTATGTCCTATTCATCAAATATTAATGTAGTAATTGTATATGATCTTAGAATTACCCCTTTTTTGGGATGTAATAGAAAGTAGAGTTCAAATTTCTCATTAATATTATATCCATTTCTTATTTATCAGTTTTCAATCATGCTGATATCCACCAAATAAATTGAATAGAAATAATTAAATTATTTAGCCATGTAACTATAAATACAACTAATCTAATTTTAGAGAGTCGATGTTTACTTTATTACATTGGAACTAGATACAAGTGATTACATATTTAGGGACTAAATAATTTAATAGTCTTGGTAAACTAGATACATACATGAATATCACATTATATTTGATAAAAATTATGCCAAATTATTTTCATTGATTACATCATTATTCCCTCAATAATATCATTTCATGTCAATCGTAATACGCTTACTAGAAACCAATGAAATGAAAACATAAGAAAAGAATAAGTTTAGATTTTCATTAAATATTATGTACAATAGAATATATAATTACTAAATAAATCATAATCTGTATATCAAGGTAAATATCTAAAAACACATTCTATTTAATAAAAAACAAGTGCATTAAGAATAATATGGTTGGAATAAATGAGGATAAAATAATTCCATATAAATAATCGCATGTTTTGTAAACTTATCCATATATAACATACCTATTCAAATTACCACATGGAAATCAATAACCAATTACAAAATTAAGGAATAAATAATACTGGTCATTCCAAACATAACATCAAATCCTCATATAAATACATATTATATAAATGGGTAAGTCCTCGACCAAATAACCTAATTATTTTATCTCCTGAGGCCTATGGAAGAATAAAAGGTCAATATAATGGGTCCATCCTATCACATACTAAGTCCAATTGATTACTCATATAATTAATAATCAATTAAACCAATAAAAAATACTTATTAAAATATAACCATATTGAGTAAATAATTAAAAATATAGTTATTTCACCAGTAATCAAATAACATTCATTATAAAATACAATATATTTATATATTATAAATTTTATGCAGTATGAATATCCATGACACAAATAATATGGAAATATAGGAGAAATTTAATTTCCAATAAAATATTCTGACAAGAATGTGAATTTTTCAAGGTAAATATAATGTCAAAAAACTAATAAGTGATAAAATATGACTTTCAATTCATAAAAATATAGGTTTTGAAAAATATTCATGCCTTTTGGAGAATAAAATAAAATTTAAATGATACATTAAATGAATTTTAACAAAATATTTTAATTTTTAAAATAATTGAATATATTTAAAAGAATTTAATTATTATTTTTTTATAAAAATTGGAAATTCCATTAATGTGGTGTATGTTAAAAAACCTATTCATTTGAATTTATGAAAATAATGATTAAAAAGAACCTTTCTAAAAACATTTGAAATATTCTATAAAATAATTGTAAAAATTCAAGGGTTACATCATCTTTACATAATAAATCATATGAGTAAATAAAAAACACTTATAAAACAAATTTTGAGTGAATAATTACAATGATGATAAATATAATTGATCAAAAAGAGAAATTAAAATAATATTTATTTTAAACATTTATTATCATTAATCACAAGAAAAAGAGAGGAAAAGTAAGAATAAAACACAAAATCTTTTTAAATATCCATAGGATTCTAAAATGGATGGTGTTTATGAAGGATACATTATAATATTCCATTAATAAAAATATAAGAAATTATATAAAGTTGAGATTTCAAAATAAATTGTTACCTTTTTGTAACTATTAAATTGTGAACCCTTTAAAGATTAAACCTGAATTGAAAATTTAATCACCATGAATAAATAGATATTTATGTTAAATATATAAAATTCTTGGTATATTATCCTCATAAAATAAAATTTATGTATGATACGAAGTATGTGTCAATGGAAAGGAAATTGAAATGAAACCCCTAACAATGATCATTTCATTGATGTAAGAGTTAATCAACAAAGAGATTATGTGAAAAAAATTTAAATATATAAAAAATATGGAAATTAAAAATAATAAAATATCAGGTAACCTCACACATAATCATGCCATAACATAATTGATGCAGTATAAAATAACCTAATGAATGGAAAATGTGTTGAGAAACCTCTTACATCACACTTCAACATTATTTCTCATGATTTAACCAACTATATAATGTTTTGAAACATTTTATTTATTTATAACATAAAAATATTCATATTAATAATACCATATATGATTGAATTATAACACCATATCATGTTTTATTCAATAAAAGTTCATTATTATCATTGTTCTATTGTTAAATATTTTTTTCTGATGTATGTTTCAACATAGATGTTCATGTTGTTGTGAATAGGATATAGTTTTATCATCTCTATAATTATATTAATTTTAGAAATATAATATTTATTCATTATATACATTTTTATAATCATTCTTTAAATTTGGAGAAGCAACTATGAATTACTCCATTCATAGAGACAATTTTTCATACGTACACATGAACACTATTTTTACATTTTGACGTATGTAATGAATGAAAGGTAAATATTATTTTATCAATAATGATTCCTTATTAAATCATATATATCACATATATTCACTAAAAATATCCTTATTATACTCTATGTAAAGAAGAAATGAAAAATGAGTCACCTAACTTCATGGTGGTGGTAGTCCACACGTACGCAGGACAAACATTATTATTTTACAATGAATAAAAATGTGAAAATGTAAAAACAATATTATATATAAATAAATAATTATGTCATAAATATAATATATACTAATTTATTCTATTTTTTTAATTTTTCATATTATATTGTGATGAAAAACGAATAACACTGCTACATGGGAATGATATTTCATACATACACATGAGCTATGATTTCATTTCCTGTATGATGTAAAATAAGGGGAAAATGGTTGTCCCATAATAGTAATAAAATCTACATATATTTAGGATAAAAGATTAATTATTTTAGTATGGGTGAACTATATTTATATTAATTATAATAATAAATAAATATTATAGTGTCCTAAAAAATAACTACTTATTCTTCGGTAGATGTCCTATAGATCCATTTTTAAGGACCCTTGAAATTGAATTATAAGAAGAAAAAAACCTATATTTAGTGGATATGGAATTTTATAATGTAATTGTTTAGGTTATTTTTGAGATAATTTCCTCATGATATTTTAAGGAAAAGAACGATGTGGATTCCTTTTATAACGAGGGCAAGGGAAATCTTGGAATTACTTGTATTATTAAACTAATATAAATGAATTTTTAAAATTATGTGACTAAAAATTGACATATTTATAATATATTTTGTGGATAAATTAATATAATATCGTAGAATAATATTTTTACACATTTTTGTGATGTTTTAAACCTTTTATATTGGTTTTAACCCCACGTTAATCCTTTTGAAATTTACCACAATATCAAAGTTTTACAAATATTTAAGTGTAAACAATGTTACAATTAAAGTAATATTGTCCCATAAATAGACCTCATTTGATAAGTTATTCCATATCTCTTTAACGTGGTTGAATATAAAATTTTTATAAATTTTAAATCATTTTAATAAATATTGTTTATTATAAAATATCCTTAATATAATTTTGTAACTATTTATTTACATTGACATTAATGTCATGAATATGGTTATTGAAATAAAATATAAAATTTTCAAAAATCCTAAAAATTTTATATTTATCATAAAAAATATTTTAACACAATAATCCATATAAATTTAATTACATTTAATATTTTCTAAATCATTTAAATTATTTTTCAATTTACTGAATATAAATTTTTTCTGCATTGCATAAGCATTTAAGTTAATTATTAAATCACATAAAATCTAAAAAAAGTTTCTTGATTCTATAATAACTTATATATGAAATAAATATTTATAACCAAACATATCCTCTTTACAATTTTGTTTCAAAAGTTTCTAGATATTAAATTCAAGATAGATACATTTGTATTTATTCTTTTCTTACAATAATATAAATTTCATAACAAAAAATGAATAATGTATCCATATATTTGATATTTGGATATGTATTTTCAAAATTTCAATCATAAAATAGGATTAAGGTATGTGTTGGAGAAATTGTAACTCTATATATGAATGTTTTAATACTATTTTACACATTTTAACCTTAGTGAGGTGAAAAATATATACCAAGGTTTTTATTTATGATAACCAAAGATAAATAAGAGATACTTAAAAAATTATCATCCTAATTATAAATATTTAATCCATTTTCATGTTTAAATTTACCAAGCTAGAGTATTTTAAATTAAAATTAATCCCACAAAATGTGATGAAAATGCATTCTCTAAAAAAATGTGTTTTATAAAGTATAAAAGTTTTTATACTAGGATCGAACATAAAATTGATTATAATGAGCTAAATTATGTGATTATTATTATAATATAACTAATTTTACTTTTAAATCCATTTAAAACAAAACAAATATATATAAATTCTTTTAAAAAAGTAAAGATTCAATAAAAATTAGTATTTTCAATATTAATTGAAAAATAAATCATTTTGAAAAAATATAAAAAATTTAAACTATGATTATTATGACAATACTATATCAAAAAAAGTTATTTTTTTTAAATTAAAATTTCAAAATGTTTAATAAATTAATTACAATTTTTATTCACATAGAGACGTAAAAAATATTTTTGGCAAAGAAGTTATTTTTAAAGAAGAAAATGACTTTTCTGATAATATACATGATTCAAATAAAATAATGGTTCATTTTTTAAATGGTTTTATTAATATTAATTACAAAATATTTAATATTTAGGTTATAATGATATAAAATAATAAATTTAATTTAGACTCAGTGTTGTGTATATCACAAGAAATTGACGAAATTAAATTTCTTTGACGATATATATATCATAAAATCTCAAGGTGTTACATTATACCTCCCATAAATAAATTATAAAGTAAAAATAATATCTCAGTTATCATGGGTGATATATTTTATAGTATCTTTATTGATACCCCTAATAACATAGAGGAATAAAAAAACTTCCATTGAAATGAGGAAGTGAGAGAGATAATGGTTACCTAAAATAACATATAATAGATTTACATGATAAGGATATCATTTGTTGGAAGTTAAATTGTAGATATAGATGATAAAAATTTCATCTAAGAAGTAATATTGAGTAATAAATAACATGTTCATGAGAATGTTAATGACCACATAACCATAAATCAACAAGGAGTGAAAATACCATCAATTCATTATAGATATAGGAAAATGATATCATTTTTATTTAAAGAACCATTTTTAATTGTGTGGAAATATTTTACCATATAGACTAAGTAAAGAAGAATAATGTACTTACATGACATGTTTCATTTCATCATTTAATCAATTTCCACTATAATCTCATCCTTTTCCCCAAATAATTAGTATTAATGATGGTTTTTTTCATGCCTACAACAATAAATCAAATATCTAAAAGATAACATAATGTATAAAATAATAACCATTTTTTACTCTAATATTTTATTAAACCAATGTAGTTATAAAAATGTAAGATAATATAAAAAATTAATAAACATTCATGTAAAGAAATAATACTGTTATCTACAAAATTAATCTATAAAATAAATGTTTTAACATATATCATTACATAAATAAATAAACATACATATAAAATGACCTTGATAACATCAGAATTAATGAAATATTTAATGTCAAAGGATATCTCATACCCATAATATCACATCATTAAAACAAAATTACATTCTTCACAAATAACCCTTTACATTAAATCTAAATTTTATATATACCTCAACCCAATATAAATTATTCAAAAAGTAAAAATCCCCTCAATATTTCAAAAATTAAAAATTATTTAATCCTTTAATATGATCCCATGAAATAAATTTACCATAACCTATCAAATATTTTAAGTTAAAAATTTCATTCTAACTAGGACATGAATTATGCAGTTATAGGTTCTAGCTTTATCAACATTTCATTATGGGTTCAAGCCCCATGGAATTGTAGGATGCGATGGGTTATATCCCAACTTGTGGGTTTTACTTTTCTAAGAATTATATTAATATTCATAAATAACAATCCCATAAATATTATGAACAACCAAAAAAATAACATTAATTAACAAATAACTTTTCAAGAACTAATTTTTTATACATCTTATTTTTTTGAATAAATCAAATAATTTTAATTGAAAATTATTACCTTATTATCAATGATCATATTAACTCTAATGGTTATCGATAACTATAAACTTATGTCCACAAAATATAAAACCATTATTATTCAAATAAAATTCATACTAAAACATATATTAAACCAAAAGATTTTATTCCCATAAATGTCTCCCAAAAAATACATAATCATGTTAAACTCCCATCACATAAAACACAGAAAAGGGCATCCATGACTTTAATCTTATGATCAATGATATAATTATCCACTAATGATTGTTTAGGTTTATCCCATATCATTATAGAATTTAATAGGTTTCCAAATGTTCTATTCTCTCATTCGTCATAATGGTTCATAAAAAATGTTAATAAACCCAGTAATATCCCCCAAGATTGTTAAATCATGTGTGATATAAGGGAAAAATTACTATGAAACATAATGATGGATGAGATATATTCAACAAAAACTTTTCAGGTTTATTACCCCTAGATTCATATTTTCCAAAACAATGTCCACTTATAGTGTAGAGATATGTATTTTTTCATGTAAAACCCATAATATCTACCTCACTTAAGATTGTTTGATATTTTTATATAATTAGAGAAATCATAATTGTTTATATATGTTTTAAAAAATCATCTTCTCAATATTTATTCTAAACATTCAGTGATACCAAATATAAAGATGCCATATTCATTATCCTAGATCCAGTGTTTACATTATTACATTAGAACCATATATTTTGATCACATCATTACTGACAAAATATTATAGTATTATATGTAAACTAGATACATAAATAAGTCACAAATTATATTTTAGAACATAAAATAAAACATAGTATTTACTTTGATAAAATCATTATTCTCTTTAGAATATCCTTTAATAACAATCAAGATACCCTTATATGCATCTTTGGGGAAAGAAACATAAAAAATGAGGGAGTTAAAATTCTCAGAAATGGTAATATACAACGGATGGTATCAATAATAAATAATAAATAATAAATATTTCTAGTTAAAAAATTTGAAAGACATTCCATTTATTCAATAACTTTAGAATCACAAATAATATAGTTATAATGAATTATGTTCAAATAATGTCATATACATAATCACATAAGATTGAAACTTATCAATTGATATCATACCTATTCAAATACTCACATGGAAATCAATAATTAATTACATAATTATGGAATTAATAATGTTAAAAATCATGAACTTACCTCTAATGATTCATGTAATTATATCTTACTTAAGTGATTAAGGCCTCAAGAAAATTACCGAAATTGTTTTTCTCATAAGACCAACTAATTCATTGAGGGGATATAACCGGCCCCACCAATCACTTACAAAGTCCAATTAATTCCACATATATTTAATTATAAATTTACTTTATAAAAATATGTCTTATAAATAAAAGTATTTATTTATTAAAGAAAAGTGAATATAATGATTTCACAACTCAATAAAATATCATTCATACAACAACATTATATATTGAAATGATATATAATTTAAAAAATTATAGAATCCATGTTATAAAGTATATGAATGTTTATAAAAAATGTAATGTTCAATGTATGTGGATTAGAAGAAAGTGAATATTTCTAGATAATTGTTTTACAAAAAAATATTAGGAGACTAATGATAATAATCAACACATTATAAATATATATTTTATAAAAAATTAATTTCATTGATAGAATTAAATAAAATCAAAATAATTCATTAATATAAGTTTTATTTATGTATTTTTTTTGAAAAAACCATTTAAAACATGTATAAGATTCTAAATATCATAAAATAGTTATGGCGTGGAGAATTTCTGTTAACAGCTTGTCCAATAAAAAAATTCCTTTTGATTTTTTATAAAAAATGTTTAAAATATAACTTTTATATAAAAATTAGAAATATTCATTTTATACCATGTAAAAATTCGAGGAAAATGTAAAATTCTCTCAATAAATCATCTGATTTTAAAAAAATAAAACCACTTTTGAAAAAATATCAACATGAATGAAAATTAAAACCAGTCAAAAATAGAAATAAGAAAAGTTATTATTTTGAAAATTTAAATTTCATGATTCAAGTGCAAAATATATATAAATATAGAAAAACACATTTAAAATCATTAATTATCTTGTGGATAACCAAATAAATTTATTTTATGAATGTTATATTATCAGTTTCTATCAATGGGAATATAGGTTAATATGTGATGCAAGATTGGATTTGAGCCAAGAACCATTAGGTATTATCCTAGGACATTTTTTCATTGTTCACATGTTGAAAAAATTGATTAGTGAAATAAAATAAGTGAATTTTGGTGTGTGAATATTGAAAATTAGAGGGATTGGAAAAAATAGTCATGGAAGAATGGAAAGAGAACATGTCTCTAAGAACTATAGCCATAATACACCACAAAGGATGACCAATCCTTTTATAATTAAAAAATTATTAAAAAATATATAACATTCAAGATTAAATCGCAATGATAATATTACCCTCATTCATGATGATCATATGGTACACGGGGGTGGAAATTTGTATCCATATATGGATTGAAGTTCATTAAATACCTTGGGGGTGCTCTTTATAACAGTATAATGTCTACCCTTCCATAATGAAAAATCCTAAAAAACACTTATGAATACTTTTTAGCATTCCCATAACATTAGTAGACATGTTTCAAACCCTTTTGGAATGTAAAGACAACTATCCCAAAACCATTTTACACTGAAGAATTCACAGAAGATGGGCTGGAAATACATTTCCCACAAGAGTTGGACTTTTAAATGCTTGTAAGAGCCTTATGTAACGTAATTATAGTCTTGTATTCTTACCCCAATCAAGAGTATTGGTATTCCCCAAGTATATTCTTTATTAATCCAAGTACGACCACCTTCATTATTTTAATATGTTCCCTTATCATTAGGCCTACAATTCTTCACAATGAGACTTTACTCATTTGTGTGTGTTCCACCATTCACATAATGTACTCCATCAACTCCTCTGTTCCCAAGTGTCCCATGCTCCTCATTATCCCCTCCCTACTCAAAATCATTCTCCATTGAATCTAAAAAATCAAATGGACAGATATTAGTAACATTGAATATGGAACAAACATTTAAGTACATTTCATTTAAGTAAATCTTTTGGGCATTATCATTGGTCTTATCCATGACCTGAAAGGTACTATCTCCCCATTTATGATGGTTTTATTATCATTTATTTTGGGAACTCCTTCCTCATATGTACCTATAACCATTCTCCATATTGAACCATCATTTTTAATGAAAATTTGTTGTCATGATTCACCACTTGTTCATTCTCAAACTCAATGTTGGTATTTAACATTTCATTAAACACTTGTATAGATTTTTAATTTTCCACCTATATTATTTGAAAAAATGATTAGTATGAAAAAATATATCATGTTGGATCAATACGTTAAAACCACTCAAAAATTCAAAGGGGTAAGCATTAGTGGGGGGGTAAACCACTCAATTATGAGAAAACACAATGTGGGGAAATCATATTTCCTGATATTTTGAAAACCATTTAAGGAATTCAGGAAAAAATGTGGGAACTGTTCTATTGACCCCATCAGTTAGAACCATAGTTTGTTGATTTATATTTGTGTAAAAAAATGTTTTTCTCCATCTTTTTTTAAAAATTTCCTCCATTAGTGACTAGTGAATTTTAAATCTTCAACACTCACAATTTTATTTGGTTTTCAATGAAGCTTAAAAATATCCCAGAAATAAAATTAGTGACATGAATTGCATTAATGGTTTCAGAACAATCTAAAAAATAAACTATTTTTTTTAAAATTTCTCCCTTCCACAAGTATTTTATCCTTCCCTCAATGTGATCAGGGAAATATTAGAAAAATCCAATGAAATGTCAACCCAATGATGAGAAATAATGTGTAAAGAGGTTTATAAGACTTTTGGAATAACTTTTCAATTTTCATGTTTTCACACAAAACAATTTCTGTCAACACTAATGACATCCCTATAAATCTAAGGCCAATAAAAATTTTCACTCAACAATGACAAAGACTTCTCAACCCCAAGATCCCCATTAATCCCCCACTGTGAGTTTAACTAATAATAAATTCACACATGGAACAATATGGATCACACAATTTAATTTTTTAAAAATGAAACCCATCATTTTTGTAAAAATCATTTAACCCATGTTTTTTACATAACATCCAATTTTTTAAAAATTCAGCATCATTTTCTTAAATGATTTTTATTATTTCAAAATTTTTTTTTTTAACATGGATAGAAGTGATAAGAGAGTATTCCCTATAAAAAGCATCAAATAAAACATTTAATTCTACAAGTTTATTGTTAATAACATGAGGAAATATTTTAATAAATTCTAGCCATCTTTCATACCACATAATCAACTTCTCATGCAAATTTATTAATTTTAGTCTTTCATGATCTGAATTTATCATGAATCCCCTTGGCCACAACTAGTGATTCCAATTTTCTAATGTTCTTTTGAGGGAATAAAATTACTTTCCTTATGTATAGTATATAAATTTATCCCCATTAAACTTATCAATAAATTATCCAATAGGATAATTTTCTTTCATTAAAATATTCCATGTTTAGATTATAGAGGTATCACATTTTACCATAAATACTTTGGAAATGTCAATAGAATTAATATAGTGGAATTGTTCAATATACCATTGTGTATAGGGAAGGAATCATGTAGAGATTTTATACACATGAAGGTTACTCCATTCCTTACCAATTCATTCAATGATTTCATAATGATTGTTAAGACCTTAATAAAATCATAGTGAAAACTCACTTGTCCATGGAAGATCCCCACCTTATTGGCATTCGTTGAAGTTAGTCAATCAAGAATCATCTTCAACTTCTCGTAATCAACCACAATTCCATTATCTCCAACCATAAAACTTTGGAAAAAAATTGATGTTATTAAAAATTCACATTTTTCTATGTTTTCAAACACCCTATGTTTACTTAGAGTTTAAAAACATGTTTGAAATTCTTAATATGTTCATCAAGGAATTTACAATAAACAATGATGTAATCAAAATAAACAAGAAAAAAATATCTAAATGAATATACTGAAACCACGAATAATTATTTTAATTAATTTACTTAGGGAATTATTTATCCCAAATTTCATAACTATACATTCATACATTCTAAAACGTAGTTTTAGATTCAGTTTTCTTCTGATCTCACTCTTTCATTATAATTTGTTGGTATCCAATCCTTAGGTTAATTTTAGTAAACAAGATTTCACCATAGAGTTCACATGGAATATCATTCAAAAAGGAATGAAATAGTGAATATTTTACCTAATTTTATTGATATATTGATAATAAAAACACATTATCCCCTTATAATGTTTTTAGGAAAATAATTGTCCACACTGGAGGACACAAGATCTCACGAACATATTCCTCATTTATAATATTTTCCAATTAATGTTGGATTTCTAGATTAATCTACGGATTATCCTGATAATCTATATGATTGTGATGTGTTGTTCTTGGGAGGAATTAAATTTCATGCTCAATAAACTATAAGGGATGTAATCCATCAAGAATTTTCTCTCACAACATATCACTATATTTCTCCAAAGTGACACAACCCTTGAAGGAATTGACGGGTTAAGAGGGTTAGTGGTAAAAAATTGTCCCTTTAATAGAGAACAAGTGTTTTCACCCTCTAATGCTCTCTCTATCTCCCTTTATTTTGGAAAATAAACACACTTTTCCTTCAACACGCTTGTTTTAACTCTTATTTTTAATCTTCTTTTCATCCACATTATTTACACCATTTTTATTGATGTCACTATTCACTCATTTTTTACTCTTTCCTTTCTCTCTAATTTATCTCCATTTTCTTTCTCTCTTTTTTCAATCTCTATCAATCCCAACATTGGCTTCAAAAGCATTTAAATTCCAAATGGTTGTTTATATAACAATCCTTTGGTTATACTCAAATGAATAGAGGTTGGTGTATCCATCATATGAGTCCCTCCTATGAAATTTCCTAGTCCTTACCCATAATATATAACTAGAATGCATGGGAACAAATTCGCATATTACTATATATTTATAATTCATAATAAAAAATGTAAATTTATTTTTTATAGTCACTTTAAAACCCCCAATATTATTTAACCGTTGCAATTTATAAGGCCTATTATGATTATTCATTAATAATCCAAATTCATCAACTATCAAACAAATTTAGTCATTTTTGAAACTAAAACCATAAATAAAAACACTACATTATTTATCTTATATGAGTAATATATTAAGAAAAATGTGATGACTTGTTTCTTTATAATGTTATACTTTTTGGTGAGCACTGAAAGCATTCCATTCCATAATAATTTTTCAATGCATGAGGATCTCTATTTCTAAATCCAACTTCTCAAGTGGTGGAATTTCATCTTCTCTTAAGATACAAATATGATCATCTAAATATTTCAAAATAATCATGGTCCTCATTTTTTTGAGTTGAGAGGAAATATTTTCAAAAACCTTTCTATTTAAAATATTTTATATCATGTATCTTGTAAACAACCTTACCATATATTTTTACGTTATATTCTAGAAATAATTATTTTGGTTTATTTATCGCATTTGAATATGTTTTGTGTTTCCTTACATTCTATAGTGTTTCAAAATCCTTGAACATGAAATGAGATCATTAATCCTTTCCATAAGATGAATATCATATCATTTTTACTTTACTTTCCTCTCAACTTTATTAACAATGTAAATTATATCCTCTATGTTTATGTTGTAGTTTATGTCATTTACGTTTTGAATGTCACGGTTGAGTTCGTTCACAAACCATTCCCTGGTTTCCTCACACTCCCTATCAATATTGTACCAAATAATGATACCCTACATCTCTTTCAGATAATCCTCAAGACACATGGATCCTTTTTAAAAACCCTTGAACATGAGTAAAGAGTCAATAAAATAGTTTCTAGAAATTAACCTTGTATGCATTACAAATTTCTTATACTCTCATGGATGGATGTGTATTTATCTACTTTATCATAGAATCATTCATAATTTGTCCCACAAAATTCTAGTATTATCAGTGAATTCCCTAGCCACCAACTTCAACTTGTTTTCATATTAATTCTTTCATAACGGAAAATATTATCTATCATTTGATTCCTTTCGAATTATTTTTTAGGGTAATTCTTACCTTTAATGAAGGGATCCTTAAATTTACTTCTCCATGATAATTGTTTTTCTTCAGTAGTGGTTGATTTATCTGATTGTGACCCATTAAAATTATATAAATCCTCCTCTTCTTTAACCATCCCCCTCATTAGTAGTTCTCTAGAATTTAAGGGATAATAAATTAATACATCCTCTAATTGAAAATTTTAATTCTTATTATGCATTTATCATGAACATATTATTTTTGGTTTTTTTCTTACTCACTGCAACCAATTAATAATCCTGTTTCAAAATTTTTAAATAATAGATTATAGACCTCATATAGTACCTTAAAATTTTTCATTTAAAAATTCTATGGTTTCTTCTGTTTCACTTGAATTTTGATTTTTAACAAAATGTAACAATCTTTCTTTTTACCACCTAAAATTCTTCTTATATATTTGTTACTAATATAAAATTAATATAAAATATCATTCCAATGTGGGAACTAGATCAATATTTCTAAAATAAAATTTAAAAATGATTCAAGGAATAAAATTTGGGAAAGGAAAACTAGATGAAAGAAAATTGATAAATAGATGTAAGATTTGAAATGGTGAATTTTATTTAGTATATTTTAGGGACATTTTTATAGAAATAGTTACAATACAATATTTAGTTTCAACTCATAAATTTTGGAGAAGTAATAATTTATATCTCAAAGATAAATTATTGTACAAGATACCTGGATATTAAAATTGTCTAATTAATCACAAAAATAAAATCTTCTTTATCTCACGATTTGTATCATTTATTTCAATGATTCCATATGAATAAGAAATATGATGTTCTGAAATACTATATGGATATATTTTTCATTCAAATGGATGAATAAATTAAATCCATATGTGAAGAAAAATATATTCTAGAATGGTTGTCATCTCGATTCAAAGAGAAATGAATATGGATGAAGGGTTAAGAAAGGTTGAAAATTAATTCCTTCAATTAGAATATGATACCAAATGATACACGATCCTCTAAGTGAAATGTTGTGTATGAATAGTGAAATTGAGAAGGATAGGGGAAAATAGTCAAGGTAGTACCAAAAGAGAACATTTCTCTAAGAACTCTAGCCATAAATTGCCAAAAATGATGAAAAATCCATAGATATGTCAAAAATTGAGTAACCAAAAAAAGGTTATAGAAAAAACTCACTATAATAACATTTCCCTCATTCATGATGATTCAATAGTATAAGGGGGTGAAAATATATATCCAAAGAGTGCTTAAAATTCATAGTACACCACAGGGTGGATGTTTAACAAATTATAATGTCTTCCCTTATATAGTAAAAATTACATCATAACACTTTAGATTACTTTGGCACATTCCCTCGAATTCAAGAGAGAAGTAACAAACCATTTTAGAAAGTAAAGACAATTGGACCACCACTGTTTGACATTGACGATTGCATGGGACATGGTAATTATTTTCATAACACCACATTTATTTGACCTTTAAATTCGTGTTTAGTCCTTAATTAATGTAATTATAGTCTTGTATGCTTTCCATTATCAAGTGTATTGGGCCTCACCCTGGATATTTATGATTAATTCATATAAGGCCCCCATTCTTATTTTAATCTATTCCCTTCACATTGGACCTCAAATTACTTGCAATGGGTCTTGTAAATTTTGTCCATTTTCCTCATCAATTCCACATTCAAATCCTTGGCGCCCAAGTCTTCCATGATCCTCTATATAAGAAATCATAGAAAAACTGATATTGTAAAATAAGTTAACACCTCTGTAGTAACACATAAATTATAACCCTATTAATGGGAAAATTTTATTAAATATTTAATCACTATAAATAAATATATGTTCGTGTTAAATGCATAAAATGGGTATTATGTACAACTCATAATTGAAAATAGGTGCATAAAATAAATTTTTTCACAATAGTGTGGATATTGAGATGAAATCAATTACAAAGATCATATCAATAAAGTGATTATGTGTAAAAATAGTAAATCATTAAAAAAAATTAAAATAAAACATAATAAAATTAGATGTAGTTTAACACATAAGTAGAGAATAATTTAATTAATGATGTATAATTATAACCCAATAAAGGATGATTTAGTTAAGAATCCCATTACCTCATGATTCCACTTTATTGACCATGATTTAACCTCTTGTATAATTATTGGAAAACTATTTTTAATTCATAAAAAACCATATTTATATTTTAAATATAATATATGTTCAACTTATAACATCTTATCACCTATTCATAAAAATATATCATTATTATCATCGTTTTTGGGGTTAACAACATTGTTTTCTCATGTGTGTTTCAGCTCAAATGTTTTGGTTCTTGTTCATTTCTATAGATTCATAATATACAGATTTATATTAATGATTTAAATAAAATATTTGTTCATTAAATATATTTTTTATAATCATTATTTAAAGGTTTAGAGGGAAAACATAATTTGACTATTAATGGGCATGGTATATTGTGCACACACATGAATACTGTTTTCACATTTTGATGGATAGAATGGAAGAATGGTAAATAAAACTTAAACATTAAATAATAATTATAATATCATGTATTAAATATATTTTCATTAAATTTTTCCTTATTATCATCCATGTAAATATGAATCAAAAATTAAATCACATCCCTTCATAGAGTTGGTAGTCAATACATAAGCACAAGTGACATTATAATTTTCCAATAGATTAAAAGGTAAAAAGTTAAATGATATATTATATTTAAAAATAATAATTACATAATAAAAATCATATATACTCATTATGTACAGTTTTTATTAACAACTAATTAAAATGTTTATGAAAAAAAAATTTCAGCGTAATGTGGTGACGACAAGCCACACATATACATGAGTGATGTTTTAAAATTTAGTGGGATGAAAAGAAGTGAAAAATATGTTTGCCTTTATAATAATAATATACATGTTTATTACTGATATTATAGTTATTACTTTATTATAGTTACACCATATTTATATGAAGTAGAAGAAGAAATAAATTTAAATGAGTGGTAAAAATGATTTTATCTTCTTCAATAAACCTCCTTTATACCCCTATTTAAGGACCCATGGAATTGTCTTTTAAAAATAACCACACCACAATTTCCAAGATCAGGAAGTTTTTAAGATAATTATTTGGGCTTTGGTTGCAGAATGTTTGGCAAGAAAGTGTTAAGAAATGAGATAAGTGGTGACTTTTTATAAGTGTGGGGAGGGGCCCTCTTAGAATAACTTAATGTAATAATTTAATATAAAATAATTTTTATAAGAAAGTGAATCCAAATTGAAAAATTTATAATATAAGATTATTATAATTCTAAATAATAATATCAAATAGAATATATACTTTTTTATGTGATGTTTTAACCATTATCTCTTAGTTATAACCCCTTACTAATCAATTTAAAAATTACTAGAATTTCAAACTCTTCTACAATTTAAGAGTGTAGAATGTCACCATAATCCTAAAATTGAAAAAATGGACATGTTTTTACATTTTAAACCACATACATTTCACAAGTATAAATATAAGATTTTTCTTAATTTTAAATCATTTAATAAAATATTTCTAGAAATAAAATATAATTAATTTTATTTGTGGAACAATTTATTTACTTTGACATTAAAGTCATAAATATTGTTATATAATTAAAATATAAACATTTAAAATTCCTTAAGATATTATATTTATCTGATTTTTTATATTAGTTCATCCAAAACGTATTAATTTTAATTTTTTTAAATCATTTATTTTATTTTTTTACCAATTGAATAAATATTTTTTCATAATTCCATAAGAATTTAAGTTAATTTTTAAATAAATATAAAGTAAAAATTAAATTTACATTATTAAATGAACTAATTTATCTATAAAGTAATAATTTAAAATTGAAATTCTCCATCTATAATAATTTTGGAGATATTAATGTCAATAGATTGATAGTTTATATTTATTATCTCCTTAAAATAATATAAAGGATAGAATCAAATACAAATTACATCAACATGAAATTTATTTTATAAATGGATTGAAATGGACAAATGATACTTATACAATTGGATAAACATAGGTGTTAGTGATATTTTATTTCCATATCCCAATGTTTTAACACGATTTTACATGTTTTACCATTACTAACAGGGAAAATATTCACTATGGTTATTATTATTTATAAACACCAAAAATAAAATTCACGAATTTAAAAAATATATACTTCATATTTTAAATATACTGTACATTTTTTCTTGATTAAATTTATATAAGTTGATGAATTAAATTTTTAAATTAAACCCACAAACCACGATAAAAATCAGTTTTAGAGGGAACAAATGTTAGCTGAATTATAATTTTTTACTAAAATCCAACATAATATTAATCCCAATGGACAAAATTATATTATTCATAATATAAATGAACTAATTTTACCTTTAAATAAAATTAAAAGATGGAAATTTTTAAATTCTTTAAACAAAATTTCATTTTTCAATAGAAATATGTATTTTTTACTATTCATTGAAAATGAATATTTTCATAAAATTATCAAAAAACAGTGTATAATTATTTTAGCATGCTTCATTACATGATGTTGTAAATGTTTTAAAATAATATTTCTAAAAGTGGTTTAAATTAATTTCCAAATATGTTGTTCTATTTTTTGGTAGTTTTGATTTTATTTTTTGTCATTCATTTATTACGTGGAATTCCCTGGAGTTCATGAAAAAATGAATGTTTATAGGCTGGTATGAATGAGGAACGTGGTTGGATCATATTTTGTATAAATCATGCGATAGACAAAAGGAAACTATGTTCCCAGAAAAGTGGATGTGTCCGGGTCGCGTGGTATAGCACACAGGTGTACGACCCTCCAAGACTAACTGTGCACAAAAAATATGGATATGTCTGAAGTGCATTGCTAGGCTCACATGTGTGAACCCCCTACAGGAAAACCATGGGGAATATTGTTTCTTTGGATATAGGTTCCATGTGTTTGAAAAATATTTTGTAAAAATGTGGAGACATCGGGTGGCCTTCCAAAACATTAAAAATTCTGAAATTTGTAAACTGTAGTCCCCCAATTTTAACACCAAATCACCCCTCACTCACCCCATTCAACCCTATTGTAACACCCCATGTAAATAAAGAATATGAAATTTTAATATTTATCCATATTTGTGAATAAAATATTAATATGACTTTAAAGGGGATGCCATGCTCGATGGCGTACCCAACACGCAACAACGAGTTTCTTGGGAATCTTACGTTGCACTCTAATAATAAAATAATATTATTTTAAATGGTAGTTAACATGTAGCCGTTGTAATGGTGGGAATGGATAGAAATAACTAAAATATGATTATATATGTTTTAAATGTTTTTACATTTATCCAATAAAAGCTAAAGGCTTAAAATACGGAAAGAATTCAATTTTAGGTGTATATGCCCTAGTTTACACTAAAGGTTCACTTATCACCTTTTAATGGAGAACTGTCATTAAATATTGTTTTGATCACTCTTATACATTCTTTTGGACCATATACAACTCTTATTAAGAATCGGGACATCAAATTTTACTTTGTGTAATTTTTTGGTATTTTTCCGATAAAGTTCATTTTTTAATGAATAGTGTAAAATGTTGTGTTTTAATTCAAAAACACTTTTTAATCTAATTTATTTATATGATAAGATAATATTTTTAATTTGTTTTAAAGTGAAATTAGAAAATATTTTTACCATTAAATCCAATAGTGGTCGTTGGAATTAATTTCACTTTGAAATCAGACTTAAACTAGTGTCAATCTTTTGATACTTATTGTTTTATAAAAACACGCTATTTGCTCTAACAGCGGGAATTAATTATTAAATTAATTAATGTGACTAATATGTTTGGAATTTTGTAAAACGGACTTCATTTTTGAATTCGGAATATCAAATATAGCTTAGGGTGATGTTTTGGTATTTTTCTGAAAAACTCCAATTTTTGATGAATAGTGAAACCACTAAGTGGTAATCAAGCAAACTGATTTTTCAGTTAAATGAAAGTTTACCACTAATGTATATTAAATTTTGAAAATCCGACATACATGGTTGTCATTAGTATGTAAAATGTGGTTCAATGGGATGAAAATAATTTTTTGGTGAATAGTAACTTTTTTTCATTAATCGCGATTAGAGGTAATTAGTGTAGTTTAAGGTAAAAATAATGTTTTAAAATGAACTTGACACATGTCCTAACCTCATTAGATGTGTAATGGCCGACCCAGACAAGCCATGGGTCAACTTGGGGACCCCATGGAGCCACTTTGGTTGGGAAATGACATAAATAACTTTTTATTTAATGTAAAAGTAAAAATGACACAAACATGATATGTTTTACTAAAACAATTTTTAAATGGGGTTATACAAGTCATATTTTTTTATTATAAATAGTAATTGGAAAGATAAAAAGATTTCCTACATCATAGTATTTTTTTATAATTTTTAGACATTAAATAAATTAAATTATTTATGACATAATAATAATGATGCGATGACATCATTATTTGATGATTTAAATAAAATGGAAATATAATGTAAAATCTATGAACTAAACATGTCCAAAACTTATTGGATGAGTGGATTTCGAACCCTTATCACCTTATCCACGAATTATATCAATGTGGGACCTTTTAAAACCGAAACACATTTTCAAATAAAGGAATATTTCTTTACTTTCCAAAAGTGCCCCTCCTCTCCTCTTATAAAAGGCCCCCACCTCTACCTTATTTCACACACTCCTCAAGCCTTTGGCTCGGCCAACCCCTGCCCATTTACTCTCTCCACATCCCTCTCCTCATCCTAGAGGATTCCATTTGGGCAGAATCCTTTCAAAGGAAGCCTTTAGGCTCAAATCAAAAGGAGTTACACTTTTAAAGGTAATTCATTCTCTCATGTTCATTTGTTTTATTTTTCT
Organism: Viscum album; assembly: GCA_963277665.1. Classification (NCBI taxonomy): domain Eukaryota; kingdom Viridiplantae; phylum Streptophyta; class Magnoliopsida; order Santalales; family Viscaceae; genus Viscum; species Viscum album. Next base: position 450,443,733 of record OY728127.1, read on the forward strand.
TCTCCAACCCCCTAAACTCTTTTTATTTACTTCTTTTGTAACAAAAAAAGTATCTTCAATATACTAGGATGTTGTTATATGATTTATTCGAGCTACACCCTCACACAACTACATAAAATGGTTAAAGAACATACGGTTTCCGTGGATGGCGAAATTCTGCCTCCCGAAACGATGATTGTTCAATACTCATTTAACACCTTCAAAGGTGGCCATTATGATGTCACTATTTTTATATATGATATATAATATGCTTATGTTTTACTTATGCTTCTGTATTTTTCATTTGTGTCTTACCTTTATGGCATCCATTATGGGTATACGCGATATCTTCATTTTAGGAAGTGCGGACTACCGCCCCCTCAAAGTGATTTGATTCGTTAAATACAATATGTGGGTCGTATAAAGGATGGAACTATGATATTATATATGATATTATACTGGAATTATAATATACCTTTATATCATTATTATTCCATACTATAAAATACGAAATAGAAATGAAAGTAGGGTTCATGCGTACGTACGACTTACCGTCTCCATGAACGGTGCATTTCATTTCTTACCTATAAATGATTATGAAATGTTATAAATGCATGAATTTACTAGATATATATGACATATATGATATCTACATCATGAATACAATTCTGGATATAATAAACATTTGGCCACACGAACAACATGTAATTGTAAGAAGTCCACTTTCGACTTCAGGACCAAATATCGGCAAAACAAATATTATTAACTTAAATGATTACATAATGTTTATGACATGGTAATAAGTGATATAAAAGGAATAATGAACTTGAAAAAGGTTCTTAAGGAAGAAGAAATTAACTCATGTTTATTATTCAGGAGATTAAAGAATGATCGAGTCATGTCGGACCCGAGGTAAGGGATCCTACTCCTCTCTTTCTTTTTAAGTACACACTTTTATGTCATTCATTTTAAAGCTCATCTTTCTTGTTATTGGGATGATATTTTATATTACACTTACTGTAATTTTTATGTTCATGTGATGAGAGAACCTATTCTCTCTCATCAATCCATTTTGGATGTTTTGAGTGGCGCCGTTAGGCTGCCGAACTTTCGTAAGAGATCTAACCTCTCTCTTTCTTTTTACGTACTCTCCTTTATGTCACTTCTTTTAAGCTACACTTTGTAATGTTGGGGGATGTTCTTTTATATTCCACTTTCTGTACATTTTATTGTAATGTGATGAGATACCCTATTTGATCTCATCAATCCATATTCGGAAGTTTTATGTGGCGCCGTTAGGCTGCCGAGTTTTCGTAAGGGATTTTTCATCTCACTTTTATTCCCGTGAGATTTATGATACATTTGCCACAAATTCCATTGAGTGGTGTATGTACTGCCCATTATTTTACTCTTTGTGTAATATACTTTCTTTTATGAGTATTTACATCAATGATCTATTGTCCTTCTTTCATGGGGTGTATGTTTTGAAAGATACCCAAGCCGTAAGGGAACCTTTCACCCTCCTCTTTTTAAAAGACTTCTTTGTTGGGTCTTTTAATTTACATATTGTTATGCTGGGATATGTTCTCATATATCCTTATTGATGTAAATTTTATGTCCATGTGATGAGATACACTTTTTTTATCTCTCATAAACTCATTTTGATGTGATGCCGTTAGGCTGTCAAGGGAACCTTTTTTACCCAATTTCGATTTCTTTGGGTTCAACATGTAGTCATTGAATATGTCATCCATTGAATATGTGTGAATGACCTTTTATTGTTATACACTTAATATCCACTTATATTGGGTGTATTTATATTTGTCACACATATTTTTGAGATTGATTTGTCCTTAATTTAAGGATACCTTCTTTATAAGGGATTTCATCACATTTGACATTTCTATTGAGAGTTCATTGTTGTTATGAACCAATTCACTATTATATGGTGTATATAATGTCCTTTGGAGTATTATATCATGAATACATTTATTCTCATGATATTATAATGTTCTGAGTAAATGTTATTGCTCAATTATTGTATTCAAGTGTCTCTAATTTTGGTAAAACCCCTTTAACCAAAAAATCTCTTTAAATGTTTTAATGAGTTGTTCTTATTAATATCCATGTTTTCAAAATGGTTTTAAGGATTTATTTATATGGATATTAATGGTTTAAAATGTTAAAAGCTTCAAGGTGGTATTGGACACTTTGATTCAAAAATCTCTTTATTAAATGTTTTAAATGGTTTTGGAAATGGTTTCTTTTTGAATGGATTCATTATTTCAATATACTAAAATGTTATATTGTGATTGAAATGTGGAAATGTTATGTTTTCTTTATGCATGTTTTATGTGACACATTTATGTTATGGTTTTTGGGCATTGTTATGAAAACAGGTGGTTCCGTGATAAACTAAGGGCGGGTGAGCCCGATATAGCTCTCCAATGCATTGGGTAACGCGAAGGAGTGAAACGTTAAGGTTTCTCCGAAGAGATTTAGGGAATATACTGTGATGGGTATTCCAAACGTAACCAAGAGGGTTACTCCCTATGTAAGAATGTTATGAATTCCTCAAGTTACCTTTATGTCTTATGATTTCTATGATTTATTCATGATTTGATGAGGTATGTTAAAGAGCTTATGTTTTATGGGTAAAGTATGATCTCATCCTTATGTATATATGTACCCATGTTTCCTTTCCATATTTTTATATCCCTTACTTCGCTTTTTATGCTCATCCCAAGTTTTTTTGAAATGTTTTTAACAGGTCAAGGGAAAGGTACATGATGTGATGATAGTGTCAAGGATGTGTCAAGAAAGAATCCGTGTTTTATTTTAAATATGTTTCCATTGATGGGAAGAATGAATATTGTATTTTATGTAACCACTTTGTTTAAATGTGGAATGTAATGAAAGTTTCATGATCTAATTCTCTAAAACTCTAAACCTGAAAAGATCCTCAATGTGTAATCTTGTAATAACTCAAGATTAAGTAAGGTTTAAGGCTGGGGCCTTATAGTTGGTATCAGAGGTCGGTTTAGATAATTTTAGAGGTTAGGGTATTCTTTAAGCATAATTGACATTACCATAATGGTTAGGATTTCAGAAAGAGTCCTAGTTTTAGATAAAGTGAATGAGTAAGTATATCTTAGTGTTTACCTTCCTCATTAATACATGATGGTTTTGTTGATATACTCACACTGACCTTTTTGGTTTTAGTAAATGGCTGGATCTAGCAGGCACCAAAGTGACAATGGGTTTGAAGGAAACTGTGGTGGTTCTCTGATTAAGATACTGGATGAGATGGGGGATTCAATGAGTAATCTCATAGTTGTTCTAAACCAACTATCAAGGAGTCATGATCAATCACTTCAACCTTGGTGAGTTCTCTAATGCATCATGTACGAGATGGCCAACTCGATGTGGAAATTCAGGTAATAATTATTAAGGTTACCATTAGGGTTTATATGATCCTTACTTTTCAGGTAATTATGGGTTATTATATGATATGATGGAAAATGAAGGGCATGAGATAAACTTGAGGTTAAAATATGTTATGATTATTCTTGAAGATTTTATCTCATTTTGGGGAATGTTTTAATAATTATATATTTTTGGAAAAAGGACAAAACGCAGACCGTGTGACATCCCGTCACATCGGACAAAGCTGCTGGAATCGAACCCACAACCAAAGTGCGACTGGTATTTATCGCCTACCACTGGACTACGTGAAGTCCCTAGTTAGTTTGAGCGATTCTTTCTAGTTATATGATTTTATGAATTAAGAGTAAGTTGATTTTGGTTTATTTATGAAAATGATTAACCTATCATGGAGGATATGTGATTAGGTTAATTACTTTTCAATACGAGACTTTAGGAGCAACTGATATTGTTTGGAGATAAATGTTACAATTTAACTTGGAAGACTATGTTACTAAATCCTTCAAATATTTTGGTTTCAATCTTTTATTGGTTTACTTTGAAGAATTTTATGGACAAATGGTTTATCTAATGGTCTTCGTTGAACTTTGGGTTTTGTTGGACAAATTTTGGAGATTATGCATAGATTTTCTTTTTAAAGGGTTATCCTTTTTTGGATTATCTGACCTTGTACTAGCCTTTTTGGTTTTGGTTTTGGTTAAAGTCTAAAGACATGGGAATTATATAGTTCTCTTTTGTGGATTAGGTGATTCTCTAGAAGTTGATTATAGTACTCTTAATGCAAACAAGTCTCCCTAAATACTCGTCTTTTGGAAAAAATATGAGTTTGATTAAGAAATCTAGTAAAAGTTGAAAGTAAACATGATAAGTGATTATGTTTCCTTATGAATAAATTCATCAATATTAAGTAACTTAAAACAAAAATGTTGTCTATTAACTTTTCCTACTGGGGAACCCAACACCGTTTAACCCATCACAAGATTGTGATTTTCTTATTGTTAACTTTCTCCTAAACATGTTTTCTATCACTCTCCATCAGAACATGACCCTATGTTTTCTCCTCTATGTCCATGTTTTCCTACATGGAGTCCTAGTATGGGTTAACTTGGGTGACCTCTGTACTTATCTTTCTTTATTTTAAAGTGATTGTTTTACCGACTCTTGTTCTGATGCGGGACATTCAAGGATGTTTCCAAGCTCAATTTTAGAAATTGCGAGGATGCAATTCCCAAAAGGGGGGAAGGATGTAACACCCCAGGTAAATAAAGAATATGACATTTTCATATTTATCCATATTTGTGAATAAAATATTAATATGACTTTAAAGGGGATTCAATGCTCGATAGCGTACCCAACATGCAACAACGAGTTTCTTGGGAATCTTACGTTGCACTCTAATAATAAAATAATATTATTTTAAATGGTAGTTAACATGTAGCCGTTGTAATGGCGGGAATGGATAGAAATAACTAAAATATGATTATATAAGTTTTTAAATGTTTTTACATTTATCCAATAAAAGCTAAAGGCATAAAATACGGAAAGAATTCAATTTTAGATGTATATGCCCTAGTTTTCACTAAAGGTTCACTTATCGCCTTTTAATGGAGAACTGTCATTAAATATAGTTTTGATCACTCTAATACATTCTTTTGGAACATATAAAACTCTTATTAAGAATCGGGACATCAAATTTTACTTTGTGTAATTTTTTGGTATTTTTCCGATAATGTTCATTTTTTAATGAATAGTGTAAAATGTTGTGTTTTAATTCAAAACCTCTTTTTAATCTAATTTATTTATATGATTAGATAATATTTTGAATTTGTTTTAAAGTGAAATTAGAAAATATTTTTACCATTAAATCCAATAGTGGTCGTTGGAATTAATTTCACTTTGAAATCAGACTTAAACTAGTGTCAATCTTTTGATACTTATTGTTTTATAAAAACACGCTATTTGCTCTGACAACGGGAATTAATTATTAAATTAATTAATGTGACTAATATGTTTTGAATTTTGTAAAACGGACTTCTTTTTTGAATTCGGAATATCAAATATAGCTTAGGGTGAAGTTTTGGTATTTTTCTGAAAAACTCCAATTTTTGATGAATAGTGAAACCACTAAGTGGTAATCAAGCAAACTGATTTTTCAGTTAAATGAAAGTTTACCACTAATGTATATTGAATTTTGAAAATACAACATACATAGTTGTCATTAGTATGTAAAATGTGGTTCAATGGGATGAAAATAATTTTTTTGGTGAATAGTAACTTTTCTTCATTAATCGCGATTAGAGGTAATTAGTGTAGTTTAAGGTAAAAATAATGTTTTAAAATGAACTTGACACATGTCCTAACATCATCGGATGTGTAATGGCCGACCAAGACAAGCCATGGGTCAACTTGGGGACCCCATGGAGCCACTTTGGTTGGGAAATGACATAAATAACTTTTTATTTAATGTAAAAGTAAAAATGACACAAACATGATATGTTTTACTAAAACAATTTTTAAGTGGGGTTATACAAGTCATATTTTTGATTATAAATAGTAATTGGAAAGCTAAAAAGATTTCCTACATCATAGTATTTTTTTTATAATTTTTAGACATTAAATAAATTAAATTATTTATGACATAATAATAATGTAGTGATGACATCATTATTTGATGATTTAAATAAAATGGAAATATAATGTAACATCTATGAACTAAACATTTCCAAAACTTATTGGATGAGTGGATTTCAAACACTTATCATCTTATCCACGCATTATATCAATGTGGGACCTTTTAAAACCGAAACACATTTTCAAATAAAGGAATATTTCTTTACATTCCAAAAGTGCCCCTCCTCTCCTCTTATAAAAGGCCCCCACCTCTACCTCATTTCACACACTCCTCAAGCCTTTGGCTCGTCCAAACCCTGCCCATTTACTCTCTCCAAATCCCTCTCCTCATCCTAGAGGATTCCATTTGGGCATAATCCTTTCAAAGGAAGCTTTTAGGCTCAAATAAAAAGGAGTTACACTTTTAAAGGTAATTCATTCTCTCATGTTCATTTGTTTTATTTTGCTTCTCCAACCCCCTAAAATATTTTTATTTACTTCTTTTCTAACAACACCAGTATCTTCAATATACTAGGCTGTTGTTTTATGATTTATTCTAGCTACACTCTCACACAACTACATCAAATGGTTAAAGAACATACGGTTTCCGTGGATGGCGAAATTCTGCCTCCCGAAACGATGATTGTTCAATACTAATTTAACACCTTCAAAGGAGGCCATTATGATGTCAATATTTTTATATATGATATATAATATGTTTATGTTTTACTTATGCTTCTGTATTTTTCATTTGTGTCTTACCTTTATGGCATCCATTATTGGTATACGCGATATCTTCATTTTAGGAAGTGCGGACTACCGCCCCCTCAAAGTGATTTGATTCGTTAAATACCATATGTGGGACGTATAAAGGATGGAACTATGATATTATATATGATATTATACTGAAATTATAATATACCTTTATATCATTATTATTCCATTCTATAAAATACGAAATAGAAATGAAAGTAGCGTTCATGCGTACGTACGGCTTACCATCTCCATGAACGGTGCATTTCATTTCTTACCTCTAAATGATTATGTAATGTTATAAATGCATGAATTTACTGGATATATGTGACATATATGATATCTACATCATGAATACAATTCTGGATATAATAAACATTTGGCCACACAAACAACATGTAATTGTAAGAAGTCCACTTTCGACTTAAGAACCAAATATCGGCAAAACAAATATTATTAACTTAAATGATTACATAATGTTTATGACATGGTAATAAGTGATATAAAAGGAACAATGAACTTGAAAAAGGTTCTTAAGGAAGTATAAATTAACTCATGTTTATTATTCAGGAGATTAAAGAATGATCGAGTCAAGTCGGACCCGAGGTAAGGGATCCTACTCCTCTCTTTCTTTTTAAGTACACACTTTTATGTCATTCCTTTTAAAGCTCATTTTTCTTGTTATTGGGATGACCTTTTATATTACACTTACTGTAATTTTTATGTTCATGTGATGAGAGAACCTATTCTCTCTCCTCAATCCATTTTGGAAGTTTTGAGTGGCGCCGTTAGGCTGCCGAACTTTCGTAAGAGATCTAACCTCTCTCTTTTTTTTACGTACTCCCCTTTATGTCACTTATTTTAAGCTCCTCTTTGTAATGTTGGGGGATGTTATTTTATATTCCTCTTTCTGTACATTTTATTGTAATGTGATGAGATACCCTATTTGATCTCATCAATCCATATTCGGAAGTTTTATGTGGCTCCGTTAGGCTGCCGAGTTTTCGTAATGGATTTTTCATCTCACTTTTATTCCCATGAGATTTATGATACATTTGCCACAAATTCCATTGAGTGGTGTATGTAATGCCCATTATTCTACTCTTTGTGTAATATACTTTCGTTTATGAGTATTTACATCAATGATCTATTGTCCTTCTTTCACGGGGTGTATGTTTTGAAAGATACCCAAGTCGGTAAGGGATCCTTTCACCCTCCTCTTTTTAAAAGACTTCTTTGTTGGGTCTTTTAATTTACATATTGTTATGTTGGGATATGTTCTCATATATCCTTATTGATGTAAATTTTATGTCCAAGTGATGAGATACACTTTTTTTATCTCTCATAAACTCATTTTGATGTGATGCCGTTAGGCTGTCAAGGGAACTTTTTTTACCCAATTTCGATTTCTTTGGGTTCAGCATGTAGTCATTGAATATATCATCCATTGAATATGTGTGAATGACCTTTTATTGTTTTACACTTAATATCCACTTATATTGGGTGTATTTATATTTTTCACACGTATTTTTGATATTGATTTGTCCTTAATTTAAGGATACCTTCTTTATAAGGGATTTCATCACATTTGACATTTCTATTGAGAGTTCATTGTTGTTATGCACCAATTCACTCTTATATGGTGTATATACTGTCCTTTGGAGTATTATATCATGAATCCATTTATTCTCATGATATTATAAAGTTCTGATTAAATGTTATTCCTCAATTATTGTATTCAAGTGTCTCTAATTTTGGTAAAACCCCTTTAACCAAAATATCTCTTTAAATGTTTTAATGAGTTGTTATTATTAATATCCATGTTTTCAAAATGGTTTTAAGGATTTATTTATTTGGATATTAATGGTTTAAAATGTTAAAAGATTCAAGGTGGTATGGGACACTTTGATTCAAAAATCTCTTTATTAAATGTTTTAAATGGTTTTGGAAATTGTTTCTTTTTGAATGGATTCATTATTTCAATATACTAAAATGTTATATTGTGATCGAAATGTGGAAATGTTATGTTTTCTTTATGCATGTTTTATGTGACACATTTGTGTTATGGTTCTTTGGAATTGTTATGAAAATGGGTGGTTCCATGATAAACTAAGGGCGGGTGAGCCCGATATAGCTCTCCAATGCATTGGGTAACGCGAAGGAGTGAAACGTTAAGGTTTCTCCGAAGAGATTTAGGGAATATACTGTGATGGGTATTCCAAACGTAACCAAGAGGGTTACTCCCTACGTAAGAATGTTATGAATGCCTCAAGTTACCTTTATGTCTTATTATTTCTATGATTTATTCATGATTTGATGAGGTATGTTAAGGAACTTATGTTTTATGGGTAAAGTATGATCTCATCCTTATGTATATATATACCCATGTTTCCTTTCCATATTTTTATATCCCTTACTGAGCTTTTTATGCTCATCCCATGTTTTTTTGAAATGTTTTTCACAGGTCAAGGTAAAGGTACATGATGTGATGATAGTGTCAAGGATGTGTCAAGAAAGAATCCGTGTTTTATTTTAAATATGTTTCCGTTGATGGGAAGAATGAATATTGTCTTTTATGTAACCACTTTGTTTAAATGTGGAATGTAATGAAAGTTTCATGATCTAATTCTCTAAAACACTAAACCTGAAAAGATCCTCAATGTGTAATCTTGTAATAACTCAAGATTAAGTAATGTTTAAGGCTGGGGCCTTATACCTATATCCCTAGTATCACCCTTATCCTTCTCCTCATATTCCTTGTGATTCGTTTCATGGGTTATTCATTCATGGATCTTCCTGAATCCATTAAGTAAGTCCATCATCTTCATTCCCCATTCTTTTGGTGTCCTCTGTTTTACTTCATGTAGTATTTTTTTATCTAGAATGGTTTTGAAATATATTGGGTTCAATATCACTTACTCATTTTAAATCTTGTCAGTTATTATTTTCTTTTGAATCCTTATATTTTCTTCATGGCCTGGCTTACAGTTTCCAACTAAATCCCGAAGTTTCTAAGAGGTTGGAAGGTCCATGCCTTGAAATTAGTTAATTATTTTATTTTAATATATTTGGTGTCTAATTAGGATTTACATATTTTATGGGTCGTGAAAAAGATTATTTCCTTGGGTTTTGGCGTGTTTCCTTGGTGGATTGGTGAAATTCCCTTTGTAAATGTTTGTTTAACATGTGTGATTCCAACTATAGAAATTTAAGTTAACTAAAATGGGATTTTATGTGTTAGGGAAATTGAAATAGAAAGCATGGGAGCCTTTATAATTCAAGGTGGGTTACTATGTACTTTTATGCCATTTATGGTCAGTAGGTTATTGACTCGAGCACTCAGAAAATTTCACACCATAACACTAAAAAAACATATAATGATGATGAATGAGGGACCAATAGAACATTGGTTGTGACCTCTCTAGTAGGTCATGTATGATGGTGTTTCATATGGTTCGATCACCATGTTATGAGGATCCATGTTCCCTAAAAACATATCTACATTGGGTGTATTCCATGGTTATTTGGAATTGTTTTGAACTAGATAAAATTGCATATGTTGTGTTACATCACTTTTACAAAAATAACTTGTTTTATTAAAAAGTATTTTTAAATCATTTCTTTTAAAAATAGAATGATCATTGAAATTTTAACATCATTTAATGGAATCTAGTGGTGATATCCTACTAATAATTTTGTCTCATAACTTACTTGCACCCTCTGGTGTATGTAGATTGTGTTTTGATTGACTCATACATAGGTAAAGCTTCTCATGGTGGTAATGGTGGTACTAAGTGTTACAAGTTTAATTTTATTAGGTGTTGTTGGTTGGAAAATGTGGTGTTTGTCTGCATACCACATGTGGGTTTTGTTGGTCTATATATCCCAAGTTTTATATTTTGGTCTCTAGTTATAAACAATAAATTCTTAGCTCATGTTATAGTGTTTTCCATTAATCACTAGTAATATTAATGTGGGTTAGGGTGTGATATGTGATTCATCTATGTTTTTGTAGTTGGATTTCATGGGATAAACTATTCACATAGGTGTTACTCTATTCCTAGGAACTAGTTTATAGCCTAAGAGTATTAGGAATACCATGTGATCCCTTCCACGGGATGGTTCATGCGTTAAGATGGATGGCATACCAGACTGGTTCATGGAAAAAATGGTATCAAAGTTGCTTCAAACGTTTATCTAGGCCATAATATTTGGAAAAATTTGGATAAACATGAGATATGAATGTAGGGTCATGAGGTTCTATTTGTGTTTGGGTTTTCTGGAAAATACACCTATTGATAGGTCTATCGTAAACATGGGATGTTTGAGATATGTTAGACTCCTCTTTTGTTGTGATGTTAAGGATGTTGATAGTTGATGGGCACCAATCTAGGGTGGATTGGTTTAGTCTATTATTGTTATTATTATGGTCTTATTTTGATATTTGGGACGGTTAAACCCTTTTACTACTGAATTTTTTTTGGATGATGTATTGATAGTTTCCTTTATGTTTGATGATGAATACAGAAACATGCCTCCCTGGTGACCCCCCATGAAACCAAAGGAATAGGCTGGATGGAATTCTCCATCACTAGTTGATGAGTGACTAGTGAAACTAGTGGTTCAGGATAATCAAGTATTATAATAGGGTGCGTGGTAGGGTCTTTATCAAGCTAGGGAAATAAAAATAGGCCTAGAAAATGACAAGGCTCAGGAGTTCCTCAAGAACAATCCTCTTTCCCTATGGGGTTACAGAAACCACCATGATGATGAGGATTGGATTGAAAATGTTGAGGGTATATTTGGGTTTATTGATATTTATGACATTGTAAATGTTAAATTTTAACTATTAATGTTGGATTACCCATATCGAAGGTGATGGGACTCGGTGGCCCAAGCTATAAAGCACACGCATATGGGTTGGAAGGACTTCATGGTCTTTCTCAATGTGTCGTATTTCCCTGGGTTCTTGGCACTTTCATTACACGAGAGTTTCTAGTTCTCCATCTGGGGGATTATATATCAACCCTATTTTTTTTATAAATTACTATTAAATCATTTTAATGATAAAAAACATAAAATCATTACATGACTAGGATCCAATGGTTTTGTTTCTTGGGAAAATTAGGACCATACATAACATTTACAAAAAAACATTTATTTAATTCCTTCTTCTCTAGATTCTTATTGGCTATTGAATTCTCATTAATACTAGTATTCCCATGATTATATATATAAAAATGTGATATATAAAATCCTAGTAAGAGGATATATAAAATTGAGAAACAATATAACATGGGAAGTTAAATAATCATAACATCATCATCATAACCATGAGAGAAGGCATTATGAAAAGGCTTAGAATGTGGAAAGGCATAAAAATGAAACATAATTTATTAGTGGTAAACTACCACACATTGTTTTGAACAATGATACCAACATCTTTACACATATTCCACTTTTTATCATGAGATACATCACATTACCCAATGCATGGGAGCTCTATATAATTCCAGGTGCACCCGTCACATCATAACATTTACATTATCTTGCATGCCACATTAAACATATATCAATTATAGAAATAAAATAAACCATGGAAATGAAATGGGTTTGATTTAAAAAGGAATAAATTCATAAACTATGGATTCCAAAATGAATAATGGAATAACATACTTGATATAAGAATCATCAATCATGATTGGGGAAGAAACAAACTTCAGAAGTAAATGGTGTGTTATTTTGAAAGAAAAGTTCTTTTAAAAAACATTGAGTATATAATAAACTCAATTATAAAACATTAAAATCCAAGAAAAGAAAATATAATGACCAAAAAATTGGTTTTAACACATATCCATAATAAAAATGGGGTGAAATACGGAAAACCCAAAGAAAGAGAGTTGGGTTTGAGAGTTCCCCTTACCTTGTATCTCAAATATTTATTTAATTTAGTGTTCCATATAATCACATTAGATTAATTAATTAAAAAATAAATAAAATTTTATACATTATTTTGATTCATTATGTTTTTTTTATGTTCAATTATTGTATTTTGGATGAGTTATAGAGTTTAATTTCAATGTTTGGGAGTGTTCGTTTTTAAAATTTTCATGACCGGTTCACTTGTATAGATGAATGGATGTTATTTTAAGATGTGGATAAAAATATATAATTGTTATTATATGTAATTAATTATATTAATATGTATAAATGATTATATAATTTTTTTTGTTATATTTCATGAGGATGAATCATTAGATAAAAGTTAATTATGCTCATTTTAGGTTAATTTTGGTGGTTTTTTGATCATAATGAACGTGTTTGGTTTTATCATTTAGTATTATTTATATAAGTTAGTTATAGAGCATAAAATGGGATATAAAATATGTATTAAAATATATTTGAATCCATTTAATGGTTTTATTAATAGCCTTGAAGGAGTTTAAGGAAAATGAAAGTGCATCACCCATAATGTTGGTAAATTGGCACATCAAATTCGATGATTTCATTTTCATAATAAGAAGGAGAGAGATAGAAGAGTTTAATTAAGAATATTCCGTTAACCTGATATAATAAATATATATAAAACATTCTAGAGTTTTCATGATATTAGGATAAATTTATGTGGGTATGGAATAATAAACGAAATTAAATTGAAAGGAAATTCAAAGAAAAAAGAGAGAGGATTTACCTCTTGAATTCTCCTTTTGAGATCCTCCTCAAGGAAGCTGAGATTGGAATTTTGTTTAGACCAAGAGACCCTGGACATTGGGATGGTACTAGTAAAGATTATTGTTCTGAATTTGGTCAGGGATTTAAGCTTGAGTGGATTTTGGAGAGTTGGGGATGAGGGGTGGTATTTATAGTGGAAGAGAGGGATGTTTTCCCAATATTATATTTATTGATTTATTATTTTGGCTCAGGAATATGAATAGTTTTTGAATTACCATAAAAAATATTAAAATAATCAATGGAAGTTCAGGATTATGGTGAGTACATCATTCATGATTTTAGGAATAGTGTATTTATCTTGTAATGTTTATATACTGTAAATTACAGTATTTTAGTATTCACAAAAAATTCCAGTATTTCATAAAAATCCCAAAAATTAGACCTACATTTTTTTTGATATGTAGAATATAAAAATGAACTCCATTTTAGGAAAATATTTTTTAAAATATTATTAATTAAGTTTTTAAATAAAAATATCATTTACATGTAAAATATAGATTTAAAAATTATAACTGATTTTATAACACATTGAAAAATTACATATGGTCTCATAAAATTATCTTAACATAATAAGACATAAATATATTAATTTATGAAAACATTTTATGAAAATAGATTTTATTTTATATTATTAAATTAATCAATAAATATTAATTAAATATTTATGACTTACAAAACTACCAACACTTAATTAATAATTTTCAAAATATCTACTAACTTATACTATGATATAATTATATTATATTTTCACTTATAATAATCATAAATTTTATATATACCTTTATGGGTGATTTTACTTTTCATTTGGTTGGTTTACTATACATAAGGTTCATATTACTATTCCTAAGGCCAACTTATTATTTCCCTATTATAGGTTCTTTAAATTCAAAATACACATCTAATTTCATTAATTACTCATTTATAAAGATATTATTATTTTCTCTTTGTAATTTTATGTTCATTGTAATACATAACATTAGCATAAAAGGGGAGAAATTCCATTAAAAAGTTAGTTTCGTTACATCTTTTCAAATTTCCCCATCAAAATTTCATTTTACATAAATAGGTGAGGGAACTAATCCTTTATTGACTCCTTTCGTGTCCATGTTGCTTCTTAAAACTTATGGTTCATCAAAAACAATTTGACAAGGTGGGTTGTCTTATTGTATAAAACCTTATCTCTCTAGTAAAAATCTATAGTAGTTTATCCTATAAATAGAGATCATATTCTTGTTATACCACCTACGAGTTTAGTACATGTGAGGGATTTGGTATATACTTTGTTAAGAGTGATATGTGAAACAAATCAAGAACATGATCTATATTTGATAGAAGTGATAGCTGATAGGCCATAACTATTACATGATAAAGAATCTCAAAGGCGCCAATATACCTTGGGCATAGATTCCTTTTCTTTCCAAACCGCATGACTCTCTTCCATGGTTATATTTGATGGAAGACTTTGTCACCAACGTATAATCCCATGTTCCTTTGATAATTTTCAACATATCTCTTTTTTTGACACTGGGCAGCATTGATATGTGGCAAGATGGATTGAACCTTCTCTATCATCTTTTTCATAAGATCTGTTCCAAGTAGCATTGTTTTTCCATCTTCATCCCACCATTTTGGAGTTTTACACTACTTTCTATACAGATCTTCATATAGAGGGCTCTAAATACTCTAATGAAAGCTATTGTTTTATGATAACTCAACCAATGGGATATGTTCATTCCATCCACCATTGAATTCCAATGAGTTGGATATTATAAAATCTTCAATCGTATGAATACTCCATTTAGATTGGCCATTAGTGTGGGGGTGATGAGTCAAACTAAAATTTAATTTACTACTAAAGGAATGTTGATGACTCATATAGAATTTAGATGTGAACCTAGGATCACCACTAGAGAAAATTGAGAGTGAAACTCCATGTAGTCTCACCACTTCCATCACATATATAATTTCATATAGTTGATGTTAGAAATATTCCTGAATAGTGATAAATTAGGCAGTCTTGGTGAGTCCTTCCACCATGCCCCATATCACATTATTTTATTTGGATGTCTTTTGGAGACCTATGAAAAATTAAATAGTGACATTCTCCCATTTCAACATGGGTATAGGCAATGGTTTCATCATCCCTCTAGAGATATGTCTCTCTAATTTAACTTGTTAACTTATCAAGCACCAGAAGATATAATAAAAAATATACTTCTTCATGTTGTACCAATCAAATTATTCTCTAGGATTATAGTACATATTGGTACTCCCAATAAGGATAATGAAATTTAGCTCTGTGCATTATCTAATACCTCATTATTTATCCAAATTTATTAAGGCACATTAATCTTCATTCCAACCCAAATCACACCATCAATGTAGATATGAAATTCTTTTATCTTCCCTTTCAGTACTTCATTCACCTTCTTTTGTAACATCATATCATCCCTTTATGGCCCCATAATATTCTCTTGGATATATGGTTGGGAATTAATTTCGATAAAGTAGGATTTATTTTTTAGTGTTATGATTTCGAAATCCATACTTTTTATATACATGAAGATATGGTATTTCTCAATCCACAACATGGACAGACTAGAAGAGTCTTTTCTACCAAGAGCATCAGCGACCTTGTTTTCCTTTCTCGGATGATAGTGAATAGAGAAATCATAGTCCTTGATTAGCTCTAACCATACCCTTTAACACATTTTGAGATACTATTGTGTGAATATATACATTAAGGGTTATTTAGTGGTATATATGTCACCCTTCTCATAATATAGGTAGTCTCACCAAATTTTCATGGTGAAAATCATAGTTGTGTGCTCCATATCACGCGTCGTTAATTCTGCTCACAGATCATCAAATATCATGATATGTAGGCTATCATATTATAATTTTTCATGAGTAAACAACCTAGAACATCTAGTTAATCATCATTTTATATTACAAATCATTCTACACTCTTTGTTAATGTGAGTATAGGTGTAGTAATCATGCTTATATTTATCTCTTCAATTATTTTCTCACATTTATTTATACAAACATACATTACCCATTTCTATATTAACATTGTTAGCAGGCTTAAAAATCATGAGAAATTTCTCAAAAAATGTTAGTTTTACCTAGATAACCCAAGAAAACTATGGATTTATTTGACATTAGAGGGTCTGTTCCATTACTCAATTTCCTTTGTTTTGGAAGGGTCTACATAAATTCCCTCACCTGTGATCACATATACCAAGAATGAGACTTAATGCGTATAAAATTAAAAATTATTTAACATGGGGTGAAAATTCTCCTTCATCAATTTCACCAACATAATAATTATTTCTTCTTAATGTTCCTATTTTCTCTTGGAGTAGATACAAATATCATCGATAAACATAATCAAATAATTTTCAAGGTAATGTCTAAAGACTCTATTAATCATATCCCTAATGATTACAAGGGAATTAGAAATTCTAAAGCGTGTTACGAAAAACTCATTATTCCTATAACTTGTATCGAAGGAAGTCTTTTGAATATCTTCTTTCTTCAAATTTATCTGATGATATCCAAAATGATGATCCACCTTTAAGAAGTATTGAGCTCCTTGCAACAGATTGAACAAGTCATCAATCCATGGAAGTGGATATTTATTCTATATGGTGATCTTGTTGAGTTTTCAATAATCAATACAAAACAACATTGATCTATCCTTCTTCTTCACAAAGAGAACCATCACACCACAAGGTGATTCCCTAGGGCATATTAACCCTTTGTCCAAATGCTCTTCCAGATGCTTCTTTAACTCATCAATTTCAATAGGTTCCATCTTCTAGTGGCACTATGAGATAATATTAGATCTAATTAAGAGTTGTATTTATAAATCTACCTCACAATATGGGGGAATTCCGGGTAACTATTTAGGAAATACATCATCTTATTTCCTCAAAATTGGAATTTCTGTTAGTTTGACACTTTCTTTTGACTCAACCATTTGAGCGTGTAATGATTATTCATAGGGAATCAATACCCACACTGTTGGAGGATTTTCTAGAGATAATTCTTGGTCATCCTTAAATTTGTATAGGAGTATGAGGTGGTTCTTAATATGAAATGGTATTTCAATTTTTTTTGAATTTTATATGTGATCTATAAAATGAGATCCAATCAATTCCCATTATAGATTTTAATTCTACCAAGGGAAGTATATTGAGATTGGCTAGAAGAATATTCCCACATATTCCAATAAGAGAAGATTCCAACACTTATGTTTTAATTATTGTACCACCTTTTATTTTTATGGATATCTCTACTTGATGGATTCGGGGATTCGATTTATTAGTCGTAGAAAACAAACAATATATAAAGGAATGCATAGAAAAAGAAAATAATAATACTTTTTCCATTACTGACTGAATAAAAAGTGTACCTTGAATGACTGAATTTTCTTTCTCCAAAACTGCATTAGTGATGTCATAAGTATTTCCTTTCTCCTTTTGATTTTGTGGCTATTGATGTTGATTACCATCCTTGAATCAATGTTTAGTTCACTAGCTATAATAGTTCCATTTCCCCATACAGTTGTAGTATTGTACCATGGGTGGTAATCTTATTTCCTCCACCACATTGTCTTAGTTTCTCATTTATTTTCAACATTCATGATCGTGATGGAATTGTCTACCACACTTGAAGCATTTCCCTATCCCTTTTGGGTAGTTCCCATGATACTTATTCACAAATTTTTGTCAAGTGGGTGGTTGATTTTTCTTTCCCCATTCTCATTCGATCCTCCTACTCAAAACACCTTCATTTTTTTCTCTTCACCATATCCATGGGACCATTCTCCAAACTCTGTCTCAACAATGAGATAACATTGAACAACTTCTTCACAAACCCAAAAGTCTAAAATTTCTAGAACCTTTTTAAGGCGTGGATTTAATCCACTATAGAATCTATCAATATTTATATCATTGTTGATAACAAAACCGAATGCATACCTTGCAAGCCTTATGAAATATTCTTCATAGGTCATGTATTATTATCCTTCCTTTCCCTTAAGCTCTATAAATTCTCACTTCATATTTTTATGAAGACTTATAGGGGAATACTTTTCACAAAAACTTATATTAAAATATTCCCACTATATCTCTTCAATTTCATCCCACGGTTTGGTGTTATTAATCAATGAAAACCATTGGTCAGCCTCGCTAGCAAGATAATAAATGGATAGAGTCATCTTATTTGTCTTGTAACAATAAAGTACAGAAAATATCATATCCATTGAGTTGACCCACAATTTTGTGACTAGTGGATCTTAAAATCCAATAAACACTAATGGTCGTTGCTGCATAAAACACTCGATAGCCAACTGCCCCCTCTTAGGTGAAAGAGGATGTTCCAAATTATTCAGGTTATTTTTCATAACCTGATATATCTCTATAAGAATATCCTTAAATTTTTGAACTCCATCTCCCAAGGAATTGGGGATATTTTTTGGGAAATCACTACATTGTCCCTCGCATGGGTCATTTGCCTAGTTTTTGGTGGTTCCCACCAATATAAAAAATAGAAAAGGATAAAAAAAATCATAATTCAATAATTGATGAATAAATAATTTATTCCTTTGAGAAATTAAAACTAAAATATTTCCTCATACGATCCCTATGTTTATCAAATATTTTAGTGGGCTTACATACAGTTAGCCTCATAATATGGGTTTTTACAAATGTTTTAATGACCCATCACAGAGGGGCCTGTGCCATGACTACCCCAAGCCCACCTCTAATATGCGAAGGTCTAGTGACTAGAACCAAGAAGGCTTATCCCACAAATGATAGACATTTTACAATGTACCTGTAAACACACACATGTATCAAAGAGAGAAAAGTTGAATTTCAATAACACTATGTAAAAAAATTCATGCATACACTATATCTGAACCAATAGAGTATGACAAGAAACTAAAGTGCAGTAAGCTAAACTCGGCCGGATTATAATCTCACCAAATGAAAAGTTTCTAAACCCCAAATTCAAACCTATAGACAAAGGTAATGAGACTAATGATCAAAGACATAGGAACACCTTAGCCTCCCTGAAATATCAACGCTCTATCAGGTCCTTGTCCCCCCTAAAATCATTCAAAAGGTTAGTCGTATCCACAAGACACGACACGTGTGGGCTAATCCAATGTAGGGGTGAGTAAAACAATACTCAGTAAAGCACCCTGAATCCCCAAGGTAAGACCACAAAGTTAATACCACACATGAAATACCACATAGGAAACTCCACAATGGAAATAACATGAAGGAAATACAACAAAAGAAATACCATGAAGGAAATACAATGAGGGAAATACCATGAAAGAAATACCATGAAGTAATAGTACATCCATATCATTAAAGATATATGACCAATACCCACATATATAGTATACACAAATGTAATATCTAAATTGAGAGACATAGTCTCCATGAGACACAGAGTCTCCATGATACACACAGTCTCCATGAGACACACAGTCCCCATGAGACACACAGTCTCCATGAGACACACAGTCTCCATGAGACACATAGTCTCCATGAGACACACAGTCTCCATGAGACACATTGTCTTTATAAGAAACACTATCTTTGGTAGTTACAAAGTCTCCATGAGACACACAATCTCTATACAAAACACAGAATTTATGAGTCAAAAATTATCCATGAGACACTTTGTCTCAATAAGATACATAGTATTTGGGAGTCAAATAGTATCTGTGATACACCTAGTCTCTATGTCGCAATCATCCACAAGATTCAGCTCAAAACACGCTCATTCTAAGAGAACATGTGCCTCAGGTCATCGATTCATATGAAAACATCTTGAAAAACCATATTAGGATATCTCAAGAGGACTATATCATATAAAGGGTCCAAACACCATATATGATTCACCAAACAGACACATGGTTTGAAAGTTATAGGCATTTAAAAATTCGGAAGGGGGTCTACTGGATTGTGGATTGACAGGGCAATTGAACCACTGACTGTGGCAGTTGACCTCCTTGGTCAACCTCCAGTCATGAATTACACCATGGTAGATCATACCATGGTAGCTTGACCGACCAAAATGGTCAACCGTGACCCAACAACTGCATCCACACAGTAGCTTGGTTGATCATTGCTCACGATCGACCAAGTCCTCGTCCGACCACCCAGTTACAGCCTAACCCACTAGGTCAAACCCAATTCACCAGGTCATCCAATACCACGAGGCGTGGTCTACTTTATTTGGGCCCAACCAAATTCGGCTGGGCCCGACCCACCTGGGTCGTGCCTTTCTCATCGAGGCCCATCCCACCTGGCCAGGCTGACCCACATGTCGCGTTCGCACCCCATAGACACGCTCCCCTTCAGGGTTACTATCAAATCCCAAGGCCACTCCATGTAGTTAGATGTCGCGATATCCCATGTGGCTGGGCTACAATATCCAAGAGTATCCACCACTATCGTGCACACCTATTGAATGAAGCCTTCCACCACATGTCGTCATCGGTTCCGATGCACTAGTGGCCCCTTCTGAAAGCCACCATGCCTCATCTGGTGGTCCATTTTCTACAATAAAATCATATATGTGATCCTCAGATCATGAGCTACATCAATATGGCCTTTGATTCATCTTATCATCCATATTGGGGTCTAATCACGTTCTGAGTCTCCTAATAATTTGAGAGGAAACCACGAGGGTCTGACGATGAAGAAATCCATGAACCAGGGGGGGGGGTGAGCAGAGAAAAATCACATGAATTCTGGTGGAATTAAACTCATCCTTTGTTCATGTAGTCACCATTTTTTCCTATTAGAATGAATAATGTAGAACAAAAATAATCATGTATATTTATCTCCCATTAAAACCATGCAATCAAGCTCATCTTGCTAGAACGATCGAACCATAGATCTACTTATTCGTATGTTAGTCTTCAATCATCATTGAATTGAAAAATGTGGAATCAAAAGGAATAAAAATGCCCTACCTCGAGTTTAATCGTTCATTTACGGAGAGCAATTTCTTTATTTTCATTGCTGAGATCCTCCAACTCTATCGGCGTAACGATCCACGATCCGTTCTCCGATCTATCATCATTTGTCCTAGAGGCTTCTTTCTCCATGATTCATAAGAATCACAGGGTTATGGTGATAACCATAAATTCACTTACAAGGTTTAATAAAAATAAAATAAGTCCATTTGTCTCTACGTAACATTAAATAACAGTAATCTTAATTTATTTTATTCATTAAAACATCAAAAAATTAATTTTCACAATCGGCTCGCACCGGTCGATATTATTCCTCTTTTAAACAAAAAACCACATTTTAAAAACAATGGTGGATGCAAATTTATTATATGAGATACAATTAATGAGTTACTAGGATTTTGAAATAGAATAAATTTATTTAATAATTTTATTTATGGTTACATCTTTAGTGAATTTTTCTTTGAATGACCTGCACCGATCAAAGATAGTTCGCACCTAGTGTAAAGCGTAAACTCTAAGATCAGTGTACCCATCATATTTCTTATTTGGGAATCCATTTAAATGATATTATAATGCTTAATGAATGTTGTGTGTGCTTGAAATTAAAAACATAATATTTTTCAACGAATTTTTTTGTGAACAACGGGCCTCAGAATCCCAAACCGTCTTAGTGCATGATCTGAAAATATTCAAAAATAATTTCTAAAAATAATATTGAGAAAATTTGAGTCATTAAATTCTTCCCACCTTAGTGATTTACATCCTTAAAAACCAACACACATGGACAGTCAAACAAATGAGGGTACTGAGAATTAATATGATCCTCCTTCTCCAAAGTTCTCTCCTAGAGATTCCCATGCTACCACCAAACATGCACCAGAGTAATCATACACCCTCAAAGGATCCTCTCATGTCGATATTTGATATCCAATGGGTACTTGTAAAATTATCCATGTCATCAATGTCCATCTCACCGTAGTCAATGACATGCGATAGGTCATGTGTATACCTTCTATGTTGTGACATGTGGAAGAAATCGTGCAGATGCTCTAAATATCGAGGTAGAGACAAGTGATAAGCCACCCCACCAACTCTACATAGAATTTGTAAAGTTATAATGAGCCTTAAAGGTAGCTTTCCACCTTGGCCAAATCTCTGTAATCTTTGTCGAGGTAGGACCTGAAGGAACACATGGTCTCCTTCCTTGACCTGTAAAGGCCTCTATCACCTGGAATAATAAGATTTTTGACAGCTATGTGCAGTCATCATATATTCTTGGATGATCTACACCTTCTATATAGTTTCCTACACCTAATTTTGGCCCATGAGTGTTAAATCTCATGGGTACGCCCAGCATGGCGGTGACTTGTAGGGCTGCAAGTACGAGGCCCCGAATGGTGCCGTATTTATGGTGGATAGGTAGATATTTTTGAATTAAAACTCTACCAAAGGTAGGTAATCCACCCAAATACATCCAAAATATAGTATACAAGAACACAAAACGTCATGAAAAACCTAAAAGGTCTACTCAGTATGGCCATCCATCTATGGTAGAAATGAAATGCTAAAGAATAACTATGTTACAAACTCCACCTACAATCCCTCACACAACCAGGATGCAATGTGGTCATCACAATATGAGACTATCATCGATGGAAGTCCATGGGGTCAGACTATCTTCTGCACATAGAGGCATCCTGGGCTCCCTACTAAACTCTCCTCCTGAAAAGATTGGAACCGAGCCAACATGGTTTGTTGGTCAACGATCACCCAGATGGTGTCATGTACCCAGGATATAATTTGTAAACCCATATTAAAGTCAATCAATATCCCATAACTCTTAAAATACAACACTTCTAGGGGTTGATTCAATCCAACTACAACTAGGTGCTCAGCCATCACTTGATAATAAGTGAGGCATCGAGAAACAGACTTTGAAACTCCCTCTTTAATTCTCGACCACCAAAACTGATACTGCAGGTCTTGGTACACCTTGGTCATACTTGGATGTACAGTCAAACGGGATGTATGGAACTTCCTCAAGACCTAATATCTTAACACCATATATAATACTATGCATCTTGTGACAAAGATGGATGTGATCACCACCTTTCGAATATCCATCAGGGGCATGCCTTGTAGACATCATTGCACGTAGAGTATCATAGAGGGTAATCCCCAGTGGTGCCTCCCTGACTCACTATAAGAGTGGAGGTGTAAAAACCCTCGGCTGGAGGTAATATTCATCATTTACATCTAAAATGGATATCTACAATGAGGCCAACTCCTCAGATGCCTCATTTAGAAACATTTAACTCGACATCTGGTTAATAGAATTTTCCACCATGTTCCCCTATCCAAGAGTATAGACAATATCAAAGTCCTAGTAATTGAGGAACTATGAACATCTCCTCGGTCTCAAGTTTAGATAAATATGGGAGAATATATACTTGATAATCTTGTGGTCAGAGTAGATGACAAACCACTTACTGATCAGGTAGTGTCACAACATATTCCCAGAAAATACTACTGCAGCTAACATAAGATCATGGGTCGTGTTGTAACACCCGAGAATTTTATGAGAAATATTTTGTTTTTATGTTATATATATCATCAAAGGAATATTTCAGTACACACAACACTAGTTTGTATTTCTTTACATGCAATCGTGACATTCCTCGATAGCATGCGTTGTACGCAATACCGAGTTTCACTAAACAACGATATGCTACTAAAATATTATTAAAACTAGCCTTTATGAATAGTAATACCCACTTTTTGAAATTTTATTTTTAAAAATAGACTTCATTTTTGGATTCAGAATATAGATATTAGCCTAGGGTGAAATTTTGTTATTTTTCTGAAAACTTTCAATTTTTGATGAATAGTGAAAACACTGTGTTACTATTTAAAAACCAAATTTTTATTTAAATAATTATTTATTTTATTTAAATTTATTTTAGGTTAAAATTGATACATAATACCTATATAAGTTCAATGTAATTCATTGGATTCATTTTATAAAAATTTTAGTTATATAAAAATTTTATTGACCTTTTCACCGTCTTTTACCCACCTCCTAGGAGAATTTGCAAATTCACATAAAACATAATTTTACCGCTTCTATGAGTGGAATTTAGAAAATCCGAGAGACATGGTTAATATCAAGGACTAAAATGTTGTTCAATGAGGTGAAAATAATTTTTGGTCAATAGTAACTTTTTACTTTTATTACCAGAGTTAAAAGTAAATAGGGTAATTAAGGGAACAAATGATATTATTATTACACTAACACATGTCCTAATTCTATTGGATAAGTGTAATTCGACCAAAAACAACCTTAGGAATAAAATATGACCATTTAGGTCCACGTGGTTTATATTAGGACATTTATTATTAATTTATTTAAAGAAGGGTTAAAATAGTTAAAATCAATGTTTAATAAATAAATAATTTTTAATATAGGGTTATACATAAGATAAATTAGACTATAAATATTATTTAGAAAGATAAAAATATTTCCTACATAAGGGTATTTTATTTATAATTTTTAGACATTATATAATTTAATTTATGTATGACACAATGATGATGCTGTAATTATCTTATTAATGAAATATTAACATAATTGATGTTATAAATACCCAAATAAATTTAATTAGAGACTTTTTATGAATTACAATAATTTTTTTAGGTTAATATGACAAGTTAGTATTGAATTAATTAACGTTTTTAAAACTAATCATGCTGTTATAATTTTTACAAAAATCAATTACCAAATAGTGTCAAAATTGACATAAAATAATTTTTAAAACAAATATTATATTATTAGTTGTTATTTTATTCTTAAAAATATAAGGATAGGAAAAATGACTTATATGAGGTTATATATATTAATAATAAACAACTTGGGGTTAGTTTGTCTTGTTATAGTAAGTTTATTAACCATATAGTGTAAGAAAAAAAGAAGACATGGTAAACGTTAAATTATTTAACTTAGAGTTAAATCTAAATGATAAGGTTATAATAGTAACCTAAACTTGTCTAAAATCTATTGTATGAAAGGATTTAGACCCATCCCCACCATAGCTTAGAAATAAATCAATTTGGAGCTATTAAAAATCGAATATAACTTTATAATAAAATAATACTTTACATTTTTCTTAAGGTGCCCCTCTCCTCCCTTATAAAAGGGAACCTCCTCCCTCTCCTCCTCACACCACTTTGAGCCTTCGAGTTCGGAAAAACCCTGCCAATTTCCCTTATCAACTTCACTAGAAACATCCTAGAGGTCCTGGACTTTTTCAAAGACTATCTTTTGTGCCCTAAGAGGAGGTTAAGAAGAGGCGCTTCAAAGAAGAGGTAATGTCCGTTACCGATTCTTTCAACTTTATTTATTATTCTTCTTCTTCTTATTTAGTTGTTTCATTATGAAGTAATAACATCAGTATTAGTCATATATTTATATGTTATTATAAGTATGAAACAAACCTATTTCACCTTCTATCCATCCTATGGAAAATGAAATCACCGCGCGTGCGTACGTACGTACGGAATACCGTCTCCATGACGTGGTGTAATCTATTTTCCACCACCACCTTACTTGGATGGGTATAATGGTGTAAAAAATAACTATATATTATTCTTGTAAAGTTATATTGATTTTGAAATATTATACATACACTCCAATACAATTCCACGATCATGGGAACGATATCATCACTCGTGCGTACGTACGACCTACCGTCTCCATGATGTGATGGACTCATTCTACATGATATTCATTGAATAATGATTATATAAATGAATTGAATGAATAAATATGATATATACTACACTAATACCATTCTGTAAATGAGGTTTCTATAACCTAAAAGAATAATAAGAATTTATTTGACAAAACACGCATAAGAACAAAAAAAGCAATAAACACCTGAATAGCAAGTAACAATGAAATATTACTAATAAGAAGCTAAGAATATGACCGTATATGATATAATAACAATGAGTACGATTCCAGAATAAGTCAATAACATTATTTAATTCATTATACAGGAGGTTTGGACAGGTACGAAGAAAATTGGACCTAAGGTAAGAGAAAATCTCACAATCTCATTTTTATCCGAGATTGTTTATACTTCAGAATTTACTGGGGAATATTTATCATCCAAACCATGTTTCCAAAATATGTAATATTATTTCTATCCTCCTTAAATTTTATTAAATCCAATTTTACCCTATGGTGAGTTTTTAGTAAAAGATATGAAAGGAATCTTTTGTTGTTTTTCGTACGAGGTACTTTTTGACTTTTCCAGCCAAAGTACGAGAAGAATGTTTTTTAACTTATATGGCCGGAAAGGACTTTTAGAACATTATTTCCATGAAGTTTCCTTTATAAGTTTTCATTTTTATTTTTAATCAACTTCTTTTAGTTTAAAATCATATGACATTTAAATAAAGGAAAAATGTTTTTGATGTAGAAAGGATATTTTCCTCAAGAATTGAGTTCATGAATTTTATCAAAATTATTTTCCATATAAGATAATATAGGGTTCGGTTTCTATCCCAATTTTTACATTGATTTGATTATGTTATGATCAAATTATTTTTCTGAAGTCCTTTTAACTTATATGATTTATGTTATGATGGCATGATGTTTAAGAATCTCATTTTTATTACATGGGTTATGCTATGCTGTATGATTTCTGATTTTGTGGCACACATAAAAATGGTTTCATTATTAGATGGGTGGGACCTATATCTCCATCCAATGCATTGGGTAAAGATTTATATGTCATGAAACAGACATGGCTGGAATGGTTGGTTAATCCGGTTTAGTGGAACAAGACTGAAACGAGGAGTGAACTCGATTCATAAATGGACTTTGTCCACTAAGTTAGTCTTGGAAATGAGTCTTGACTACTAAGAAATTATTCTCTATGATTATGTGTGTATGAAACAATGTTTCATGTTTTAAGTTATGATTATTGGGATTACATTTCACTACTATCATTTATCCCATGTTATGAAATTATGATCTCTTTTGCAGGTTATGATTTACAAAATGATATGTTCTTATGAATATGATGTGATTGATATTTCTTTTTTTACCCTAACTAAGCAATTGAGCTAACCCTTTTGTATGTTTTCTTTTCCCCAGGTCAGGAAGAAGGATATTAAGTAAGATATTACAAAAGGAACTCAAGATATGATAAAATAAAAGGGAGACAGTGTATATGATTTAGGAACCAGTTGTTTATGTTTCCCTGTTTCTAAAGACACTATACCTATATGGTCCATTCAGGGTTTTATTATATGTTGTATTAAGTGTGATTCAATTCTGAAGTAATAACAATGAATGTAAAGTATGGGTCATTATAGTTGGTATTAGAGGAAAGGTATAGTGAACCTTTGGAAACTAGGATGTGAAAGCCTTAGTAAGAACCATAAGGATAAGTCTAAGCATAGAACACAATCTTAGTGTTTTAAAATTGGCCATGAACAACCTATGATAAGACCTTAAGTGTGAAATTGTATTAATGATTATGTGGTTTTACTATTATAATTAGTGTTCCTCACACTATTCTTCTTGGTTTTAGTCAATGGATGGAACCCGAAGGAACCATGTTAATGCAGAATGCGACGGGCAATGAAATGATTGTCCCCCTGAGTAACCAAACATTATAGGAGATGGAATAAAAAATCATCTAGAAATTCCCACACAACTTTCTCAAGCAATGAATCATGCATGACTTCCAAACGAGCAAAGGAAGAAGCAACATTATGTTGAATCCTTCATGAGGTTGCGTCCACCCTCATTCAGTCGGTCTCCTGAACCATTAGTGGCTGAATAATGGATAAGTACCACTGAAAAGATATTTTCAGGTCTTCAATGTTCTGAACATGATAAAGTCATCTTAGCAGTATATCGTTTGGAAGGTGAAGCTGATCAATGGTGGAATCTTATCAAGAATACGAGTCCAAGTGATGAAATTGATTCTATGGAATGGGACAAGTTCAAGAACTTATTTTTCAATAAGTACTTCCCTCATATTCTTCGAAAAAAGATGGATAAGGAGTTTCTTGAACTATAGAAAAAGGATGATGAATATGTTGGTACCTACAAAGAAAATTTTACAAGACATGCAAGATACGCGTCTGGGATTATTATCCAACTTGAGAGTAAGATCGATCGATTCTTTAGTAGCTTAAACCAAGTCTTCGAAGGGCGTTAGCCATAAGGGAATTCAATATCTATGAGGAAATCGTTCTATGTGCTCTCAAAGTTGAGATGGATGTTAGAGTAACCCATCAGTCATATGCGTTTGATAAGAAGAGGAAAATGGAATTCCAAAGAAAATCTAAATACCACACTGAAAAGAAGATGAGTTTCCCCTTATGCTCAATGTGTGGAAAGAAACATGGAGGGAGTTGTATTAAAGGGACAAGTAAATGTTTAAAATGTGGAAAGGAAGGTCATCCGGCATTTGAATGCCGCAATGATGGGAAGAAGATGTTTAGTGATGCGAACAATGAAAAGGCTACACATACTGCACCTCCTACACTTCAATGTTACAAGTGCAAGGAAATGGGGCATTATGCGAATCAAAAACCTAATCCAATGGTTGTTGATGTTGATCAACGTCATCAAACTCTTAAGGATAAAGAAAAAGGAATGTCCCATGCAATTTCTATCAGTGATGTGGAGTACGATAACAAAGTGGTGAAAGGTTCACTTACCATCCACTCTAAAGTTGAAAATGTTTTATTTGATTCTAGATCCACCCACTCTTTTATTTCTGAAGAATTTTCTTGGGGTATCTCTGTATTACCTCAACAATTAGATGTTGAGTTAGCTGTGACAACCCCTAATGGAACAATAGTCTCATCAAAAGTTTATAATTCTTCTCCAATTGAAGTTTGTAGGAATGGGATTCCTACAAATCTTGTGATCCTTCCTATAGTGGAATTTGATGTGATTCTTGGCATGGATTTAATTTCTTTATATGGAGCTCATATCAATTGCCAAATAAGGGAAGTCACATTCTATATTCCAGATCAACCTATGATCGTCTATCGATGCAAGGATGAACAGAACCTTACAGTGGAAATTTCTTCCATCTTATGGGTCTTGATTCAACTAAATAAAGGTTATTTATCGTAAATGGTTGCTGAGAAACTCATGAATAAGAATATACCAATTGTATGGGAGTTTGATGATGTCTTTCCAGAGGAATATCTGGGTCTTCCACCAAATCATGATGTTTAGTTTTCAATAGAACTTGTACCGGGTGCTTTGCCTATTTCAAAGACACCTTATCGAATGGCCCAATTTAGTTACAGGAATTGAAGAAGCAACTCCAAGAGAATCTTGATAAGGGATACAGACGCCCTAGTGCTTCACCTTGGGGAGCACCTGTTCTGTTTTTTAAGAAGAAAGATGGATCAGTGAGACTCTGCATTGATTATCAAGAACTTAACAAGATCACTATGAAGAACAAATATCCTCTCCCACGCATTGATGACTTATTTGACCAACTACGCAGAGCTCAATACATTTCCAAGATTGATCTTTGTTCCGGGTATCATCAATTAAGTGTCAAAAGGGAGGATATACCAAAGAAGACTTTCCGTATAAGGTATGGACACTATGAATTTATAGTGATGCCATTTGGTCATACTAATTCCCCTACTATCTTCATGGATCTGATGAATAGAGTCTTTAGAGACTATCTTGATCAGTTTGTGGTAGTCTTTATAGACGATATTCTTGTATTTTCAAAGAGAAAGGAAGAACAAGAAGATCACTTGATAATTGTATTAAAGGCCCTATGAAAGGAGAAGATTTATTCCAAATTTACAAAGTGTGAATTTTGGCTTAAAAAAGTTGCATTTTTCGGTCACATAATCACAAAAGAGGGGATATTTGTGGATCCAGCAAAAATAGAGGTTATCGAAAGATGGTCAAGACCAACAATAGTAACTGAGATCCGAAGTTTTCTTGGTTTGGCCAGATATTATCGACATTTTGTGAAAGATATTTCACGATTATCTAATCCCCTCACCAGGTTCACTTGAAAAGGAGTTATGTTCGTGTGGACGGGGGAATGTGAAGAGAATTTCAAGGAGTTGAAAAGAAGGTTATCCAGTGCACCTGTTCTCACACTGACTTGTAGTAGAGAAAGGTTTGTGATCTATAGTGATGCATCCAATAAGGGGCTAGGGTGTGTTATCATGAAAAATGATATGGTGATAGATTATGACTCACGACAGTTGATAATCCATGAGAAAAATTACCCGACTCATGATTTGGAGTTAGTTGTGGTAATCTTTGCATTAAAGATTTGGAGGCATTATCTTTACGGTGAAATGTGTGATATTTATACTGATCGTAAAATTTTAAAGTATATTTTCACACAAATGGTGCTGAATATGCGCCAAAGAAGATGGTTGGAGTTGATTAAGGATTACGACTGCTCAATTCATTACCACCCTGGGAAAGAAAACAATGTGGTAGACGCATTAAGTCGACAAGACCATGCTAGCTTATCCATGATGAGGATCAAAAAAGATCCAATATTTATGGATTTAAAAAGGATGGATCTTGGAATTATAATGGACGGGGAAAATATTATCTTTCTCAAATGAAGGTTCAACCATATATACATGTGAAGATTAAAGAGGCATAGAATGCAGATGTATATTTACAAAATAAGGTGAGAAATGTTCCTGAATTCAACCTTGATTGTGATGGGATAATAAAGTTTAGAATTCAGGTATGTGTTCATCCCATCCAATAATTAAAGAAGGAGCTGCTGGATGAGGCTCATAGTTCTTCATTCTCTATTCATCATGGAAGCACAAAGATGTATATGGATCTGAAAGAGTACTTTTGGTGGGATGGCATGAAAAGAGATGTTGCTGAATATATCTATCGATGCTTGGTTTGTCAGCAAGTTAAAGATGAGAGATAGAAGTCTAAGGTGATGTTACAACCATTACCCATACCTGAATGGAAATGGGATAACATCACTATGGACTTTGACACCAGACTTCCTAAAACATCCAAAGTCAATAACGCTATATGGGTTATAGTTGATCATCTTACAATGTCTACACACTTCATGTAACATCCCAAAATGATAAAGGGTTAAATGACTAATTGATATGACTCATGTCAACAAGGTGCAACTTCTGTTTCGGGAACCTGTCTGATTAGAACTCCACAGTTAAGTGTGCTTGGCATAGAGTAGTGATCAGGAAGGGTGACCTTCTGGGAAGTTTCTCAGGGTGTGTGTGAGTGAGGAAAAAGCACACTAGAAAGGACGTGTGTTGGCCTGTGGGGACTATCATCAGTCAGATGACCCGTTCAAGAATGTGGGTGGACCCTGGGGTGGGCCCCACGTGTCTGTGGGGCAACTGGTGGTACCTGGTAGGCCAGGACCCGACTTCCATGTTAAGGCGGGGTGGTTGTGCTGTCACTGAGACCCGGTTGTCACATTTGGTATAAGAGAGGAACCCAGCCTTAAGTGCGCGGTGCACTGCCTGGGTTGAGATGCATGGCCCACAATGAGGACGTTATGCTCTAACGGGGGGGGGGGGTGATTGTAACATCCCCAAATGATAAAGCGTTAAATGAATAAATGATATGACTCATGTCAACAAGGTGAACCTTCCTTTTCGGGAGCCTGTCTGATTAGAACTCCGCAGTTAAGCATGCTTGGCCTGGAGTAGTGATCAGGATGGGTGACCTTCTGCAAAGTTTCCCACTGTGTGTCTGAGTGAGGAAAAAGCACACTGGAAAGGACAAGTGTTGGCCTATGGGGACAATCATTAGTCAGATGACCCGTTCGGGCATGTGGGTGGACCCTGGGGTGGGCCGCACGTGTCTGCGGGGGCAACTGGTGGTACCTGGTGGGACAGGACCCGACGACCATGTTAAGATGAGGTGGTTGTGCTGTCACTGGGACCCGGTTGTCACACTTCATTTCTATTAGAGAGAATTTATCTCTGGATCATTTTTCCATGATATATGTAAAGGAAGTGGTAAGATTGCATGGAGTACCAATTTCCATTATATCTGATCGAGATCTTAGGTTTACCTCAATGTTCCGGCAAAGTCTTCATCATACTCTAGATATAGAGTTGAGTTTCAGCACTGCTTATCATCCTCAGACAGATGGTCAGTCTGAGAGAACAATTCAAACTCTAGAAAATATGTTAAGAGCTTGCTCTATGGATTTCAAAGGAGGTTGGGATCAACACCTATCTTTGGTGGAATTTTCTTATAATAATAGCTTTCACTCCAGTATTCAGATGGCTCCTTATGAATCTCTCTATGTAAATAAATGCAGGAATCCACCTTGCTGAGATAATGTTCGGGAAAAAAAGGTATTAGGACAACCGAAAAGGTCCTTTCGACAAAAAAAGGTCAGATCTATTCAAAAACACATAAGAGAAGCTAAGAGTCGACAAAAAAGTTATGCCAACAACCGAAGAAAAGACCAAGATTTTGAAGTGGGTGATAATGTGTTCTTACAAATATCTCCTTGGAAGAGAGTAATGAGATTTGGAAAGAAGGGAATGTTGAGCCCTAGGTATATCGGTCCTTTCGAAATACTAGATCATGTTGGGAAGGTAGCTTACCGATTGGCGCTTCCACTGAATCTCTCTCAAGTTCACGATGTGTTCCATGTATTTATCCTGTGAAAGTACATACCCGATCCTTCACATGTAATCAACTTAGAATTTGTACCACTGGAGCAAGATCTTTCTTATGAAGAATAGCCGATAGAGATTTTGGATCATAGCGAAAAAGTCCTACGGAACAAGACCACTCGCTTGGTGAAAGTTTTATGGAGGAACCACCAATTAGAAGAAGCTACGTGGGTGCTTGAGGATATAATGAGGGAGAGGTATCCTCATTTGTTTGTTACAAAGTTATGAATTTCGAGGGTGAAATTAATTTTAAGGGGGGTAGAATGTAGCACCCGAGACTTTTATGAGAAATATTTTGTTTTTATGTTATATACATCATCAAAGGAATATTTCACTACACACAGCACCAGCTTGGCTTGATTTACACACAATCGCGACCTTCCACGATAGCTTGCATTGTACGCAATACCGAGTTTCACTAAACAACGATATGCTTTTAAAATATTATTAAAACTAGCCGTTATGAATAGTAATACCCACATTTTGAAATTTTATTTTTCAAAATGGACTTCATTTTTGGATTTATAATATCAAAATTAGCCTAGGGTGAAATTTTGGTATTTTTCTGAAAACATTCAATTTTTGATGAATAGTGAAAACACTGGGTTACTATTTAAAAATTGACTTTTTATTTAAATAATTATTTATTTTATTTAAATTTATTTTAGGTCTAAATTGATACATAATACCTATATAAGTTCAATTTAATTCATTGGAGTCATTTTATAATAATTTTAGTTATATAAAAAGTTTATTGAACTTTTCACCGTCTTTTACCAACCTCCTAGGAGAATTTGAAAATTCACATAAAAATTAATTTTACCGCTTCTGTGAGTGGAATTTCAAAAATCTGAGAGACACGGTTAATATCAAGGATTAAAATATGGTTCAATGAGATGAAAATAATTTTTTGTGAGTAGTAACTTTTTACTTTTATTTACCACGGTTAAAAGTAAATAGGGTAATTAAGGGTAAAAATGATATTATTATTACCCTAACACATGTAATAATTCTATTGGATAAGTTTAATTCAAACAAAAAAACCATAGGAAAAAAATATGACCATTTAGGTCCACTTGGATTAGATTAGGACATTTATTATTAATTTATTTAAAGAAGGGTTAAAATAGTTAAAATCAAAGTTTAATAAATAAATCATTATTCATATAGGGTTATACATAACATAAATTCGACTATAAATATTCATTAGGAAGAAAAAATTATTTCCTACATAAGGGTATTTTATTTATAATTTTTAGAATTAAATAAGTTAATTTATTTATGACATAATCATGATGCAGTAATTACCTTATTAATGAAATATTAACATAATTGATGTTATAAATACAAAAATAAATGTAATTTGAGACTTTTTAGGAATTAAAATAATTTTCTAGGTTAATATGACATGTTAGTATTTATTTTGAACTAATCATGCAGTTATGATTTTTACAAAAATCAATAAACAAATATTGTCAAAATTGACATAAAATAGTTTTTAAAACAAATATTACATTATCAGTTGTTATTTTATTCCTAAAAATATAAGGTTTCTCCAAATGACTTAGATAAGGTTATATATATTAATAATAAACATCTTGGGGTTCGTTTGGCTTGTTATAGTAAGTTTATTGACCAAATAGTGTAAGAAAACAAGAAGACACGGTAAAAGTTAAATTATTTAACTTATAGTTAAATCTAAATGATAAGGTTAAAATAGTAACCTAAAATTGTCTAAAATCTATTGGATGAGATAATTTTGAACCATCCCCACCTTATCTTCGAGATAAATCAATTTGGAGCTATTAAAAATTGAATACGAGTTTATAATAAAATAATACTTTATGTTTTTCCTAAGGTGCCCCTCTCCTCCCTTATAAAAGCGAACCTCCTCCCTCTCCTCCTCACACCACTTTGAGCCTTCAGGCTCGGGAAAACCATGCCAATATCCCTTCTAAACTTCCCTAGAAACATCCTAGAGGTCCTGGTCTTCTTCAAAGACCATCTTTAGTGCCCTAAAAAGAGGTTAAGAAGAGGCGCTTCAAAGAAGAGGTAATGTCTGTTACTGGTTCTTTCAACTTTATTTCTTCTTCAACTTCTTCTTATTTAGTTGTTTCATTAAGAAGTAATAACATCAGTATCACTCATATACTGATATGTTATTATATGTCTGAAACAAACCAATTTCACTTTCTATCCATCCTACGGAAAACGAAATCACCGCGTGTGTGTACGTAAGGAATACCGTCTCCAAGTCGTGGTGTAATCTATTTTCCACCACCACCTTACTTGGATGAATACAATGGTGTAAAGAATAACTATATGTGATTATTGTAAAGTGATATTGATTCTGAAATAGTATACATACACTCCAATACAATTCCACGATCATGGGAACGATATCATCGCTCGTGCGTACGTACGACCTACCGTCTCCACGATGTGATGCGACTCGTTCTACATGATATTAATTGAATAATGATTAAATAAATGAATTGGATGAATAAATATGACATATATTACACTAATACCTTTCTGGAAATGAGGTATCTATAATCTAAAAGAAGAATAAGAATTTATTTGACAAAACACACATAAGAACAAAAAAAGAAATAAACACCCAAATAACAAGTAACAATGAAATATTACTAATAAGAAGATAATAATATGAAAATATATGATATCATAACAATGAGTAAGATTCTGGAATAAGTCAATAACATTATTTAAATCATTATACAGGAAGTTTGGACACGTACGAAGCAAATCAGACCTAAGGTAAAGGAAAATCTCACAATCTCATTTTTATCTAAGATTGTTTATATATCAGAATTTACTGGGGAATATTTATCATCCACATCCATGTTTTCTCAATATGTAATATTATTTTTATCCTCTTAAAAAAATTTTAAATCCAATTTTTCCATTCAGTGAGTTTTTAGTAAAAGATATGAAAGGAATCATTTGTCATTTTTCGTACGAGGTACTTTTTTACTTTTCCGACCAATGTACGAGAAGAATGTTTTTTTAACTTATATGGTTGGAATGAACTTTTAGAATATTATTTCCATAAAGCTTCCTTTACAAGTTATGAAGTTTATTTTTAATCAACTTCTTTTAGTTTAAAATTATATGACATTTTACGAAAGGAGAAATGTTTTTGAAATAGAAAGGATATTTTCCTCAATAATGGAGTTCAAGCGTTTAATCAAAATTATTTTCCATCTAAGTTAATATAGGGTTCTATTTCAATCCCTATTTTTACATTGATTTGATTATGTTATGATGGAATTATTTTTATGAAGTCATTTTATCTTATATGATTTATGTTATGATGTCATGATGTTTAAGAATCCCATTTTTATTACATGGGTTATGATATGATGTATGATTTATGATTTTGTGGCACACATAAGAATGGTTTCATTATTAGAAGGGTGGGACCTATATCTCCCTCAAATTCATTGGGTAATGATTTATATCTCATGAGATAGAGATGGCTGGAATGGCAGGTTAATATGGTTCAGTGAAATAGGACTGAAACGAGGAGTGAACTCGGTTCAGAAATGGACTTTGTCCGCTAAGATAGTCTTGGAAATGAGTCTTGACTACTAAGAAATGATTCTCTATGATTATGTGTGTATGAAACAATGTTTCATGTTTTATGTTATGATTATTGGGATTACATTTTGCTACTATGATTTATCCCATGTTATGAAATTATGATCTCTTTTGCAGGTTAAGATTTCCAAAATGATATGTTCTTATGAATATGATGTTATTGATATTTCTTTTGTTTACCCTTACTGAGCATTTGAGCTCACCCTTTTGAATTTTTTCTTTTCCCCAGGTCAGGAAGAAGGATATTAAGTATGATATGCCAAAAGGGACTCTAGATATGATAAAATAAAAGGGAGACAGTGTATATGATTTATGAACCAGTTGTTTATGTTTCCCAGTTTCTAAAGACACTATTCCTATACGGTCCTTTCATGGTTTTGTTATATGTTGTAATAAGTGTGCTTCAATTATGATGTAATAACAATGTATGTAAAGTATGGGTCGTTATATGTGTAGTTATGATAATTTTTCTTAAAATCGTGTGAACCATAGGTAATCACTACACTACCCTGCATTAGGACACAACCAATACCAATTATTGATGAATCATAGAACACTATGAACTTGGTACCCTCCTCTGGAAATCTCATGATGGGAGAATTCTTCAATCCCATCCACAACAATTGAAAACTCTCCTTGTACTTTTCTATCCATGTGAAAGGATTTCCATTTCATTTAAATGTTTTCAAGGATGTTATTACTCTATAAATTTTGGGTACAAACCTCTACTAGAATCTAGTAAAACCAAGGGAACTCCACACATCAGTAGAACTCTTGGGTGGATCCCAAGAAACAACCAAATCAATTTTCACTACATCCACTACAACTCTAGCCTATGAAATGATGTGTCCTAGAAATTTGACCTCTTGAATCTAAAACTAAATATTTTAGAGATTATCATAAATGTGGTGCTCTCAGAGTGTGTCCAATACCATCCTCAAGTGTCTCACGTGATATTCCTCAGAAATCGAGTACACTAGGATGAAATTAATGAATACCACCACAAACCAGTATTGGTAATTCTATAAGATCCTATTCATGGGTCTTATGAACACTATATGGGATTTATTCTTTCCAAAAAACATCACCAAATACTTATAGTGGAAATATCATCATTTTAATTTCTTCTTCGGTATATCCTCATCTCGAACTCATAGCAGGTGATAGCCAGATCTGAGGTCAATCATAAAGAACCACCACACTAATTTATATTGATAGAAGATGTCATTGATCCTTAGTAGTGGATTAATATTCACCATAGTATCCTAGTTCTGGTGCAAGAAGACAAAAAATAACATCAAGAATCCGTCTTCCTTCTTGGAAAACAAAACTGGGATTTCCATGGTAGAAACATTGGGTCTCACAAATCTATTCTTCAACATGTCATCCAAATACTCCCCAATCTTATGTTGCTCTGAAAGATCCATTTAATATGAAGGTGTAGATATCATTGTAGTATTTGGGTATAAATAAATGTCGAAGTATACCTCCATATAGGGAGGTAATCATGTAACATCCTCAGAAAATATGTTCTTATATTCATCCACCATTACAGGAAACTAAGGACTCATATCATCAACTATGCCAAGGGTCAGTCTAGCCAACTGATGAGTGATCAGTTGTACCTTCCTATGTGTGTGTCCATCCTATGCTACTTGGGTTTACTTTTTCCAAAAATGTTAAAAATTATTCCATCACTTGCGAAGCACTACACAATGTGCCAAAAAAAGTCAATATGAACATGGACTGTGGAAAACTAGTACATACCAAGATTAATGTACTAAGTCCTCGACACCGCTTCCAATAGATCTCAACTGAATCTATCGCCTCCAAGAGTTTTGTCACACTGTTGGCACTAGTGTGTGATCATCAAATACTCTCATGCAAGGGTCTCCAAGAATAAGGATCAGGTCAATTGGTCAATTGGAATCTCTAAATCTCAAACAAGGTTTATGGAAAGACAAGAATGAATGGAACTTGTTTCTACAAAAACTTCAACTAACGAGGGAAATACAAATATCGTAGTTATAATCATCCCTAGAGCCTTGGGTCCACAATCCTCTATCATTTGAAGATGGACATGTCCCTATCCACCAGCTCTCTAAGCCATACGTGGACCACCTAGGAATGGAGGTGGTAATATGTTAAACCTCCTCCTACCTCCTACCACCCTACAAGCTCTTCTGGCACATCTAATTCCCTAGGGACCACCCTACTCAACTCTCTAGCTCTACCTCAGTGGTCCCCTGACCGTCTCCAGATTGGTTGTATGACATGTTAGGAAATCTCGATCTAGATGTCCCTAACTGCTACAAGTGTAACACAGCTTGTCCCTTATCTAATTTAAGCCACCCTGGGATCCCCATACTACATATCCCATTCCTTAAGATTGTTCCCCTAGGTTCCAAACCCACTTGGGTCACTGCACCTACTGTCGACTACCTGCTGCCAAGGTCTAAGCTACCTGTTGTTACCTAGAATCTCCCACTACCGGTGTCTTCTCTACTAGAAAAAGCTCCTATAGTAAAGCTCCCTCAAGTACCCCAACATAAGTAGAAATGCTAAGGGATACCATGGATTCCTTGATCTCTTATTATAAGACATGTTCAAAGGTTTGATCCCTAAATAAATAGTTTTGTACCATATCAGTGGAGTAATAAAAATGATCTTTAAACCTCACCAAGTACTCTGTCACAGTCTGAATTCCTTGTTCTAGATGCAAAAGCTCTTGTATTTGTACTAATAATAATATAACCGGAAATAACTCCTCTATGAAGTGATGCTTGATGTCTACCCAAGAGAGAGTAATCTCATCGTGTATCTGGGCCACTAAGAATCAACATCTCTCTATAGATCCTATTAAAAGACTCATGATAAGGAATTCCATCTGGTCGGAAGGTGTCCTCAAGAGGTAGAAGAAAAGAGTAACTGCCTCTAGAAAATCCTTAGCATCCTGGGGGTCTGGTCGGAAGGTGTCCTCAAGAGGTAGAATAAATGGTTTTTATTGGGTTTTGAGGGAATATTATAACTAATTTCAAGAGATATTAGAAAAATTATATCAAAAAATCAATTTAATTTTTATTTAATAATTTCTGAACTATATTCCGGTGATTTTCTGATTATATTAAAAAAATATTGATTTTTCAATGAAGAGTGAAGAATATCGATTTTTAATATTTTATTTTATATTTATGTATTTAAAAATTATAATTATAATTTGGATTAATGTTAATATTTAATTAGTTTATTTTCATATATAATAATCTAATTATTCCTTTTTTGATTTATTTTTCTCTTCGATTTAGCATGAAAATATTTTATATTTAAAAAGCGCATTTTCCAAGAAAACTGTTTTTTGTTCCTTTATTATGGTTTAATTTTCAATGAAATTATGTGACTTAAATGTATTGAATATTGATAAAATAGATTCCATATTTGTAATATTGAGGTACAAATTTATTAAAAATTCAATGTTAATTTTTTTTACTATATGAATACTAATCTTAATGATTTTTGTTACCTTGGTTAAGGGTTATTCGTGTAATTAACAGTTAAAAATAGAATGATAGGAACTGTTAAATGGCCTAAAAAAACATAAATAATATTTGATGAGTATATACTGAACATAATCATCTACTATTTTAATTTATGACCTTTTGGGTCTACTTGGATTAGATTTTTAACTTTATAGTAATTTATTATAAGAATTGTCAGACATTTCAAATTTTTATGTTTAATAAATGTAGTATTTTTAATATATATTAATCCATAGGATATGTTTTTCTATAAATATAAATTTTAAATCTATAATATTTATCTTCCTCATGGTATTTTTGTTTTTATTTTTTGTGAATAAATAATTAACTTAAATTCTTGCACTACATTGATGTAGTAATTAAACAAATAATGAATAAAATAAATAATATTAAAAATATGAAAATAAATACAATTTAAGATAAATAATATGATAAACTAATTTTATATATGATTATGAAATTTCAACAATATATTAAAATATTTTTTTCTAATTTAATAATTTTTCTTGATATTATTAATGTCAAAAGCGATGAATAGTTTTCAAAATTGATATTATAAATATTCTAAATTAAATAATATTTTATTAAATGATATGAAATTAGTAAAAAATATTATTTTCTTCCAATTTATTATCATATAGTTTAAAATAATAACCATGGTCGATTTATGAGTTTTTATAGTAAATATTTTGACCATCAAAAATTAGAAAACCATGTTGTCACGATAGGTGTTAAAGTGGTTAAATAGGTATCAAAAATAAAACATTAGAATAATAATATATTCGAAACGTGTCCAATTTTTATTATATGAGGATATTATTGATAATACTAATCTTAAATTTTAAATAACTCAATTTTGAGACATTTTATTTCAGAAATAAATTTATATTTATGTAATATTTTTGATAATACCAAGAGTATCATTCCACTATCTTATAAATGGAATCCTTTTATTCTCGATCCTTTAAAATTAAAAACTCAGTTGGTTCACCAAATACAAAAAAAATATTTTCACAGAAACCCTGATCTAATTATAGGGGTATTTTTTAGGTATAAAAACGGTCCTAGAGGTCTTAAGGTGTTAATAAAAGATTGTTTTCCAATGAAGAGGAAGATAAAGAACGTACGTGGTGAGTCAGACTCAAGGTAACATACTTTCATCCAAATATTTATTTTCTAGTAAATATATATTATATACCACTTATTTATTTTATGTTGTGTATATATTCCCCATGAATGTATTTTATGGTTCTTATCATGAAAATTATCCGATTTACATATCCATGTAATTTTATTTCTCTCATGGGGATTATGATTCAAATGATACAAAAGAAGTAAGAGTTTATTTCACAATATTTTTGGCTAAAGATATGATATATATTGTCAAAAATATTGAAATAATTTATTCTAGAAAGATCAAATACAACGGGGGTGAATTTTATTTTTAAAGAAATTAGAATAAAAGAATGAAACTAAACCAATTTACAAACCCCTTTAAGTAAAATGATCAAATTCAGATATAGCCCTCAGTCTGATCACATAAAATCATAATCTGGATGATTTTGATATATCATAGTATGGTTATCATATATGATTCTTTTAAAATAAGGTAAATAAATCAAAATCAGTTTAGTTATGATTAAATTATATTTTATTGGATTCTTATAAGATTCGATTAAATGTACATACTATATTTATCGTAATCATAATTGTTAAGATAAAACAATTAAAATTAATTATATAAGAATTAAAATACAAGTAACAATAATAATAAAATAACATATATTTTTTATCCTTAAAATAATGTTATCGAAAAAAATTGGACAATGGTTTCTATTATTTTATAGTTACAAAGAAACATGTCTGTCTTCCGCATGAAAATCCCTATATATGATGATCGACTTTAATCTATCTTCTTATCCATGATATACCTCAATCAATACAATGATCAGGTCTCCATTTCGATATCCCTAAAATCCATTGATCATAATCATAGATCAGTTGTAAAAACAACTTGCAAAGGTTATAATGAAAACAACCTCGAAAGGGATTCTTTTGGAATAAAAAGTCTCTAAAAAATAAAAAAAGAAGTACAAGTTGATCATGATTTTGAAATTTTTTTAGCTCTCTAAAATAAGAAAAATCATAAAATCATTCACATTGTGTCTCTCCATATATATGATTCAAAATATATGAATGACTAGATATTTATAGGAAAATTCCAAAATGTCAAATTTCATTCCCAACATTCACATTTAACAATTTTTGTTAAACCATCTCCAATAGTTGGAACACCGATGGATCTTTTATAACAGATTGTTGGAAGATGTATTGTGTCACCGCATTATAGTCTAATAGGATAATTCATTATGATAGAAATCAATTTTCCATATCAAGAACATAAAATTAGTCAATCTGATGGACTTTTCTTTAGATGTCATTATGATAATACTTATGAGTGTGAATCAAATGTTTATCAGTTCTGATATCAGTCCGATTAAAAATATATTGTTAGTATAAATACCAGATCGAAAGTATTAAATTTTATATAATATGGTGAATCCATTT
This sequence comes from Viscum album, assembly GCA_963277665.1. Lineage (NCBI taxonomy): Eukaryota > Viridiplantae > Streptophyta > Magnoliopsida > Santalales > Viscaceae > Viscum > Viscum album. The sequence continues at coordinate 450,486,702 of OY728127.1, forward strand.
TTTTATCAGATCCAAACCCATTATGATAATTATAATGAAGAATAAAATTTTATATTCATGAATAATTTAGAACAAATTCAATGTATGGTAAAAGTATATGTTTTCTAAAAAATAATTCCGAAAACAAATTTGGCATAAAAGATTTATAAATCAATAATTTACGAAAGAGTTTTCAATTTCTGAATTTAAAGAAATGAAAAATTCAATAGTAAATTTTGACTCAAAAATATCCCCTTGTTGGAAATAACAAGACAAAAAACATAAATAATAAAAAATTAAAACATCTACAATCCAATAGATTCTATATACTTCGTATTCAGAATTATACATTAATACTTGTCTCCCCTTGAGTTTATAACCCACCTAAATAAAATGTGGAATATGACTAACTCACCCTTAGGATAAAAAATCCCCTAAGGATTGAATTATTTCCCTTTATATAATTTCTTTTCTATTATAGACTTATCCATTTGGAAACGTTTTTCTCCCCCTTTAAAAAATTTCTCCCTGTTAATTAAAACATCTTCCCCTTTATGATTTGAAAAAAAAGAATTAGGAAAAGTCGTCAAATATTAGAAAAGATTTATGAAAAAATATGTAAAACAAAATATTGAACTAATTAATTGTAAAAGAATTATAAAAGAATATTGAACCAATCTGAATTGGGAATAAATTAAAAAAAATCCCCTTTGGATGAAGGGGTAATTCATTTAAATTTTTTTTGCAAAATATAATTACAATAAGAGATCAAAAGAGACAGAATTCCAATATTTAACTTTCAAGGATCTCAAAATTGTCTTAAACTTCTTGAAATCTTTTCTATACTATTTGATCATTGAAATGGAATATTCCTAGGGCTGATTTTTTCCTTCTTGAATACCAATTCATTCATATTGAATTCAAATCTTTCATAAATTTCATCATTCCTATTTTTCAGACTAATTATTTCATCATTTTATGTTTTGATTCTTGATACCTCCATATACATATATTTCAGCTTCCAATGTTTATCCATTACTTCCTAGGTCCAATTATTAGTTTCATTATTTAACATCCCCATGAAATTTACACAATCTAACAATACTTTTCATATCTTGTTGGAAGATTCTATGAATTCATCCATAATATATTCATTTCTTGAGGATTCTCATGACGAGTCTTGAAATCATCATAAATACTATGACAAAAATTCACAATTTTATCTCATTCCTTCTTATGATCTTGAGAACTTTCATGAAGGACGTTAATGTCAGCTTCATTCTAAATCAGTCCATCTATCAAAACATTGGTAAAGTGTGATTTTTCATTTCATTGTCAGGGATCAAATCCACCTTTGTTTCTAATCATGGAAAATAATACGTGGTTCATTAAACTCTCCATAAATCCTACATAAAATAATGAACTCCTTAAATTGAAATCATATCCACTATATTATATATATATATATATATATATATATATATATATATATCTATATCTGGAAGATGAGGATGGATGGTTATGAATTCCATTTTTTCCTTTTCCTTTTTTATCTCTAATTGACACTGATTTAACAATGGGATACCCAACTTGCCTTCTAGGAAATAATTATTTGATTTCATCATAATAATTTTGATATTTATTACCATATATTTTGGAGTTATGATCTTTCTCATTCTTATTAGATGATGATTCAACATCATTCTATGATAAATGGGTTTCTTTCTCTGGACAATCAGATTTATGATCTTGATTATATATAATGGAAATTAAATTTGAATTTTTTTGATGTTCGTAATGAATATTTATCATATTGACCATATTTAAAATCAAAATTTTGATTTTATTATTCTTCTTTACCCTCTTCATCATCATCATTTTCCTTTATTTCATTAAATTCCTCTTTATTAACTTCTCCTTCCTCATATTTAACTTCTTCATATTCATTATTAGGAAGTTCTACATTAATAAAATAATCTTCATATTTACTTTGTTAATTAAATCCTTCAGTATTTTTGGATAAAAAATAAATTCTTATAATAAGTTTTCCCATTTATTTTCAATATTTATCATTGAGCTAATCTTCTATTCATAAATTATCCATTCCACCTGTTATTGATTCATTAAAAACATTATCCAATCCCATGTTTTCAATTGAGTGAACTTCTACATCAACGAAGGTTGTTTCATGAATGACTAATCTAATATCTTCATTTAGTTGATCAATCTGTGAGGAAGGGTAAAAATATTTACTGAGGATTCCTCTGCTAGTTTCATAAACTTATCACATATATGATCTTCTGATAACATCTTAATTTTATTCTTTTTTTATCCAAAATTTTTTCACAAGGAATTCTAATATCCAGAGTGTCTTCTGTGTGTAGTCGGATATGAGGATAGCCTTTGTTACACTCACCTTTTTTATTTATCCACTATTCATCTACATCATCTAGTAATGGCTTTTTTTCTTAACATTATGAGGCTTAGAGGATTTTTTTCTTTTCTTTTTTTTACTCGCCCTGATTTACTTTCTTATAATTATTTCGAACAGTTTTCTCTAGTTTCATAGAGGATTCTTATTTTGGAGTAGTACCACATTATTTATTTACAATTTTTTTTCATCATCTAACTAGTGTTTATTATATTTAGAGTATTAAGACTACTGAATTGTTTTTTCAATTCCTTCATCTTTAACATATTTCTTATATTGAAAAACATTATCCACTCAATCAAAAACTTTTTACCACTGCCCAAAACATTATGATCAGATAATTAATGCAATGAGATATTAATTTGTTGATTATAATAATGATGTATCTGATGAGATATATCTTTCTAATGTTTACAAGGAAATACATAATAAAAACATCATGGACCTTTAGGGTATAAATATCCCCTTTTATAGAAATTAGGATACCTTGTATCCATCAAGAAAGAATCCAATTATTTCTTGATAGGTGATGAATTTTCATAATAATTCCATAATGATAAAACAATGAATCCACTTCCTTCTACTTATAAAAAGAACCAATATTATTAGGTTATTAATGATAAGGGAAAAAATATTCTCCATCTGATGATATTATGTGTAAAATTTTAGCCTTTTATATAATTAATCTGATAATCATTCACTTAAATTTGGAGGGAAATCACTTTTTTCCATCCCCAGTAAAATAATTCACAAATTTGTGGAATTCTCGGATCATATCAATATATAATAAATCATAAACTTCATAGGATATTTCAACACACAATGCTTCCCACATTTAAAATTATACTAATTTTCTTAAGATATAATAATATTCATCACAAAAGGTTTTCTCAAATAACATTTCTTTGAATATGAACCATTCATCGAAACCCATAGTTGTACCCATCATATTCTAGGAAGAAAATAGATATTCTCACATTTGTACTAAATATTTTTGGATTAGTGGCCTTTTTAAGCAGTAATACTTCGACTAAATGAGGTATACACTTTTGATGTGGAACAAAGGGCCCCACACATTATATAGGAAACTGATGTGATTGTTCATCTTCTAGATATAATCCAAAGGTTGAAATTTGATCTAGTCTGATCTAATAGTAGTGATTAATCCAAGGAATATTTTTAAGAAATGATTATCTCATGTAGTTTTTATTATATTTAATAGATTTAAAAATTATAAATTTTTAAAAAACAAAAACAATTTTTTAGGAAATCTAAAATAAATTTTCACAACCAAAAATATAATTAATGAAAATAAATAGTTAAAAAATTAAAGGATAAGAAGAATACCTTTAGGGTTAGAATGAATCATTAGTATGATAATGATTTTCTTCATGATTATATAAAACTATGTTGATTACGATGGTTTTGATATGAACACTAAATATAATAGTTTTGAAATAAATCATAAAAATAGTATTTAACGGTAAAACATAATATGATAATTTTGAAATAAAAACATATTTGGATGCTTTTCTGGTTAAGAAATTTTAGAAATCACGAGTCTTGATTTTTTAAAAATTTATAAGTTTTTTGATAATTTAAGAGTACTGAATCATATTTTTTAGATAAATATATGTCCAAAATCCACATTATGATAATTTTTTTAAGAAAAATAAAATTTGAAGAACTACATGTTTTAAAAAATAACAATTATATGCACTTATCTTATGTAATGTAGTAACATATTGTATGGAGATTAGTACAAAAGATATAGATATGAATTTTTTACTTTATATTGATCATTCCCCTCTTCTGTTTAACATATTCAAATATATCAGAAGTTAATGGTCCTATAAAAATGTTATCAAGTTGTTCTTACATTGAAAAAAATGTAAAATAAAATCACTTTTAAGTGAGTGATCCATAAGAATGTGATTCCTAATATATACCTGTTTTTCATGAGACTGATGTGAAGGGTTATTACATAAGGAAATAAAACTAGCGATTTTAAATAGTATTTTTGTTTTTGTAATACTCTGTCATAATCAGTGAGTTTGTGTTGCATCCACAACACATGAGAACAGAAGCTTCCACTGCCACATATTCATATCCAGTATTATAAAGTGCTACCAAGTGTTTTTTATTACAAGATCAATAAAACAATTAAATATCCTAAGAAATGACATGTTCCAAAATTTATTTTGAAATCCATTTTAAAACGACCAATATTATCATCTAAAAAACATTAGAATTCAAAATTATTTCTATAAAAATAGAAAAGTCTTAAATCTATAGTTCCCTTTAGATAATGAAACATATGTTTTATGAGTTTAAGATGAGATACATTTGGATTATCTTGATGTATTTCCCATTAACATACAAAAAACATTAAGTATGGTTGACTAGAATGTAAGTAAACTAGACCTATTTTCATTCCTTAAAATGTTTTTTTGACCAACTTGTTACCCAGCATCATCAAGTTTAGTTATATTTTATTAGTTTATTGGAGTATTTTTTTGTTATTATTGTCATATCCAAAATTTTTAGGGATATATTTTATATACTTATTTTGAGATATATATGTACCTTCTGGTTTTTAAAAAATTTGAAAATGAAGGATAAACGCAAACTCCCCCATTATACTCATCTTAAAATCAAATTTACTTTGATCAAAAAATAAATAAGTTAGTAATTTTTGAGTTGATCTGAATATAATAATTATAAATAAATTTGGAATATCATAATATTTTCATTAACCTTTATTTTATAAATCACAGGATTCATAGATCCCTTAACAAGTTTTTTATAACAAAAATGTTGTTAATAAATTATACCATGCTCTAAGAATTTGTTTTTAATTTTTTATAATTTTTTTTTAATTTTATAAATGTATTTAGGAGGGTTTTTATCATCTAAATTTGGACGTTTTTCAAAATAATCATTCTCTTGAACATAGACATTAATAAAAACACAATTCACATATATTAGATATAGTTTGAAATTCAACAATGAAACAAAATCTAGTAGAATAAGAATATATTAAAGTCTTGAAACTAGATTATAGGTTTCATAAAAATATATTACCTATTTTTTATTATATAATTTATAAACAAGTATTTAATTATTTTTATAAATAATTCCATTTTTTCTAAATTATTCTAAAAAAACCCATTTTACTCAAATTAATGATATTTCATTAGGCTGTTCAACCAGGGTACAAACATTATTCCCATCGAATTCATTTAGTTCATATTGCATTTCCTTAATCTAATCCTCACCATTTAGAAACTATTTAGGATTCTTAGTTTCAAATTGGAAACATAAACTAATATTTTCTATTTAATTTCTTGAAAAAATTCTATCCTAATGGATTTTTCAACATCACCAATGATACTATCACAAGGATGATACATAAGAAACAAAAGGTTCCTTTAGTTTTGAAAATTATTTTCTTCAAAATAAGGTAAAAAATATTAAATAGTAAATACTCTAGAGAATAAATTTTTAGTATTTTCCTTATTAGAGGGATTTTATAACAAAGGATGAAAATCAGTTTTTTAAAACACGCCTTAGGATTTTTGATAGGGATGTTGGAAAAAAGGATTTATTCTGTAAAATATAACATGTACTATTTAATTAACAATATAATAATTTTTTTAATAAATATATATGTATATAAAGTAGTGGAATAATTTAAAAGCATTATATCATCAGAGATGAGTGAAATTTTTTGTATGTTTTCATTCATATTCAATATGAATAAATTTCATATGAATACTTTGAAGTAAAAAATATTTGGTTTTTGACTAGTGGAAAACACGTAAAAAGGTTTATTAAGAAAATGTAAAATTAAATCATGATTAATAGTATAGCAGGATGTAATAACCAATTGAGCCAAAAAATGATTAGTAATTGCGTATTCACTCAACATGGTTCATGATATTTATTGAAGAATACAATTTATTCTTTAAACAACACCATTTTTGAGGGGTTCTATGAGATTTATTATTATGTGTATTATGTTACCTTCTACAAAAAGTTTCAAAATTAGAATTTAAAAATTCTCCACCGTGATCACTAGGAATTGTTTTCAATGGATAGTTTTTATAAATTTTAACATTGTAATAAAATTATTAGAAATAACAAAAGGGTTCTTAATTCTTTACTAGAAGATATAACCAAGTGTATCTAATGTAATCCTTATCCAAAAAATATAAAAAGTGTTTTCCCATAATACTCCCAATTTTTGTAGGATTGAAAAAATATATATGCACTAACTATAAAGCATCAGTAGTTGAGACTTCACAAATAGATTTAAATCTATACTTATGTTACATACCATATTGACAAGGGTCAAGGATTTTTGAAGAATCAAATCTATGTTTTGATAGATCCTTAAAAATTATTTTCTTAGTGGACTTACATAAATTTTAAAGGATACAATGTCCTCGAAATATATCTATAACCATTATTTATCATCTATTTCACCAAGTAAAGGTAATTCTTCGATCGAAAGGTCTTTTAAGTAATGTTTCTAAATATTCTCATGTCTACTGGAAGAAAGACTATATCCTTTGAAGTGTGTACAACACATTTATCATTTTTAAAATCTACAAGGTAACTTTCATCAAATAAATAACTTATGCTTATATGGTTGTTATTATGACCTTTAACAAACAAAAAAATATAAATTAATGAATTACCAAGAAGAACTGTATTACATATACTGATAATATCTCTTTGAGAAATATCTCTTAAGGTAATATTTCTACCTTTAATCTTTATAGTCTTTTATAAAAAATATTTTTTACCAGTCATATGTTGGGAACATCAAATATCCATATACCATGTAGTGTTATTGTAGATAATTTATTTCTTTTCCTAGAAGTGCAGGAATTTGATTCTGAGAACCCAAATTTTCATCGGTTTGATTGTGTTAATTTTTTTGAATTCATGTTTATTATGAAAAATATTTTCCATAGAAACTAAGGGATTTGAAATTATATAGAGAATAATTTTTTTTCCAAATTCACCCACTTCAAAACTTTTATAAAAAAGGATAAATTTTAGTAATAGTGTAATTATTACTGAAAATATGTTTTTATGAGTAAAAACCAATCCCAAATTTATACCATGAGGTAATAATTCTTTATAAATTTTCACTAAGTATTCTTTACCAGTTGTAAAAAATTATAAAAAATATTTAAGGAAATAATGTTATTATTTATATGATTAAAGATACCTGATACTTATTTTGATAAAACACTTTTCCTAGAATTATCTATATCATGTTTTTTACAAAAATATGAATTTTATTTTTTATGGAGTTTATCCAAATGAAATAATTCACCATATAAAGGATGAGAATTATCTCCTACTAAGGAATACTCTTTATCTGATTATTTAGAATCATTTCCAGTAGGATAATTAGAATTTAAACATTTATTTTTTGGGTACTAAGTAGTGTGTACCTTATCAAAATATTAGTATTTTCTTTTGGTACTCTGTAAAGAAGAAAATATTCCTCTATTGAAACTATTATTATTAGAATAGTTATATAAGGAATCTCTTCTACTTTCACCTGAAGCTTGATTATCCTTAAGAACGTTATTTGATTTTGAATTATAAAACTATTTATGATTCCTATCATAATATTTTTCTTTTTTATCTTTAATTTTTAGTTTTGAAAATTCCATTTCGATGTTTCCAATTTTCTTTATTTCATATCAAGTAACATTATAATATTTTTTATAATTTTTTTCATTGATAAATTTCTTATATCGATACTGAAAATAATTCTTACCAACTATCTTGTTCATCCTCTGAGAAAGATTGGCAAGTTCACATTCATAATGTTCAGATGTTTCTAATTAAGATTGATATAACACATTCTTCTTTCTCGAAAATCATTAAACTTTTTATGCAGATTGTGATTTAGGAGGATTGGTAGATGTTGAAGAGAAGGAAACACTTCCATTTTCATTTTTTATTTTTCATCATTCATTTTCAGTAAAATATTATACCACATTTATATTCCAATAATATCATCTAGAGTGATATTAAAAACCTTAATTATTTCATCGACATTTAATATTTTAGGTTCTTATCCAAATTACATGAGATCAATGATTTCAACAATAAGTATTTCGTCATCTACAACTTTTTTAAAAATTGATTAAATACTATTAAGAATTTTTATGAATCATCAATGAATATTAGCAAACGATTCCCCCTGTAAAAATTCAAAAGCATTATAATCAGCTAGTATCATTTCTCTTTTAGTTTTAAGAACCATTTAAGATCCAAAGTGAGTCACTTTAAATTTTTTCATATACTATTTTCTATATCACATGATGAAATTTGACTGTATATTCTTCCAGTCCTTGAACATAAAAATATATTTCTTATTTTTTAATTCAATTGATATTTCATATTTTCTTCATAAATAATGGCTCTAGCATCATTATCATGTATTTTGTACTCACTATTCATCATGATTAACTTATCAGCTCTAATATTGATGTTGAATGTATTAATGATATCCCTCCAATATTAATAATTAGCACCATCAATATATATTGGTCTATTGGGGTTTAGATTATCAATGGATATGACCTTATGTCCTTCCATATTAAAAGGAATCCTTCTTTTTCCAAAAACACGTCAGTGTAATATAGTTTTACAAATAAAAAGTTCAAATGATAATTTTACATGAATAAAAAAGTAAAAGAGATTAAAACAAATCATTTATATTATTAGTTGAATCCTACTCTGATATAAATTTTTGGATAATAATATGAGTAATATTTTTATTTGGATAAAAATAATGTATTCAAGATGTCTAATATAAAAGGGAGGTGAGGGTGAATTTGGGTTTTAAAAAAATCAGATATAAATAAATAAACTAAACCAATTTGTAATCCTCTGAAAGTAAAAAATGATCAGATTTAGACTTGGCCATTAGTCCGATCACTTAAATATCATAATTATGGTAAATTTAATATATCAGAATATCATAATCATATATGAATCTACTTAAATATGTTAAATAGACATAATCAGTATAGTTATGATTAATCAGTTTAGGTTATTTATGGTAATATTTATCTTTTATTGGGGATCATCTATTTAGGGTGTGTACTTTTTTTGATATAAATACGGAATTTCTCTTGGAAGATGAAGGGATCTAAACAATCTAATTTAATCATTTCAATCACTGTCAAAAATATTTTTAGTAATTTTTTGTATAGTTATTTAATGGGTGATCTATATAAAACTTAGTGTATTACTATTAAATTTTATAGATTAATATTCTTTTATTAATTTATGGTCTATTATTTTTTGTAAATAATTATATCATGTGTTAACCATTTTTCTATTTATTAATTACTAAATATATGAGGGATATATGTTCTTCCATTTTATATATATTTTGATCCATATATGTTTATTCTAATAAATTAGTCTTAGAAAAATGATCACCTGAATTACTCATCATTTGGAGAAAAAAATGAGATTGTAGTGAAAATTATTTAAAGGATGAAATTTGGCTTGTAATGTAAGTAAAATATTTATTTTCTTAGTAATGGTATTAAAATAATTCTGGAATATTAGGAGAATTATTTTAAAACAAAACATTATTTTTTCACTTTTCCTAATGATAAATCATATTCCATTTAACCCATCATAAATTTACAATTTTCTAATGGTTATCTTTCTCATTACCATGTACTTTATCACTATTTATCAGTAATTTAGAATTAGTTTTTTCTTCCATACCCATGTTTTCACATACCATTTATTTTGTTCTACTCATAAACCTAGTTATTTTTTATTCCAGATTACATTCACACCTCAATTTACATCTTTTATATGAATGATTTATTAAACCTTTTTATGATGTGGGATTTCAACAAAGTTAATTTGAAATTTCAAAAAACCTTGTTAGCAAGAATAAGTTCAAATTGATAGGAATGAATTTATTTTTTGGTTTTAGAATTTAATATCCTCTTATTTTAATTGGCAATAAAATTATCAATGTGTAGAAGATATGAAAAATTGAGGTTAAACGGACAATAAAATATTGTTATATAATTGTGAAAATTATAAAAAGGCTGTTAAATTGGAAGGTTCGAGTTGTATTTACTGATTAATAGAACAAATATAATGTTCCAACTCAATATAAGTGCTCTAAAAATTATTATATAATAATCATAATTTGTTTTGAAATGTAATTTAATTCTTCATAATAATTTCTCTTCAAAAATTGTTTTTATTTCGATATTAGCGAGTATTATAAGTAATATATAGAATGACATATTTTTTTTGAAAAAATTAAAATAATTTTTGAATTCATCATGTCAAAATTATATTTGAATGATTATATTATAATTTTATGAAATTACTGATTTGTCAATGAATAGTGTAAAATACATTTTTTTTACATTTTATATTCTTCTTTACTATTTACTAATTAAAATTATATTTTTTATGAGTTATAAAATTTTATTAGTTCACTTTTATTTAAAATAATCTGATTATTTTTTAGATGGATTTTATACTTGAATTCAGAATAAAAAAATAATATTTATAATATAATTTTATCTAGAAAACCGTTTTCCTTGAGTTTTTTTTGGTCAAATTTAAAATTAATTTCTAGAAATTAAATATTTTCAATTTTGAAAAAAAAATTATTCCATATTTGGAATCATAATATTCAAATTTATTCAATATTTTTTTTAATTTTTTGCTAATATGAATTATAAGCTTGATAATTGTTTTCACCATGGTAATTGGTAAATTGGGTAATTGAATGTTATAAAAGTGATAAGAACTATTAAATGAATCAAACACTTACCTAAATACAATTTAATGAGAATATATAGACCATACGAATATAATTTTATTATTTATAACATTTTATGGGAAATTTTATAAGATTGTGGCATTTATATTCCATTATTTAAGAAATTTTCAAACATGTCATACTCATGTTTTTAATAAGTGAGGTATTTTTAATATGGTTTTGTCTAGAGGATATGTTTGACTATAAATATTATTTATAATTATAATACTTTATCTTCACCATATTAATTTATTTTTTATTTTTAGAAAATAAATAATTACCTTAAAATATATCAAATCACTGATGCATTTATTACTCAATTAAGAAAAATTCAAATAAAAAAATAAAAAAAATATTTAATTTAATTTAATTTTAGACAAATAATATGATAAATTGATTTTATATATAAACATAAAATTTTTGGGACCTAAAAATATATTTGGTTCTAATTATATATTTTCTGTTTATTCTATTAATGTAAAAGTGATGAATAATTTTAAAAAATGATGTTATCAATATTTAGTAAAAACTAATATTTTGTTAAAAAATATAAATTTCAGAGAAATATTAACTTTGGAAATTCTATTATTATAATGTCTAAAAATATTAAACATGATCCATTTATGGGTTTTTTTATTTTATAGTTACTATATTAAACCACATAGTGTTAATATACATGCTGTCAGGGTAAGAGTGAATGTGGATAAAAAGAGGCTAAAAGAAAAATAAGGGTATGAATATAGCCAAAGAATGTATAATAATTATAATGTAAGGTTATTTAGACCCATAATCATCTTATATTTGAAAGAAATAACTTTTTTGCAATTTTTAATTGATAATTAATTTATAATAATTAAATATTTAGAGAAATACCAAGAGAGAACCTCCCCTATCTTATAAAATAATACTTATTGTATTCAATCCATCACAATTAAATCCCCAATTTTTAATCTAATACCTACCTAAATATATTAATATAACCCCTTCCCTCAGTCTAGAGTTATTTTTTTTGGCTGAATACCAATATTTCTATTCATAATGTGTTGAGAAATATAGATTTCTAAAAGAAGAAAAGATAAATAATTTATGTGATGAGTCAGACTCAATGTAAGATATTTTTTGTCTTAGTTTTAATTTTATAGGATATATATATTATGTAAAAATTGTATCTTTCATGTGTTTTATGTACTTCCAATAATTAATTTCTGGATTATTATGATGAAAAATATGATATTTACAAATCTCTATAATGTTTATTCCTTAATGGGGCTTATGATTCAATGATACCAAAGCAGTATAGGTTTATTTCACAATCTCATCATCATTTGTGATCATTTATGTATCTTTGTAGGATTATTTCTCATCCATGTCCATTTTTTTCATAATTTTTTTCATAATGATTTTTATAATTCTCCTATAATTGTTTAAAATTATTTTTGGCCATGTGGTAATTTTTTTCAAAATAGTTTGAAAGGAATATTTTTTACATTTTCCAAATGATATTCTTTGGGAATATTTTGACATAAATATGAAGGGATTTTTTTTCAACATATATTGGAAAAGAAGGTTTTTCATATCTTCACAATAACTCAATTATTTGAATCTTTCTTTATATGTTTATAAGATTATTTTAAAATATATTGTATTTATCTATAAGTGAATGGGATTTATAAAAATTATTTCAAAATGGAAATTTCACTTTCCTCAATAATTATTCCACGTTATATTTCAAAATAATTTTCCATCTAGGATGAAATCCATCTATCTTAGTTAGACTTTATTTAGGATATGAAATAAGGATACCATCATTATTTTTTTCTAGATGGTTTACATTCATGGTTAAAAGATAAAATGTTTATCAAAAACATTTATTTTCCATGGTTATGTTATTATAAAATATTTATGAAACCCATTTCTTTTCAAGGGTTTTGATATGATGAATAGATTATGATCATATGAAACACATATATATATTTTTTGATTATGTGATAGGTGGGACCTGTATCTCCCGTCAATGAATTGGGAAAATAATGAAATTTCATGTGATAAAAAGGAATGGAATGGAGAGTGAACCTAGTTCAATGAGGGACTTCTTCCACCAATATAGTCTTGGGTGTAAACCTTGACTACTGTTATTGTTTGGGGAGTGAACCCATTTAACTATGATAGATTTGGAAAATATCTTTGACTACTAAGGAAAATATTTTCTATAATTATGTGTAAACCCCAATTCAATGACATATGCCAATGATATAATCTCATATATCAGGTTCTTTGATTCCTTTATGATTTATATCTTATAAGAATCCATGATTTATTCCACAACTCAAGATTATTATCATTAATATTCAGGGTATAATATTAAAATGATATGTTCTTTTTTATTCTCTTATTCTCTTGTTATGCTTTTGAAATCATTGATATATCCATTGTTTACCCTTACTAAGCATCTAAGATCACCCTTTATTATGTTTCCTTTTAACATGGTTACAAAGTATGTTTTTATATCAGATATTTCTAATAAGGGTGATATATGAAACAAAATTTTGGGATATGATATATATTTTTGTGAACCATTTTCCTATTTTTCCATTATTTGTGAGGGTATATCCAAATTCTATAAAATACTCAGCCTAAATGGTACTTATATATAAAATTGATCTAATTTTTCATTTGATTTTGTATTTTTTATGGTTTAAATTTTTTCACATTTTATTGTATGAAATTTAATAAATATAAAGATTCTTTTTGTAGCACTGGATTCAGGAGGGAGGTTTGTGGGTTGTTACAATCTATTGGAAAAAACTGATTATTTCCCTTGAAACTAAAATAATGATGATATTTATTTCTTCAAAATCTCATATCCTTCATAAAACCAATACATTATAGCTTTACCTATATTATCCATTTAGATAACATTAAATAATAGAGAAACTCATTTATCATTATGATAATCACATAACACATCCAAAATACATCTTTCAATGAAGTATTGTTTGTACGTACACCCATATTTCAATGTATCGTTACATTTTTTATTATAGGATGAATTTATGAATCTACAATGTTTCCAAAATTCGATGGTCCGTATATGATTCTTCTTTGGAAAGTGAAAGTAATTTCCCACACATCCATGGAATATTGTTATAATTAGGTATTAAAATTGGCAATGTGTTCCAAAATGTAAGAAATTGACTAATCATATTAAAACCATCACATGACTGACCCAACTATAAATTACACACCGTGGCATTAAAATTAAGAAACCATGCATCAAATTTATACTATAATAATATAAATGTCGGATGAACCAACTCATCATTATCCACAATTCTCCCATAATCAAGTAATACCATATTTTTTTATATTTATTAAGTTAATAAAATAAAATCCAAAGAACCAGTGGAAATATCAAAATTACATTTTGTGACACATAATATGGGTTTATATCTATATTTAGCTTCCATTGAGATTTTGAACATTCTTTATAATCATTTATCCATGCAGTTTCCTCCCAGAATAAGTTTCAATATTTTTGGAAAACATGATTTTTACATATTTACAAAAAAATGTTTTTTAATTAAATTTGATGAGATATTATTATTTGAGGGTATATTTTTATAATTTGGAAGTAATTAATTCATAAATTTAAGATTACAATAGATATAAATATTAAAAACTCCATAAATGGATTTCCTTTGATAAAACCGCGTTAAAAATTCTATCTTTTTCATATTACAACATTGCTGATATAAATGATTTTTGGAATCATCTATAAATATCTTCACCCTCTCATCACTATAATTCACATTAGTTACACCTTATGTACTTATATAATTATCTTATTTCATTCACATAATTTTTTATATCATGATGATGAATAAATTGAAATAGATAAAATATTTAATTCGACATTCCACATGTTTCATTTTTTTATAAACAGTTTAAAATTGTATTTTCTCTCCATTATATCACTATACACAATATTTTACTTGATACTATAATTCTTTTATATGTTATATAAAATAATCATGACTTAGCTAAGGTTTAAATACATAATTATATAAGGGAATATTTATTAGACCTGTAACTAAATCATTTCTGAATGAGAAAATATTAAAATGAATACAACTTCTTTTGAAACTCATTTTAGATCAGATCATTATCATACATCCAAATTCAATCAATATAGTTATAAAATTTTTATTATATTAATACCTATATTGTAGACAGTAACTAAAAAAATCATACTGAAGTGGAATATATTTGTTTCCTATAAATGTTAATAGGCCTTCCATGTTCAACTAATACTGTCTGAATAATCACTAACAAAAAAGGTAGTATATTTAATCAAAAATCTGAACAAAATCATGTATATATAGAATTCACATTTTTTGTTACAAAATCAAAGAGATAATTTAAAATTATATTTTTAGGTTATGGAATTCATAATTTAGGGCTTGAAAATAAATATTCACATGCTTCTTAATTGGAAAAATATACTAACATCTTCATGAGGTATACATAAATTAGATATTAAATCCAAATTATTAAAATGTTACAAAATAGTGTCCATAAAAACACGTACCAACATTAAAAATCATATTATTTAGTGAATCCAAGAAACATAACATAACATCGTTATTAAACCCATTATATTTACACCAATTAGAAAATAAGTAATACTCATAGACAATTATTAATTCTAAAATTAATTTTAAATTATTCAATCTCAATTTATAATAAAAAATCCAAATTATAATAAAACATTTATTTCTAACCCATAATATAAACAACCATGATTTAGTTTATGATACAAATTTCACTACCAAATATGATATTTATTCAAGAAAAGAATACATGGTCCCATTTTTAATGTCACTTCAAAAATCATTCAAATAATATTAATGTCAAATCAATTACATATATATCTATCTATCTATTTTTGTATATGATTAATTTAACATAAATTATTACAGCATTAAAATTAAAACAACATGGTTTATCACGAAAGCTTCAATTTGAGGAGGGAAAATTCTCTTTTTTATAAATCCTACATTAAATTGATCACCTAAATCTATATTTTGACAATTATATCCCACGATAGAACACAATACAACATATATGAAACCTTATTATTGAAATACTTCACATCTATGAGACATAACAGTACATAATAAAACACAAAAAAGTGTAATAATGTTACGAAAAATTACACATTTATTATCTATTAATGTTCATTTGATATCATATAATATTAATTTTTACTTAAAACATTACATAAGGGGGTTTTAATCAAGTTGTGTAATGTAAAAAATAGGTATTTAACATATGGTCCTTGAAATCCAATATAGATAATAACATAGTGAAAATTATCCTTAAACTAAATATATAAAAAAATTAAGCACTCCAATTTCATAAAACTACCTTATTTTTAAAATGATTACTAATATTTATGTTGATTTGTATCCAAAAATAGGGTAATTAGATTCTACTATTTACTATTCTCAATGTATGGCATGAAAATGCAGAACAATGGGGATGAAATAAGAGTAAATGAGAATATATGAAATATTACATAATTTTTTACCTAAATTCACTAAATATTTCCAAAACAATTAATAGAAAATTATAACTCATAAATAATAAAAAATGTAAATGGGTATTTAATCTCCAAGATTTATAGAGATAAATACAAATTATAATTCATACATAATAAAAAAAATTAACATTATCATTTAATCTCTATGAAAATATTTCCAAATTAATTCAACAACTAATATATATAGAAAAGAAAGTGTATACAACGTTTCATACTATTATTCCCTTAATATAAACAAATAATGTTCCATTTTGTTTTGTATATATAATATCTAAACATAAAAAACCAATAAAATTAACACAAAATAAGACCCTAGGCACCATTGTGATCTTTTTAATGAAAATATAGATTTAAGAGAATGATATAAGATTGAAGGTTGAACTAAACTACATATATAACTTTATTTAACTCAAAATGTATTTAAAAACAATGAAGAATGGAGGAATACCCATCAGATTTAGAGTATAGGGAAAGAACTTTCAAAGAGAGCTGAATGCAATGGTTGGGAGGGGAAGGGGGAATCATGGGAAATTTAATAGTAAAATTCCTATACCAAGAGTTTAATAAAATAATAGGTATAATATAAAACAATAATAATGGTTTCAAATAAACATTTAAATATGAATCCTATTCCATTTGTTTTAAATACAGTTGGTACAAGTTTGTTGGTAAAACAAATGATTCATGTAGTGATTAACATTATATATTTACATGAATTATATTAATTTTTTAATATATATATATTATAAAAAAAATATATAAAAAATTCATATTATTCTTACACCAAAAAAATGTATGAAAATGGCAGTTCTGTAAAATATGTATGTTTCACTATTCACTAAAAAATAAACTATTTCTAAAAGATATAAAAAATCATTCCTAATATAATATTTAAAATATGAACACAAAAATGGAAACAATTTCTTCAAATTAAATTTGTAATTTTTTTAATTTATGTTTTCATATATTCTTGAATAGATATGTGCATTATGTTATTAGTTCTTTAGAAACAAAATTGTACTTTTTATAATCAGATCTTAGGTGTCACATTCTTCCCTTATTCAAAAATTTAATCCTAAACATTTCTATATTTTAACCTAATGAAAATTGGTGGGTAGTAATTAATCATAATATCTTCAGGTTCCCACATTTATTATTATATATTATAATTTCTCCAAAGTACCTTCACTAATTGAGTCATATGATTTCGGAAACACATGTCCCAGTTTATCTAGAACCTAAGGAGACTCTTCTGATTAATAGAAATTGGGTTCAAATTATATTTCATCAGATGTGATCACATGTTTTTGTCCTAGAATTTACTCCCACAATAATGAGATATTGAACACATTATTAAATTTAGATAGGTTTAGTGGAATTATCAAATGGTAACCCACATATCCAATCTGACACCCCCTGATTTTGTGAATTTTTTTTTAAATTAAATTTTTTATTTTCTATTCTTATTTATTACATGAGACACAAAGTATATCTATCATTATATTCAATAATGTGTTTATATTTTACTAGACCAAACCCCATGTTTAAATGATTTGTGACATACTACTAAATTATTATTATTTAATATGATAGTTACTACTTAGTTGTTAGAATAGTGTCCATTAATATGGTTAAATAAATTATAAAAATATATGGTTTAAAATTTAATATAAAATGAATTCCTTGGTGACCAATTAATTTGAAATGAATATAAAAATAATTTTAAAATAAAAGGATTCATTTTATGGAAAAATATTTTTTTGCACAAAATTAATTTCTTACTAAAAAATTAAATAAGTTTAATTTGATGAATTATTTTAATGAAATTTATATTTTATTTTCCAATTTTTTTTTTAAAATTTAGATTTTATTTTTTTAGATAATAGATAAGAATAAATATAATTTTAAACACAAAACATTATTTTCCTAATAACTAGTTTTATCACATTTCATGCACATATTTTCAAATTATTTTGACCACTTTTAGAGAATTTATATGAAACAAATAAAATTATTTTTTTAAACCCTAATGTAATAATTATCTTAGGGTGATTTTTTTTGTAATTTTCTATGAAGATAAATTTTTTTGAGGAATAATGTAAAATACAAGATTTTATTATGAATTTTCACCTCTTTTAAATAATTTACAAACATACAAATTTTATTAAGAAAGTTATAAAGGTAAAATTTGTTCAATTTTATAATATAATTTAGATCATTGAAATCAATTTCATGTTGAATATTTATGTAAAACCTTTTCAGTCCTTTGAACATTTTCTATTTGAAAAGTTGCTTTCTCGTCATATCTACTAAATTAATATTAAATTAAATTTTACCACTTATGTGATTAGAATTTTTAAAATTGGATTATTTTTTTAATTTCCATAATTTATATTATATAATAAGGTCAAATTATTTGTCTACCATAATGAATAGAAAAATTTGGAAAAATTATGTTTCATGGTTAATCTAAAATGGGTTTACCAGGTGGTTAAACAAAAAGGATACGGGTTATAAATGACCTAATATAAGTCCAAACCCATTTGATAACCATATTTATAGCATTTAACATATATAATATATAATTTAACAATTATTAACATTTTATAATGTGAAAAATGTGTGTATACATTTTTATTATTTTTTAAAATTACAAGAGTGCCACTCAACTCACTTATAAAAGGACACCCATCTCCTCTCCTCTTAACAATTCAAAAAAATATTTGTTTTGGAAAATAACTTCACAAATAAATTATTTTATCTCCTTATTATCATAGTATAATCCATATTTTTCGATAAATACAACCTAATAATCATTTTTGGGAAAACCCAAATAAGATGTTTGAAGAAGTGGTAACATCCCTAATCGAGGGTATTGTTTTATTTATTAAACCACCACCTTTTATTATTATTAAAACATTATAATATAATATATTCAGTTTATTAATTATATTGATATGATATAATGTTTATTTAATAACCTAAATCATTCTCGCCTTCCATCCAATGTGTTATGAAGTCATAAAATTTTGGTAAAGAAGGCTACCGCCTCACAAACCAATGTTATTTGTTTTCTATCTAGAATCTATCATATATATGAAATTAAATATATTTTATTTATATATTATATATATGATATTATTATTCTTTATTAATATGTATACCACATCTAATTCTTACCTTTCAATATACGAGAGTAGGAGAATGTCATTCATGTGTATGGAAGACTACCACCTCGCAAAGCGATGTGATTTTTTCCACTTTATATGGAATGTAATTAAGTTGTTTTAAAATTAAAAATGTGATATATATGAGATATAAAATCCTCTGGAATGGAAATATATTATTTACATTTTTTATTTATTTTATTTAGGAAAATAGAAACAGAGATCATGCATACATATGGCCTAACGTCTCTATGAACAATATAATTTATTATCTATATATAACTATTATTGATCACAATAAATACTTATATAAATAATATATTTTATATTTTTTTCATGTTTAAAATTATATATATTATTTAACCATGATAAAATTATGTGGTCAAAAAATAAGAAATCCAAACATACATGGAAAAAAAATTATTATCCGAAACAAGACATTAACATGGAATTGTTCTTAAACAGGTAATAAATAGACATAAGTAAATAATACATGGTATGATATAAATATTTACAGTCATTTAATATATTTATAATAATATTATATTTATTATACATGAGTTTAAACCAAGTAATAAATATTTTGAGAGTTATGGTAAGATATTTTTGCCTCACTTTTGTATTTTTTAGAAACATTCCATATTCACTACTTGTTCCATTTATATGAAATATATAATTACAAGGATATAATTTAATGATGATTCTACTAAATTTTAATTTTATTTATATATAAATTCTTTGATGTATCTTTCATATTTATTATTATATAAATGTTAGAAATGTTGAATATCATATAATCTCATTGTTTATTGGTATTGTTTCTGTTTATGCTTCCAATTATGAAATTTTTTTATCCATATCTCATAAAACACATAAAATTTATTATCCTTTGGGTATTTCATGACAATAAATTATTTCCAATTATTTTACACTCTTTATATACTCAATAGTTTAAACAAATGTTTTTTAAATAAAACAAATTTTTTTGTCTCTTCAATCGAAAAACATTTTTCTTCAAAAATCTTGTTTTGTAAAAACAAATTAAATTTCTTTAAATCTATAAAATGATTTATTAATGTAAATTTTTATACATGTTTTAATTTTTTAGTTATTTTTATAAATTAACTATAATTTTTTACAAATTATTTCTTATTATCATTTATAAAAATGTAAAAATAATATTGATTTTATCATTTATGAAATGAATTTTATTTTATGCCATCATGAAAAAAAATCATTATTTCAAATCATCCATTATAATTTTCAATATTTATTTTTATATAAAGGAGTTTCCAAAAATGTTTTATGATTTTGTTTAAAAATATAAATTTTTAAAATGGAAAGAATATTTTCCTCATGAAATATTTTAAATGATTCTCAAATATTATTATATATGTTTCAATGATTGTTTTCAGAGAAAAGAATTTGAAAAATGTTGTATGAAATTTTAGGTTAAAAAAATTATTTTAAAAATGGAAATGATATATTCGTTAAGAAATGATTTAAATGATTTTTATATCTTCCTTTATATGTTTCAATGGTAATTTTTAAATAGACGCATTTAGAAAATTATTTATGTTTTAAAAAAGAGTTATTCAAAGAGTAAATGCTATACTCTTCAATAAATGTTCCAAGTGATCATTCAATATCATTTTACACCTAATTTTTTTCCTTGTATGTTATTTATCCATTAATATGGATAATATTGAATGATAACATCCTTATTCGTTCTATATATAGTTAATTTTTATCTTGATGAAATATTTGGGAAACCCATTTATTTCACATGGGTTTTCCTATAGTTAATTGATGAAATGTTTATGAAAGAAATTTTTTTATATGGGTTATGATGTAATGATATGATGAATTTTTTATGATATTATGTCACACATATGTATATTTTTCATCATGATATGGTTTGGACCTATATCTACCTCCAATTCATTGGGTAATGATTTTTACCTCATATGATAATAATGGGAAACAAGTTGATAGGATTGATACTCTCTAGGAAATATGTGCATCATGATCCACTATGGGAAACAAGTTCTTCTGGATCCCCAATATCAAATAGGTGATAAGTCAAGATCCACTATATTGATGGTATTAGTAGTCAACCATGACATATGAAATACATTTCATTATTTTAATTATGGTTTAATTCTTTTTTTAAATTTTCTTATGGTTAATGACTGATTTATGGGGATTTATTATACATATAGACAATGTTTTGTTATATTATAATGTTTTAGACAATGATTCTAGGTTATCATCTATGATAGGTTGGGTCTGCACATCATAATATATGTTCATAATCACAAAAACATGTGATTATATTATGACTTCATATGGTCAGGGATTGATATATACTTTATTTACACTTACTAATCATCTTTTTTCACCCATTATTATGTTTGTTTCCCCATGATATGAAGAATGGTTTAGGTGGGGTATGCCTAACAACAGTACCATGTGAGAATATTTTCTTGGAGATATTGAAGATCTATCAAGAAATAATAATATTTTGCTTATTTTCCCCCAATACACTTAACTATTATGTTCCTCTAGAATGTGTCTACAAAATGTATTAAATGTTCATCTAAAAATATATGATACTGATATATAAAACCCTAGGTTACTGTAATTGGTATTAGGAGATGAATTAATAAATCATTGGGGATTAGGATTAGAAACACATTATTGAGATTAATTGGGATATTACTAAATATAATTCTAGTGATATACAAAGGGATGTGTCTAAGGATATGTCTAAAGGTAATTAAAATTAAAAGAAAATATTGAAGAAATTTAGTAAAGAATCGATCATGGGGGTTTTTATAAAATTCAAACAATATCAAGATTCTACAAGTGGATTTGAATAGGCCATTGAGTTATATAGTTCTAATAACTCAGAAAAGGGTGTACATAGTTGTACATGATTCTCAACTGTTGGATGGAAATGGGTCTTACTACAAACCTATTTTAATACACTCATGGGATATGATTCATAAATTCACAAAATCATTCTGGACCATCATAATAGATTTAAATAATGACCCTTAATGACATATGTTAATCCTAAGGTGTGGTAGACTTTAAATATGTTGTCCATATTTAGACATCCTATAAATTATTTTTCATGATTATTTGGTTTTACACTTTGTTTACTATTCCAAAAGCTCTTATTTATAGTTTTAGTCCATATATGGAAGCTGATGGAATTATGTTAATGATTAGTATGATTTAAAAAGAAATTATTATCCTCTTTAGAAACCAAACACTATGGGATTTTAAAATGAAAAATTTTGTTGTTATGATCACCCTAAATTCTAATGTTATAAATCAAGTTGAATTTCCATTTGAGAAAGGGATATAATAATGTTTTGTTGAGTCATTTATGAGGCCACATCCACCTTATATTATTTGTCCTACAAATACACTAGTTACTAAGAAATGGATCAATACTAAATAAAATAAATTTTGCCTTCATTAGTTTTTAGAGCATGAAAAAATAAATTTTAGTTATTTATAATTTGGAAGGTGAATAATATTTGTGGTGGAATATTATTAAGAACATGAGGGACCAAGAAGAAATTCAATCTTTTGAATAGTAATTATTTAAGGAGACATTTCTCAAAAATTACTTCCATCATATTATTAAAAAAATGATCGAGATCAAATTCATTGATCTTAAGAAAAATGATATTAAATATATTAGAAACAATGAAGTAGATTTATAATAATTTCAAGGTATACTATTATTTTAATTGTCGGACATGACTGAAAATTTGATTGATTATTTGGTAGAGTAAAGACAAGCCTTCAAAAGAACTTGTTTATAATAGAGTTTAGCAGATATAAGGAAGTAATTATATATGTAATGATGTTATAAATGGATATTATATTTTCCAACCATTCTTATAGTATTGATATGAAAATGAGAATTGAGTCTCATGAAAACTCTATTAGTGGAAGGACATTTCCTCCATATAGAATCTAGAAATTCTGGAAGGGAAATTAGTGGGATTTCATGAATGGAAATGAGAGACTCTTTAATTGTGGAAAGTCATTTCATGAAGACCATGAATTTAAAAATATGATTAATGGGATGTTATTGCAATAGATAAAAACTATATGCAAACTAATGCACCTCCAAAACTCTATGTTTTCAAGTACATGGAGTTTGGGCATTATGAAAATCAATTTTTGAATCCCAGGGTTAATGAAGATGATTATCCATAATAAACACTAATGAAAATAAATAAATTTAAAGCTTATTAAATCATAATTGATAATTTGAATGATTAAAATTATGTTATACCTATCCCCCCTTCACAGTTGGGAGTTTCATGTTATAGTTTTCATGAATGAGCCCAATGAAAATCTTATTGTGAATCCCTTAGTTAATTTGTATTCGATTGTCTCCATATACATGTGTTTTAAAATAATAATAAATTTAATATTCTTTAGAAAAAGGGATGATTCCAATATTCAAATTAAAATGTTTTTGTATCAGATAAAATATTATATAATGAATAAATAGAGAATTAACATTTTCAAGTTTATATATTACCATTTAATATTAAATTATGTGTTTTGGAAACTATATGGAGTTTATGAGTTTAAGGATGATCATAAGTTCAATATAATTGAGACATTTTGATGAGGTTTTATGTGATGGGTGTTTTTCAATATTAATGATATTTTAACAAACATTTATTTTAGTACATTATTTTTTTTATATGTTTCCGTGACAAATTTATTTAAGTAAGAATTCCATTACACTTTGTGGACATATGATTAATGGTACTAGAAACCTTTGGGGTTTATATTATCTTTAATATTGAGGTAATTATGGTTTGATGTTTTTAACCTTACAAATTCATAACACATTATTACTATCATAAAACATTTATCTCTCGATCCTATTTCGAGAACATACATTAAATATGTTGTAATGTTTCATGGAGCACCAAATTCAATTATATCTCATCAAGATTCCGTGTTTATCATGAGTTTCTAGTGGATTATATACAACATTCATGAAATATAGTTGAGTTTTAGCATATCACATCATCCCTAGAGAGAGTTATCATTAGAGAGAAAAATTCAAACCCTAGATGATATGTTAAGATCATGTTTTATATATATCAAAGGGGATTGGGAACAACACCGTCATCTAGATGAGTTTTCTTACAATAATAAATTTCACTCAAGAATTCAGATGCCTCCTTATAAAACCCATTATGGAATGAATTATAGAACTCATGTTTATTGAAATTATGTTAAAAAAAATAATCTATGAATTAATCCAGATGATGAAATACAAAAAGAGGTTATATCTATTTAGTAACACATAAGGTAATAAAATAGTCGATGAAATGTTAGGCTTATAATCACAAATTCTATCCAGAATATGAATTTGGTGAGAAGGCATTTCTTTGAACTTTTCTATGGGAGAAAGATGGTAAAACTATTTTCTAGGTAGATCAATCCCTTTGAAATGCTTGATCATATCTTGACCACAACATATCACATAGGTTTTTCAAAAAACTTCTCTCGAGTTTATGATGTGTTCCATCAAACTCTCTTGCGGAATTACATAAATAATCCTTCGTGTGTATTGAACTCAGTTTTCATACCTCTAGAGAATGATATTTATTGTATGGAATAATCAGTTGATGTTAAGTATTGTATATAAAATGTTCAATGAAATAAGACCACTCACATGATCAATCTTTTGTGGATAACCCACCCACTTGTGGAAGTTATGTGGGATCCTAATTATTTAACGAGGTGGAAGTATCCTCAGTAATTAGCACCCAAGTGATTGCTTTTGTGGGAGAAATTCTATAAATGTTGTTCAAATATGATACATAATGATTATTTAAAATACTTTATTTAAAATAAATGTAACATTTTAATATTTATCATTACATGAAATAAGGAGTTTGGATTGTATGACATCCAATACCGAGTGTATATAAAAGAGACATAATACTAAAAAATGATAGTTATCACATATCCTTTGAGATAGAGTGTATGAATAGGGTTAACTAAAATTTTAAAACATGCAGTCCAAACTTTTATATTATGTTATTTATTTGATGTCTAATTAATGAAAAATTAAATGAATAACTATTTTTTAATAAAGAGAATATTTTCCTTAAAAAATGTTTCTGATCACAAAAAACTATTTTACGTGAGGAAATTAAATAAAACACTTATAATGAATGATTTTAACAAATATTATAAATTATATTTTCAATAATTTTTTTAAATTTATATTATGTGTTTTCTTTAAAACACATAATAATGAATCTAATTTTATGCGTATAAAATGTATTTTTTCTAGAAAATACTTTTGTCATATTTTTCAAAATTATTTCAAAATTATTTTTTTCAATTTTTTATGTACTATTCTAAAAAATAATATTAATTTTTGAGATGAATTTTTCTAAATTAACTTAGGTAGAATTCTAAGTCTTTTCTAAGAAGATAAATTTTTGGACTAATAGTGAAAAATACCGGTTTTTTATAAAAACTTTTCATTTCTTTTATTTCATTTAAAATAATAAAAACATTTAGGTGATTTTATAGACAAAATTACATCTATTTATTAAATATTAATACAATTTGGGTTATTGGAATAAACTTTATAATTAATTTTGATATAAAACCTTATACACTTTTAAAAATTACCTCTTTGAAAACTACATTATTATGCATCTATAAAATAAATTTTAAATTAATTTGTTCTTTTTCTATGTATTGAATTCCTAAAAATATATTCCATACTAAAAATATGAAAAATTTATATTTTCTTATAAGTTATAAATAATTTTTTTCCATAATTAATAGTAAAAATAAAAAAAATTCAATTAATGTGGTTAACGTAAAAATTAGATTACTAGTGGATAAACTCAAAAGATAAGGGTTAAAAATGACCCAAATAATATCCAACTCCAATTTTATTGACAAATTTCGTCATTATATATTCTAGTTTTGATAAGTTTCTATTTTTTAACTCTTTGACATGTGAAAAACGTGGGTACACCTTTTTCTTTTCAAATATTACTAATGTATCACTCACCATACTTATAAATGGCCTCCCCATATCCTATCCTCTTCACAAGTATAAACCCCTTTTATTTTGTCAAAAAATACAAGAAAAACAAAGCAATTATTGCCCCAAATGCAACTTTTTCATGGAATTGTTCTTAAAATGGTAGTAAGAGTTCATAAGTAAGTCATATATGATATGATATATATAATTATGGTTCTATAATATATTTATATAAAATTAATATTTATTATACTAGAGTTTCTAATGTTTTTGAAGGAAGTCAGGACTTATGGTAAGAGATTGACATATTACATTTTTATTATGTAAAAAACATCACATATTCACCATGTGATTATTTTATGTGGAGTATATACTACGCAGAAATTTATTTTTGTATGATCTAAATAAAAATTATTGGAATTTACATATCCATTTTTTGATCTCTATTTCATTGGTTTTAATGTTAAAATATTTACAAGACTGGTAAGGGTTTTGTGATATAATCACATTGTTTATTAAGACTATTTGATTATACTTTTGATGATGAAATATTATGATATATATCTCAAGAAACTCATTATGTTTCTTATCCTATAGATATATATTGATAATAAATGGTATACTTTATTTTACCCATTTTTATATACATAAGATTTTTAAAAACTCCTTATTTATTAAAGAAAACTGACTTTATTTCACTATTCAACATAAATACCTAATTATTCAAAAATCATGTTTTCTAAAAAAATAAATAATTGTTTCAAATCATCCAATTATTTTTTATATTCATTTTAACCTTTTTTAAACAATTTTATAATTTTTATAAATAATAGTTATATCATTTTATAAAAAACATTCATCTGGATTTTACTAATAATTTAAAAGAAATCTTTGTTTTAATGTGTACAATAAGAGAAGTATTGTACACCTACACGATAAAATAATTTTGAAGGCTTAATTTATAATTTTCAATGTTTAATTTAAAATAAAATGAATTATGATTTTCCCCTAATTTTTAGTAAAAAAACACTTTCAAAAAAAATGTATATTTCCTTCATGAAAGGTATAAAATGTTTTTAAAACAACTTTAACAAGATAAAATGTCAATTTTAAATGAAAAATATTTCCATAATATGTTATTAATTTTTTTAAATGTGATTTTCAAAATGAAAAGGTTATTTTCATCAATAAAAATTATAAATTATTTTTAAATATAACTTTATTTGTTTCCATGTTTATTTTTAAAGAAATGGATATAAAAAATGTTTTATGTTTTAAAAAGTATTTTTTAAAGATGTGAATTCTATACTCAATAAATGTTGCGCGTGATATTTTGAAATAATATTCCATCTAATATGTCATCCTTTAATGTTACTTGTTCTCTACTAGGTATAATGTTGAATGTCACCATCCTTATAATTTTTTTGGATGGTAATTATTTATTTTAATGATTTTTTTGGAAAATCAATTACTTTTCATGTGCTATTATATAATGAATTTATCAAATGTTTATGAAAATAAAATTATTAACATATGCTATGTAGTGATGATATTATGGATGATTTATGATATTAAGGAACACATAAGAATTGTTTTCATTATGAGATTAGTGAGACATATATATCCCTTTAATACATTCGGTAAATATTTATATCTTATGATATAACAATGGGAAATAATTCAATTGGATTTTTCCACTATGGAAAATAGGTGCGTCCTTATCCACTATATAAAATTTGTGTTTCCTGATCTACAGTAGTAAATTTGTGTCAATTCCTAATATAATATCTTTATGGTATTGGTAGTTAACTGTAACATGTAAAATGTTTTCTTATATATATATGGTAGTCCCTCACTTTTATGAAGTGAGATTATTGTTAATGATTTCTTTATAATGATTTATAACTCTTTTGGTCGATGGTTTTTGAAATGGTAAATTATTATTACATTACTCATATTTATGCTCTATGAAACGATGGGTATGAACATACGATGTTTTCTTCATGATAACATACCATTATTATTATATTATGATTTAATGTGAATATAGATTGATATCTATTAAGTTTACCATTAATGTTCTTCTAAGATCACCCTTTCTTATTTTTCCTTCCCTTGGTTATGATGAATGTTTTAGGTGGGGTATCCCTAATAGGAGTATATTATGATAATATGTTTTGAAGAGTTATCAAATTTATACCATTAAATAATAATATTTTCTTTCTAATCTCCAATTACACTAAATGATTATAGTTATTGGGAATGTGGATATGAAATTTGTTGAATATTCATCTAATTAGATGTGAAATTTATTTATAAGAGAATTAGTTTCCATATCCGTTTATTTCATGATTTTAAAATTTTATCATGTACCTCATACTTATATTCCCTTTCAGTCTGCAACTTATAACAACTTTTCTGGGAGACACTTTCAAGAAAATTTAATCTCTTTCTTGTAATTACATATCCTCACTTTTTTTATCCATATAAATAATATGCCTACATTTATATTCTGTTATATGAATCAAATTAGTTATTAATTTCAGAATTGTCTCAATATCTTCCATCCATAAAATAATCCATTAAAGAGATTCATCCCAATATGTGGGTATAAGAAATCTTTCCATTCAAAATTCTTCATATGGTACCATTTTAATACTCAAAATGGAACTATGATTATATAAAAATTCTACCAAAGGTAAATAAAGATCCCACATACCTTTAATTTTAAGTGAACATGACCTAAACATGTCTTCTAATTTCTGAATAGTCCTTTTTAGCTATACATCTATAAGAAGTTGATGAGTATTGATAAAATGTGGATTGATGTTGAGATCCCTCTAATTAAATTTCTTGAATTTTGATGTAAAAAATTTGTCAAATCTAGAATCTACTAATATAAGTTCACTATAATGTATCATAATTTCATTCATATAGAGTCCTATGATGTTCTCAAGAGATATATCTTCCCGTATATTATGAAAACATTTTAACATGTTATAGTGATAAATAATAACTCTAAAAAATAATTCATCCTTACAATCATTAGCAATATAGTGGAAAATTACATATATATATATATATTCCCATTTACATATAGTTATAGGTAATGGTTTCATAACTCTTTTGGGATGTCATCTCTTAGCATTTAACTATTTAAAAACCAGGAATCATGATATATAATACGTAATTTCTTATTTCATATTATCCCGTAAAAATATTCCTTCCAAACTTGATACAATTTGGTATTGTAAAGGTGTGTAGAGAAATTTAAGAATTTATATTATCTAATAATTATCTTTTATCTTAGGTCATGATTTAGCATATATAATCTATCTAAATTTCAATATAACATCTTCACAATTGACATTTTCAAACATAAAATAATTCACATCATTGATTTTCTTCGGAAAATAGTTATCATCAAGCTGAGAACATTTTATTTTCTTCAATAAGGATGGTTTGGAAATCATTTAGAATACACAAGATGTTTCTCCTTCCTTAATTATTCCCATATCCATATTTATAAAATCCATGATTATAAATAAAATTAATCTTTATTTTACTTTGAACATGATGATGATGAATACTTAACACATCAACCACATTATGTTACTTCCTAGGGATGTAGTGTGTTATGAAATTATATTCATTGCCTAATTATATCCATTTCCTTTTATTTCATCGGAAATCAATCTATGTGAAGAATTATTTCAATATTTTAGGATCATAATATATTTAACATATTTCACCATAAAGATGATGGATACATACATTCAATAAAAAAAGAACATGTGTTCCAAATCATGATTAATATATGGATAATTCTATTCAAGGGACATTAATTTACTTCATTCATAGGAAATATCATTATCATTCTACATAAGGACACATAAAAGTACCTTCATTAATACTTCATTATATATAAACAATCCTTTCCTTCATTATGGTTGGGCATTGACTAATATTATGTACAATTCTTTTTAAAATTATTTACATTCTTCTATCCTTATTAGTTAAACCACATTATATGTCATATGGGTTAATGAGTTATCTATTAAAGAAAAATTTGGAACAAATCATTGATACTAGAATGCTAAACTAAGGAAACTATATACCTCAGTAATATTCATTTTCATTTTCCATTATTTTTATGCAATTTTATATGAATGATCAACTAATATTCCATCCTTAAATAAAATATCACCATTAATATAATCTTTTTGATGACATAATTTTTTTCCACAATTTTCCATATATCTCATTTTCTCTACAGGTCATATGAATGTTTTTAAAGTGAATAATTTTATCCTTATATATTTTGTAGTATATCAAGATATTATTAACAAATACCATAATGAAATGATTTCATAATACTTGAATACTAATTTCATTATATCGATAAAAACAAAGGGTAAAATAATCAATCAAAAGGGTATTATAGTAAATTCCTAATTTTCATACCATGTTCATAATGTTGTCTTTGGAATATCCTCCTTTTATACTCTCATTTTATGACAACCAAAATGAATATTAATCTCTGAATTTTTTTTCCTTCTTGTAGTTAACCAGATAATTCATGAATGTAAGGAAGATGTTAATTATTATTTATTTTAATGATTTATATCATTTTATATGTATAATTATTGATAAAAAAATATCTTCATCCCCCATTATGAAACACTATGACATATAAATCCCATTTCACACAACTCTAGTAATTTTTTCTTGAGTTCCACTAATTACACTATTTTAATCTTATAGGGAGATATATATGTCTTTTTTTCCTCAGGGATGAGATTAATAAAAACATTAACATTGATATTTTGTGGTAACTAAGTAGTTATTTTCTGAAATACATCAACATATTCATGAAAAATAGTTACATGAACTATTAAAAGTGTACCATAACCATTCACAGTTCATGTATTCTATTTATCCAAAAGAATTTTATCATGAAAATATACTAGAGGTACATCTATGAATGATTATAATCTTGAAGTCTCCCCTCCAATGATTATGGATTCCACATCTCAATCATGAATAATAAAATTTTTGTTATGGAAATAAAATTTTTCACTATAATTTGAAATCCAAAACATACTAATGAATATTTAAAATTCAACCATTGATCTAATACTAATTTTATCAAATAGGGTATATCTATCTATCATAATGTGAACTGAATGACACATCCTTATTGAAATAATCTTTCCACTTTGAGTCTTGGATGACTTATCCCATCATAAGTTGTTAGGAAAATACAATATTTTCTTCGATAACATGGAAGATACAAAAGGGTAATAAAACCTAGAATTAAATATATAATTAGCTTAATATTTTGTTAAAATAAAAGTACCATCCACCATATCATTGAGAACATCAATCTTTTTTATAGTACATGAATAATCATTGAATTACTCCATTACCCTCTAATACTATAGGTTCACCTAAAACATGGGATATTGGTTTGAATAATTCCCTATTTGTTTATAGATAGAGCACTTTGTTGTAGTGGTTTCATTAATTTTTTATTCAAGAACCTTCCAAACCATTTCTACATATATGGAATAGACTCTTTTTCTTATTATGTAAGTACCAAGGTGTTTATTTCTTAAATTATTAGATGTGGAAAATCATATCCACCCACTATTCTTCTTTGACACAATTATTTTATCTAGGAGCTTGTCATGACCAGACTCAAGTCAGGGCTCAAAAAGTAATTACCACAAGCCCACCTCCATATACTAGAGGCTAGCACTGAGAAATATAGTAATAACTAACATGGGGAGGACATTACCGGAGTCAATATATGAAAACAAAAATTCATCTTGATGCATAAGTTTATAGGAAGTAAAAGTGAAAGAAGAAAAATGCTAAGGGAACTACTATGCATATAAAATCGCTAGACATTACAAGATTATGATAGTGTAAACTGAAAATAACTAGGGAAAAATACACGAAAAACTAGAAATATGTCCCATTTAAAAAAAACTAGAAATTAAAATGTTGAGAGATCTCATCCCCTAATCATCAAGCTACATCGACCATACGCGGTCTAAATTTATAGGTAACCCTAAGCTCATCTGAAGTCACCACCAACCTGTCTGTTATCTTTATATGAAACATAACATGTGGTAAGATCCCTTACTAGGGTGAGTATATACTTTTTTTAGTAGGATAACTTGAATGATCATTGTGAATTATTAAGAGATACAATTGGAATAGAAGATAGTAGATAGTAAACCACATGTCGTGGAAGAGAACGACATAACCCAAGTAGAGAAAGGGTGTGAGTATCCTCGGCCAATAATAGTGGGATCAACATGGTGAGTAGATGAACTACACTTAGATAATTTTCCACCCATAATAGGATATTAAAATCATTTAACCACTAGAAACAAGGAATAATAATAATGTGGAATACCCTGCACATCTTTGCATATCATTAAAACAGAGGAACTAAATCCAATGATATCGATATAAAACTATATATACATAATTATTAAATAGAATCCAAAATTGGAGATGAAGGGGATTAAAATCTCACAACTAATATTAGGACAAAGAGTCACCCATAGTTAATAATTCCATCACTTATTCCCAGCATCTCATGTATCTACCTAGAATTAATTGTGCAAGTCAATCCATGCCTCATCACTATGTCACACTGTCGAGGGGGAAGAAAATAAATGTAGAGGACCCATTAACTATTACATCATGTCGTTTCTACTATGGAAGTTTTCATAGAGGACTCATGAACATGAATATGGGAGGTTCTGCTCTCATTTCACAAGGACTTATTCTCTAAGACAATAGGGGGTTCCCCTCAGTGGGTAGAGGAACTACTCCCAAGATGATGGAGGGTTCCACTATATAGGATGAGTACCCACATCCTTATGTGATAAGGGGTTCTAGAGTTTTCATTGAATACTCTCACCCTATCTAATTGGGGGTTCCTCTCAAGAGGTAGAGGACCCATTCCCTATGGTGATAGTTGTTCTATTATATGGAAAGACCCCACACCATGATGTGACAGGGGGTTCCACCCTGATCATCGAGGACCCATGAAGTATCTAATATTGGGGTTACACATAATAGGTATAAGACCCAATCCTTGAGGTGATAGGGGGTTCCACTCTATAGGTCGAGGACCCACCCCCTGATACGACATGGGGTTCCACTCTGTTTATTGAAGTCTCACACCCTATCCGATTTAAGGGTTTCCCTCGACAAGTTACTGTAGAGGACTAACGCCTATACTAATGGGGGTTCCAATCAAGTGAATCTAGTGATCCTATTAAATATCACTATCATCATTGACAATCTCCTAACAAATCATCATTGCCAAAAAAATTGACATTGAATCCCAAAACCCACAATCAAGTGAACCATAATTTTTGACATGAAAAACCAATCAGGATAGGATACTCATGGTCCAAAATCCATGTTCACACAAATGAGATAAAAAGGGTGAAGTTTCATCAAATGGAGCCTAGGGGTATACAATATTTTATGGGACCCACACATCGTTTGGTCCTACTCTTTCATCTGGTCATGTCCTTGGAGGTTCATGGATCCCAACCCATGTAGATGTACATGCCGGGTTGGTGGATTAATGACATGTCCAAATTATCTATGATCGAGCCATATCCATCTGTACATGTCTGTGTACTTTGATAGGTGACCGCGTGTCTGGTTGTTTACTCCCACAGGAGGTGCCTCCAATGTGATCAATCACATGGAACATCCACCCATGGAGGAGGTACATGGTGTGCAGGAGGGATACATGTCATGCCAACATTATAAACAATCAGAACCCTAGCCACCCTATCCCAGGGGATACATTCCATATGTTCGTTGTTATAACCAATGTATAGTTGTGATTTTCATAGTTTCTTATATCCAAAATATATGCCTCATTTCCAGCCTCACTAGTGTAATTCTAGATCTATCTCCACAAAAAAATAGTGGATCTAGCCATGGATCATATTTTACAGCAGTCTTTCTCTACAAATCAGATCCTGACATGTTGTGGGGGTTCATTACATGTACCTATCACCTTGGATCCTTACACCTTAGATTAATTGATCTAAGATAATCAAAATGAAAATATTCCACCATCAATCATTCTATAAATGTATCCCCATTTCATCAACTAGTTCTTCATTTGTTGATATTTTCAATTTTGGGGGCTTGATTAGGCTTGGTACTGCTTGATAACGTCTATCCCAGACCATAGTGTCCTACTAGTGACGAACATTAATAAATTGAGGAAGAAAGACACAAGAACAAATGTTTCACCATTTTTAGCCAAGATGTCATGGCTAGTGATCAAGAATAGGGACAATCAATGTTAGTAAATCATTGAATAAATCAATTTAATTGATATACTGGTGCATAGAAGTGCTTCAATTGGCACAAATCAAAGAGTGTGATCATCCTACTCAAAAAATTTAATCAATAATAGTTTAAAATAGAAATTTAAGATTCTTACATAGATATTGTATCATTCATCATTGAAGAACAAGCCAACCAAAAATATAAAGTTGTTGTTCTGTTTGCTGCATCCTGATTTACTCCAATCTAGAGTATTGTCGTAATCTGATATGATTTACCATAAAAGGAGTAAGGATAACCTCTTTATATATCATAAGATTATCATAATAACCCTAGGTAAATATCCTTTGGGATACATTTATAGACATTCAATTTTGGACAATTGATTTAATTAATTAACATAAATTTTGTTAACTAATCCACTGAACATACCATCAACATGCGAGATGTTTGAACACCCTGCGCCGACCTATTTTAGGTATCACCAAGGGTAAAAATCTCTTTATGGACTAATCTGGGGTCTTATATTTCTTATATTATATTATTTAAATTTTGATCACATTTTCATTAATAATTTCATGCGTGTAATATAAAATTTATTTAATATTTTTATATAATTAATTTTTCTCCCACTAGGCCTCATAATTGCACATCATTTCAACTCCTAGATCTAGAAATATGTATAGAATTATTTAAAATTCTAAAAATAAAAAATCCTAGAATCTATAACATCCTATATCCAATATTTTCATCCCCAAAAATAAATACTATACAAATAACTCAGGATAATGAGCCTTCATATTTCTCTCCACTCACATGAACTATCCTACATGTTCTTGTGTATCAACAACACACGATCCAAGGAGATGGTCCATCAATATAGGGTTATCTCTTATCAGTCATAAATCTCGACTGTGAGATGTGAAGTGGTGGATCTATCAATGACTTCTATGTCGCCCCTGTCGTTGACATGCATGGGATTATGCAGATATCTCCTCATATTTGAAACATGGAAAATGTCATACACCCACACTAGATATGGGTATAAGGAGAGGAAGTAAGAAACCTTGCCACACCTCTTCATGCTCTCAAATGGACTGATGAACCCCAAGGATAGCTTAACCCCCGAGAAGAAACTCCAAAATCCTCATGGTGGGGAGACTCTCAAGAAAATGATATCTCCCTATATTAAGTAAAAAGGGACTATGATGGTGATATTTGTATTATTTTTGCTCCTCCGATCCATCCTCCTCATCTCATGGATAACAAAATATGTTTCTGTTGTCACCTGCACCATCTCTTGTCCCACAAGATTTGTCAGACTGAAATCTATTCAAAACAAGGTTATACAAAAGGGTCTCCCATATGGGGACTTAAAAGGATAAATTCTAACAGTAGAGTGGTTGTTATTATTTTTACTGAAATTCTACCAAGGGAAAGTGATCCTCCCAGATTTGGTCATATTCTAAAACTTAATCCCTTATTAAATCCTAAATCCCATGTTTAGTATACTCAGTCATCACATCAGTCTTGGGTTTAATGTACATAATCTTCCTCATTTGGGACTAGAATTCCCCTTTCATTCCTCTCCACAATTGTGATGTAATCCTCTTGTAATGATCAAAGACAATAATTGAGGGAACCCATGAAGGATAATGATCTCTCATGCTTACAACTACCCAAAACACTCAATAAAATCTTATCCCTCATAGAAAGGAACTTTATCAATTTTTTGAGTTGGAAAACTCTCACCTAGATGGTGTCATGTCTCTTCATCATCCACAGAAGCACTGTCACAAAGTATATAGCTATGTTGTCCCAATTCCACTATGGGATCTCAAGGGTCTTTATAAAACATACAGAAACATGGGGCTAAGACATAAATAACTGCTAGTTGAGGAATTTAGAGTCGAACTCAGCTATACATTATCTCATGTTGGACCACCAAAACTGCCACACTTATCATGACTAAAACCACCATCCACCCCTATAAAAATATATTGTGATTACCTACATTTGAATAAAATTATTGAGAATGACATGTAGAATTATGGCCATATAAGACCTCAAAATATATTTATCCTAGTTGGGACTCTCTCATATCCTAGAGAAGTAGAGGAGTCAACACCATCAACTATAAAAATGATTCACCCTACTCTAGCATTGGGGTTTACTGTAGGGGGCCAACTTCTCTATATATTCCAACACCAAATGAGATAAGGAATCACTATTATTTTAATCTTCTAGAATGATGACCTTTTCCTAGAGTATAGAATATCTCAAAGTCACAACCCTAAATGAACTCCAACCAGTTCCACTATCATTGGTTGATTTATTTATAAATAAGAAGTACTTGAGACATTGATGGTATGAGTAATCCAAAAAAGTGCTCTCTAGAAATATAATACCTGCACATCCTTAGGGAAAAGATGACCCTTTCCAGCTATAGGTCCTGAGTCAAATAGTTCTGCTCATGGGGTCTCAAATGTCTTAACATGAATGTGATGAATTCTTACAACTACATCAACACACAACCGATCCCATATCCCAAGTCATCACAATACAATACATAATCCATGCCTTCCTATGGTAGTATCATGAAAATTGAATTCATCATCCTCATCTCCAACTCTTCGAATACCCTCTGGAACTACTCAGATTCGGTAAAAAGATACCATTTCTACATCAAGGTGGTTCTAGATAAGCCTCCCACAATCCACCAGTTGTACCCCTCCAAGCCAACAAAGCTATGCACCTCTAATACTCACATGGTTTGTTCCCAATAAATAACATCATTGATCTTCACTCAGTTGACTAGTAAACCATGATCCCAAATAATATGCACCAAAAGTGAACCTCATGTATTCATAAGGATATCATCGAGAGCCTCACAAAATTATGGTTCTCTTGACAAAAAATATAGAGGCATAATAAATTACTCTACAAGATCATCCTCAAAGAAAAAGTAGATGGGTATTCCATTAATGGAGATAACCAAAAACTAGTGCATTTATAGATGGAAAACATGTTTCATGAAAGTCCTAAACATAGTCAGGGAATTAGCCACATCAAAGGGAATCACTTTGAACACATAGTGTCTGTATTGAAATCAAAATTACATCTTTGGAATATCGGCCTCATGGAGCATCAACTGGTGGTAGTCAGACAAGATATCAATCTTCTAGAACCATATCATGATTCAAAACTTGTCAAATAGTTCTTCAATCCTAAGAAAGGAGTAATTTTTCTTTATCATGGCCTAGTTTACGTGAAAAAATTTATCGTAAAGCTTTAAGCACCCATCCTCATTTTTTGCCAACAAAACTAGAGCTACTAAGGGGGACACACTTGGTCTGATGAAACCCATCTCTCAAAGGTCCTCCAAATACAAACTAAGATACTATAGCTCAATATGGCCCATTATATAATCTAGAAAAGATGTTTTAGTTGTGATATGTTGTAATTCAATACAAAACTCAATCTCCAGCACCAGATGTAGTCCTGATATGTTCTTTGGGAAGACATCATTATAATCTTCCACAATATGAGGAATCTAGATTCTTAATGATCCGATTGCACCAAGGAATATTCATTTTAACTATTGTGTTATGGAATGTAGCCTCATCATTTCAAAACCTAGTTTCACATCCACGAGAACTATATTTATTGAAAATGGTAATCTTGTCCCATCAATATATAACTATCATACCTGTCTATGGTGATAGTATATTTGGGATCAGACTATGGAAAACAAATCCATAACCATGATGATGTCACGAGGTTACATAATGATGACAGAAAGGTCCCACATGAACCTCTCTTCAGCATGTGATATCACAAACTGTCAAAATATGAAACATACAATATAATTGTTCCATTTTTTATCCGCAAGATGAATCTGATCGTCTAGCACCTCAACTGGGATATCCAACTATCATAGTAGAAGTATATAGATAAAGAAATGACTAGAACTTATGTGTACTAAATTATTAATTTTTATAACAAAAATTTATCAAACCACTTATCATCTAATGTGATGAGGGGTCATAATCTTCCAAATCCTAGAGTTGTCCATAGCCCTGACTGCTAGCTCTCTGATTCTAATGTGCCTCGACTGGTGGTTGTGGTGGAAAAATCTCATATAGTCATCCACCAACGATTACATCTCAATATCTTATTCTAGCTCCTCCTTGTTGGGGTCCTTAATTCCTCCTCTTGATATATCCCTAGTCATAGATCTACCTGTTCCATGGTGGTCCCTCAGCTATATGCATGTGTTGCTCGACACGTCTTGTCACGACCCGTCCTCGGGGCCCATGCCGTGACTACCCCAAGCCCGCCTTCCATAGGCTAGGGGCTGGCGACTAGCACCAAGGCGTAAATCCCAACGAAAAGGGAAGGCATTGCCTTTGAAAAGTAAACAAGCACCACAGAGTAAGCAAGCGGAAAAGTAAACACTAAGTAAAAACTGTACAAGCTGTGCTGAAAGTAAAAGGGGCCGGAAATACAAGCCCAACTGTAAAGTACAACTGAAAGGAAAAACAGCAACTGAAAGGAAAAACTGCAGCGTCGAGACGTCCTCTGGAAGTCCCACCTAAAGGGTGGGTATAGATAGCCTCCACTGCTCCTCAGGTCCACCTAACCTCTTCGAGTACGTCCCGCCCAGTGGTCCCCCTCCAGGTACTGTCCTGTTCCGCACGCCTCCTCCACGATCAGCGTTGTCCGTCGTCTGCAACCAACACCACGAAGTGCGGGCATAGCCCGTGCAGGGGTGAGTATAAGCTACTCAGTAGGGACCCCAAGACCCCCGAAGGTCTCCCGAAATCCACAAAGGATAAATCACGAAGAAGAGGTACAATCACGAAGTAACATCTGAAACGGCTTAGGTATATGCCCATACATATACCTAAGTCGTCAATTCCGCGATCGACTCCAACGTCCGAGCCCTAGCACAACCCAGTCCACACAGGAAAGCAAAACACATACCCACGCAGGATAGAACAACACAATCCACAAAGGAGAGTAAACTGTAAATCCACACAGGATAGTTCAACACAATCCACAAAGGAGAGAAACACAAGATTCAGCTCATACAGGTATACTTCTTCGGATGACGATAAAGATGATCACTGAACCA
Organism: Viscum album; assembly: GCA_963277665.1. NCBI lineage: Eukaryota > Viridiplantae > Streptophyta > Magnoliopsida > Santalales > Viscaceae > Viscum > Viscum album. Next base: position 450,527,269 of record OY728127.1, read on the forward strand.
TCTATGTCGTCGGACCCATGAAGGATCGATAGGTACTAACCTTGCAGTGACCCACACAGGATCGGACATACACAGGATCGGGCACACGCAGGACCTGTAGGAGTTGGCTCACACAGAACCGCTGAGTGTAGACCCACACAGGATCGGACCCACACAGGATCGGGTCCACAGAGGACCGGTAGGATTTGGCTCACACAGAACCGCTGAGAGATGACCCACACAGGATCAGACCCACACAGGATCGGGCCCACACAGGACCGGGCCCACGCAGGACCTGTAGCACTGATCCACGTAGGATCGCTGAGTGCAGTAGTCATCGCAGTCCGCTGAGGATCTCTGCACAGTCGTCGCCGCAGTCCACTGAGGATCTCTGCACGGTCGTCATCGAGTCCCCGGAGGATCTCTGCACAGTCGTCGCCGTAGTCCACTGAGGATCTCTGCACGGTCGTCGTCGGAGTCCACGGAGGATCTCTGCACAGTCGTCGCCGTCGAGGGAGAAGTCGCAGCCAGCACTAGGGTTCCCGCACACAACAAGCTCGTTCGGTAGGGTCCGCTCCACGAGCCGAGAGGCTGATACATCAACTGACACGAAGTCCGAAGTTGATGTATCCAAAAGTTTCGTATCGTCAACAGGAACTCAACGTCACAGACGGCGCGTCAATCAGACGCCCTGTCTGAGAGTTCTTGGCATTTTCGTCCCAGGGGCCCGGTTGGTTTTTAAGGCAAAACCAACCCGACTGCACTCCACCTGCGTCCAAACCTCGGGCGGAGTATGCCAAAAGATCCGTCTCACATAGAGAAATTCAACAAAGCTGACGGCACGTCAATCGGACGTCCGTAGCTCAAGATATGAGCGTTTCCGCTCCGAGGGCCCGGTTGGTCTCGTGTACGAACCAACCCGGCCGAACTCAAAATATTCTGAAACATTGAGTGCGATATACCGAAATGACCGTCTCGATCCAAGGATCGCGTTTCCTCTAACGGCGAGTCGTTTGGAGGCACGAAGCTGAAGTTACGGGCGTTTGAACGAAAACGTCCGAAGAAGGGGGGTACGGGCCCGGGCCGACCCGGCCCGACCCCCCCAGGGTCGGCCCGAACCGGGTCGACCCGACCCGGGTCCGACCCGGTTGGACTGGTCCGGCCCGGCTAGGGCGCGGCCCGGACTGTCGGACCGGCCTGGCTCGGCTCGGCCGAGCGGCCGAGCGCCGCGGGCGTTGACCCGCGGCCTGAGAAAGTCGCGGCCCGCGTGGGCCGCGCTGGCGAACCGCGGACGCGGCTGAGTCGCGTCCCGCCTGGACGAACCGGACTCGCGCGGCCGCGGGTATGTCGGCCGCCGCCGCCGCGGCGGGCTCGTCCGGCGGCGCGCCGGGGCGCCACCACCTCCGGCCGCCGGCGCCGCCGAGCCGGCAACCCGCGCCGCCGGTAGCTTCCGCGGGCCGCCGGCGTCGCTCCGGTGGCCCGTTTGCCTTTCCATCCGCGCTATTGCTCCTCCCGGGATCCGTTCTTTACTTCGGAATCGTCAAACACCCGTTGCAGCATGTTTCGTCGTCACCCGCCAAATCCGCACAAAATGAAGAACGGCGGAGGGTCGTCGGGCCGTGTTCGTTTGGCCCGCACCCTCCGCGTTAGAGATAAACAACCGGGAGAAATTTATTCCACACAGGAAACAACAATTTTTAATAAGATTAAAAATTGTTCACAAAACGGTTTTTTAATTTCATTAAAGAAACATTGACAGGATTTAATTAAAAAGGGGGTAAATCCCATAATATAAAAATCCCTACCTCGTCGATCGTCGCGCGCGGGCGTTCTTCGCGGAAAAGATCGTCTCGGAAGAGAGGGATCGTCGTGTCGTCGCGGGGAGGCGTTGCATTGTCGCGGAATCCGGCGTTGAGTCAGCGAGCTGAACGAACCAAGAACAACAGATTTAAATTATTAGTATTTAAATCTGTGTTTCGTTTTAAATCAAAATAAAAGAACTTGAGAGTAAAATCCGACATCACTCACCTCAAACGGTCGGTGATCGGAGATCGGAGCGTGGAAGAACGTCTCGGACGGAAGCGTCGTCGATTTCCGGGTTCGGCGTTCTTCGCGTTCTTCGCGTTCTTCGTGTTCTTCGCGAGGGAGAAGAAGAACAAAGATCCTCTCAAATCTTCTCAAAAGATTTTGGGTTGGTCTTATTTTATTAATATGCCAACACACGAAAACAGGTTAAGAAACGATTGAATTAATTCGCTGAATTAATTCAACGAAAGAAACATGCCATTTAATTCACGAAAGAAACATCCCATTTAATTCACGAAAGAAACAACCCATTTAAATGGTCTGTTAAGAATTTAGAAAACGCGTCGGTTGACTTCCATTAAGACGGGTTTTCACGGGTGCGTTTCTTAGCGGAAAGAAACGGCGGGGCTCGTGTGGGCCCCACCTCACAAATATCCTACCAAGGGGGTAGGATATTTCTGGATAGCATCCTATCCAGTTCAACTCAGTTCAAGCCGCCTTTAAGTGGCTTCAAGTGGCTTCCAAGTGGCTTAAGTGAAATAAAATAAAGTTGTCGCAAAATTATTTTATTTCTTAACTTTAAGCCCGAAAATTAAAAACCACACCCGAGAAAACGCAACTCCGGAAGAGGCGTTTCTAAGCGAATACCGGCGCTGCGATTTCATCGGTGCCCTCGGAATTTGATTCCGGGCACCGGTTCAAAAGTTAGAAAAACCCGCTCGTCCGTTCACTGAACGTACCCGAGCCAAACTTCAGAAAATGATTCCGGGCACACCGGGCCTCGGAATCAGGCGCCGTCAGAAACTGCGTTCTTGTAAAATTCCAAAGAAAATTAAGAAAAAAATTTCCTTGAAATTTACGGGTCTTTACATTACTCCCACCTCAGGACTTTACGTCCCCGTAAAGATACATCAAAAACTAGGGAAACAAATGTGGGTACTGAGCACGCATCTGAGCCTCCCGCTCCCAAGTGCTCTCCTGGAGGTTCCCGTGCTGCCACATGATGCGCACAAGAGGAATCGATCGCCCACGTAGGACCCGCTCCTATCGATCCTCTATCTCCACTGGGACCTCTGCAAAAGTCGCTCCATCATCCACGTCTAGATCCCCATAGTCAATGATGTGCGTCGGGTCGTGCACGTATCTCCTCAGCTGGGATACGTAGAAGACGTCGTGCACCCGGTGCAACTGAGGTGGCAGAGCCAGGCGATAAGCCACCTCACCAATCCTGCTGAGGACCTGGAAAGGCCCGATGAAGCGTGGAGACAACTTGCCGCCTCGGCCAAATCTCTGCAAACCACGTCGAGGTGAGACACTCAAGAAGACGTGGTCGCCATCCTCGAACTCTAGTGGCCTCCGCCTCCTGTCAGCGTATGACTTCTGCCGGCTCTGTGCTGTCCTCATCCGCTCCTGGATGACCTGGACCTTCTCTGTCGTGGCCCGGACCATCTCCGATCCCACAAGTGCCGACTTTCCAGGGTCTGTCCAGCACAAAGGAGATCTGCAAGGCCTGCCGTACAACGCCTCGTAGGGTTCCATCCCGTTGGTGGAGTGGTAGCTGTTGTTGTACGCAAACTCTACCAAGGGTAGGTGGTCCTCCCAGCTGCGACCAAAGTCGAGGACACATGCGCGGAGCATGTCCTCGAGAGTCTGAATGGTCCTCTCCGTCTGACCATCCGTTTGAGGGTGAAAGGCGGTGCTCAGACGTAGCCGCATCCCGAACGCCTCCTGTAACCCCTTCCAAAGCCGGGAAGTAAAACGAGCGTCCCGATCGGAGACGATAGTCGATGGCACACCGTGAAGTCGTACAATCTCCTGAACGTAGAGACGCCCCAAGCTCTCCACTGAGCCCTGCTCTCGGATGGGTAAGAAGTGTGCCGACTTGGTGAGTCGGTCAACAATCACCCAAATGGAGTCGTGACCTCTGGAAGTGCGTGGAAGTCCAGTCACGAAGTGCATAGATATCCCGTCCCACTTCCACTCTGGGACCTCCAAGGGTTGTACCAAGCCTGCTGGTAACTGATGCTCTGTCTTCACCTGCTGGCAGGTGAGGCACCGTGAAACGAACTCTGCCACAGCCTTCTTCATGCCCGGCCACCAGTGTTGTCGTCTGAGATCCTGGTACATCTTCGCCACTCCAGGATGTACCGCCAAAGGAGAAGTGCAATACTCTCTCAGCACCTCCTCTCGTAAAGCTACTGGTACCAAGGTACGTCCTCTGAAATGGACATCGTCCTCTGCTCCAAGGGAATAACCATCAGGTGCATGTCCCGAGGATATCTGTGCACGCCGTGTCTCACAGTCAACGTCCCCACGCTGTGCCTCTCTGACCCGCTGAAGAAGTGGAGGAGAGACTGTGAGAGACTGAAGGAAGGCTGCTCCGTCTCTATCCACGAAGGATATCTGCAAAGCGGCTAGCTTCTCTGTCGCCTCCTCAAGTAGCTGGATGCCCGTCCTCCTGCTGAGGGCATCAACCACCACGTTCCCCTTCCCAGGAGTATATACTATCTCAAAGTCATAGTCCTAGAGGAACTCGAGCCATCGCCGCTGTCTCAGGTTCAGGTCCTTCTGAGAGAAGATGTACCTGAGACTCTGGTGGTCAGAAAAGACTATGAAGCGCTCGCCCATCAGATAGTGTTGCCATGTCTTCTGGGCAAAGACTACTGCTTCCAAATACAAGTCATGGGTAGCGTAGTTCTGCTCATGAGGCCTCAACTGACGTGATCCTTAGGCAATCACGGCCCGATCCTTCATCAGGACACACCCGAGTCCGGTCCCTGATGCATCGCAGTAGACTACGTATCCAACTCCCTCCTCAGGCAACCTCAAGATAGGTGCGCTGGTCAACCTCTGCCTCAGCTCCTGGAAGCTCTGCTGACATCTGTCTAACCACACGAAGTGTTTCCCCTTCTTCGTCAACGCTGAGAGTGGGGCCGCAACTCTGGAGAAGTCCGGCACAAATCTCCGATAGTATCCGGCTAGGCCCAAGAAACTCCGCACCTCTGTCACGCTCTTGGGTGGCTCCCAAGCTAGCACTGCCTCGATCTTCGCGGGATCCACTGCAACTCCCGCCTCAGAAATGAAGTGCCGCAAGAAGTGGAACTCACGTAACCAGAACTGACACTTCGAGAGCTTTCCATAAAGCTGGTGCTCTCGGAGTGTGTCTAGTACAACACGCAGGTGGTAGGCGTGCTCCTCCTCCGTCGTCGAGTACACCAAAATGTCGTCGATGAAGACCACGAAAAATCGATCGAGGTATGGCTGGAAGATCCTGTTCATGAGGCTCATGAACACTGCTGGAGCGTTGGTCACGCCGAAGGGCATAACAAAGAACTCATAGTGGCCATACCGACACCTGAAGGTCATCTTCTGCACATCCTCATCTCGAACTCTGATCTGATGATAGCCTGACCTGAGGTCTATCTTCGAGAACCACCGTGCCCCCTTGAGCTGGTCGAAGAGGTCATCAATCCTGGGTAGCGGATACTTGTTCCTCACTGTCAGCTGATTCAGGCGACGATAATCGACACACAGTCGCAATCTCCCGTCCGCCTTCTTGGCGAACAAAATCGGGGAAGCCCAGGGCGAAACACTGGGTCGGATGAACCCCTTGCCCTGCAAGTCCTCCAACTGTACCCGCAGCTCTCGAAGCTCAGCGGGGGCCATCCGATATGCTGGAGTGGATATCGGGGCTGTCCCGGGGTACAGGTCAATATAAAAGTCTACCTCTCTACGAGGAGGTAGTCCTGGAACGTCGTCGGGAAAGACGTCCGCATACTGATCCACCACTGCAGGAAAACTGGGACTCCGCACATCAACTGCTCCCAGGATGAGGCTAGCCAACTGATGAGTGATGGGCTGACCTCTCCTCTGTGTGAGTCCATCCTGTGCTGCTAAGGCTCCCTTCTCGCCGGTGAAGGTGAAACTGCTCCCGTCGGTGCGCACACATCGCACCTTGCACCTAATGCAGTCAATCTGAGCATGGACCGTAGATAACCAATCCATGCCCAAGATGACGTCGTAAGGCCTCGACGCCGCTACAAGAAGATCCCAGCCGAAGCTCTCACCTCCTATAGTAAGCTCACACTGCCGGCACCAGTGCGTAATCGTCGAGTCTGCTCCCTTAGGAGTCTCTAGCCGCAAGGATCGAGCCAACGACTCTGTCGGAATCTCCAAGCTCCGAACAAGGGCTGTGGCTATGAAAGAGTGACTCGCTCCTGTGTCTATCAGAACTGCAGCAAGGGTGGAATAGACACAGATCGTACCTCGAATCATCTCTGGCACACCGTGGTCATAGGCCTCCACTGCCTGGAGCTGAGCCTGTCTCTGCTCGCCAGCTCCCTGTGGTCAGGGCGGGCCTCCTGGTGGTGGTGGTGGCAGAGCCTCAAAGCGTCGCCCACCACCTGCTGCTCGGCCAGCTCCTCTGCCTCATCCGCCTCCTCCATGCGGACTGCCATGGTCGACCCTCTGCCTCTGCCTGGGTGGTCCCTCCACCTTCTGCTGCCCCTCGGTATGACGGGTCGGGCAGTCACGAGCCATGTGGCCCTGCCCGCCGCACTCGTAGCACTGTCTGCCTCTCGGAAGGCTGGCTCCGTGCTGTGTGCCTCGCACCGCTGAGCCAGTGTCCCGGGGTCGTCTGCCGGAAGGTCTGGTTCGCCAGGAACCCTGAGTCATCTGCCGGATACCAGCTGCCGAAGACTCCGCTATCTTCCACCCTGCGGCAGGTCTCGCAGTGGACTCAGCCAGGAATCTCTCGTTAAGGAGGGCTCGCTCCAGTACTCCTGCCTGGGTCGGGATGCTGAGGGAGATAAGCGATGCCCTGATCTCGTGTCTCAATCCCTGCTCGAAGGTCCGGGCCCAGAAGAAGGGGTCCCGTACCATGTCTGTCGAGTACCGAGAAAGGTCGGTGAACCTCGCCGCGTACTGAGCGACCGTCAAGCTGCCCTGCCGCAGCTGAAGAAGCTCCTGGATGCACACCGCTCGAAGGGTGGCCGGGACGAACTCTGAGCGGAAGAGGCTTTCGAAGTCCATCCAGATGAGGGTGGCCTCATCGTGTACCTGGAGCATCAGGCTCCACCAGCGTCCGGCTGTTGCGTGCAGTAGGCTCGCCGCGAGGATCACCATGAGGTCTGCTGGCGTCCTCACTAGCCTGAAAACTCGGACGACCGCCTCCAGCCAGTCCTCGGCTGCCTGGGGGTCCGACTCCCCATGGATCCTGGGTGGTCGCTGGCGCTGGAACTCGTGAAGATCTCCAAGGCGTCGTGCGTCGTCAGCTGCCAGTGCTGGAAGCATCGGGGGCTCGGCGGGTAATGGTACCGCCGGTGCCTCTGCTGTCAACGGGCCCTATACCGAGGCCTCGTCGCTCGGCGGGCTGTCGTCGCGCCCTACTCTGGGAACCCAAGCTGGCTTCTGTCGTCGTGCCATCCTGAAAAGGAAACAAGTATGCCTCGGTCAGAACAGTATACCTGGTGAGCTGACACAAGTAATCACAAAGAAAACTTGAAACACACAAGAAATCAATGTTTTCGTGCATTAAGTCGGAAATCAGAAGTCAGGGTCCTGGTGTATGGATACGTCAGCCGCCACACCAACCCTGGACTCCCTGGACTGATAACCACACTCAATACGCTAAACACTATTTCTTCACATAGAAGAAAGATCAGAGTCTGCAGTAGAACCGGCCACCTCTGATACCAATTTGTCACGACCCGTCCTCGGGGCCCGTGCCGTGACTACCCCAAGCCCGCCTTCCATAGGCCAGGGGCTGGCGACTAGCACCAAGGCGTAAATCTCAACGAAAAGGGAAGGCATTGCCTTTGAAAAGTAAACAAGCACCACAGAGTAAGCAAGCAGAAAAGTAAACACTATGTAAAAACTGTACAACCTGTGCTGAAAGTAAAAGGGGCCGGAAATACAAGCCCAACTGTAAAGTACAACTGAAAGGAAAAACATCAACTGAAAGGAAAAACTGCAGCGTCGAGACGTCCTCTGGATGTCCCACCTGATGGGTAGGTACAGATAGCCTCCACTGCTCCTCAGGTCCTCCTAACCGCTCCGAGTACGTCCCGCCCAGTGGTCCACCTCCAGGTACTGTCCTGTTCCGCACGCCTCCTCCACGATTAGCGCTGTCCGTCGTCTGCAACCAACACCACGAAGTGCGGGCATAGCCCGTGCAGGGGTGAGTATAAGCTACTCAGTAGGGACCCCGAGTCCCCCGAAGGTCTCCCGAAATCCACAAAGGATAAATCACGAAGAAGAGGTACAATCACGAAGTAACATCTGACACGGCTTAGGTATATGCCCATACATATACCTAAGTCGTCAATTCCCCGATCGGCTCCAACGTCCGAGCCCTAGCACAACCCAGTCCACACAGGAAAGCAAAACGCATACCCACGCAGGATAGAACAACCCAATCCACAAAGGAGAGTAAACAGTAAATCCACACAGGATAGTTCAACACAATCCACAAAGGAGAGAAACACAAGATTCAGCTCACACAGGTATACTTATTCGGATGACGATAAAGATGATCACTGAACCATCTATGTCGTCGGACCCACGAAGGATCGATAGGTACTAACCTTGCAGTGACCCACACAGGATCGGACCCACACAGGATCGGGCCCACGCAGGACCTGTAGGAGTTGGCTCACACAGAACCGCTGAGTGTAGACCCACACAGGATCGGAACCACAGAGGATCGGGCCCACATAGGACCGGTAGGAGTTGGCTCACACAGAACCGCTGAGAGATGACCCACACAGGATCGGACCCACACAGGATCGGGCCCACACAGGACTGGGCCCACGCAGGACCTATAGCACTGATCCACGTAGGATCGCTGAGTGCAGTAGTCGTCGCAGTCCGCTGAGGATCTCTGCACAGTCGTCACCGCAGTCCACTGAGGATCTCTGCACGGTCGTCGTCGGAGTCCACGGAGGATCTCTACACAGTCGTCGCTGTAGTCCACTGAGGATCTCTGCACGGTCGTCGTCGGAGTCCACGGAGGATCTCTGCACGGTCGTCGCCGTCGAGGGAGCAGTCGCAGCCAGCACTAGGGTTCCCGCACACAGCAAGCTCGTTCGGGAGGGTCCACTCCACGAGCCGAGAGGCTGATACATCAACTGACACGAAGTCCGAAGTTGATGTATCCAAAAGTTCCGTATCGTCAACAGGAACTCAACGTCGCAGACGGCGCGTCAATCGGACGCCCGGTCTGAGAGTTATTGGCATTTTCGTCCCAGGGGCCCGGTTGGTTTTTAAGGCAAAACCAACCCGACCGCACTCCACCTGCGTCCAAACCTCAGGTGGAGTATGCCAAAAGATCCGTCTCACATAGAGGAATTCATCAAAGCTGACGACACGTCAATCGGACGTCCGTAGCTCAAGATATGAGCGTTTCCGCTCCGAGGGCCCGGTTGGTCTTGTGTACGAACCAACCCGGCCGAACTCAAAGTATTTCGAAACGTTGAGTGCGATATACCGAAATGACCGTCTCGATCCAAGGATCGCGTTGCCGCTGACGGAGAGTGGTTTGGAGGCACGAAGCTCATGTTACGGGTGTTTGAACGAAAATGTCTGAAGAAGGGGGGTACGGGCCCGGGCCGACCCGGCCCGACCCCCCCTAGGTCGGCCCGAACCGGGTCGACCCGACCCGGGTCCGTCCCGGTGGGACCGGTCCGGCCCGGCCAGGGCGCAGCCCGGCCGGTCGGACCAGCCTGGCTCGGCTCGGCCGAGCGGCCGTGCGCCGCGGGCGTTGACCCGCGGCCTGAGAACGTCGCGGCCCGCGTGGGCCACGCTGGCGAACCGCGGACGCGGCTGAGCCGCGTCCCGCCTGGACGAACCAGACCCGCACGGCCGTGGGTCCGTCGGCCGCCGCCGCCACGGCTGAAGCCACGGCGGGCTCGTCCGGCGGCGCGCCGGGGCGCCGTCGCGCCGGCAACCCGCGCCGCCGGTAGCTTCCGCGGGCCGCCAGCGTCGCTCCGGTGGCCCGTTTGCCTTCCCGTCTGCGCCGTTGCTCCTCCCGGGATCCATTCTTTACTGTGGAATCGTCAAACACCCGTTGCAGCATGTTTCGTCGTCGCCCGCCAAATCCGCACAAAACGAAGAACGACGGAGGGTCGTCGGGCCGTGTTCGTTTGGCCCGCACCCTCCGCGTTAGAGATAAACAACCGGGAGAAATTTATTCCACACAGGAAACAACAATTTTTAATAAGATTAAAAATGGTTCACAAAACGGTTCTTTAATTTCATTAAAGAAACATTGACGGGATTTAATTAAAAAGGGGGTAAATCCCATAATATAAAAATCCCTACCTCGTCGATCGTCGCGCGCGGGCGTTCTTCGCGGAAAAGATCGTCGCAGAAGAGAGGGATCATCGCGTCGTCGCGGGGAGGCGTCGCGTTGTCGCGGAATCCGGCGTTGAGTCGGCGAGCTCAACGAACCTAGAACAACAGATTTAAATTATTAGTATTTAAATCTGTGTTTCGTTTTGAATCAAAAGAAAAGAACTTGAGAGGAAAATCCGACATCACTCACCTCAAACGGTCGGTGATCGGAGATCGGAGCGTGGAAGAACGTCTCGGACGGAAGCGTCGTCGATTTCCGGGTTCGGCGTTCTTCGCGTTCTTCGCGTTCTTCATGTTCTTCGCAAGGGAGAAGAAGAACAAAGATCCTCTCAAATCTTCTCAAAAGATTTTGGGTTGGTCTTATTTTATTAATATGCCAACACACGAAAACATGTTAAGAAACAATTGAATTAATTCGCTGAATTAATTCAACGAAAGAAACAGGCCATTTAATTCACGAAAGAAACAGCCCATTTAATTCATGAAAGAAACAGCCCATTTAAATGGTCTGTTAAGAATTTAGAAAACGCGTCGGTTGACTTTCATTAAGACGGGTTTTCACGGGTGCGTTTCTTAGCGGAATGAAACGGCGGGGCTCGTGCGAGCCCCACCTCACAAATATCCTACCAAGGGGGTAGGATATTTTTGGATAGCATCCTATCCAGTTAAACTCAGTTCAAGCCGCCTTTAAGTGGCTTCAAGTGGCTTCCAAGTGTCTTAAGTGAAATAAAATAAAGTTGTCGCAAAATTATTTTATTTCTTAACTTTAAGCCCGAAAATTTAAAACCACACCCGAGCAAATGCAACTCCGGAAGAGGCGTTTCTAAGCGAATACCGGTGCTGCGATTTTATCGGTGCCCTTAGAATTCGATTCCGGGCACCGGTTCAAAAGTTAGAAAAACCCGCTCATCCGTTCACTGAACATACCTGAGCCAAACTTCGGAAAATGATTCCGGGCACACCGGGCCTCGGAATCAGGCGCCATCAGAAACTGCGTTCTTCTACAATTCCAAAGAAAATTAAGAAAAAAATTTCTTTGAAATTTACGGGTCTTTACACGTCCGGTTGGGCAGTCTCACACCATGTGACCCCACCCATAAAAATAAAATATCCTCCCTTACCTAGGACTTCCTAGTGATTTTTGCTATCGCACACCACATTCCTTTGTTATATCATGAGGAAGTCTCCTACATTGAGATCCCAGTGCCTGGTGTCTTCTATCCGCTGCTGATGACCCAACCCTGTGGCACCCACTCCCTACTCAAGTTTCCTTGAATCCATATGATATAAATATCTCTATCATTAGTTGCAACTATATAACCCTATCATATTTGTGGATTTACAATGGCACCATTCTAGGATAGATCTCTCAATAGGGTATTTCTCAAACAATTGTTCTTACAATTATATGTATCAGATAATGTAGAGGGAGTACCATGTAAGTTATATGAAACTTGGTTTATACTAATCCACTATCATACATCTCATTTTCAACTATAGAATATCCTAAATCTAAACTACGAACACAAAATAGGGGTAGTACTCATCATTGAACAACCACTAAAATTTAGACAATGATAGTGTCCAATCATCGTGCATATTTATAAAAGGCTCCACCAGCACCCAGTTGCTCCATGGAAAAGGATAGATGAAAATGAAACCAACTAATATGATGGGGTTTAAATAATCTTTATGACATGTACCACCAACCCAAAACAATCCAGATCTTCTTGAGGATATGGATCATCATAGAACCTCAGCGACCACTGGTACTAGAACTCGTGGAGTATCTAATGCCATCAAACATCATCTTCCTCCTTTATTAGAAAAATATGCTACTTGACTGGTGGATGTGATACAACCTTACCACCTGGAGGAATGACATCACTAGATGGACCATAAACTAGGTCCTTTTCTCTCGATAAATCGTCATCAAAATCTGGAAGTTGTATCATGACTGGTTTTCATCACGGGGCATCCCGAAATTATAATAACGACATACAAAGTTTAGATGAGAATATATACATATACATATATATAGAAAAGGGGAGATGACATTAACGATAGTAGAATAATAATTCCTATATGATTCATTTACCAATAATATTGGAAACCAATGAATTAGTATGTAGAGTTGATAAATATGTAGTCATAGTCCTACTCAATGGATATGTAAGAATAACACAGAATCACTAGTTTCCGTAGCTTGAGAGACGTAATCTAGAAACTTTAAAATTGTTTCCCTAAATCCAAAAAAAATCCTCATAATGGGACTACTCCAGAAAACATATCAACAAATACAAAACCATGATACTAATCTATCACAATTGAACACATGCCCGAGCTCGAGCCGCGACTACCCAGGGCCCACTAACATAGTCCAAGTACAAGAAACCAGCACTAAAGGACAAACTAACATAGGGATTAATTTTCCCATGTACCCATACACACACACAACCATATTTATTCATAAGTGTGGATGAATTAAAATTAAATGAATAAATATTCGAAGCGAAAAACCATGCATGTAAAGCCTCTAGACATTAAAGGATTAAGTTGGTGTAAACTAAAAAGAAAATTGGAAAAAATACATGCCCAACCATAAATATGTCCCCACAAGAAAAATTTAAAAGGTAAAATGTTGAGAAATCATAGCTCATGATATCCAAGATATGGACACTGTACATGGTCTAATGTTCCAAGTATCCCAAATCTCTTATTATGTCACCATAGATAAGTATGTCATCTGCATAAGATATGAAAAGTGTATGAAAATACCATTCTCGGGTGAGTACATACCTACCTAGAAGGACACCATAAAAGATGAAGTGTTATAATTAAGAGATACAATAATAATAGAAGAAAATAGATTGGAAACATTCTATAGTGAAATGGAAAAACTCAACCAATACAAAGATAGGGGTTAATTAACCTCATACAAGTACAGGGGGATCAACACTCTGAGTAGATTAATTACACATTGAGTTATTTCCACCCATAGTAGGAGAAAAAACTCATCCAAATAGGATAAGTAAGACATAGAAAGCACATGGATTACCCCACACATATTAACATATAATGGAATCAGAGTAACCAAATCCAATTTTATGGATATAAGAGTGTGTATCAATATAAATATAATCTGTCAAAAGAATCCAAAACGAGAGATTAAGGGGTTATCCATATCACATCTCTACCTAGGAAGAAGAGTCTTCCATAGTGCAAAAATTCATTCAATGATTTACTACATCTCATGTGTCTTATCATAAGTATCTATCTATGTCAAGACAAGGACAATCACTATTCCCCACAGTAGAGGGGTCACCGAATCCATGTAGAGGACTCGCTCCAAAGAACGGAAGGGGGTTCCACTCTATAAGTATCTGTTGCGGACCAGCTCCCTATACTTATAGGGAGTTCCACATGGTAGGTAGAAGTCCCTCACCTATGATGATGGGGGGTTTTACTCTATTGGAAAAGGACCTATGCCCAGGTGTGATATGGGGTTCCACTTTATTTGTCGAGGAGTAGTGCTCTATCTGATAGTGGGTTCTACTCTAGAGGTATAGGACCCATACCCTGAGGTAATTGGGGGTTCCACTCTATAAATCAAAGACCCACTCCCGGGCATGATAGAGGGTTCAGTCTAGTCATTGAAGACTCACAACCTATCTGATTGGAAGTTCCACTCAAGTGGTAGAGTACGCAATCCCTTAGGTGAGAGGTGGTTCCACTTTATTGGTCGATAGACTGAGACTTTATGTGACATGGGGTTATACTAAAGTCATAGAAGACCTATGCCCTATCTAATAGGGGGTTCTACTCAGTAGGAATTTGTAGAGGGGTTTCACTTATACTGATGGTGGGTTCCACTATATTTTCTTTGGTGTTCTTATGCATGATAATTGTCAATGTAGAGCATCGATGAACCAAACATCATGCATAGAAAATTTCACACCATTTCAAAAAATCCATAATAGAGTGGATAATATAATTATAAATGAATAAACACCCAATATAGGAAACTCTTTTGTTTAAATACATGTTCAAATAAAGGAGATATAGATGGTGGATGTTTCCATAAAAGGAAAATAATGGTACCTGGTGTACAAGGGGATCCACACGATGTGTGATCCCACTCTCTCATTTATCCATTTCCTTGAAGGTACATGACTCCTAACACATGTAGAATTTTATATTTTGAAGGTGTACAATATGGAGTGTCCAAACTACATGGAAACAAGCCACATCCTTGGGTCATTTACATATACTTCGGTACACAGTCATGTACATATTCCGGAATTCCCACATAGGATATCATCTATGTAATCCTTCACATGGCGCTCCCACCTGAGGATGATGTAAATGGCATGTATGTGGGATATACACAATTTCACCATTAAAAAATTTTGTACCCATAACCTCCACATACTGGGGGCTATATGTCTTATGTTTATCGTGATACATAATCTGTAGTTGGGATATAATATTTTCTCATATCTATAACTTTTCATCAAATTAGACCCATACCTCTTTGACTCCATTCTTCTCTACACTAAAAAATTGTGGATATGATCATGGATTATAGTTTTCAGCCATCATTCACTAGACATCAGATCCCCAAATTTCGTGGGTGTGTGTCACATGAACCGGTCTCCCTAAATCACTCTTCCTTTGATTAATCAATATATGATCTGAAAAATGATCATCCAAAACATGCAACAATTCCAGATTTTCCCTCATTTCTTTGATATGTGACTCATTTATCATTTGATCATGATTATAGGGGTCTGATAAGGCACGGTACCTCATGAGGGAGAAATGCACAATTACAAAGGATTAACCATCGTTGTCCAAGAATTCATGGAAAATGACCAATAATAAGGACAATAAGGGTAGTAAATATATTAAATAAATCAATTTCATTGATACATGGGAACATGAGAATGATGATCACAATATAGATCCAAGAGAGGGATCAATATTCTCAATAACATTAATAAATAAAGGCTTAAAAATTTGATGAGTCCTACCTAGAGATTGGATAATTCTTCATCAAAGGATGTATTATCCAATGATTAAAGGAATTAGTTATGTTTTCTATGTCTGGATCTTCATTGATCTAGAGTTTTATCATTTGCTGATTTGATTTTCCAATGGAATAAGGAAGGAGAATCTCTTAACAAATCAAATGATTACGAGGCTAACCTGGGGAGAATCACCACGAAGATATATTTCTAAATATTTCATTTAGTTCAAATTAATTAATTAAATATATTAAATTAATTTATTAGTCTACTAAAATTATCATCAAAGAGAGAGACGTCCAAATTCTCTATGCTGATCTATTTTTGGTCGTTCCTATGGTAAAAAACATGTTCTAAACTCAAATGTTGTCTCAGATATCAATTTTAAGCTTCTGTTTAAAAGTTATCCATTTTTCATTGAAAATTTCATCCTGGTAATAAAAAATATATTTATTGTTTTCAGAAAATTAATTTTGGGAACACCAATCCTCATAAAATCACCTCACCTCACCATCATGTTTTTGAAATATATATAGAAATACATCAAATTCGTAGAAGGAGAAAAATGTGTCTCTACTTTGAGATGAAAAAATATTCTTTTATTTGTTTCCTAATAATATATAAAACATGTAAAATTCATTGTATTTCATGATTTAACATGATTACATATCAATATTTAATGATAAAATTTGATGAACCAGTGCCCATAGAAGACTCATATTAAGCCTATAAAATAAATGGTCTATAGTTATTTAAAAATTACATATGTTTTCTATAAAATGTATGGTTAATATTATAATTTTATCCTTATACATTGAAAAAATTTCTTCCTCATTATTCTTTAAATTAAGGATGTTACTCACCATTTCTGAAGCTACTCTTGAGGATAGTATTTATGAAAGTAAATCACATTAAAAGTACTCCATTTTATAATTCATATTTCTTCATCCACTTTTGTGACATGGATAAATGATCACTATTTATTAGCATATCCCTTCATAAAATACCTATCCAAAATTACCTTTTTCCTTTTATTATATCCTAGGGCCAAAAATATCATTTCAATAGACATAATCCATTCTATAACTAACAAGGGATTATATTTTAAAATAAATTACGGAGTATTAGGTCACATGGATAAATCTAAAATAAGTGAATTGTGTTGTGTAAAAATATTCTTATCCATATATGAAGGGTTATCCATCATATCCTGAGCCATATTCTGTAAAATGGTAATGATCTATCCACCTCCAACACTCACAATATTGTATTTGTTAATGGTGGATTCTATACATTGACTATAAGTATTGATTTATTTTCTTCCATAAGGTGTCATCTGTAAATTATGAAAAACGACGAGTATGTAATAATCATAATGATTATAAAGCTATAAAAATCAATATATTGGTATAATCTACCAAATACCCTAAGGGATAATCATAATTATCATTTTAGAAAATTTAATTTAAAATATTTTTCTCATAGTTCATACTAAACATTATATGACACAAACTATAACACTTGAACTCCAAAATAATAGATCTAATGTTTAATTTACTACATTGGTACAAGATTCAATGGATCTCACCCACACATGATCAATTTTTTTATCAATCAAAGAATAATATATATATATACATGATTTCCATGTCTCACTTGAAACATAAAAAAAATCATATTAAACATTCTTCATTCCATTAAATAATTCACAATACCCTTCTTTATATTTGGGGGAATGTAAAACATATAATTGGTGAACTCATATATTCATAAAATGTAATTACAATTGAATCTCTCAGGAGTAAATATGGAATTATTATTATCATAGTAGATAATCAAATAATTTTACCTTCAATAAATAGCATGAGTTCAATGAAAAACCTTTACTAATAGGAACCCAGAAATCGCATGGATAATGGAAACTAAATTCTTACTAATCAAAATGTATAATTTTGTACATTAATGATCAATAAATCTCAAACAAGATATCATGAATCCTATCATCACATCCTTATAACCGAGTAATCATATTTAATAAATGTGTAGGTGTGAACTAAATACACATTTAATATGGAATTCTTATTGTTTTGTCTCATGTGACCAATATATGAATCCTGGTGATATATATAACCAAGCCCCCCATCACATTCATATCCTATACATTCCTAAAATTTTGAATTTTTAATAGAAGACATTATCATAATATAATATATGTAAATAATTAGAAATATTGAATTTAGAATATAGAACACCAATACATCCCCAAAATATGAAATAACATACTATTAATTTTTACTCAACTGATATAATCTGTAGAAATGGTACATGGTTGATATATAATTAATGGAATTTTAATTATTTTAAATTCATTAATAATATTAAAAATATTAACATGAAGGAGAAAAAAATCCAATGAATAACTTATTGTTATGGAAAACATGATTAAAAAAAGGAATGATCTCAATGTATGGTTTATTATATTATAAATAAATAAAAATAATTGATTCTTTAGAAATGAAGGTTTTATAGAAAAACATATACTTTAGGAAATAAAATATATTTAACAAGCTTAAATAAATTCCTTCTAAATTCATTTACGAATAGAGTTATAAATCACTTTTCAATATTATTTACTTTATATTATTTAAATAATACCATTTTATTTTAATATAATATTAAAAAATCAATAAAATATTCAGAAAATTAATTTATTTGAAAATAAAAAATTAAATCTATAATGTAAACTTCCAATAAAGCGGTGGTTATGATGGTAGGGAAATATGTTTCTATTTTTTTATGTAAAAACAATTATTTGCACAACTTTGGTGGAAATTATGTCTCTCTAAATCCGAAAAGAATATTAATTTTAAACAATTTATGGGAAGTAAAAAATTGTAAAAAAAATAATATGATAATTCATTATTGAAAAATAAAATCATAATTAAAAAATAATTAAATAAAATTAGTACATGTAAGAAAAATAGTTGGATAGAATACATGAAAAGCATATTTTTAAAAGAAAGTCCTTTAAATGTAAAATACTTGATGATTCTTGATCCAAAAAGTGATAAATTGAAAAATAAACATTTAAAACTCCAAATTAATAGAGGATAATACATTCTACAGTATTTAAAAAATTACTGTAAAATAATTCTAAATTAAATTAGAACACAAACTATCTCAAAATTAAATGAGATCGTAACTCAAATCCCTTGCCTTGGGTCTCTTCTTAGTCATACATGTTTTGTAATACCATTAAATGAATTTAAAATTATTAAAACATTCAAAAGTAAATTTTTCATCTATATTAAAATTTTTATGTTCCTTTTATAATAATTTTAAAACCATTCATTGAATACTTCTTTCTAATATTGACCACAATAAGGTTTTTAATCAGTTTATCCTAAATTAATTTTGTATATTATCTATAGTAAAAATATTTGTGAAAAAATTCCACCATCTCTAAGGTTTTAATAATTTTATAAATATAAATTTTATTCATTATATAAAATTTTATAATCAGTTTTTTAATTGGGAATAGAAATATGAATCTCATCGTTTCATAGAGGTGGGATTCCACATGTACGCACAAGTGACATTATAATTTTCTAATGGATAGAACTGTAAAAATTTAAATGATATATTATATTTACAGAGTCATAATTATCTCATAAATATCATATATATTTCATTAATTTTTTCCTTTATGACCATCCATGTAAAATAGTGAACCAGAAATACTTACACCACAACGTGCATATGGTAGGTCGTACATACACACGAGCAATGTTCTCATTTTTCATAAGATAGAAATGTGGTAAAAAATGGGTGTAAAATATAGTTAATAACATCATGTTTTATTCATGATACTAGAGTAATTATTATATGATCTATATAATAGTGTTAATAATTATAAGAATAGTTAAACTTTGAATTATTTTAGTAATTTGATTACCTCTTCTTTGAATAACATTAATTGGATAACACATTAATCATTCTTAAAATGGTATTAGGGTAAGAATAAAAGCTCAATAAACAAGGGATGTAATTTATGAGGGGTTTTATCTATGGATTGGATAATATATTGGGCTCAATATTTCATAATAAGGTAGGAGAAGAGGTTTCATTTTATAAGTAAGGGGAGGGACACACATTGAACTACTTAAAATATTTTAATAATATAAGGTAAATTTATGTTTAAGGTTCCTCCAAATTGTCATATATTTGAATAGATATGTTTAAGGTCAAAATACAACCCACTACTGGGGATTGATAATGATTTATATGTTATCTTCATGACTTATCCCTTAAATTTTTAACCATTTTAATCCATTTTACCCTTAATCTAGGTGACACATATTTAACATAGTTACTATTAATTATGACTAAAAATTAACTATAAATAATTACATAATATTAATTATTTTACATCCTAATATTGAAATTTTTTTACATTTTTCAAATCATATATTTTGAAGAAATTACATTTAATATATTTTTTATAAAAAATAATGAAAACTTATACTATAGAAATGTATTTTAAGAATTAAAATAATTTCATAGAAAAATAATGTATAATTTTAGTTTAAATGGGAATAATTAGATTATTTTAAATAAAATAAGACATATGTTTTATCCAAACATGACAAAAATATACTATATTATTATACATTATTTGTTTTAAATTTATAGAAATAAAAATGGTGATTTTGAACAAAAACATTACTCATATTTCCAAAATGATATACTTATATTTATAACATTAAAATTATATTTTTATAGGAATTATTTTAAATAAGAGAGATATATATATTATAAAATGGGTTTCATAAAAATTCATGTCATTATTGTATCATAATATTTTCATAAAATAACAGTTTTAAAAAACCCATATTTTTTAACACTCATAAAAAACAACAATTTTTGAAAAATCTAAAAATATTATCAAAGAAATTTTTAAAAAAATTTATTTTCAAAAAATATGTTATTTCATCAAATTTAATTTATAAAATATTTGTTTTTTTAAATATCATTAATAAAAAATTTAGTTGCGTTATTTTTTATTTCTTTATAAATAATACCTAACTTACTATACTTGAATCTCTAGTGTTACAATAGGTCATGGTATCCTAATGGTGTCTTGATTTTTTAAGGTATTTTGGTTATTCTTATAAATTGGAGGTGAGATTTCATGGATAATAAGCCTTGGTCTAGTTGGTCTTTACACCCAAGTACTTTCATGATGTATTATGATATGAGATGTCTGTATTATTGGTCGAGGATAAGGTGGTCAATTTTGGACTTCGTATCATGATTCTTTACCAGTCAGAATACTATGGTGTAGAACCATAGACCTAATAGATTATTTAATTCCTTAACCAATATAGTAAGTAAGTGGTATAATATATCCATTGACCTCATAGTATTTTTACCATGTACACCTAGTTGGAATAATATGATTTTTTTGATCAAATATTTTCTCATGAAATCATTTCATTTCCTTCTTATTAATAATACAATTAATGCGTAAGAGATTGGGCTCCAATATGATTGAGAGGTCATCAAGATCTAGGGTGTCCCTTCTTCTGTTGTTTCTGATAGAGATCCATAATTTATATCATAATTTTGAAAATGTTTTGAATAGTAAATGTGTTCCAAGTAGATGTTAAGAATGATGTATCACCTACAAACATGTTAACAAAATGAGATATCCATTAAAACCCCTAAAGATAAGCTTCTAGAAAAAATAATTGAATTTGTTTTTCAAAGGGAAATTAATTTTACATTGTATTAATTCAACTATAACAATATTAATTCAGACTAGATTAAAATGGATCCTTTAAAATAATTTTATATGTGTACATGTAGATCTCACATGAAGATGATAAAAAAGATGTTAGCGATAGATCACAGTCCCCAAAAATACATTGATAAATTTCATCATCACTTGTTTGAGTGAATGGTTCGTGATATTGTTTTTCCAAGGTATTTTACTCATTTGGGACAACATCATTTTGTATAATAGGGTAAGCGGAGGCCAATGTTTTCTAACCCTTTAGTGATCATCCACCATCGTGGAATGGTGGCATTAATATTATAATTATTATCTCAAATGATGTCAATTAATTTTGTGTTTCAAGTTTCCTCACTAAGGAGGAATGAAGAATACCCTTCTCAGGATATATAATTGAAATATATTGATTTTGAGCCTATCACCAGAATGGTTGAGAAACCAAATTAGGATATGGATCTTCAGAATAAGGTGATCCATAGTAAAAAGATTCACTTTGTCTGTTTGTTATGGATGTGATAATTGGATATCCACATAATGTGGGAGCATGGGGAATTAATGTTAGAGTAGTTGCCCAATCACTTAATAAATACAAGATCCTGAGAGATTTGTGGGGATAAAATATGGAATGACGGTAATAAGTGTATCACCATATAAAATACAATCATTTTATATTTTGGACCACTTTTTTTTTATTATAGTTCTAAATATTTTATAGAGCTTGGGGGTCAATATTTTTTATATTAGGAAATACTTCCCAGTCACATACTCTACTCACTATAAGTAATAATCTGGTGTTCACCATGTGATGTGGATCTAATAAATTTAGTGGAGTTATTCACCATTGGATAATCGTTTTTCTAACCATTCAGGATTTCAAGGAAAATCATGTATGTTTTTATGTTTGGTTGTAGAGGTGGTTTTTGGGATATTGCAAGGTGTATCAAACTATGAATCTATTATCAATTAACCATGTGCATTTTTTTTCATTGGGAATTAATAACTACATGTTTGGGAAGTGGTTTGTCTTACCTTGCAACCTAACCGTGTGACCCATATGTCTTTCTACAGAACGAAAGATTACAATGATTCCATTTATTATTTTTAGATCCAATATCACCCCATTATCTCATTAACTCAACCAATTTCTTCCTGAACACTCTATGAGGTTCTCTCGTAGATCCTTTTACAATTCTCATTTGGTCATAGTGGATATCCGCATGGAATGTTCATATTTACACCAAATTTATACTCCCATTTTTTGTTCTCTCCATGTTCCCTATTCTCTTTCATTTTTTAAACCTCTTAACGAATATGACACATGGATTAAAAGTTTTTAAAGGGTAATTTATGATGATTCTTATGGATATTATATTGTGTGGGCATGATCCCTTCATTTACAATCACCATTTTATGGTATATATGTTTCGTCTATTAGTGAGGTGGGTGTCTCTACACAATGGATACTTTTTTATGGAACACCATATCATTCTTGTTCATTAATTTAGTTCAAAATAATTATTTTTTTTATATCAATGAGACGTGTTTTATATAATTACATCATTAGTGGAATGAAAAATTATTTTGAATATTTTTATCTTTAATAATAGTATTACACAAATCATGTGTTTAATGAAATACCTAAAATATGGATTTCTATCTAAAATGGGTTTTCATGAATGGGAGAGGTAAATATTTTCCTAAAGAATTGTTATAAAATTTTAATTACGACATACTTGAATATTTTTAGAGAACATAGAAAATGGAATTCCTAAGTGTGTTGGGTTATTAAAATATGAAAACCCTAGTGGGTGTGGCGCCATAATGGGTTATATTTGTGATACTAATAGACTATTATGAGGCTCGATATCATTAGGATTCACATTGTTCGTGGATAGTGTTCCATTAATATCACAGTAATAAATTACCATGTTATAGATCCAATTTGTTATTTCCACATGAATTTATTCAGGATTGTGTTGTTTAATGTTTTGATTCTCACACATCTATCCTATGATTTTCTAGGGATTTTTTTATTATTTATATGTATTTTCATTTCATGATATTTTTACATATTCATGTTTGATTTGAATAGTTAATTCTTTAAATGATGTTAAATGATTTTTTATGAATTTTTTTCAAATAAAATTTATTTATTAAACATGTTTTTTTGGAAATATAGATCTAATGGTTGCACAGTGATAAGAATTTTATATATTCACAGGGGTAAAATACTAGGTTTTTTCCTCACACCGATCATATGTATTGGTGAATATAAATACATTTTTGTATGATAACGTTAAAGAGAATGGTTTTTTACACCTATGAATCTTATACTAGTTGAAGATGCTTCTTGGTTGTTTTGTATGGTGTTAATAGATGGTCACATAGATACTTGGTTTTGGTTTGTTTATATAAATAGCCTTATGAATTTTTGTTGTTGTTATTTATTTTTATTTTTCTATTCATACATGATTTACTCTATTTTTTTCTTTATATTATTATACACGAGTCATGTTTAGTTTTCTTTTAGGGTGAAATCGTTTCATTGTTTTTTGGTTTTCTATGTGCTTTTCATCATCCCAAAGTTATCAAAAACATGCATCAAGCCTTATGGTGATCCATATTGGGAAATGGGTTTGGTCAAACTGGGTTGGTTGATTATAGAAGAATATTATGTTAATAAAATCACCATGTATCACTTGAGATGTTCTTGAGATAAGAGATCAACTATATATATAAATAATGGTAGTCCACCATTCCTAGTTCCATTAAAGTACACTTAATATATAGTATTAGATATCCAGTACACTAACACATTACTGGTGTGCGATTCTTATAGTTTACCTTAGTGGTGAACCATGTAAAATTCCATGTTTTTATATGATTTACATTCTATATAAATTTATCAGGGAAAGGGAGAGTAATGAAATGAGATATTAACTTCTTTAAAAATAAAAACTAAACAAGATCTATATAGATCAAGATAATCAAATTAAAATAGAGGTTTCAAACTTTTCAACAACATTATTCACATCCTACCCTTAGGGCGACTCAAGTTCATATAATGGGTATCATAACCAAAATATTATGATAAGAAGTACAGCCTCTATGTCTTTTTTGTTTTTCACAGATTATATTAGTTATTAATTAAATTTTTTTAATGTAATTAGGTGTTATGGTTAAAAAAATTAAATTATTAAGTTTTTATTTTCCAGTGGCATGGAGTTTATGAAATACATTCATTGAGATACTGAACTGACTAAATTGAGGGATGAAGTTGGTTATCTGAGGAAAATGAGTATCCTAATTATATTTATTACAAATAATGTAATTAATGGAACCCCTCATTGTACAACTGTATTAGATATATAGGGGGATTTAAAAATAATTTTTAGGAATTCATTGGATGAAAATAAAGATGATAAATTCCCTAGTAGAAAATACTATATTATTTTTAATGATCAACCAATTAACTAAATTTTTGAAGTTTTCATTATGTCAATTGGTAAGAAAAAATAAAAATAATAAAGATGGTCCTATGAAGATATAATCTCCCATCAAGGTGAAAAATCCTATTTCATTTCAAAAATATATATATCTAATAAAGTTTTTTCAAAAACCATCATATATAAAATTTCATACTCATTATTGATAGATAAAGAGGGAAAATATGTTAAAGGGGAAAATTAAATGACATCATGACATCAAACTGGTTGATGTACATGTAGTGATAAATACATGATATGGTCCTTATGTCAAAAATTAAATAAACTAGAAATAATTCACTATGTATATTTTTCAATAATTAAATATTTTATATCATCGACACACACATAAAGCCAAAATAAATTATAGAAGACATTAAACTATGATATTATAAATATGATAGAGATGATGAAGGTCCAAATTGAACTTTATGAAAAACCATCCTATGAAATAGATAAGAAATTTTCCATGAAGATAGAATATAATGACATAATTCTCAAAACAATATTAAATTTTAAAAAGGGAGGTGGTCTAGGAATAAACCAACTTCAAGTGGAATATAAATGCCCACCCAACTAAAGAAAAAATATGATTAGTTTATAGGGAATTCTAATATGATAAATTCTTCTACTAGCATCAACAATTAATTTTTACAATGAAAAAAATATAAACACAAGGATATTGAAAGAATGATCAAATTTTCAACATGGAATAAAGAAAAATTCTCTTTAATTGTATATAGTAAAAGGATCAGAAGGGGAGATAGCCTCAAATTGATAATATTTTACAAGAATAATGAACTCTAGTAGTGTGTGTCTAAAATCCAATTGGCTCTAAAAAGAAGGAAATAACCCTTCTTAAATTTATCTCGAAAGTGGTGATCACATTAGGTATGTATTTGAGAGAAACTATTTATATTTTCTATGATTGGAAAAAAATGAATGATATTGTTGTAGGATGGGAGAATTAAAATTCATTAGGAATTCCTCCATTATAATGAAATATTAGGAGTTGATGTACCTAGAATAAAAATATATTATATTTTCTAACAAATTTACTACTTGTAAAGAGAAAATGGGCCTCAATGAAAGGATCACCCTGAACAGATTGTTTCACACAAAAAATTGATCATGTAAAGAATGGAAACAAGTTTTAATAATGAAAGAAAATATGAATTTATTCCTGCTATGAAAAATATTTATGTTTTCTTAAAGATATAATCACGATGAAAAAATATGTTGGATGTAATTATTTTTTCTATTAAAGTGGACAAACATGTTCATGCCTAAGTGGATTCACACACCATTACATATTGAAAAATGAAAAAAATAATCGAATTGATATCCATTGGTAGAGAAATAATGAAGAAATGTTATTTAATTTTTCATCAAAAGAAGAAAACATTACAAGTGGGATTAAACTCAAAACTATCATGTAACCCAATATAGGATGAAAATGAAACCCAGATAGGGAATCCATGAAAAAATTTATAAAAGTGGAATTAAAATAGTGTCCATTAGCATGGTTAGGAAGAAAATAGAATGAAAAAGGTTAGTTTACAATTACCAACCACATTTATAAATCTATGGATTATAGTTTAAACCCATCTGACTATTTATTTAACATGTTAATCTCTAATGTGTAATGTGGTGAAAGATTCAAGGAGATATTTGATTCATGATATGGATGTTATTCCAAATAATAATTGATAAAATTTATAAAATATATTCATTAATTAGAATGTATTTTTAAATATAGATATTATCCATATGTGTTTTAATTAAATTAATTGTGAATCTAAAATGAGTTAAAGAATTAAAAAATTAAAAATCATATTCATTTAAAGAGTAAGTGATGCAATTTTTTATACATGCTAAGGAAAGGTGGTTGTATTGTTAAGACTAATTTTTTAACTATGTTTTCAAACATATCAACATGAAATAATCCAAGATTATACTACTTTTATATTCTAAAATAATTGAATATTTTCTTATATGTGGACATAATAATTGGATTAATGGCTAATTTGATGAAATCCTTGTGTCACAGTCAAGTTCTAGCCATTAAAAAATTTAGGGACTATTTTAGAATCCTTTAATGTGGTATTAGGTCTCGTTAGAAGGTGGTAGTCCCTAAAGTAGTTGACAACCTATTGATAGGTAAGTGATGAACTCCGTATTTATTGTCTTTTATTATACATTAACATGTTTCTATCGTCTGAGTTTTTTTGTGATAACCAAAAGATAATTATAGAAATTATTATCTATATAAGTATTATAAATTATTTTTTTCCCATTATAAAATCATTTTCAAATGAGGTTTAACAAGCTATGGATTAGAAAAAATACGGTGAAAAGAAGTAGAAGAACATTGGAAGTGTAAGATATATGCACATTATAGTTTCTTAGCTTCATTTGAAAAGAGAAGGAGTTGTATAGAAATTTGATGATATAATTTTCAATGGGTACCATATTCTTGTTATCAATAGGTGATATAAACCAGTTCTATAATTGGTATAATCCTCACCCATGTACGTTAATGTTTATTTACTAACAACTTTGGTAAAATTTATTTGAGTTCACAAGATTGATGGAATATTATTTAATATATTGTTTATTAATATAGATTGAGTAATATTATTAGAATTGGTATAATCAAAAAACACTTATTTCTGATATCAACTGCTAACTACGTATGCTTTTTGTATTTTTGTAAATCCATTTATATGATATAAAACTCACTCATTAAAATTTATATGGAAGAATAAATCTTTTGTAGGGAAATTTTTTAAAAGATGAATGATAATTTAGGATGGATAAGGGGATTGAAAGAGGATATTGATGATATCAATTTACATGTAATATGAAGGATTGTATTTTGAATGGGGGGGATTGTATAATTTAATATGAATTTATTGATGATTTTTTATGAAGATGAATTACCTTGTATTTGATGACAAAAAGGAATGTTATCAATGGCAGAGTTAAATTGAAACGAGTTAAACCCTATATAGAATCATAAAAATGGGGGAGGGAATTTTAATGAAGAAAATGAAAGACCCTATAAAGACCCATATGTTACATACATTGATATTAATTCAAATCTGAATAACGTTCATTAAAAAATATAACAAATCCATGACATGATCTTATAGGTATATTCCCATACATTACATACATTTATATTAATTCAAAACTGAATAATATTCATTAAAAAATATATCAAATCCAGAATAACACTATATAGGTATTGTATATTTAGAAACTATGAAACATAAACAACTAGTCCATAAAACATCTACATTGTCTCCCTCTTATTTCATCTTAACTGGATTCCTTTTTTAAATATCTTACTAATATACTTTCTCATGACCTAGGGAAATGAAACATAAGAAAGGGTGAGGTCATATTTACACTTAGGTTAAACAGGTAATATATCAATCCTATCATAATAATTAAAACACCAGAACATAACATTATTAAATCGTATCCTGCATATGAAATATCATGATATCATACCAAGGGAAAAAATCATAAAAGTTCATAAGAGTAAATTAACGTAATCCCAAAAGACATAACACAAGACATGATTTTTTTGGGATGAATGTAATCAATGAATATCTTTTAATATTATTCAAAACTCATTTCAATGACCATCATAGTAGACAAAGTCCATTACTGATCCAAGTTCACTCCTCATTCTAACCCAACATTACTGAACCAGATTTACACGCCATTCTATTCATGTATTTAGAATGATATATAAATCATTACCCAATGAATTGGAGGGAGATATAGGTCCCACACATCTCATAATTAAATCATTATTATTAATGCCACAGAAACATAAATCATTCATCAATTCATATCCCAAGGAACAAAATGTGTTTCTTAAACATCAGTCCATTATAATCCATATAAATTAAATGGATTTTATAAAAATCATTCAATTATCAAAACAATAAAATAATAGTAATATTAAGGATAGAAACACAACCCTGTTTTTAAAATTTCATCCAAGATGGAAAATTATTTTGATAAAACTCTTTAAATTAAATATTGATGAAAAATCATTTATTTTTCTATTTTTTTATTTTCTCAAAATTCCACACAATTTTATACGAATTTTTTTTAATTGAAACTAAAATTGAAATATTGTAATGTAAGATTCATGTAAACATGGTGTTAAAAATGTATAATACTCTGTTGATTCTGTATAACTTAAATAACATTCGTTATGTACATTTTTCAGAAAAGTTAAAAAGTACCTCATACCGAAAATGAAAATATATTCCTTTCATACCATTTAAGAAAAATTAAACAATGGGTAAAATTGAAATTGAATAATTGTATAAGGATAAAAAGAATATTTTGGAATACATATTTAGGAGACTTGGATTTGGTTGATAAATATACCCCAGTAAATACTTACGAATAAAAAAATCTCAGATAATAATGAGATTGTAAAATTATCCCTTACCATAGGTCTGATTTCCTTTGTATGTAACCAAAACTCTTGTATAGAGATTTAAAAAATTTCATTGACTTATTTAACAATCATAATAATTTCAATGTTATCATATATGATCATATGATCATATTTTTTTTATAACATTTCATTTTTACTCGTTATTCATATATTAACTAATTTATGTTCTTATGCATGTTTTATCGAATAAGTTCTTGTTATACTTATTATAAAAAGATTAATATGATTAAAAAAATGATATTATAATAATATATACCCTATTTTTTCATTCTTTACATTTATATAATTATGATTTAATTAAGATCATGTTGAATGAATCACAACACATTGTGGAGACGGTAGGTCGTATGTCATAGGAGCGATGATATCACTCTTAAATTTATTGAATGATATTGAATTGTACTATGTATAATATTTCATAATTAATATAAGTTTTTAATAATCATATATATTTATTACTAAAATCATTATACCCATCCATGTAAGGTGGTGGTCAAAAATAAATTACACCACAGCGTGGAGACGGTAGGTTGTACGTATGCACAAATGGTGATTTCAGGTTTTGTAGGATTGATAGAAGGTTCAATATGGTGGTTTCATAAATATAATATCAACCCATTATATAATTTATACTTTAGTTATTACTTTATAATTAAAAAACTTATGAATAGTAAGTAGAAGAATAATGAATATTGAAAGAATCAGTAGAGAAGACAAACTCTTCTTTGAGATGATTCCTCTACATCTCCTCTTAAAGCCCTAGAGTTGGTCTCTTAATAATAAAAAAACCTATATAATGTTACTAGAGAATAATATTATGGAAAATGGAAAGTTATGTCTAATCATGAAGTATCAATGTGGTGCGACCAATTTAAGGTATGATGTTCTCTTTTATAATTGAGGTGAGGGGAACTTTTGGAAACCTCCATAATTTTAATTTATCATAAAATAAATCCCTGACCAAAAACCTCAAAAATGATACAAAGTATAATATTAGATAATATAGGGTTGTAATCTCATCAACCAATAATCTTTGAAATATATTTTCTATCAATTTAAACCATATAATTTTAATTAATACTTAGTTGTTCTATTTAATTTTTAACTAGGGTAACAATTAATTCAATACTAAAAGGGTGATGTATTTAGTTATTTTATTTAAATATTCCATAACAAAATATATTATAATATTTCATACCATATCATAATTATTATATATTTTGAAAAGTTTTTTATTCTATTTAAATAATTTAATAATACATTATTATGATAAATAATCAATACTGTCAATTTTGAAACTATTCAATTAATTTTTTTAAAAAAAATATTAAGATAAGAAGTTAAATTAGAAAAATATGTTTTATTATTTAATTAATAGTTAAATTATATTTAGAAAACTTATTAAATATATATTATTTCCAAATATTATATTTATTATAACATTTTTATAACATTTATTTGTCATCCATGTTAATAAAATAATCACTACATCATTTTGTGCAATTATTTAATATACTTATTATTTGAATAAAAATTAAATATAAAAGAATACAATAAATATATATCTATTACCTTTCAGAATAATATTTTTATTCTAACTTATATTTTTTAAAATTTAATGTTTAAAATGTTATACTTGTAAAATTATGAAGGTCACAACTTTAACATCACTATAAATAAAATTGTATAAGTATTATAATCCCTTATTTAAGGATCAAAATGGTCAATTACTCAAAACTTGGAGATTATAGTCAATATATAATTGAAAAATAAGATTTGGTCAAGTGTTTGGGTCTTTCAATAGGTATTATTTTTATAATAAAAACAATATTATCGATTTTTCATTAATTTAATAATTTTTTCATCATTAATATATAAACTACTATGGTAATTATTTAATTCATAAAAATTAAAAATAAATTACCATGGTAAATAAAAAAATGTTAGATTTCAAATGAGTATTTATAATATAATTTATCTTCTATATATCCTTATATAATAAATTATTTAGTAATTAAAATTTGAGAGAGACATACTTAACTTTTCATTAAATAAATTAAAATAAATTTTCTTATCTCATCCAGGTGGATTAAATTGGATACCATTTAGAACCATGGACGATTTAGTTTAAAAATAATCATTAAATTATATTTTGAAAAGTTATAGGGTAATTTTATAATACTATTCTTACCCTTAATTACCAGGATTACCCTTTTACCGTATTAATAAAAATTACCGAAGTTACTATTCAAAATGACCAAAAATAAAATAAATATATTTACATAATTTTAACCAACTATCTATAAATATAGAGTCCATTTTTCAAAATTCCATGCAAAAAGGTTATTGTAATTAATATAAAAGCAATACCATTGTCAGAATAAGAACAATTTTTTAAAAGTGAAGACATTGCTAAAGATTGAAATTTTTTTACATCAGAATTCAATGTAAAATTAATACTATTGAAATAAATTAAATTTAATGATAAAAATATATACTATTTATACTTTAAAAACATTAAATAATATAATCTTACCATATAAATTATTTTTTGAAAAAAATTATTTTCACATAAAATTTAATGTATTTTTACTAATCATCAAAACATGAAAGTTATCAGAAAAATATCATAAATTCAGGAAAAGTACATTTTTATATACCACATAAAAAAACATGTATATTTTTTCATATAAAAAATAATAATGTTTAAAATCATTAATTTAAAAGGGGTTCCCCATTAAAAGGTGTAAAATTAGCCTTTTGAGAAATATATGTTTTTATACATCCAATAGGGTTTATTCATTCCCTATGAAAAATATATCCATTGGATGAATTTAAAAAATATTTTACTATGTATATAACATATATATTTCATTAATTATAATTAATAATAATAATTTATAGAACTAATATACTAATATATAATTGATTTATATTTTTTAACCATTTTCATAAGTTTGTTATATTTATTTTCTCTAACCTAACGACTAGGTTATAATTGTCATTTTATATTGAGGGTGTCTTGGGATTATTTTAAAATATAGATTGTCTGAAATATAAGCTATTAAATAATTTTAATTATTTAATTAAAATAATTCATAAAATCTTCGGGGTGTTACAGAACCTTTGTATTTTATGGAAAAATGTTGAGGAATAATTGTGAGGAATAATTAAAAAAAATCCAAATGGGGAAATGATAAAATAGTAATTTTATAAAAATTAATTTTTGGATAATACATATTAAGTTTCTTAAAAATACAATTTGAAATAGGGGATTATTGTTGGGGTATTGTTGTTAGACAATCCTTGGCGGAAGAAATGTATATTTGTATGCAATGTTACATCAGAGAAGACCTGAAGAAATTTTAACATGAGTTCCATGGAGATTCATGATGAATTCAGAATATGGTGTTACAAGGGGTATTAACTGTATTTATAAATAAATGAATAATATTTATGGTAGATTCTATTTCAATCCAATCTTTATGAGGATTTGACATGTTTATTTATTCAAAATATGAATGTAGAAGTTTAAAATATATTTTTAGATACTCATATTACATGTCATAAAGCTTCAAATATAGAGGATTATATAAGAAAAATGGTAATTAGGTGAAAAACACTCTATGGTACTAGCCAAGGTGAAGGAATAATGTTCATACTATGAATAAAAAGAAAATGATATAGTTGTTTCAACTTGGGATTCACACCCTTATATGTTTTCTTTGGTTGAGTTATGTCTAGAATAATTTAGCATTGGATCAAACTAGTTTTAGGTAATATAGAAGACGCATAAGGGTCATCTATAAATTAAACTATGTGTGTAGAGGTAACTCTAGATACAACTTATCTTCATAAGGGTGGTTCTGTTGTACAATTTTTATCGACAAAGTAGAATAAGTGATGGACTTGAAGATTTCAAAAACGAGAAGCCTATTGAATAACACATAATGGAGCATGTATTTTTGGTTTGAATTTTTACAATCATTAAATGGAAATACCTCAATGGGTGGAGTGGATGTTATGGGGGACACATATAAATATAATGTTAGCTGCTACATAGTTTTGAGATTTTTTGATTAATAGATTGGAATGAAAATATTGAAGGTGTGGTGTGTATCAAGTTATCATAATGTTGTATCAAACATTGGTAAGGTGGGTGTTTTGATATGTTTTTTAGGTATGTTCTAAAGTATTTCTGTTATTCCATATGAATTTATATTATGACCATAATCAATGAATTATAACCACGAATATATTTTTAATATTGTAACAATTTAAATGGTGAATGTTTTTAGCCATATTTTTTTGTTAATTGATTTGACTAAATAAAGAATGCATGCGTTTGTAAATCGAGAGTCTAATAATGATTAAAAGCACAATATTATTTTCTGTACACATGAAAATTATTTAGGAGGATTAATGATTGTGTTTAACCTATAATGTTAATATCATAAACACAACGTTTTTTTGAAGTTGTATTCTCAAGGATTTATATTTTCATATATGAAACTAGTTGGATGTAATTCCATTAGAAGGAAAAAGAAATAAAATTATTGAGAAAATTAGAAAGTAATATTGGATCATAATTTTGAGTATATATTTCATGTTATTTTTGAATATTTAAGATGAATATTTTGATAAAAATGAGAGAATATAGATAAGTGAATTGTATTGATGTAACTGATTTCAAAGGAATGAAATGATTTATTTTCATATTTGAATATTAAAGAATTAAAAAATAGGGTAGATTATTCATGCTGAGATATATGGTATATGGATAATCATAATGAATTTGGATTTATCAAGTGATGAATATATGATTTTTTAGAAGACAAGGATAATGGTAGAATGAGTGAATGGTGATTATTTGTTCAATATCTATTATTTTTTGGAAAATAATAAATATAGAAGAATGGAATAAATATTATGGTGAATACATTAGAGAGAATAAGAAAAATACTATAATATTATTTTATCTTGGCATAGAATAAGATAATCCAAAGTTTAATTACAAAATTATGAAGTTATTATCTAGAAGAATGGAATATGTGATTTGAGTAAAGTTCATAGATTCAATCCTCAAACATGATAAGTTGATCACAATTGGTTTGAATGAATAAGGATTTAGCAAGCATTAAAGATCCATGAAATTCTATTTAAAATCAGAGATACATGTTTTATCAACAACTCATAATACATCTAATGAGACCATCATATCATTAAATTGATGAGGAAATCCTCATGTTTATAAACTAACAATCTCTCACTCGAGGAGTGCCCAATATTGGAGAAGAATCACTGATCATGAGAACATTAGAGATCCCTTCCAAAATAAATAATCAAGATGACAATAATAAATTATCTAATAGTAAATTAGGAGATAATTTTTAAATTATAACCATCATTAGAAGGACTTATCCAATACAACATATAAAAATGGGCAGAATAAATAAGAAAAACTCAAGGTAGTTTATCTCATTATAATTATCAGTTCCTAAAGTAGTTTAATAATTTTCCTCCACCCATCCCATATTATGTCTAATGCATCAATCATATTAAAATAATTGCTAATAATACTTAATAAAATGCTTCATAAGTAAAATCATACAAAACCATGGATATGTAATCAATAGTTATCCATTAAAAACAATGTTTTTAAGGATTGTTAATATTTCCATAAGAAATGGAATATTATTTCAATCTATATGAATATCCATCAACAAAATTAGAATCTATTTGATAGTCATTATGTAATGGAATGTATCATTATCCAATCGATGATGATGTATTTTTAGGGTTGGATAATTTCATCATATAAGGATATCAATATAATGTAGAAATTTAATACACTATTTCATAATGGTAGGAGACCAAATAAATGATAAAAAATCCCAATTAGAAATTATGATTGTGTTACATACATATTTCATATTCATCAGGGATAAAAAAATTTCATTCAATTGAAGAAACATGGTTAGTATGACTGGATGGAAAATATTCCCCTATATAAAATTAGAGTTTAATCCAAATGTGACCTAATAATGGATCCACTAGCTACATCCCCATCATCCTACCCAAAAAAAACCCCTCTTATAAATAATAAATCCATAATACAACAAAAGAATATCTTACATTAGGATTGAGAAAATATATTTTTAGGAAATAATAATCATTTAGAATTATAAATAATAATGAATGAGTTATAATTATATAGAATACCAATCAGTCTTTAAAATTATAATAATTTTTCTTTATAATTAAGAATAAAAACATTTTACATTAAAATTAAAATAAATAGGAATGGATTGAAAAGAAAATGAAGAGAGCATATTGAGAAACATTCCTTTATTGTTTATATTCTGAGAACAAGATATAAAAATCCTTAAATATTTAATATATTATTTAGAGTAAAATTAAGATGAAATTTTATAATATTACCATAATTAATGTATTTAATTTATAATTAAATCAATTTACTTATTTTATTTTCATACTTTTTTTAAAATTTGTGGGAACTTTTCTAGGAAAATCATTAAAAGCCCCCTATGGATAATTTTGATTTTTTGATTAAAAATTCAATGTAATTTTTATGAGAATAATTTTTATATATTTAAATTTAAATAATTAAATAAATCTACGAGTTTATTTATAAATATTTTTTGACATAATGATTTAAAAATATAAATTTAATTAATATTTATATTTTTGTTAAACATATAAAACTAATTACTTAATTATTTTTTAAGTCGTATTCACTATTGTTCAATAATATATTATACTATTAAAAAATTATGTCATAAATGTTATTTACACTTATATGTTACCCATAATGGTTATACATCTATGTTACTATTACTATTATCTAATTGTCAGTAGTCATTTTTATTGTCCTTTAAATTCACTTAATTTTCACCTTAAAAATCATTCACCATATTCTATTAGTTTATAAAATGTTCATCATTTTACTTATTATTTTCATTGTAATATAATGTAATCTTCTTTTCGAATTAATAGTTGTATAATATTATCCACTACAGTTAATATTATGGTTATTCTAAATATTGCAATGTGCTTTGAAGTACTGGTAAAATATGTTATATTGAATCTAATTTTATATTTTTTATATTGAACTATTATGATGAAGTAAAATAATATTAATATCGTAGAGGCTTCTTGTAATGAATTTTATATTTATTTTAGCTAATTATAGGGTTTTTAATTTCATCCAAATATAGTATTTTTATATTAATCGTATTTATGATTATATTTGAGCAACTATATTAAAACCTATGCTAATGTTATATGGGAGTGGAGAAGTTATATAAATGGTAAATAATATTTTTCAATGAAGTGATATCAAAAAAACTCGGATCAGCCACAAATTTCTATGTAGTACTCTCAATGACATGATTCAAACCACACTAAAAGACTAAATATCACATGAAATATAATAGGATGATTTCTTGCAGGTTAGATCTAGTTAAAGTGAGAGTATTATAGAGTGGGTACCCTAAAACCTACATTATTTGTACCTTTTTATTACCATATCATGTATCGAGAGTTTAATTCAAGATTTTTCTTAACAAAAAGGGTTATTATATCTGTGTTCAATATTCACATGGTAATATCCTTGGAATACATATCATATCAAATATTTATAGTAATTACTATATATAATGGGAATATCAAGATGTTATTGTAGTAATATTAAGAAAATATTATATGGTCAAGATACATAATTTTTTTGATAAATGTATGATATATAACTACTTGGTGTTGATGGATCATAATAATTAACATTTATCTCATTTATTTTATACTTTGTGATCATAAGAACGTATATCTTGTGGAAAAATAGTCTAATGGGAACATCACTTGTAAAATCCCTAACCCATGTATCCCAAATTCTGTTTCTCCAGCATTACATTGGTATTAAATATATGAAATTGAATCTCAAATGACATATTATATCAGTAGTATTGGTAAAAGAGGTACATAATTTAATTCCATATTACATTTCTGAAACATAAAATAAAACAAAGTATTTTATTTATGATCATTTTAATTATCACTATAATATCCATGCATGTCCATAATAAAACATTTCCTAGAATCCTGGGGAAATGAAACATTGTAATGGGTGATTTTAAATGCCCTATAATGGAATGTATAGAAAACAATTTAAATATGGCTACAATAATATGGAAGGAATATGTATTGAATAAATAATTCCATATAAATAATCACAATATATTAAAACTTATCCTTGTATGTAAACACCATTAATATAAACTCATAATCACTAGTAACTAATTTCATAATGATGGAATTAGTAATACTAGACATAAGAAACTATTGGTTAATGACATGTACTATGATATCTAGAAATATCATCAAGGCCTCATGAAAAGAAATCTATATAAATAGGTAATGCCTCATCTGAATACCCAATATGGTTTGTCTAATGACACATACAGATGCATTGAGGAGATATATATCTACCGGTCTCACCCATTAGTAACTCCAATGAATTCATAATATGTATATAAAACACAACATAATAAACATGACTTAAAAAAATTATTCCATGTATTGGAAGAAATAGTATACAGAATATAAATAATTTTCCCAGTCAAGATAATCATAACACATCTAGATAAATATGGTGGATGGTATTATAATATTATAACTATAGTATTGTTTAATTTTCATCATTATATGTGGACATAGAAGAAAGTACTTTCAAAAACTCACAATAAAATTTCCTAATGAAAATATTTTTTCTACTTGAATACACTTTTTTTAAAATAAAACAATTTCTCAATTATTATGAAAATATTTTAATTTACATGAAACTTGTAAAAATTTGTATTTGTATTCAAATAATTTATCATCCATGATGGTGGAAAAATATATTTATGTGCTATATATTAAAAAACATACCTTTGAAACATTTTTAAAAAAGTAAAAAAGATCATAGTTTAGAAAACGGTAAGAAGATTACTTTTAATTTTTTTTAAATATTAAAACATGGTTTAAAATTCAATTAATAAATCATTGGTTAATTATAAAAACATTATTTTAGATATTTGATGGAAAAAATGCATATATAAGAGAAATATTCTCAACTGAGTTGAAAAATAAAGAAGGTTTTCTTAAAAAAAATTATTTCAATACCATGGGTACATAAAGAATGGAAATTGAAAATAAAATTTTCATCATGTTGAAATTACTATATGAGAAGAAAATTTATTTTCTTAATGATATAAATATCAAAATAATTCATCCAATGATTACTAAAACATATAAAATAGATAACAATGATAGGATTGAACAATAAACCCCTGCTTAAGGGTCGAATTCCATTATATATATATATATCTAAAAACCTATATAAAAAGTATAAATATTTTATAAATATATTATATAACCATAATAATATATATGTAATGATATATAATTTACTAATATAATCTTTTATCACCCTTTTTTTAAAGTTTTTTATTTAAAACACTATTCTATGTAATAACTACTTCCTTTTTCATATATGTATTGGTTTGGTATTTTTGACCCTCTAAGTTTTACCAAGATTCTATTATCTCCAAAATGGTAAACATGACCTAAATTTAAAAAATTCTCATTATTATGGTTTTTAAAGCAATACATAAAAGCATGATATAAGAAAATTAATTTCACTCTTCATAGAGACTGTAAACCAAACATACATATTCATATGGTTTTCACATTTTAACAGATGGAATGAAATAAATGTGCATAAAAATTATATATAAAATAGTCATTATTATATTATATTAATCATGTATATTAATTAAATTTATTTTTACTACCATCCATTTAAAATATAAATTTTAAATAAATCGTATTGTTTCATGGTGGTGGTAGTCCAGACGTACAAACAATCGATTGTATTATTTTTCAGATGATTGGAATATAAGAAGTTATATTTGATATTATAATTAAAAAGGTATAATTATGAAAAAATTATCACATATAATAATTAAATATATCAGAATAATAACCTATAAAACATGATGAAAAAAAATTAATTGTATAGGTATGTGGAGACGGTAAGCCGTACGTATCCAAGGGTGATACTGTCACTTTCCATTTGATGAACCTTTTTATGGATAATTATTGATTCATAATCATAATAAAAATTTTGTATATTGTGTATAATTTAGTTTTTATTTTATTATAAATACTATGAATTTAGGAAAGTTAAATAGAGATGTAATTCAAAAAGGTTGGGTAAACTGATTACTTTTTCTTTGAGAGACTTCATTTAGATCGTTTATTTTAAAACATAGTTTTGGTCTTTTTAGGATAACATAACATATATAATGTGTTTGGGGATTTTTATAAGGGAAACTAATAGGTATTGTTGATATTGGTTTATCAATACCGTGTAAACAACTTAGAGAAATGGGGGTCCTTTTATAAGGAAGGGAATGTGTATAGTTGGTAATATTAAAAAATAAAAAATAACAAATTTACTCTCAATGAAATTGATTCCAAAGGGCCATATATTCTAATATAATATAGGGAAACATTTAAATATCATCATCCAATAAAACTTTTATTTTATAATGTTGTATTGTAATCCTTATTTTGTGTTTAACCCATTAGTTAACCTATTTTAACATTAAATGTGGTATTGTCTTTTTCACTCTTAAGGTGTTATAATTTTACTTATAAGGTGAAAATATGATAAAAATGGACATTTTAAGAAATTTAATCCCACATAAAATTCCCATTTCACCTTAAATATTTTATTCACTTTTAAATAATTTAATGAAATATTATTTTCATAAAACATCATTACTGTAATTTTGACACAATTAATTTAATCTATCTTCAAATACATCAAGATAATGTTTAATATATAAAATAACCATTTCAAAAGCCATAAATATGTTATATTTATTTTAATGACTAATTAATCTCAATAAATCATTAAAATTGAATTTCTTTTAATATTTTTAAAATCAATTATTTTATTTCCACATTAATTAATTTAATATTGTGTTAGTGTTGTGTAAAAATTTAAGGTAACTGTATAATAAAAAATTATAAATGAATCACCATCAAGAAAATGATTTTATTATTCTCAAAATGAAAATATAGATTCATTCATTACTTACTTTTGTACCTATGTGAAAATATATGATATATTTAAAAGTAATAGAGTGACATTTTGTATTTCCTTTTCATTGAATATTATATTGGTAATTTTCATGGAAATGTGTCCCTTAAGTAATTAAATGTATAGAAAATAGTAGTTATGTTTCAATCCATTTCACCTAATAAGAATTTATATGAAGAAATGTGACCTTATCACTTAGTTTTATCCATGATTAACTAGATTTAACCTCTAACGAGGTGATACATTTAACAATAGTTACCATTTATCATGACTAGAAATTAAATGTAACTATATACCATTACATAATATGATGATTACAAATATGTAATCCATTTTATGGAATTCAATTCTTATAATTGAAAATAATTAAATTTAAATAAGTTTCCATAATTTGATGAAAATGGATTTTAGAAAAATATGGTTTTTAAGTTGTTGGGTCCTGGAAATTTTTTGTGAAAGGTGAAAATAATTTCATGAATGAAGAAGGGTAATAAAATGATAAACCTATAGAAATTTTTTAATATGTTAATCAATAAAAATACAACCATGAAGGATGGCTCAGATTTTCATAAAAAAATATTACTATACAGATCACCCCTTCCCATTGTGTCCCATTGCACAACATAGCATCTCACAAATAAGAATGTTTTTTCTAGAGTGGGCATTGATTTCCTCTCCAAATAAATGGAAATTTCATTTTCATTTGGGTTTGTGTTTTCTATCAACTCCAAATGAGTTAATAACGGTTGTGGGATTTGATGCCCCTAAAAATTTATAGGGCATTTATAGGCATGGGCTATGACCCCCCCAGGAAATTGAAACGACCATTTCTAGGGGGGGTTGGTATTTTCCATTCCCTAAAAATATAATTGTTTATCGGCATAGTAGTTGTTATTAGAATCCTTTAAAAGAAAGTCTTTCAGCCCATAATTGATGATCAACACTCCCAATAGCTAGTTACCTCCATTCCTCTGTAACATCCCTTAGAGGGGAGATGTAGAATGAATTGAAGGAAAATGGAGAAAAAGTGGAAGATATTGCATTAAATATTTAATTTGGCCAGGTAAGCCTACATCATAACATTAATGATATACCCAACCACCAGCAGACACAAAACCCTTTATAGATATCCTCCTGTTTAGTATAAGTGGATCTTCACATTGGGGTTTATCACCCCACATAGTAAAAATTAATTAATAGATATCCACAACCAATATAGGAAGACACTGAATGGGAGGAACTTGAGCACAAGTAGTAAAGAACTATATAGATGGACCCTATAACAGCATAGGGGGACACCCAAAACCACATAGAAAACCTCTATACATAGAGATCTCAATAATGTATAAGGACATTCAATGACAAATGGGTAATCTTAGGTTGTTCCACCTTTCCACTCTCATGAATATCCTATATTATACAATTTTACCCCAATTTGGACCCTCCTCGATCCATTCTAATTCTATTAGTCGAAGGCCCCTTCCAAAATCACCTTATGTGTATCATAAAAACTTTGGGCACATCAGAAGGTATTATCAAGCATACATACCAATTTTAATGGAGGTATTATTGGTAACATCCTTAACAATGGAGATTCTTGGTATCATTTATATCTTACATAATCTCAGTAACGAGGTCCCCGAACTTGGAGGTACTCATACAAACATCCTCATTCAGGCCAAGTGGGAGAGGACACAACATGATTTTCACTTTTTATGATTAATGACTTATCCTCCTCTCTTATATAGAACCAAAAAGATATCATCCCTCCTTGAGTAATCCCCTATAATTTCTATTAGGATGTTTCACTCATTCCCAACTTCTCTTTCTTGATCATAGCCAAGAGTCTATGTGACTATACTTGTTACCAAAAAAGTGGAGATGTGCATATCAACACCCTTTCTCCCTCAAATTGGTATTAGTGGTTTTTTAGATTGTGGAATCTAAATGATCTGAGTTGTATTGTCCTCATATTTGGAATAACCCCCACCATACTCATTCAAATGGGTATCCTTTTGAGTGTAACCCCAAACCAAACCACTAAATCCCTATGAGTATAAAATTTCTCACAGTTCCAAAAACATGGGACTCCTACTTGGTATAATCGAAAAAATCATGTTATAACCTTCTATGGGACGTATTCCTAATGAATCATGCTCCAATTCCTCCTCCTTAGTTATAATACTAAAACCATTCTGAACTATGTGGGTTTTTATGCCAGACCAACTGGGATATGTAGGATTCCTTCCTGAGGTCCAAACCCAACACCTCAAATTCACCATAATCTTCTCTGGGACATATTCACGATGGGGTAACATCCAACATAGTGATCCATATTATTTTTAAGGAACCTATCACCACCATAATTATTGGGTCATATTATTGATAATATCATCTACCTCTGAGGATTACATACTTCGGACTTTCACTTCAGGCATATTTTGAAAAATAAATACACAAAAATTTGACAAGGAACCATCTGTATAGGAGTCCCTACCGCTTGATATTAAAATTCATTTTTGGGTCCTAATAACATGACCATAGAAGGTATGATGTTTCATGTTATGTGTCATTAAACTATATTTGTTACAATTCCTTTTAAAATTATACATATAATTCCCATAGTTTGGTTTTAATCCATACATCAAAACAATCCCCAATTCCCTGTATAGTGTTAAACTCCAAAGTGAACTAATTTGTGGCTTAAAACATAGATCATAATAATAAACACCAAAAGGATATGTGGTCCAAAAGTACCATTAGTCGATAACCTCTGATACATAGAGATATCACCATCAATGGGGAAACTCGATACACACAAATGATTAAGTCCCTAAATACTAATAATCAATCATTAAATCAAGGGTGACCTATGTTGTATATGGGAATGGACAATGGATTCATGAATGTATCTTAAATATATAATAGTGTTTCAAAATAGGAAATAATTCCCCCAAAAGGGTGTGATGAATCTGATCTCCCAGTGCCTCTACTAATTTGTTTTCTTCTGTGTCATTGAACAAGTTCCCCAATGATCACTTACCTTTGGAAAGCAGGTCCATGAGTCATCATGTATATTAGAACCATTGGGTTCTTCTGGAACCATGAAAAACTTCTATTAAAAAATGACCTATTGAAAATAGGTGCGAAAAAATGGTTAACCTACTGTGAAACCTTATCTAAGGCTGTGGTGGCACCCTCTCATCGGGCCCCTTTCACTCTCATAAGGAATGAGGTACAAATAATGTGAATGATGAAAAATGTATTAATGTATATAGATGATCCTTCAATATGGTCTTCTTGTCCTCCTTTGTTACATACATTGTAGGAACTTATCACTAAAACTCTCTTCAATAAAATTGTGTCTCAGCAGTTCCCAAAGACAAGCAGATCTTCCACTAGCTAGGTTACCATCCCATCCATACAGAAGATGAAATCTCCCAACCAACAACCTCAATTCTAGGTTTCAAACAAATTTTTCTGGGAGTAACACCAAATTGGCACTCTCCCATCCTTGGATGCTGACAGAAATTCCCTCTTCCTCAAGAAGCCCCTCCACTTATCCCCTCAATTATGGATCGTGGTGCAGAAGCAGATGAAACTGATAGTAATATAAATCCATTTTAAGAAATTATCCCCAAAAAATAATAATGAATTCTTCCCTTACCTCATGTAGGCTAATGAAGTGTTTACCGACGAACTCATCCTAAAGGAACAAGGGTCCCTCCTGGGGGGATACTGTCATTTATGGTCATCAGCAACACCATGTAGCCCAACATATTCACTGTAAAAATGATACATCCCCATGAGATTTAAAATAGAATCGATCTCTAAGGGTGTCCTACAGAGTGATGAAATGGAATAATCTAGGATAAAACATTGTTCTTGTTCCTACTTAATAAGGCCACCATTTAAATACAGTGTTAAACCATTAGAATATGAAAATTCCTTTTCATTATTATCAAAACTATCAGGAAAATATGGAGGCAAATCATAATTGGATGAAAAAATCTTATCAGGAATTTCAATCACATTTTTTAATTATGATGGTAATAAACTATAAAATTCATATTCCTATTAACTAATATAAATACCATTTGACAATTAATATGGAAAATTGTGAGGAGTCACAAATCCTTTCTCTAGAATATCAATCCCATCTATCGAATATGTTAGAAATCAATGATAAGTGGAAAAATATTTCTCAATCATATCAAGTCCATAATTCAAATACATTAAAAAAAATTATCATATTCATTTTTTTACTCACTTATATAAATCAATTTTATTCAAATATGGTAGAAAATTACAAGAATATTAAAATCCTTGCT
This sequence comes from Viscum album, assembly GCA_963277665.1. Taxonomy (NCBI): domain Eukaryota; kingdom Viridiplantae; phylum Streptophyta; class Magnoliopsida; order Santalales; family Viscaceae; genus Viscum; species Viscum album. Next base: position 450,571,918 of record OY728127.1, read on the forward strand.
CATTCATATCAACCATTTCAATAAAATATGGAGACAAACAATTTACAAATGAAAAATAAAACTCACTTAAATGAATACCATCAAAATTATATGGTGGAAAATCATAAAAAGAATAAAATCCTATCTTATACATATCAATCCTCTTAGTTAGATACGATTTAAAAAAATGGGCATATATAAGTTCTTGGTCACTCATTTCAAGCCCGTTAGTCATATAATACGGAAATATATGAGTATATGAAATACCATTCTAAAAAATATCAATCCGATCAGTCAAATAAGTTGACAAACAATGAGCATAGGTAAGATTCTACTCACTAATATCAAGCTCATCAGTCAAATATACTGGAAAATTACGAGTAGATAAAAATCCATTCTATGGTATATCAAGACTGTTAGTCAAACATAGTGGAGAAAAATGTGAATACGAAAATTTATTTTCACTCATATCAAGGCCTTATGTTAAATAAGACTATAAAAAAATAGAAGATTTAGGTTCATGCTCAGGCATATCAATACCTTCAGTCAAAAGCAGTGGTAAAAATGAGAAGATGCATGTTTTTTCTCCCTCATATGAAGCCTTGTAGTCAAATTCAATGAAAAATTATGACTAGATTGAAACAATTTTAAAACATATCAATCCCTTATGTCAAATACAACCACAAAACATGATAGTATTCAAATAATATCTCATTCAAAACAATCATGCCAGCCAAATATGGTGGCAAAATTATGAGAAGATGAAAATTCCTACTCAGGCATATCGATTCCTTCAGTCAAAAACTATAAGAAACCAAGAGAAAATAAAAATACCCACTCCTTAATATCATACACGTCATTAAAATACTAAATAATCCTCAAGCATAAGAAGAAACATGATCAAATATATCAATCCCTCCAGCTAAACACAATGGAAAATGGATAACCCAATCATCGTTCCTCGACTAAGAAGTATGAGAAGACATATATTCATATGACAACATCAAAATCGGTTTAAATTCAAATTCTAATTAAGGATTTTTCTCATCATGTTATGATAGTTTTTGAAGGTTAAGAATCAATTAGAAAGAAATTAATTCAATCCTACGATAGAGTAATTTTAACAATAGTAATAGCCAAGAGTTAGTCAAATGACCCCACTTTATCATTTAGGGTCACTCATCCACACAATGGAAGGGTCACTCTAGAGCATACATACATATCTGCTCCTATCCAGAAGCGTATTCAGAAACATCCCATGATAAATGGACAATAAAATTGGTCATAAATCCCCCTTCCAAATGGGGATTACCAACCCATTTCATTGGCCTCTCTAGGGAACTCATTTATCACTTCTGGAATTCTAAAAATGTATATAAAATATTTTGATAGAAACATGGGTGATTCTTGAACTCTCTACCTTGTATTAGAACTTCAATTCACATTACTGAGTTCTAGATTCCCAAAAAAGATTTTCAAAAAGGAAATCTCACCAAGGGAAGTTTAAAATATCAGAGTAGAGTTATGACCCAACTCTGTTAAATTCAAGAGTTCTTATGTCCATCAAAAATATATTAATGGTAGGCTAGTATCCTTCCGATATATTATATAATTATGGAATTGTAAGTACTATTTGAATGTTTCATCTATATTAAATGGCTACAAGATATTCTAGATACGCATCCAAATTAAAACCATAAAAATTTTCCTCATGGGAAAAATCAGATTGATCATCAGATCTCATATCCTAGAGAGTCCCATTGAATCTCTCTTTTTGGCCATGAGATAATTCAATGAGAAGGTCCTACTTTATTTGATAAGACACATGAAACCCATTATATTCTAGGATACTGTAATGATGTGATAAGTAAGGTTTGAAACCCTATCAATTAGAGGTGAAAATATTTCTCAACTGAAAGACATTATAATGAAACAATCATCACTAAACCACCTACGGAGCCTTTATATTCCAAAGAGACCCCTACTAACCCTGCTTCTTGTAATAAAATATCCAACAAGCTATCATGATGGTCTGGTCAAATAGATGAATCCCTAGTAGAATAATATAAAAATGGGAGGAGACAACTGGCCATGGATAATATACCCAACATGGTTAGGACCTCAGACACTGTTCAATTCATGCTTCTAGATACACTATTTCAAGAGAGTAAAAAAAAATCTATCTGAATCCTTGGAAAAAACTTAGCTTCCTCAAGGTCAGGTTATATCCTTACGGTGGGTATGCGATCTATGTTAATTTATTAGGGGTGATTCATCATCAAATTGTCTTAAAATCTCTCCCAGATACAAGGTGACCACGATCAGAGAAGCATGTGAATGATCTTCAGCTAGATTTACATGATTCATTTAAAAAATTACATCATATAGTCATTGATGCCCCACCTAGTATTCAAATATGATTATGGGGGTGGAAGGTGTTTTTAATTTCACCCCATTATCAAGATAGTAAATTATAACACATATGACATACGATAATTTCATTACTCCAAGGTGGATACAAGAAAATTCCTAAATTCAAAAATATTTCCAACCTAGTATGAATCAGCCCTGAACAATCATAAAAGTATATGACATGATGGAAGAATGATATCAAGAAACTATTAATCCTAGAAACTGAGAACATTTAGAAGGCTTATCATTTAAGGTAATCCAATAAGCAGGCACTACTGATGTTCTAAGAAGAAAATGGTATGCCTGAATATCTAGCATTACAACCGGATCATGCCTGAACAAGGATATTCTAGATCAAGAGGATAATAGTAGTAGCCACATTATGGGATTAACCCTATCTCAAATGGTCGGGCACATTGTTTACATATAATTCCCACTAAATTCCAATGATTTTTTATGAGGCATGACAATGAAGGAATGATAGAAACTCCATCCTTATAGGATAGAGGAATTTTTACCTCAACCCTATCCTTAACCAAAATAAATCTTTTTCAAAATCGGGGGAACATCAAAAAATGAGGTCTCCCAATTTTTCATGTATCATAACCCACATCATTTGAAAGGAACGTATACAACAATGGTTGTATGGTGATTTGATAAGAGTTAATAATTTCCAATATGCTTCAATATGATCACATAAATAAAGGAATAAGTACATAAAAATGAATCAATAACCCTCCAATCCCTCTACAACCCATACGACACCTAAAATGAATTATGAGTGGATGAATTTCACGGTCTTTAGAATTATGTGCGGCACTGAATATGAGGCCAATAAAAAGGATAAATGAGAGTAGGATTCTAATTTTAACACAATCTACAGTGAGGTAAATTATGGAGGTATTTGTACCCTGAACAACATACTCAACCTAAATTTAGGAATTCTCTTAACCAATCCACTAATTCCTCTTAAAAAAATATCCACGAAAGAAACAGTCAAAAGAAATGACACATAAAACCCACATCATGAAGAGATAAAAAAACTCACAATCAAGGATTGATTCACTTGGTAAAAGGGTGTGATGAAATAGATGAGAACACTCAGTACATGTGTTCTCTTAACCAACATCTTTTCTGAATATGTTCCACAACTAGAGCCTTAACTCACACTTCTAACAAATTTAAATAAAAACAAATTGTTCATACCAGTGAGTGAAGATGATCCAGGGAATCAACCCAAACCTATGAATAAGTAATCATTCTACCTTTACCCAGTCATGGATGGATATGATGAATACCCTCCACTATGGATGCAAAAAAATTAATTCAGGAGAACTGCCAAAAGGAGGGATTTATTGGAAGTCAACCACAAATGTTTCTAAAGGCAGTGCATCCAGACCTGCATGTTATTCCCCCCATTCAATCTCATGTTCAAAAAAAAATTTATCTATACATTATAGACTCTATTTTATCATTTCACCCTTGAATGGATGTGGTATAGGAACAGAGTGCACATATAGATCTAGAGTAGAAACCTTACCTTGAATAGGTGGCCAAAATACCACCACTAAGGTGTTTCAAGAGTCCCAAATTTTTAATATTTATTTGATTGGGAGACAAAAAGTAGAATATGACACATTTTGTGTCCCAATACAATCCCATTGTGGGTATTTATTTAAAAAAATCATTGAATTGTAGATGATTTGTAAATACCCTAGAAGGGACATTATTTGTTTGGTAAACTAGTTTTCTATATCAATCAATCCGGGGATGGGAAGATATACATTAGAAATTTAGATTCAAATTTATATCAATGATGAAGAAGATATAGAACCTTGACATCTCAAACTAAAAAATAGATATTGGGAGGATATTGGATTTCATTAGCTGATAGAAGTTTAGGACCTAATCCTTGAGCTTATATCTTTCAGAAAAATATTTTATTTTCCTCCCCATTGAGAATCATCATGATGGATTGATGAAACCGATATTACTAGTAATATATAGTAAACTATTTCTTGATCTAACCACAATATTTCAATGAATCGAATGATATATACAATGGAATAAGCTCATGTCTCGAATGATTCCACTACCCCATAGAAGATAGTAGGAAGGTACATGATACATCCTTCAAACATAACCCATCCTCTACACCATATCAATCTAAAAATCTCACAACATATCATTTTACACCCCATGTAATCAATCATAGAAACTTCCCTATCAGGATCAGTGGAGGGGGCCCTGGAGAAATCAATTTGAGGAGGAAATAATTAAAATCTACCCATTATGATATGAGGAAATCCATGACTACTTTATCACAGTTGTGAATAATTACTTACTCCAACTTCCAGAGCCTAAGAGTCCTGAAAATGTATGTCCCAATGAGTATTATGATTATTGTCCCTTTCAAAGGACACTGGTGTATTCCACTCAAAAATGAATTTTATTTAATGAAATCATTCAAAAAATGGTAGAATTTGGGAATGTGAAATTGGGAAAACTACCAGTATAGACACCATATGTCTCTACTACTTAATTAAAGAAGAATTTGAATGGAATGTGGTTTCTAGAAATGGTACATAGATTTTTGGTGATTGGATGTATGGAAATATAGTCAACTGAACTCATGATATTCTCCAAGAATAGTTTAGACAACCAATTGTGCCCCAACCACTCCCACTATAACACAAATAAATCTATCTGCCTCACATTGATCCAAAATCTAGTATTCTATGAAAAATTATTATTGAAAAGGTTTCATAAAATTGAAAGAAAATGAATTTTCCCTCTTTATAATGTAATCATTTACTTTCAAATAATTCATGCCCATATTTTTTAAACAACGGGAACATCGTTGAAGAATGGTAGCACCTGATAAGGTTGACCAGACAGAACCCTCATCACATGTAGAGATACTCTTTTATACCATTAATGTCATTACTTTAATGGATCCCCTATCAGAAAATCAATATTACTCTAAACATTAGTTCTATTCCCCTCAATTGGTGAACTTGAGTATGAGTTCACAGGAGTTGAGGGTATAGGGGATGATATAGAAATGATGGAAACTAGAACTCTAGCAACACCATAACTCTAATTGTCAATTCCACAGAAACTCATGGAAGAGATTGTTAGCTAGTCTAGAAAAATAATTAAAACACTCATAAATATTTCAAAATACAAATTCACCTGATCATCAAAGAATATCAATCATAGGAGGTTAAAACTTCAATCAACCATGGTAGGTTGGTGGGCATGTTCAGTCAAACCCACCAAGACTAGGATCACCTTAAACTCCATATTTTAGAGAATATTCATTTATGTTAAGTGTTTCATACACTATGTTTCATGTCCAACAGAATCTACTTTATTAGATGTGTTGGCCTCTAGCCTAAAATTATGAGGCCTTTATGAAATTACCCTTGGTTTCATCCGAGTTGTCGATATTTGATGTTGTGAATTTATCAAAAGTCCTCAGGGAAGAACTCGTAGAGGCTTTTCTGTGAACTCAAGGGGTTCAATATGATGTTTTCACTATTTAGGTATATCAGACAGAGACTAACCCCATAGAATTTCATGTGGTTATATCCTTTACGGTGTAAGATAATGATTTCATTATAGAGGGACACATCAGATCCTTTTACATGTATGGAAGAAAAAATTGAGTTGATGTTCAATTATTGTTCATTAACAGTGGACTTGATGTTAGTATCATTCTAGTATGAACACTTCACATTTTTTACAATGGTGAGGATTACCTAGTGCTTTAAAATTTAATCCTCTATGTCTATGAATTTTTTTTTGTAAAATCAAATAGGCCAAATCATGCTTGGGGATCAGTTTAGAGACCTTATATATGACTCAGAATATTTTTTGGCAGGGTACAACCTTCAGTGATTTTGTATGAAGGGATTAGTTGAATCAAGATGATGAAATCCCATTTATATACCCTCAATGCATAAAATATCCCTTAAAAGAAAAAAATGAGACATTCTAGGATGATAAATCCTCATTAAAATCTTATTAGTAACATTGTATTAATGTATGATTCTATTAGAGGGAGGAGAAACAACCCATGAATGAAGGGATTACATGGGTAATGCCCCTGAATGACCTTGAAATGACCACATCCCACCCCTTCAAAATACATTGAAAAGGGTACATGTTTTCCATCAATTATGTTGAGTATATGACTCCAAATTCATATATATGTTTGAAAACATTCATGATATCATTCACGGAAATTAAGACCAATAGTGATTAAAATTTCCTCAACCCTCTAGATAGTTGTAATATCTTACATAAAAATTCCACTGTCCCATCTTTTGAGTTTTAGCAGATCATTGCTTCACCATCTTAATCAAGAAGAACCATCATCTCTTAAGGAGAGGGTAAAGATACTCACTCTCTATCCCTCGTATATCATTTGAAACATAAATGTGACCCCTTATTGTTAGCAATACTGGAGGAATCCCTTTCATTATCCGGTTTTCTGGATATTGAATATAGTTCTAAAATAGAAGAATTCATGTCATCACCTACATCCCCTAAACGTGAATCATAAGAGAAATTGTAAGGAGGGAAAGAGTAGGAGGGTGAAGAATACCTTAGGGATGACTCACCAGCATTCATGGTGGGTGTATCTAACACTATTTATGAACTCAAAGACATAAATATGGTTACAAAAGAGGATAAAAAACCCACTTTATTAGTAAGACCATGTATTCTGAAGAGAAGAAGATATGTAACACCTTTTTCAAGTAGTATTAGGACAAGTTCATCTGGAACCACATGGAAATTTGAGACCTATATCCTAAGGTGTCCACCCATCACCCATTCATATGAGATAACCACTATAGCTATAAGATGGTTTCCAGAAGGAGACACCCAACTCACACTCCCAAAATCGAAGATGATGTTAACAAGATTATTAGGGACAATGTCATTTATGAGTTCCAATATCCAATGTTGTTAGCCAATATACTCCCCATTAAGAATTTAAATGGGGAAACTAAGTCTACATAGAATTTATTGATATCAATCAACACAATAAAAATGATGAATTCCCTTTCAAAATCATAGGGATACTGATTGATGAAATAGATGGATATCAATCCAGCACGTTCTTATATGGATATTCTATGTACAATAAAATAATAATTTCAAAATAAACGGAGAATTAACCTCATTCAGAACCATCAAGGGGTATTTTATATCAATTAATTCCATTTGGATTAAATAATTTTGGTTCTATATTCTAATATACCTTGCATCTCATATTTAAACCCTTTATAGGGAAGTTTTTCAAATTATATATCGATGATTTGGTAGTTAAATCTCAGTAGTTCTCTAACCAATTGGTTGATATTGGAACCATAAATTACAAACTACAACATCACAACCTAAAAATGAATCCATTGAAATGTTCTTTGGCCTTAAATTTGGGAAATTTCTTTTCTTCACTATATTTCTTTGTGGAATCATAGTTGACTATAAGAGAAAAATTTCAATACATGGAATGTTATCTCATCAAAACCTAAAGATTTGAGAGAACATCAGGGGAATATGACCTACATTTAATGATTTATTTATAACCTTCAAAGAAATTTAATTCCCCTATCCAATTTAATAATGAAGGGTGTTATATTTCAGTGGATTGATGACAATCTTGAAACATTCAAAATTATCCAGAAATATTTTTTGATCATACCAGTTTTCATGCATCATATAGAAGGAAGAACACTCATTTTGTATGTAACAGCTCTAAATCAGTCATCAGGAACATTCCACACTCAATAGAATGATATCTCGAGGGATAGAATTCTTTATTAACTCAACAAAACCATTCTCAATGCTAAGACTCGTTATTTAGTTATCGAGAAGAACTATCTTCCAATAATCTTTAGAGTCCATAAACTGAGGCATTACACACATTGTCAAATGTTATATTTGGTATCTCAAGGTAACACACTTAAATAAATTCTCAACCATATGATGTAGACATGGAATATATCATAGTGGGTGGGTATCCTGTATTGATTTTATATTTAGTTCATTCTGTAGAATGTTATAAAACGCTAGGAATTTGCATAATTCCTTCAAGAATGTCCCTCAGAAGAAATGAAATCACTAGATACTGAAATGTCTAATGGAGACATTTTCTCCATTATCTATGTTCCCCAGATATGTGAAATTATTTTTGTAGATTCCTCCACAATCCAAATCGGGTTGTGGAAAGAAGACCACAATCTCAAAAAATTATGGTTGGGAGATATGCTCATTTCCCCTACAAAGGCATTCCTACCATACCCCATCCTAATTTAAAGAAGGTTTCATGAACAATGAAAAAGAGTATAAGGATCATTGTACGGATACAACTCACACTTTATGGACACGTAAATTACATAATGATAATGGTATATTTAGAATTAGTCATCAAGGATTACGACACAGATTATTCAATACCAAAGAAAGAATTATTTCACCTTATAACGTATTCATGAGGACTAATGGTGACATTATCAATGGAACTGATATTTAATCATATCTTAGGCTCACAAAATGGCTAGGTAGAAGCCCTGGAAAATTCATCCACTACACTAGTAGATCCAGACCAAGATGAAACACTTATAATTATTCTATAATGTTGGATGCTCTAACCTTTTCTTCAATCCATCATAGAATTGATTGATATAGTTATTCTCTTCGCCTCCCAACACTAGGTGGATGACACCCATTACAAAATATCATTAAAATGGATTACTTTAATAAAATAGAGATGGGAAAGAGAAAATATAAAGATTAGTAATTAACGTTGTTCTATATGATGTCAAAAGTCATGAAATATCCTCTATAAATTGGGCCTTAATGGGGTCCTTATTAGGTGTGTTAATGGAAAAGAGACTTCCACTGTCATGAAAGAAGTGAACACCAGAGCCTGCAGTGCCCACTTGTCAAGGATAAATAATTCTAATGATGTCTAGATGATTTTATACTATTTTCCCATTATGATTCAATATTTCAAAAAATTTACTGAAAAGTGCCACACATTCTTGGTGCAGTACAACATCATTCATCAACCCCCAGAGTTTCTATATACTACCAAATTTTCATAGAAATTTTTCACATGGGGAATTGATATTATAGGATTATATCATCCTACCACTACCAAGAAGTTAAAAATACATTATGAAATTAACGAATTTCTTCTCAATATGGGACAAAGCTATACCCCTCAGAGAAGTTACTAAAATAATAATTTTAACCTACATTAAATCCAATATCATTACAGAATTTGTTGTACCTCAAACCAATATGATGAACAACGGTACCAATTTCTATTCCCCTGTGCTCGAGATGATATATAATGACTATAATATCAAAGACAACCATTCATCTCACTATAATGTACTACCCAATTGAATGATAGAGGCCTCAAACAAGAACCTATCAAATATCTTCCATAATATAGTATATATGGATAAATTAACATAGTTTGATAAGATCTAATACAATTTGTGGGATTACGAAAAACTAACCTACATTGTATACATTAAAATACATACTTGTTGATATAATGGACATTGGTATTCATTCCCATCAATGTTCAATTCCCATTACTCCGTATTTACATCATTGATCAAATATCCATAGATGATAAATCTCAAGAATGGCTGGATGAATTGGAGAGACTAGATGATATAGCGCTGCATGCCCTGGATCAACTAGAAGCATACAAACACTGTATTACATGATTATTTAATCAAAAATTATACCTATAAACATTCTATGAGGGAGATATGGTGTTGGTCATTGCGACTCCTATGATACCTAGAATGAAACTAGTGAAGTTAGAACCAATGTTAGAGGGAAATTATATAATGACCCAGCCTTAAAAAATTACTTAATCTTGAATTAAAAGAATAACTCACATTTAGGATCTTTTCAGGTTTATAGTTTTAGAGAATTAGGCCAAAACTATGACATCTCAGAAGTTACAAAGTAGACACTTCTAATCAGATTCCATTTTTTTCAAAAAATAAAAACTCTTCAAAAAAAGTTAAGTTCAGTTCCATGTTTTAGACAACATGACTTTCCTTGATCCCATACTTAACCCTATTCCACTTTATGTCATATGAAAAACACTGCAAAAAAATGGGATGAGCATAAGAAGTTCAGTAAAGAATACACAAAGAAGGATACTATTAGTTTTTGAAAACAACAAGTAAGACATGAATACTATAAGTAATACATTTCACCTTTATGAAGTAGTAAATAATCTTCACTAAATGAAAGATCACTACTTACCATTTACCCATATAAAGAACACATAACATATAAAGATAACTTGAAACATAAACATACTTAAATGTAATAACCATACGGCCGACTTCCACACATGTCACTAAATGGAATAGCCATACGACTAACTTTCATACCCAATGCATTGATGATTATAATGTAACCACCCGTCCTTTTCTACATGGTACCACCCGTCATTTGTTTTATCATGTAACCACCCATCAAATGTCCACGTACCATTATAAAATCATAATACATAAAAGAAATAGCAAGGAATGAAATAATTTCCACATTTCAATCACAATATATCTCTTAAATATATTGACATAACAAATCCATTATCAAAACCATTTTCAATACCAAAATACATAATAGAGTATATGGTATTTATTTTCTTTTAAAAACATTACGGTTTGTTGAGGAAGCCAATGATCAAATAATACTCACAGTGGCGGAAATGTCGTTGTCACCGTGTACATTAAAAGCAACATTCCTTGTTTTCATTTAGTGAAATGCGTCATAGAAAGCGATTCCATTTGAATGAAACGAAAATTCAAAGGTGTTTATACAGCGTATAAAAGAAACTCTTGTATTAAAACAAAATATTCCTCAATGAAAGGATATTGAGACAATGTCTCTTACCTCATGTCTGACATGACTCAATCATTCTTTAATCTATTTAATAATAAACTAAAGTTAATTTCTACATTCTTAAGAACCTTATTCAAGTTTATTATTCCATTTATATCACTTATTTCCATGTTATAAACATTATGTAATCATTTAAGTTAATAATGTTCGTTTTGTCGATATTTGGAACTTAAGTCAAAAATGGACTTCTTATAATTACATGTTGTTCATGTGGTCAAAGGTTCATTATGTCCAGATTGATATTCATGATTTGGATATCATATATATCATATATATAGAGTATATACGTGTATTTATAATTGTAAATAACATTTAGAGGTAAGAAATGAAATGCACCGGTCATGGAGACGATAAGTCGTACGTATGCATGAACGCTACTTCCATTTCTATTTCATATTTAATTGAATTAAAACATAATGATACATAGTAGTATTATAATTATATTATTGTATCATATATAATATCATTAAACCTATCCTTTATACGTACCACATATGGTATGAATGAGTTATATCACATTGAGGGGGTGGTAGTCCTCACTTCCTCAAATGAAATTATAATGTTTACACATAATGGAAACCATAAAGGTTTTCTATATATATAAAAAAATACTAAAGCATAAAGAAAACATAAACATAATATATATCATATATAAATACAATGACATATTAGTTGGAACCATGATAGGTGTTAAAAGAAGATTGAAAAATCATCGTTTTGTGAGGTAGTAATTCTCCATCCATAGAAACAATATGTTCGTTAACCATTAGACCAGGGTGTGTGTGAGTGTAGGTAGAATCCTTATCATAAAAAAAATACTAGTATATTGAGGATACTAGTGTTATTATGGGATCAAATAATAATAAGATATTGGTGAGTGAAGAAGGAAAATAAAAGGAAGAAACTCGAGAGAAGACATTACCTCTAAATCGGGTAACTCATTTTAATTTGAGCCAAAGGATTCCTTGTGAAGACTTCTGCATAAAGTGAGGCTTCTAGGAGTTAGAGAAATATGTGGAGAGAAATTATAAGAATAGGTTGGACGAGCCAAGGGCTTGAGAGGTGTGGGTAAGGGGGTAGAGGTGGGGGCCATTTACAAGAGGAAGGAGGGTCACTTTTGGAAAGTCTAGAATAATTACTTTATTATAAAATGATTTTCATATTTTTAAGGTCCCACAGTGATATATTTCGAGGATAAGGTGATAAGGGTTCAAAATAAACCCATCCAATAGGTTTTTGACAAGTGTAAGTCTTAGATTTTACCTTATCATTTCATTTTATTTACATTATTCATTAATGAGGTAATCACTTCATCATCATGGTGTCATAAACTTTCCAATGAATATTTATAGTCTAAGAGATCAAATATGTAAACAAAATTAAAATTGTTTTTCTTATGATATACAAACCGTTGTTATATTTCACTTATTTTTAAAAAATAATGTCATAAAAGTCACTATTACATCCATGTGATTCCATGGTCCCTCAAGTTCGGTAAAAAGATTCCCTTGGTAGGACATGACTCAAACAAGAAGATTTGGACACATGTTGGGGTTATTTTTTATTATTATGATATTATTTTATTACACTTAACTACCAGGTTACTAATATATCATGATAATTAAAGATAATTACCATCGTTACTATTCATAATGTCCAAAAAAAAAGAGTCTTAATTACATAATATGGAACTTTTGATTCCAAATATGGAATCCATTTTTCCAAATTACAAACATATAAATTGAAGTAATTAATTTAAAAATAAATCCCGTTGTGAAAACAAATAGCGTTTTTTAAGAAACAATATCTATCAAAAGTTTGATAATAGTTTATGTCCAATTTCAAAGTAAAATTAATTATAATGACCTCCACTGGATTAAATGGTAAAGTATATTCAAATTACACGTTAAAAACAATTGAGAAGATAATCTAACCATATAATAAAATTATATGAACAATCAGTTTTGAAGTATGCAGTATTTTTCACTATTCATTAAAAAATGAACATTGTCAGAAAAATACCAAAAAATTATCCAAAGTAAATTTCAATGTACCAATTATAAATAATAAGATTATTTTGACAAATTGATCTTATAAAATTGTCAAAATATAGATTTAAAAATGGTTCGCCATCAAAAGGTGGTAAAACAATCTTTTAAAAATATTAGAGTATTCTATGCTAAAGATTGGATTTATTCTCATTTTATGCCTCTAAAACACTATCTAATTCATAAATAGGCATAGATATGAAAATATATTATTCTTTACATACATGGGATGCTACATCCTTCCGCCGTTTAGGAAATTGCGTCCCTGCAATTTATTTACTTATCGAATAAGTGGGGGTATTTATCCCTAACTGCATTTTCAGATTCCCATGTTGTCTACTAAACTATATGGGTCTTCCATAGAACCTTTACATGATGAATCACCTTATTCTGAAACACTTGCTCCTTGTTGTCAAGAATCTGGACCGGTTTTTCCTCATAAGATAGATTCTCTTCTAACTGAAGTACCTATGGACTCAAAACATGAGATGGATCTAGCATATACTTTCTCAACATTGAAACATGAAAAACATTATGTACTTGGGACAAAATTGGAGGTAATGCCAATCTATATGCAACTGATCCAACCTTCTCCAAGATTTCATAAGGTCCAATGAACCTCAGACTCAAATTTCCTTTCTTTCCAAAACGCATCATACTTTTCCATGGAGAAACTTTGAGAAAAACATGATCACCTAGCTCAAAATAAAGATCCTTCCTCCAGTTATCCACATAACTTTTCTGCAGACTCTGAGCTGTTCTCATGTGCTTCTGAATCAACTGAACTTTTCCTGCCATCAATTCTATCAATTCTGGTCCCATCAGCTTCCTTTCCCCTACTTCATCCAAAAAAGCTGGAGTTCGACACCGTTTACTATATAATGCCTCAAACGGAGACATCTGTATACTAGAATGAAAACTGTTATTATATGAAAACTCAACCAATGAATGATGTTAGTCCCAACTTACCAGATATTCCATCAAACAAGCATGTAGCATATCCTCCAAAATCTGAATTGTTCATTCTGACTGCTCATCTGATTGAGGATGAATAGTTGTGATAAAATTTAATTCAGTACCCAATGACTTATGAAGGACTTTCCAAAAGTTAGAAGTAAACCTGGGATCACGATCAGATAAAATGGAGAGGGGAAATACATGTAACTTGAATATATCTTTAACATACAACTGAGAAAGTTGATATAGAGAGAATTTATCTCAAATAGGAAGGAAATGAACAGATTTAGTCAATCGATCAACAATAACCTAGATAACATTATTACCTCGAGATGTCTTTGGTAATACCACAACAAAGTCCGTGGATATATTTTCCCATTTCTACTATGGCACTGGTAAATACTGAAGCACCCCTTTCTGTAATTTCCACGCTGCTTTAACCTACTGACAAGTCAAACACTTCACAGTAAAATCAGCAATATCTCTTTTCATTCCATCCCACCGGTAATACTCCCATAGATCTATGTACATCTTAGTACTGCCAGGATGAAATGAAAACGGGGAACTAAGAGCCTCACATAACAACTCATTCTTCAACTGTTAAACACAAGGCACACTCAATCTCTTACCAAATCTCAAAACACAATCATTATCCATGTTGAATTCATGAAACCTACCCTTCTGAACCAGCTCTACCTTTTTTTTCATCTTACTTTCTTTCTTCTGTGCTTGCTTAATTCTGTCTGATATAGATGACCTCATTGACACCTGAAACAAAACAGAAGAACTTACTGCACCAACAACTTATATTCTAATGTTCATCAAATAAAAAACCAAAGGAATTCATTCCAAATGTAGCATGGTTAAGGAAGCATTAATTTTTTGACTCAAAGTATAAGCCACTTTATTTGATTTTTCGTGATGGTAATGAATTTTACAATCGCAGTCCTTGATTAATACCAGAAATCTTTTCTGTGTCATGTTCAATTCCTTCTGAGTGAATATATACGTTAAACCTTTGTGATGATAATGCCTCCAAATTTTTAAAGAAAAAAAAACAACATCTAATTCCCAATCAAGTGTAGGGTAATTTAACTCATGAGTTTTCAACTGATGTGAAGCATAATCAATTACATGATCATTCTACATAAGGACAAAACCAAGTCCTTTCAACGAAGCATCACTATAGATAACAAACTAACCATTTCTGGAAGGCAGTTCCAAAACTGGAGCATTCACCAATATTCTTTTCAATTCATGAAAACAATCATCACATTCTTTTGTCCAAATGATCCTAACAATTTTTTGAGTTAACATAGTCATTGGACTAGATAACCATGAAACATTTCCAACAAACCTCTAGTAATAACATGAAAAACCATGAAAACTACGGATCTCATTTATATTTGTGGGTCTTCGCCATTCTTTAACATCTTTTGTTTTAGCACGATCAACAGTTATTCCATTTTTTGAAATAATGTAAACAAGGAAAGAAATTTTTTGTAACCAAAACTCACACTTTCTGAATTATCCATACAGTTTCTTTTATTTTATGGTTTTCTAGAGAACCCTTAAATGACATTCATGTTTCTATTTACTTTTGGAATAAACCAAAATATCATCAATGAATACAACCACAAACATATCCAAGAACTCATTGAAAATTCTCTTCATTAGATCCATGAATATAGTAGGTGAATTGGTTAACCCAAAGGCATTACTAAAAATTCATAAATGCCATATCTAGTAAGAAATGCGGTCTTCGGAATGTCTACTTCATTTACTTTCAACTGATGGTACCACGGCCTCATGTCAATCTTTGAAAAATACTGAGCTCCCTGGATCTGATCAAACAAATCATCGATATGTGGAAAGGGATACTTGTTCTTAACAGTGATGTTATTCAAGGCTCTATAATAAATGAATAGTCTCATTGAACCATCTTTATTTTTAACAAACAAGACAGTAGCACCCCATGGTGATGTGCTAGGTCGAATGAAACCATTATCTAATAACTCCTGCAATTGCTTCTCTAACACTAAAAGATCAACTTGAGCCATTCGATAAGGGGGTTTTGAAATTGGCTTAGCATCAGGAACTAAGTCAACAGAAAATTCAACTTCCCAATCATGTATAATACCAGACAACTCATCTGGAAAAACATCAAGATACTCATTTACCATTGGCACATCATTAATATAAAAAGTTACATTTTTTTCAAAAATATGTGTAAGGTAACATTCATTTCAATCGTTTACTAGTTTCTCAGCTTCCTGATATGCTATCAAAAGTAAGATTTCATTATTTTACACAAACTGAAAATCATTCTAAAAAATCTTATTTAGCCCTATAGTCAATCTTAGCATGATAAATATATAGCAAATCTATGCCCAAAATAGCATCAAACTCTACCAGAGGAAAAAAAATAAGGTTTTCTGGTAGTTTTTTTCCACACACAAGGATAGGATGGTTCTTATAATTTCTTTTTGTCTCAATGTTTCCCCTAGTGTTTTTAACATAATTTTAGGATTCATATATTGAGATGAAATTCAAAATTTACTAGAAAACTTCTCCGAAATGAACGAATGTGTAGACCTAGAATCAAACAACACATTGGGATAATCTGAACAAACAAACAGTGTACCTGATACTACTTGATTCAATGACCCAACATTTACTGAAGTAGTTGCAAAATATTTCACCACCCCTTTCTACTTGTAGTTTGGCTACTTTCCCTCAATCGAGTTCTTTGTTAGACAATAATTTGCATAAATGACCCAATTTATTACACTTAAAACATCTTACCACTGACTTTTCATTGCCTGCTTGACCATCTTCCTTATAGTTACGAGAAATATGACCAGACTTACCACATAGAAAGCACTTTCTAGACTTGGATAAATATTCTCCAGGATGCATTTGACCACACTTCTCACATGATGGATATTTGGTTTTCTTACCTTCTTGCTTCTTTGATGAATTCTTTCCATTTTCCTTCCAACTGGACCTCTTATTATGTTGTTTTTCAAAGAACACCTGATCATCAGAAAACTCCATTTCCACCTTCCCAGCACATCAAACAAGCTTTTCATAACATTTTAACTCAAATAAAGCTAATTACCTTCGATATTTTGGCTTTAATCTTGAGTAAAAACGATTTATTTTACTATCAAGGTCTCAGATAAAATTTGGACCATACCTTTCCAATCGATTGAACTTCTCTTCATAAGCAGCCATTGAGTCGTCCTCTTGCCTCAATTCCAAGAATTTCTTTTCCATCCTAAGTCGAACAGCCTTATGAATATATTTCTCGAGGAACATACCATTGAATTCATCCTAGTCAATAAAATCAATATCATCAGTGTACCTGATATTTTTAACCATCGACCACCACTGATCTACTTCACCCTCCAAAAGTTAAAAAGTAAGACTAACCTTTTGATTTTCTGAAGACCCCATGACATCAAAAATATTTTACAGTGCTTTAATCAACCCTTCAGCTAGCATAGAGTCCGATAATACTCTGAATGATGGGGGATATTGCCTCATAAAATGTTCCACCACTGACATGTTCCACTACGGTTGATCTGGAAGATCTTGTGCATGGATACAACCACCATTTATCGCTTGAGTCAACTGTTCCATTACTACAACAAACTATTCAGTTCCAATTCCGACCATCTCAAGATGCTGATTTTGAAGGTCATTTCCTTCTGTATGCCTTCCTAGAACTGCTTCTCTATTTCCTCTTTGGAAAACCATTCTGAACAAACATGTCTTAGATGAATCAAGTTGTTTATCTCCAAATGCTATATCATTTCAATTTGACCTTAATTTTTAAAAATATATTTTTGGATAATGCTCTAATAGAATTATAACTCCTAAATTTATCTAATCCATCCTCTGATACCAACTATAAGGACCCAACTTAAAAACATTACTAAATCTTGAATTAAAAAAATAACACACATTGAGTATATTTTTATGTTTATAGTTTAGAGAATTAGGCCATAACTATTACATCTCAACAGTTACAAAGTATAAACTTCTACTCAGATTACATTTTTTCATAAAATGAAAACTCTTGAAAAAAAAGTCATGTCTAGTTCCATGTTTTAGACAACATGACTTTCCTTGATCCCATCCTTGACCCTATTCCACTTTATGTCCTGTGAAAAACATTTCAAAAACATGGGATGAGCATAAAAAGCTCAGTAAGGAATACACAAAGAAGGAAACTATTAGTTTTTAAAAACAACAAGTAAAACATGAATACTATAAGTAATTATTTTCACCTTTATGAAGTAGTAAATACTCTTCACTGAATCAAAGATCACTAATTACCCTTTTGTAACCAAAATATTACCCATATAAATAACACATAACATATAAAGGTAACTTGGAACGCAATCATACTTAAATTGAATAAACATATGTTCTACTTCCAAAAATGTCCCTAAATGGAATAGCTATACGACCGACTTCCATAACCAATTAATTGGAGGTTATAACATTACCACCCATACTGGTATTCAAGGAATAACCCGTCATTTGGTTTATCATGTAACCACCCATCAAATGCCCAAGTACCATTATAAATTCATAAGACCATAAACAAATATCAAGTAAAGAAAAAATTTCTACATTTCAATCACAATATATCACATAAATATGCTGACATAAAAAATCCATTATCAAAACCATTTTAAATACCAAAATACATAGTAGTGTATATGGTATTTATTTTCTTATAAAAACATTACAACTTTTTGAGGAAGCCAAAGATCAAATAATACTCACATCTCCGGAAAGGTCATTGTCACCGCGTACATTAAAAGAAACATTACTTTTTTTCATTTAATAAAATGCTTTGTAGAATAATATTCACTTCTAATGAAATGAAAATTCAACGGTGTTTATATAGCGTATAGAAGAATATTTTGTATTAAAACAATATATTCCTCAATGAAAGGAGACTGAGATGAAGTCCCTTACCTTATGTCCGACTTGACTCGATCGTTATTTAATATTATGAATAATAAACTAAAGTTAATTTAAAATTTCTTAAAACCCTTTTTCAAGTTTATTTTACTTTTATATCAATTAGTTTTATGTTGCTAACATTATGTAATCATTTACGTTAATAATGTTCGTTTTGTCGATATTTGGTACTTAAGTCAAAAATGGGATTTTTATAATTACATGTTGTTCATGTGGTCAAAGGTTCATTATATCCAAAACTATATTCATGATTTGGATATCATAAATATCATATATATCCAGAATTTACATGTATTTATAATAGTACATAAAATTTAGAGGTACAAAATGAAATTCACCGTTCATGGAGACTGTAATCCATAGGTACGCATGAACGCTACTTCCATTTCTATTTTATATTTAATGGAATGAAAACATAATGATACATAGTTATATTATAATACATGTATTTTATCATATATAATATAATTAAACATATACTTTATACATAAAATATATGGTATGAATGAGTCATATCACTTTGAGGGGGCGGTAGTCCGCACTTCCTCAAATGAATTATCGTGTTTACACATAATGGAAACCATAAAGGTTTGATATATATACAACAAATACAAAAAAATAAAGAAAAAATAAACATAATATATATAATATATAAATATAGTGACATCTTAATGTCCACCATGATAGGTGTTAAAAGAATATTGAACAATCATCGTTTCGTGAGGCAGTAATTCGCCGTCCACAGAAACAGTATGTTCTTTAACCATTAGACGAGAGTGTGTGTGAGTGTAGGTAGAGTCCTTATCATTACAACATACTAGTATATTGAGGATAATTTTTTTATTATGGTATCAAATAATAAGAAGATATTGGTTAGTGAATAAGGAAAATAAAAGGATGAAACTCGAAAGAAGACATTACCTCTAAATCGGGTAACTTTTTTGATTTGAGCCAAATGATTCCTTGGGAAGACTTATACCAAATGTGTGGATTCTAGGAGTAATAGAGGGATGTGGAGAGATAATATGAGCAGAGTTTGGATGACCCAAGGGCTTGATAGGTGTGGGTAAGGGGGTAGATGTGGGGGCCTTTTATAACAGGGAAGATGGTCACTTTTGGAAATTCTTAAAATGTTACTTTGTTGTTAAATGAATTTCGGATTTTAAAGGTCCCACAATGATATATTTCGAGGATAAGGTGATAAGGGTTAGAAATACACCCATAAAATAGGTTTTTCACAAGTTTATGTCTTATATTTTACCTTATCTTTTCATTTTATTTACATCGTTCATTAATCAGGTAATCAGTGCATCATCATGGTGTCATAAATACATTTATTTATTTAATGTCTAAAAATTATAAAAAAATACCATAATGTAAGAAATATTTTTTATCTTTCCAATTAATATTTATAGTCTAATATATCATTTATATAAACAAAATTGAATTTTTTTTACTTAGGATATACAATCCTTTGTTATATTTCTCTTCTTTTTAAAAAATAATGTCATAAATGTCACTATTACATCCATGTGACTCCATGAACCCTCAAGTTTGGTACAAAGCTTTACATGGTAGGAAATGACCCAAAAAAGATTATTTTGACACATTTTGGGCTCATTTTATATTATTATGTTATTATTTTATTACCCTTAACTACCCGGTTACTAATTAATCACGATAATTAAAGATAATTACCATCGTTACTATTAATAATGTCCAAAAAAAGAGTCTTAATTACATAATATGGACCTTATGATTAAAAATATGGAATCCATTTTACCAAATTACAAACCCATAAATTGCAATAATCAATTAAAAATAATTCACGTTGTCAAAACAAAAAGCGTTTTTTTAAGAAACAATATCTATCAAAGAATTGATAATTGTTGATGTCCAATTTCAATGTGAAAATAATTGTAATGACCGATATTGGATTAAATGGTAAAAATATATTCTAATTAAACTTTAATAATAATTAAAAAGATAATCTAACCATATAATTAAATTAGATGAAAAATCAGTTTTGATGTAAAAAGCAGTATTTTTCACTATTCATTAAAAAATGAACATTGTCAGAAAATAAAAAATATTTATCCAAAGTAAATTTCAATGTCCCAATTCTAAAGAATAAGTTTATTTTTACAAATAGATCTTATAAAATTGTCAAAAGTTAGATTTAAAAATCGTTCGCCATCAAAAGGCCGTAAACCAATCTTTTAAAAATATTAGAGTGTTCTATGCTTAAGATTAGATTTATTCTCATTTTAAGCCTCTAAAACACTATATAATTAATAAATAGACATAGATATGAAAATATATTATTTTTTACTTACTTGGGTTGTTAGAAATTCTACTATAGACAAAATTTTTGTCTAATAGAGATTATTTGTTGATATTAATAATTGAGTAGCTTACCACTGTTGCCACCAATGAAAGGTTCTAGAAGAAATATTTCAGGTAATATCACTTCTTATGTCATTAAGATTTGAAATTATTATTCATGCCCCCTTCATCTCAACATCCAGATGTTAAATTGATTAGTGGGTCTTCATCACATGATCTTACAATGAATGAAGTATCATTCTTGTAGCAAGATGTTAAACTACATAGAACCAAATCATCCATGTAAAATAATGATAAATTTAATGAGAAAAAACAAACTATTTTACTATTTTAAACATTGTAGAATATTAATCCTCACATAATAATGTAAAACTACCCAATTTATTACTCTTTGCTTGATAATAAATTTTATGGTCGATGCCCCTTCCATGTCAAAAAACTACACATTATTGTTGGCCTAAAATAATGAGTCGCCCACCCTTGGTGTAGGTATCCTAGAACAACTATATTTAATAACTACAAGTGTCTTTATTATTTTCATCACAAGATATGTATTGATTACTAAGAATACTACATTAGGCCCAACTACAAACTTTAGACCATTTATAAGATAGTTTCCACTAGCATTGGCTTCTAGGCCTCTCTTCACATTGTATTTTGTTTCTTATTAGTCCATATTGTAATCATTCCCAGAAATGAATGTCCTCGTCAAGTTACATAAAACAAAATGACACCACCATCCTAGCTATAACAACCCTATATTTTGTGATATTTTTTTTAATTTAATCCTTTTGATATTAATCATTTCCCGCAACACTAAATATAACTTGTGTTATACGAAAGATCCAAGTTATTATAAATTTCTATGCAATTAGCACTCAATGTTCCATTAAAAAGAACACATTCATTATCTTGTGGTACCTGGAACACTATTTTTGGTTTTTTTTACACACAATTCTAATTTATTTAGATTGTTTACATTACATGCCCGACCTAGTTTTACCAAACTATAACATACTATTAATGTTATTTTTAAAATACGATTATAGTTTCCACATAGACATTAGAATAGATGTTATGAAAAATACTAATAAAATTTTAAAATATTGTTTTCAATATGTGTATAAAATGAAAAATTTGGTTACCAATTAGCTATAAATAAATGTAAAAACTATTTTCAAATAAAGAGATTTATTTCCAAAGAAAACATTTTTCTGTATAAAAATTCCATTTTATATCAATAAATTAAACTAATAACTCTTAATGAATGTTTTTAACATTATATATTATAAATAAAATAATTTTTTTATTATTCCAATTGATTTGATTGTCATAAGATAAGAATAAATCCAATTTTATGAATAAAAAAAAGTTTAAAATGTAATTTTACCGACTTTTAATGGTGAATCCATTTTAAATATAATTTTTAAAAAGATTGTAATTATTATTTGAAAAAATTTTAAAATTTAAAATATTAATATACAAATCTACTTTTGGTGAATTTTTGGTTTTTTTAAGAAGTTTAATTTTTTGATAAATAGTGATGAACACTGAATTTTATTTCAAAACTGCTTTATCATGTAATTTATTATATATTAAATTATATTTTAATATATTTTTAAAATTTAATTACATAAATTTAACAATAATTAATCCAATTCATATCAATGGGAAAAATATCATATTTAAATTGAATATAAAATCATTTCAAACTGTTATACATTTAAACTTAAAATCCCTGCTTTCATGACCTCAATGGGGTCAATTTTAAATTAATTTTTTCTAAATCTCTGACTTGAAATTGGAAAAAATTACATATTTTGAATAATAATAATTTATAATTGATAATGAGGTTAAATTAGTTTTTTAATATTTTTAAATGTAATTAAAATTAATTACATTGATTACGGAAAAACATGCATCATTAATTAGTAAAATTAGAAAATAAGGCGTAAAGATTATAGTAAACATTTCCAAATTTTTTTATAAGGATATATTTAGGTTTTTACACGTCTAATTATCTATAATAATCCATTTTAAAACCTTGATGGACAATTAAAAATATTGGAGGGCACAATTCGTTTTAGGAATACCTAATATGTCCTCTCCCCTATTATAGAAGGCCTTGTCTTATCCCCCTTTCTTTAAAGATCTCAATCCATTTACAGTCAGCTAAAACGTACCGTAATCTTCTCCAGATATCCTTCCCTTCATCCTAGAATACTCTCTTTGTTTGGAAATCAATCCAAGTAATCCCATTACCTCAAACCAAAAGAAGTTACCCAAAGAATAGGTTAAATCCATCCTCAAGCTCTTTTTTTATTTCATTATCCACCCCCCTAAAATCATATTATTCAATGATTATATATCATCATCAAAATAATAAATATACAAATATGATTTTTAGGGTTATTTATTCACCAAATCACACTTCTATAAAATGGTTAATGAACTTACAGTTCGTGTGCTCGACGAACTACAACCTCAGGAAACAATGTTGTTCGTTTTTCTATTAACACCTATCATTGTTGGGAATTATGATGTAAAATATATTATTATATGATATATAAGGTTTTTAGGATTTATTTATTCTTATAAAATATTTATATAACAAATAATCTCATGCTTTCCATTTATTGTATATATGATAACTTCATTTGTGGATGTTTGGGCTACCGCCTCCTCAAAGCGATGTGATTTGTTCGCACTCTACATGGAATTTATTATGGATGGTTTTAGTAATTTCATATGATATATATGAAATAATAATAATAATGGAATTTTTATATTGATATATATATACATATATTTCCTTTACTTCTATTTTTTCAGAATGATATTTAAATGGAAACCGTGTTCATGCAAATGTACGACCCATCGTCTCAAAGAATGGTGTATTTTATTTAATATTTCAATCACTTATATATTATTATAAATAATTATATACTAAATATATATTATATTTATACCATGTTTACATTCTTTAAATATGTAAGTTAGGATCTATGTAAATGGATCAAGAATAATAAGTGAAAATGTATACAAAAAACAAATTGATAATACCCGAAATGTAACATTAACACGAAATTATTAATAAACAGGTAAAATAAAGTAAATATAAAATACTAAAAGGATTTATATACTATAATATGGTTCATTGTTATATTTATAATAATCATATATTTATTATACATGAGGTTTTAACATGTATTAAGAAAATCAATATATAATATATGGGTTATCTCATATCACTTTTTATATCTATGAGATACATGATAGGTTCACCACTCATTAATTTTTGTTGTTTATATAGTTACCATTAATGTAATCTATGATAAATATAAATAAATTTTTGTTTATTTATATTTCTAATTTATTATCTCTCTTTCATGTGATTTATGGGTCAAAACATTCCAATGCAACAAGGTAATTTTATCCCAATTTTCCTTCTTTGAATAACAAGACATGTTGTACACCAATATTTTTATATGAATTTTATGTACATAATTTTGACATGTAACATAATAAATATCATTTTTAATGTTATTATAACCATCTTGTAATTTTATAATCCCATGGGAAATATTATTTAATGTTACTAAAGAGGTAAGAGTTTATCGGTATAATCTCATCATTTAACATGATTATTTATGATTATGCATTAATTATTGTAATATAATAATATATATCTTAAAAAATATCAATAATTTTCATATCCTATGGTTATTCATGTTATATCTTTTTAGTGGTACCTTTTTCGACTCTTTGGTACATATACAATTAAGAATTATTTTTATGAAAATCCATCTTCAATTCACCCTTTGGTTGAAAATATAAGTTCTTTACAAACTTTTTTCTGTAAAAATGTTTTCCAAAATGTTTTACTATTAACCTATGATGTTATAAGGACATTTTACCATGTTTTCCTTTTTTTAAATAGTTTTAAATTAAATATTCTTGACCTTCTCTAATCAATGAACTTTTCTAAACATTTTAAGGTGCAAACGAGATGTTCAAAATGTTTAGACATACCCGCCATCATAACAGTCATTTACTGAATGATTCTATTATATTATTACATATTTATTTTTAATGATAATTATTTCAAAATAAGTTATAATTTTTGTTTATCTTAAACTGGTTTTCAATGAAAAATGTTTTTAAAAAGGTATTCTGTACAAAAAGTGATTTAATTGATTTTTATAAAATAATTTTTATGTTTTCAAAATGTTATTTTCAAGGAAAATTATTTAAATGAATTAAATAATTATTTATTTTTTTCCAAACAAATATTCACAAAATTGGTGTAGAAAATTATTTCTTGCCTTCTTTTTAGGTTTGCAAATTGCATTAAAACGAAAAAGTTTCCAAAATTTTTTGGGGATCTATTTATGAGTTTAAAAGGTGTTTTCTATGAAAAGGGTTTTCAAAATATTTTCAATATTCATTATTAAGTTTCCAATTCTATTTTAAAAGAAAAGGGGTTTCAATATTAATTAAGTTTTAAAAATAATTTTTCAAACACAAAAATATATTTTCCCCAAGGAATGTTTTAAATGAAATTGAAAAGCCCTCTTTATAAGAAATGAATTTTTGATATTGGGTTATGAAAATGATTTTAGATGAAATGCTATTTTCATTAAGAAATTATCCATGGGATATTTCTAAATCCTTCTCTATCTAATATTACCTACATTTTTATAGTTTATACTTTAATGGGGATATGATCAAATAATACCACTCATATTATTTCATGAATTGTTTATATTGTAATGGAATAATGTTAATGATTCAAGATACTCTTCCACAAGATGTATTATTTTGACACCTGATTCTTTTCATAGGATATGATTTGATTGAATGATTATGAGACCTATCAAATTTATATAGGTAATGATATGTTGAAATGTTTATGATTCCCATTTCATTTAATGGGATATGATATAAGGTTTATGAAACCCATATCTTTTTATGGGTCATGATATGATAAATTTTTTTTATGTTATGGAACATGTATGTATGATTTTATTAGGTGATGAGTGGGACCAATATCTCCCTACAATGTATTGAGTAAAGATTTATATATCATGAGATAATGATGGAAAACATGTTCAAAAGACTGATTCACATTGGGAAATAGGTGGGTTGAGATCCAAAATGGTAAATAGGTGTGGCCTAATCCACTATGGAATGATGGGAAAACCATACACACCATTTGGAGATGGTGAATCCAGATCCACTATAGGATGATGTGGAATTCGGTTCCACTATAGGAATATTGGGAAACCCAATCCATGATGGAAGGATTGGCTAACCTCATAAATTATATAGAAATGACTATGACTGGGGATGGTGGTGTTTTTTCCTAGTAGGTTAAGACCCCATGAAGTGCTCAGATAAGATATAGTAATGAAATGTAACATAAAAAATATTTTTAGATGTTTACCCATCTATCAAAAATTAATTTTCTTACTCAAATGTTATGATTTCATGGCTTATGCTTTTGATCCCCTGATGATTGATGTCTTATGAACTCCGAATATTTATCTCGTGAATTTTGATTATGATATTTGATATGAAGGGTTTGATATTCTAATTTTGTAATCATGTTCTCAAACCATTATTCTCATTTCATGATTAAAAATATCCCTTGATTACCATTATATGGAATTTGAGCCCACCCCTTTTTTATATTTTCATTCTCTAGGTTATGAGGAGAGGTTTTTAGTAGGAGTAATGAAGGGAAATATTTTTATGTTTCATTTTGAAGATATTTCACCATTTTAGAATATTATGTTTCTTTATTTCCGTAGTCTTTAAACTATAATGGTCCTAGGGAATGTATTTTTATAATTTTATGAATATTAATGAAAAATGATTTAATATTAATGAATGTTAATCCTAGGTTGTTATAGTTATTATCAAAGAGAAGTTTTAGTCAACTTTTAGAAACTAGGATGAGAAAGGTTTAATTATATCTCTAGGGATATTTATAAGGACATGTCTATGTTTTCCCATAATAATAAGCCTATGGTGCTATAGACAAAAATGAAGGTGTCATAATTTAGGCATAATATATGTCATTTTCCATGATTATGTGGTTTTATACTTTGATAAGTGTTTTTCACACTACAATTTTTTGTTTTATTTCAATAGAGATAATGAGAAAGAATTTGACTAATGATGTGTATGATGGAAAAGTTTCTAAATATAATTCAAATTGGATGATCACTGGAGTGAAGGATGTTTTAATAATGACTGGTTTGTTTTCATAGAACATGTTTAGTAATTTGTACCATAAGAAACACTCCAACTCACCACATAAGGGGATGAACAAGCTCAAAGAGAGTGAGGGTAATTGATTCCATCATGAAAATAAGATTAAGTTTCCTTTATGTTGATATTGTGGAAATAAACACCATAGTGATAGTCTTAAATTAAGAGTAATGTGTGTTTACTACATAAAACAAGGATACAAATCATGTGACAACAAAGGGAAAATGAAAGGTTTAGTTAACATAATGGATGAGAATCTTGGACTCCCTAACGCATTATCAATTGATAAGTGCATTAATTGTATAAAGTATGATCATTATGAAAATTGATGTACTATAAAGAAGTTTCATGGATAGAATCAATAAGGTGGTATAATTAATGGGGTTTCTACTAATGATGAAGACACCATATATGAAACATGAAAGGTATGTGTCGTTTGAATTGTATTGTTTATATTCATGATTAAGTTGAGTTTGATAAATGTTATTAGATGGTTTATATTTCATATTTTTGGAAAGGGGTATTAAGGAATAAGATGAATAATGTCAGTTAATTGTTTGAGAAGGAAGTTGGATTAATGAAGTATTTATGTTTTATAATTAAAATATTATGTTATAAAAATCATGAAATATATAAGTATTTTTAGAATATATTTTCATTAATAATTTGAAAGGATATTTTGAATAGTGCTGATGAATTAGAAAACTGATTTCATGGAAAAGTGATATTTTTATTAAGGGAAGGTGACCCTTAATGTATTGAAGATTCTGAGAAAATCATATTTATCTTGGAAAATGTGATGGCTAGTTTAGATAATGTAAATTGGATAATATCAATGGCCATATTAGTGAAAATGGATTTGTTAAAAAAGTGTTCAATGTTATCCTGGAAGAAGTTTTCAACATTTTTTATATTTTTGGAATGTATACAATAATCATTAGAATCACAAATCATGCATATTTTAAATACTGTTTTATGGTGACTCAGGTTATTACAAAATTTGAGGAGAAAACA
The DNA here is from genome assembly GCA_963277665.1 of Viscum album. Taxonomy (NCBI): domain Eukaryota; kingdom Viridiplantae; phylum Streptophyta; class Magnoliopsida; order Santalales; family Viscaceae; genus Viscum; species Viscum album. Next base: position 450,600,909 of record OY728127.1, read on the forward strand.
TGATTCACATATTTGGTTTGGAATAAATATGATCTACTTTATGTTATATGGGTGATCAATGTTAAGCTAATTCTAATGTCTTGAACTTTCACCTTTCGAAAGTGTAACAAGTTTAACCATTTATTGAATGGTTTATGTGAAACATTAGATTAAGCTTTAGTAATTAAATTATTATCTTTCCATATGAGCATTTACTTATATCTGATAACATTTGATAACGGGTTTTGTGTGATAATGTCATATGCAATGACGTACAAATATATTTTTGGATTTCATGATCTTCTAATGCTTCTGGAATGAAAAATTAACCTTCATTTATTAAAATAAGATATAAATTGTATGTTGATCAAGGCATATCAAAGGCTAAGGATTTACTGACACCACATAAGAATATATTGTTTTGATTTTTTTTATTTTAGGAAAATGATCCTCTAAATAAATTGTTTTCAAGTTATCATCATTTTTTATTATACTAATTACCATTTTAAATCCACATTGTGTAATGGATTTAGGATTGTTTAATTTCACCTAATTTTTTTTTCTATCACTATAAATCATAACTTTTTTGTTTGATATCTCCTCAATTTATATGTTTTTCACTTTTCATTTATGTTCTCTTTTATAGAAACCAAGTTATGAGTTAAATTAACTAACAATTATATTTCAAACTTCCCCTTTTAGATGATAATTTTAGTATTCATTTTTACGATGTGGGATTCTACGAATGGAAATTTCAAGTATTAAACCTTTGGTAGGCCAAATTAATTTTAGGGGTGAATGTTTTTTATTGGGGGAAGAATAAAACACCCTATGATTTTGTGAAATATTTTTTTGAATTAATTTAGCTTTGTGATATTATTCATTTTACACAACTTGAAATATAGATTATGTTTTATGAAATCCACATGTTATTCCAAATTCATAAACGAAACCAATATGATTTTATGATACACATAAAACTTATATTAGATTTAGGTACACACAAAAATATTTTGTGATCATGTTACAAACACTATTGATTCCCTTTGAAAGCTTGTGTTACACGGAAGACCTAGTTTTACAAAACGACAACATACTATTAATATTATTTATAAAATATTATTATAGTTCTTAACTAGACATAAGGATAAATGTTATGAAAAATATTAATTATTTATGAAAATATTAAATAAATATGTGCATAAAATGAAACCTTTGGTCATTAATTATCATGAAATGAAAGTACAACAATTTGAATGTGAAGAAATTTATATGTGGAAACACCATTTTATATTAATAAATTAAAAAAACCACTATTAATGATTGTTTTTAGTATATTATATATTCAATAATTTTTTACAATAATCAAATTTATTAGATTATCATAATACAATAATAAATCATATTTTTGGAATAAAAAGATGGATTTAAAAAAAGTTACCGTCTTTTAATGAATAACAAATATTAAATATAATTTTTTACTATATTATAATTTTTATTTTAAAAAATAAAGATAATTACTGAAATCAGAAATAATATTTACATGGGGTAAGTTTTTTGTATTTTTTCAGAGAAGTATCATTTTTTGATGAATAGTGAAGAACAAATAATTTTTTTTCAAAAAAAATTTTTCATCTAATTTATTTATAAAGTTAGATTATATTTAAATTTAATATTATATTTTAATTTGATCAATTTTACATCAGTAAATCTAATTTATTTAATTAGAACAAATTTCACATTGAAATTAGATATACAATCATTTACATATTTTAAACCTTTACTCTTAAAAAACTCTTTGTCGCAAAATATCTGCGGGGTTAGTTTTAAAATAATTTATTCCAATTTTGTCTTTTAATTTATTAAAATGGATTCCATATTTTTAATAATAAAAATTTATAATATATAATCATTTCACTTTTTTTGACCAAAAATGTAACTGAAATTAATAACAGTAATTAGAGTGATTAAGGAAAAAGAACTTAATTAATGACTGGACACGGAAAATTATGTGTATAAATTACCCGTCACTTGTAAAAAAACTTTTTATAGCCATATTTCATAACATTAAAGATCTATGTATTTATAATGATGTATTTTTAATCTGTTGGTGAAAAGTAAAACGTGGGTAACACATAATTAGCACATGAGCCTCTACCCAGTTGGTGAGGTGTCCTTAAGTGCATCCTTGAGACCCAAGTTCAAAACCAGGTAGAGGCATATTTCCACCACTGAAGTAGGCACTATAGCAGACAGTGTATTAGTTACTATATCAGGTACTATTCAGTACAGTAGTAGTTGGAACTATTTACCTTGGGCAACCAGTTTGGTCTTGGAGTCCCTAAGGCTTTCAGGACACCTAAGACTTCCAGTTAGTATGGATTTTAGGCCAAATTTAAGGCCTTCCTCCCAGATCATGGCCTTCGGGCCACATGTTGTTTCCCAAGACAGACTCTTCAAAAATGGCGCAGCCCTAGAAGACGATTCAGAGTAGGTGCACTCACCAGAGAAGAGCCAAATGGATTTTATCAGAATGAGAGAGTATGGGTATGCCATCGGGACCTGCCTGTGCTTGCATGGTAAGCCTAGCGATACGGCCATCCAAAGGTGGAGAGCTACTATCATGATGCAGATGCTGGGGATGGGAAGCTCCTTGTAGATAGTCCAGTTGAATTTTCTAATACTTCTGGGTTATGTAATCTCCTTAGCCTATGGGCCATGTAATCTCTAAGCCTACATGCCTTGAAAGGGTTCCCCCTCATCCCTTGAAGGGGGGGGGGGGGGGGGGGTTACCAAAAATCAATAAAAATGAAGGCCTTCGGGAAATTGGGGCCGTGTAAGACATAATTATTTTCAAGAATACACCATGTGTCCTTTACCACTATTATTAGAGTACTCCTCTCCTCCCCCAAAAATTACACATCTCGAGAAAATTTTTCTCATAAAAAACCCCTACCAAAATCTTCTCCAAACACCCCAAATAATCCTATAATACATTATTTTGGTATATTTAGATCCAAGGAATTCCTCTGGTGAAAATGAAAATGAGTATCCCAAAGAAAAGGTAACGTCATTCTTCAAGATATTTGGTTTTATTTTCATTATCATCCAAATAAAATAATCATATTCTATAATAGTATAACAACCTAGTTATCCTAAATATAATCATATTTTATTATTATAAGGTTTCTACCTACACCTACACACACTTCCATCAAATTGGTAAGGAACTTACCATTCTTGTGTACAACGAACTACCGCCTCCCGAAATGATGTTGTTCATTTTTCCATTACCACCTCTAATTGTTTGTAATTATGATGGAACCATTATTTTAATACGATATATATGATAATTATGCATAATTTATTCTTATTTAATTATTATATTACACAAATCTTCATTATTTCATTTTTTGGAAATATGATAACTTCGTCTGTGGGCGGGTGGACTACCACCTCCTCAAACCAATGTGATTCGTTCACACTATTTGTGGAATATCTTGAGGATTGGTTTAGTAAAATAATAATATATGTTACAAAAATTATATTATAATTAATATATATATACTCATATATTTCATTTACTTCCATCCATTAAAAATGATAATTTAATGGAAACAGTGTTCATGTGTATGTACAACCTACCACCTCCATAAACGGTGTATTCCATTTCATATTTCAAAAATTTATAGATTATTATAAATATTTATATACTAAATTTATATGATATCTATTTCATTATTTAAAATATTTAAATAAGTAAATAATGATCTATGTATGAGGATCAGAAATAACAAGTCAAAATGTATATGGAAAACTAGTAGATATTACAAAAATGAAACAATGACATGGAATTATTAATAAACAGCTAACATAAAGTCAAAATAATATAATATAAGGTATTATATATAATAATATTTTTATATGGTAGATTTATAATAATATTATATTTTTTATACATTAGTTTTGTACACGTACGAAAAAAAACCTAAGGTAAGTGTTTTCTCATCTCTCTTTTTTATAGCCATGAGATACATGCCATGTTCACCATGATTTTTTATTGTGTTGTATATATACTACCCATGAATTTATTCAATGAAAGTAATCAAAAATTTATGGGTATTCACATAAAAATTTTATTAACACTCTTTAACAAGATTTAGGGCTAAAAAATTAAAAATTTAGCAAAGTAATTTTCTTTCAATTTTATTTCATTGAAACACATTCCATGTTATGACGATAAATTATTATATAAGGTGTATATAATTACATTTAAAATGTTATATCCTCAATCTTATTATATTCTAGATATTATATGCTTCATATAATTTTATTATATTTTGGTCATTATGATTCAATGTTCCCAATGTAGTAAGAGATTATTAATACAATCTCATTGATTATCATGATTGTTTACGATTGAGCTTCCATTAATGAAAGATTATACTCCATATCTTAAGAAATATAATTAATTTTTTCTCTTATAGATATTCATGTTACATAAAAGTAATAGTACCTTTTTCCACTCTTTGTTAATTAATATAATTAAGAAAAGAAGTCTGAAAATCCAAATTTATTATTCCCTTTAGTTTGAAATCATTATTCATTGAAAAAAATTTCTCTAATTTTTTTTAAAAACGTTTTAATATTACCCTATGATGTTTACAATACATTTTTACCTATATTTTACCTTTTTATGAAATTTGTTTTAAAGAAATACTCTTTTCATTTTCTAGTAAATGTACTTTTCTAAACGTGTTATGGTTCAAAAGGAATAGTTGACATGTCTGGACTTACCCATCATCTTACACATCATTACATTGAAGATTCCTATCTATGTTTACAAGTTTATTCTTACTAAAAATGATTTTTCTAATACTATGAAAGCAACTTATTTTAAAGTGGTATTTAATGAAATAGTATTTCAAATTTTTTGTTTAAAAATTTATTTAATTGATTTTCAAAGCTTAATTTTTATGTTCTCAAAAGTTTTTGTAAAAATAAAACGATTTAAAAGATTTCATGATTTCATGATATTTTTTCAAATAAATTTTATAAAAAAGGATTCCAAAAATATTTCAAGCCTTATATTTATGTTTTTTTTGAATACTCAAAGAATAAGGTTTTGATAATGTTTTCAAGATTTCTTTATGAATTTTAGATGTTTTTTCAAAGACAAATGTTCTCTAAATATTTTCAATATTAAATTATGAGTTTTTAAAGATATTTTAAAATAAAAAGGTTTTAAAATGATTTATGTTTTAAAAATAAATTTTCACAAAAAAAAGATATTTCCTTAAGAAATGTTTTAAAAGAAATTATAATGACTTCTGTATAAGAAAAATTATTTATGAAATGGTTTTATGAAATGGATTTTGGAAGAAGTATATATTTATAATAAATATTCAATGGGATCATTCAAAATACTTCTTCATATATGATGAAGTACTTTGTTATATTTTATTATTTACTAGGGATATGATCTAATAATATCATTCATAATCTTTCTTAATATTTTTTTATTTTGATGGAATGATGTTTACGACACTTATTTCTCTTACTTGTGATGTATGCTTTTAAAAACCACTTATTTATATGGGATATGATTTATTAAAATGATTACTAGACCAATCTATTTTCTATAGGCAATGATATGATGAAATGTTTAAGATACACTTTTCATTTTAGTGGTTATGATATGAATTTTATGAAACACATATCCTTTTTGGGTCATGATATGATGGATGTTAAATTATCTTGTGTCACATAATTGTATGTTTTTATTTTGTGATGGTTGGGACCTATATCTCCCTCAAATTCAATAGGTATAGATTTATATCTCACTAGATAATGATGGAAAACAATTCAATAAGCTTGATCCTCAATGAGAAATAGGTTCATGCAGATCAAATATGGAAAACTGGTGTGTCCTGATCCACAATGAGGAGATAGGGATACATGATCCACTATGGGAAGATGGGGATACCAGATATGATATAGAAATATGGGGAAACCCAATCCTCTGTGGAAAGATTGGGAAACCCAATATATTAAGGGAATATGATAAATCCTAATCCGTTATAAAGAATGACTACAACTGGGGATGGGGGTGTGTCCCACCTAGTTTGTTTAGTCCCATTATGTCCTTAGAGAAGTTTTTTTCAATGATCCTTATCTTAGGGAATGTTTTTAAATGTGTATTATTCTTCAAAAAATTACATCTCACAATAATATGTTCCAATTTCATGGATTATTCTCTTGATTCCATTATGATCGATTTCTTATAAATTGACAATATTTATGCCATGAATCATGATTATGATATTAGATATGTAGGGTGAGATCTTCTAATGTTTGGATCAGGTTAACATAAAATTATTCTCTTGACATGCTTACATATATCACTTATTAACCCATACATATCATCAAATCTCACCTCTTTCTTATATTTTTTCCCTATGTTATGAAGAATGGTTTTAAGGATTATTATTTGGAATGATATTCAGGGGAGATGTTGAACATTTTTCATAATGATATAATATTAAGTGTTCATGATTCCAATGACACTAAACCATTACCCCCCACTTGAATGTATTTTTTTAATACTATAAATATCTATCTATAATGATATAATATCATTGTATGTTAATCCTTGGTCATTATACCTATAATAAAAAATTAAGATTTAGGGTCCTAGTACTTGTCTATTGACTTAAAAATTCATAAACAGGCCCATTCATACTTGAATGGATCGCAAGATTGGGTGATATTATCCTACTACACCCTAATATAAGAACTATGTGTGTCTTGATTACTACCATCAGAAGAAACATAGTGTCGACCAAATCAAAATCCTTGGACTAGATAAAACCATCAATTCCAAAAATTCAACCTTTTGTGTATGGTTCAATCCTATGTAGAGAACCTACTATACAAGAACTACATGTGGATTAATTCTGGTCAATGTAGGATACAATGTGATGCTCAAGTCATATATCCTAGACCTTCTACAATAAAACCGAAAAAATACCCCTCCCATGTAGGGGTAATATAAATATAGGGATTATTTAAAGAACTAAGTATTTCATGATTCCCATCACTATGGGATACATATATATTCTCAATTCCCTTATCTTGTGTCTATCCCCATAACTAACTCATCACAATGTCAATTCCCTTCGATACCATGACCATGGCCCATGTTCAGTATGACAATAGTGTTTTTGTGGAAAATGATATCCTTTACCATTCTTTCACATCTGTTTATCACTTATTAGCCACAAAAATAAAAATTCACCCCATTCTGGTATAACTTATGCAGTGATAAATTGCAACATTACCCCATTAAAATCCCAGGATTCCTCATGCCTCCATGTATGAGAGGAATCAATGTCAATGTCCTCAGAAAATGATGAAAAATGGTAGACTTACCCCTTATTATAAATACTATATGTCTAATAATAGGTATGGGATTCATCAATGTACTCACTAGAGAAGAAACCCCCTTTCCTAGCATTGATCTTCCACTATTCCATATTTTGTACTTTGTGTGGCTTGATTCCTTTACACCCAGGATATGTAGTGATACCCAATTACATTATCCAATCCTATCTATAGACTATAAATAAGAAAAATATCATTCCATACTCATGATTCAGTTCATATAGATGTAAATACATACTATAAGTCTAATTGTGGTCTGAATGCTAATTAAATACTCAGAAAAATTCCCTCCACTAATAATACATTATGTCCTATGAAATTTAGTACCACCGTAAGAATTTTTTGGCCCTCGTAAATGGATTTCAATATCTTGGGGACATAGTTGACAGACTATGCAAGATTATCCTTGGTTGGCATTGTATAAATCTCTCACAAAAATTCCTATCAACCAAATAAAAATTAATCCCCTAGAGAGGGCTCTCTTATCTACGTAAGACCAAATGGATTTTTTATCTGATAATATTTCATCAGATCAGAGAACCCCTAGAATAATGGATTATATTTTCCCTCTTCACATATGAGATATGTAAAAATATTTTGGCTGAATGATCCTTTCATTCCTCAACATCACTCTAATATATGGTCCTTTCCGTATCACAAAAAACTATAAGACCCAATTTCATCCTAGTCTAATGATGTTAAACTATACAACAAATACATTATCACATGATGTTAAAATTCAGTCTTACGTTGTGTACCAAGCTTACAATACCCATAGAAACCATCTGTGAAAGCCTATTGTCATCATCAAGAGATTATATTCATAAATATAATTCTTCAAATACCTAAAGAGATGTTATAGGATTCATGCCATCCTTTTTTATATCACATTTCCAACCAATTTCCTAATCACCTGATGCTAAACTTCATGGTAAACATCCCTCTTATTTCATGTTGAATTTCTAGAACTATGTGTAGCTCAATTCCTACTGTTACAGGATACGTAGTGACACCCATATCACATGTCTCGGGTCTAGAAGTAAAATTACCCATTCAATTTGGAGAGACTACATACTAACTCATGATGGTAAACTATATATTTTATAAAAAAATATGTGTAGTTTTATGATAGGAACTACAAGATATGTCGTGACACATGGATCTCTATCATTGATTCAATATATCTTATTTACTTTTTAAAATCAGGTCACATATGTCCTTACCCTCAACATTAAACTACATGGTGAATTTATTTCCCACATGACATTAAACTACATGTTTTGTTGAACTACATACATCCTTATTCGCACTATTCTATGACATGTAATGACACCCAAATCATATATCCTATTTCATCTAGAAAAAAATTAAAATTTCCCTTTGTGTTCTGGAAAAAACGAAGGACACTCCATATTTTTCCCACTAAGCATAGAACATGTTGGATTAGTAGTTTTGTTAAAGTTATTTCTCACACAATCAAGGAATATCCTAAATCATATGTATTACATAAGTCATGGTTGAAAGTATTTAAAAGGAATACAAAACATTCATACCATGAGACATCAAAATTCATGTTTGAGGTTTCTTGTATGATGTAAATTTTATAACTATATTTGGTTTGAATCCATTTTTCATAGGGTATAGAGTGAAACATGTATATCCAATTTTTTGTCAAACTAAACAATAAAAATGTTTTCAATTTCAATCATATGGGTCAGACCTTTATAGGAAACATTCACCCAAGGACTATGTTTGGGTTGAATCTAAATTTTTTGAGATGCGTAATGTCTCCATATACCACAACTAGGACTATCCAAAATGAATAATTTCCCCACTCTTATATATGATCTCTAACTACATAGGATTGTAAATTAGGGGTTCTAACCCCATTCGTGAGCCCACATTCAAAAAAAATTCCCCTCTCCACATGAGAATTTAAACAGTGCGGGGAATGTTTCCCAAGACTATGTGTAGATTGATAATAAAATTCCTAGGATATATAGTGACCCCTAAACCATATGTATCATGTGTAACCATAAAAAACAATTCAAATAAAATCCCTCTTTCCAGTGTATTGGTCAATCCTACGTGAGTATAATATTCTCACCAATTCTCATGAAGTTATCAAAAAGAATGCTCCTATAATATTAATGATATTTCCGTTAGAAAAAAAATTCTATGTCTATGGAATTCTGAATCTCTATAATCTTCCTCTGGTTATCTATAATGGAAGTGTAGTGTCTAAGGGTCACCATTGTTTGACGATACATGATATTCCCCAATTGGCATTACATAAATGTCCCACAAAAGGACTTTCAACCAAATAATATTTCATCCTCATGAGAGACCTATTATATCTATGTAATTACCACTAACTTTTTCCCCATGTAACTCATTTTATTTATAATCCCCCATATTCTAGCTTACAACCTTTCTCTTTCATTCCAAAAAATGGAATAACATTCTCTTTCAAATAACCATGGAATTGAAAAATATTTACCCAGTTGGAAAAAACTAAATTACCAGAAAATTTTCCCCCAACATCATTTTTGTAAGAATTTAAAGTATTCATGAAATTTACAAGTTGCATGAAATTAATCTTCACTACGATTCAACCATCAATTATATAGGTGAAATTTTTGTATTCGTGGATTCAGTATTATTAAACAGTGAAAATGAAGACTCCCTTTTCATTCTTAGAATCCATCCCTTGATAAATCACTTTTCATGGGTGTAATAAATTGAGATCCTCACAAACTATATTTCCATCACTAATAGGATGTCAATGTCTAGAGAAATACATTTTTTTACTATTCAATGATACACCTCATTTTGATTTACATAAAATTCACTAAAATGCCCGGTTAATCAATGGTAAATTCATCCCCAAGAGCAACCTTTTCTACCTACATAACTGTAGATAACATCACACTAAAAAAATCATTTCAAACATGATATGTGAATATTCCCTACATACATATCCCACATCATGCTTTGGGTCTGGAATCAAAAAATAATTACTCAAAAATCTCCCTTCATATGTCTGAAAGATTTAGAGATATTGTCGACCAACATGACTTACTAGGCCATCACCCCCTAATTCATGGTCAAATATATTCATCCTAAAACATTAGATTCATTAGTTTGATTTTAACGACATTAAATTACCAAAAAAAAGAGACATAGTTTTTTCTAGGTTGAAAACCAAAAAAGAGAACCCTATGTAAATGTTGAATGTTATTTTGCTAAAACAATGATTTTTGATCATTTATAAAAAATGAGAAACAAAAAAAAAATAAAAAATCATGTTATGATGAAATCCATAAAAGGAGGCCGAAGAAAAATTCAAGCCCCACCTGCTATGTCTGCACCATAGTAGACTTAAGAAAAAAATTGGTTGGAAACATAAAAAATGCAATGTCTGTTGGATTTTTAATGTTACCCTAGAAACATTCAAAATATGCTCACTAATTTCCTAAGATTCAGAAAAAATTAGATCTTTACATAATTATTAACCCAAATAAGATAACTATGGTAATATTATATGGAAATTATTCTCTTACCCATCCAGGAAAAATTATATTAAAGAGACTATTTCATATTGATTATTTGGGTTTATGATTGATATTTTATCTAATAACAACAAAATTCAAGTTATTCGGGAGGTTATGTTTCCAAACACTTCACGTCATGAGTAATTGATACCATAGGAAATGATTATGGAAAAGTGCTTGAGAGATAAAGATTTCACATACATATTTAATGAGAATATAGTAGAGGCAACCATATCCTAGATTGTCTCCATAAAAGTATGGGGAAATGAGAATGAAATAAAAAAAGACAACAATAAAACATGACATACTTTATCTATTTGATTGGATAATTCCTGAACCATGCTGTTAAAGACCATATTTATTGTATTTCTCTACCAAGATTCATATTAATCTAATTTATTCATTAGATTAATGGAATTCATTCTCTCTTGAACTCTATATTTGATGACATGTAGTCTCAAAATTGTAGTTAGCAGTTGTACATTTATTCTTTCTTTGTGAGCCTAATGTTCACACATATCCATCATTTGTGAAATATTATGATAAAAAATTGGGATTCTCCATTAACTAAGGGATGCATCCTAGTAATAGTATAACTAAAATATTTCACATGATAGTTGAAAGAACTAAACCAGATCAGATCACATTCACAAGTGACTAACTCCTCCAGATAGATGAGAACATGACAGATGAGGGAATTTTGGGGCTGGTAATGAAAGCCAACTATTATTAGTCCATTTAAATGTCAATTATGGTTTTCCATCTAATCATAATTCTTTTCCAAAGGAGATTTCTTAATGATAATGTAATATTGAGGGTAAGCCAATTTCTACATGGCTTGATGATCAACGGAAGTACTAGATACCTAAACCTGTTCACCCACTACAATAGGTATATGGTTTTGAATTTAATGTTTTATGGATGGATTTCCAAAAATGAGACACCAAATAAATAAATTACTCTATCTCTCCTATATAATATTTGGATCTAAGAATTAAGGTCCGACATCATTCACTGTAATTCCCAATGCTATTCCACTACAACCAGTATCTGTATGGCTATGAACAATGGTAGTTAGAAATGTATAGACTTAATCACTCATGATAAATGGATAAATTGAGTAAAAAATTACTTTATTATTATTATTACATTAGGATGAACATATTTCCCCTTCAACAGTTGTTGAAGCTAATATGATGGGAAAAGAACTGGGAATGAAAATGATTTATACACTCATTTCACTGGCTTCCCCAATCGCCATCAGGATATTATTCAGCCTATATTATATAATAAAACAAAGAGAAAAATAGTTGTATTTTTACATGAGGTAATTAAATTTTTACTCTAGTGTCATTACACGTCATCATTAATCTCAGTTCATAGAGGATGATGGGGTTTAATCCCATTTTAATCTCAATATGTGTTATAGAGGAAATCTATTACATATATCCTAGTTTTCATTCAAATCTATAGGTAGAATAAGGTTTTAAAATGGTTCATACATCTACTCTAGAAACCATAATTTCATCTTATAGTGAGACTATGTATGAATGTTCCACTAAATTCCCTCTACCAATATCTACCACCAATCACGAAGGTGCATAATAAGGAATGAAAGTAATTCTTGAGTGATCATTCAATAACTCAATATAATTGTTGACAATCAGAGATGTTGAATGACTAGAATAAATTTTGGGATGTGGAGGGAGAAAGGGAGAATAATGTATTTTTGGGGTATACCATTTTTCATAGCATTGAAAGACTTTTTCCACTAAGCTATACAAAACCTGAAGTAGTCGGCAAAGATGATGTGGTGATCTACCCTCCTACATATAGACCAAAAACAGGTAAGCTTAAGAAATAGTTAGTACATCATAGTTGATAAGATATTCCTCTTCCAACATGGTTTCCATCATTGGGTTCCAATCATGACATTGGTATAGGCATCATGAGATGGGAAGATGAATCCTCTCAAGAACACAGTGAAAAATGCCTCAAACACAAATTATGGAGCTAAATTTAAATAGATATGGTAACCCCCGACAGTATGTTTTACTTACTTGAGAGTGTCCTATTAAGAACATTGAATAACTCATGATTTTTGAGTTGGGTGAGTGTTGGTTTGGTGATCCTTTGGCCAAGGACCATTACCTTGTAAAAACATCTTTATCGAATCACTGAATGAGATAATTAAAAAAGTGTGATGGGGTTGAACAAGAAATTTATATATAGTTACCAATAAGAAAATTTACAATGGATAATCCTTTTTATGATCTTACCAGGTGTTTTATGTAGGAATGAATACATTTTTTCAAGATTGTTAATTCCACATAATTGGTCAATATCCCACAAACTAAACTGATCTTCACCATGTGATAAGAAGAACATTTTGGTTCTTAAACACCAACGAATGATCAATTCACATTATATATCGACGTGTTAATATAACAAAAAATGAGAAATCCATGTCACTTAGAACAAATCGATGACCTCCATCCAATGAGGAAATTCCAATTAATTCTGATGGAACTAGTATTTCCATTCTTATTCATCTACTAAAAAAACCTCTAGAATAAATGTCCCTCACGGAGCTCCAAACACTAATGGGATTGCCTCATGAGAGGATAAAAATGGAATTATATTCATGTACATGATATTAAAGGATGTTTCATAATTATTATTCTTACATTATGTCCATGATAATCCATTCAGAATGAAATCCTCTTACTTAATTGACTTAAAAATAATGTGTACCTTGCTAGAAATATTCATTTGATCACAATCCAAGGACACCTCAAACAAATAACATTTAGAGTTCTTATAAACTGATGGAATGGGAGCCTATTCTGGAATTCCTAGTTCTATAATGATAATATTTCATTTAAAAGATAATTAATATCCCTTGAAAAAGAAGAATCCTCAGAATACCAACTTAAGGAATGTGATAATGAAGATCATCTATAATATTCACTACATTGGATGTTATTATCTTTGTCGTAGTAATAGAGGTTGAAGGTAGTCTTTTTTAAAAAATATCCATTTTATCCATTTTGTAATAATAGAAAAATATTTTATTTTTTAAAAAACATTGATATGTGAAGTAAATCCGAAAACTATCCACCTGTGAAACATCAATCTGCAAGGCATTCAGTCCACGTGGTGTTCTATCCACGAGGCATCCATTATAAGAGGGGTTCAGGATATTAACTATTTAAATTCCATGTTTATTATCTATGTTACTTTGTAGGTGAGAGGAAGTAAATTTTTTAGATGATGACCTTTCCGTCCAGGGGGAATTTGTCTACTAAGGAGAATGCTACGTGTAAGCAGTTGATGACAAGGAATTAACAATGGTCTTAGGTCAAAGAGATATTCATTAAATTCCACCTGAACTTGTGCCCCTATTTATTGGGGTCATCTTGTAAAGTTACATGTTTTGGAACCAGGATTAAATACAATGGTTTTTTATTTTATTTTTTAGTTTTTCAACAGGTCTGTTTTTTTAATGGAGCTCCAAAATTTTATTCCGAGTGCTCGAACACCAAAATGTGTCATTTTTTGGACTTTTGTAATTACCCAATAATTTTAGTGGGTGTCACAATGAGTCTCGGGGAACCATATCTGGAAAAGTCCACTTAAATGGATCTACACGGGCAGCGCATGGTTACGGTCAAACCCGTGCAGTTTTCCAGGTTTAATAAATTACATGATTTAGTTAAATAAGATTATATGAGAGTTTTTGATTAATTAAAAGAATGTTTTAATCATAATAATATTGAAGTTATTAATATTATTATCTTAGATTAATTAAATGAATGGTAAATAAATAATTAAATGATGGTTAAATAAATTAGTGTGGAATTTGTGTTTATCGAAAAATTGTTTTAATTAAATGAAGTGTTTCAGAATTATTAAACGACTATTTATTATTAAATGGAGAAATTGGGTTTGAGTTTTTATCATTATTATCATGTTGACGATATTGTTATAAATTGGTTGTTTTTTGGTTTTAATTAAATTATAGTTGGAATAATAATAATAAGGATGTCCTTATTATTAATATTGTTATTGGGTTTATTTAAATAAATAAATGTCCAAATATTTCCATTGAATTATTAATGGGGTGTAATACATATGTGAATTTAATGGGGATGTTGGGTATCTCAACAAAACTCTTAATTAAATAAGGTGTATGAGATTTAATGAGGAGAATTGTTATTAAATAGAGGTGTTGGGTTATATCAAAGGTTTGAGTAATAATAATGATATTATTATTATTAGGGTTTCATGAGTGTTATAATTATTGATAATTATGGATATTATTATTATTATGAATAATAATTGTAATGAATTGGGGAGTTTTGATTGGAATTAAAAAAATGAAAGTTTTTATAATAATAATAATGAGGATGTAATTATTATTAATATTGTGTTAATTAATTAAATTCACGGAAAAATAAATTTAATTAATTGTGGGAAAATAATTATTTTGATTAATTTTAAGTCTATGAAATTTTAATTTATTTGAGGAGTAAATGGGAGTTTGATTTTCTCATAGAAATGTTTCATTTTATGATGGATTAATTGGAGGTTTTTGATTTAATCAAAGAAATGTTTTTTTGAACTTTAATGAGGAAGTTTTTTTAAAATAATGTTATAATTATAATAATATTAATGATACTATTATTATAATGTTTATTATTATAACTATTAATGTATATTAATTACTTTTTATGGGTAGTACTAGTGTTAGAAAAGAAGGGAGGGGCGTGGCCATCTTCTTCTCAATAGATGTGAGACCTCCCTCATGATATTTTCCACTAATAGGTGTGATGTAGTGGCTTCTACAACCTCCTACTCCTTGTGTACCTCCTTTTCCAGATCTCCAGTAACACAGAACCCCACGGATGACCCCCAACAGTAGAGTGACACCCCCAAGTAGCCTCCCATTCAGCCCGTAACACTCCCCTTTCATGGTTCCTTCAACCCCAAGCTTTTTCATTGAATGATTACTTGGATTTAGTCCAAATATTCAATGGTTGTGCAATGAGGTTATTAGGTTTCCTTTTTCCGCGTTTTCGGTAAACATCGCAGAAGGCGAGGCAGTTTTGGCTGATTCGGTTCGTCGACGTTGTTCCGAGGGTGCGAGTATGTGAAAATATTTATTTAGATATATATATATATATATTTGTAGATATACATACATATATATAAATGTGGTGAGTGTGCTACTATGTGCCATTTGCAACTAATTTCTACCAAGTATATTAATGTTTGGCGTAATTCAAATGACATCAACCCGAGGTAGGGTCCCAAATCCTTAACACTTTATTTTAGAATTATAGCTTATTTAAATAAATTAAGAATGTGAGTTTCAATGATTATGGAACTGCTAAGTTTTCATGAAATTGTGATTAAAGATAAATTGATGGTTAGTGGTAATGTCATATCATGCTTATTGTGGTTTGGATTTTCATATGTCTTCTTACTGGATTTGATATATGATATGTCAATGCATGAAACTTTGATATTATTAATAGATGCCACCCACGTGAGATAAATGAGGACTTGAACATGTGTTGATTTTAAGAATAATTTTCTAATTTGGTTTATGTGATTTGATTAAATAGTTAAATAATTCAAATATGCAGAATGGGTAATAGTGTAATTAATTGTAGAATTAATTATCAAGTAATTAGTTGGAATAAAATTGTGGCTTTTACTGATTATTGAGAATATTGAATATTTTTCATGTTAAGAATATAAATTTTAAACAGATAATAATTAATGTATGGATTAATTATTACATGTCAACTGATAACTGTTTAATTAATTGACGATTGGTTAAAGGGATAATATTTAATTAATTAATTGTCGAATTAATTAATTTGCATGCATTAAATGAAGATTTTGAATGGATAAATTTTTAGGAATATTTTCCCAGTGTACCCTTTGATACATTTTATTTTTCAATGTCATAAGTTGTCTTGAATGGAGTTATTTAAAAATATGATATGCTATGTGAGATGATTTCTAAATATTTGGGTTTTGTTCAGCATGTTTGGAGATGATTCTAACATTCATGTAACTTGATAAAGTCCTGGACGAATCACCATTTTAGTGGAAGATTTCAGACTTGTGAAAGAATTTTGATAATTAAATGTTGAGTAAATTATTTTGTTGTCTTGCTAAGATTAATTAATTGTTAAATATTTATTTACTATTAAGATGTTGAATGGTTAATTAATTATTGAATTATTTGATAGGAGATTTATGTTGTTAAATAGTTGTTGAATTAATTAATGGATCAGATTTATTAATTTATGAATTAATTAATGGATGGTTTTGGAGTGTTGGACATGGTGTTATATACCAATGATAAATATATATGTCTGATTGATAAACAAGTTGCGAGATAAGGACTGAATCTCCAAATACTCACAGGGTTCTAGACATGGTGTTCCATACTAATGATAAATATATATGTACGATTGATAATCGGGTTGTGAGACAAGGAATGAAGCTTCAATTACTCACAGGGTGCTAGACATTCCGTTCTACGCCCATGTTGCATGAAAATATTCTTTTATGGGATGTGGACTAATGCTATAAATGCCCATGGGTTGTGAGAAAAGGACTGACGCTCCAAATACTCACAAGGGTTCTAGATATGAT
Source organism: Viscum album (assembly GCA_963277665.1). Classification (NCBI taxonomy): domain Eukaryota; kingdom Viridiplantae; phylum Streptophyta; class Magnoliopsida; order Santalales; family Viscaceae; genus Viscum; species Viscum album. Next base: position 450,618,560 of record OY728127.1, read on the forward strand.
GTTCTACAGCCATTAATTGAAATTGGATTGTGGGTCTAACTGGTCTTATATGAAATGAATTAATGGTTAATTAAAACTATTGTGACATAATGATTAGTGAATTGAATATGAGAAAGTGTTCAAAATTATTATTGAATTGGGTGAATCACTGTAATTAGACAGACCCAAGAGTGAATCAAAATTTTTAGGGGACGAGATCTGTTATAGTATATGAAATATTTGAATATATTTTGACACGTTATCCAAGCCAATTCCCAATCATGGATTCAGTGTTTACTTTTATTACATAGATGGTGTTTAGAGACATTTTTGGTGAGTGAATTATATGGGGGATGTCAGGATTAGGCCGAATCTCAAGACTTTGATTATTTAATGTGGTTTGAAAAATTGATAAATGAAAATGATTGTGTAATGATTGTTGAGTATGCATGACAATAGTATAATGCAGGTTCAAACACCAGCTGAGAGAGGAAGCAGGTACTTCTGTATATAGTTACTTTGTACTGCTTACTTTATTTATGAATATTTTTAGATGGTATAAATTATTTATTGAATTTCCGGATTTGGGGTAAACATCGGTGCTTCTATCCAATTGAGATTTAAATATCACACCCTACTCAGTCCACCATTGCAATGAGGTACTCGAGTAGAATCTATTTGGTTTGAAGATTATGTTGTTTTCATTTACATGGTAGATAAGATTAAAGAACTGAGTGGAAGCTCATGATTCAAGAGGATACCGCCCTCAGTGCTTTGAGTCATTTTTTATTTATTTCAATATTAGAATGTAAAGCTTGCTATTTTGTTCAGTTTTTTTCTATTTTTGTATTATTAGCATGTTATGCATGCATTTTTTGTATAACATGCATTGGCCATTTTTTTCAAGATTTATAAAATATTACTTCCACTACTTTATCATTTATTCGAATGAATCCACAATTTGTTTCCATTCTCAATTATTGAGCTCTAATATGAGGGTATAGTCTCCCCACTGACTGTCCGTAGACCCTCGTTTCCAGTTGGCATCCTCTGTTGTACGGGGAGACACACTTGAGGTCATATGGAGACTGGTCCAACCATTGTTTTAGTGGAGTGTCAGGTCTGGACATTACAAAGTTGTATTAGTGGAGGTTATTTTCCTTTTGTATTTCTATTTTGGGTTGGTAGATAGGAGACTAGAAAAGTTTTTGTGCGTGGGTTAACAGTTGTTCTTGGGACTGATCACTCCATGAACAGGAAATGACCCAGTGGTCAGAGATTGGAATTGATGTTTTTAATATTTGATGTTATAATTGATATGATTTCACCTTGATTGACTAGTGTATTTTCGGCAAGATTATTTATTTTTAGAATTTTGAAAAAAAAATTCTTAGCTTGGTAGGGAAATGATGTTTCATAAATGAATCATCTTAAGAATGTAGATATTAAAATTCCATGCATGTAACATTCCATATAGCTTCATTATTAGGATGTCTGCTTATTTGGATTGTGTGCCTTGGGTGCAATTCCAGGTTTTGATCTACTTTAGCATGCCTCTGTAGATATCATGTTTGAATGATAGATTTAACATAATTTGGTGTTTATATGCTATTCCGCCTCATTTATTAGCACATTTTTTTTTGTTGATCCATGTTTCTGTGTAACAGAATGATGTTGTGTTAGTTCTTATGATAACATGCTAGATTTTATTTGATGTGTGAAATGGATGAAAAAGTAAAAATGTTAAATAAATGTAGATTGTTATAAATGGGGTCTAAATGCTATATATAAGGTGTATTGGAGCCTTATCGATTTTTAGATGTCTATCCATAAGTTTTAACCTCATATAATCATAGTTTTTTTGAAAATCGTTATAAATGTAAAACTAGTGAGTTTTGATTGAAATGAATTGTTGTTGGGTTGCTTTTTGAAGATCCCGGATTGAATAAATGGCATCCTTAGAGTTCATCTTTTTGGTAAAAGTAATTTAGATGATAAATTTTCTATTTATATTTGGATAACACTATATGTGAAATGTACAATTAGGATTTTTGTTATATGATGTCTATTTTTCCTATGGGGTGTTGATCGAAATCAATGAGACTTGTTGTGAAAAGTTACCTGTGTGTTTCTTGAAATTTTGTTCAAATTTTAAAAGGTTGAAATGTATTAATTAAAATTTCTAAAATGATTAATGGTCATTTGAACCACATGATTTCAGTTTTACATGACCAAGAGAGATGGTCAAAGTTTATGTTTCATAAGGGATAAACCCATGGTAGGTAGTACCCTTAGAATATTCTATGTCCTTAAAGTATGTTCGTCCCACTACTAAGGAGGAATTATTGGTACTTGGTTGTTATGGTACACTGATAGCTTTATGATATGACTTTTATGATCAATGTTTAATGTGGTAATCGTGGTTCAAGGAACATCACATGCAAGAGTTAAGTGTTAGGAAATAGCGTTCTAATGACCGAATGATCTTATATATCGACATCATGGAAAATATTATAGTGGGTAGTGTCACATTGTTTTTAGTAAATGTGTTGGCAGGAGACGTCGCGCATTCAGAACAGAGTATTCCGGTAGTAGTTCGACTGATCGTCTTAATGACCATGGTTTTATCTTAGCGCATTCTTCTAAATGCAATGAGTGTTTCCCCAATATTGAACTCATTGTAGAGATACTAATATTGAATTGGTCTTATTACGTGCTATAGTTTAATTGTTGTTAGACTTGAAGAGTATTTGTCATCTGGGTAGTACGTGGGATACATGGTTTCTTTGGGTTACTCCTTTTTTCGGTTGGGGCCAGATTTTTTTTACATAGGCTTGCGATGGCTTGACATTGAAATTTCACCAGAGGTTGGGTAAGGACTTCATTATATATGAGGATGGTTTTGGAATAGTTTTAATGTAACAATAATAGATAAAGGGAGAATGTTGGTTTTGGGTCCGAGACATCCTTTGAGGGAAGCATGCGCAACCTACTCTGTTAGTTGATCGAGATTCAACCATTTTTGTCGAAACAATTCCTATAATGGCTTCATAAATAACCTATGTTTCAATATTTATGTTATAATGTTATCTTTGGATTTTGTATTTATGTCTTAGCCATTATTCTTGTGAAGGGTTAATGGTGTGTTTGGTGTTGGGAATGCAAAATTTCAGTTATAACAAGAAAAAATGACCTTGGAAGGTCAGTTGTTTTATTTGTGGTTCCTGATGGATTATCTGGGATGAGAAGTTATTAAGGAGGGTAGACTGTAAAGTTCCGTGTTTTTGAATTGGGTTAAAATAGAATGATTTTTTTTATTTTTTTCGGTTTTTCAATGGGTCATTTTTTTTTGAAATGAGCTTTGAAATTTTATTCTGAGTGTTGAAACACATAAAAGAGTCATTTTTGGACTTGTGAAATTACCCAATAATTTTAGTGGGTGTCCCGATGAGTCTCAGGAGCACCTGATCCATAAAATTCCACTTAAATGGATCTATAAGGGCATCGTATGGTTGCGGTCCAACCCATACAGTTCACCTAGTTTATTAAATTATTTAATTTAATTACATAAGATTATATTATAGTTTGTGATTAATTAAAAGAACATTTTAATAATTATAATGAATTTATTATTATTATTATTATTATTGCAGATTAATTAAATGACTGATAAAGAATTTATTAAATGATAGTAGAATAAATTAATGCGTCATTTGAGTTTATCGAAGAATATTATTAATTAAATGAAGAGTTTCTAAATTATTAAAGGACCATTTATTATTAAATGGAGGAATTGGGTTGGAGTTTTTATCATTAATATCATATTAATGATATTATAATAAATTTGTTGTTTTTGGTTCGAATTAAATGATAGTTGGAATAATAATAATGATGATGTTATTATTATTATTATTATTAAATTAAATAAGGATAAAAGATTTTAATTTAATTATTAATGGGGTGTAATAATTATGTGAATTTAATGAGGCTGCTTGGTGTCTAAGAGAAACACTTAATTAAATAAATAGTTTCAAATTTAATGAAAATGAGTTTTTATTAAATAGGGGTGTTGGGTAATATCACATGTTTAGGAAATAATAATTATATTATTATTATAATGGTTTTATGAGTGTTATAATTATTGACAATTATGGTTATTATTATTATAAATAATAATAGTAATGAATTGGGGAGTTTTGGTTGTAATTAATAAAATTAATGTTTTAATAATAATAATAACAATAATGAAGATGTAATTATTATTATTATTATATTAATTAATTAAATTAGTGGAAAATTAAATTTAACTATTTGTGCGAAAGGAATTATTTTTATTACTTTTAATTCAAGGATATTTTAATTTAATTGAGGTTTAAATGGGAGTATGATTTTTTGAAAGAAACGTTTCCTTTTAAGAATGATTAATTGGGGGTTTTGGATTTAATCAAAGAAAATCTTTGTGACCTTTAATGGGGATGTTTTTTAAGAGAAAGTTGTAATTATAAAAATATTAACGATACTATAATTATTATGTTTATTATTATAAATATTAATTTATATTTATTAATCTTATATGGGTAGTATAAGTGTGAGAAAATAAGGGATGGGTGTGACATTATTCTTCTTCCAAAAAATGAGACCACCACTGGGATCTTCTCCCACAAGAGGCATGATTCAGTGGAATCTTTGGCCTCCTCCTCTATGTAGACATCCTCTTTTGGACCTCCAGGAGTGCGGAACCCCCCGGACGACCCCCTACTGCAGCACGACACCCCCCTGACTACCTTCCATGCAGCGCACAACACCCCCTTTCCTAAGTCCTTCTTATGTGAGTTTTTTCATTGAATGATTCCTTGGATTTAGTCTGAATATTCAAGGGTTGTGCAACAAGGTTCTCTGGTTTCCTTGGTCGGTGTTCTGGAATCCTCCCCCGAAGACGAGGCAGTTCGGGCCGATTTGGTTTGTCGACGTTGTTCAGAGGGCACACACATGTCAAAATATTTATTTAGATATTTAATTGTAGATATATGTACATATATATAATTGTGGTGTGCATGAGGCTACATTCCATTTGCAACTAATTTCCACCATGAACATTAAAGTTATGAGTAATTAAATTGACGTCACCACAAGATAGGGTCCCAAATCCTTAACACATTATTTAAGAATTAAAGCTTATTTAAATAAATTTAGAATTTGATTTTACGTGATTGTGGAACTGCTATGTTTTCTTGAAATGATGATTAATGATAAACTTCTGGTTAGTGGTAATTTCATATCATGCTTCCTGTGGTTTGGATTTTCAAATGTCTTCTTGTTGGAACTGATATATGATTTGTTGATGCATGACACTTTTGATATTATTAAATGATGCCACCAATGTGAGATAACTGAGTACATGAACATGTATTGATTTTAAGATTATTTATCTAATTTATTTAAAGTGATATGATTAAAATGATAAATAATTTGAATTAAAAAAATATGTAACAAGTAAGCTAATTGTAGAATTAATTATCAAGTCATGAGTTGGATTAAAATTGTGGCTTTTACTGATTATTAAGATTATTGAATATTTGATGTGTTTAGAACATAAATTGGAAACTAGAAATAATTAATGGATGGATTTATTATTTCAGGTTAAATGGTAAATGGTTAATTAATTAATGATTGGTTTAAGAGATAATATTTAATTAATTAATTATTGAATTTATTAATTTTCATGCATTAATTTAGGATTGTGAATTGATTATTTGTTACGACTGTTTTCCAAGGATACCTTTTGATGTTTTTTATTTTTCTATGCCTTAAGTTACTTTTTATGGAGTTGTTTAAAAATATGACATGCTATGTGAGATGGTTTCTAAATATCTGGGCTTTGTGCAGAATGTTTTGATATGATAATAATGTGCCTGTAAATTGTTAATGTCTTGGAGAAATCACTGTTTGAGTGGACAAGTTTAGATTTCTAAAATAGTTTGGATAATTAATGTTGAGTTAAATATTTTGTTGGCATTATAAGAATAATTAACTGTTAATTAATTATTTACTATTGAGATGTTAAATGGTTAATTAACTGTTGACTTATTTGATGAGCGGTTTATGTTTTTCAGTAGTTTTTGAATTAATTAACAGATTTTATTAATTAATTTATGAATTAAATGATGGCTAGTTTTGGGGTGTTAGACATAGTGTTCTAAACCAATGATAAATATATAATTATGATTGATAAATGGGTTGTGAGACAAGGACTGATGCTCTAAATACCCACGGGGTGCTAGACATGGTGTTCTAAACCAATGATAAATATATATATGTAAGATTGATAAATGGTTTTTGAGACAAGGAATGAAGCTCCAAATACTCACAAGGTGCTATACATGGTTTTTATACACCTGTCTTTCATGCAAATATTCTGTTATGGTATAAGTACAATGCTCCAAATACCCATTGGTTGTGAGACAAGGACTGGCACTCCAAATACTCAAGAAGGTGCTAGGTATGATGTTCTAAAGCCATTAATTGACATTGGATTGTGGGTTCAATTGGTCATACATGAAATGAATGAATTGTTAATGAAGACTATTGTAACATAATGATTTGTGATTTGAATATGAGAAAGGGTTCAAATTTTCTGTTGAATTGGGTGAATCACTATTAGTAGAAGGACAGAGGAGCGAATCACTATTTTTAGTGGATGGGCTCCATTATAGTATATGAAAGATTAAATTTAATATCTTATGACATGTTATCCAAGAAAAATCACATGCTTGGAATCAGTCTTAACTTTTATTACATATATGGTCTCTAGTGACATCTCTGGTGAGTGACTTATACGGGGGATGTCAGGCTTATGCCGAATCTCAAGACATTCATAATTTAATGTGGTTTGAATTATTGATTAATTATATTATTGTGTAATGGTTGTTGAGTATGCATGAAAAATGTATAATGCAGGTTCAAAAACCAGCTGAGGGCTCAAGAATGTACATGGGTATATAGTTATGTTGTGTTGATAACTTTATTTATGAACACTCTCACAAGGTTTAAATTATTTATTAAATTTCTATATTTGGGGTAGACACTAGTGGTACATGCCTACTGGGATTTACATCTTACACCCTTCTTGGGCCGCCATTACCCTAGGGTACCCGACATGATACTATTTGGCTGCATGATTGGGTTGTTTGCATTTACATGGGAGATAAGACAAGAGGACCGAGCGGAAGCTACGGATGCTAGACGACACATCCCCCAGGGATTTGAGTCATTTTTTATTAATTTCTATATAGGAATGTAATGCATTTTGTTCTGTTCACTTTTTTCATTTTTTGTAATATTAGAATTTCATGCATAAATCTGCTATATAATTGTTGTTGGACCTTTTTTTGTACAAGATTTATAAAATATGAATTCCACTACTTTACCATTTATTTTTATTAACCCACTATTTATTTCTATTGTATATTATTGACCTCTGATATGTTGATAAATTCTCCCCACTGACTCTCCATAGAACCTCGCTGCTAGTCGGCATCCTATGGCATAATGGGAGAGGTGCTTGAGGTCATGTGTCGAATAGTCTAGCCAAAGGTTTAGTGGTGATCTGAGTCCCGACGTTACACATCCCCACTATTATTCCGCATGAATACTGCAATTTTTTCAAAATATGAAAACTTTCATCATCAAAATCACCTTTTTCATCCCAATTAGGGAAAAATTGGAAGGGGGTAATTGTTGGGACATGAAAAATTCTTATGGAAAGTGAAAATAACATCATCAATGGGGAAGGGTATGAAAATGATAAACCTGAATAGTTTTTTGAAATATTATTCAGAGGAAAGACAATCATGAAGGATGGGTTGGGTCTATATAGATAATATTTGTATGTTGATCGTCTCTACATAAGGCGTCACTACTCTGTATAGAATCCAACAAATGAGAAGGTTGTTTGTAAGAAAAGGCTAACATTTGTGCCCTTGGAAATGAAAATGGCATCTATGGGTGGAGTTAGTGTTTCATATTCATCAGAAATAATTCATTTTTAAGCATGATAAGTGACATTATCCCCCATAAAATAAAAATTTCACTTGAGGGGAAGGGTGGTAACATCACCCCCCCTCCCACCCCAAGAAAAATTCACTTGTGGGAGGAGAAAACATTTTCCATCCCCCACAAATGAAATCATTTTTAGGCCTAGACATCCTAATAGGGATTCTACAAATGAAATCATCATATCCAACCGCAGACTAATATGCCTTCTTGTAGTCTGATACATCCATTCCTCAATAAAAACCCACTTAGGGGATCCAAATAAAGTATTTAACAAATATGGAGAAAATGTTTATGAATGAGGGGGATCCATCAATTTTTATAGGTAAACCTACCTTATAAAATAATGGAATCACCTGACCATATATTTACCAAAAACACCATTCAAATACAATTTTCCAAAGAATAATAAGATCTCCTCTTTGTGGTTTATCACCACACATAGTAAAAGCTACACTCAGGGATCTCTTCCCCGTGTAGGAAAATGCTACGCGGGAGGAACATATCCTCAAATAGAAAAGTGCTACGTAGATGGATCCAAGCCCTATCTAGAAAAGAGCTACGTGGGGCACACCCACACCCTCCTAGAAAAACAAAATTCTGAGGGAAAACCATACCACATAGAAAAATGATACTCATATGGAATACCATCCCACATAAGAATTTTATGTATATAATGGGGCCTCCTAGGGTGTTCCTATATTCCAATCTCATGTATTTCCTCCAGTGTACCATGGTTCCCCACATTGTCCCATATATGGCCCCTTATAATGGTATTAGGTAAATAACTCTCCCAAAACAACCAAATGTGTGTGATAAAATCATTGGGCACATCATTTTATCCTCTTTAATGTACATAACCATGTAAAATGAGGACGTATTGGTATCCTAATTGAAAATATTGATTCTCGTAATTCATTCAAACATATACTATAATGGTAATAAGGGTACAAAACTTCGTGGTACTAAAATGGAACTCCCCATTATAGGAAGGGAAATATAGGTTCACAGTTTCCATTATCTTGTAGGGTTCATGCCATATCATCCCCTCTTCACTGAAAGAAGGAGAAGTGAATCCCTCTTAGAGTATACCCCTTTAATTTCGTAAAAGTGGCTGAAATCTTTCTCCACTTCACCTGTTGAGATATTTACAGGAGTGTATGTGACTATCCGAGTTAACAAAAAAGATGAGACATACACCTCAACCCCATATCTCTTTCCGTTTAGGCCCATGTTATGGAAATAAGAGATCTTATGAGTATCAGATATATTTATTTATCCCTATTCCCTTTGGCCCATGACTCTTCCACTAGTGGACAATCAAGATTGCATGGTTTCCAAATAAACATATTCCTATTTATTCTAAAACTTGGAATGACTCACATGTGCTTAAAGGTTGAAGATGATCATGAAATCTACATAATCCCAATATATTGGCCTTCTATTCTGTATAATACCCAACCATACTCATTCAAATAGGAGTCCTCCTATATGTAATCATCAACCATACCTATAAATCACCATGAGTCAATACATTCCTCATGGTTCATGCATCCTGTGCCTCTTAAATTATATAATCCCCAATATCATTTTAAAACCATAAAAGGTCCATATTCTAAATGATGCATGAATCAGGGACTCCTCCTGAAGTATAATCACCAAACCATTCTAAACTAAATAGTCTTTGATTCATGACCAACGTGGAAATGTATGAATCCCCCCTGAGGTCAAAACCAAACTACCCATATTCACCCAAATCTTCTATACACCATATTCCTAGGTGGGTCCCATCATACACGTGGATCTATATTCCTTCAAAGACAACTATCATCATCATCCTTATTAATCCATATTCCTAATAAGATAATTTCCCACCTGGGAGACCACCCTTGTTTTTGTCACTTTTGGACACTTCAGAATAATTCCCCCACCAAACAATGACTATGAAACATCCACCTTTTAATCCTTGTCGAATGAAATTAAATATCAGCGTTAGGTACTCATCAGATTAAATTAAAATATTTTATGTGTCTGGTTATGTGGCACTGAACTATGTGTGTTCTAATTCATTTCACTATGATATATTGGAATATTATCTTATCGGTTGGCACCTGACATCAAAGCAATCCCCATTTTCTTGGATGAAATTAAGATCCATAGTGCCCCACTATATGGCTTAAAACCAACATCAAAATAAAAAATGAGATAAAGTTATATGATCCAAAGTAACCATTGATGTATATCCTCAAATACATACCGATATCTCTATAAATGGAAGACCATAGATACATAAATATTATTCCAAGGCGACACATGAAAATAATCAATAATTAATTCAAGGGTGATCCTTGTCAGGAATGGGAATTAGTAAAGGGTTCATGAACATATTTTTATAAGAGATACTTGGAATAGGTAATAATTTCCCCAAAAAGAATGTAATGAGAATGTTCTCCCATCCTCTTTACCAATGTGATTTCTTAAGTGTTAATGGCCATGATACCTAATAAACAACTGTATTTGTAATGTAGTTCTTCCAGCCATCATTGATACAATAACCATTGGACGTTTCATGCTCCATGAACAAACCCCATTGGAAACCAACCCGTTGAAAATGGGCGAAAATAATATTCATCAGACTAAATTTATTATTATACCATGAATATTTAAAATATTAAATGAATGGTATGAATATTTATTGAATATAGAATATATATTAATTTCATTAAATAAAATCACAAATAGTAAGTAATTTAATTTATTATGTCAAAAAAATGTTGTGTGCATACTTTTTTTTACAAAACCTATAATTTATTTTAAAATTAACTTTTTATTTCCATTTATAATCTATTGAAAAGTAAATTAATATATCTAAATTGGAAATATTAATATTTGGTAAATCTAATTCATATCCAAAAATATAAATTCTGTGTTATAATGGTGTATTATATTATGGTTCATTTAGACTCTTGGTTGTGTGTATCCCAAGGGATTGAAAAACAATTATTCGAAGAGAAATATTTTATAAAATATCATTGTATTAAACAACATATTTTCCATATATTTGGATCTTCAAATCTATGATCATGTGTATTGGTCTCTAACATTATAATATTATCAATTTTTATTATTCTTTGAGTAATTTTATTCTTTAGAAACTCCATGAAAATTCATCATTGTGGTCGGTAGCTTACATCAAATTTGCAATAGGTGGTATGGAATTGGTGGACTGATAAAGAGATGAGTTTTATCATATATATATAGTAATAATATATCATTGGATATTTTATATAGAAATGGTTTAATGAATTAATAATGTCAGAGTTATATGAATGAAATTCTATTTAAAAAATTAAAGGAATTATAAATTAATTAAAAAATGATAATTAAAAAAATTCAACCCATATTATATTATATCATAATAAAAATATATCATATAAAAACAAAATTGTTTATAAAAGATTTTTATTGTTATAACATATCCTTATCTCTAAATTTGAATTGATGTGTTGTAAAATAATACACTTGATCTATAATTATAACTCAGTAAATTGTGATAATATTTTAAAGGGTCAAAAAGACAGTATATCCATAATGCCAACCAATTAAGTAGAATTGATTTTTAGAAAAAGGTGGAACCCATGTGCATAGCATGGTGATCATATATGTGTGAAATATTTTAAATAAATTCAATTTCATAATCAAATTACGAATAAATAAAATTTAGGTTATATCACAAGGAAATCACATGATATTTATGTTTAAATTAGTTAATATTGGAAAATTAATGTAATTTTTAATACCTATGTATATTGAAAATAAAAGTGGTAAAATAACAACTAAAAATGTGTCCTCTAATAGTGATATAATATACCTTCATTAACACTAAAAAATTATTCAGTACCATAATTGAGTTATAATCCTGGGATTTTATAAGTGCTAGAAAAGGACAGGTAATTGGGCCCTCTATCAGTGCTACAAAATGAACTGACAATGGAACCCTTTATCAATGTTTTTTTGAGAACTTAAAAATTTCCCCATTTTTCAACATTTTTGTTTATCATTTATAAATAGTTCCTTTATCCGTGCTTCTTCAAACAGTGATAAATGCATGTTTTATCAATGCATTTTGTATCACTGATAAAGGGGCATAAAAAATTGTTTTGTTAAAGTATATTTCATCACCAAAAATAGGGAATACTATAGTGTATTGTAACAACACTCTACAACATCAGAAACAAAACTATAAATTAGAAAACTCATATCCAAATAAAAAATTTAAATGAAATAAAATATACAAAACAAATACAAGAAAAAAATATTATAGTCCAAATGAACACACCTGTATAAAAGAACAAAACACCACTAATAATGAAACATAAGACACCTATATATGAAATTAATTCTTATGTTAGTAATTATATAATGATATAAAATAAACATAATGATTTAATTTAAAAAAAAAATCAAGTCATTTACTAGGAAAACAATGTATAGGATTTAGTTGTGATTGATTCATGCATGACAAGAAATTTATTATTCAGCTTTAATAATTATATATATGAAAATTAACTAAATTATTTTATGTTAAAAATGATTTATAAATTAATTAAGTAATAATATGTAGAATTATTAGAAAAAAATCAAGGCTAATTTTCTAAATTAGGGTGAAGTGATGTGAATTTTAAAATAAATGAAAATTGTATAATATAAATGAAATACTTATACTAATATTGGTCACACTGTGCGTGGGATTGAGGTGAAGATGATTTGAAAACAACTTAAATGAATTATTTTTCATTTTCCTAATGTAACAATACAATCAGAATGTGTTTCTTTTGTTTTTTGTACATCACTTGTGTTTTTTAGTAAAATATTATTTTAAACTGGAATCATTAACTTTGATTCATACTAACCACATAGTGTGTGTATTTGACATGAGATTTATTTATAATTGTCAAAAATGAATTATTAAATATTTTCCCAAATCACCATGAAAATATGAGGTTGTTTGCTCAATTTTCAGTGAGTGGCACTCAATGAACTAAAATGTCAATTTTAAATTGACAATAGACACTTTGAGTCATATAGGGAACATCTCGTATTATATTGACGTGAGAATGGTTCATATACATCAAAAACGACATATGGTTCAATTTCTAAAAGTATAAAAAGCCTCAAAACACATTTTATTGGTTTTTAGTATGCCATGTTTCATTTTTAGAAAAATTAAAGTCAATATTAAATAAAAGGACACACTAGGAGTCATTATTGTCACACCAATAATTTAATTGATGCATTCCAAGCTCTTTCATTTATTAAATGAATTATGTATCTGTTTACAAAAGTATCAAAAAATTTCGAACGTGTTTTCTCTATTTTTATTGTGTTACTTTTTTTTACTAAAATGTCATTTTATACTGGAAACACACACTTTGAATCATATTGGTCCCATCGTGTATGGGTTTGACATGAGAATAATTCCAACACATCAAAATTGAATTATGAATCATTGTCTGAAATTATCAAGGCGTTACAAGTGTGTTTTCTTAGTATTAAGTAATTGAAACTTTTTAATCTAAATGCCAATTATAAATTGATAATGAAGATTTTGAGTAATACTAGGAATATTGTGTACCATATTCAGGTGTGTATGATTTATACAATTCAAAAATTACATATGAATGGTTTTCCTAAAGTTTCAAAACAATCCCAAGGCTTTTACTTTGTTGTGAGTATGTTAGTTTTCGTTTTTACTAAAATTAATGTTAATTTTAAATTAAATGGTACACATGGAGTTATATAGTAACATCATGTTTTGGATTGAGGTAAAAATAATTCCTAAACATCCTAAATAACATATGGGTAATTTTCCAAATGTATGATAATAGTCTAAATGTGTTTTCTTGGTTTTGAGTATGCCACATGTGTTTTTTACTAGAATTTTATTTTAAACTAGAAACACATACATTGAGTAATATAGGTCACATAATGTGTGGGTTTGATGTGATATTGATTCCTATATTTTTAAAATGAATTATGAATAATTTTCTTAAATTATAAAGAAAATATGATTATGTTTTAATTTTTTAAATGAGTGAAATGTTTTGTACTAAAACGATAATTTCAAACTGATAACGGACACTTTGAGTTATATTATGAACATCATGTATGGGATTGAGGTGTGGTTAATTCCTACATGTCCAAAATTTAATCTCAAAAATTTCACTAATGTATCAAAACAATCCATTTTTTCTTAGTTTTGAGTATGTTAGCTATCCTTTTCAGTGAAATTAACATAAATTTTAATTAAAAAGATGCACTTGGAGTCATACTAGTCACACCATGAATCAAAATAAGGTTTTTTTGACTAATACAGATCCCAAATGACATATGGAATTTTTTCATGAAGTATAAAAACAATACAAATGTTTTTCTTGGTCTGGTTATGTAACTTGTGTTTTATACTAAATTATAAATTTAAATTAGAAACATTCACTTCGAGTAATACCCATCATATCTTGTTTAGATTTGATGTGATACATATTCTTACATGCCACAAATGAATTATGAATCAATTTACTAAATAATATAGATAATCCCTTCATGTTTAATCTCTTTTTAATGATTGATGTTTTGTAAAAATAATTAATATTTTTATACTCATAACTCACACATTGAGTCATATCGAGCATGTTGTGTATCATATTGAGGTGTGGTTGATTCCTACACATCCCAAATGAATTATGGATTATTTTTATAATGTATAAAAAAAATATTAATTTGTTTTATTAGTTTTCATTATGTGACATGTATTTTGAACTAAAATGTATGTTATATAATAAAAACATATTGTTCGAGCCATACTGATCACACCATATGTCGGATTCAGGTGTAGATTATTGAGTATGTAACGTGTGTTTATTTCAATTATCTTCACCAAGATAGAAATTAAATATATTTTACAATTGAGTAGATGAAAAAACCTCATTCTACCTAAAACAAATCATCCAAAAGATCCTTGTTCTCTCATTTGTGGATCACTGCAGATGATTGAAGGGAAATATGACTTTCAAAAAGATTTGTGGAAATTTTTTTGAAATAATTATAAGGAAATTAACTCAAAAGTACTATATAAAATGTGAAAAAATTATCTATATAAGTGGTAAGAAATCAAATTTTGGTGATGGTTGTATATATTGTTTCCCCATTTTTGTGATTTTGATATCTTAGTTGCGTCCTCAATGTCCAATCGCTCATGAGCATGAGAAGCTTCAATCAAACCACCACAACTCGAGTAATAGAATCCAACTGTATAATAAAACAATCCTTATGTTAGTAATAATATAAAAAAATAAATTAAACCTGTATTTTAAATAATAAATTAATAAAATGTCAAATTTGAACTAAAATCAATCAATTTGAGTTATACTAGGTATATCGTGTATTTCGTTGAGGTATGGTTTGTTCCACAATATATTTTATCCTAAATTTCACTCAATAATTAGGCCCCTAGCAATATTTTAGTTTGATAACATATAATGTTGAATCCATTAAATATTAGAATGAAGATTTCATCATCTTGAGTGTATCATCCTTGGTGATTTCATAATCATAATATAGGTGTGAATCATACTCATTGATGAAGTCATTTATTCATATAAAAAATTAACTTATACTGTAAGCCTATCATAATTCATTGATTTAATCAAAATAAATATTAATATTTGAGTTTTTATGGAACATAATAAAGTCATTTTTCCCCTTTAAGATCATATAGAGTACATAATCCATGATAATCCATTTACATTCAATGATGAAAAAATAGGATTATGACCCATTATGTATTTTCATAAGATACTATACTTTATTAAAAATTTTATACCGCCTTTTCATAGTATTAAACATCAGTATAGCCTTTTAAATCACCCAATTGACACTAAAATATATTGTATCCATTTAGTAATCTGGTGTTGTTCAACTGATTAGTATAAACATTTTAATATTATAGGTGATGATCAGCTCTAAAATAACATCATAATTATTTTTTCATAAAAATGGGGATGTCCTTAGTCTCATGAATTTTCATATTCCGAATTATCATAAGTTTTTTATTAACAGTATTATGAACATAGATCATTTTTTCTAATGAAGGTGAACACACATAATGAATTTTATGTTTATTGGTTTCACAAGTAGTTTTGATATTATATCATACTACTAATTGATGATCGAATATCCCAATTAATTCCACCACCCACCAAAGTGAAACCATTATATTGTTCTTTTCTAAAATTTCATGACTTAGTTGATGAAATATTGAATTTATATACCTTTTTAGAGGTTTTTTCTCAAACTAGTATATTCGTTTTCAAATTGGTCTTAATTTTTTATTTTTGGTGCTTCTCAATTTAATTAAAAGTATGTTTTTCATTTTTTTTTATTTATTCCTAATGATTTTTCTTTTTATATTATGTCATGTTTATATTGAAACAATCCCACATCAATGATCATGATATATCATTGATGGTTTTACTCTAATAGTTCTCACAAACACATGCTGGATTCGGTGGTTCCTTACACACATTTTTATTAAAACAGTTGAGTTGGATTATGGACATGTTTGATAATTTCAATGGGTTTAATGACTCTCAAGTAACTATTTTCTACACTACAAATCCCCATTTTTCAATATAGAGATGTCATGGAAGAGAAATTGCATATATTTTTTGTTTTTTTCATATTTTCCTTGGTGAGGGGTTCCTTTAACACATTAATAATATTTAATAGTTCTTGGAATGTTATAATAAAAAAATTTAGCATATGGAAAATTGTTCGAAAAAATAAGTGGTGTTTTTTTTCAAAAAAAAAATGATCCTCCAATTTAATTCCTCTATAAAAACACTAAAACAAGTGGTGAAAAACATTGTTTCAATAAGAAAAATAAAAAAATTCCACAAAGGATCTTATTTTAAGTTACAATTTTTGGGTGCAGATTACAAAAATTTTATAAAACACAACCTTAGTAGAATCATCATTTTAAACCAATTCTAAATAATTTTAATGTTCACAAGACATCACTCCATCTTTTGCTTTGTATCTATATCCACCTAAATATTCTCCTTTTACTACCCAAACTCCTTGGTCTTGGACTCCAACTCCTCCTCTATATTGGACTCCACCATAGCCTTCACCTCTACCTCTTTATCTTCCATTGCCCAATTTTTTTACTATTTGTAGGTCAGATCTTCTTAACAAATCGAGTTCCCACGTTATATTTATCCTTAAAAAATAGATGGAAATAAATATATAATCATTTAAAAAATAGAGATTCATAGCAAAAATATTTTCCAAAATACATAGGACTTACTAGATCACAAACATAACAGGTAATCCCATTAATTTTTTGTTAGAAAACATTAACACAACATGTAAATTGTCCACTCATCTCTGAAAAAATTTAATTTTACTATTCAGTATGAATGTTATTTAAAAGCACGATATTACAGATAAAATATATACAAACAAATAATTTTGAAATATATTTAATGAAATTATAATTTCTTTCAAAAAGAACATGTTGGGGGATTCTGTTATATTCATGATTTATAATTTATCTTAAATTTGAAAAAATAAATTCCAAAATAGTTTCTATTTTCTTCCTTCGAAGACAAACAAAATTATCCAAAATGAATAATTTTTTTTAAATATGTTTTTATAGATAACTATTTCTTTATATAACTTAATATGTTTACATTTATTAATTCATAGTCTTTATCTATTTAGACACTGACATCATGAAATAATTTTTTCAATATTTAGTGACAACTATATCATAACAAAATTTCTATTAAAACACAAATTAAAAAAATATAATTATATGTTTCTCTTTAAAATATTGATTTTAGTGTATTAAAAATTCACAATACCCATCATGTGTGGTTGATTTTTTGGATACCCAAGCATTGGATTCAATAAATAAATATTTTTTGTATCCAGATTAACTAAAATCAGCATCCAACCCCACCTAAAAAATAAATAAAAATGATAAATTAAAAAATAAAAAATATATTTTATTTGATTAGGGTTTTTTTGTTTTAATTCTGTATTTTATAAATCAAAAAGAGTTTATCATCTGATATTTTTTTCTCAAATTATTTGACTTTCTCCACTCTTTTCTTCCCAATTTGTTCCTTATCCAAACTGTGTTTTTCTGTCTATATGATATGGGTATAAATCAATCCAAATAATTTATCACATGGTTTTCCCATTATATGGCAGTAATAAAAATGACCATGTAAATTATTAATTGTTTTTAGCATTAATAATCATATTAGATCATAGTTCGAACGAATTTACTATGAAAATGTACCATATGTATGTATTCACAATGAATATTCCTAGCCATTCAAGCATGGGAATCTCATTTATTGTCTCTAGATTAATTATTAATTTTTTGATAGTTGTATATATTTATGTTTTATATAAAATTTAAGAACTATTTTCATCTTTAAATGTTGTCTCTGAATGATGATGTGATGATAATAAATGTTGTTATAAAACTAGTGGGAAGAAGGTACTCTCCAAAGGTTGTTTTGATTTCATAGATGATTCCGTAGATTTTCTTGATCATACTTTATATTTCCCCATGGCTTTATCCATATATAATCTCATACCTCACTTCAGACCTTTTTTCATCAACAGTTATAGTTTTTTCATATGAAAAAAATTATTAATGAAAAACCTCATTTGTATTTTTAATAATAGAGAACCATTCTATAAATGTTAAAATAACATCATGTATTATTGTGATATATGGACAATCACGTGGAATAGAAAACACAATATTCATCTCATGAGATACCTCAATACCCACTCTCATGTGATATTTTGGGAGGTATTTATGAATTATCTCATCTCCTAGGATATTATACATAATACATCTCATAATAATGTTGTTCTTGGGTGTTTATAGATACAAATTACTTACAGTTGTACTCAAGTTAAATTTAGTAAAATAATGTTATCATATGTTTTTTGATTCACATTTAGTAAAAATAGAGATCCCAAAATTTATTACCTTAGTTATGGTATGCGGTTTGGGGGAATGAATAGACTCTAATCTAGTGGGGTTATTTGGTTAATGTATGGATCTTTGTTCCAAAAGCGGTATTATTTGATCATTTTTCATTCATTGGTTTATGAAACCATATGGGAAAAAAATATCTTATAGTGATTATACTTGTGTCTATAATCATATCAACATATTATATATATTTTTATGTCATTTTATCTTCTCAAAATATGACCAAGGAGACACTCCAAAACCTAATCCTCTAATGTGACCATATTGTTATGGCTGCTTAAATGCTAATGAAAGTAGTTTTTCTTCTTCTACAATCACTATCGATTCTTTTGTCTAAACCATATAAAAAATAAAATATGAATATTTATGATTACGTAATAATGTTATAAAGCATAACAAATTACTATTATTTCATACTTACAAATGTTTCCCATATTTATTTTTAATTTTCATTTACTAGTTTACTGTTCTTATTTATGTGAGGCAACATCCATAGCACATGTCATTAGATGGAAGTGGATTTGTATTTTCATTCATCAATATAAATATAAACAAAGGAAAAAATATTCATTCATATCATAGAAAAATTTTATTGTTGTTTAAAAATACATACCAATTTATTCTCTAGTGAAGTTTACAACATCTTTACATTGGGATAAGGGTACAATGGTTTTGATGATCTTTATTTATTTTCAGATATTTTTTTAATAAATTAAATATATTTTTTCAAATTAGCTAAAATAAATAATTTCAAATAATATATTTTCTACTAAAATGTACCTAAAATGATTTATCATTGTGATTATTGATGGAAGTAGTCCATGATTCCTCTTTATAATATATTCACAACTAACTATTTTGTGATAATTTATATTACCACCAACATCCCTAAAAAGATATTTTCTAATAAGAGAATGGAAGCCTCTTAGGGATTTTATAGTATCCAACAATGAAAATTTATTTTATAAATATTTTAAAATAAATGAACACTACAAGGATTAATGGAAATCAAATAAACAGATCATTATATATTTTTTTTGTTAAAATATAGAAATTATCTCATAACAAATTTTTTATATCTTTATAAAGGGTTTCCTTCATTACATGTTGGATGTGGTATCATGAATCAATATCAATCAACACATTCAAAACAATTTTTACCCCAAAATAACTAATGATAATAGACTTGTAGGGTTCAATAGGTTGGTTGTGTAGATTCCAACCAAACTCAAATTTTATACCCTAACTCATAACCTTGATAATTTTATTAAACACTATAATGATTCATCATTTATATTTTTTTCATAAAAAAGTTGTTGATCCCCTAATAATTATGTAGTTTCAAAATCAATGGAATGTTCATCCTTGATATTATTAACATAATATTATTTAGAAGACATTGCTTCCATGAGTAGTCAAACATTTAATTTGTCTTGAAGAAAAACAATGTAAGCAGAGAAAATAGATTTGACAGGGCAGGATGAATTCTATATTAAAAACATGATGAACTCTTTAATTCCATCTTAATACTATTTTCTAAAATAATTAGTGTGAATCCTTTTTTTGAAATGGATAATTTAATTGAAGAAAAAATAATTCCCCTAAAGTGGGAGTTATAATATAAATTCATCAAAAGTTGAATGTTATAAAAAACATTCATCACCATCAGATTCATCTCCTGAATAGTTATTTTTTCATTTTGGTTCTTGAGAATCATCATACATATATTCTATACATTCACCAATGTTTCTTGAAAACCATTGAGCAGTAGTCATCACATAACAAGTATCGGTGATCCATTTGGATGACTTCTTCTAAGAGTAGTTCAAGAAACATTGAATAAATGGGGGATGATTATCAAGAAACAATATAAAATAATAATTATTTGGGATATGAAGATGATGTGGAATAAATTTATCACCTTGAAACTTTTTAAATTACCACATCCTAATATAAAATTTAAAATCTCATCACAAAATTATAAAAGGTCCCTAACACTACCATGAGAACATCAACTCATTCGTACTGAGCTTCACAAACTCTAATCTATGTTTCTAGTCATTTTCCATCACATGTATCTAATATATAAGAGATAAATATCTATAGAGATTCATATGTTTGGTGTGATTATAAAAATAAACAATTAAATACAAACAGGGCCCCAAAAATATACATCAATGCAGATATTTGTGTATATTATCAAATTAGTATCACTTAAAATACACATTCAAGTCATTTCATTGTGTACAAAGTAGGACACCATGATAATTAAATTTACTATCTTCATTTCATATTAGTGAATTATTTTAATCATACAATAATCATATACCAGGGTTGTTACATGAAATTGAAATCATTTCACTTATAATAGGTTTACATTTGAATCATAGGAGAAGAATTTTTTTTACCTCCCTCTGGAAAAAACCAAATTATAGGTACCATGATATTTTACCTTATACCCCATGTATCAGAGACTATTCGTTAGGTATAACCACCAAATATACTTATTTCATAGAAATCCAGAAATTGGTATAACGTCGCCATTTTTATTAGGAAGTGTATTGGAAATATTTTGAATTATAACTTAATTTTTTGTATTATGAAATAACCACATAATGAGTACCACAATACATTAAATAAACCTTAATTCTAAAAAACTAATAATAAGAACAAAAAAAAACAAAAATGTCACATCACTCTCACCCTAGCCCTTGATGAATCAGTGACATGTCTATAGTAACTTGTATTTTAACATACCAGACATATCCCCATCATAATACCCATTATATTCTAAAATACGATAAAATTATTTTTTTATCACATCAACACATGTATTTGATGTAGAAAATATTGTCAACATGCATTGAGAGGAATAATAAAAATAATTTCTGGTAATATAATATAAGGTCCCAGCCTTAAACATTACATAACATTGAATTAAATGAATAATTCACATTGAGGATATTTTTAGGTATACAGTTTTAGAGAATTATGATATAACTATTACATCTCAAAAGATTACAAAGTAGACACTTCTAATAAGTTTCCATAGAATAAAAAACTCTTAAAAAGAAACAAATCTAGTTCCATGTTTTATATAGAATGACTTTCCCTTGATCCCATCCTTGATCATATTCCACATTAATTCATGTGAAAACAATTTCAAAAAACCTGGGGTGAGCATAAAAATCTCAGTAAGGGATACACAAAGAATGAAAACTGTTAGTTTATCAAAACAACAAGTAAACCATGTATACTTTATCAAAGTAATACTTTTCACCTCTATGAAGTAGTAAAAACTCTTCACTGAATAAAAGATCATTACTTACCCTTTTGTAACCAAAATATTACCATAAAACCCATATAAAGATCACATAAAATATAAAGGTAACTTGGGACATAAACATACTTAAATGGAATAACCATATGGTCGATTTCCACACATATCGCTTAATGTAATAGCCATACGGCCGACTTCCATACAAAATGCATTGGAGGTTATAACGTAACCACCCGTCCTAGTATTCACGGCACCACCTGTCATATGGTTTATCACGTAACCACCAGTAAAATGTCCAAGTACCATTATAAAATCATAAGACATAAAAAAATATAATTGAAAGAAAAACTTTCCACACATTGATGACAATATATCACTAAATATATTGAAATAACAAATCCATTATAAAAACCATTTTAAATACCAAAATACCTTAAAGAGTATATGGTATTTATTTCATTTTAAAAAAATTACGGCTTGTAGAGGATGCCAAAGACCAAATAATACTCATGGCGGCGGAAAAGGTCATTGTCACAGTGTACGGTAAAATAAAAATTCATTTTTGTTGTTTATTAAAGCTCTTTGTATAAAAAGATTCATTTTGAATAAAATTAGAAGTCAAAGGGGTTTATACACCATATAAAAGAATGTTGGGTATAAAACAAAATATGCCTCAATGAAAGGAGATTGAGACGAAGTCACTTACAAATACGGTATCCTTGGATTAAGGATAAATCAATGACATAATTATGTGTGACAAATGAATTCAGAAAATATAAGTGGATATTAAGTGTAAAACAATCAGAGTTCATTCACACATATTCATAGAACGACATATTCAAGGAGTACAAGTTTATCCCAAAGAATCAAAATTGGGTTAAGATGTTCCCTTGCAAAAATTCGACAGCCTAACAGCGTCACTTCAAAATTCAGAAAAAGAGTTGATGAGAGAGAAAATGGTATCTCATCACTTGGACATAAAATTTACATAAATAAGGATATAGAAGAACATATCCCAACATAATAGTATGTGAATTAAAATACATCATAAATGAAGTCTTTTAAAAAGAGGAGGGTGAAGGGTCCCCTTACCGAGTAGGGTAACTTTCGAAAAGTACACCCCATGGATGAATGGTCAAAAAATGAAGATGTAAATACCCGTAAATGAAATTATACTACAAAAAGTGTATAATAATGTGCAGTACAAACACCACATAATGGAAATAGTGGAAAACTTAGCATAAATGTCACGGGAATAAAAGTGAGATGAAAAATCCCTTACGAAAACTCGGCAGCCTAACGGCACCACTTAAAACATCCAAAAATGGATTTATGAGATCAAATAGGGTCTCTCATAATATGAACATAAAAATTAATGTATTAGGAATATAAAATAACATTCCCAAACCTAAGAAAGATGGGATCAAAATAAATGACATAAAAGAGAGTACTTAAAAAGAAAGAGAGAGGTTGGATCCCTTACCTCGTGTCCGACATGACTCGATCGTTCTTTAATCTCCTGAATAATAAAATTTGGTCAATTTATAATTTCTTATGTACCTCCTTTAAATATTATTATTTTGTTTATATCACATATTATAATGTTATAATAATTTGTTAATAAAGTGAGTTCATATCAGAAAGTTTTGTCGATGTTCGGTACATGAGTAAAAATTGAACTTGTTGGAAAAGGATTTTCCATGTAGTTATAGGTAAATCATCTCCAGAATAGTATTAATGTTTTAAATATCATATATATCCAGTATATATTATTTTTTTACTATTCCATAACATTTGGAGACAAAAAGAAATGAAATGCACCGTTCATGGAGACATTAGGCCGTACGTATGCATGAATGCTACTTTCATTTCTTTGTCATATTAATGAAATTAAATATAATTGAGAGATATATATATATATATATTATAATTCCAGTATAATATATATGATATATATGTCACAGATGTTCATTAATTTCATTCTTTATACATTCCATGTATTGAATGAATGAGTCACATCACTTGAGGGGGCGGTAGTCCACACTTCCTCGTATGAAATTATCGCATTTGCACAACATGAAAAGCATAAAGGAATTTTTTAAATATAAAATTCAGAAGCATGTAGAAAACATAAATACCATATAAATAATATATAAAATATAGTGACATCATAATGGCCACCATGAAAGGTGTTAAGAGAATATTGAACAATCATCGTTTCGTGAGGCAGAAATTCGCCATCCACAAAAATAGTATGTTCTTTAACAATTGGACGAAGGTGTGTGTATGTGTAGCTCGAATCCATCACATAAAAACATCCTAGTACATTTAATATACTTTTTTTGTTAAAAACAAAAGGAATAAAAAGATTTTATAGGGTCGGAGAAGAAAAATAAAACAACGGAACACAAGGGAATACATTACCTTTAAATCGGGTAACTCTCTTTTATTTGAGCTCAAAGGCTTCCTTGGAAAGGATTATGCCTAATGTGAGGCTTCAATGATGAAGAGAGAGATATGGAGAGATGAACTGGGTAGGTTTTGGCTGAGCCCAAGTCTTTAGAGGTGTGTGTAAGGTGGTATAGATGGGGGCCTTTTATAAGAGGAGAGGAGGGGAACTCTTGGAAAGTTATAAAATATTACATTATTATAAAATGATTTTCGGATATAAAAGGTCTCAAAAGGATATATTTCGAGGATAAGGTGATAAGGTTTCGAAATCCACCCATCCAATAGGTTTGTGACAAGTGTAAGACTCAAATTTCACATTATCTTTTCATTTTATGTAAATCGTTAAATAATGAGGTAATCGATACATCATCATGGTGTCATAAATAATTTAATTTATTTAGTGTCTAAAAATTATAAAAAAAATATCATGATGTAGGAAATCTTTGTAGACTTCTAATGAATATTTATAGTAAAAAATATGACTTGTATAACCCCATGTAAAAATTTCTTTAATAAAACAACACATGTTTGTGACATTTTAATTTTAACTTTAAATAACATGTTATTTATGTCATTTTCCTACAAAAGTGGCTCCAAGGGGTCCCCAAGTTGACCCATGGATTGTCTTGGTCGTCCATGACACATCCAATGAGGTTAGGACATGTGTATAGGTCATTTCATATTATTAATACATTATTTTTACTTGAAATTACAGTAATTACCTTTAATCGCGATTAATAAAACTTAAAAATTACTATTCACCAAAAAAATTATTTTAATCTCATTGAACCAAATTTTACTTCCTAATGAAAACAATGTATGTCATATTTTTTAAATTCAAATCACAGAGGTAGTAAAATTTCATTTAAACGAAAAATCAGTTTTTAAGTACCACTTAGTGGTTTCACTATTCATCAAAAATTGAAGTTTTCCAGAAAAATACCAAAAATTCACCCTAAGCTATATTTGATATTCCGAATTAAAAAATGATGTCTATTTTACAAAATTCAAAACATATAAGTTACATTAATTAATATAATAATTAATTCCCGTTGTCAAAGCAAATAACGTGTTTTTATGAAACAATAAGTATCAAAAGATTGACACTAGTTTAAGTCCAATTTCAAGATGAAATTAATTCTAACAACCAAAATTGGATTAAATGGTAAAAATATATTATAATTTCACTTTAAAACAAATACAAAAAATAATCTAATCATATAAATAAATTAGATTAAAAATAGTTTTTGAATTAAAATACAACATTTTTCACTATTCATTAAAAAATGAACTTTATCGGAAAAATACCAAAAATACACACAAAGTAAATTCTGATGTCCTGATTCTAAAGAAGAATTTTATTTTGTCAAATGTAACACAATTTTTTTTCAAAAAGTGGATTTAAAAGAGGTTTTTCATCAAAAGGCACTTAATCGACCTTTTAAAGAATGATAGAATGTTTACTCTTAAAATTGGATTCATTTTCATTTTTAATCCACTAACATTTATTGGATAAAAGTAAAAATATTTTACAAACATATATAATAATTTTTCAGTTAGTTCCGTTCATTCCCGCCATTACAATGGCTAGGCGTTAACTACCATTTAAAATAATATTATATCATTATTAGAGTGCAACACAAGATTCCCAAGAAACTCGTTGTTGCGTATTGGGTATGCCATCGAGCATAGCAACCCCTTTAAAGTAATATTAATATTTTATTAAAAAATATGGATAAATATGAAAATGTCATATTATTTATTTACCTGGGGTGTTACATATAATGTGATTATTCAAACTAATAATTATCAGCCAGATTTTCTAAAATTTAAAAACATTGGTACTTATTACATTTAATAAAATAATTTTTAAAATCCATCACTCTAGAAAATAAATTATTAAACATGTGAACCAAAAATTTAGTAAAACAATTAGTAAAAAATGTATACAAACTATAAATTAAGATTGAATAATTATAAATCAACAACAATTTCCATTTTAACAATTTTAATGTCTAGAATAAATCATATTAGAATTTATAATAATTTATATAGTTCCCTCAGTCAATTTTTTTTATAAATGTGTATTATTTTATTTTATAATATAATGATCATTAAAACATATATATATATATATATGTGACTATAATAAAATAATTTAAAGAATATATTCATCCTATCAACATATATATCTTATAAACCATTTCATCTAAATAAAATACTAAATACATATATAAAAATGATAACTAATCTAGTATTAAAATCAAAAAAATTCCTAACATGAATAACAAAACATAATAATCACTTAAATATTTCTATTATTGAATGTGTAATACATAATAATTGATCAAGAACCATTATTACCCATCTTTTCTGAAATCTATCATTATTAAGACTATTCACTATCATTGAATATGTTTAAAACCAATATAAACCCCATATCAATGGTTTTATTTAATTAGTATATAATTATTTAAATCGTAATTAAGGCATTTCAACATTTAATAAGAAATAAATTATCTATTTTCAAAAAATACAATAAAATGAATACATTATATTCCCTTACACATACTTTATAATCAAAATATATATGAATTCCTTAGGATTCTAAAATTGAAAAATGTTTGTTACTATGCCACAGAGGTTGGTGTTTTGAGCAAGGTGATTGCCTATGAAAATTGATTATTCCTAAAATGGGTATAGTGTAAGGTGTAGAAAATGTACCTCATATCTCTAAACATTAATCAAAATTAACTAAAAAATAACCCTATGTTGTGGATCTCAATGTATCTACTTGTAACTTCACATATGAAAAATAGGGTTCCCAAATAGGTCATGTTGAAGACCTTGGTTAAATACATGAATTAAATTCATGGCCTATATAAAGATATGTTATGGTTCCTTGTAAAGGTAAACCATACTTCATAAAAGTTATGTGAAGTCAAAATGCGAAGCGAGAATGGATCATGTTATACTAGGCATTGTGTTGGATATTCAATTCGACTACATGAAATGGTATGCCCTCTATGGGAATTTTAGTAACCATATTGGTCTTTTGAAAAATAAATATCATGTTTCGGAGGTAGAAGTTGAAATGTCCAATGGTCATGGTTTTGAGAAGCATGAGGAATATTTGTTTTCCAATGAAGAAGTATGGTTTATCGTGGTTGAGAACAATTAAAAAAAATTGGGAACCCAAAAAAGTAATCAGTGAAAGAGGAAAAGTAAAAATTAACATACATTTGATTTTATCCTTCATTCGTCTGAGAGAACACAAAGGCGGACTGCCGATAGCATGGGAGTTTCATGAATACTTGATAGATGTGACTGAATCAATCCTGGTTAGGGGTCTTTTAGATGGATTAGGGGCACTCTTATCAATGCTTACAAAAAGACATTAATAATTATAACTTTTACCTGCACTAAATTGATAATCGTTGATAAACGATTTATAATTAAAATTAAATATCAGAAAATTTGTTAATATATGTATATAATTATATATTGGTTTATTATAATTTTCAATTATAATTTTATAAATAATTTTAAAAATTATATATATTATTTATTAATTATTTAAAATATATAATTTTCTAAATATTGTAATATTAAATTTATAAGAGTATATATATAGTAAATATAATCATTATTTAAATATAGTTATTATAATTTTACAATTAAAACTATATTTATATCATTATATAT
Organism: Viscum album; assembly: GCA_963277665.1. Classification (NCBI taxonomy): domain Eukaryota; kingdom Viridiplantae; phylum Streptophyta; class Magnoliopsida; order Santalales; family Viscaceae; genus Viscum; species Viscum album. The sequence goes on from OY728127.1 coordinate 450,647,110, forward strand.
ATTAATATACTTATATATATTATATATATAAATATATATATATATATTAAATATATTACTTTTTTTAAATATATTGATCATAATTTACATAATTATTTAAATATTTATTTATTTATTCATAAATATTTGAATACTTTAAAAAAGATTAATATTTATATATTTATATCGTTATATATAGTTATATATATATATATATGCCATGGTGTGCAGCTCAGCGGTAGCTGCCCTTATTGGTCATGGTGAGGTCAAGAGTTTGAGTGTCATAGAGTACATGTCTATAATTTATATTTAATGTTTTCATTTATAATATAGCCCCATTCCTCGAATAAACTAGGTCTTCGACCTCAAATTATATATATATATATATAATATAACTATATATATTATGAGATCTCGACCTTTTCTGGAGTCAATATCAGGAACATTTTTAGGTAATTTTGATGTTTTTGAGTACCTCAGTTTTGGAGTAGTGAATTGGGTGCGTTTGGGTTAATATTTAAGTAAATCAAAAGGGCAGTGGGTTGTGCATGATTTGCACACGGTTTGACAAACCGTGCGGCCAAACCGTGCCATCCAAGAAGAAATGAACTGAGAGGTACGCCCAGTTTATGAATGGTTTGACAAACCATGTGACCAAACCGTGTAGACCCTGTAACTCTGGAGAGTGAGTTCTGTAGGGTTTGCGCATAGTTTGACAAATCGTGAACCACTGTCCAAGAAATTGTGCATACGGTTTTTAATTCTGAAAATAATTTTTAAATCCAACCGCACTCCGGGACTTCCTTATTTTCTGACCTTGGATCAGGCTTGGAAATTTATAGGTGTTTACAAAGCCTCTTGGAGAGATTCTAAGGCGATCCAAACACCTTTTCTCTAGATTGAAGGCCCAGATTCAATATTCCCTCTCCTTTCGGTAAGTAGATTTCATCATGTTGTTTCTTCTATTCTTTCCTCTATCATTCCTTGATCTTTTCATGGGGGATTTCCATCATTTCCATGGATCTAAACCTATGAGTTAAGGTATAGATCTCGGATGGTGGATCCAGATCTAGTTTTGCAAGATCTTAATGCCTTTGATCTATTTTTTTGTTTTTGAGGATTTAGATTGAGAACTTGATCGAATACGTGGGGCCGCTCAGATTTTTTTTGGGGATTTTCAATGGGCTAACTTCCATCAATAAACCGAGGTAGGTGATCTAAATCCAATCCCACAGTCTCATCTTGTTAGGCGTATGGAGTTGTATAATTGTCATGGCATAAATAATTAATTGGTGGTTTGGTTATGCGGTTCTCTATGAAATGTGGATCTAGTTGAATATGGGTTATAGTTATGATGGAAGGATAAAGATGATTAAACATTTGATTATGGTTGTGTATGTGAATTGGTTATTTGTTTTGAAAAAAGGGTTGTGGGACACAAAATGACACTCCAAATACCCATAGAGGTTCTAGACATGGCGTTATAGAACTATTGACATGCATGAATTTTATATTTTATGGGACAAGGACTGATGCTCCAAATACACATGGGGTTGTGAGACAGGGACTGATTATCCAAATACTCACATGTGTGGAAGACATGACATTGTTCACTCTTTCATTTATTTTGTACTGTGGTTTCATTTGACTATTTATAAAATTAACATTGTGACATAGTAATTATGAATTGAACAGGGGGAATAATATAGGCTCCTACACGGGCCGAAGCAGACATTGTGTTTTGGGTGTTCTCATAAACCTAGATGCATAACGTATTAAATAAAGGTTAATTGGATAAATATAATTGTTTTCCATATTGACTTACTTTATTATTAATGCAACTGCATACACTATTTTTTTGAATGGATATTTTTGACACGGTTGGTGGTGACCTACTGAGTCATACTCACAGCCTACTCGGGCTTCGCGATCATTACTCGAATAGACTTTGTTGTTGCAGGACTGAACATGGGAATGGGCCCTGGAAAGATTGCTCAGTTGGGGGTGGATCTTGGTTGAGGGAGAAAGAAATGGTTCGGGACCAATTGGGTGTCGTTGTTTCTTTACATCAGTTTCATTGTAGACACTTGGCACATGTATAGTCATAGCATGTTTTACCTTTTAGTTGAGTATTGTATTTCCATTTTCTTTTATATTGCTGGTGGCATTGTACTGTTTTATTTATATGTGTTTCCACTATTGCTCGGTTACTTCCTATGGTATTTTATTCTATTAACAGAGGGTATAGTCTCCCCAAGACTGACTTACTAGACCCTAACTGCTCATCGAAACCCTCTAGTATACGGGAAGGCGCGCTTGAGGGCTTGTGACCAATCGCCTCAGAGCACCTTTTAGTGGGTCCTGGTTTGAGACGTTACAATGTGGTGTCAAAGGGATGTTTTTCATTATTCTTCTTTTGTCTTACTATTTGGGGAATTTAGACAAGGAATTAGGTAATTCCGTGGCTTGATAATGAGCTTGTGCATGAGAGTTTCAAACCCATGTACAGGGTAAAACTCAAGTACTCAAGGTGGGATTGCTGTTATTGTTGTTTGTTGTTACAGTTGAATATTATTTCATATTTGGTGATGCACTTGTTATGTGACGTGATTATTATTTCTGGAGATTGTTGAGTATTTATTCATGGACCAAGATGGCATGAGTGTCTCATCTACATGCATCAATCTAGGCACTCAGTATTATTGTGACATGCATCATGTTATGCATGCACATGAAAACAGATTATGGGTAGATTTTTTAACTGAAAATATTTATTTTCCATGATTGTGAAATTAAAAAGAAAATTGTGTCAAATTTTGAGATTCAAAGAAATAATTGTGAAGTCATATGAATAATTTGTTTGTGAGTAATTGTGGTACCATTGTGAACTTTTTTCTAAACTTCATGTTTGGCTTGTAGAATTGTGCCTGCACGACGCTTGTTGAGAGGATTAGTGGGGAGTATACTTAGAAATGGTTCTCTAGTGGGTGAACCTAAGGCACCAATAGTACCAGATGAAAAATCATGGGAAATATTTCGAGAGAAATTCACACGTTTCAGAAAATGATGGAAAGAGACCTAAGACGGGTTGTGAAAAGCATGTCTGATCAGATGAGGGAGTTTTAGTTGCAGCACCCGCCGACTTTTACTAGAGATGGTGATCCAAAGAAAGATGAGTTCTGGATTGAATCTACCCAGACTATACCTGACCACCTCGAGACACCTGTTGAGGAGGGACTCAAGTTGGTAGCTTACATGTTGCTTGGTCCAGAGAAATGTTGGTGGGATATCTAGACTCAGAATGGGCATCTAGATGCTGTGGAGTGGAAGGAATTTCTAGAGAAGTTCATTGAACAATTCTATCGAGAGATGATGAAAATAGAAGAAAGCGGATGAGTTCATGAGGATAACTGAAGGAAATATTTCTGTAATGGGCTATGCTAGAATCTTTATAGACTTCCAACATTTTTCTCCAGAATTGGCAGTAGACGAGGCCACTTTATCAAGACTATTTCTGGATGGACTAATATTTGAAAATAAGTTTCATGTGAATATTTTCAGGCTGAAGAAATTTTCGAAAGTGGTAAATTAGGATCTCATATAAGTGTGGAACCTGATGGAGGATTCTAGTGGTGGAAAAATGTTTTTTCTGGACAGTCTGGTAGTGCAACTTTTGAGAGAAAGAAGCAACGTTATGAGAATGTCATCCATGGAGGTGGGAGACAGAGTAACCTGATAGAGGTGTTGGTTACACAGGACCTTACCAGAGTGTTTTTCCACTAATGTGGATGGCCGAGACATTATCGTAATCAAAGTCCCCGACCTCCTGTTGAGTGAAGATCCTGTTGTAGGATGGGAAACCTCTAGAAGTTCTATTGGAACCCAAAAGAGTCAGGTGGTGATGGATTTGTTAAACAAAGTCAGAGTGTGGGAAGGGGATCCTCTGCACCCTTTCAGTCCCAAAGTTGGAGTTCTACTGGATGAGGTTGTAAGGGTGATGGACATGTTTCTCTTGGGAAACAATTCCCATATCAATATAGTGGTATAGGTTAGGGGAGTCAGGTGGAATCACATGGAAGATGAGCAGCACAGTTTCATGTAGTACAACCTATACTTGTTGATAGCGAGGATGGAACCTCGAAAGTGAGAGGTACTATTCTTGTGGATTCTACTTTAGCTAATTAATTATTTGACACTGGTACCTCTCATTCCTTTATATCTACAAATCTTGTTAATGGTTTGAGTTAGGCGATGAAGTTTGTGAGCGGGGCTATAACAATTGTCACACCTTTAGGGTTACTGTCTAGAGACATCTGTATGTGTAAGGGATGTTCTCATGAGATCGGGTAATACCGTTTCCTGTGGGATCTCTATATCCTTGATATGACAGGCTTCGACCTAATCCTGAGTATGGACTGGTTATTCACATATTGAGCCCACATTGATGGTTATTGTTGGAGGGTGACATTTATGTCACATGCGGGTGACCATTACATTCACCATGGGGAGTGGGATATCCCGACAGACTGAGAAGGGCCAATTACTCATCAACTGGGAGTGCTCACACCCCAAGTTTCTAGTCTTTTACAAGATGAAAAAGGTGTTAGGAAAGATGTCCTTCCACTAGTGGTTGATTTGTTTTAGGATGTATTTCCAGAAGACTTCTCAAGGCTTCCACCTATGAGAGATATTGAATTTACTATTGATCTCATGCCAGGAGGGGAGCCAGTATCTATTCCATTATATAAAATGGCACTGACAGGGATTCAAGAACTCAAAGATCAGTTGGAAGACTTGAAGGATAAAGGATTCAATTGTCCAAGTATGTATCCATGGGGATCACCTATACTATTTTAAAAGATGTATGATTGGAGATTACATTTTTATGTCTATTATCGGAGGTTGAACAGGATGACGGTGAAGAACCGATAACCTCTACCACATATTGATGATATGTTTGACCAGTTTAAGGGAGCCTCTATTTTCAAAAATATTTACTTAAGATCGGGGTATCATAATTTTAGAGTTCAAACTTCTGATATACCGAGGACTATTGGGATTTATGAGTTTGTTGTAATTCCATTTGGGTTAACAAACGCACTAAAAGTGTTTATGACCATGATTAATCGGATCATCCATCCGTACCTAGATCAGTTTGTGGTGGTATTTGTGGATGACATCTTGGTGTACTCCATGACTCATGACGATCATGCCCAACATCTTTACATCTTCCTCATTACACTGAGAGAGAATCGGTTATACCCTAAGCTATCTAATTTTAAATTTTGGATTGATCAGGTACACTTCTTGGGGGACATAACTTGAAGAATGGTGTTTTAGTAGATCCAGATAAGGTCCAGGAAGTGGTTTCTTAGGATAAGCCTAAGAATATTTTTGATATTCGAAGCTTTATGGGGTTAGATGGATATTACAGGAAATTTTTCCCAGAACATTCCCGTATGGAAACACCACTTTCGGGATTGAAAAAACCGAAGTAAAGTTTGAATGTTCGGAAGCTTGTGAGAAATATTTTCAGGAGTTAATGAAGCTTTGGATGTCTGCACCAATTTTGTCTCTACCTGAGTCAGGCGAAGAGTACACGGTGTATTGTGACGCTTCTGGGATTAGACTAAGAGGTGGGCTGATGCAATGAGATAATGTTGAGGCCTATAGGACTCGACAACTGTGGCCGCATGAAAGGAATTACCCAACGCACAAACTTGAGTTGGCAGTGGTGGTGTATGCTTTGAAGTGTTGGTGACCATACCTCCTGTGTGAATGGTTTATAGTTTATAAAGAGCAAAAGAGCATGAGGTACATATTTTCTCAGTGCAATTTGAATCTTCGAAAGCGGAGATGGGTTGATTATATTCAGTCTTTTGATTTTGAGCTAGTATATACACCTGGGAAAGGAAAAGATGGGGATGATGGTTTGAGTAGGAAGACTCGGACTCAGATTTTTCAAGAATCAAGTGCCGAGTGGAGGATGATGTCGTTGTTAGCTGAAATGAACGTTGTGGTTCATGAGAGACATGAGGAAATGATCCTCGAGTCAATTAAAGTGGATTCTACACTTTTGAGACGGATCATGGATAAGAAATATGAGGACACATAATTCTTGGACTAGAGGGAAAACTTTAAAGGTGGGGAGACACCATGAGAAATGAAGATAGATGAGAAAGATACCTTTTATATGGAGAATCGGGTTGTTGTTCCTACGAACATGCGAGAGAAGCTCATGCAGGAATTTCATGCATCGCTATGGGCAGTGCACCCTGGCGTGACCAAAATTTATTGTGATCTGCGATGACAGTTTTGGTGGTCAGGAATGAAGAAGGAGATAGTAGGGTTTATGACACGTTGCTTTACCAGTCAGCAGGTGAATGCAGAGCATCAATGACCTGAAGGTTTAATGCGCACAATGTCCATTCCAGAATGGAAGTGGGATGATGTAACCATGGACTTCATGATAGGCCTTCCAAAAAATCTTATGAATAATGATTCTATTTGGGTCATTGTGGACTGACTCAAAAAGGTGGATCATTTCTTGCCTATAACGGAAACTTTTACAGTTGAGAAGTTAGGAGAGTTGTATTTATAGAGGATAGTTCGATTTTACGGGGTGCCATGAACTTTAGTTTCGGATCACAATTCACGGTTTACATCGTGTTTCTGGAAGGGTTTGTAGAAGGCACCTGGTACGCAAGTTCTATTGAGTACGACTTTCCATCTGCAAACAGACGGAATGTTAGAGCATACTGTATACGTGCTTGAAGATATGTTGATGACGTGTGTACTTGACATTGGTGGTACATGGGATAAGCACCTAGAATTAGTAGAGTTTTCCTATAACAACAGTTACCAGTAAACTATACAGATGGAACCATATGTGTCTCTTTATGGTAGGCCCTGCAGATCACCGCTATTCTGGATAGAAGCAGGTGAGTCAGAGTTGTTGGGATAGAGTCTTGTGTAGGGGATGACATATCAGGTTCATCTGATTCAGAAATGTATGGCTACTACTTAGAGTAGGCAGAATTCATATGCTGATAGACGTAGATGAACCTTACCTTTTATAGAGGTGATCATGTTTTCCTTTTGGTGTCACCTAGGTTGGGTCACCACAGGATACAGAGGTAGGGAAAGTTGTCACCCAGGTTTTTTGGACCTTTTGAGGTCATGAAGAGATTCAGGTCGGTAGCATACGAATTAGATCTTCCACAAAAATATAGTGTTATGAATGATATTTTCCATGTATCACAACTACGACGGTGTCACGCTGACCATTCTCATGTGATCGATGTGGATGATGTTGGGCTAGAAATAGATGCGTCCTTTGAGGAACATCCGATACATGTGTTGGATCACTGTGAGAATGTGTTGTGGGGATAGACCGTACTGATTGTTCATGTTTTATGGTAGTATAGACTTGTGCAGGAAGAGACATGGGAAATGGAGACAGAGATACAGAATCAGCGGCCAGATCTTCTTAGCTAGGAATCTCAGAGAAGTTCGGTAGTGAAGCTCGAGGATGAGATTTTATAATGCGAGGAGAATGTAAGATCCCGTCATTTTTTTGAGCCAATCCCAGACATGTTTTCAGGTACTTTTTATGTTTTCGAGTACCTCTATTTTGGAGTAGTGACTTGTGGTGCGTTTGGGTGAACTTTTAAGTAAAACAAAAGGGCAGTGGGTTGTACACTGTTTGACAAACCGTGCGACCAAACCATGCCATCCAAGCAGAACTAGACATAGAGGTATGCACGGTTTGTGCACGGTTTTAAAAACTATGCGACCAAACCGTGCGGACCAAGCATCTCTCTATAGAGAGGTCTGCATAGTTTTCACACGGTTTGACAAACCGTGCGCCACTATCAACAAAACCATGGATGAGGTTTTTAATTCCAAAAATCCTTTTTAAAACCACCCGAACTCTGGGACTTTATTATTTTCCCACCTTGGATCAGGCTTGGAAATTTCTAGGTGTTTCCAAATCCTCTTGGAGAGATTCCAATGCGATCCATGCACCATTTCACAAGATTGAAGGCTCGGATTGAAGATCCACTCTCCTTTCAGTGAGTAGATTTCATCCTTTTGTTTCTTCCGTTCTTTCCTCTATCATTCCATGATCTTTTCATAGGGGATATCCATCATTTTCATGGATCTAAACCTATGAGTTAAGTTATAAATCTAGGATGGTGGATCTAGATCTAGTTTTGCAAGATCTTAATTCCTTTTAGCTTATTTTTTGGTTTTGAGGATTTAGATCTAGAACATGATCAACGACGTTGTTCCGCTCGGATTTTTTAGGGATATTCATTAGGCTAACATCCATCAATAAAACGAGGTAGGTGGTCTAAATCCAATCCCACAGTCTCATCTTGTTAGGAATATGTTGTTGTATAATTGTCGTGGCATAAATAATTAATTGGTGGTTTGGTTATGCAGTTCTTTTTGAATTATTGAACTAGTTGAATATGGGTGAGAGTTATGATGGAAGGATAAAGATGATTAAACATTTGAATATGGTTGTATATGTTAATTTGTTATTTGTTTTGAAAAAGGAGTTGTGGGACATGGACTAACGCTCATAATAACCACAGAGGTTCTAGACATGGTGTTCTAGAACCAATGCCATGTATGAGTTTGATATTTTATGGGACGAGGACTGATGCTCCAAATACCCATGGGGTTGTGAGATAAGGACTGGTACTCCAAATACTCACATGTGTGCTAGACAAGATGTTCTTCACTATTTCATTTATTTTGTACTGTGGTTTCATTTGGATATTCATAAACTTAATATTATGAGATAGTAATTATGAATTGAATTGGGGGAATGGTTTAGGCTCCTACACGGGCCGAAGCATGCATTGTGTTTTGGCTGTTCTTGGAAACCTGGATGTTTAATGTATTAACGAAAGGTTAATTGGATAAATATAATAGTTCTCCTTATTTCCTTACTTTATTATTAATGCAACTGAATACACAATTTTTTTGACTGGATTGTTTTTGACACGATTGGTGGTGACTTACTGAGTCTTACTCACACTATACTCGGGCAGCCTGATAGGTACCCGAATAGACATTGTTGTTGCAGTACATGACATGGGAAAGAGCCCTGGTTAGATTGCTGAGTTGGGGATGGAGCTTGATTGAGGGATCTGGACATGGTTTGGGACCCGTTGGGAGTTTTTGTGTCTTTAATTAAGTTTCATTATAGACACTTGGAACATGAATAGTCATATCATGTTTTACCTTTCAGTTGAGTATTGTATTTTCGTTTTCTTTTATCATACTAGTGACATTGTACTGTTTATTTATATGTGTTTCCGTTATTGCTTGGATACTTCAGCTGGTATTTTGTTTTGTTAAGAGAGGGTGTTGTCTCCCCAAGACTGACTTACTAGACCCTCGCTGCTAGTCGGCACACTCTGGCATATGGGGAGGCGCATTTGAGGGATTATGACCAACCGGCTCTAAGCACCGTTCAGTGGCTCCCGGGTCAGGACGTTACATATATAAATATAAATAGAATAGATTCATTATTTAAATATATTTATTATTATTTTAAAATATTTAAAAAATATTTAATTTTTTTTATAATTATATAAATAAATTTTAAAGAAATATATATATTTATTTATATTAATTATAAATTTAAAAATTTAAAAATATATATATTTATAAATATTTTTTTCAGATATATTTTTAAAAATATTACTGAATATACAATCTTTAATACATGAATTCAAAAATAAGTGAAATTAAAAAAATTAAACATTAATAGACATTAATAATATTGAAAAAATAGAAATTTTTTATGAATTAAATATAAATTATTAAAAAATGGATATATATTGATGTAAAGATGAATAAATATTGAAAATAATAATACAAAGTAAATAAATATATATAAATAATTAATTAAAAGGATTAAAATAATAAACATTTATAAATAATTAATAAATAATACCTAATTGAAATAATATTAAAAATAATGGAATGAAATTTACCGATTGAAAACTTAATATATTAAATGTATCATGTTATGAATATATAATAAAATATACTAAAATTTGAATAAATTACATAAATATTATGTGTGTGGGTTTGAATAATATATTTCAACAATTATGTAAATATTTTTTGTGCTTGTGTTCGGCATAAATATTCATTAATAACTAATATGTATGTGAAATCAATGTAACACACATTTGATATATGTTAAATAAATATAATCAAACAACATTAAAAATGAATAATACATTAATATGTTTGTAATCGTTATATTTTATTCATTTTATATATATTTACATTTAATATATATTAAAAATTACTATCTATAAATTATTTACATATATATTAATCATATTAATTTTTATTAATAACTGTTTCATTAATAACTTTTTTAGTAGTTTTATAATTTATTAAATTTAAATATTTTTTGTTTAATTATTTGAATTCATTTTTTTTGTTTTCCTGTTTAATTATTATAGTCCATTCATTTAATATTTCAAAATATAATATATACTATTTATTAATATTTATAATCAAAATATATTGATATTAAATTTAATCATTTTTTCAATATTTATTTAATTAAATTATTTTTTAATATTTAAATAATTTTCACATTATTAATTTTTATTTTTTAAATTAATTGATTTTATTGATTTTTTATATCTATATATTTAATATATATTACTTATTAATATTTAGAATTTATATATATGTATATTTAATTTATTCATTTTTATCAATAATTACTTAACTAATAAAATTGTAAATATTTCATTAAATTATTTGATTTTATTCTAGGCCTTAATCGACACTAAAAATAACGCACTGATAAAACAAGTCTTTTCTCGATTCTATGTAAATGTGATGATGAATAAAACATTTTCCAGTGTTTTTGCAAGTGTTTCTTGAGGCCAACATTGTTAAATATTTATTTAATAGTACTGAATTGCCACATTAATGGCCCTTTTATCATCATGAATCTTATGATAGTGTCATGATATAGTGTTAATAAATTCTCATCATTTATAGAAATTTAAATGGGTCATTAAAGATGGTTTCAGGGCCACATTCTAGGTAAATTGTGATATGCAATAAATTTAAGAACGTAGTGATGTTGATATAAATATATTTTTATCCCAAATTATATCCACACAAACACCATTTAGTAATTTGATTCCTCAAAATTTAATTTTATAGTTTAAGTGATAAATGAGAGAGAAGAAAAATATTGGATCAATCCTTTCATCTTTGATTGAGTGTTCATTCTTCATTTGATTGAAGTGACATCATAATGTTCTTGGTTCTCTCATTCTTGAAATTGAGGGCTGTAAAATTACATCTTAATTAGTATGGTGAATTTATGATGATATAAATGGGTTATAAATTTGATTATATTCACTCTGATGATTAAATGATATGTAAAGCTGGTCAGGATCACATTTAGCCATGCGGTATAATTTTTCTACCATTTTCCATTTTTAAATTATTTTCGTATGGACCATGATGTGAAATAGGTAATATAAAAAATATTGTTTTTAAAATATTTATGCGAAAATTTATAATTAATTTGTTTTATTTTATCACAATCCTAGTTACTTAATATTTTTACATGTTTATAAGATAGTTTGGGAAGAGGTGTCAGGAATCATATTCGTGGGAACGGTGATGTTTTGAATTATATCTTTAAATATATTATATGATTAAGATATATTGGATATATGGTTATAATGGTTGTTTTTCAGAAGTTTTTTTTGCATCTAATGTTTTTATATGACATTCAAACATTTACATCATTGTGATAATTAGTTTTTATATTTCCTTTCATTCATATTTTGGGATTGTATTTGATGATGTATTAGGAAGTTCAAATTTTTTTGGACATTTTATTTTATTCTTATGTGTTTATACACTAAGTTCAATAAATATCTTTGTTAGAGTCAATGTTGTGGCAGGTCATAATAGAGTGATATTGTATATTACCATGAATTTTTGCTTGTAATAGTACCACAAGATGATTACATTATATTAGTAAGTAACCACTATCAAAAACTGAGTTTATCTAGTGCTAGGGATTTAACAGTGCTTGCTAAATGCACCGTTAAAGATCCCCATTGTCAGTGCTAGAAAAAAAGCTATTAAAGGGGGTTTGTATCAATGATTTTTTTTATATTTTTTAATTTTGTTTCTATAACAGCACTAAAAATTCAATGATAAAGGGGGACCTCTATTAGCTCGATTAAAAAAGAGATGATAAAGGGGGGACATTCATCTGCAATAGTAAAAAAGTCATGATAATGGGAAGACTCATGTAATTCATGTAAAAAAGTTTAGATAATTGAAATATTTGAAAATAATTTTATATTATTATTTAAAAGAATAAATTCATATTTTTATATATCTATATTGATAAAAAATAAATATATAATTTTGAAATATGATTTAGAATAATTAAAAATAGGAATTATCACTTATTATATATGATTTTTAGTGAAAATGGATTATATGATAATTAAATTTTTTTATTAATTAACAACTTCCTAGTTATTATCATGTAATATTAAATTATTAAAAATTTGAAGGCAAAAAAAATCAAAAAATTAACAAAAAATCTAAAATAAGTTCAAAAGATATCACGAAATCCAAGCCATAATTACTTTTGAATTATGTGTCCTTTTAGGCTCTAGAACAAGTCAAATTGACGTTTAGGACAATATTTAAGCCCTAGTGATCTGGGGAAACCCCGATATCCCTTTTTGGGCCAAAAAATGCCACGAATTTCTGAAAAACTATGTTTCTATTAAAGGTATCCCATTTTTAAACATTTAATGAGTTTTCTACCTTGTCTAGTGGGGGATTTATTGTCTTTCATCATTAGAGACTTAATTTATTCCGAGTTATTACATTCATATTGATATTATGGTTTTGATGTTTTAACTTTTTTTAGGTTTGACTATTATTTATAATCAAATATATAAAAATATAAAAATATTTTATATATCATCAGACATAAAAATATAATTTTATAAATAAATATTTATGAATAAATAAATAAATAAATAAATAAATAATATTTTTTAATATATAACACTTATCTAAAATTTTTTTTCCATTTTTTTAAAATTTAAACGTATGTATATTTATATAACTATAAAATTAATGTATATATGTTGAATATATATATATACACATATATATTTGTGTGTGGATTGACAACGCAATATATATTTATCTATGTATTCTAATATATATATATATATATATGTTTATATATAATGTATGTAAATAAATATAAATATGTGTAATTATATTTATATATTCACACACACACACACAAAAATATATCTTATATATGTATATATATGGATAAATAATGTAATGATTTATATATAAACTTTTTAAAATGAAAAAAATCAATATAAGAATGTGGAAAAGGAATGGGAATATGAGATAGAGGTATCATGTTTGAAACTCACTGAAGGAAAGGGCACACATTCGAAGGTGGAATTATCTAAACTACTGATAGGGGGTGGGATTTCCCGAGAATGTGGGTTACAGGAGATGACAATGGGGGCTAGGGAGAACTAATTAAAGATTGGGAATGTTTTAAAAAAATATTATCATCCTCTATTAGTGGGTCCTTTAGCATTTCTTTTATTATCTATTTTAAAGGGGGCTATTAATAGTGATAAAAAAGAGCTATTAAATCCAATCCTTTAACATCACTCACATTATCAGTGCTTTTATAGTGTTAATAAAATCTGTTTTCCAAAAATTTTTAATGGCCATATTTTTACCTTTGTAGTATTATATGGGAATCCAAAATTTTATTTTTTCTATTGAACTAGTTATAAATTAAGATGGCCTATTCTATTTAAATAAGTACTCAAATAATTTATTGACCATATATAGAATAATTTATGGCATTATAGTATACTTCGAAATGTATGATGCATTCATGACGTGGTTACATTTTGGGACATGAATATTCCATATGTTGAAAAGATTTTTATTTTTTTATTTAGCATGATATAATACATAGTTTTAGGTTTTTATATATCTAATAGTTGTTCAATTAATTTATAGTAGATACTCTATTTTGAAATAGTAATCATAGATAAAGGTTGGAGTAAGTGCTATAATAAACTTAGATATTTTTTCCAATGACCATCCAATAATTTATTGAGGATTTTTGTGTAATATTGAAGGCATTTTAGGGATATAGTGATTAAATATATAAAGGATTTTTCTCTAATAATTAGATACATCCAAACCCAAAGAGTTATAAATTTCATTTCAGACTATTTAATAATAACAGTAATATATACCAATGGAGGTTGAAAAAATATATTTAAGTAACATGATAGTGGGTGAAACATTTCATTTTATATTGTACTAGTACTATCATTTTATTGATTAATTTTTTTTAGTTATTCTTAGATGGGTTCCCTTTAGTAACTATTAAAGTTGAGTTAAAATAGGGGCTCTAAAAATTCAGTAATTGAATTCTCGAATATATGATATCTAGGATATGTTCATGAATTTGTTTTTTATTCAACAGATTTAAAGTTATATGATGACTGTATATAAAATTAATTTTCTCTCATGTGTATGTTTATTATGATAAATTCCACCAATATATTTATCATATCAACCCTGCTTTTTGTGTTAGGACATCTAGTATACTGATTGCAAAGAGCAATTGAGTCATCTTCCCCATATAGAGGTCAGTTGAGATTGAGGGATATTTTTTGTGGATCAGTGTTTGTTATAGAAGTGAAGTAGTGATAATGGTACATAACAATACAAAAAATATAGCCAGATTATGCCTTTTATGTAATGGATTATTTGTAGAATTTATATTTATTTATACCATCATAGAAATATATTTTCAAGTATGGGAAGTGAATATGTAATTTTATTGTTTGGAAATATTTTCGAATGATTTATCATGATATTTAGAAACTGAGTAATAAATCACCAAGGAAATATTTCATTTCATTCATTATTGATAAAAAAGATAGAATACATTCCAATGGTTATGATAAGTTTTGTTGATTTTTTATAAATAGGTTGTGATCTAACCTATCTAATGTGAGATTGAATTTCATATCTAGTTTGATCTATGAAAATCCCATATTTCCAAGTCTCATAATCTTTTAGAGACAATATAGATTCAAAAGTGATGGATTCAAAACAATGATATGGTGAAGAGGGGATTAATTTGACAATGTATTCATCTATTTGATTCTCTATTATTATACACTAAAAAGAGTTATGGGAATTAATGCTTTTAAATTTATTATTAGTGTATGGATTGGGTTATAGTAAAGAATTAGTTTCCTTTTTTTTGATTTATTATCTATTTTGGCCTATTTAGAGGAGTTAGTTTGTTCAAGAAATATGAATTCTGACTGATATATATTCAACTAGTGGGTAATGATGACGACATTAGAAAAATATCATTCAAATACCATTATATGCATCTCAAAATTTTAATATTACACTTTTCATTTAAAAAATACTACACAAACTTTTCTCTATAGTCATAGTTTTTTAATGTGGTTATAGTTCAAAATATAGTGACTATAAAATATATTCATGATCTTTTTAACCATTCATGAACAATTCATGCTATTATCCCTTAAAAAGGATAAAATTATGGTTTTTTCTAAAAATATGACTCTTCCCAACATATATAAAATGTTTGAAAATTATAAAATAGGATATAAAAATTATTTATAGTTAGTATTTTATTACCACCTTGAATATAGGATTTATCCTATACAAATAGGAATAGTTTCAAAAACTATAGCTACCTGATTATAAAAATAAAACATATCTAGTTTTTTCTCCCTATACCTCTATGATTTAAAGAAAACCGCCTAACCACTACACTGAGGAAATATTTTATAAATATATATATCATTAAAATTTAACATATCTATTTAAAACTGTAACTATATGGTTCAAAACTGTGACCATAGGGTCCTCCCATTTCCTTCCTAAGTAATAATATTTGTTGAATCTTTTGTGGGAACCCTATATTAATAATTTACTAAACCATCACCATAGAGTCTTTCGTGGTAATCCTATCATCACATATTTATACAAATTTGCCTATAATAAATTTTTATATCTATGGTTTTCAAAAATATATATCCATAGGCTACAGTAAATAAAAATAGAATCAATTTTACATTAATGGTTTTTATATTCTTTATTGAACACCAATAACCATGGTTTTTCAATACTAGGGAAATTATAAATACCTATAGCCATGTTTTTTCAAAAAAATAATGGATATAGGATTTATCCATGAACTATAAACATGGTTTTCCAAAACCATGTTTATAATATTTTTTATAGTAGTTAATTTATAATATATAATTTTTGAATTGACTAATTGAGTGTTTATAACTTATATTTATTAGACATAATAGTTTTAATTGTTGATATGTTGGTTTATTAATAAATATTGGAAGAACACGTTGAACATTTCAATGTTGTTTTTTGAAATTTTTCAATAAAAAAACATTATGAAAAAATGTTGATGTATATATTCTATAGGTTCACTTCCATAGAGATGTTATTTTTTAAATTTTTTACATATGGATCCATTAAAAGATAAAGTTGAAGTTACTCTAGTAGTACATAATAATGTATCATTAGAATTTATCTTTCCTTTTTTATTTACACATTATTGTTGGATTTTGTCCAAATTATCATTTATATTTATTATTTTAATATCTATAACTAGGAAATGTCATAAATTTGTAAGAAAAAGTAGTTTTATGAATAATTTCTGTTTCTACAGTATAATTAATCAATTGCTCTAGTAATTATCATGCCAAAGGGGTGAGTTTTATTTGAGATATATAATGATCAAATCAATAGGTTTTTTTGATAAATGTTAATATAGGAGATTGGGTTATTTTTTTCAGTATAGACATTTATGAAGGTAGGAATGTATCTATGTTACCCTTGATCTAGAAAAAGAAATAAAAGTGTTTTATTTATTATTTAGAGTAATTTTTTATTTATGATTGATTTATAATTTATATATATTATATGATATTTATCTTTAAATTCATACAAAGTTATTTCAATATATATCATAGGTCATGAGTATATTTTATTCCTGATTATGACATTGATATCATGTATACCTCTTTACATATTAATGTGAGAGTAGAAATATTGATCCATAAGTTGTATGGTTATGATACATGAAAGGTAATTGAGGATTGGATGATGATGGATTAACATTCATCCTTAAATATTGACATATGGGTATTAAGTAATGTATAACCCTAGTTAATGATGGATTATACCTTGATTTAACAATAATTGTTTCCTTAGAATATATTACAAAATATAAAATTATAGTGAGATAAAAAAATCAGCTGTACATCTCCAAATTGTGGGATTGAAAATGGTTATAATCAAATTTAATTTTTGGGATAGCTATTTACTCCATAAATATTGTAATATGGGGTTGTAAATGAGTTTCCCAGCTCAAATTTATATATTCCTCTAGATATAGTGAGAATATTTACCTTTTTTTAGAAGAACATCGGGTTGTTTGGAATTAATATACATATTGAGGTTGTTGTATCTAGTTTCCCTATATGTCAACTCGTAAATACTTAAGATCAGGTTTATATGTGTTTTCCATTTCCCTTGAGTATTTGTCAATGAAAGTGGGAGTATATTTTAATAAATTTTCAAAAATGGATTTACATCTATATTGATAGTTAATGATTTTATATTTCTAATAATTGATTTCTAAATTAATTCATATTGTTTTACAATAATAAAGGAGTCGATTTCTATATTGATTCTTACAAGACATTATATTGAATATGTGGTAAGGCTAAATGAAATTAATACTATGATTTATTGGATTTTTATTCTCATTTTATATCTACGATATAGAATATATTTCAAAATTATTTCATTACATTACTCTTATTAAGTATTTTATTTTTTCTAAAAATTAATGTTTAAGCCAATATTATAACTCATAAATTTGAGGATATACATAGAGGATGAATCTTATATTTTTTCCAATCAGGAAATGAACTATATACTTCGGTAAATATTTTATTATAGTAATATTGACCACTCATCATTCGTTATAGCTCAATTTGTATAATTTCATTAATGACTACAAAACCCTAATATTTTTTTTATATAGTTCACTTCAAATAAACTTGACAAGTTTGATTTCTTGATTTATTTGAACCACTAATCTTAAAAGGACTATGATATATTAATATAATATTAATAATAAAAGTGACTTTTTATTTATAATAAATTGGTTTTTTAGGTGTGAATATGACTAAATAAATTTAAAAAAATATATTTTTTCATAAATGATCAATTATTTGTTAACTCATAGGAATTAAGTACTGAATTTTAAATATTAAAAATAATATCATTTTATCAATAATTTAATGTTTTTTTCATTTTTTAATATTAGGTATCATGCTCACTAATGAATAAATATTTTGAAGAAATATATTTTCATTAATTTTTAAAAAATGAATAATAGTTCTTAATTTGATTATAAATTGGTTATAATTACATATTAAAAACTTTGATGTTAAAACAATTTATTTATCTAAAAATTATTTTTTGGGACCAATGTATATTTTCATTATAAATTCATTTAATCCATTTTAGGAACTTATTCAATGGATGTTGTAAATAATATATTCAATAAAATATATTTAAATTAATTTTATGGGGTTTTCATGGCATGTAATGAGAATAAATTCAATTTTATGGTTAACAATACATTTTCCCTAATAATTGGTCTTATGCATTTTTTGAATGGATAATATAATTAATTTTTGTCACTTATCAATGTTTAATATTTTTCAATGGATTAGTAATTTATTTTTAGAATAATTTATTTTATTTATATGTTTAACATAACTTTATCCACAATCAATCGTTAATATGGAAAAAATCATGTTACCAAAATAAGGGATAAAATAGTTATTATAGGAGTTAAACTAATAGATAAGGTAAAATATTTCATAACAATTTTAAATTTATTTGATTGGTTGATTTTATATCTACCATAAAATTATACTGTTCCCAAATTTATCCATTTTTACCAACTTTAATAAGAGAGTGAGTTTATTATATTTTAATATTTTTATTATTTATATGTTTTACACCCACCGCACATTTAAAAGGGAACATCCTATTATCACTTATCCATAAAACATGATTATTTTATAGAGACCATAATAAATCTATACAACCTCCCAATAATCCTCCCCATGAGTTGGATTTTTTTCACACCAAAATTCTAATCTAGAATCCTTAAGGTGCAAGATAAAGAATGTTTTCCAAAGATAAGGTATAACTCTTAACCAGTTACTTTCATATTTATTTCTTATTATAAATAATTAAAACCTATTATAACCATGTTTTTATAAAAAACATTACACTATAATATAATAATGTTTCATTATGTTTATGTTATAAGTGAATTTCATTGTTTTTTTCATCATATGGGAAATGAAAACATCGCGCATGTGTGTGTGAGGACTTTCATCTTCAAGAACTCATGTGTTTCTTTATTCAATAACGTCTATATTTTATTGTTATATAGATGTATTTAATCAATATAAATAATATTTATTAATAAATAATGATTATTTAATGTTTAATTATTATTTACCCTTCTTTTTTCAATCCATTGAAAAATAAAAGTAATACTTTTTTATACATAAGGACTACTGTCTCCATGAAGTCGTGTAATTAAATTTTTTGTCAATATACTATATATGTGTTTTAAAATTGTATACAATGATAAAAATTTATATTTAATACATGAATTATATTTTATAAATGTTGTAACAATGAGTATGTTGCAAGGAAAGAAACCATTGAACCAAAACATGCTTGGAAAACGGAGTTGATTCCTCCCAAATTACAAATTTAAAAAATAATTTATAATAAAACGGTAATTTTAAATTTTAATGAAATGATATATAGTATGATATATATTAATATGGTTATGATATAGTTTTATAAAAAATAAATATTTATTTTAAGTGTTTTTTATGTAAAAATAAAGATAAGAATTTAGGAAAGGGTTATTAGTCTATATATTATTCTATTATGGTATTTTATATTTTATGCATCTAGTTAGGTTTATATGGTGTAATTATTTCCCTATTAGTATATTAAACCATAAATATATAAATATTATAAGTATTTAAAGTTCTATTTGAATTTATGTTTTTCATGGGTTTTTTGATTCAAATGATTTCAAAGTCAAAAGGGTTTATATTTTAATGTCATTTCTTTTTTGGATTGTCTATATTAAATTTTAATTGAGTAAAAATAAATGATCCTATTTCATAAAACCAATATATTTTATTCTTCATTGTTTATTTCATGTTTATTTATAGTTTTCATTTATTTTTTCCTATTATTACTTAAAATGATCTAAAAAATATTTCATGCAAGGGAGAAGTTATTCTAACATTTTTAGGATAGTAATTATTATCCTCTATGTCCATTATCATTAAAAAATTGAATTAAGTTATTTTCTATACATTAATTTTTGAGAATTTTTTTTTAACACATTTATATTTCTGTAAAAATGATTGAAAGTAAAATTTTCAAATGTTTTCCACGTGAATTATTTTACATTCTTTAAAAAATGGGAATAGAATCCATGTTTAAACAATTACCAAATTAATATCTTTTTTTACCATCATGATATTTATTTTATTTAATGATTCCATAAGAAGTATCCTATGTTATTTTTAAAGGAATCATTTTCTAAATATTCTCAAATATGTTATTTTTTGTGAATACTGAAAGAATATTATATTTTCCCCTATTTTTAATGAAATATTTTAAATTTTCTTTTAAAATTATTTTCCATATTTTCAAACATCATTTTGATGTAATTAATTCTTTACTTGGGATATGACTTAAGATTGAATCCTATTTATTCTATGAATGGATTATGATGATGATATTATAAGGATGATTCTATAAAACCCATTACTTCAAGTCATGTTAATTATGTTATGATGAAATATATATGGAACCCATTTATTTTACATGAATTATTCTATGATGAATGTTTTCAAAATGTTGTGTCACAATTATGTGTTCTTATCATTATGTGATGGGTGGACTAAAAATTATGTATTCCCCAGATGAATTGGTTAAATTTGATATCACTTATTCTAATATGAACTAAAATAACGAGTGAACCTAATCCAATAAGGTAATATATGCAATATAATTGACTTCGAAGTTGGCCTTGAATAATGAAAAGATGAAATAGTGAGTGAAACCAATCCAATATATGATGTTTTCTATGACAGAGGTCTTTTTACTGACCACTGAATATATAAATGATTTTCTATACTTAAGTGAATTTCCAAAACTTATATCTTATGGTTATGATGTGTTCTCATTCCACATGAATTATTATGTATCATTATATAATATTTTGACTTATTCCTTTTGTTATGGAAAACCCTTCTTCTAGGACTTATGATTAATGTTAATTTATATATTCTGAGTGAATTTTGTAAGTTATGATCAAGTTTTCATACCATTATTCTTCTCTTCTGATCACTTATGATTATTGATTAATATATTATATTTTTACCATTATTGTTCATTTGTGATCACCCATTCTTATGCTTAATTTCTATAAGTCATGAAGAATACTTTAAAATAGTGTATGTCTAATTAGGGTGAAATTTGATATGAAATTTTTTGGATATGTTATTGATATTTCATCAATTTTGTTGGTTATGTATGTAGTCACAAAATAAACCAATAATCTATGGTTGGGGTGTGTGTATTAATTTTTGATGTATTAAATATAAATATAAAATGATGTAATATTTTCATATGTAATTCATGGTTTTCCTTATGTAACATCTTGGTTTTGGGTGCCACATAATGGTGCTCCATACCCGGTTGGACAAACGGACTTAAGGGAATTTCCCCAAATTCCAGAGGCTACTAACTAGTTGTGAGGGCCTTGGGTGTGATTGTAGAGAAACTATTCCCTAATTGGTAGAGTATACAAAGCTAAATAAAAAATAGTGAAAATAACGAAAGCACTAATACGAATAACGAATTAAATAGTAGAAAGTAGATAGGAATATATAAACTGGCACATATATAATTGATTCATGTCACATGTTTCTAATAATGTAGCTAGAAAATTCCCAAAGCCCAACAAATATAGAAACCAATGTAAAATAGAAAACAATTAATCTCCAGTAGCATTGCAAGCCTCACCTTGGTCCCATTATCTCCAACTCTAATAGAAATCAGGTACATGATGAAGAAGGTTTACTTACCTTATATATACTTTCAACCATATAATCTGTTTGGGTAAAAAATCATGACCTAAAAACGGTGTGAGACGAATCGCAGTTGGAATCCCCCAAAATATTTGCTCCTAACTATGAGTGAATATGTATAGAATTCAATATGTACAATGAAGTATTAAACTATAAAGTACTCAAAACTAAACTATCCTACATTTTCACTTACCTTAATTAATATTTCCCAATTATTCAATCCATTGGAATATGTAATCATATGATATAGCCTATGCTTGATATCCCCATGTGTAATAGTAACAACCGATGTCTCAAAATACCATATAACCAATCAATTAAGACTGAGCCCAAGATTGTGATTTGTCTTGGAAACTCATCAAATTAATTCAATAATTCATAAACAAACCACTGTGAATACCCTCAGGGTCTAACCCCTTTGGTTTAACATATCACTAATCATTTATAAATGACAACCTAAGAAGATCTCAGAGTCCATACCCCTGGGTCAACATGGAATCAATAAATTATAAATGACCTTTGGGTAGCTCTCACAATCAATACCCCCTAGGACAAAATTGCATAAATAATCATAAATGACCACCTGGGTAGATATCAAATCCAATACCCCTGGATCAATGTCTACACCAAGGCTCTCATGGTCATGTTTAACAAACATGGAAACACCCATAGTTTTCTTATTCCAAGGCTCTCACAGTCCATGGTAAAAATAGAGTGCATTTCATAAAAATGAAGCACATGTAATCTATAACTACAACATGGATAACATTCAGAATAATAATACATTAAATTCATACAAACAATCAAACTCCATCCTAAACAAATCAATGCATGGACACAAGGAACACCTCATATGCAACCTAGGCCAAACTGCCATAAACAGTCAAACTAGGTAAACACTCTCATGGGGTGCCCCATAAACTAGAAATATAACCTAATTCAAATACATAACCTCCTTTATATATATTAAACCATAGAATTTAATTAACTGGGTTAAATTTCCTATCAAGAAATATCCACAACTTGGGTATGTGGAACTTTTAGAAAATATAATCCAACGAGGAACAACAAAAGGCACAAACTACATACCTCGATGTCGTACAATCAATACTATTGATCATCAGCCCTTGAATTGGCCTAAAATGATGTATATCTACCAAAATGTTAAAAATGATCAACCCTTAATAACTCAATAGAGAGAAGGAATCAGATAGAATGGATCTAGGTAAAGAGATAACACATTGGTGGAAATGCAATGCACTTAGTGGCATCTCAACTGGAGGTCAGATGGAGAACCGGTAGGGGCTCAATATTTTTGGTCGTTATGTTAGTATATTGTATGAAAAATGGGGTGAATAATGATGTTATGTATGTGATATGTGACCATGCTCTGATTTATCAAATTGAAAGAAAATTACACAACTTGTTCATTTAATGTAAATTCCATGTACCAGCCTCAACTGACCCAACCTTAGGCAGTCTTTCTGGTCACATAGACAGCCATGTACTCAGCCGTTACATGACTAGTATGTAACTATATGTGGTACCCAGGTACATAGCATGTACACATAAGAACATGGATTCAACATAGGAAATTCCCACTTCTACCCTTTTTCCTAAAAAACAACCATAATTCAATATCCATACCTGTAATGAAGATTCAGGTTCTTAAAAACTTCCCCCATAAAGTAATTAATCCCTAAATTTCCCTTCCAAGGGTGGTGAAGAAGAAGATTCAAACAAATCTGGCCACAATGATCATATGTCGGCCTCCCCCTCCCATGTCACGTCATGTAGTTTTATATGCTTCAATAGTTCCCATACCAGAGGAATAGTCTGTCCATGGAGAACAATCATGTTGTAATCCAAAATCCAAATAGGGTACTCCTTGAAGGATTAATACAACATCCAACTCAACCTCTTTAGAATGAATAAAATGAGACATGTCTGGAAAGTTTTTCCATATGTAAGAAACAAGAAAGACGTTGTGCATATCATGGTACCATTGAGGTATCTGCAACCAATAGAAAACTAGATCAAATCTCTCTAAAACCTGAAATGGACCAGCAAATCATGGTGAAATCATTCCATGTCTTCTAATCCTCTTGTGTCCCATGCTCAGTGTGAAACGAAAAAAAACCGAATCTCCGACCCCGAACACTAGAGGTTATCTTCATCGATTAATATAATATTTTTGGGGAGATTGTGTAGTATGCATACTCTACCAAATCAAATCTAGCATCTCAGTGGTCTCCTGAACAAGATAACGCCCCAACATAGCTTCCTCTCTTGCCTCCATCCAATAAGGATGATATAAATGTCCTATCGTACAAAGACTCATAATTTTCAATCTAAAACGTTGACTAAAAACTATTATTGTAGGAAAAATCCATGAGGGGTATGCTTCTCTCCCATGGTCCCCCAAAATCCAACATTAATTCTTGAATCATGTCCTCCAAAACCTAAATCATACACTCAGACTTGCCATCTATCTAGGGATGGTATGTTCTATTCAGAAGTACCTGTGCACCCAAATCCCTCTGTAGTCCCTACCAGACACAAGATGTAAGTCTGGAGACCCTATCTAGAATAATAGTGTGTGGAACCCTATTAAAACATAAAATCACATAAAATATACAACCTTCCATGATGATTAACTTTTAAGTTTTCCTTGATTAGGAATATATGTGCAACCTTCATGAGTCTTCCAACAAACACCCAAACTACATCATTCCCTTGAAGTGACCTCAGTAAACCAGCCACTAAATCTATAGTGACATCGTTACACTTCCACTCGAGAATGGGTTAATGATAAAAAATCCATGCTAGTCACTCATGGTCTGCCTTCACATGATGATAGTTAGAACATCTCATAAAAAAACAAGGCACATCCCTCTTCATTCATATACACTAATATTGACGATGTAGATCTCGATACATCTTAGTGACAACAGGATGAGCATACCATAACGAGGCATAAAAATCTAGCAACAAATCCTCGTGTATGTCTACTAACATCCATATTCATCCCTAATATTGAAAGACGTCATCATCGCCAATGGTCCACCCAAGAGTTGGGTGATCTCCTGAGACACACTCCTGTAGGACTAGGCCTTCAGAATCTAATAGCTGCCTCATTTGAAAACAATCCAGAAGAGTAGAGGTAATAACTATATAAGAAAGAAACATCTTCCCATATCTGTCATGAACCTCCAAATTCATCTTAAATAACTGATCCATAAGCTTCCACTTGAAGTTACCAGTTAGGATCCAAGTATCACTGAGAGGGGAGGGGTGAATCAGTGATATCTTTTTCTTTTTATGTTTCCCCTTTTTGAAACAACCTTCGCCTCCTGTTATAGAGTTTCTTCTCTAATGAACACACACAACCACAGGAACAAAAGATTTACAAGGTTCACTACTCAACAAGAGAAGCTATGTCCTTGGTATGGTACAAAAACGTTCCAGTACCACACAGTCCACTAGAAAACAATCCTTTGATGTGGAATACAACGAGTAGGATATACACTTACACTCGTGCAACACTTTGAAAACTATCCAATAGTGCGTGTGCTATCTCTTGGCACAAATAGGGTAATACAATGGATCAGAGATTCTTATTGATCTTATACAAATAAAATCTTTCAAAGAAATTCTTCACTTTCTTACCCAGAAGTTGGCAGGAACCCCTGGAGAAAAACAGCATGTGCGCCCACTTTGACCTGCGCGACATATACATGCGTGCCTTATACTTTTGTGCCTCTTCGTATTCTTTCCTACGAAGAAGCTAGAAGGAACCCCTGCATAAAAACACCATGTGCACCCACTTTGACTAGCATGACCTATACCTACGCACCTAGAACATGAATTCCTCTTCTTGCGTGCTTCCCTTCAGACGTGCTTCCTTCTTGAAGCCTGCGCGCCAACTAACACTTGCGTGCCTCCAACTTGCGTGCCCCCAACATGCGTGCCATCTAACTATCTTCCACATGCATTCCCAATTCTCTACTTGTGTGCCCATAGCTCAAAGATAATTCTCAAGTATTGAGCCTTAATAAATGAGGATTCTAGTCTTCTATTTATAGGCCTTTTTATGACTTATGTGACACAGACTTGCGCAACAATATGTGCGCGCCACCACCTACGCTCCACCACCTGTGTGCCACTTTATTTCCTTTTCCATATTTATGAAATAATGCTATTTTTGAAATATGACTTTCATGCCTCTACAGCACTTGAACACAGCCACTTGCGCATCACCACTTGTGCGTCTCCACTTGCACTTCTTCTTCTAGCCTTTGTCATTTTTTTTGGAATTATGATGTTGAAATGTGTTTTGCCAAAAACACTTCTTTACTATCTTTATCATTCATATGGCTTGCACCACATGTTCTCCAAACTTGAGATCATTGTAAAATAAAAATCATCAAAGCATCGTCTGATTTTCAATTTCTTTACAAAGTGAATTGATTTAGCTTTTTGACAACAAAAGAAAACACTCTGTAAGAAAAAACTTTTCTTACTTCCTAATCCATCCAACTTGGTCCCAACAATCTCCCCCTTTGGATTTTGTTGTCAAACATGATTCATAAATCAGTGATCATTGTATCCTTATGCAGTGGATTACTTATCAACAATTCTAAACCTACGTGAGCTAACTAATTGTAGGAAACAAGAATTATTGATAGCCAAAACCATGCTGTCCAAAAGCAGTGACAATGAAATCTCATGAGAGTACCTCTTAAGCCTTATTGAGATCATCTTTCAAGATTCTACCTCAGCATTCTTCACTTCGTTGAATTTCCTGAAAAATAAAATTGTTTCCTACAACCACTCCAACAAATATTTAGAATATTTCACACACATACATGCTGGATTCACTGCTTACCCACAACTCCCCCATTATTCTTGCAAGAATTATTGACAGCCAAATCCATGTTTTCCAAAAGCAGTGACTATGAAATCTCATGAGCTTACCTCCTCAGCCTTCTTCAGATCATATTTCAAGCCTCTACCTCAACATTCTTCACTTCATTGACATTCATAGAAAACAACATTGCTTCCTATAACCACTATAACAAACATTTAGAATAGTTCACACACATACATGTTGGATTCACAGTGTACCCACACCTCCCCCTTTATGCATGTTTCAATAAGGATAGATTTATGAAACAATTATCCCCCTTGACAACACTATCCAAAGTTCATATGAGAGAGGGGAAAGAAACACTTACCTTAACATTGATGAGAATGAGGTTGGACTCTCATGTTCAACCTAAATTTTGTAAATGGTTTTTTTGGTAACAGGTTTCTGAATATATCAACAACTTGTTCAGATGTAGGAACATACTCTAGCCTCAATTAATTCTTCTCCACCTGCTCTTTGATGAAGTGGTGCTTTATATCAAAGTGTGTTGAATGATAATGTTGTATTGGATTTCATGTAAGATTGATTTCACTTTGATTATCACAACCCCAGAGCAATGGTAGCTTTACTTCAACAAGTAGATCTTCTAACTGAGTCTTTATCCACATTAGTTGTGTTACACCTTGAGTTGAAGCAACATACTCAACTTCATCTATGCTAAGAGTTACTGAATTCTATTTCTTTGTATGCCAACTAATAGTACTTTTCCCTAGAAAGAAAACTCCACCAGATGTGGATCTTCGATTATCAACATTTCCTACCCAATCAGCATTAGAATACCCGAATAGATCAATATTTCCTGAGCCATAA
This sequence comes from Viscum album, assembly GCA_963277665.1. NCBI lineage: Eukaryota > Viridiplantae > Streptophyta > Magnoliopsida > Santalales > Viscaceae > Viscum > Viscum album. The sequence continues at coordinate 450,675,217 of OY728127.1, forward strand.
TACCTGATTCCAAAATTTTTTGTGCCTTTGATTTATCTGAGAATTCATTTTCCATCAATAAAATGTGATTATTTAAGAGCACTCCGAAATCTTTCACATAAAGTGACAGCATAGACAATATCGGGTCTTGAGGCAGTAAAATACAACAGACTTCCAATCGGCTTTTGAAATTCTTTCTGATCAACTTCCTTTCCTTCTCTATCATTATAAAACTTGGTTCCCACTGAAATTGGTGTGTAAATTAGTTTTGAATTTTTCATGCCAAACTTCTTCAGATGTTCCTTAGCATACATTTCTTGGGACAGAAAAACATGATTATTCTTCTATGAAATTTGTAGCACAAGAAAATACTTCATTTCTCCCAGCATGGACATCTCAAATAACTTCTTCATCTCCTCAGTAAATTTTTCACATTATCTTTCATCATTTCCAGCAAATATAATATCGTCGACATAAACAATAACGATCAGTGAAACCTCCGGACATTCCTTGATGTAGAGATTTCTGTCAACTCACCCTTTAATATAGTTAATCTTCTTTAAGAATGTATATAATTTAGAAAACCATTATCTTGGATTCTATTTTAACCCATAAAAAGCCTTCATTAACCTGCACACACAACGTTCATCCTTTCCAATAACAAATCCACAAGGTTGATTAATGTAAACTTCCTCGTCAAGGTCACCATTCAAGAATGCATATTTTACATCCATTTGAATGATTTTGTAACCTCGTTGTGCAGAAATAGAAAGAAAGATTTTTATTGTTTCTAATCTTTCCAAAGAAGAAAAAGTATCATAAAAATAAATGCCTTCAATTTGTGAAAACCCTTTTCAAACCAATCATTCATTGTTTCTTAATACTTTACCTTCTTCATTCATCTTGTTCTGTAAAACCCACTTTGTAAGAATAATGTTCTTGTTGTATGGATTGGGTACTAGTTCCCAAGTATCATTCATCTCTATCTGATCAAGCTCATCATTCACTGCATGAATCCATTCTGGATGCTCAAAGAAAATACCGTAGTAATCTATTTACCTCGATCATATAGGGTCCCCAATATAGTGAATGTCTTCCAAAATAATAATAATCTTGTAATCCCCAAATCATATTTGTCATATTAATACGACAATCGTTACATTTACTATCACATTGGTTGTTGGGACATGTTCTTCCATTTCCCGCCATTGACTAAGGAAAAATATACAATTAGGGGCTTAAATACTTAGCCAATAATCATTAAAAGTAAACTTAAAGCATAGAAGGATAAACTTGTAGAAGAAAAGTATACCCTAACTTGTGATACCCTAGGTTTCAAACTAGGTTATCCATGATCATATATTCTTATGTCAATCTTTATTTTATTTTATCTTTGTTCCTTTAATAATGGTTCATAATAAGCTTATAAATTTACCAAAGCATATCCCCCGGGAGTGTCATAACAAAGAGTACAGAAAGGCCGGTTGTCGTGTACTAGTTCCCGTTCGAGTCTAGCTCAATGCGGTGTTTTTAGGTTTTACCCCTATGTACATCTGTGCTAGAGCCACCTCTACCTGCTCGTATCCAGACAAGGATGTATTTGTTTGGCAACCCCTTACTCAATACTCACCAAAATATCAGGAAGGTTTCCTATATTTAAAATTTTCTATAAGGTTATTCCTAAACTTTTCATATCCTAATTTACACAAATAACTAAACCATCCTTTGATACCCACAATTAAATCCCGCATTTTTGTCACATAAACGTTCATTACATTATACAAAATTGAGGATCATTAAGGTTTAGTGTCTTGAAAACGAGGAACTAAAAACATGAAAACATAGAATATTATTCTTACACACTTGAAATGATTATCCTTATGTTCATCCTTGGTTCATTACTGCATCTCATATCCTGGGGACATACATCAAAAGAAAGGGTGAGCAGAAGGCACAGTAAGGGAAACAAAGGGAAACATTTACATGTGAACTAGAGATACATCAACAATGTCATGAAAAAGAAATTTAAGGCAAGAGAAAGAAATAATGAGGCATATGATAATAAAAATAACTTTTTTCATAACTTGAAGATGTGGATACAACATATAATATTGACAATTTTTTTTGTTTCACCAAGGTCCATCCCCAAGGTGTCATTAAAAATTACCTAGGTTATTCACCAAGGCGTCGTTAAAAAATAGTCATCTCTAGAGATTAAGTCTTTACCCAATGCATTGGAGCGCTATCAGGGTGCACCATTGAAATGTCATTGTTATCACGTGAGCCACATATATAATCATCAATAATTTCATAAACAACCCATATATCATAAAATTAATGGGTTTCATTTCATAATCACAACATTTTAAAACTACTTTAAAGACATGATCTTTATGTCACTTTAAAACCCAAAGAAAAGGAAGGTGGGTCTCAAGTATGTAAATACCAGAATATAAAATAGAACATTTTGGTATATATTTGAATACTCCTATAGAAGAGAGAGCTTTGAGTATTCATTTAATAAAATAGAATAACTTTAGAACATGAGGGGGAGACATTTTGTGACGGAAATTCTCCAGCATAATGACTATGTTTCATGGTTTTAGAAAACATTGAAAAGAGAGGGGACATGGCTAAAACATTAATAAATGACCCATAAAATATTATAGGGACAGAATATGAAGGATATATGAACATGGTAATGAAATTTGAAAGATATTCCATATTAAATGAAGAATATGAAAGGAGGACAAAAATAACATTTTTCTTATAAAAATTCGGCAGCCTAACGGCGCCTCTTAAAACATTAAAATACTAAATTGAAGAGATCAAAATAGGGTCGCTCATCATATGAAAATAAAAGATCAGTTTGATATATATAGAGATCATAACCCAAAAAAATAAAAAGGAAGTTGAAATACTTGACAAGAAAGTAGAACTTTGAAAAATGAGAAAGGTGAATGAATCCCTTAAAAATTCGGCAGCCTAACAGCGCCACTTAAAACATAAAAATACGGAATTGAAGAGATGAAATATGGTCTATAATCATATGAAAATAAATGATCAGTATGATATATATAGAGATCTTACCCCAAAATAATAAAAAATAACTTGAAAGACTTGACATGAAAGTAGAACTGTGAAAAATGAGAAAGGTGAACGAATCCTTTAAAAATTCGGCAGCCTAACGGCACCACTTAAAACATAAAAATACTGAATTGAAGTGATAAAATAGGGTCTCTCATAATATGAAAACAAAAGATCATTATGATAGATTTAGAGATCATACCCAAACAAAATAAAAAAGAATTTGAAATACTTGACTTGAAAGTAGAACTTGAGAAGGGTGAAAGAATCCCTTAAAAATTCGGTAGCCTAACGACACCACTTTAACATTATTAAAATGAAATGATGAGAGAAATAGGGGGTCTCTCATAATATGAAAATAAAAAGGACATTATGATTAATATAAAAGAACATCCTCTTACATAAGAGCATGGAGCATAAAAGAAATGACATAAAAGAGATTACTTGTAAAGAAAGAGGGAGGTAGGATCCCTTACCTTAAAACGTAACTAATAAAACTCAAAGGTTCGGACCTTGAGGGCTTGGGGGAACCTTGGAAGGACTCATTGGGAGGTAATGAGTCCAGATCTTCGTTGGGGGAGAGTAGGGAGTCGAATTGATGAGAGGATGGCTTGGTATTTATAGGGAAAGTGAGAGGACAAGGCATTAATGGCCAAGGGACACCTCATTAGTGGTTTTGGAAAACCCATGGGCTTGCCCATGGTATATTCCCATGGTAACGGCCACTTGGGACACCTCATACCTTATCTTACTATTCATAAGTCGACCATTTTGATTACATACTTAATACATCATTTAATGATGTCATTAAACACCAATAACATAAAAACAGTATTTTCACTATTCATCGAAAATTCAATTTCTCAGAAAAATCTCAAAATTTCAACTTAACCAAATATAGATGCTCTGATTTAAAAAATGAACTCAATTTTATAAAAGTAATTTTCTAAATATTTTGAATTAAATTTTTAAATAAATACACTATTCACCGAAAATTCTTTTTTTTTCAGAAAAATCCCCAAAAATCATTAACATAATATCGATGCTCTGAGTTCAAAAATGAAATCCATTTTATAAAAATAACTTTCTAAATATTTTTAATTTATATTTAATTTAAAATCCCTATTCACTCTACAAAACTATTACTTGACTAATAATTTATGAAACCATTATTTAACCATTCTATTGAATCTCATTACATAATCAAGGTGCCTAGATTATATTAATACTTTCTTTAAGTGAGATTACTAATCCATTTGGTCACATTACTAATCCTAAGCATAAAATCACTATTCATAATTTACTATTCATCAAAAATTAAATTGATATTCTTAGACTCTATACTTCATACTGAACATAATTGTAGAAGACCATTTTTTTAAAATCATTACACATTTTTAATTATTTAAGGTTTACATAAACATTTTTAAAATATCATTTTTCTAAAATTCATAAAAAATATGCATACTATATTTATCCGGTCATTTGAAAATTCATAAACTTCATCATAAGAAAAAATCCAAATTTATTATTTACAATAAAGGATTACGCAAGGCAGTTATGGTCTCCTTACATAGCCCCTTAACACACCAGCATATGACCTAAGTGTAAGGTGTGCTAAGGTGAGAGAATATGAGGGAGGGTTGGCCAACATCGCACGAGTAGTAATTTATATCAGTTTGAACTTATCACGAAGGCGATTCCATTCTAGCTTCACACGATGAAGTTTGGCTTGGGTTTGGTATAGAGCAAAGCCCAGTGGTGCTACCTCTTTCCCAAGTTCTGTTAGACGGGCTTCGATCGGTCCAAGACTACTGGGTGAGGTCATCTAACCTTCTTTCTATATTAATTAACCAAGATTACTTGTATTTAGAGGCAATAATCAAAACGTTTAGTTTGCAGCGGTCATATTGACCAATGGTCATATAACCGTAAAAAACCAACAGTCTCATTTTAATAATACTCATGTTAATAAATAAAATAGTTTTGTTGAGTATAAAAAATAAAATAACACACAAAATTAGGAAACAAAATTTATTCAAAATTTCAGGTCATTACCAAACACAAGAGGGAACTCCTTGCACTGATGTACAATTGTAATTCTAATCCCCAATGGAGTGTATAGTGTCATAACATCCTAATAAGTAAAGATACAGATATAATGGATCTCCATAATGGAAACAGATATAAACTGATGGGAATCCCCAATATCTAAAATAGAAGAAGCTTAATGTGAGTTAATTAGAATCATACCTCTAACCGTATAGGGTTTGAGATCCTATACCAGGTGGGTGTGCTCCATGATAGGATTATGACCCTTACCGCGACCCTACGACCTTGCCTGACTACCCTATACTGATCCACCATGCTATGGGTGAAAACCTATATCCTGATTACCATGACCATGAACACATCTTCATCATGAATGTCCTCATAAACTCCAATCCATTAATAGAGTTGAAAATTGTGGTCGTGATCATAAACATGGATCCATAACAAATCCGTTCTCACCAGCTGTTGGTGAGGAAAAACAGAAAAAATGATGAAGATGACCCATATTTCTGTATGATCATCACATAAATAGGTCTCTTGAGCAATGATGTCTCTTGTTACCACTATTTCCTCACTAGTAGCACCTCACTTGGCTACCTGTAGATACATCCTAGCAACAAGAATCACAATGTGAAGGATCCATATGGTGCTTCTAGCTATTAGACCAAGGAGTACCATCCCTATATGCTGGACCATTATGGAACGCAACACCCAACTCCCTCAAATTTCATTATCTTATTAGAGCCTAATTTTATATAGTAGTCACCAAATTCAACCTGAAAGAATTCTCCTGTGATCATATGTCATACCTGATACCATAATAAAAACACCTAACTAGATATAACTCATCACCTCCTAAAACAAGTGTGATGCACTGATACTCTATGAAAGGAGATAAGTAATCCATCACTGACATAAAATCCTGCTCCAAATGCAACAACTCCAAGGCTCAGTCATCCCTCAATGTCTCGAGGAAGAAGTAATCATGGAAGGTCCTTTGAAACCCTTCCCTTTCCATATCCTGATGGAATCCCACATGTGAGAATAAAAACCACCATCACATGGAATAATAACGTATCATGTACATATAGAGCATCACCCTCCTCTCTGAAGGCATCTCTAGATGCTCAAAGATATAAATCATGGCCTCCAACCATGACTCCACAACCTGTGGTCCTCTATCCACTGAAAATGTGGTAGGATGCTATTTCTGGAACACTTGAAACAAATATTACATAGTTAGTTTAGTATGTGGTTCTCCCTAGAAAGTATAAATAATCCAAAAAATTCTTCACAGAAATGTTCATCATCACTTGTGTCTGGTATAACTACTGGTGATAAGAAGGGCACGACGAGAGGATCTACTAGTAGTCCCTGATCTACCAATTCTGGTGTCTGGTCATTACCCTACACCTAGCGTACAACCATCAATGTCATGGCAGCATGACTCTTCATGGTCAAGTACACACCTCAAATCAAGATTATCAAGGACAACAACATAGAAGTAAAATAAGAAAATAGGAGAAATAACACATTCATTTTTTTAAAAAAGAGGGTTACACGACATGTAGAACCATGACACGACATGTTCCTTTCAGTCTTAACATTGAAGTGTACCTCTTCTTCCTGGATGTGTAACACACCATACCCATGTGGTGTTCTTTCTAGGAAACAATATGTACTTGAATTTTCCCACCTTCCCAGGTTCTCTTACATAGATAGAACTACACGGTTCTCTCTGGATGAAACACTATACAATGTGTTCACCCTAGACACGATGTGTACTACTTATGTTCTAACCACCATTTTCGTTAGACACATGGTTAGATACCCGTTTGATAAATACATGAAATTAAAAAAAGAGTCAATACATGTACAACCTAGGTTCCATCCAGCTGTGTCATTGGTCACATGGCTGGATACACGGTCCTTTACAACACAACATGTACAATCTAGCCATGGCGTGTTATACCAATTGTATCCCAACCCCATTTCTATATGCACAAAGTCAATCACTTGGTCAAACACAAAAAAATGAGTACTCCAGGTACACAACATGTAATTAAGAAGTGTCATTAATATATAACAAAAGAACACATGACATGTGTTCATAACCTCACATGCTGTGTTTGTCAGGGTTTCCTGGCAGTAAGCCTTTGAGACTTCTCTGGAACCCTTAAAAACATAAAATTTTGACCAAGGCATGAAAAATTCGGACCTGAGAGATCCTGTAATCCCCTCGAATGAATGTTTTTTATCCTTTTTCACATCATAATATGATAAAATTCAATTAATGTACAGACATGATCCCACAAACTATGATCCAAGAGGGACCATAACACATGAAGGACCGAAGCATGGTGTCCATCCAAATGAAACCATACATTTAAAAATACCATATCAAAATAGTAGGTATTCTATCACAACATCTACCATAACAGTATGAACATGTAGCAAAACATCTATTACAACAACATGCAATTAGTAATTCATCCTAAATGGAATGAAAAGAATGCTTGACATGTGATCTCTATCAAGTGCCATTATGATGCATGAGATGGAAAAACCTCATCCAATCGGGTTGAAATATAAATAGAAACACAATTATATCAACAAAAACATTAAAAAATAACTGTGTCACCCAACAGTGAAATCAAATTAGCTGTAATAATTGAAAAACATGAAAATTTCAATATTCAGGGTTAATTAGACTTCCATGTACATGGGCTAGACACACCTAGGAAAAACTTATTACCAACTACCAATTCCATCCTATCCCAATCTATATGCTTCAAATACTAAGGAAAATAATAAAATAAACCACATTTGATACATCTTTTTTACATCTTGGATCCTGGTGCTTCCTAATGGTTCCTCATACCCGATTGGCCACATGGTGTCAAGCACATTTCCACAAACGCAAGAGGGTTCTGACTAGCAGCGAGGTCCTTGGGTGTGATAGTGGGGAAACTTGGCTGTCATTTGCAGATTACACATAGTAGAATAACAAATAGAATTAATAGTGGAAGTAGGAATAACAATAAAGATGTAATCACTAGAATACTAATAGGAATATAGAAACTGGAGCATATATAAATGATGAATGTTACATGTTTATAGTAAAGAATCCCAAAAATCCACAAAGCTAGAAAAAAATTATGAAACCAAAGTACAAATTTATACATGTAAACTCCAATAGCTTCAAAAGCCTCAGGATGGTCTGATGCTCTCGAGATCCAATAGTAATCAAGTACTTGATGAAGAGGGGGACTTTCCCTTATCGATACCTACAACCATATCATCATTTTGGGTACCAAATTTTGACCGAAACAAGGTGTGAGATATATCCAAGTAGGAAACCAACAAAATATTTGTTCTTAACATTCAGTTAATATATATATAGGCAATAGGAAAAAATGTTGATTTAAACTGGGAATTACTAAAAAGTAAACAACACTAAATTTTCAATAACCTTCATTTACATTTTTCAATTATTTATTCAATTGGATAATTTAATCTCAGGATCTAGAATAATATCTATATCCCCTTTGTAGTAGTTACGATAAATATATTTTAAGACCTTGTAACAAATCATGTAAGACCAAGTCCAACCTAGTGCATTGGCTTGGAAACTCATCACAATCAATCCATCATTCATAATCAACCCTATTGGAAAGATCTCATGGTCTAACCCTTTTGGTTTAATATATCCCTAATCATTTACAAAAAACCACCTTGGAATCTCTCAAGGTCAATACCCTTGGGTCAACATGGAATCTATATGTTACAAAGGACCTCCTAGAAGCTCTCATAGTCAATACCCCTAGGTCAACATAGCATAAATAATAATAAACAAACTCCTATGTAGGTCTCACAGTCAATTCCCCTGGGTAAAAGTCTACACTAAATATCTCATGGTCCTATGTAACAAACATGGAAACCCCCACAATTTTCGTCATCCATGGCTCTCACGGTACATTGGAAAACAAATTTTCATATCATAATAAGGCATGATATATAATATATAACTACTATGTGGATAACATTCACTAGCATAAAACATTAAATACATATAAACAATCAAGCTCCATCCTAAAAAACTCGAGTTAGGGAACGAAGGCACACCTCATAGGCATCCTAGGCCAAATGTCTATAAATAGACGAACTAGTGAAACGCACCCATGGGGTGTCCTGTAATCAAGTAATCTAACCTTATGCATATCATATAACCCATTTTTAATCAATTAAACTATATAAGGTATTTAATAGGGTTAAATTATGAATTATGTTATACCCAAAATGTGGGTATAAGGTATATTTAGCCTATATAATCTAAAAACAAACAACGAAAGGCACAAACCACCAACCTCATCGTCGTACGATCGATACTGTTGAACATTGTCCTTTGAATCAGACTAGAATGATGTAGATCTACAAATAGGTAAAAATGATAAACCATCAATAACATACGAGAGAGGAGGAATCAGTATGAAGGGATTTAGGGAATGAGATAAATCACTGGTGGAAATCCAACACACCCGATGGTTTCTCTATTGGTATCGGGCAGATAACCAGGAGGGTCTAAATGTTGGAAGCCATTTAGTCAATCTTTTATAAATGACACGGGCTGAAGAAGGGCTTTTTATATTTGAGATTTGAACACTACATGATTTATCAAATAAAAAAAGTACACGACGTGTCCATTTATTATACATGCTATATACAATCCCCAATTGACCCCCGATTTTGGGAGTCTTCCATGTAACCTATACAGTCATCTACTCAGCCGTTACATAGCCTAAATGTGGTTGTATGAGGTACCTAGGTTCACGATGTGTACTTCTATGTACACTATGTGTACATAGAAATTTCCCATTTATTATTTTTCCATAAAAAACTACCCGAATTCTACATCTGTACCAGAAATTAAGATCTGGGTTCTTAAACTATATATGGAAGAATAGATTTTAGTAATTTTTTATGATTTTCATTTGATAAAATTTTGTGAAATGGCAAAGTATAAGTAAAATTATTTGATAAAATTCTATAGTTTAGGTAAGATAGAGGTTTTGGGGTTTCCAAACAATGAAATCTTTTTCTAGATACAAACCAGTTGACATGGGCTCTAAAATAAATTCACACTTGGGTAATAACCCTAAAAGGCTATTTTTATACATAAATTATCATCTCGCAGTGAAAAATAGAGATTCCTAATATCAAACCCAATTAAACACTCCTATAGATATAATTTTGTTAATTCACATTATCTACATGAACCAATATTATGAATAGGATGATTGAGTCTATAAAAACCTATAATAAACATATTTGATACGTGATGAACCTGAAGTGTTATGGGTTTAATAAAGGTTATATGATTTTAGAAATTATAATTATGGTTTTCATAGTCATGTGTTTTTTACTCTAAATATTTATATTTAATACTCACACAAATTTTTTTAGTTTTTGTCCATCATAGGAGCTAAGAAGAATATTGTGGTGAAAAAATATGATATCTCATGTAACTAACATCCCCATGAATAAAAAAATGAAATGGGTGTTGTGATGTGAAATATTATATCAACACTCACCCAAGTATATCATAATGTGAAAGGTAACATGAGTCACATATAACCTACAAACAAATAAATGAATGAACAACTCACCATTGATTCTTTTATGTAGAAACACCCACTTTCATTCATTAGTTCCTTTAATCCACTTATTACTGATAATTGGATAAATTTTGTTTAAATATATTCTCTATTATCTATTTTTTGGTCTATGATAATTTTATTTTGTATTTAAATCATTTAGAAGGTGAATCTAATCAAATGTTGAAACTTACCAAGAATATGGGTTAAGAGTAGGAAATTATATTAATAATATGGAAAAATATAAATATGGAAATATTCAATAATTATTTTCCATCAAATATTCATCCTATAACAGGTAAGGGACTTATTGAACTAAAACAGGGGGTTGATAAATCAATTAGTAAAAATGATGTTAATTTATTAAAATTTTTCATGGTATTATTCTACTTTTACCATCATCCTTAAATGAAAATATTATATTTTCATTATTTCATTAATACCAAGTCCCTAAAAGGAATTTTATATTGGATAATTTGATAACATTAAATAAAAAGTTCAATGTGATTTCATTATATGAATAGTGATTAAAAGCTCTTAATTTTCACATGGTTTTTGTACAATAATATAAAGATGTATTTTTTTGGAAATTATAACAATAAGTCCCATATAGGAATGAAAATTAGTCATACTTAATTTTAATAGTGTTAAAGGATGTGCGGAGGAATTTAATTATGTTGTCTAGATAATGATTTCAGTATGGAAAAGTATATTATCTAGAAAAATAATGATGAATTGATATGAATAATTCTGAAAATTAAATTTATGATGATAAATGTCAACTAAATGTGTCTCCCACACTATAAATATATAATTAAAATTATTTTAGACATTATTCCAATCGGTATATGATTCTAGGGTTTAATGATGAAAATTGTTGTCAGCAACTTTTTATGCCAATAGAAAAATGAAAATATCATGTGGTCGCAACATATAATGTGGGTCATAAAAATGGTTTCATAAAACGTAAACTTACCAACATATATTTAATTAAAAATGTATTATATGATTATATATCTCTCTAATATTTTATATATGAATAATTTTTTAACATTATCACATCATCACATCAATAATTATATTTAAATTTAGAACTAAAAACTATTAATTGTATTATGATCAGAATACAAGTCTATAACTCCTCTCTGATAATGGTTTGTGGGAATTTACTTCCAATTTTTCTTATTTTTCCTCTAGTGGAATTTGAGGTTATTATGGTAATGGTATATCATTCATTTTATTAATCACATATAAACTTCTTAGAAAGAAAATATACCTTTTTCATTCTGAATCAGACTATGATTTTATATTAGTGTAAGGATGAATATGAATATAAAATGGATTTTTTTTTCATTTTACTGGACATAATACTTTTTCATGAGGTTATTTACCTAATATGTTTCTTTAGAAAATAAATATTGGTGATATTTCCATTATTCAGGACTATGATGGAGTATTCCCTAAAGACATGCTTAGTATTCCACCAAATCATTATGTTTTGTTTTAATAGAACTTATACCATGGGATATACCTATTTTAATTAATAATTGTAGAAAATATTCACCTGATTTTTTTGTAATTTGGGAAGAAACTATATGAGAATTCAAAAAAGGTATATGTATTCTTGAACTTGTCACCATTGGGTGTAACTATTTATTTATTATTAATATATATTGGTCAATGTGTCTTTTCATTGATTATAAAAAACATACAATGAATAGTATCAAAAACAATTATCTTATTCTGCATATTAATGACATATTTGAACACAATTGTGAACATAAATACTATTAAATGATTGACCATCATTCTGGATATCATCAATTGAGCATCAAGATGGATTATATACCTAAGAAAACCATCCATATGAGTTACATACATTATGAATTTATATTTATTTCATATATACTGAGAAAATCCAAATATAACTTTATGGATATATTGAATATTGTCTTTAGATATAACCCTGATCAGTTTTTGGTTTCCTTTATAGATAACATTAATTTATATTCAAATATTAAGGAAGAGAAGGATTATCATTCAAGGATTTTTTTTAGAAATCTGAAGAAGGAAAATATGAATACTAAATTTTACCATATATGAATTTTGGATATTGAATGTTTCATTATTAGGTCTCAAAATCTAATGATAAGGTATATTGGTGGAACCTTTTATTGTGTATGTTATTGTAAAATGGACCATTGAAACCACCATGAAAAAGATAAGTAGTTTTTTCTTGGATTTAATTATACTACTAACACATTTTGACAAATTTCTCAAGAATATCTAATCCAATATAAATTTACAAAGAAAGGATCTAAGTTCCTTTAGATATATGGATGTTAGTAAAATTTCAAGTAGTATAAAGGAAGACTGGTCAGTGGAACTATACTCACACCATCCTTATTTGGAGATTTTTTTGGGGTGTATTGTGATTCATTTGAGAATGGAATAACATGTTTTCATTGTATAATACCATTTTAGTATAATATGCCTCATGAAAAGGATCATAATTAAAATTACTTACTTAGGATTTAGAAATTTTCTTAGAAAGTTTTTCATTGGAAATATAGTGTTAATATCAATATGGTGAATTATGTGATATATATACTAATAATAAAATCTTGAATTAGGTATTAATATAGTAAGATTTTAATATTATCCAAATGAGATGGTTTAAGTTGATTAAATATCATGATTGATCAATAAACTACAACTATGGGTAGGAAATCAAGGTCGATGATACTTTGAGATTGAAGGAATATACTAGTTTCACCATGATAAGGATGGAAGAAGATCCAGTACATACATATGTGTAGAATATGGATCTTGAAATCATAAAGACGTTATATAAAATTGATCTTTAATCAATGAATTATAAACAAACCATACATTTGAGGTTTAAAGGTGTGCATACAATGTTGTGGAAATATAGAAGAAGTTGTGGAGGGTACAGAATTTAAACCATAATTATTATGGAATGATATTTTTTAAGAATTTAGAATGTGATCTATTTAGAAATGTCTTTAAGTACGAGAAATTGGGTGAATCTAGTACATCACCATTCTCTATACATCAAGGATGTATGATGATGTATAGAGATCTGAAGGAATATTTTTAGTAGGACATCATTAAAAGGATATTGTGGAATATATATCTTGCATTCAAGTATGTCCAAAAGTTAATCCAAATTTTCATAATTCAATGGAAATGTCATATTCATTACCCACACTAAAATTGAAATGGGAAAACATCACCCTAGATTTCATCCTTGGACACCCCAAAACATTAAATGGACATAATGTTTTTCATTTTCTAGTTGATCAAATTATACAGTTATCATAGTTCGTTGATATAAAATAATATTTCCCTATTGGCTGGTTATTCCAGCTATAATTCATAAGAAAGGAAAGGTTTCAAGGGGTGACACATTATATTATAAATGATCTGGATCCAATGTATACCATGAAATTTTGAAGAATTATTCAATGTTCATTGGATAAAGAGTTAAAAATTATAACTAAATATCATTCTCAATTATATGTTCTGACTAAGAGGTCCATTGAATATACAGAAGTTATATCAGTATCATTATTATGTATTTCCATTGTTGTTTGGATCAAACCCTTCCTTAAGTCAATTTTATTAAGTTCAATACTTTTCACTCAATAATTCAGATGAGTCTTCATTAATCCCTCCATATAAAGATGTACAGAAATCCAATATTCTAGAAAGGAGTTGGGGAATGAAGTTTATTGGGACATGAGTTACTTGTGTCAGTGGAAGAAATGATTATAGTTATTTCGAAACACATAATTTAATTTAGAAAATAATATAAACGTTATAATGACCATTTTCAGTGATATCAAGATTTTGATGTTAGTGATATGGTATTACTATAAATATCTCCCCATATGTATGTTATATTATTTGGAAACCAGGGATAAATAAGCAGAAAATATTAGGAAAGCATTAAAAATATTGATTATATGGGATGTGTTCTTATCACTTGGTGCTTCCACAAAATCTCTATCATGTTATTGATCTATTCTATGTATTTTTTTTGACAAAATATATACTTTTTCTTTAACAAATACTAAAATAATATTTTTACAACTATAACATGATATTTATCATGGGGAATAAGTAGTGTATATTCGAGCTCAGTGGGAAAATTTTTCTACAACATGATCAGTGACGTATTAAATGTTTTTCTTCACTCAATCAGAAATTACATTTTGTTCAAATATTGAAGTTAGGTGTGTAAACTGATGAATCACTTTTGCATAACCTATGAAAATTAAATTAAAATAATTTGTAGGAGAGCCTATATTAGAAAAAATAATGATACTATCCCTAGATTCTACCTTATTTCAATGATTTTCCACATAAAAGTTTTCCTTCTTCCATGTATGAGAAATATCTAGGATTTTTTATAAGTGACATTCACTTCTAAATTTCATACACCACAGACCATGGGACTTTACTATTTATACCCAAGATACTGACATGGTGTTTGGAGTTTTATTGAATTGTGGTAGTTTGAATATTGTACAGCCTACAAAAATTTGGTCTATTAATAATGGATTTAACTTCAAATTCAATATAATTTCCAGGACCAATGAAACCAATGATGGAGGGAAACACCGAACCCATGTTATCCTGAAAACATCCTCCTCCTCACATGAGAACTCTGAAAAAATATATTCCTATATTAATATTTAATCCAGACTATGGAGGAGTCCACTTGACCCATCTTCCTTAAGGTACGAGATCCCTTCCTTCCCAAACAATAACCAATCATTAGAGCTTCCCACTACTAGAAATAGATTATTTTCACCCATGATTCAAGACACTCAATTATTATATCAATGAAATTATTTTTCCTATAAATAATATTGAAGGAAACCACATACCTTGTCTTCTCCTAATATGAGCATCCCATAGAACCCAACACACATAACCATTAGCCATTCCCCAAATCCAAATATAATGTGATCGATGCTTAGTCCCATGAATCTAAAAGGACAAAAACATGTTCATATTGACACTCCGTATAGAAAAGACTAAGAATCAAAATGTTTCATTGAGAAAGAAACACATTCAAACTCTAAAAAGATATTACTTGTCGATTCACTTGTGGTACCCTCACACCACATTCAATGGGAAGCCAACTACAATTCATTACATTGAATATTTTACTCTGTGGGAATTTCTCTATTGCAGACTCTTCATACTAGAAAACCCATTTTCACTAGGATATTATTACACCATATTTTTGTCACCCATTCATCAGACTCCGTTTAACCCCTACTATATTAATTTCTTTCCCAAATGTATAATTTTTTGGAAGATGTAAGAGTGATGGAAATCATTCCACCTCATCTACATGAATTATTCTATATAATATAATCTTTTTCTTTTTATAGAATGTGGTTAATATGAGTCTTGAATGTAAACTATACTAATGAAACATGACTTCTAGAAATGGGCATCTAATTAGAATCAAAGGAGATCTTACCCAGTTATCCTTCAAATAAATAATGTAACATCACTTGACCAGAAACCACGGACTACCCTTCAACTTTTTAAACTGGATGGCCATGCATATTTTTAGGCAAGATAGTTTACTAGGATGATCATTCCATTTTCTTCATTCCTCTCCATATCTATCCATCATGAATATGGTCCACAAAGATATTACGTCAATAATATCCCACACCATTCTTTTTTTCATTACATGAAAAATCATTTCCATGTTACATAGGTTTTTTCCACCCCCTACGATGAGCCTTTCCACTATTTTCAATGAGTCCCAATGACTTATCCCCCTATTTAAACACCCAAAAAATGAATTTGTAATATTTTCAAGCCCCACAATAGATCATTTTTGGGACTTATGACATATATAATATTTATTTTTATAGAGTGAATAATGCTATTAATGAGAGTTATCATACCCCCAAATGACATCATCATATTTTTTCAATCATATATATATTCCATGTCACAAGTCTCACCAAATCCTCGAATATAACTTTTTAAATTTTTTCATCTGAATTATGGATACAAATATGAATAACTTCTAATGAGGTATTTTAATTAAATATGTTAAAAAAATTCAATAAATATATTAACAATCATATAATGGTTACTATTAGAAAATATTTATAATAAAATCATTTTTATGCTTAAAAATATTTTTTATCTAAAAAATGCTATTACCAATTTTGTGTACAAATATTTGAATTTATTTCTAGGATATTTTTGATATGAATATTTTTAAATGTATTAAATATTTGAAATCAACATTAATAATATTATTTAAAAACTTCAACCTAATTTTATACCATAATGAATATTTTTAGGGTAAAAATCTTTTTACCACAGTTAGAGTCAACCAAAATGATAAGGATCAAAATAACACAAAACACATTCCTTAATTTAATTTGTTGACTATAATTCAACATTAACCTTATTATTATTGAATATTTTCCCATTCTTTCACATTCCCATGATAGTTAATTTATTATATTTTATAATTCTTAGTATTTATATGTTTCTCATCGACTTTACAGTAAAAAAACCTCCTATATTAACTTATCCACACAACTTTTATAATTTATCTCATCCAATAACTTCCTAAATACCCTTATAATTTTTTTACACATGACCTATAGGTTATTATCCAACTAAAAGATTGATCTATAAAGATTACGGTGTATGACAAAGGTGGTTTTTCAAAGTAGTGGTATATCTCATTACAATGTTTTTTATGATTATTTATTTATATATCTCTATTAACCCTATCCAAACCATGTCGATATTTCAAAATAATATTAACAAATACACTAATTTTTTTTTTCATTTTATGGTACCCTCATATATTATCTCTTTTTCCATCCTATGGGAAATGAAAACATCTCCCATGTACAGATGTAAACAATAACCTCCACAAAGTAATATGTTTTTAATTCATCACTGTCTCTCATAGATGGTTATATTGATGGGTTTAATTAATATATATGATATATATAATATATTAATGTTTAATTAAATTGGAATAATTATTTACCTATATTTCATAATGAACATTGAAAAATGGAAAAAATATTTTTTTGTACATATGGACTACCATATCCAAGAAGTGATGTAATTAATATTTAATCTCCAATAAATATTGATGGTTAAAATTATTTATTAAGTTAATAAATTTTATATTTATGAAATTTTTTATATTATAGAAATTATGAAACCATGATTAATTTTCTTAAACACGAATAATTTAAAAGAAAATACATGAGAAATATACCAATTTCACCCAAATAATGATTTTAATGAAAATAAATAAATAAAAAGGAAATTGTTAATTATTGGGAAATAATATATATAATATATATATATATATATATTAATATTACTTTGTAATATATTTATTACAAATATATATTTACTATACCATATTTTTGATAACATGTGATGAAAACGATACTTTATGTATCCATTTTTCGCCTCAATTTTATTTTTTGAGTCATGTTCCATGTTATGCACCTATTTATGTTTATATGTTTTATAAAATTCCCTATATATAAATTATATTTGGAATATACCAATATTCACTTGATTTAATGTTCAATTTTAACATATTTATTTTGTAGGGTCTATGATTAAAATGTCTCCAATGTGTTGAGGTTTTTTCATGAATCTCATCGCATTTTGGGATTATCAATATTAATTTAATATTATGGGAAATTATATGATACATATCATTTTAAAACAATATATTTCCATATTATCAAGTAATTTCTAATGTTTGTATGTTTTCCTTACATTTTCCTCTCTATATAATTTAAAATTTCCAAGAATAAATATTTAAGAACATCTGGACTTATTCCATTTTTTTGCCAATAATATTTGTACCCATGTTAATGTTTTCTAAAATGTTTTATAAAATATTTTATCTAAAACTAATTTTTTTGAATATTATTTATCTTATTTAATTTTAAATTTTTTTACAAATTATTAAAAGGTATCATATCAAATTTTTTCTCTATGAGTGGTTTATGAATTTATTTATGAAGGTGTAAAAAAGAATACTTATGTTAATGTTTACTAAATGAATAGATTTTATAGTCATCATGACTATTATTTTATTTGAATATTAATTTATAGTATTTCATATTAATTTTAAAACAAAATATATTTCTTATTATTCTTTAAACTTGTTAATTAGTAATGATACCAAATAAAAATGATTTTTTTCCTCTATTTTAAAAGAAATATATTAAATTCTCTCTTAAAGTTATTCAATATCTATAAAAACATTCATTGATTTTTTTATTAATTATTATTTATATTTTGTTATGGTACCCCCCCCCCGCCCAATTTTATTTCTATGAATACATTATAACACTTGTGTTTTGAGGATAATTTTTGAATACTTGTTACTTTCTGATTGGATAACTTATTTATGATGAAATACATATAAATACCATTTTTTTTTGTTATTATGTAATGAATATTTTTCTAATACTGATGAACAGAAATATATGGTTTTCATTATGTGATGGGAGGTCCCAAAACTATATACCCCAAAGAAGAATCAGGTAAAAATTACTTTCTCATGAAGTAAAATGGAGTAGAATGGGGAGGTATCGTAGTTAAATGAGAGAATCTATCCACTCTGGTAGTATTTATAGTAATCCTTGACTATTGAAATGATAATATTAAGTGTGACGATGATAAAATATGGTAATTTTTCCTCTACATCATTCCTACCAGATATCCTTTACTATGTAAACTATTTTATATGTTTATGTGTCTTCGAAAAACAAATTGTATTAGATTAGGATATGTTATCATGATTCATGATTGACTATCGATAATTATACTCTCTTATGAGTATGTAAATTCTTAAAACAAATACTTATGCCATGAATCATGAGTAATGATCATTGAATAATTTGGTATGGAATTTTTATATTAAAATCATGTTATCATACCCTTATTCGTATCTTATGATCACGTTAATTATTTATTAATATCTCATTTCTTTATGAGAATATAATCCCACAAATTCTTATATTTCTATTCCATAGGTTTGATGAATGGTTTCAAATATAGTACGGTTAAGAAGGGTATTATTTGATAATAAATGTTTTGGGATATTGAAGATTTTTCATGAAATAATTTGATTATGTATCTTGTCTCCAGAAACATTAAACTATAATGTTTCTAGGGAATGTATTATTAAGAGATTAATTTAATACTAATCTAAAATGTTGTTTTAGTTTTATATTCAATGACCATGTATCAATAGTTATTATCAGTTTAGGGTTTAGTTATTTTTGAAAGTTAGGATTATAAAAACATTGGTGGAATCCCTAGAGATAAGTTTAAGTACAGGTTAAAATCAAAATAATTTTGTATTATATAGAATTCATAGTTTTTTATCAATGAAATACCTAAATGGATTCAACCAAGTGGATGCAGGAGATAATAAAATTGAAACTTGGTGTAATAATCCTAGAAAGAAAGGTTGATTATTAATTCAATATTCACTTAGTTCTCAAAATATGTTTCTTAATAGAACACCTTGTTTGACACTCCATGGGAATATTATTAGGTTAACTCATATTATCATCCTAAACCATTATGATAAATGTGTGGTTTGAATCTATGAAAACATATTACAAACCAATGTGATATGGTATAAACCATATATGTCATTGGTGGAATAATAGTTTCATAATTTAGGACATCATTATAATAATTTCTCTAATCATTTGATAACTTACTCTAATAAATCATTTTGAATACTTATTCTATGATTTTTTAGTTAATTTCTAGATCCAAGAGGAATCATGTAAAAAACCAATTTGACAATCAATGCTATAACCATCCCTTTGAATTAAATAATTAAATTGGAGTTGGGATGTGAAACATGGTTGTAATTACCTACCAAATATATCTACATATAAATGGTAAAATTAATCATATTGAACTTCAAAATGGCCAAAAGAAGAAAAAACTCACCATAGATATTTTTTACACCAACTCCCAACCTCATTCTGTGGTTAATTTAATCTACTTAATAATGATAAATAGACCAATTAATTTGAAAATATATTCTGAATTCTGTAGTTATCAGAACATGACAAGGTTTTTTTATTGTGTATAATTTTGAATATGATATGTATGAAAGGTTTAATCATATCAAAAATATTATAAAAGAGTAGAAAATTTATTGCATGACATCAAAAGAGTTTAAGAAGTTATTTTTTAATAATTATTTCATTCATACTATTCATACTAAAATGGAGAGGGAATTTATTTATCTTAAGTATGGGGATGATGAATTTATTAGTACATATGAGGAACATTTTACACGTTTTTTAAGGTTTGATTTTGGATTTATCATCAACCCATAAAATAAATATTGATTTATTATTTAGTGGAATAAGACAATGTATTCAAAAAGAATTGAAAATATGATAATTTTATAGATATGGATAAATAAAATTATGTTTTCTCAAGAAAAGTATGGATATTTTGGAATCTTATTGTTGTCATATTTTTTGGGGAAAACCGAAAATTTGGATTCTGGAGGAAATTATAATAATGAGACCCATATAATAGAAAAATTAATCTTCCTTAATGTCAAAAATGTGGAAGGAATCATGGGGGAAATTTCAGTGTGGGGTTTGGAAAATGTATTAATTTTGGAAAAACAAGTCCATTGTGAAAAAGAATGTTAACGTGATGTGATGAATCTATACAATTAAGTGCATAGAGATAAATATTAACCAATATTTAAACCCATGCTCCAATTCCGAAATTTTATAGAGAACGTACATTATTCTAATCATTTCATGAATCCATGATTTATGGATGACAATCAATAGCAAAATCCTCTTAATCAAACAGAAAATATAAAACCACATGTGATCAAATATTTTTATGTGGGTCAAGACAAATAAGTGGTGAGAGGTAAACTTACTATCCACTCTAGAACTAAAAATTTATTAGTTTATTTTGAGACTACTAACACTTTTATATTTGAAATATTTTGTAATGGTTTCACCTGACCACCTCATAGATTATATTTTATAAGAAAAGAAAAATATTGGTAGAATTATCACACCTTACGTCTATATATAATATACAATATATGTTTATGGGAAGGTGGTTCTAATAAATCATGTTATTCATCGACTAGTTATTTTTTTTATTAATTTGGGAATGTGTTTACTTTCTTTATAAAGATACCACATGCATTTATATTAAAGGGATGTGATATTTTAAATACAAAATGAATATATTCCCTCAAATCAGTGTGAGGATGAATATGAAATTCTAATGAAAAATACATCCATTTTTTGTGTCTTACTACCTACTCATGATTGATATTTATCTCCAATTATTGTGAAAAAATGAATATTTAAGATATTTATATTATCTAGAAATATAATTATGTATTTCAGAACAAATTTCTAATTATTATCTAGAATCATGAAGTTAAGTTATAAATAGAAGTCATACCAATTGATACACATATTTTAATTAATCCTCATAAAATTTCCACAATTAATTTACCAGAATTAATGAAATAACAAGAGTATAATTTAATAAGGTTTTTATACAATTTATTTCTTTATAATGGGGGAGAAAAAAAATATTTTTTATGAATAAATATGGATCAATTTTTCTTTTCATTGATTATTCAAAACATTGAAATATCACTATAACGAAATAATATCTTCTACCACCAGTTGATGACACATTTAATAAAATTTGTTCAGATCAATAATTTTCAATGATTCAACTTTGTTTTTGATATCATCAATTGAAGACAATAAGGGATGATATGGAAAAGATATCCTTCTATATAATTTATTCTCATTATGAATTTTTAGTGATACAATTTTTATATATTAATTCCCACATTATCATTACGAATTTAATTAATAGTGTCTTTATAGAATACATTGATCATCTTGGGGTAGTATTTATACATGATATTCTAATATATTCAAAGGGAAAGTAATATTTTGATGCTAATTTGAATATTATGTTGAAGACCTCAAGGTAGGATAATATGTATTCCCAATTTCCCATGTTTAATTTTTGGATACATAAAGATACATTCATGGGTCATATAATCTAAAGCAAATATATATAATGAGATCCCATAAATAAATATGTTATTGAGAAATAGACCATCCTAAAAAATGTGAATGATATTCATAGCTTTATCGGGATGACTAGATATTACTAATGGTTTGTGGGAATGTTTTCAGGGAAATATACATTAATAAAAATGTTTATATAAAAGATATATATGTTCCATTAGAAAATTTAACATGAAGAAAATTTCATAGAGTTAAAAATATTTTTGGTCAGTGCACATATACACACACCTAGATGTGATAATATACATAATTAAATTTTTGTAGAATATTCCACTGGAAATTTAAGGGATCATGAGAAAAATTACCCTACTCATGATTTGGAGCAGGCAAAGATAATTTTTACATTGAAAAATATGGAGGAAAAATCTATATGATTAAAGTTGTTACATATATAATGATAATAAAAAAATTCGGTATATACTCACATATAAATATTTGAATATGTTTCAATTCATATGGTTGGTGTTTATTAATTATTATTAATTCTAAATAAGCTATCACCATGATCATATGAAGATGTTGGTTGATGCTCTGAGATGGAATTCCCATGATAGTTTTTCTATTATGTGGATTTAATGAACCCCAATACTTATAAATTTATATAAAATAGATCTTTAAATCATTTTGAAAGAGGAATTATCTTATGTTTCTTATATTAATGTTTAAATATCCAAGCATATGAGGTTTAAAAAGTGACTGAGGTAAGATGTGTAATTTGAAAACAAGGGAAGTAATTATCCTAATTTCAACCATGATTTCTATGGAATTATAATGATTATGAATCAAGGGTGTGCCCCATAAATACCCAATGTGATAGATATATTAGATGAATATAATTATTCATAATTATCTATATATCATGGGAGTATGAATATATAGATATATCTAACATATTATTTATTTTGAGAGTACTTAAAAAGGGATATTACAGAATTTGTATCTCATTGCTAGTTTTCCATCATGTTAAGGATAAATGATATATTTCAAAGTGGTGTTACAACAATAACCCGCACTATAATGGAAATAGGAAAAAAATCAGGGATTTCATTATTGGATTCCCCAAATTTGAAAAGTCTATAATTTTATTTGGGTTGTCTTCCATCACCTGGTAAATTTACCACATTATATTGCAATCTGAGATGATTTCTATCTTGGTCGACTTCCCTAAATTTATATAAATAAAGTTTAAGGTTTCATCAATACTATACTATTATATATATTTTTAGGATCATGTTATTACCATAAAATTGAGGTGAATTATTTAGAATATTTGGATATTTAGTCGAAATATATCATTGAATATCATCCTCAATAATATATTCCGTTTAAAAGGACCATTCACACCATTGATGATATTTTGATATTTTTTTCTATTAATTTCAAATAATTTTTTGGTAAACCATTCCTTTAGTCAAATTTTCATACAATAAAAGATTTCACTTGATAATTATAATGGATCGTTTTCAATACCTATATAGAATGATGCACATAATAGTAATGTGTTGGGATGGATTTTAGAAAGAAAGCCATTGAGACCTGATGTAGATGAGGGAATTTTAGAGAATGGTATATTTATTCAACAACAAATTTGGGTATATCATTGTCAAAATAAACGTTATATTAGAATTTCTGGATGAGTTCTAGAACATGAAGTTGGAAACAAGTTATTCCAATGAATTTTTCCTTAGAATATGTATATGATATTTGCAAAGAAGATAAAGTGTATCAATCGATATGTCATCACATGAAAAATTATTAACCATATTAGAATGGTTGATTATATCATGGTGCTTCAACGGAATCCCTCTTATGATCATGATATATTAACCAAATAACTTTTGAGGAAGTACATACCTAATCTTTCACATGTAGTAAACATTGAGATTATACCACTGAAAATTGGAATTTATTATAAAGAAAAAGTGGTGGATTATTTTTATTGTAGAGAGAATGTTATAGAGAACACAACCACTAACATGTTCAGTGTTTTATACTAAAATCATAAATTTATTGAAGCTCCGTGGAAAGGAAGGGATAGGATGATGTAAAATTATCTTCATTTTTTATATTAGTGTAGTATAATTTTGTGGAAGAAGGACTAATAAGGGGTATAGAATGTAACACACCAATAATTTATGATATATTTCTATTTTGATACATTTTAAAAGTATGCCATCATTCTTTATAGGCAACATAGAGCATAAATGAACCATGATAAACTTCTAAAGTGTTATTATTAAATGTTATTGTTATATCCTCATCATTGGATTTAAAATTATCAATGGGACTTACTAAAGTATGCATGATATGTACACATTTGTTCCTTAATGAGGAAATTATTGATTTTTTATTGTGAATTATTTAAAAAATGTAAAATTTTAAAAATAATATCATTCAACCACTTTTTTGAACTATTGTATTTTTATTTATTATGTATATTGATCACTAATGAACAAGTATTTTTATGAAATATTTTTTTATATAATTTAAAAAATATTGAAAATATCTACAATATATATTATCAATTTTATGGGGGATAACATAAATTGAATTAATATTAAAATTATTATTTTTTACCAATTTTGTTTTTACACAATTTATTTTATATTAATAAATAAAATTTAAAAGTAGTATTAATGATTTTAATAAAATTTGTAAAACATAAATTACATATAATATATTAATATTAATTTAATGTAATTTAATTCGTAAGGAATTATAATAAAATCAATCGAATGCTTGATGATACATTTTCTCAAAAAAATTGTTTTTATATGTTTTATGGTTGAATATTAGAATTAATTTATAACACTTAAAAAAATTATATATTTTTAAGTATAAACCATATTCCTAACAAAAATAATATTAATTATTTAATGATTTCAAAATACTTTCTATGCATAATTAATGGTTTCAAGTGTAACAATATCGTTACCACGGTAAGGGTTAACAGGTTTAAAAGAGGGGATAACCTAGGAGATATGGTTTAAAATAACCCAAAATAATTATTTAATTTTATTGTTTTATTGGATATATACCTTACCCTTATTTTCTATTAATAATTCTATATTTGTAAACACATTCCCCTAAGAGCTATTTTATTGTATTTTAATTTTCTTAGTATATAATAGTATGTCCCCAACATCACTTATAAAAGGGTTCCTCTTATTCCCACATATCCACACCACAAGGACTATTTATCTCAAATAATTTATAAAAAATTACACTCAAAATATCTTTCCTCATGACATAGACATATTCATAACAAAATACCAATCTACAAGGCTTAAGGTGTAACCCAAAATAATTTTTTGAAAGAACATGTATAACTCTTAATCAAGTTATTTTATTATAATTTACTCTTATACCACCACTATTATAACCATTATAATATAATAACATAATAAAAATAAATAATATTAATTTTTTATTAAATTTAAGTTTCACACCTTAAAAATATCTCTTTCTAAACTATGGTAAATGAAAACATCTCTTTTGCATACGTGTGGAATACCACCTCTACAAAATTATGAGTTCCATTTTTCATCATTTTCTATCATGGATGGTTATATGAATGGAATTAATGAATACCAGTGATATTTATGAAAGAAAAAAGAATATATAATGGTTAAATATTTTTTTCATTTCTTTTATGCCAACAATTGAAAAATGGAATCATTACACATACGTATATAATGATGATAATATCCACGAAGTGATGTCAGTAATTTTTTATCACCACCCAATGTGGCTATTTAAAGTGTATACATTGAATAAATTTGATATTTATAAATTTGGTTATATAATTTTTATGTTGAAACCCTGGCCAAGGATAAAGAATCCGAACCGTCAACCAGAAAAATGTTTGGACCAATTGTTACCCAAAGAATGGTTTTATTGAATAAGTGGTAATAAAAGGGTAATTTGAAATTATAAGGAAATAATATATTGTAAGATATAAATTAATATTGTTCTATAATTGAAATATAATAAATAAACTATTAATATATTGTAGTAATGAATGATTACTATGATATAAGTTACTTGAGGTAATGAATCATCACATCAATATTATATAGTTTGGACATGATTCATATTATCCATATGTTTGTGTATAAATGGTGAATATACTACCACATTTATATATTATATTATTAATTTCTAAAAATACATTATATATAATGTTACATTTTAATTAATTTATTTTAAGGGATTTATTATTCAACAATTACCAAAGTGGTAAGAGTTTATATTACAATATAATTTCAATTTATGATTGTCTATGTTAATTTTTCATTGAGGGAACTTATATTATACTTATATATTAAACCCATATATTTTATTATCCTATATTTATTTCAATGTTTTTCATGTTATCGTTGAATTTTCCTCTATTTAGTACAAAAATCAATTTTGTTAATATTTTTAAGAATGATCATTTTTATTCTTTTTTTGGGTTGGAAATGTTTCTTCCCCATGCCCATATTTTAAAAATTGTTTTATAGGTGTTTATAATTATAATTATATTTTTTAGAAAGTTTATTTTTTCTACCATTTTTATTCATTACAGATTATTAAATGAACTATCTTCAATTGTATTTCATATGAGTCATTTTTGACATTCATTACGAAAATGAGAAAATAATCCTTATTTTAATATGTTCAAAATAAAGAGATTTTTTATGCATCAGGACAATTATTTTATCTATTTAATACTTTATAATTATTTATAGTTATCTTAATTGAAATTATTTCCTTAATATTCTTGAAATTTATCGTTTTTATGGATAAAAAATGGAAAATATATTTTCCCAATTTTTAAATATTTGATTTAACTCTTATTAAAAATGAATTTTTCATCCATAAAACATCCATAGGTATTTTTATGAATTAATAGAGATATTATCTTAAGATTTAATCTAATTTCTATCCATGGATGGATTATTAGTATAATTTTTTAGAGATGATTCTATGAAACATATTTCATTCCTTGATACTAAAAAGTTAAGAGGAAATATTTGGGAAAACCATTTCTATTTAGTCGTTTATGTGATGATGAATGTTTTTATTATATTATGGAACTCTAATGTATATTTTTTATTATGTGATGGTTTGGACTACCATTATATAGAACTCCATTTCATTAAAAAAATACTGAAATCACATGAGATAATTTTATATGGAATGGTGAGTTAAACCCATTTAGTAAGGCTTGGTTCACCTCACCAACATTTTCAATTAGTAATATATATTGACTATATTTAAGATTCATTAATTTTAACATCATAATTAATAAAAACTTTGATTGGAAAAATGATAAACATTAAGTTCTTGATAATTATTATATAAATTAATCATTAATCTTATATATGTTAGAGGACGATGCAATTTGAGTTTTTTTATTTTTCATTATGTATTATTATATATTCCTCCAAGTGATTAAAATAAAAAATATTCCCAAACTCATACGATTTTTTTGGGTTTATTAGACCATTCTAGATATTGGAGTATGTTATGGAACATATGTATCTATCGTTATTTCCGTCACATTTAGAGAAAATTCACAAAAACTTTCTTGTGTAAATATTGAATATATATTTTAATGTTTTAATGAATTTAATTTATTGGTGAAATTTAGTAATTGAGAAAGATTTAGAATTTATTGAATGCCATGTAGAGATACATGACCATTAAGGGAACATCATATAGTGGAATTTCATCCTTTTTGTGATATTTCTATACAGTCGTGGAGGTATATATAGAATTAACTAGTTGAGTAAATATTTTCTAATGGTTCATTATTATAATTCATTTCATCACTATTTTATTCAATTATGTGTGTTAAAAATTATATTTGATATTATGATTATCTATGTGTTTGGTTGTTGATGCTTTCATTATGATTTGTTTTTGATTGTCAAGGTTGATATGTTTTTTGGTGTATACATTATAATGGGACATGAATAATTTATTTATTTTATTTTGTAAAATATTTAAATGGATATTTATAAATTTTATATATGAATATTATAATGTTAAAAATATTTCATAATTATTAAATTTTGATAAAACTGTTAAACTGGTTATATTATATTTACATATATGTGTAATTTTGGTTAAAACCATTGATGGTTGGAATTTTTTTATAATATTAGTGTTTTTGGAAATTAATATTTCATTACTTAATTATTTATGGAAATATATTTATAAATAAATTGTATTATATTAGAGTGGATATGTCATGTAAATTCAAAATAAATGAGGAGAGTTAGGTTCCCATGGCCAACTGCGTTAATGTACTAGAATTTATGGAATGTCACACATTGAAATTGTGCACTGGAATTAAAATGTTGTAACAATATTAATAAAATATTATGTTTGATGAATATTTTTATAAAAGATTCATTAAGTGAATAAAATGATGTATTCAAAAAAATATTTGTAATAAATTGAACCAAATTACCCACAAATCAATCTAGAATGGAACTGAAGTCTAAAAAGCCAAGGTAATTCATCATTGGTTTCTAAAAAGAGATAATGGATAAAACTATTCTATTTGGAAAAAATTACCCTAAATCACGTATTCAAAATAAATAAATTAATTCATTAAATGTTAATGAGTGTAAATAAAATATATTTTATAAAAAAATTAAAATAATTGTTCTATAACAATTTTTAACCACGTAATAAGTGCATCCAATTTATATAATATAGATGAAAAAAGGAAAAACAATGAAAAAAATATAAATTATTTTACATAATCCAAGAACACTCGTCTCTGGCTTAAGTCTCCAAAATATTTGCGGCTCAAGTCTCCAAACCATAATCATTTATATAAGTGACATCCATAATTTAACCCAAATGTCAAAAATTCAATACATATTTATTTATACCATGATTTATATAATCAAGTGGTGAGTGTGTCTATATACTAAGTAAGTTTCTACAAATTAACTCTACATAAAACCAAAAACCTAAGTACATACATTGTTAAACTAACAACATACAAAAAATAAAGGTTTTTATTATGGGATGTTTATTGTTCATTCCTTTTAAAATATCCCAAAACCTAAATACCACCTTGGTTCAATTAACACCACACAAAAAGGTTTTTTCCATTTCATTAAATTCCAAACACATATTTATATATCATCTCATTCTGTAGTTCATTATTTAAGTAAACTGTATTAAAAACTTCTTGATGACCCACAATATTTGTTAATTAAAAGAAATAATAATTACACATATTAATATTCAAAATTCCATATAAACCTCTCCATTTTTTCATGGATAAACACAATAATCATTTAAATATTTTATAATGTAGATCATTACGAACCCACCAAGTGTCATTATTGAGAATCCATTTCTAATGTTTTTTAAACCTAACTAGTTTCACATAAACCATTTAATAATTTAACATCCACAAACATTAATTTTGAATATTTTTATATAATTAAATATAAATATACAAGATAAAAATATCTTATATTGTCTATATAATCAATCTATACCCATATCCAATCCAAGAAATCAACATATGATAATCCCTTAACCAAAATTAATAATTTAAATAAAGAAAATTAGTAAAAACACCCATCATTAACCTAAATGTTTTATAAATCATTGAGTGTAATGTAATAATTTATTAATTTAGATAAATTATGAAAACACTATCTCTAATCCTTTTCTAACCTCTATGATAAAAATTCCAAACCATATAGGGAATTTTCCATCCATCGATGGAAAATAATTTTAAAATCCTATGAAAATAGGCTATGAAAATGAGTGATGTGGTAGAGTAACAAAGGAGTATTGATTATTTATTGGATACCTTAAATATAATAAATAATATCTTCAAATCCACCAAGATTTATAGCTAAATAGAAGATAAATCCCCTTGGGTTTGGATAGGCTTGGGAGCGAAGAGGGAGGAAGATAGAGTGAAAGACTATAGGAAAAATAGTAAAAAAGGGAAAATAATTTTTTTTATTATATTGGGAAATATGGATTTTAGAATAATTTATAAACTATTCCATAAATATGAAAAAATAAACTCATTTTTTGGCACCCTTTCATCATCTATGGTCCTACCAACATGTTTTAAAACATCTCCATAAAATATGCATGTCCTAAAATAAATTGTTCTATATATTTTTCCTTAATAAATCATTGTATATTTCCCCCTTCCAAATAATTTGTTTTTAAGGTAATATTAGGATTTTCAATTTCTAGACAAAAATTTTATAATTTTATATACTTATCTCTTTCAACTAAATATGAAAATTATCCAGTGATTTATTTATTTTTAATTAAAATTCCAAAATGATGTGTATTCCAATATCTTCACTATGTTAATTCCCATCCTCAATAAGTCACTGTGATCAGTAACCAAGGACTCATATGGTTAAAGGATTTATATAATTGTCATAAATTTTTTAATTTAAATCAATTCATTCACCCCAACGAATCTCTAATATGAAGTTCCCAAAAATAATAAATTATTTTTATCACCTTGAAAAAACATATATAAAGAAATTAATACATAAAAACTAATCACATATAATCCAACAATTTTCATGATATAACTTATCATTAATGAAATATTTAATCCATTATAATAAAATAATCAACCCAAAGAAATACATCAAATTTATATTCAATAATGCCTTTTCAATAATTGTATTATTTCAATAAACATTACATACTATATGGTGAAACTATATTAAATACTATAATTTCTCAAGAGGAAACCAACATATTAACTAGATTTAAAATCATCACTAAATATTATAATAAAAAAATATTATTTTGATAGGTTTATAAGGGTATCACACAATAAAAACAAATCCTATTTCACCCAAATTTTGATTTGGATCAATGAAAATTATAATTTAAACATTATTTACCATTTTAAAATTTATTAATCTATATTTATCATTTAATAAACTTATATTTGGTCAAAAAGGTTTTATAGACTCAAATGACTATTAAAGCATAGGTTTTAGACCTTCTCCAAAAATAACTTTTGTTATCACATGTTAGAAACAGTTCAATAAATATTTAAATCTATTGAAAATATTTTCTAAAATATAATAGTTCATGGTATTGAATGTAAACAATTTTATAAACCATTACAAACTAATTAGAAAATTTTTCATAACCTATGGTATTTTTCACATAATGTACAAATATTTCTACTTTACCAAAAAATTATGTATCTCTTAATAAAGTATTGTTTCAATAAACATTTTCATAACTAATCATATAATCTTCATTAAAACCCTTAAATACATCAAATTACCTATTTATGACCATAATAAATAAATAAAATCAATTTATAATTCTTATATACCAAAATATGGTTCATATTTTAGATTTTCCTTCTCATCTAACACACAAACTCTACAAACCAATAACCAATATCCCAAAATCACACCCAATTATAACCAAACTATAAATTTATTTTTACTTTAATTTGTTTTAAGCATAATAAAATGTTCATTTTTTGATTATTAATCACCTTACTCAATAATAAACCATTCTTCAAAAAATGGACTCTAGTACCACTCTAAATTGAAAATTCCAATTTTGAATTCTCAATTCCCATAAATATCCATCCTATGAACCAACATACATCCATAAAAATATATATCATCAAATATCTAACTTCTCACAAAAACCTTTCTAATAATAAACTCCAATATCACCAAAATACAACAAATAAAGAATATTTTCCAAGAACACTTATTTTAGTATAATTTATAGTCTGTTAACCCATTTTCCAAAATAATCATCATATCTAATTAAACCATTAATAATTAATTCAGAATTAATTTTTAATAGGGGTTTCAAACCCAATTGCATCATTACTGACTCACTATATATCATTAAATTAAATATTATGACAAAACAAACTATGGGAATATTGAATCCTAATTCTATTTTCAATAAATCCAATAATTCTCTAATAAAAATAAAATCTTTTATCACATGATATAACATTATCTCAAAAAATAAATAAATAAATAAATTAATTCCCACTGATTACAAATTAAAACAACATAAAAATTCATTTTTATCCCAATGATTTCTATTAAATCCAGAATAGATTTCTCTAAACATTAACATTAAAATTATAAATATAAATACAGGTTAATTTAAAAATATATATTTTTAATTGAGACCAATATTGTAATAAACTAATTGAAATGTTTCAAATTTATAATAAAACACGGTTTAAATCCAAGAAAACTAATTTACATGATTTAATATTTTCAATGATGTAAAATTCCAAACCAATATCTTGTTCTTAATCTAATATATGATAAAAACAACTTGTTTCTTATAATATAGTTATAAAAAATAATTAATAATATACAACACATTTTATAATTTTTTAAAAACACCCAATCAACCTTTATCCTTTGTGTTATTAAGATATCCATTTTTTCTTAATGAAACACAATATTATAATTATAATTTGTTTTTTTCTAAATACCAATAAACACCTTAAAAAATAAAATTAAGACTTTTATGGGTCATTTTGAAAAAAATAAAGGTTCCATAAAATTTATTTCCAATCTAAACATAGATAATTTAGAAAAAAAATCAATTTACAAAAAACTATAGTATAAATATTTTTACATAAAAAATAAAATAAAAAGGATATTTTTAGATATTACATTTTCAATTATTTATTTTCTTTTAAAGTGGAGTAATAGATTTATTAATCATACTATATAAAAGATCGATATTTCAATTAATTCAATTAAATTAAATTCCAAAACATAGGCATCAAGAGAAAAAACATTAATAAAAAAATTATAAGGGTTTTCTAACAATTTATTTTAACAATATTTTTTCCTCTAAACAAAATTTTTTAATGATGAAGTTAAACAATTTAAACTGAGATTGAAATTAAAACTATAATGAGACAAAATAAACATATTTAATAAAATGAAATTAGTTAATTATTATATCAAAACATTTCAACATATAATCAATTTTTAAATTTCTAAATTTAATGAACATTACTTATTTTTTTAAAATATAAAATCTAAACATTACCCATAACAATTAAAATATCCCAATCGATTAAGGACATAATATTTTTTATTATCAATAATATTGCGTAAGGAAATTAATGTTCAGTGATGTTGTATGACAGAGTAAGAATCAACCTAATTAAGAAAAGTTTATCCTTGAACATGTAAATTAATAAAACAAATTTTCAATAGAAAAGGAGTTTCGAATTATTCTAATAATTCTAGAAATTATTTAATATTAGTACTGTTGGTACCATGTTTGCTGGAGAAGGTTATTGGATGCATACTGTAGTTGTTTTAAAGATAATTTTCTTTTTTTTTCATAGAAAATAAATCACCTAAACTTTTATTTGTTTTTTATAGGACTCACAGTGCTTGAGAAATTCCATCAGATTTAGAAGATGATTTTTGGAAGAAAATATTCATCAGAGTCACCACAGGTCTAGAATGAAAGGATGTTCTTGAGAGTCTACATGAATCTGATAAATCTAGAAATTCCTTTCTTTTTTGAATTTCACAAAATTTTTATGTCTTTTGAGAAACCTTTGGTGATAGGGTTATGATAGGAAAGGGGAGTGCTTCCAATCATATTGAGGTTTGGTTAGAATGAAATATTTAGGCAATAAATAAAGGTATGTTACAATACTTCCCAAAAAAATTTAGATGATGTAATAGTTGGTCTTAATCATTCTCAAAGTCATGAAGAAGTCTTGATTACACGATTTTTTATATAGAACAAAAATGTTTGTGAACTTGTGTCAGGTCATCGGTATGAGATCACCAGATATAAAAAAGAAAGAATTCTATGATGTGTTTTTTGGAATCTGATGTTATGATGATTTTTCTTTTTAGTTAGTCTAGGAATCCATGAGAAATAAATATTTAAATAAAGAGGTTGATGAGGATTAGAAAGGGAGATGAAAAGAAGTCTAAAAAGACGATGCTATTGGAACCTTTCGATCCTACATGGTTTTCCACTAAATATTGGATTAGTGAAAATATCGATCATCAAATGTTAATATGATGTAGAATTGTTTTTTGGGATTATTTGGAACCAATAAATGTGGATTTGAAGATAAGTCAGTTGTTACCTATATGAAAAAGATAATTAGAGATCTTTTGACAATATAGTCATCCATTTTTATTAAGATGAATTGTTGATTGTTTTTTAGTAGGATGTAGTATTTTTACTTATAAAGTTGGTCAATAGAAAAGAAATATTTTTTTATGTAGATTATGAGATAGAAGAACTATTATGTCTTATAACAATTGATTTAATATTTATCAAACTGGATATGAAATCCTTATCTGAGTAAAGATGATACTGATCTATCAAATTTAGGATCACCAGTCTATGAAGAATAAGATTAGATTATTTGTTTCAACCATGATTGAAATTATTATCACGGGGATCTTGAATATATGGTAAAAGTATATCTTCATTTGTCATCAAAGGGGACATCAGAATGAGAGGTTGGTTATGAGGATCATAATGAGAAGACATTTTTTTGTATGTTCATTTTTCATTTGTTATATAGAAACATACTCAATAATTTACTATCTTCATCATAATAATTAAACTGAAATGGGGAATTTGAATCTAAATTATATTTATAATGACTTTCAGAAACATACTGAATATATGAGAATATTGACCTAATGTAAAGAATATTTGAGATGAGATCAAGAAATCAAGATACACCTAAAATTTATATAGAAATAATTTTTTGGGAAATTTGGAAGAGCGGTAAAGATTTTAAAAATCCCTCCCAACCCATTTTTACAACTTAAATAAATAGGGTAGGTACAATAAACTTCATGACATAGGTAATATTCATGAAGTAAGTGAGAGAATTTCTGATGTAATAAGGAGATAATGTTTTAGGATTATGCTTTCTTGGATAATATTTCTGGATAAAAGAAGAAAGAATAAAATACATGATCGTAATATGTGTTTTGAAAATCTGACCATGTAATGTGATTTGTATTTATAGAGTAAGGTATAAGCAGACAATAATTGTCTCAACCATATTCTGATAGAATTATATTTTTATATTGAGGAATCAAACTATAGAATCATATTGGTAAATTGTAACAAGTATCATTACGATGTAAATGTAATTTCCTTCTTTCTACTAGGTAAGGAAGTGAATAATTTCATTGAATTTCCAATTTGTTAATGTATATCAGGAATCATCATAACATGTTTGTCACAAAAATTCTGTTACATCATTTTGTGATACTTGACCCGCATGAACAGTTGTATTGAACACCATTCTACAAGAGTGTAAGGGTATATCCTACTCACTATATTCCTCATAAAGGATTTTTTCTAATGGATTATTTGATATTGTATTTTTTACAATCCATAATAATGACATAAATAATCTTGTTGAGTAGTCAAATGTATTAATTCTTGTCTGCATGTGTTTTTTTGTTTTGTTTTTTGAAAAGTGACAATGCTTTACCATGAGGTAAAGGTTTTTTCATAAGAAATGAAACCTAAAATAAAATGATATCACTAATTCACCACCTCCCCTCTTAAGTGATACTTGGTCATTACTAGCCACATAAAAGTGGTATCCGAGATGATGGTACCCATTATTTTACTTTTTGTTGCAGTTTTAAAAGTGAAGTGGTGTTGAAAAATATCAATTATGTGAATAGTAATGGGATTATGATCATTGATGTAAATAATTATCATGTATGGAAATATAGAATGTCTTCTTATTATATTCATATTGGTTATGATGTTCTTGAAGCTGTAATAATCAGATTCCCTTCTATTGATGAAAAATTTCTACTTACACCTATTAAGATGAATAATTTTGAGAATAAGGGATGGGCTAATTTTTTTTACTCTCGTCAGTTTCTAAAATTGTGTTTTCGGTTGTGAATAGTGTTACCATAGTCAAAGTAATCTATGATTATAATGAAACAAATTATAAAGGCAATATAAAAGTAAATAAGGAAGAGTTACAAATTTGTATGCTAAATGATGAATATCTGAAGATGGGAGAATAAGAATATATTAGTGAAATCTTTACCATGGTAAATGAAATTTCCATTACTATTAGATTTTTTGGTTTAACGTTATAGGATTGTATTGTGGTTCAAAAGATCATGAGAACTCTTCTAGAAAAGTTTGATGCTAATGTTTCTTCATTAGAAAATAGATATACTAAATAATTTCCTATATATTCTTTAATTAGAACTCTCATCACTCATGAAATGAGAAGGAATAACTATATGAGAAGAAAAAAATATGTTGATAGAGAAATTTATTTCATGGATTCCAAGAATGAAAATGAAAATAATATTTTTATTGAATAAGTGGATGGTGATCCTAATTCAGAAGCCAAGGTATGTCAAAATCGTGATAAAATTTTATCCCCATTTTCTAAAAAAATTAATATAGGTAAATGTATGGATAGTTGGAAATTTCCCTTGATTTTTTTGAATTTAGATCCTCCGGAAACACTGTATATTTTTTTAATGAAGAAAAAAATGTCGATTTAGATGAAGATGATATAAGACAATGAATATCATGGAATAAATAGGGTGAAAAAGGCAAATATTATTCAAAAGGGAATGATAATTAATTTTTTAAATTCAGAAGAAGAGTTTTCTTATAGAAATATGATAATGTAAAATATAGTGAGTCTATATCTAAATTTTTTTTTGAAAATGATGGGAAAAATACATTCCTTGAAATAGTGAATAATGAAGATAGATTAATTAGTAGTTTTCAATGCAAAGATACCGAATTATAATTTCATCGAAATGAAAATTTGGAAGTATGTCTGAGAGATATTTGGAGGCATGAGAAATAAACTAAAAGTTAAAATTTTAATACTCTTTAGAAAATAATCATGAATGATTTCCTATTGAGAAATTGAAGCTATTGGAATATATTAATGATTTGAAGAAGTCTCTTGCCGAAGAAAATAATCATCATGAACATATAGAAGTAAAGTTTAAGGAACAAAATAAGTATTGAAACTTATTTAATAAAAAAACTCCAATGCTAAACATAGGGTTATATGTTTTAATATTTTTACTTCTGAAGTTTTTTAAAAAATCTATAAATGATAAACCTAATAAGGGTAAAACAATAACATCAAATTTTGAGATTAAATTTGATGTTATGTATGAAAATAAGTTATCCAAGAAAGTTTTGTATGTGGAAAGACTAATAAAGTGAAGAGGTACAAAGTTTCTAGAAAATTTGAGTTTGAAAATGTTTCTAATACTTCTAGTTTTGTTAAATCTAAACATAATACCATGATGAAAAAGAGTATTATGGTAGATAATGGAAAGGTTGGTGATCAAAAATTTGATGAAAAGAAGGCTGTTGAGAAAAATAGTCATAAATCTAGACAATATGTCTGTTTTAGAAAAAAATATTATTTATTTGGATACTATATGTATTGTGGTGTATTTGGGAATACATAAAACATGTTTTGATTTAACCAACAACAATATAACTATTACACAAATTATAGAATAAAAAGCTTGAGTGGGAGTCAATCCTCTCAAATAATGAAGTCTGCGAAGAATTTTCTTAAGAGACCTTATAATGATGCTATAATATCTGAAAATATATTTTTGGATCTAGAAAATATTTTTGAATAATGTGAAAAACTGGTACTTATCATAAAATTATTCAATATTCAGTTACCAACACCATAAAAGTTTGTTAACAAGTCTTAGAAGCTGGATATTTAAAAAGTTAAACGAAAATAAAAAAACATGTTATAGAAATTACTATCAAATATATAAAAGGTGAATGATCATAGATCTTGGATAGTGTTTTTTATTATCATATGAAATGAAACATAATTATTTTTTAATATTTTGAAAGTATTCAATGATGTAATTGTGACATTTTTAAGTGGTAAATACCTTATAATTAATGGTATTGGATCTGGTGTTACGGGGAAATAGAAGTTGAAATAAAATAAATCATTGTATGTTGATGGGCTAAAATAATAATTCCTAATAATATCACAACTCAATGATAAAGGAAACAATGTTATTTTTATAAATTTTTGCGTTTTTGTGAATATTGATGAGGATGAAAAGATTTTTAAAAGAGGCCAACATAAAAAAAGAATCTTATTTCATGTTGGAGGAATACAAAACTATTGTTCCTTATGTGTGGTGGATGAAAATAAAATGTTTCATAAATTTATGGGATACATGTTTCAAATAAAAATTTGAATTTTTTAAAAGTAAGATAGTGTCCTAGGTATTTTAGATATATCATGAATAAGATATTGGTGTTGAAAAATCTGTCAAAAATGAAAAATTACAGATTCGATGAATAAAAAAATTGAAATTTGTTCAAAAAAGTATTCTAAGATATTTAATCTGATATCATTCAGATATTTTGAAAACCATAAATTCATGTAGATTGGTACATTATAACTTTCATTCATGAGTTTAGTCACATTGCATTTTTCATGTATTTGGAAAATTATTCATATGGTTTGAATTTTTTTAAATAAATCTGTTGGAAATATGGGTAGTAATGTGAGTATTCAGTGGAGAAATTGAGAACATACAATGGTGGGAATAAAAATATAAATAAATTGAATGTTATCTTGAGAATCATGTATTTATGCATATGTCAATTTCACCTTTCCCTCATCAATAAATTTGTGTTTTTGAGAGGAGGAGTTGAATTTTGGTGGAAATTGTCCAGATTTTGTTACATGAACATGGTCTTTTTCATTACTTTTAGAGACAATCCAAGAGCATGGTTGTCTATATTCATAACTAATGTTTCTATGTGCCATGTTTTGATATGAATCTATTTGAAATGTATTTTTAGAAAATCTCCATGTTGGAAACACATCAGTGTTTTTTAGAGTACATATATCTTAATGAACAAAGGTGGAAACCATAAAAGTTTGAAAAGAGAGGTGATGATGGAATTTTTCATCACAATTAAATTGATGGAATATGATATATATTTTTCAACAAATAGTCAAGAAGATTAATAGACTTTATTTATTTGAAAGTCTTTAAAAAGATGACGATGATAAACAGAATCATGTAGATAAGGAAGATAAATGGGAAGAATGAAATTATGATAAGGATTATGATATGGATTAAAACAATTATAATCCATTCAAAGAAGAAGAATTAGACTCATCTAGGATGAATCATGAAAATATGATTCTAGGATGTTGAAGAATGTTGAATCTCCAAACATTATTGGTTATCAACATCAGTAGTATAAAATAATAATAACAAAAAAATTAGTTAAACAT
Source organism: Viscum album (assembly GCA_963277665.1). Lineage (NCBI taxonomy): Eukaryota > Viridiplantae > Streptophyta > Magnoliopsida > Santalales > Viscaceae > Viscum > Viscum album. The sequence goes on from OY728127.1 coordinate 450,715,506, forward strand.
ACTTCCATATATTCAAAAGTGTTGCTAAAAGATATGAATGTATATTTTGAGAATATAGAATGAATCTAAGAAATTAATAAAGAGATGTATTAGATATATAATAATGATCCATGAGAACTCTTACAAAAAACAATTGGAAAAATTATTATTAGTGCAAAATGAGTTTTCCAGACCAAGTTTAATGAGGATGGTGAATTGATAAAAAACATAATATTATCACACTATGAATTTATAAAAAAATCAGATTGATGTGAAATCATTATTTCATAATTGTGATCTTTATGATCATGTTTATATTGAACAATGAGGTAGATTATTTTTTAAAAGATTAAAATTATGTGTGCATGATGAAGAAAGGCTTATGTGGGATAAAACAAGTTATAAGGTCATGATATTCAATGATTGATACATGCTTAATGAAAATGTGTGCTAACAAAGTAAGAGGTGATAGTAATATGTACAATAATGAAATTTAGGAGTTTTCATCATTATAATTGTCTATATTGAGGAATTTATATTTTATAGAAATGATTAAATATCATGTGATTTATTGGATTAAGATATTAAAAGGAAGTTTGAGATGTATATGATTGGTTAAATGAAATAATTTCTTAGGTTACAAATATTACAATAGAAAAAACACAATTTTCTTTATTAAAATAATTGTGCTAAGATACATATTATGAAGTTCAATATGGAAAATTTAAAACCAATTTCTAGACATATCTTAGTGGGAACTATGTTTTCTAATAATTGTGAAGGTATGGATGTTTATTATAAAGAGTTTTGAAATTTTATTTGAAGTTAATGTATTTTACTACTTCAATACCTAACATCATTTATGTTGTTACCTTATGTGAATTATTTCAGAGTTCTAAAAAAGGATAAAATTTTTTGGCTAGAAAAAATTTCTCAAATATATCAAAGGAACAAAAAATTTAAGAAAGAGGTATCAAATCTAATAAATAATTGAATTTTTAAGGTATTTAGAGGCAAATTGTTCAATAAAAGTTGATGATTGAAGATCCATATCTGATGGAGTTCAATTTCATGGATAAAAGTTATTTTATTTTTTATATAGAGAAATATAATTTAGTAACTATTAACATGACTAAAGTTGTGTTGGTTTCTCAAACTCAAGATACTGGACAACTTTTAAGGATAAAGACTCATTTAGAAGAGTTACTTTGAATTGATGTTACCCTTTATCTAGGGTTGTGATAATCAAAGTATAGTAAATCTTACTAGAAATCTAGTACAACAATATGATTCAAAATTTATTGATATATATTATCATTTAATTCAAGGGAATTTGGAGAATAATTAATTAATTATGAATATATTCCAACATTGAAACTATTTTATGGAATTTTCTCAAAAACATTACCGAAGGAAGCTTTTTTAAAACTAACATTCAACATGGGTTTACAACCTCATTCTCATCAAGGTATAGGTATTATTTCCTTTATCTCTTATAGTACTAGGATAGTGTTTTAAATTGGGAGAATTGTTTCCTAAATATATCAATTGTAATATGGTAATCCTTATAAGAAAGCTTGTAAATAGGGGGAGTTATGGGTATGTTTTGATCTTATCGTGTAAGTATGTGAACTATTATAACTATTTTTGTAGTTGTTCTAGGAATACTTTATTGACTAAATATATGATGACATGAAGAAATTTGTGATGAAAAAAATGTTGAAGCTATTTCATGGGACACTACTTTTTGAAAACATGGTTTTTCTATCAATAATTCTTGTTTCCTAAAATGATTAATCACACATAGGAATATAATTTTTTTTATGTAATCCACAGCTTCGAGTTATAAAGATTAGTGATTTATAAATCATGGTTGATAAAAACCCCAAATGGGAAATTTCTAAGAGCAAGTTGGATAGAGAAGGCTTGATATGCTGAATGACATTATTTTTAATAAAATAGTCTATATATTTTCAATGAAAATAAATCAGTTATTTTTTTTTGCAATCAGACTCATAGTGCTTAAGAGAGTCCATCATATTGAGAAGAAGTTTTCTAGAAGATAAGGTTCATAGGACTTAACTTAGGTCTATAATGAAAGGAATATCAAAATGAGGAAAGAAATTATATTCAATATGAATATGATAAATATAACAAAGATTTTGTGTTTTCTATTTCACAAAATTCCTAAGTCTTCTGAGAAACTTGTGATATGAGCATTATGAGGGAAACAGTGAGTGATGCCAAAATTATTGAGGTTTTGTTGGAAGGAAATATTTTTGTTGGAATGAATGAGATATTATAATGGTTACCAATAAATGTCTGATGCTACTGAAGATGATATTAATCATACTCAAAGTCATGATGATGTCCTAAATCACATGATCATGTTGGTTAATGAAAAGTGTCTGTGAAGGGAAAATATTCTTATCTCAGTTCATATGTGTGCAATTATCAGATGAAGAATACTATAAAGGTTGGGATATTTCTTTTTCAAAACATGAAGTAATATATATTTTGTTTTTTATTCTGAGTAATATGCCATGAGAAATGAATATTCCATTAAATAATTTGATCATTATCATAATCAGTGAAGAAAACATGTTCTCTAAAGTCGAAGATGTGAGAACTATTGCAACGGACATAATGTGCCCCCGAATATTAGAGTCATTCTAATACTAATCATCAGAGACTGATCATAGGTACAAAATTCATTTGGTAATTTTTGGGGACCAATAAATATAGAGAATAATATATGATTTTTGTGTCTTTAATGAACAAGATAATATGAAATCAATCGACAATGTAGTAAAAAAACTTCATCAAGATATATTATTGATTGTTTTTAAGATGGTAACTATTTTTTCTTTGTCATGTAGTTAAAGTTAAAATAATTAGTCTTACTTTTATTTCACGTGGACTAAAAGAAAAAAGAACAATTTTTCCTTAGAATAATTTGGTCAAGAGCCATAGGACTAGAGTTGAAATCATTATTGGAGTAATGTCGAGACTGATCCATCTAAAGCAGGCTGACATTCAAAAACATTATTAGATTCATGATCATTGGTCTAAGAGTAAGAAGAAAAGAAGAGTTGCATCAACCAAGAAAAAAATTATTATCAAGGGGGGTCTTTAATGGATTGTTAATATAGTTTCTGTTGTGTCACCAAATGGGAAATCATAATGGAATGTTAGTGACATGGATCATAAATATAATATATTTGTTTTCCTGTTCATTTTTCAGTTGGTATAGGGAATCATAATGATGAATCCATTTCCTTCAGGACTAGAATAATATTAAAATGGGGAATCCTAATTGGACTGAAATTTGTAAAGAATGTATGAAGTGATATGAAGTTTCAAGAAGATTCAAGATGTTTCGAGAAGAGCTGAGAAGCATTGAAAAATCATGATTCACCCAAAATTCAAGAAGTTTTTTTGTTTTGGGAAATTTGGATGAGAGAGAAATACTTTCAAAATCCCTCCAAAACCATTTTTCCATCGCCTATAAATATTTGAAGTGATTTTCACTTCCTAACACAAGTCTTGTGCATAAAATAAGAGAGAGAAAATCTAATCTTCTAGAAAGAAAATGTTTCCAGATTTTTCATTCTGGAGGATTTTTTTTGGACATAAGTTGAAGGGAGAAGAGGTAAGATCTTTGTCACAGTTTCCAAAATCATTCTGACCAATTGGATTTGGATTTCCAGATACAGTTAGTACATAGTTAAGAATTGTTTCAATTGTATTATAATAGAATTTATATTTCCATATTGTGAAAAAAATGGGGAATCTTATTGTTAAATCAAACTATGTTACATTACGAAGTCTAAGGTTGTTCTTACCAATAGATGGGTAAGTAATTAAAGAGATTCCACAAAGCCTATATTTGGGAAATTTGTTCTAGCATAATCGTAACTTGATTTTTACACACATTGAATTACATAATTTTGTGAAACATAAAGAACATGCTCTATTGTATTGAACATAGTGATACCCAGGTGTAGGGGTACATCCTACTCCCTATATTACACACATAATGATAGTTTTCTAGTGTATTTTGTGGTATTAGATTATTTCCAAACCATAATAAGGACATAGCTACTCCTATTGATAAGTGACCATTTTAAATTTTTTGTTCCTATAGATGTGTGTTGGTTTTGTTTTTGGAAATGTAACTGCACTTTAACAGGAGGTGATGGTTGATTCATAAGGAAATAATCTTAAAAGAAAAAGATATCATTGATTAAACGATTCCCCCTATTAGTGATACTTGATATTGAATGGTCACTTATAAGTATAAGGTTGTTTGTAGTGATTAATATTTCATTAGATGAATTTAAATTATAATTATAATAATTAATGAATTCTAGAATTTCGAATTTAGGAATGAAATATAGTTATGTATAAATTTTTATGAGTCATTTTAAGATTAAATGAGTCAGTATATGAGTCAATTTTGACACTACGAATGAATTATTGGTGGAAACATATGGCTGATTTAGATTTCTATGTGATCTATTAACTCAAAAAGGATTATGGTGATTTAAATGAGACAAATTATAGATCTATGTATGATTCATTTTGAACTGTGTATGTAGTAGTCATCTTATTCCCCCCAGTGAGGCATACCTCTCTATTGTCTGGTAAGGAGGTTTTGGATGGAACATCCCTCTATAAGGTTCTTTTATTCCCTACATCATACTAATAATCATCTATTCCCTATATTCTTAATATCATACATGAGAAAATCCAATAATCTATAGTGGATGGATCTCTAGTAATCAACTTTCCCAACAATTTTTTTGAGGTAGTTTGTATTTTCACATATGGATACTGATGTCCAGGTTTAGCATGGATAAAACACCTCTTCGATTATTCTAGAACATAATTTGATCTTATGGGTTAGATAAATAATCCATGGTTTTGGATTTTAATTGGAAATTATTATTTTTAGTTCATTTTTCTATGGTGGAATTCCTAAAGGATTTTTCCTGGAGGTAAAATATGGATTGAAACAAGAACATAAACATATACATATTGTTGATAGAGGCTCAGTCAGGGTATAATTACTCTGAGTTGTAAGTGATGATTAATATCTCAAGGATCCCAATTCCTTTTAGTGATCACTCATTTTTATGTTGCATAATTGATCATCCTGGTTAATTTCTCTATGTGGGTGATCACACAATTCAAATCCAATATATAATAGAAGTGCAGGTTTGAATGAAAATTAATCTCTCCAAACCCCTTGAATATGAATCCTCCTCATGAAATAGAATACAATCTTTTGGTGAATGAACATTCCTTTTTCATCTCTAGAACATTTTGTTTTTAAATCTCGCCATCAAGGGAAATCCCTATCACACTACAGAATGAAATACATTAGGTTCATCAGTCATAGACCTGTGAATATTATTTTTCCTATAACATATACACCCCTAATGAGTGATGGTAGGTCTTTCATGGATAAGCCTAGTTTAGCTAATGTTTAAGGGGTTTTCGTCTCTCTCTCTTTCTATCTAACTCACTTATTTGTCTTTAATTCTAATAGAACCATCTACACAACCTGAGTTAGTCCCACCTCAGAGAATATTGAATCTCCTTGGTGTCTCCCATAGCCAAGGGGGGGATTTTCACCATACATAGTGCTATATATATTGAGGTTGGTTTATGGCCTCTCATTCAGTCATTCATATATTCTCTTATAATTCCCTTGAAATTCCATCCATCATAGAAAGGATGTTTCCCCACCTCATTTACTACCATGGATCCCAATGCCAGAGACACAGAACCTTCAGGTTTCTCTCTCCTTACCAACTCAAATGGATAAATTTTATTAAAAAATATTCTAGATGGCCGAGTCTATGATGTTAGTTATCTCGCATCACCTACTAGTATAATTCTCACTATATCTCATACCAAATTTGATTTGTATATGTCTTATTCCCATGAAAGGATCTCTTTTGTGATGGTGACCAAATCAATGATCCATCTCCTATAATGATTTCTCTTCTCATTTTAAAGGATCAGTTCCAAGGACCCTGGGTGAAGATAAAATTCCGTTAAAATGAGATTCACTTTAATAATCTCAATCTGGTATGGGGGCATGAATTCAAGTAGAATCCATCCATGTTTTTGGGTTTTTCTCAAAATATATACTTTAATACACAATGCATGATGATCTCTCTAACTAGAATATTTCTATTTTTTCAAGCATCACAATTAAATAAGAGAATCTTAATGTCTAAAAGAAATATCTCTCTGGAGGTCAGCTCTATTATTTATAGTTACTTCCTTTTTTCTATTTATTCCACGTTCGATGTGTGGTCTAGGGAGTTATTATTTTATGACCTAGTTTACTTCAATAAAAGGGGCTCAACATGGTTTTCTATATGTATTATAAATTCAATTTTGGATATGATATAGAATAATGCTGGAGCGGTATTCCCTAGAAAGGACTGGCTTGAGTTTTATTCATTTTCATCGAGGAATGGGCTTATGGATATGGGATTCTTAGGTTCCAATTTAACATGGTGCACCAATAAGAAGGTTAGTCATTGCAGTTGTTACTGGATTGATAATTTCTTTTTTATTATCTACTAAATTTACATATTCTAAAATTCAAGAGTCTCCACCCTTATTTTGTATCTCTTGAATCACTCTTTGATCCTCATTAGTCACGAATCCAAAATAGTGGGATGGGGTCATTTTTTCTTTTCCATCTATTTAGCATCTAACCAATGTTCTCACATTGTGGAGTGAAAATATTGGAACAACCCCATGAAAAAACACATGTGGTTTGCTTCAACAACGTGATAAGATACATAAAATGGAATCTATAGAAAAAAGGAAACAATCAAACCACTCCCTTAATAGAGTTGGGCTCAGATAAAGATACCATCAAGCAATTTTAGATTGAACATAAGGATAGATGGGATGAATAACTATTCAGTACCCTTTCATGTAGAAAATAAATTGTTAATTTAGATTCTTTTGTTGAATGAAAGATCATCCTGGGAACAATCTATATCTTCCTTTCACATGGATAGGAAAAAATACTACATTTTTTTACCCATTCAATAATGAGATGAATTATCCCAGGGTCCTAAACTTCCACATGGGGAATGGATGTTTTATCAATGATATTGAGGTGGTGGGAGGTATGGTTAGGACTAATTAAAAAAATATAGTCATAGATGATAACTCTTGTGTGAAGGATAAGTACCATAAGGCCTAACAAGATATTTTGGACTCTATAACATATGTGAAGAATAATTAAATAAATATATTCTACGGAAACATTATATAACACATGAAGATATAGTAAGATTTCCTCTTCTACAATCATTAATGCTCTCCTAGCCCCAAAACGTCTTCGGTTCATTAAATATAGCCTATTGGGTCCTCATTAAAGAATATCTCATGGAATTCATTCAAAAATATATTTGGGGAGGTAGTATAGCTCTAGTGGATTGTGAAACAACCATTGTTCTCATTACAAAGGTGACTGATATCACTTCACATAAGCAATATAGACTAATTAGCATGTGTAACATCCCCTAAAAGGTCTTTACTAGCATCATAAACAAACGGATCATGATCCATCAAAATAAATGTGTTTTAAGGAACATAATGAACTCATAAATGGAATGTCTACCTAGGGATCTATTTCTTAGGACATTCAAATGATAGGTTGTATTAATAAAAATACTCTCATCTCCAACATTATATTCAAAATTGACATAGAAAAAGTGTTTGATAGATTGGAGTGGGGATTCAATCTCAAGGTTATTTCCTAATGGGATTATTTAGTTGGGAGATTATAATATCTCATTATTTATGGAATATTACTTGATCTAATGTTAAAGTATGTGTGTTTTTTATTAATTTATATTAGTTATAAATATATCAAGTGATTCAGAAGAATTGAAGTTAGTTTGGGGTTTTTTGTAGGATATGGGAAACAGACTGACTACTTCCCACATTCACATTTTGAACTAGTTATACAATGTAAATCCTATATAGGGATGATAACATGATTATAGTCAATATAGAGAAAAAACATATCCAATTAAACCCTTTTAGGACATGAAATAATAAAGATTGGAATTTTTAACACCAAGTAGATCCGTTTTTTGTGTATATAAAAAGTAGTGTAATTTAAATCATAAAAGGGGTTAACAATGTAAATTGATTAATTGTATAAGATTTTCATTCTTCTTTATTGAAAATTTTTTCTAGTAATGTGTATGACTTTCATTTAAACCCAATGGTTTTTTTGGTGATATTGGATGATTGCTCTACTTATGTATAACACTATTAAATGTTCCATCCTCATGGAAATTGCATCCCTTCTACCTTACAAGTTACATTTCTACTACATTATTTCCATTTATTCTAGTGGTGGAGTTAGCTACAAAGTTGTTATGTGTTAGGTTTTTCTAAAAATACATTGTAGTTTCCACTTATACATTATCTTTTATATGCTAATCTTCTTGTTTCAAATTGCCTAAGTCAATGGATATTAGGTTTCTACCATTTTATAGGTATGAGTCTCTATAAATGGGTTAGTTCTTGAAATTATTTATATTATTTTTTATACTTTTTAGATATTCAATCTAAATTCTTGCTCTGATGTTTGAATGGTTTTGTTGGATGAGATACTAGTTTTTAAATTGGTTTTCATTTAAAATTTATTTCAACACACAATATGTTGTATTAAATTCATTAAATAATGCATTTTATTTTGAAACATGTATTTAGGAACAGAAGCGACTAGTCATAAAGGTCAAAAAATATTAAATGTTGTAATTATTTTTAAAAAACATAGCATTTTGTGTATCCTTGGGAGAATCATGAATAGACATTTCCAACTTTTTATGTATAATGAAACAAGAGGTTTTATGTCACATTACTGTGTATAATTCCAGTAATGGTTATATTGGGTAAATCACATTATGCCAAGATTGGGGATTCTATGTCGTATCGTGCACAATTACCCATAGGTTTGATCAAAATGGTGTCATTTTTCATTTATTCTTTGTTTATCATATAATGTTTTATTTCCAGGTTATTTTTTCAAGTTATTATCTTATGGTATATCCATGTTTTTTCACCTAGTTTCAAAATATGTTCCATTATTTACTAAATATTTTAATTTATATGAAAACGAAAGGATTGTATTAAATATCGTTTATTTTATATAATATTTGAAGACTATTTTTTCAAGCTAGAACTAATGAATTATTCATATTATAACTCATATATATTCATTGGTGGTATCCTACAAGTCATTGTTCACAATCCCGTATTTTGACTTTTGGAGGTTGTATATGTTATTTCATAGGACATGGGTAATGTGATGGTTAGGTAGAATTCTGGTTTATCTCTTAATAATTCTCTTCACAGTGAGATAGTATGGTGTTGATAATTTGTCACATATGGACTTGTTTTGACTCTTCATATTTATATTTTTTGTTTGGAACGTTTTTCCTTTTCTTGTAAACCTCATTGATGTGTTCTCATGATTCCATGTTTGACACTAGTGGTTTTCATTAATAATATTTATTATGATACGTGTTGCTTCTTCATTTCCTTACTTCACCATGCGGAAAACCTTGTTGTGGAAATTTCTTAGTGGATCCAGTTGGGTTTCTTGAAAATTGGTATAAGATCCATTACCCAATCAGATGTCTTGTGACACCTCTTAGGTTTAGTCTAGTGTCATAGAAGATCAGAGATAGGACCAACAAAATTCGGATATTAATTATCGAAAGGTCGACTTTAAAAATAAAATATATGATTGAATATTACATACCATGGTTGGTGAGGAATTTTTTCCATGCATGAGAATAGGTGGTTGAGGTTATTTAAATGAATCATAAATGGAGTTTATTTAAATAGTTACGTTCTTTTCCTTTTTTATAAAAAAACGACTATAAAATCTTAATTTTTTAAACATGGATATAGATACATTATATTGGTCTTATGATTTGGGAATATTCTCATGATATATTGGGCTTTTTATCATTTTATATTTAGATAACTCATCATAGAAGAACTTTTCTAAATTCAGGAGGTGAATGTTTGGGATACAATCCATTGAAAAATCTACTGAAGGACCCCTTTCTATTAAAATATATAAATATAACTATTTATACAATGGGTTAAGAAAGTGTCAGGAACTCAAGATGAGTAGTGTATCATGGACCAGAATTTACTACATAGCATCCACCTATCATCCAAGGTGAAAAAAAACCATAGTTATCATAGGATTGGGTTGATAGGATTGATATGATCTTATACTTATTAAAAACTTATGAATAAATTAATGATTTTGTTCATTTATATTCATTTTCGATGGAGAATTTTTTGGTTGGAATCTGTTATGAAAGCAATGTTGAAAAACTATTTACCTAGAAATCATTCAATAATATCTCAAACTTATTGTTTTTACATGATAATTTGTAAGGTTCAAATAAAAAATAGTTTATAATGTTATATAAAGGGGTTTTTATCATTATGGTTTACTCAAACTATAATTTTTAGGTTTTTATTTTGTATCGTAGCTAACCATAAATTATTTCCAAAAGGGGAAGTGGTTTGAGTTTGGATTCAAGGATAATAATCATTTGATGCTAATTATTATGTTTCATATAACCTTTATTTAGGTAGTCTATGAGGATGATTTGTTATATGTTTACATAACTAGAATAATAGGTTTGGGGGAAGCATCATTTTGTGTTTCAATTTTCTAAGTTGTGTTTTCTATCTAGAAAAGAAAGTGGAAAGGTGGCTAGTTTTTTTTTCAGAACTAGTTTTAGGGGATTCATCTGGAGTATAGTAGGTTTCTTTATATCAATTAGTAAGGCGTCATAATCAAATCCAAATATTATAGAGGCTCCCGTGAATTTTAATAATTTTGGAAAATATATCCCTCTATGGTTTTTTAATGAATGTATTCCCCAAGGTAGTATGTCCAGATCCACTTTCACCAAGGGACTTCAGGGTTGTATAGATGTGTCCATTTGTAGTGGGAATTATCTTAACAGTAAAGGGAATTTTTACGGGGATATTTGATTTTACGGAGTATCAAAACAAGAAATCATGAGGGAGTGCAGTATTCTCCAATGTAATTTGAAGTAGGTGCAACAACTGTTATATGTATGGTGTTTATTTTCAGTTCTTTTGTGGTAGGTTTTGTTTGATATAGGTGCTACTTATTGTTTTATATGATCAAAGTTAGTTGATGTGTTGGGATTTAATTTTGAGATTATTCCATTCCTATTGGATATTTCCATTCCTTTTAGAGAGAGGTATAAATAAGGTTTCATGTGTTAGTCATGTCGAGTGTCAATTGCCTTCCTTGTGGTGGAGTGGGACTTCTTGGTGCTTGATCGTGAAATATTTAACCTTATTAATGTCATGGAATGTATTTTAAACCTTATGTATCATATTGTATATTATCATTCTCGGGATTAGTTTTTATCTCTATATGGAACCACTAATTTCTAATAGGTTGAGTGGGATTATATGTCTGGGTGAGTATGGCATACTGTTCATTGTGCTGTAGTGATCTCATGTCAGTTTTCAAAAATATCCATTGATGTTTTTGACCATTTTTAGGGAAACCCAATTCATTTAGTATCATGTAAATGCCCATGGTTATTTCTATAATATTTTTCTATTTTCCCACCACAAAGAGAGGTTGGGTTTTCCAATGACGTACTACAAAGCATGATATCCAATTTTACATCATCTTATGATACGAAACTAGTAGTGAGGGTGGAACTTAAGTTCCAACTTTTAGATCTCGAGGCTATGGTATTTATTCATCCTTGAATGTAACCATGGGCTTCAACGATCCTCTTTTCAATAATGGAATATAGAATCCTTAGACATTGTGTAGATAATATAATGTTGTATCAGGTCACTATCAAGAAAAAATATCTCTTTAATTGGATTGGTGATCTCTTTTTATAAGTATAAATGGGATTATTGGTTTTCAAAGACTAATCATCGTTCTAGGAACCGTCTGTTGATATTTTGAGAAGAGTATATAACTATGAAATTTTTTAAGAGATGGAAAGGGATTTAATTTTTTTGGTTATTCTATCTAGTCTCACTAATGCTCCTACTATATTTATAGAATTGATGAATCATATATTTCATCAGTTCATGGACAATTTTATTATTATCTTCATGAATGATATTTTTGTTTACTCTATGTCAGAGGAGGATCACATGGACCACTTGGATATCATTTTGAGAGCCTTGAGGGGATATCTCTTGTAAGGTATGCTTTCCAAATGTGAGATTTGGGTTAAATAATTAATGTTTCTGGGTCATGTTATATCAAATAGGGGAGTGTCAATGGTTCTTGGAAATGTACCGGAATTTATGACTTTGAAGAATCCGAAAAAATATTTTATATCTCATGATTCTTGGGTTCGGATATTTATTATAGGAACTTCCTTCAGGACTTCTCAATTATTTCATCTCGAATGAAATATTTAAGGTAAATGGGTGTAATTTTTGAGTGGAATGATAAATCCTCTCTAGTCCATTACTAACCATGTAAAAATCAAAATTGTGTATTGTACATGAATTATAGAATAATTTAAATTGTTTTATACACTAGAGAAGGGTTTTGGTTTCATAACCACCATACTGTAAAACAATTTCTTCCCCATACTACATTTCCAGAACAACATGAGACCTCACTAGCCAAATAAACATTCCATTAAGACTATATTACCAACTCCCACTCACAAGTACCAACCTAAAAATTCCCTTTCATTCCATAACACATGAACTAGAGTTACTATCCTTATATTATAAGCTTATCACTTTTATCAACCATACACACTGAATGCTCCTTAAAGGACATGTTTACCTTAAACTCAATACCTATAAATAACACCACACATCAGTTACCACCCATTACCATGAGAAACTATGAAAAAAAAATTCACTATCTATCCATGAAGCCCACAAGGGACACCATAACACGGTTTCACCACATGATTAACCGCTATATCAAGTTATGAAAAAATGTTTCACTCCTTTAACAAAGTCATAAAAAGGGTTTTAACCCTGGATCATTCCATGAACTAGAGTTTACCCATGATCCACTTAATCCCAGGATGAATGATCTTAGCATGTTATCTAATATTCGAACCATTGGATAAAATTTTCATAGTAACCGATTCCAGAGTAAAAAACAAATGACACAATTGTCACCATTTTTTCCAATGAAAACACTACACTTAAACAATATATAAAAATTATAACCCCATTAGACCACATACTATGGCACTGATTATCCGAACTAACTCCACCATGATTCCCTACTTATTAGAATTCTTGAATTCCCATGATAAAAAATATTCCTTTATGTTTTTTTCACTATTCAACAATAGTTCACTTCCCACTCACTTGTATCTGAACCCAAAATCACACACCCAATACACTTTATAATAAAAGTAATCACCTTATCATTCATTTTTCTTAGTCTTCCCTAAACCACATGGTTTCAAAGAACTGATCAACATGCCAACTCTTTTCGAAAAAATTACACTCAATTAGACAACCTGACTATTATTCTACATCCAAAGGGTTTTCAACAATTATCACACATACATATGTATTAACCATATCCCCCTTTAACATAGATTATAGAATCCAAATAGTATCACCAACAAAAAACCAAATTTGAGATGGGAAGACTACCAAATTCCTTCTAATGCCTAAAAACATTGGGTAAATCACCATCCACGACTATTATACCCAATTAAAATCAAAACAGTCTGAGTAATAATCACCCAAAACACATACCTAACAGTAGATTATGATTAAAGGCCCTAGCAGTAACCATGAATAACAACTGTTGGGTCACAAATTACATGATCGATTTTATTATAAGGGTGATATAATATTCAACATTTTAACCCTATGAACTAGTGTGAAATCAAACATAATCATTAATTGATCTCACCCTGCATACTAATCCCAAACCTACAACTCATAAAAAATAAACATCAAATATAAAATATCCCCTTGGCACTCTCAAAGGAATATACATTGTACTGTGAATACCTCTATATTGATATATGGTTACATCACAATAATACAAAACCTTACCCATAGTTAAACAACCCTTATTGTATGAGTTTCGCATTTAAATGACTAATATTACACTCCCTTCCATAAGAGTTTCTTTATCTTACTACTTGTCTAAATTTCTCATACTCGGGTGGCACTCCAGACATCAGACACTAGATATTCTTGAATCACTGAATGAAATTCATGCTACACACAGAAGCTAACTCTATGATTGGGTTATACCGTAAAAAAATAGTGGCCTCCCCAATATATATCTTCTACCATTTCACTCTACAAGTTCAAACCCCAATGAGTCCTACTATTAGCACATGTGCGATGTTCTTCAATATCCATGTCCATAGTCTTATCGAACATGTCCATGATTGATATATTGTACAGAACATATCCCCAAATATCAATCCCAAATAATATTTTCCCTCGCTATGGTGACCTAAAAAAACCCACGAAGTGATCTATGTCATCAAACCTTCATGTATCTAAAAAACCTCAATCACCTCCCCCCATAGTGGAGCAAACTATTAAACCACACAAGGGATCCTAATTCCTTTTTCAAATATTCATAAACTAAGTCCCATCATGACACTACTTCTATCACATCTCTGTATATAATTGTAAAATAATGGGTTTTTACACTCACGTGACCCAAAAATATCAAACTCAGGGGTTTCACGCCTCACTCTGACTGCATCACAAAATCTGATTCACTATCTCATAAGTCAAGTGTCACTGATCCCATGATCACGCACCCAAATAGGTTATATAAAATTCACCTAGAATTAAATATTAATTAAAAAGAGGAATGCTATATACCCCTACAGAATGATCCTTACACCTTTCAAATTTTATAACTATATATAATACTACCCACCATCCTTGGCACAGTTTCAAGGACCCAAACTGCTTAACAATATGGGAATTATGCATTCAATGTGTGTTCAAATGATAGGGCCTAGAATCTAATTGATCCTTCCATTCGAAACTGGCCTAGATAAAATAGACTATAACTTAGGGTGATTATCCACAATTACACAAACATTTAGCATCACCAAACATACATTAACATCATAAGATAAATCATCTACCATTCTTATACATCTCTAATGGAACCTATAATACTAGGTTTAACCCTAACATGCTTTTCCCTCACTTGTTACACAGAACTAACTAACTAAACCTAACATATTCCCAGAGTTCACCACTCATGGGAAGAAATTATTTTTCATATCATGGTCACACGACATATAGAATATCTAAACAACCATATTAATGTCTCATAAAATTGTGAAACCCAATATACCATACCCACTATTAGGTTAGACACCATTCACAAGTGTTACAACTCAGCAGATGTAACAATTAGTGTATCATATTCTAGGTATTGCATAATTTATCAAGTAGGGTTCCATAACCTTGTTTCTCTCTCACTATATCTATATTTTCCTATCTTAATTTGAAATGGTTTACATTACCAAAAAAATAAGGTCTACACAACTCACATAGGGGGACTATCTCAACACATAACTCAAGAAACTCTTAAATCAGGTACTCTTAGTGGTCCCAATACCCGTACACTATGTGAACATAAGAACATAAGATATCTAAGTCACCTAATACATATAATATTTTCACTAAAAAAATAACAATATATATCCTTTTTCATTTCACAAGGTTCACATCATAGGTTGGTTAGATAGAAACCCATTCATAGGTTATGGGGTAAAATTATTGATATGTTTATTACATGTAGTTTATTTACCCAAACCCTCACTCCCCAAGGAAATAAAAATTTCCAATGTATTTCCATTATTTTTATACTTTATAGTTCACATATTAATAAGATTGAAATTATTCAATTTCAATAATTTACGTACTGAACTGAAAATGTACTACATTTAATAATAGAACTATTAACTCTAAAAAAATAATCATGTTTTACAATAGAATGACATAAAAATAATTTAACATTACAAAATTACTATTATGAAAATTATATCTCTTTTCATAATATGTTTCACAATAATTTTATGAGAATTAGTAATGTTTTAGTATAATTCAAGAAACCAAAAACACATTATTTCATTATTTAATAAAGATTCATTCGACCAACAAAAATACCAAATATAAATCCAAATATAATAATTGTAATAATAATTGATGTTATATAAATTAAAATATAAAAGTTGGGGTCACCTTAATCCCCTAGAATCATCACACCCATGAATGGAAATACAACAAAAAAATAGAGAGTTTGTAATACCTTGTTCAATTTGTAAATGATATTGAAACTTTATAGAATCGACATTAATGATGAAGTGTAATAGTGTGGTTGTATTTACATGGAAATATAACATTATTTCTTAATGTATATTGGCTAATATGGTTGATCATCATTATGACCATTATTCAGTGAATCATGTGGTCTTTAATATTTTCAGTTAGGTAGATTATATTAAGTGAAAGTTGTGATTATTTTATAATATAAAATAATTATTAAGGAAAACAAATATATTACTTTAACAATATGTTTTATTATAGATATATTTGTTTTTATAAATTAATTTTCTTGAAATATTCTTCAAACCCCATTGGGTAAAGGGACTGTAGCAGCACTGTAGCATTACTGTAGTAGCCGAGATACTATTGCAACGGCGGCACTGTAGCCGCGGTAAGGGTACTTTAGCAGCGACATGTGCACTATTGTAGTGGAGGGTACGGTGTGGTATTGTAGTAGCGTGGGTACTGTAGTAGTAGTATTCACAGAATGGGCCTTAGGGAAAAAATTTGGGCATACGGGCTATATAAAGGGCTAAATTCCCATTGGGCCTTTAGGCTATGTAATGGGTCTCCCTCTACCCAGTTAAAGAGGTCTTTGCTTTGCTTCAATAATAAAAACGAGGCATCGGCCCCAACCTTTATAGAAAAGTTTTTAAATGATTTCAAATTTTAGTAAAGCCTTAATTAATTTTTATAACACTAAAAATGTTTACCACTATATATAAAAATTCAATATTTCCAACAAATAAGTATTTAAATTTAAAAGTTAATATTATCATATATATATAATTATTTTGGTAAAATAAAATTTATTTTTTTTACAAAACACTTAAAATTTATCATGAGGGGTTTTTTGTTAATTTTATGACACGGATGTTTTTTTGGTGAAATATTGTAAATTTTTATTTTACAAAAATTGAGATTTTAAGACATAATTATTCTTTATGTGTGATTTAAATTTTTTAGAACCATTTAATTTAATAAAATAATCATTAAATAATAAACAATATTATATTAATAATAATAATTTAATTTTTTAGATTTTTTCTTTACTTTTATTGAACTTAAAATTGGATTTTTCAAATAAAAATTAATTTTAATTTATATGAAATAGATGATTCAATGTCCATAAACTCTCACCCACTATTTAATAATATAGAAATTTTGTGGGAATTTATTCCACCTACATGGGATTAAATTATATAATTAAATAAAAAATATTTAATCCTTTAAAACCCACAACTCCTTTATTATAAATACCACCCATTTTCCGTTCCTCTGAAGTAAAAATTTATAAAACATTATATTCTAGTAATTTTACATCACATGTATTCCCTCCATGGTTTACAAATTTTGTTAATGTGTCATATTGACGTTTTTTAACTCATGTATTCAATATTAGGGAGTTCTAATTTTCTCCTTTTAATTCAAATAGATAGTTTTTCGTATGTCTCCAACTGTGGAATTACATTCTTTTCCAAAAACATTTAACATTTCATTACTACTATACTGGGGCTTTATAAATTTGATACACCTATTTTCTCTAATTATGACTTTTAATTTGTCAATGTTGTTTATCATTGTGCTTCTAAAATCAATTCATGAAATTTTCTATTTTTTATGAAATATTATTATATTGTGAATGAAAAAATCTCTTACATAACCATTATAATTCACATTGTTATAAATATAATATATTTATTCTAGGATTTAGTTGTATGAAACTAAAATTCCCTTTTCAGGGGTTAAAACTCATGTCATGTTCAAATCTTTAAACACTTATGTACTTGATGATTTTATATTAAACCTATTCATTTTTATCCTAGGGTTATTAAGGAATTGATTTACTTTGATCATTGTGGTTTAAATTTATTAATACATAAAACTATTTCACTGTAATAGTTTTCCAAATTATTTGTTAATAAATTAATATGTAGAGATGACATGTTTTAGGAAACAATGGTTGAGAAACTTTTTAATTTAGTTTTAGGACACCGTGTTGATAAAACATGATGATATTCTTATGAATGTCTAATTTATATGTTGTTGTATCATATACATTTTAGGATTAATGTTATTTCTATTATTATATGACTTATGTTCAAATGATCATTCCTTTTTTATATGCCTAATGGTCACATGCTATGTAATTTCTTTTTGTATTAACTTATTGGTATTTATGCTCGCCCCTTTAATTGATTCATATCCTCAGGATATTAGATAGATTAAATGTAACTTAGGATGATTTATGTGGAATCATTTAATGTTTATTAAAATAATGATAATGTCTTTTATGTTTTCTTATGTTATGTTCCTAATTTACAAGAAACTAATCCTCAAAATGTCCTTTTTATTGATAAATGTTGTACCATGTAATGAAAGGGTTATGAAATGAAAATGTGAGATTTCGGTGTCATTATCAAATAATTGATTATTTATTTGTTGCAAATCATTTTAAAAATGAGTATTAAAAAACACAGGGGATAATTTTAAATATTGAAAAACATCTTAGTATTTTTCTGATGTATTAAGAATGTGGTTTCCATAAAAAGTCCTCATTTCCTTGATACTCTGAGTTGATGTGGCTATCAAAAAATTGTACTTGGGTGTAATTACCATAAAGAGGTCCATTAATATGTACTCTAGCATACCATATTGTATGAAAATGGTTCTCTTATGGAATCATGGTTTGATACTCCCTAGTGATATGATTTAGTCAATCAAATGATTTTACATGTCATTATGAAGGATGCAGAGATAATGTACTCATTTTATTAAGATTAAAATATATCATCCTATAAGAAAAATAATATAGAATATTATGATTATGATTTAATTTATAATTTTTATTATAATATTCCCAATATGTGAAAAATTTACCACGTAGGTTTTATCCTTCTAGAAAAAATGGCATGAAATTGAAGGGCACGTGAAAATAATGAATGTAATAGAAAAAGGTAACAAATAAATTAAAAATATGTGATCATATGATGTTTCAAAACATTATGATGATGATAAATCAGTTAACTCAAATCATTAACAATAAATAAATCCATGTGGAGAATCCTGATTCACCATAGAAAGATAGACTAGAAATTTAATCCTTCATGTAATAATGCCCATCTTTTCTTAGAGGACATCTATTTCACTAATCATGGAACAATGGATCAATAATATAAATTTTTTTTATGTACTTCATTTTTTTGAACAAGATAATGTTACATTGGTAGTGTATCCCTTAGTTGGATAATCTGATCCGTAGTGCACACTGATCAATAATAGGTTCCCAAGGGATGAGGTAGAATCCATGGAATGGGGAAGACATTTAAAGAAGTTTTTTTCATCAATTATTTTCATCATACATTCCAGAACTAAATTGATATGGAATCTATTATGTTAAAACAAATAAAAAATTAATCTCTGAGGAATCATGATATTAACATTAAAATGATTTTCATTATTCAACATGAATTTTCATTGATTATTATGAGAATGAAAATTGATTATTTGGCGGACTACAACCCCATCTGTGGAAATAATTTTCATTCAAAGACATTATGAGTTACTAAGAGACTGCACAATGCACTATAAAACATAAAATAAAGTGTGTAAATACCTTGTGGTCCCATAGTATGAATGTTAAATAGAGAATGATGGATCAAATTATTGGGAAGGACAATGACCATGAAAAGAACATGATGAAACAAAACCATCCATTTTTCAAAAAACAATGTGAAATGGAACCCATGTAATTGTATTCAAGGAAGTGGTATCTTATATAAATTTTGGACGTATTACCACATTTTTTTGATATTTTCATTTAGATACAAATACCCAACCCCTTATTATTGATAATAATGCAAATATGATGAAAACACACACTTTAATTCATTTCTTCATGTGTGCAGAGCTAGGTCACTTTTCTAACTAGGACCCAAATCCAAAAGTGATAGATGAAAAATTATTCCAAAGATTATTAGACTATTTGATTTTGGTATCAAATTTTGATTGTTTAATTAATTTAATGGGGAGAATGTAACAACCAAAAAAATGATCTTTTTTTAATAAAGAATATATTTTGTCTCAACAACATTTTATTGTGTTTTATAATATAGGAAATTAAAATCCATTTTCATTTTATAATGATTAATAAATAAATTATATCCATTATCATAAGACCATTATAATCCTTTGTAATATAAGTAGTGAAGTTTTAGTATAATAGTAGAAACCAACATCACTTTATTTCATTATTTATATATGTAACATTTATTATAGTGAAATATCCTATATAATTTTGAATAATCAAATTTGAAGTGTAATTGATGTGAAATAATGTAAAAGGTAAAATTCATGGTTACCTAGATCCCCAAGGATCATCACATCTAAGAAAAACACTAAAACAGAGAAATAGAGAGTTAGTGACACAACATTTACTTTGGAAATGACATTGAACATTGATTGAATTGAAATAAATGGTGAATTTTATGAATGATGGTGTATTTATAGGAAAATATTCTAATCTTATTTTATGTTTTTACCAAACATGATCTATTAGATTTATGAACATTATTAAAAAAAATAGCATGTCATTAATATGGTTGCGTAGACTTATTTAAGTGACTATAGATGTTATATTATAATAAAAAATAAATTGTATTAGTATAGATAATAAATATTTTCATTTAATATTATGTTTAATGATAAATATACATGTTTTAAATAGAATTTATTTCTGGAAATAATTTTATAAGAAACTTCTTAAATTAATGTATTCTTTAACTAATCAGCATGTTATTTTTATAATAGTCATAATGTTTATTGCTCAATAAAATATTTCCAATTTCAGAAAAATAAGGATCCTAATTTAAATGTTAAACATCTTATTCATAGATATTTATTTTGGTATAATAAATTTCATTTTTTACTCATCAAATCAAATTTATCCTAGGGTTAATTATTTGGAATTTTTAGACAATAATGATTTTATAGTAAAAATGTGAAAATTACCACTTTCCTAGCACTATGATTTGATGAAATAATTATAATCTTAAAAAAATTGAAAAATTTAGAAACCATTTCATTCAATAATAATATATTTTAGGAAGATGAAAATTGAAAATGAACATATTTAATATAATTTTAAAATTTTTTACTTTACATTTGTGGAACAAAAAATTGGAATTTGGAAATAAAAAATATTTTCTATTGTTTGAATTAAACATGTTTATTGGGTGGTAATATTTATTATGGATGATAGTAAACATCCAAGAAATGTCACCTAGGGATTTATTATCAATATTACTAGTTTGATTTCATTTCACTCACAAATGGTTTGCTGAAATAATAAAATAATCAGTACTTAATCTTTTAAAACCCATTGCTCCAAAAGTTTTAAGAACACTCATTCTAATTTCATTTCCACTCCAAATTCATAATCCCAAAGCCTCCACGTTCCATCTTAGTTGGTATAAACTCTGGGGGTCTCGTCAATGTCTTGGGTTCGTGTCTTGCTGAATTCTTTCCTGTTGTTGTAGAGTAATATTAGCATTGTACTTCTACACCTCCCATGAACTGCAATAATAAATTCATAATCCACAAACTTCTAGTCATTTTACCTCCAAAATAGTCCTAAAATGTTTCACTAATGGTCTCAATGTGTAATCCTCATATTTTTGGAAGACTGTCTTCAAGGTATGGGAATTATCCTCTTCTCATTTTTCATTCAAGTACCACATTTTTAGTATGCCTCTAACCATTGAATTACATTATCTTCAAAAAACCTTTGATCTTACCAATACTAAATAAATTCATTTTTATCAATGGGTTCCTCCATTATCCCACATTATTCCTTTTTTCCTTTATCCATGATGTATATCGGCATGAACTAGAAATTATTTCCTAAAATTTTGAATTTTTAATGAAATATTGTTATATTTTGAATAACCAAACATCATCATTACAAATATGAATTCACCAATATGTAAATATAATATATTTATTCATGGATTTATATGTATGAAACCATAGTCTCTTTTCATGGGTTAAAAATTAATTGATGTTCATGTCCTTAGGCACTTATGTACTCGTTGATTTTATGTGAAACTTGTTCTTTATTCACTTAAGGTTAATAATGATATGTATTTATTATGATGAATGAGTCTCACATGAAATTAAAAATATAAAGGGTGTATACTGACATCACTCCAATTAATATATTAAGAATTAATCTCTATATATTACATGTTTTATAATTCCATGTTGACAACATTAGTGATTATAATTTTTTACACCCCTGTCAAAAACCATGGTGATATACTTATGAATGTCTCATTATTATGGTGTAACCACATATACTTGTTATGAATAATTATATTTATATTAATATTGGATTCATTTTTATTTGATAATTTCTTATTTATTTTCCTTATGATCTTGTGCTTAGTTTCTCATATGTTTATTCCCTTACTGGGATTTATGCTCATCCCTTTAATTTATTCGAGTCCCTAGGATATGAGATAGAGTAAAATTTACATAACATGAACCTGTAAATAAGACTTTAAAGTGTATTACATGAATTTTCATGTTTTTTTACTTTCTCAAGTATCATGGACCAAATTTCCAAGACACTAAATCTCAAAATATCCGCTTTTTATCAAATATTTTACCCTATAATGAAAATACTATGAAATAAAAAAGTAAGGTGACTATATTTTAAATTAAATATATCAAGGTTTATTAATTATTTTCCAAAAATTAACAATTATTGATTAAACAGGGATCCATTCACAAGATATATAGGAAAATACATTATAGGGTTTTTATGGGATTATTTTTAAATCAAGATCATCATAAATAAATTTTTATGAAACTACATATCTAGAAAAATAATCTTGATAATTTTTCAAGTAATATTCCACAATAAAATATATGTAAGAAACTATACATCAAATTTAAAAATCCTAAAACATAGGTAAAATATAGATAAATAAAGTCATTTGATAACTTAAATAACAGGAAACAATAATGTCATTCCCTGGAAATATATGGATTCTATAAAACACTTATTCCCCTAACAGGATTCTTGAGCTCAAATATAATCTCTTTCCATATATGGATAATAAAAAAATTCCTATAATTTATAATATCATTAATCAAATGCATTACTCAAAGTGAAATCAAGTCACATTTAACAGAGAATTCCCTAAATAAATAACCCCTTCCTTGGAATAATGGTTTTCTTCCCATCCGTGGGATGATCAATCCCAGGCCTGGGCTCATCAACAAGTTCCAAAAAACTTTTTGTATCATATATACAATAATAATTTAGTAAGATAAAATAAACAAACACTCATTTGATACTATTGTGTAATTCCCCACTCTGAATGCAATTGAAAGGGTGCCTTGCGACAATATGTCATATGGCCTCAAGCACACCCCCCTTGTCCTAGATAATTTCATCTAATAGTTGGTGTCTGTAAGGATATTTTTTGGAGACTATACACTCTTCAAAAATTATCAAAGATGAATAAATAAAAGAAAATATATAAACTCAGGAAAATAACATTCATAGATAATATTGGTAAGAACCAATAAATAAGTACAACATCACATGCTATAAAAAATGGGTATTCAATGTAGTTCCAACATACCTCATGGTGGATTATATAATAGGTTAAAAAATAACTATGATTATCACAAAAAATAGGCCCCGTTTCTGAACCAGTCAAGAAAACCATACTCCAGTCCAAGTATTCCAAGAAAAACAACAAGTAATGGACTGATTCCATAAAACTACAACCTGTAAAAAAAGATAGTATTGTGTTCAGGTAATTAAGTTACATGGACTCCCATGATGGGTGTGAGCAAAAATATGTACTTCCCTATCAATAGTGTCTATAAAATAACCATTAAAAATAATATTTTTATGTAAAAGATCTATTGATTACAGATTTATAGATAACAATATAAATAAATAAACTAAAAAATCCTCTAATAATGGGTTCTATGATGAAACCTAAGGATGGAATTACCCACTTAGGCCAATTCAATATATATATATATTAATAAATTTATGTGACACAAATTATCATATTAGTTCAATGGTTCATAAACAAGGAAACAATAGGTATGGAAAAATGAGGGAAATATATAGGTGCCCTAATGAGAATTCCTTATAAGACCCTCTAGTTTTATGGATCTTTTTTCAAATAGGATATATTTTCATTTATTTATTGGAATTAATTAAATCAAACATTCCTCTAAAATAGAATATATACACTCCATACATTACATAGAACAATGATTTGGTGTATTTTACAATCAACACTAACATGGCATATGTTACATGAAACACTGATGATAACATGAAACACCATTTTATTGTTATTATTATTTAAATGAGATAATTATAACCTCAACGTTGAAATTTATAATATGAAAAGTAATATATACTTTCCTAATATATTTAATAATTTTTACATAAATATAACATACTGATAATGAAAAATATAATTTTTATTAGACCTTTTATGTTTTAAAATACTATTTTCTAAATTAAAATTATTTTAATATCCTTCTGTGAAAAATAATAAAATTAATTTTGAAAAAAATTAAAAATTAAAAATTATTAAAAAAATCATTTTTAATTTATAATATCAAAATTATCTTATGGATATTTTTTTGGTAATTTTATGAGAAACATCAGTTTTGGATGAATAGTAAAAAATACTGGATTTTAATTGAAAAATGTTTTTTCATCTAATTTATTATAAATGATATATTATATTTTAAATTTGTTTAAAAGTTTAATTAGATATTATTTTTATCAATTAATAAAATTTATGATGTTGAGATCAATTTCACATTGAAATCGGGGACAAAAACATAGCAATTTTTTGAATATTTTTACTTTAAAAACCTGCATTCTCGAGTAAACTACAAGATTGATATTAAATAAATTTATAACAATTATATGATAATAATTTTGAAAAATGGATTCCAAGTTATTAATAAGTATAATTTTGAATTTATAATAAGGTAAACATTTTTTACAAAAAATAATATCAGTGAAAGTGATTTGAATTAATTAAATGGCTAAAAGAAAAATTAGGTTAACAAAGTACTAAAAGTTACAGTTCAGACCCAAAAAGACCTATAAACTTTTCCATGATCCATTTTTGTAGATATTTAAGCTCTATCCTCAATTTTATCAAATATTTACAAGTATTGGATTTTCCTGACATGTGAAAAATGTGTTTGTAATTCCATTGTCAAAATATTACAAGAGTGCCACTCCTCCTCCACTAAAAAAATGCCTCCTATCCTCCACATCTTTACACATATCAGTCCACTTTGGGCCATATAATATTGGACCAATACACGTTTAAACATACCTAAAATCTTCTTTACAAGACTCCCCCACAGAATAAATCAGTCCCAGGAAGCCTATTAGCATAAACCAAAAGGAGTTACCCAATTATGAGGTAACATCTTGTCCAAAACTCCTTAAATTTATTTTCATTCTCCATCCCCTAAACTATATTTATTATATTATTTTATAACAATAAAATTATACTATATATATAAGGACCTGGCCTTAAACCTTACTCAATCTTGAGTTAATACAAGATTACAAATTGAGGATCTTTTCAGGTTTAGAGTTTTAGAGAATTAGATCATAAACATGTATTACATTCCACATTTAATCAAAGTGGTTACATAAAAGATAGTATTCATTTTTTCCCATCAACAGAAACATATTTAAAATAAAACTTGGATTCTTTCTTGACACTTCCTTGACACTATCATCATATCATGTACCTTTCCCTTGACCTGTGAAAAACATTTCAAAAACATGGGATGAGCATAAAAAGCTCAGTAAGGGATATAAAAATATATGGAAAGGAAACATGAGTTCATGTACTCATAAGAATCAATGAAATCATACTTTACTCATAAAACATAATCTCTTTAAGATACCTCATCAAATCATGAATAAATCATAGAAATCATAAGACATAAACGTCACTTGAGGCATTCATAACATTCTTACGTAGGGAGTAACCATCTTGGTTACATTTGGAATACCCACCACAGTATATTACCTAAATCTCTTCGTAGAAACCTTAACGTTTCACACCTTTGCGTTACCCAATGCATTGGAGATCTATTTCGGGCTCACCCGCCCTTAGTTTATCAAGGAACCACCCATATTCATAACAATTCCCAAGAACCACAACATAATCTTATCACATAAAACATGCATAAAGGAAACATAACATTTCCACATTTCAATCACAAGATATCAATACAAACAAATTGAAATAAAAATATTATGAAAACCATTTTCAATACCAAAATGAACGAAATATAAAACATGGTATTTATTTTTATTTTAAAAAGAAGGTATGTCTTGTAGAGGAAGCTGAAACTCAAATAATGGTCACGGCGGTGGAGAAGTCGTTGTTGCCGCATACGTATGACAAAAACATTCCCTTTTGTCGTTTAGAAAACGCTTCGTATAAAAAGATTCCTTTTGAATAAAAGTAAAAGTCAAAGGGGTTTATACACCGTATCAAAGAAAGTTGTGTAT
Source organism: Viscum album (assembly GCA_963277665.1). Taxonomy (NCBI): domain Eukaryota; kingdom Viridiplantae; phylum Streptophyta; class Magnoliopsida; order Santalales; family Viscaceae; genus Viscum; species Viscum album. The sequence continues at coordinate 450,742,480 of OY728127.1, forward strand.
AAAACAAAATATACCTCAATCAATGGAGATTGAGATGAAGTCCCATACAAAGACGATATCCTTGGATTAAGGATAAATCAATTACATTATTATGTGTGACAAATGAATACACGAAATATAAGTGGATATTAAGTGAAAAAAAATTAGAGGTTATTCACACATATACATAGAACGACATATTCAAGGAGTACATGTTTATCCCAAAGAATCAAATTTGGGTTAAGAAGTTCCCTTGCAAAAATTTGACAGCCTAACGACGTCACTACAAAATTCAGAAAATGAGTTGATGAGAGATAAAAAGGGTATCTCATCACATGGACATAAAATTTAAATCAATAAGGATATATAAGAACATATCCCAACATAATATTATGTGAATTAGAAGACATAACAAAAGAAGTCTTTTAAAAAGAGGAGGGTGAAAGGTTCCCTTACCAACATGGGTATCTTTCAAGACATGCACCCCATGAACGAAGGACAATACAAAATTGATGTAAATACTAATAAATGAAAGTATATTAGAGAATGAGTAAAATATTGGGCAGTACCTACACCACTCAAAGTAAATTTTGGAAAATGTAGCATAAATCTCACAGGAATAAAAGTGAGATGAAAAATCACTTACGAAAACTCGTCAGCCAAACGACGCCACTTAAAACTTCCAAAATGGATTGATGAGAGAAAATAGGGTCTCTAAATATATTAACATAAAGTTTAAAGAAATAGGAATATAAAATAACATCCCCCAACATAACAAAGTGGAGATAAAAAGAAGTGACATAAAGGAGAGTACTTAAAAAGAAATAGAGAGGTTAAATCTCTTATGAAAATTCGGCAGCCTAACGGCGCCACTCAAAACTTCCAAAATGGATTGATGAGAGAGAATAGGGTATCTCATCATATTAACATAAAAAATATAGTAATATTAATATAAAATAACATCCCAATAACAAGAAATATTATCTTTAAAAGGAATGACATAAAAGAGTGTACTTAAAAAGAAAGAGAGGAGTATGATCCCTTACAAAAATTCGGCAACCTAACGGAGCCACTCAAAACTTCCAAAATGGATTGATGAGAGAAAATAGGGTCTCTAATCAAATGAACATAAAACGTACAGTAGGAGTAATATAAAAGAACATCCCAATCATAAGAAATATGAGTTTAAAAAGGAATGACATAAAAGAGTGTAGTTAAAAAGAAAGAGAGGAGTATGATCCCTTACAAAAATTCGGCAGCCTAACGGCGCCACTCAAAACATCCAAAATGGATTGATGAGAGAAAATAGGGTCTATCATCATATGAACATAAAAATTACAGTATGAGTAATATAAAAGAACATCCAAATCATTAAAAAGATGAGCTTAAAAAGGAATGACATAATAGAGTGTACTTAAAAAGAAAGAGAGGAGTAGGATCCCATACGAAAATTCAGCAGCCTAACGGCACCACTCAAAACATCCAAAATGGATTGATGAGAGAAAATAGGGTCTCTCATCATATGAAAATAAAAATTACAGTTGGAGTAATATAAAATAACATCCCAATCATAAGAAATATGACCTTAAAAGGAATGACATAAAAGAGTGTACTTAAAAAAAAGAAAGAGGTTGGATCCCTTACCTCAAGTCCAACTTGTCTTGTTGATTTATTTATATTCCTTAATAATAAACTTTGGTCAATTTATAACTGATTAAAGAACTCCTATAAAGATTATTATTCAGTTCATATCACATATTTTAATGTTATAATAATCAGTTATTAATATGAGTTCATATCAGATGTTTTGGTCGATGTTTGGTACATTAGTAAAAAATGAACCTGTTGGAAAAATGATTGTCCACGTAGTTATAAGTAAATAATTTACAGAATAGTGTTAATGATTAAAATATCATATATATCCAGTACATATTCATTTTATACTATTCCATATCATTTGGATATAAAAAACGAAAAGCACCATTCATGGAGACGGTAGGTCGTACGTATGTATGAACACTACTTTCATTTTTTATTTGTCATATTAATGGAATTAAAAATAAATGATATATATATATTATAATTCCAGTATAATATATATGTTATATAGGTCACATATGTTCATTAATTTCATTCTTTATACATTCCATGTATTTCTTGTACGAGTCACATCACTTGAGGGGGCAGTAGTCCACACTTCCTCATATGAAATTATCGCATTTAAAAAACCTAAAAAGAATAAAGGTTTGGTTTAAATATAAAATACAGAAGCATATAGTAAAAATAAATACCATATATATCATATATAAAATACAGTGACATCATAATGGCCACCTTTAGAGGTGTTAAAAGAATATTGAACAATCATCGTTTCGTGAGGCAGAAAATCGCCAACCACAGAAACAATATGTTCTTTAACCATTAGACGAAGGTGTGTGTAAGTGTATCTCGAATACTTCTTATAAAAACATAATAGTATATTTAAGATACTGGAGGTGTTACAAAATAAATGAATAAAAAGAGTTTATGGGGTTGGAGAAGCAAAATAAAACAAAAGGACACAAGTGAAGACATTACCTTAAAATCGGGTAACTCCCTTTAGTTTGAGATCAGAGGCTTCCTTGGGAAGACTTCTTCCCAATGTGATGCTTCAAGGAGTTATAGAGGAATGTGGAGAGACAGAATGAGTAGGGGTTGGGGGAGCCAAAGTCTTTGGAAGTGTGGGTAAGGAGGTAGAGGTGGGGGCCTTTTTATAAGAGGAGAGGAGGGGCACTCTTGGAAAGTAAAGAAATGTTACTTTATTTTAGAATGAGTTTTGGATTTTAATGGTCCCACATTGATTTGTTTCGAGGATAAGGTGATAAGGGTTCTAAATACACCCATAAAATAGGTTTTGGACATGTGTAGGGCTTAGATCATACATTATCTTTCCATATTATTTAAATCATTAAATAATGAGGTCATCACTACATCATCATGATGTCATAATTAATTTAATTTATATAATGTCTAAAAATTCTAAAAAAATACTATGATGTAGGAAATATTTTTATCTTTCCAATGACTATTTATAGTTAAAAATCTGACTTGTATAACCACATGTAAATTTTTTTTAGTGAAACATCTCATGTTTGTGTCATTTTTACTTTAACATTAAATAAAAATTTATTTATGTCATTTTCCAACCAGTGTGGCTCCATGGGGTCCCCAAGTTGACCCATGGATTTTATTGGTCGGCCATGAAACATCCAATTAGGGTAGGACATGTTTCTAGGTCATTTAATTTTATTAAACAATTATTCTTTCCTTAAACTACACTAATTACCTCTAATCGCGATTAAAAACTTAATAAGTTACTATTCACCAAAAAAGTATTTTAATCCCATTGAACCACATTTTACTTCATAATGACAAACATGTATGCTGGATTTTTTAAATTCAAAACACAAAGATGGAAAAAGTTTATTTAAATGGATAATCAGTTTTTATAAGTACCACTTAGTGGTTTCACTATTCATCAAAAATTGACGTTTTTCAGAAAATTACCAAAAATTCACCCTAATCAATATTTGATATTCTGAATTCAAAAATGATATATATTTTACAAAATTTACAACATATAAGTTACATTAATTAATTTAATAATTAATTCCCGTTGTCAAAACAAATAGCGTGTTTTTAAGAAACAATATCTATTAAAAGATTGACACTAGTTTAAGTCCAATTTCAAAGTGAAATTAATTCCATTGACCACCATTGATTTAATGGAAAAAATATATTCTAATTTCACTTTAAAACCAATTAAAAGGATAATCTAATAATATAAATTAATTAGATTAAAAATAGGTTTTGAATTAAAATACAACATTTTTCGCTATTCATTAAAAAATGTACTTTATCGGAAAAATACCAAAAATCTACACAAAGTAAATTTTGATGTACCGATTCTAAAGAAGAATTTTATTTTGTCAAATATGACACATAAAATTTTCAAAAAGTGGATTTAAAAGAGGTTCTTCCATCAAAAGGTGGTTAATCGACCTTTTAAAGAATATTAGATTGTTTACAATTAAAATTGGATTCATTCGCATTTTTCATCCTCTATCATTTCTTGTAAAAAGTAAAAATATTTTACAAACATATATAATCATTTTGTAGTTAGTTTTGTTCATTCCTGCCATTACAACACATAGGCTTTAACTACTATATAAAATAATATTATTTAATTATTAGAGTGCAACGTAAGATTTCCATGAAACTCGTTGTTGCGTGTTGGGTACGCCATCGAGCATAGCGTCCCCTTTAAAGTCATATTAAAATTTTATTCACAAATATGGATAAATGTGAAAATGTCATACTCTTTATTTACATGGGATGTTACATCCTTCCCCCCTTTTGGGAATTGCATCCTCGCAATTTTAAAATTGAGCTTGGAAACATCCTTGAAAGTCCCACATCGGAACAAGAGTCAGTAAAACAATCACTTTAAAATAAAGGAAGATAAGTACAGAGGTCACCCGAGTTAACCCATACTAGGATTCCAAGTATGAAAATATGGAAATGGAGGTAAAACCAAAGGGTCATGTTCTGATGGAGAGTGATAGAAAACTTGTTTAGGAGAAAGTTAACCACAAGAAAATCACAAACCTATGATGGGTTAAACGGTATTGGATTCACTAGTAGGAAAAGTTAATAGAAAACATTTTTGTTTTAAGTTACTTTTTATTGAGGAATTTATTCATAAGGAAACATAATCACTTATCATGTTGACTTTCAACTTTTATTAGATTCCTTACACAAACTCATATTTTCTCCAAAAGACGAGTATTTAGGAAGAATTGTTCACTTTAAGAGTTCTATAATAAACTTCTTGAGAATCACCTAATCCACAAAAGAGAACTATATAATTCCCATGTCTTTAGACATTAACCAAAACCAAAACCAAAAAGTTTAGTACAAGATCAGATAATCCAGAAAAGGATAACCCTTTATAAAAAGAAAATATATTCTTAATCTCCAAAATTTGTCCATCAAAACCCAAAGTTCAACGAGGACCATTCGATAAACATTTTTCCCATAAAATTATTCAAAGTAAACCAAACTAAGATTGAAACCCAAATATTTGAAGGATTTAGTCACATAGTCTTCCATGTTAAATCGTAACATTTATCTCCAAACAACAGTAGTTTCTCTTAATGTCTCGTGTTGAAACGTAATTAACCTAATCACATATCCTCCATGATAGGTTAATAAATTTCCATAGATAACCCAAAATCAACTTACTATTAATTCATAAAATCATCTAACTAAAAAGAATCAGTCAAACTAACCATGTACTTCGCGTAGTCCAGTGGTAGGCGATAAATACCAGTCGCACTTTGGTTGTGGGTTCGATTCCCGTAGCTTTGTCCAACGCGATGGGTTGCCACACGGTCTGTGTGTTGTCCTTTTTCCAAAACTATATAATTCGTAAAAAATTCACCAAAACAACTTAAAATCATCAATGATAATCATAACATATTTTAAACACATGTTTACCTAATGCCTTTCATTTTCCATCATAACATATAATAACCCATAATTACATCATTATTAAGGATCATATAAACTCTAATGGTTACCTTTATAATTATTACCTGAACTTCCAAATTGATTGGTCATCTCGTACATGATGCATTACAGAACATACCAAGGTTGAAGTGGTTGATCCTGACTCCTTGATAGTTGGTTTAGAACAACCATGAGTTTCCTCATTGAATCCCCCATTTTATCTAGTATCCTAATCAGAGAACCACCATAGTTTCCTTCAAACATGTTGTCTCTTTGGTGCCTTCTAGATCCATCCATTCACTAAAAAAAGAAATTTCAGTGTGAGTATATCAACAAAACCATCATGTACTAATGAAGAAGGTAAACACTAAGATATAATAACTCATTCACTTTATCTAAAACTAGGACTTTTTCTGAAATCCTTTCCATTATGGTACTGTCACTTATGCTTAGAGAATACCCTAACCTCGAATGTTATCTAAACCGACCTTTGATACCAACTATAAGGCCCCAGCCTTAAAACATACTTAATCTGGATTTAATACAAGATTACCCATTGAGGATATTTTTAGGTTTAGAGTTTTAGATAATTAGATCATAAACTTGCATGACATTCCACATTTAAACAATGTGGTTACATAAAAGATAGTATTCATTTTTTTCCATCAACGGAAACATATTTAAAATAAAACATTGATTCCTTCTTGACAATTCCGTGACACTATCATCATATCCTGTACCTTTCCCTTGACCTATGAAAAACATTTCAAAAACTTGGGATGAGCATAAAAAGTTCAGTAAGGGATATAAAAATATATGTAAAGGAAACATGAGTACATGTACACATAAGAATCAATGAAATCATACTTTATTCATATAACATATGCACTTTAACATACGTCATAAAATCATGAATAAATCATAGAAATCATAAGACATAAAGGTAACTTGAGGCATTCATAACATTCTTACGTAGGGAGTAACCCTCTTGGTTACGTTTGGAATACCCACCATGTTATATTCCCTAAATCTCTTTGGAGAAACCTTAATGTTTCACTCCTTCTCGTTACCCAATGCATTGGAGAGCTATATCGGGCTCACCCGCCCTTAGTTTATCACGGAACCACACGTCTTCATAACAATGCCCAAGAATCACAACATAATCGTATCACATAAAACATGCATAAAGGAAACATAACATTTCCACCTTTCAATCACAAGATATCAATACAAAACATTGATATAAAAACATTATGAAAACCATTTTCAATACCAAAATAAAACAAAAGTAAAACATGGTATTTATTTTTCTTTTAAAAAGATGGTATGGCTTGTAGAGGTAGCCAAAACTCAAATAATGGTCACGGCGGTGGAGAAGTCGTTGTTGCCGCATACGTATGCCAAAAACATTCCTTTTTGTCGATTAGTAAATGCTTCGTATAAAAATATTCCTTTTGAATAAACGTAAAAGTCAAAGGGGTTTATACACCATATAAAATAATGTTGTGTATAAAACAAAATATGCCTCAATGAATGCATATTGAGACGAAGTTCCATACAAAGATGGTATCCTTGGATTAAGGATAAATCAATTACATAATTATGTATGACAAATGAATACACGAAATATAAGTGGATATTAAGTGTAAAACAATCAGAGGTTATTCACATATATTCATAGAACGACATATTCAAGGAGTACAAGTTTATCCCAAAGAATCAAATTTGGGTTAAGAAGTTTCCTTGCAAAAATTTGACAGCCTAACGGCGTCACTACAAAATTCAGAAAATGAGTTGATGAGAGATAAAAAGGGTATCTCATCACATGGAAATAAAATTTAAAACAATAAGGATATAGAAGAACATATCCCAACATAATATTATGTTAATTAAAATACATAAAAATAAGCCTTTTAAAAAGAGGAGGTGGAAGGGTTCCTTTACCGACATGGGTATCATTCGAGACATGCACCCCGTGAAAGAAGGAAAATACAACATTGATGTAAATACTCATAACTGAAAGTATATTACACAATGAGTAAAATAATGGGCAGTACATACACCACTCAAAGTAAATTGTGGCAAATGTTGCATAAATCTCACGGGAATAAAAGTGAGATGAAAAATCCCTTACGAAAACTCGGCAGCCTAACGGCGCCACTTAAAACATCCAAAATGGATTGATGTGAGAAAATAGGGTCTCTAATTATATTAACATAACATTTACAGAAAGAGGAATATAAAAGAACATCCCCCAACATAACAAATGGGTGCTTAAAAGAAGTGACATAAAGGAGAGTACTAAAAAAGAAAGAGAGAGGTTAGATCTCTTATGAAAATTCGGCAGCCTAATGGTGCCACTAAAAACTTCCAAAATGGATTGATGAGAGAGAATAGGGTCTCTCATCATATTAACATAAAAATTACAGTAAGAGTAATATAAAATAACATCCCTATAACAAGAAATATGAGCTTTAAAATGAATGACATAAGAGAGTGTACTTAAAAAGAAAGCGAGGAGTAGGATCCCTTACGAAAATTCGGCAGCCTAACAGCGCCACTCAAAAGTTCCAAAAAGGTTTGATGAGGGAAAATAGGGCTTCTCATAATATGAACATAAAAATTACAGTAGGAGTAATATTAACAAACATCCCAATAATAAGAAAGATGAGCTTAAAAATGAATGACATAAAAGAGTGTACTTAAAAAGAAAGAGAGGAGGAGGATCCCTTATGAAAATTTGGCATCCTAACAGCGCCACTCAAAACGTCCAAAATGGATTGATGAGAGAAAATAGGGTCTCTCATAATATGAACATAAAAATTACAGTAGGAGTAATATAAAAGAACATCCCAATCATAATAATGATGAGCTTAAAAAGGAATGACATAAAAGAGTGTACTTAAAAAGAAAGAGAGGAGTATGACCCCTTACGAAAATTCGGCAGCCTAACGGCGCCACTCAAAACATCCAAAATGGATTGATGAGAGAAAATAGGGTCTCCCATCATATGAACATAAAACATACAGTAAGAGTAATATAAAATAAAATCCCAATCATAAGAAAGATGAGCTTAAAAGGAATGACATAATAGAGTGTACTTAAAAAAAAAGAGAGGTTGGATCCCTTACCTCAAGTCCAACTTGTCTTGTTCGTTTCTTCATATTCCTGAATAATAAACATTGGTAAATTTATAATTGATTAAGTACATCCTATAAGGATTATTATTCAGTTCATATCACATATTTTAATGTTATAATAATTGGTTAATAATATGAGTTCATATCGGACGTTTTTGTCGATGTTTGGTACATGAGTCAAAAATGATCTTGTCTGAAAAATGATTGTCCATGTAGTTATAAGTAAATAATTTCCAGAATAGTATTAATGATTAAAATATCATATATATCAAGTAAAAATTCATTTTTTAATATTCCATATCATTTGGAGATAAAAAACAAAAATCATCGTTCATGGAGACGGTAGGTCGTACGTATGTATGAACGCTACTTTCAATTTTTCTTGGTTATATTAATGGAATTAAAAATAAATGATATATATATATATTATAATTCCAGAATAATATATATGTTATATAGGTCACATATTTTCATTAATTTCATTCTTTATACATTCCATGTATTGCATGTATGAGTTACATCACTTGAGGGGGCGGTAGTCCACACTTCCTCATATGAAATTATCGCATTTACACAACATGAAAAGAATAATGGTATGGTTTAAATATAAAATAAAGAAGCATATAGTAAACATAAATACCATATATATCATATATAAAATACAATGAATTCATAATGGCCTCCTTTAGCGGTGTTAAAAGAATATTGAACAATCATCGTTTTGTGAGGCAGAAAATCGCCAATCACAGAAAGAGTATGTTCTTTAACCAATAAACGAAGGTGTGTGTAAGTGTAGCTCAAATACTTATTATAAAAACATCCTTGTATATTTATGATACTGGAGTTCTTACAATATAAATGAATAAAATGAGTTTATGGGGTTCGAGAAGCAAAATAAAACAAAAGGACACAAGTGATGACATTACCTTAAAATCGGGTAACTCCCTTTGGTTTGAGCTCAATGGATTCCTTGGGAAGACTTCTGGCAAAAAGTAGGCTTCAAGGAGTTATAGAGGGATGTGGAGAGACCAAATGGGTAGGGTTTCGCTAAGTCAAAGGCTTTGGAAGTGTGGGTAAGGAGGTAGAGGTGGGGGCCTTTTTATAAGAGGAGAGGAGGGGAACTCTTGGAAAGTAAAGAAATGTTAGTTTATTTTAGAATGCGTTTAGGATTTTAATGGTCCCACATTGATGTTTTTAGAGGATAAGGTGATAAGGGTTCGAAATCCACCCATACAATAGGTTTTGGAAATGTGTAGATCTTATATTTTACATTATCTTTCCATTTTATTTAAATCGTTAAATAATGAGGTCATCGCTGCATCATCATGATGTCATAAATAATTTAATTTATTTAAGGTCAAAAAATTATTAAAAAATTAATATGATGTAGTAAATCTTTTTATCTTTCCAATGACTATTTATAGACAATAATCTGACTTGTATAACCCCATGTAAATTGTTTTTTTAGTAAAACATCTCATGTTTGTGTCATTTTTACTTTAGAATTAAATAAAAAGGTATTTATGTCATTTTCCAACCAAAGTGGCACCATGGGGTCCCCAAGTTGACCCATGGATTGTCTTTGTCGGACATGACACATCCAATTAGGGTAGGACATGTTTCTAGGTCATTTAATTTTATTAAAACATTATTCTTACCTTAAACTACACTAATTACCTCTAATCGCGATTAAAAACATAATAAGTTACTATTCATCAAGAAATTATTTTAATCCCATTGAACCACATTTTAATTCTTAATGACAACCATGTATGTCAGATTTTTGAAATTAAAAACACAAAGATGGAAAAATTTTATTTAAACGGAAAATCATTTTTTATAAGTACCACTTAGTGGATTCACTATTCATCAAAAATTGATGTTTTTCAGAAAATTACCAAAAATTCACCCTAAGCTATATTTGATATTCCGAATTCAAAAATGATGTCTATTTTAAAAAATTCATAACATATAATTTTCATTAATTAATTTAATAATTAATTCCCGCTGTCAAAACAAATAGCGCGTATTTAAGAAACAATATCTATTAAAAGATTGACACTAGTTTAAGTCCAATTTCAAAGTGAAATTAATTACAATGACCACCATCGGATTTAATGGTAAAAATATATTCTAATTTCACTTTAAAAAGAATTTAAAAGATAATATAATCATATAAATAAATTATGTTAATAAGAGGTTTTGAATTAAAATACAATATTTTTCACTATTCATTAAAAAATGTACTTTATCGAAAAAATACCAAAAATATACACAAAGTAAATTTTTGATGTCCCGATTCTAAAGAAGAATTTTATTTTGTCAAATATAACACATAAAATTGTCAAAAAGTGGATTTAAAAGATATTCACTATCAAAAGGCGGTTAATCGACCTTTTAAAGAATATTAGAATGTTTACGCTTAAAATTGGATTAATTCACATTTTTAATCCTCTAAAATTTATTGTAAAAAGTAAAAATATTTGACAAACATATATATTCATTATGTAGTTAGTTCTGTTCATTCCCGCCATTAAAACGGCTATGCGTTAACTACTATTTAAAATAATAATATTTTATTATTAGAGTGCAACGTATGATTCCCAAGAATCTCATTGTTGCGTGTTGGGTATGCCATCGAGCATAGTGTCCCCTTTAAAGTCATATTAATATATTATTCTCAAATATGGATAAATGTGAAAATTTCATACTCTTTATTTACCTGGGGTGTTACAATATAAAAAATTGTTGTTTTTATGGTATGATATTTACCTAAACATACACAAACATAAATGTAATGGGAAACAAACATACTATTTATGTGAAGGGCGAACTACTACCTCACTAAACAGTGAATATTCATTTTTATTTTTCCATATATCATGGTGGAAATTATGATGGAAAATACGTGCATATTTGTTATATATTCTATTTATTGTGTATTTAATCTTCTGTAATCCTTTTATAACACATTCCCTTTTTACTAACCATTTTGTGTAAATACAATAATTTTGTTAGAGGAAGTGTGGTCTACCGCCCCCTCAAAGTGATGTGATTCATTCACACACTACATGGAATGTATTAAGGATGGGTTTAGTAAAATTATATAATATATATGATATAATAATTCTTTATTTAATAATGATATATGTAAATCTATATATATATTCTTATATGTCATTTTCTTTCTTTCATTCAATACATCAAAACAAACTGAACAAACATTCATGAGTACATACGACTTCTCATCTCGTTGAATGGTGCATTCCATTTCATACGTATATATTATCTAGATTATTATAATACAAATATAATACATAAAAATGATATTTATATCATATTTTAATTTCTAGAAATCATTTTATAATTATAAGTACCAAAGATATAACAAATTAAGACACATACGAAGAACTAAGTGAATGCTACATAAAGTAAAACCTTAACATAGGATTATTAACAAGCAGGTAAAATAATGTCATTATAAAATAATATATTGTATTAGATATAATAATAAATTTCTTTATAATAATTATAAAAAATATATATTTATCGTACAATAATATTGTATGAGTACGAAGAGAGTCTAGACACACGGTAAAAGAAAGTTCATCTAACTATTATTTTTGTGAGATACATGCCTTTTTCACCACTCACTTATTTTTTAGGGTATATGTATAGACCATGAATGTATTATATTTATATTATAATTATATTCATGGGTTTTTATGTATCCATTTTATGAACTCTCTTTCCTCGGGGTTCAGTTTCAATAGTTACCGAATCTATAAGTTTGTTTTTCTCATTTTTCCTTATTTGAGTAACAAGATTTGTTATGCGCCTAAATTCTTTTTGAGGTGTATATACTTTCATTTTACATTTTATATCACAGATATTTTTATTTTCATGATATTATAGGCTTCATTTAATTTCCTTTTCTAATGGGGATAGTGTGATACTAAATTACCATGTAGAAAGAGTTTATTGAAACAATAAAATTACATTTCAAGATTATTAATGACTGTGCTTCCCTTGATGAAATATTGTGAAATATCAATCATGAATTTCCATGAGTTTTATTATTATCTTTTTATTCATGATATATCCTTGTATTAGATCCATTTTCTCCTCTTTTTGAATAAATATATTTAAGAAAAAGTTTTCATGAAGACTCCTATTCTATCTCTCTCTTTGGTCCAAAATCTGATTTATTTCAAAAATAATTTTGTTCAAAAATTATTTTAACAAAATTTTAAAATTATCCTTGATGATAATATTCAAGAAAAATGGTATTTAAAATGTTTTGTTTTTTAAAAATAGTTTTTTCAAAGTATAAGACATATTTTCACAACGAATTATTTTTCAAATATCTTTTAAAATTATTTTTCATCCACGAAGACATTTTCAGATGTTACTCGTGGATTTTTATAAAAATGATTCAATTATAACATTCATATTATTTCTCTTAAAGGATTATGTTTTGATGGAATGGTTATTTCGAAACATGTATCTCTTTCATAGGTTATATTCTATTTAAAACCACTTCTTTTCACTGGATATTATTTTGAAGAAAGGATTATGATACTAGTATCTTTTTCCATTGGTTTTGATATTTTTACATGTTTATTATACCAATTTATTTTCATGGTTTATGATGTGATTTTTGATGATCATGTGCAATGTGTATGTATGTTTTCATTGTGAGATGACTGAGACTAATATATGCCTCCAATTCATTGGGTAAAGAATTATATCTTAAGAGATAGACATGTTTGGAAGGAGGAGTGAACTCGATATAGTATTATAGGGATGGAAGAAGGAGTGGACTAAATTAAATACTACTGGGATGGAATGTAGAGGAAAATATTTTCAGAAACACAAGGATGGAATTATGAGTAAACCCAATTCAGTAAAGGACTATGTCCACTAACATATCTTTTTCAATGATACCTTCACTACTATAGTAGTCATATTATATTCTTATTTGTATTCCACAATTCCGTGTTAAATTACTAGGTTTTGATTTCATGAATTATGTTCTTCTTTTTTTCCTTATGATTCATATCTTATGAACTGATAATATTTATGCCAAGATTTCTAGTTAAAATATTTGACATGAAGGGTATGATATTCTATTTTATTGATCATGATAATATACCCATATAATTATTTTATGGTAATAGTTCTCCTTTGTTTACTGATCACACTGCGATTCACTATTGCATTTTCATGCTTACACAACTGTGTTAAACACGTTTTGTATTGAAAACTATAAAAATAAAAACAAATTTCACATCATCTATGATTCAATAATTTTGTGTTTCTTACTTTTAAAAATGTCAGTTTTACATGATTTGATAATTACATTATAGGTGGAGGTGATTTGGAGGGACCATTGTGATGTCCAAGAAAAATGGGCCAAACGGTGCAGGATCTATGGATAACAATGGACTCATCCGCACATTTCTACTAATCCATGCATCCAAATTGGCGGTAATTTTTAGGTATGGTAAAAAAATAAATTTTTTATATTTAATATGACTAAACCCAAGAGTCATTCATCTATATGGAGGCCCAAACAACCTGAATTTTCCAGCACACCGAATCTATATGAAGTAAAAAAAGGGTTATACTATGTTCTATCAATATCTTTAACTGTGATTGTCAAAATAGAACCAAAAATTTGTTGTAGATATTCCGAAGGTGGGGCTATGACTTTTTATCTTTTTTTCAAAAGTGATATACGACTTTATAGACATTTAAACTAATGGTACTACTAGTTTCTCGAAATCAGGGAGCTCAAATCCACCATCCAATTTTCCTACAAAATAGATCTGTGGGATCCCCATTTGAAAGTTCGGCCAAGGATTGAAGTGATGAAAACTAGGAGTTTCAAAAGAGTCCTATACTCAAAATAAAAATTCTTAAGGCCCCTATCCTCCAAGGGGGATCACGGATAAATGATAAGTTCAACCCGAGCCTCCTCCTCCTCTTAATGGATATCAAAATGGTGGATTAACATTTTCAGAGAGCTACACATACATGGGAGGGTGTTCTAGAACATTTTATTCTATTGGATTTCTATAATTATTTTTCTAAATATTTCAATTATATTTATCCTTGATGTGCTTCTCATTTTAATACATTTTTTCAGTTATAATTATGTGAAACACTTCATATCTCAACACCGATTGGGATGAGATTTCAAGTGTGGATCTTGGGTTGTTCTGATTAAGAAACACAAGAATCATATTTATCTCACAAAAAAATAATATTTTAGTATACTTTGGTAGCCTTGACACTATTCCTGAGTTCCAATCTGTTACATCACAACTTTTGTGTCAAATTTCGGTAAATTGTGGGATGACTTAAAAGGCAAGAAGAGATTTAAGATCATGAGAACCCTCAACCATAGAATTAAACAAAACCATGCCATTATTTTCTGAATAGAGAACAATCCAATATTTTTAGTGAACATTAAATTATATCCTAATCTCTTAATTCTAAAATAATTCCTTTATTTGTCAAATATTAAACTCTTTAAATCAAGTCATTTTCTTATATCAATATTAAAAAACACCCCCTATTTTGTTCCATTTTATTAAAAATTCACACTAAAAACCCCCCAACGCTCAATGAGAGATGATGTATAGAGTTCCCTATACTATAAATCGAAAATAAAATCACAATCAATTCAACATGAAGCAACAATGCGGTAAAATTTTGGCATCGTTTCTGAGGAGCGCTAAGGTTTTTAGTCTGTGTTTTTTATAAGAGTTTTTGTAAATTTTGTCAATATTTACTAGTTTTTATATATTTTTTTGTGTTATGATTTCAATGTTATATAGATTTGGGGAATGAATCATTCTAATTTGGGATATTTACCAACTTTCAAACCTGAACGTGAGTGGATCTTACGTTAATGACCCCAAGATGCACAAGAACACCCTTAGATAGGGGACACACCACACCTTGAGACTTTTCAAAATCTATCTTCTTTTGGAACAAAATTAGAACATGAAATTAATGAGTATAACATGGATGAAAATAACCGAACATTAAAATAAGTAACCCCGCCTAATGATGATATCCAAACCACATGTATTCAAATACAATTAGAGGCACCTAATTTTGTTCTAAAATCTAGTCTAATTGACTTGATTCCATGATTTCATGGACTCACTAGAAAATTCCCCATGCGTACATTAATAATTTTATACTTTTTTTCAACCTTTAAACCTAAATTATTTTATTAATAACAAGTAAATCATAGGAAATTCCTTTTTTCATTAGAACACACTACATAAAATTGGTTATATTATGTTAATTCACCAAAAAGATGTGGGGAGGACATGAAATACATTTTTCATGAAAAATGACTCCCTACCTCTCAAAAGGAAGAAAGAAAGAATGGAATATATGTTATAATACAGTATCAAAGGAAAAAACTTCATGAATATTGATAATGATTAAAAAGTTTATTTCCAAAATTCCCACACCACCAAATAAGTGATCAACTTTTAATTCAGTATTTTGATGAATGTTTAATCCCTATTAAATGAAATATGATTGATGATGTTGCATGTGGTGTGCTAATTGATAAGACCCCAATTACTTCAAGATCCAAAATTGAGAACATGGAACAGAACACTCAATAGTTCGGTTCAAGGTCTTCTATACCCATTCGAGGTGTTTATGAGGTGAAAATTACTGAATTTGGACAGAATGTGGACATGATGTTCGAAGAGGTAATTACACTTATTTAGAAACATTATCTTTACCAAGGGAAATCCCAATATACTCCTTCTATCCATTATAGTATATGTTCTTCTGACACCCACTACTCTGACCAATTTCCTCAATGGATAGAAATTTCTATGATTTGTGACGAAATAATTCCTGGTCGCCCATATAACAAACTCTTTAGGAAATAACCATAATATCCATCCAACCCCTCATGGAAATAAATCCATGATTATTGGAAATATGGGTATTCAAACCAACATAAACAACAATTAAACCTACAAGGGAAGAGTCATCATCAACAACCACAACCAAGAAATACCCAACCACCACAATGGCCTTTCCAAAACCCCCTAGAAGACCCGATCCTAGCCTAAAAGATATGTGAAACAAGTCAATGCCAACAAATTTCAATTCCAAAAAACAACCCAAGCTTCCATACAATACTTTAAACCCAAATAAGGCTAACTAGCTAACTCAGTGGGCGGAAATCCAAAGTCATGGGGTGGGTAAACTACCCTATAAAATAGTATTTAATCCTATGGATAAATGAAATGTTAGTACCATCACCCTTAAGAGTGGAACACGTCTTAAAATCCAAATGATCCCTCCAATGTATCCACCCCCCCTGAGGAAACCACCGTCCAAACAACTTCTACAAATGGTCCAAGAGAAGAAAATAATTATCCTAGGAGAAGCCCTTCCAATGGAAAGAGAGTCTCTATTTATAAGGCACCCATATCAACCATTCCTCTTCCATTTCATCAAAGTTCCACCCAACCTTGGAAGAAAAAGGAAACATAACGTGATAATGAAATATTAGAAAATTCCAAATATTATAGTTTAACATTACATTTATTGATATCGTGAATGAAATTACAAGATATAGAATGTTTCTAAAGAACATTTGTACACACTGAAGGAGACATTGAGGCGATGAAAAGTTGATCTTGGGGAGGAACATATCAGCATTAATTGAGCCATCACTTTCCACTGAGTGGAATGATCTTGGGAAATTCTCAATTCCGTGCACCATAGTGGCGTATTCCTTTTACAATTCTATTCTTGATTTGGGTGACTCTATAAATGTGATGATTCACTCCATTTACTTTTCATTGTAGGTCAGGGAATTGAATCCCCCTAGAATTGTTGTTCAATTAGAAAATCAATTTACAGCACACCCTTCTGGTGTGTTAGAGGATGTTCTAGTGAGGGTCCAAAATTTAATTTCTATTTTGGATTTTTATGTGCATAAAATGGAAGATGATATGATGAATGGATGCGCCCTGATTATATTGGGGAGACCCTTATTGAAACCCAATAAAACCATAATTATTGTCCATAATGGAACATTGTCTATGGATTTTGGTACTGACATTTTCCACTTCAATATCCTTGATGGCATGAAGCACCCCATAGATGGTGATTCCTCTCACTTTGTTAATTCAATTGATGTACTCCAATCACATAATAATTCTATTCATTCTCCATAACCTATTTTTGGGTTTTCATCATTCATTTTTATTCTTAGATATGAATCATGCAGAGAATGTATTACTAGGATAGAAAAATTTCATGCTTGTTTGTTATTTTTTGATTTGATGAACACTGAGGATCAATGGTCATCGATGATACTACTAGGAGTGTAAAACCTCAATCCTCATCTTATGATGATTCCATTGAGATGATATATGAGATTAGTGACCTCTCACTTTCACACAAACTCCCATAAATCCAAAATCACCCTGAACTAGAATGTAAATACCTAAAAATTCTATATAATAGTTTTTAATTATTTGGGATTATTATGAGTTTGTTAAATTTATGGATCTAGATTCCGAGGCCCAGTGTGCCCAAAACGGATTTCTGAACTTTATATAAGGTATGTTTAGTAAACATATGTTCATAATTTTATAACTTTTGAACCAGTACTCAGAATTGAAATTTGATGAAGACGTTGAATACGCAGCACCAAGATTTTCTTAAGGGATGCTTCACTTAGACCATAGTGGTTCAGGACAAAAATATAGTAATTCGGACTTTTGAAAGAATAATAAAATAACATGAAAATGTTATTTCATTTTCTCTCTAGTGTTTGAGAAGTGTGGTGAGTCCACTTAGATTTCAAGCTATTTAATGTCTTGACTCTTGGTTTTTGTAACCACGACGTTGAAACATTAAATGTTGTTCATAAATGAACCGCATTAATGTTGTACAAATCAGTTTATTATTCATTCTATTTTATTGATTATCTGGTGTGGTATTTTGTTATGGTAATGTGGAACCTCCTGTGAAGTACCACGATACCATAAACCGATGGAGGATGGAGAGTTGGGCGGAAATGAACTGGGATCGACAATCATCGGTGGCTTCATCAAACAGGGAATCTTCTTCCACCACAACAATGTCTCAAAAAAATATCAATGTAGGGGGTTTATTAATGTTTATCATTGATGAATTAAATTTAAACCACTTGTTATGATGTTAACATGGAGGGGGAAATCCAAATGAACAAATCCCAAAACCTCCGCCACTTCATTTTGTTCACATTCATCAGGGGGAAAATTTTTCATCCCAATAGAACCTTTAAACCGGGAGGCACGAAACAAAAGAGGCATCTAGAGAGGCCTTTAGGTGTGAGAAGTAGGTAAAATAGACCATGGTGCTCAAATAGTGGCCCACTGAGGATTTTTCAGTGCGAAATCGGTGTCTAGTGCCTACAGCGATACTGGCGGTCAATGCTCACCGTCCACGGAAGACGATATCACCGTTTGGCGCTCTGGAAAACTGATAGGTGGTTGGATCATGGCCTACCATATATGTGGCAGGCGGTTCATCGTCAGGTGCTGTAGTGAGGTAGGAAAAGACTTCAAAGATGTGGTGAATGCAAGGGACCCGCTCCCAGTGGGTCCCATGAACAGCCATGCGACACCACCTAGTGCTGCCAATTATGCGTCAAACCCCACATTGAGCACATAAGGAGGCAGACCATATGACCCTTGCATTTTTCATGCAAGCCGGTGGGCTATGCCAACATGACCTAGCCCAGTTGGGATAGGACAAGCCGGTTCAGGATAGCCTAGGCCGGTTTGCATCGGGTCTAGTCAGGTCGGCCCCTACGGGGTTACGGCTGCCCGGATGGGATCAGGATGGCCCAAATAGGGGTCAGGTCGGCTCGAACGTTGTCTGTGTGGCCCAAAACAGGTCGGGTCGGCCCCAACTAGGTCAAGCAGCCCAGGCCGAGCTAAGCCGGACTCAGACCCCTTTCGGGCCTAGTTTCTCTTAATGAGTGGTATCTTGTGAACCAGACATCCGTATGGCGAACAATCTACAGTTTTGGGATCCTTGGAATGAGATGGTCCTTTTGAGATACTCCACATGGGTTTTGGAGAAATATGGGGTTCATCCGGATTGGATTTTACATTTTTCCAACTGGGCCCTCCGTACTAAAATTACTATATCTCCCAGACCGGGCGTCTAGTTGACGCACTGTCTATTGCGTTGGAACCCTTACGATGTGGAATTCCTTTGGGTTACTCTTTTGTGGATTTTATTAGTTGTTGAGTCATGACTAATGTTCAATGGAGCAGATTATATAGAACTCAAGTTCACTAGGTGTGGTAAATCATGTGGCTTCTTGTCATCTATGTAGCGGCCTAGTGTGGATTTTCTTCTAGAAACCTAGTGTGAATCAGAATCATAGTGACCCTGTGTGGATCATCATCATAGAGACCCTTTGTGCATCAACATCAGAGTGACCCTGGGTGGATCAACATCTACCGACCCTATGTAGAATAACATCATAGCGACTCTGTGTGGATCAGTATCTAGCAACCTTGTGTGGATCAGCATTATAGTGACCCTTTGCAGATCATCATTCTAGAAATGCTATGTGGATCAACATTGGACAACCTGATGAGGTCAAGCCTTAGAGTTTCTCATTGTGGATCAGTGATATATGAACCTGTGTGGATCAACAATGGAATAACACCAATGTGGTTCAGTTGTGGAACCATCATAATGGAATAAAATTATATAACAACAGGCTAATCATATTTTTTATTAAACCTCGAGTTTTATACCTGGTTTGAGCTGAGTCTTTTTCTTTGTGAGTTGGGATTGAGATCATACTTTTTGGTTTTCCTTTGTGAAATTTTGATAGACCTTCAGGGGTCTTGGGGTCCCTACTGGGTGTTGTTATAGTCACCCCTGTATTGGCTTCACTGCACCTTGTAGTGTCTTGTGTAGATGATGGGTATCCTGGATTGAGACAAGGAAATATAGGACATGAAGGTGGACGGTGGTGATGGATTATGTGGAGTGCTGTGGAAATGAGTTGTAACTACCCTTCATATAGAAACCTTGGTGGACGATTCCATGATTTGTTTACTATTTTCTGTTGTAGTTGTATCTTTCAGTTGGGCTTGTATTCCACCCCCTTTACATTCATTACACATTCTTACAACTATAGTTTTAATTCATAGCTGCATATGTTGTTTTCGTGGGCGGTGTGATTATATAGGTTTAAAGGAAAAGCCTTACTATTTTAGGGATATTCCTTTCTGGTGAAAATCTATAATCTCTGTCCTATGGAAGGCAGTCCTCGGGTAGTCACAGCACAAGCCATGGGGGATGGGTCATGACAAAGTGGTATTAGAGGAGTCTGTTCTACTAAAAAACTAGGACTATTATCTTTTAAATGGAGTAAGTGTGTTAAGATTTATGAGTTTGTTTTCAGTTCTAGGTGTTTAGTGTTGGTGTAGCCGCTAATGTATCTGTACATCAGGACCATGAATTCCATTTTCTGGCTCAGTGCATGAAAACACAGATGTCGTGGGTATTGGAAATATTTTACATTTGATCACTTTTGAGTCAGATCACCAGGTATAACATTTTGACCATGGTTCAGCTGTATATTTTCAGGATGCCACCCCGCAGATAGCCAGTCAGTATTTCTAAGAGAGTTCATGATGATGACCCACTGAGCGACGAGGCTTCAGTGTAGCGCCCTCTTTCTGTGTTGGTTCCTTCAGGTGGTGTACCCACTGCACCACCAATCAGAGGGATGCAATTTCCACCAAGGAATAGACTAGGTTGTTTCTTGATGAAGGAGTTATTAGTGATCACCTACAAGTCATGGCATCTAAGACAGCACGAGAATAACTATTCTACCCATGACTTGGAGTTAGTTGAAGTGCTCTTTGTGATGAAGATGTGGTGGTACTAATTGATGGGTGAGTGGTTTATTTTTTACTCTGATCACAAGAGTCTCAGGTATATCTTCTCACAAAAGGACCTGAACCTGAGACAATGGTGATGGCTGGAGTTCCTCCTATACTATGACTTTGAGATAGTTTACACTCCTAGGAAGGGGAACATAGTAGCAGACACACTCAATGGGAGGTATGGTCGACACATGTTGAGTGAGGCGACTGAGAATCTATCAACATTGTAGATATCCATTGTGGATAGATATAGAGTAGATTATGTCTAGTATATGATAGTTTCTCCCACACTCCATCAGTGATTCAGGGAGGCACAACTTGGGGACATAGACTACGAGGCCAACTTGCTTAGATATCCTCATGACAGGCTCTTGATAAATATTCTGAAGGTGGGGAGAACATTATACTCTTTAGAGGATTCACCATGGTGCCACTGATGCTTAAAGAGGAGGTTTTGAGAGAGTTCCACATATACCATTTCATTGTATATTCTGGTGTAGCGAAGATGTATGAGGACCTCCAGAGTTATTATTCGTGGCCAGGGATGAAGAAAGCAGTGGAAGATTTTGTATACTGATGCCTCAAAGGTTAGTAACTGAATTCTGAGCATCTAGTACCAGTGGGCTTAGCACAACCACATGAGTTACTAGAGTTGAAGTGGGATGGTATCTCCATGGACATCATGACAGGGCTACCATATAAGTCAAGGGGCCCTGATTCCATATGGGTGATCGTTGACGGACTCACCATGATGGCCCAATTTATATCCATCCAAGAGTAGAGATCAGTAGAGATCCTATGATATCTCTAAGTACCTGAGATTTTATGACATCATGATGTTCCATCGATGATCGTCTTAGTTCATGACACTGGTTTTACACACTGTTTGTGGAAGGGTTTAAAGGAGGAGTTCGGGAATCAGCTACACTTGAGCCCAAACATTCATCCTTAGACATATTTTCTGACAGAGCAGACCATAAAGACACTCAAGGACATGCTTCATGCTTGTGTCCTCGATTTCGGCCTCACATGGGAGGACCACCTGC
Source organism: Viscum album (assembly GCA_963277665.1). Lineage (NCBI taxonomy): Eukaryota > Viridiplantae > Streptophyta > Magnoliopsida > Santalales > Viscaceae > Viscum > Viscum album. Next base: position 450,765,160 of record OY728127.1, read on the forward strand.
CACTGGTGGTGTTTTCATACAATAATAGGAATCACTCCACTATCGGCATGTATCCATTTGATTCCCTATATGTGCAACCCTATAAATCACCTCTTTACCAGAAAGACCCAGGGGAGTCCATAATTATGGTTCTAGAGTTAGTACATGCTACCATTGAGATGATACAGTTCATCCAGAAGCAGATGACGATAGTACAGAGTAGGCAAAAGTCATCGGATGATAAGAGAGGAAGACACTTGGAGTTCGAGGAAGGAGAATATGTCTTCCTATAGGTCTCACTCCGATGAGAATTATAGAGGATTGGACGGGGTGGCATGATATCTCTGAGGTTCATCACACCTTTCCAGATCCTCAACAGAGTAGGGGAGGTGGCATAATGTATACCTCTTCCACCATAGATGCATCGAGTTCATAATTTTTTCCATGTGTCGTAGTTGATGAGGTACGTGCATGATGCATCACACATTATTTAAGTTACGTTTAGTAAACGTACATGCGACATTTTCTAACATTTGAACTGTTTCTTAGAATTGGCATTTGGGGACACCGTGAATACACATCACCAAGATTCTATTAAGGGAGGATTCAAATCCACCATAGTGGATTGGGGAAAAAATATTTTTTTTTCAGACATTTAAAAAAATAATAAAATAACAAGATAATGTTATATTATTTAATCTATAGTGGTTGAGAGGAGTGGTGGGACCACTGAGTTTTCAATTCATTTAATGGATTAACTCTTGGTTTCTTTAACCATGACATTGAAAAATTAAATGCAGTTCAAAAATTAACTACATCAATGTTGTGAAACTAAATAGATTCTTCCGTCAATTTAATTGATGATCGAGCATGGAATTTTTTTATGGTTGGGAGGAATCCTTGGCGATGTACCATGACACCTTCCACCAACGAAGGATGGAGTCATGGGATACAAAGATCCAAGATCGACAAATGATGATGGCTTTATCAAACATGGAATCTTCTTCCACCATCGCGACATCTCCAATGACTCTCTAGTTAAGTGGTTTATTAAATATTATCTTTGATGAAATAAATTTCTACCACCTCTGATGATGTTAACACAGAGGGCGCGAGCCGAATGAATAACGCCCAGACCCTCTGCGACTTCATTATTGACATGTTCTTCAGGGGGATGATTATATACCTCAACAAAACCTTCCAATCATGAGGCACATAGCGAAGATGGCATCCTGGGAGGCCCATAGGCATGTGTGGTTGGGAAAATGGACCACCGGAGCTCACACAGTAGCCCGTGGAGGTTTCGTTTGCACAGAACCGATGAACAGTGCATGTATTGATGGCAGTGGTCAGTGCTTGCTGGCAGTAGAATAGGGTAATGCGGCTCAGTGCTTTGGCGGACATATAGGCGTTCAGCTCTCGGCCGGCCACGAAGGTGGGGGGTGGCACACTATCGCATACCTTGGTGTGGCAGGCCATGGCTTCGAATCCGCAGAGAAGGCAGGGGACCTGCTCCCTTGGGGTCTCATGGGAAGCCCAGCGGCACCACCTAGTGCCGCCAATTAAGAGATGAATGTCTCTTTGAGCCATTCTCAATGCGGACCGCATGACCCTCACATGGGTCACATTATCCAGCGGGATGAGCCACCATGGCCAAGCCTTGCTGGGGGGGGGGGGGGTCCTTATCCAAGTGGGCTGAGCCCACTGCGGCCTAGCCGAGCCAGTTGTGTAGGGCTATCTGGCGGTGCAACTGGACGAGCCCATGGCTACCCAGAAAGATGGGCCCATGGTAACCATGCCCAAATTAGCCGGTCTGAGCCAGGTCGGGTTAGACTCGGATGAGGTCGGGTAAACCTGAACTGGGTCAGGTCAGCCTGGGATGGGTATGGACTGGTCAGATGAGGCCCGTACCCCTTTTGGGTCCAGTTTCGACTAAAGAGTTATACCTTGCATACCAGGCATTTGTTTGATGAACCCTCTATAGCGCTATGATCTGGGGGGTGAGAGGGTCCTTTTAGTTACTCCATTTGAGTTTCTGAGAATGTTGGAGTACAATAAAGTTGGATTATACCTTAATCGAATCGTGACCTTGACAATAAAATTCCTATAACCCACAGACCGTGCAAATGGTTAACGCCACGTCTATTGTGTTGGAATCCTTATGATATATAGGTAAATTGGGATACTCCTTCGTGGATATTCATAGAAGTTTAGGCATAGACAATGTCTAGAGGAGGAGATACTACAGAACTCCAGCACACCTAGTGTGGGGAATCATGTGGCTGGCTGTCATCTGAGTAGTGACCCTTTGTGGATCAGCGTCTAGCGACCTTGTGCAGATCAACTTCATAATGACTCTTTGTGGATCGTCATCATAGAGAACTCGTGTGGATCATCATCATAGCGACCCTATATGGATCAAAATCTAGAAACCCTTTTTGGATCAACATCATAGAGACCATGTGTGTATTAACATCTGGTGACCCTCTGTGGATCAGCATCTAGCGACCCTGTGTGGATCAACATCACAGTGTCCTTGTGTGGATCAGAGTTCTAGTGACCCTATGTGGATCAACAATGCGGGAACTGATGAGGTCTATCCATAGAGAAACCCATCATGGATCAACAATATCCGACCCTGTGTGGATTGAAAATGGAATCACTCCCACATGGTTCAGTAGCGGAAACATCATAATGGAATAAAATTATATATCTATATACTAATCATATTTACTCTTAAACTCTGAGTTTTACACCTAGTTTGAGCAGAGTCTTCTGTTTTGTGCTATGTGATTGAGATAATTCCTTTTGTTTTTCCATTGTGAAAGTATGAGAGACCTTCAGGAGTCATAGGGACCCTAATGGGTATTTTTATACTCACCCCTGCATGTCATTTTCTGACACCTAGTTGTGTCTTGTGTAGATGACATGAATCCTTGACTGAGATTCTGAAAGCTAGGACCTGACGGTGGATGGTGGTGACAGTTGACGTGGAGAGCTATGGAGATGAGCTATACCTACCCTTCAGGTAAGAACATTCTTATATGATTCCAGGTGTTGTTTATTGTTTTATGTTGTAGTTCCATATTTCAATTTAGCTTGTATTCTGACCCCTTTACTTTTAGTACAAACTTTTACTAATACAGTTTTACTTCTTGGGTGGATTATTTTTGTGTTCTTTAGCTGTGTGTTTGTACAGTTTTAATGGAAAAGCCTTCATGTTTTAGTGATATTCCTTTTCGATGCATTTCGCCAACCCCGTCCTATTAAAGGTGAGCTTGGGGTAGTCGCAGCATGAGCCCCGAAGGATGGATCGTGGCATGGATCTAAAACAACATCCTCATTATTTAAAATATTCTAATCTTGAGAATAGAAACTAGATTCATGTCATCATTATTAGTTCACTCCATCCTGAGCATAAATTGTTGTTGCTTGATCATTTGAGGGAGTATAAAAAATTATTGGGATGGAAGGTTGTGGAAATTCCCGGTATTATCACATCAATTTGTACACATCAAATTTTGTTTAATGATTTTTTAAACTAGTGAGGTGGGAAAAAGTTTGACTGAACCCAATCATCCAAGATGTTCTTAAAATTGATGTATCAAAATTATTTTCTTATAGAATCATTTACCCCATATCTGACATCCAATGGGTCATTCTCGTTCATGTAGTTCCTAGAAAAATGGTCATACAATAATAAAAAATGAAAATAATGAATTGGTTCCAAATTGTGTACAGAATAGTTAGCCTGTCTGCATAGACTATCTCCGACTAAACCAATACACTGGGAAGGGCCATTTCCAATTCTCGTTCATTATCCAAATGATATAAAGGGTAGTAGGTATGTCCCATAAATATTTTCCTGATGGGTATTATGGATACATTCATATCCATATTTCTCCTGAGGATCAAGAAAAAAACCTTCACTTTCCCCTTTGGCACATTTTCTTATAAAATGATTCCATTTGGTCTGTGAAATACTCAGGGTACTTTCCAGCAATGTATGGTTAGTAATTTCTCAGATTACTAGGTGAATTGCATGGATGTTTTCATTGATCATTTAACTATGTATATATACTTTTTTATGAATGTTTTACAAGTTTAGGTTCATTCACATGTCGTTGTATTGAATAGAATATCATATTAAATTATAAGAAATGCCATTTCATGGTGCAATAAGGTATAGTTTTGGGGAATTCCATTTTTGGGGATGGTATCCAAGTAGATAAATCAAAATTAGATTTCATTTCTCCCATACCATTCCCAAAAACTGTAAGGGGTGTGCGGTTGTTCATAGGCCATGTTGGATTTTACCATTGTTTCTTTCATGAAATTAGTAAAATTGCACTCTCCATCTTCTGAATACTCCAAAAAAATTCATAAAGAATATGAGGATAATTTTAATATGTTAAAATGTAGTCTCACATAACCCCATGTAATTTAACCACCTTAGTGGGATTTACCATTTTATATCATGTGTGATGTCTCCAAATTATTTAGTTGGCGTTGTCTTGTTAAAATGGGCTGACCAAGATCCATATGTCATAGTTTATCCCTCATGCACACTGGATCATTCCCGAGTAAACTACACCACATATGTAAAATAATTATTTTCCATAGTGTTTTTCATGGATAAATTTAGGTCATAAATTTTAGGGTCAAAATTCATTGTATTCTCAGACCATGCAGCCCTTCTGTATCTCTTAATGAAACCAAGATCCAAATAGTGTCGCATTCGTTGGCTGATCCTCCTTCAAGATTTCAATATAGAAATTAGAAACAAAAAGGGAGTAGTGAATCTGGTGGATGACCATATTATTAGGATTCACCCATGCTTAGAAATTGAATCAACCCACTATATTCCCATAAATGTATTGTTTCTTGACGAGAAATTGTATAAAGTGCATGATTTTATTACCTGCTATGCTGAAATTTTAAATTATTTAGTAGAATCTAGCATTCTTGCTGATTTCAATAAAAACCTGGTCTATCGTGTAAAACATGAGGCTATTTTGTACAATTGGGATGATCCTAACTATGGAGAACATGTAGTGATTAAATCCTCAAGAGTTGCATCCCTTATTGGAAGTTTGAGTTTGTCCTTAGGTTTTTCCACACATTTTCTTATTGGGGCCACTATGGTCCCCAACAGACTACTTTAAAGGGCCTCATCTTTTCGACTAATTTGTTTGGGGATTTCCATGAAATAGGTAAATCTTGTCCTCACTATCAAAGAATAGGGAATGTATCTAAATGAAATGACATTCCATAACAACCCTTTCTCTTCCATGAAATTTTTAGTGTTTGTGGCATTGACATTATGGGACCATTCCCCAATTCATTTGGGAACCGTTACATTCTTCTAGAAGTGGATTGTGTTTCAATATGGGTAGAGGTAGGAGCAACAAGGACTGCTGATTCTATGGAAGTTGTGTAATTTTTGACAGCCCAAAACATCTGTAGGATTGGATTACCTTGGTTCATCGTTAGTGAGTATGGTTCTCATTTCTACAACCAAACAATGTAATATCTTTTGTATTGGTATGGGGTCAGGAATAATGTGTATACTTCTTATCAGCCAAAAACCAATGTTTAAGTTGAAGTGTCAAATAGATAGCTAAAAAACATCATCAAAAAATTGTACAATCCTACATAAAATATTGGAGTCTTAGAATCGATGAATCATTATGGGCTTACCGTACTGCCTTTAAATCTCTTATTGGAATATCACCATATCAGATCAAGTTTGGAAAGAGATTCCACCTCTCTTTTGAAATTGATCATTAGGCCTACTGGGCCATCATACAATGATATTATAATAATTATGGTGTTAGTTCTCAAAGGAAGTTTCAGCTTCAAGAGATAGAGAAAATGAGAATATATGTATATGAGAACTCCAAGATTTATAAGGAGTAAACATAGCCTACCAATGACCATATCATCCATAATTGTTAATTAATAATTATTAAAAAGGTCATCCTATACAATGAATGGCTGAATTTTCATCCATGTAAGCTTCAATTCCATTGGTTTAGATAAAAAACTGTTACTAATGTATCTCCATTTAGTGGTGTTCAGGTCCAAAATTATGAAACCCAGAAAACCTTCATGTCAATGTGAAGTGACTTCACCACTTCCATTAATCCCTTTTAGAGATCCTAATGGAGGAACTCCATGTTCAATTAGGATCATACCAATGACACCAACCATGTTTTATCGTTCCTTCTCACATACTATTTTATTGTATAGAGGACACTACATGTTCTAGGTGTCAAATGATGGGTACATTTTTGGGTTAGTTATGAATTTCAATTTTTTCAATTTTTTCTTAATTTTTTTTATTTTTTCACTTGTTGAATAGTATTATAACATTACCCCCTATTTTATCCCTCACTTTTGTGATGGAATGGTAATTTTATCCTGGAAAAAATTCCCGCTTTAAAATATTTCCAATTCATTTTTCATTCTTGAGATGATTGTGTGGAAAATTCCATTTTTTTCAAATGAATGTTGATATGGAATATTTTTCTCGAATTTATATTTTCAAATTATTGTTACATTTATAATGGATTTTTGAAACTTATGTTTCATTATCAAAGACAAATATTTTAATACCTTACCTGAGAGAAATTCTAAGCCCTTTATTGCATATCAATTAATTTTATCTCTTTGATTAGAGTCTTCGGTAGTATAATGAAACTAGAACAGGCCTTGATTATGTTTGAAGTGATAAAATTCAAGTGTGATACATTCATGGTAAAGTAAATCATTCATTTAAAATCCCTTTGTACAACTAACCTCAATTTTAAGACACCTTTCCATTTTACCCATATTATTACATAGAGACCATGAAATGAATTTTAGGTAGCCACATTACAAGATTATTTATCCCTACCTACCCATATCTTGTGTACATTATTATTTTCATTTTAGCAGGTGTGGGGATAGGGTGTTTCCATGGTAATTGTCATGAATGAATCACTATTATGGGTTGATAGAAAGGGTTCAAAAATTTTCCGTGGGTATTGGGTTCACAAACCATATTGTATCATTGTTTTATAATTTTTCCCTCTTTATCTGAAATGAAAAATTCAAAAAATGAAAATAGTTCTGTATAATTAAAAAAGATAACAAAAAGAAAAAAAAACTAATGGTGAAAATAGGAAGTTTATTCATTATTATCCATTGATCGGTTATGACCCACACAAATTAACAATGTGGATAGTGAGTTGGATGTAATACATTTTTTAAGGGGATGAGTGTGTACAATGATTGTGAACACTTTCTGGATTTTAACTTGTTTTGTAATTATGTGATTAAAAACTCAAGTTTTTCCTCATATTATTTATACATTAAATCCTACCCACCATTGAACTACATAACAACATGTTGGAGGTCTTCTTGACTAGCACACTAGTTTCTACTAGTAGAGAATATATAATCTTGGAAGGAAAATATTAAGATCACATGAACTATGTGAAATGAAAATAATTAAACTTTGAAATATTTTTTGAGTGAAGAAGGAAAATTTCTATGTGACGTAGGTTGCGACATATTGCATTGGCGAACAAATGAAGTTGAAAAAATTTCAATGTGAGAGAATAAAAATGATAGGAAAATTGATTTCATAAATGAGAAACGATGAATTTCATTTCAGAGGAAATTTTTATCTTTTCTCAACTTTTATTTATGAATAATAGTTTTTTAGGATAAAATATTTTTCATTGGAGTGAAAATGTTTAGGTGTGGGGGTGTGATCGCATTGCGATTCATTGTTTCATTTTTACCCATACACCATTGTGTAAACTAGTTTTGTATTAAAAATTAAAAAAATAAAATCAAATTGAACGTCATGTTTTATTCAATTATTAATTTTTATTAATTTTAAAAATGGAAATGTAACTTGTTTGGATAATTACATTATAGTTGGTGGTGATTTGTATGGCCCATGATGATGTCTATGAAAAATGGGCCAAACTGCGTAGGATCCATGCATACCAGTGGACACATCCGCACACATCTACTGAAACATGGATCCAAATGGGCTGAAATTTTGGGGTTTGTTACATAATTTATTTGGATACATTTCAACTATAGTAACCCAAGACTAATTCGGAAATTTTGTTTCCCAACAGAACTTATCGGTCTTGCACACCGAATCTACGCAATGTCAAAAGTGGTGTGTTGTGTTCTGTCAATATATTGAGATGTGATTTTCCAAATGGTGCCAAACATTTGGTCTAGATTGTCTGGATGTGGGGATACAACTTTAAAGTTTTTTTAAATGTGAGATAACACTGTATGGACTTCTAAAACCATGGTATAAGTGGTTTCTCGAAATCAAGGTGCTCAAAACAACATTCAAATTATCTTATAAAATGGAACCTTCAGTTCCCCATTTGTATATTCGGCCAAAGAGTGGTGTTATGCGAATTTGGAGTTACAAAGGAATATTTTCCTCATACAATAACTTCTAAAGGCCCTTATCCTTAAAGGGGGATCATGGATAATGACTATGTTCTACCTGAGCCTCCTTCTTCTCTCAATGGAGTGTTAAATGGTGGATGATCATTTTGAGGGAACTACAAAAACATGAGAGTGAGTTCCAAAACATATTAAAATACTATTTTTCTATAATTTTTTCTTAAATATTGCACTTATGTTTAACCATTATGCACTTATCATCTGAATACATCTCTTTTATTATAATTATGTGGAACACTTTTTATCTCAACACCGATTGGGTTGAGATTTCAAGAAGGAATCTTGGGTTGTTCGAATTGGGCATCACAAGCATCATATTTATCTCACATACACATAATATATTATTATTCTTTGATTCCATTCATAGTATGCTTGAGGTCCAATACATGACATCATGATTGTTGTGTCAAAGGTTGGTACATTGTGCAATGATTTAAGAGGAAAGAGGGGAATCATGTTCTTGACAACCCTAAACCATTGAATTAAACAAAACCATGTCAATTTTTTTAGAACGAAGAAAAATCTATGATTTGTAGTGAACATGAAATTATCCCCTTATATCATAATACTAAAACAACACCTTTATTTATAATCTATTAAATTCCTTTAATCAAGTCATTTTCTTAAAATAGTTCCCCCCACCTCTTACTCAGCATCTAATCTCACCCATTTTTATGTTTTCTCCCCAGGTTATGAAAATATGTTTTTTGATTATTTTCTCTAAAAACAGTGCTTGTAAAGAAGAACCTAGTAGTAGATAATGTATCTCACATATGTACCAGTGTTCATGTTTTAATATTTCTAAAGGCACTGGACTAATATGGTCTTTGGGAATATGTTTTTTAATGTTTTAAGTATTCCATAAATGTTCGGCAATGTAAATGTATGAAAATTCAGGGTCACTATAGTTGGTATCATAGACAATTTTGAGTTTGAATAAGGAAAATAAGATTGAAAAAACCTAGCAAGAACTCCCTAGACATGTCTACAGTTAATTATAAGGATAAATAAAAGACTAAGAAATTTTTTTGTGATTTTGGTAAAAGATAAAGTAAGTGGTTCCCTAGAAATAAATCTATTTCTATATACTATATGTTGATGTGTCTCTAGAACATATTAATGTAGGTGTAACAACTTCGACAACATGTATCGGGCCTGAATCTACGCAATATGGTACATGAAAACTGGCCTTTCTGCACATTGGGTTTGACACTCATGGGGGATATTCATTGGGAATTCACGAACTCTTCATGAACCATCATGAAGTATTTAAAAAGAAGTTGGTTATGAATAAAATAGGACAACCATATGGTTTCCAAGATTATTGAATGTTTCATAAGATATAAATCCTATACGTGATTTTTCATGATTATGTGGTTCTTTAATATGATAACAATTTCTTATTCTATGGTTTTGGTTTTAGTCAATGGATGGAACCAGAAGGAACTTTGTAAATTGTGATAGTGATGTAAAATGCAATGATTTATCTCCCGAGAAAACAAATTCTATGGGATCTGGAATGAAAAATCATATTTCTATGCTCACACAACTTTATCGAAATATGAATCATAGTGGACTTCCCAATAATAAAAAGGGGGAAGAACAATAAACTGAGGCTTTCATGAGTCAATGTCTGCCTTCTTTCAATGGTTCCTATGATACACTTATACCTAAGAAATGGATTAGTACTTCTATAAAAATATTCTTCATTCTCAACTGTTTGGAGCATGAAAAAGTCATTATAAACGTTTATCAGTTATAACATGAAGAAGAAAAATGGTGGACACTAATCAAGAATATGAGGTATGATGATTATATTGAATCCATGGAATGGAATGATTTCAAGAACATATTTTTCAATAATTAATTTCTTCATATTCTTCATACAATGATGGAGAAAGAGTTCCTTGATATGAGTAAAAAGGATGATGAATATATAGGTATCGATGATAATAATTTCACAAGACTTTTGAGGAACACATTAGGAATTATCATCCATCATGAATGCAATGTTGATAGGTTCATCAATGGTTTCTTGTCTTGTCCCATAAGTGGGTTTGTCATAAGAGACTTTGGTAGCTACAAATATATATTTTTTTGCAATAAAGGTACAAATTGGGGTTGGAGTAATGTATCAACCTAATGGTTTAGAAAATAAAGGGAAGATATATTTCTAAGGAAAATCAAAAACCATTGTGAAAAGAATATTAGTTTTCCATTATGATCTAAATGTATGAAGAAGGATGTAGGATTTTTTTATGGTGTCTAGTAAAATTTTCAACTGTGTAAAGGAAGGTCACTAGGAATTTGATTTTCAAAAGGATGGGAAGAAGTTTTCTCGAAATGATAATGGATAGAATGATACATTAAATGCACCTCCCATGGTTTAGTGATACATGTAAAAGAAAAATGACAATTATTCTAACCACTTACCAAACCCATGGTATGATAATGATGAACAATGTCGAAAACCTCTTAAGCCATTGGACAAGGAAAAATCTCATGAAATATCTATTTCTGATGATGGGGGTAATAATTATGTGGTGAAAGGTACACATATCATCAACAATAGAATAAATAATGACTTATGTGATTCTATATCTACCCACTCTTTTATATCTAAATAATTTTCTAAGGGTAGTAAGATTCCACCATAACGATTAGATATGGAATTAGAGATCAAAACACATAATGTTATGATGATTTTATCCCAAGACTAGGATTCATCTCTAGCTGAATTTTGCTGGAATATTCTTCCCATAAATCTTTTCATTCTTCCTTTTGTTGAATATTATGTCACTTAGTCATGGATTGGATTCTTTTGCCAAAATTCCACATCAAATTTTCGAGGATAGTAATTTACATTTCATATTTCAAAACATACTATGATCATATATTAATGAGAAGTTAAGAATGAACATCTTATGGATATTAAATCTAGTGTGTGTGTTTTAATTCTGATTCAAAAGGGTTATTTATCTGAAATGGTTTGGGATAAAATCAATTGCGATGATATACTTGTTGTTAAATAATTCTTGGATGTATTTCCAAAATAGTTTCATATAATTTGACTAAAACATGAAGTTGATTTCTCAATATCACTTATACCTAGCTACACACCAATTTCTAATACTCCATATTGAATTTCTAAGATTGAGTTGTGGAAAATGAAGAAGAAACTCCAAGAAAAACATGATATGGGAATCTTTTGGAAAATTTGTCACCTTGCGGTGTACTTGTTCTCTTTTTTAAAAATAAATTTGGATCAATGTGACTTTGCATTGATTATCCGGAGTTGAACATTTCCACAATCAACAACAAGTATCATCTTCCCTATATTTATGACTTGTTTGATCAACTACAAGGAGATTAGTACTTCTTCTATATTGACCTTCGTTCTAGATATCGTCAATTGGGGGTCAAGATAGATAATATACCTAAGAAGAAATTCCACAAAAGGTATGGACATAATGAATATATAGTGATTCCATTGGGTCTTAATAATTCCAATGATATCTTTATAAAATTGATGTATTGAATCTATAGAGATTCCCTCAACTATTTTTGGTAGTATTTATAGATGAGATTCTTTTCAATTCAAAGGGAAAGGAAGAGAATGAACATTACTAGAGAATTGTACTAAAGATTCCGAGGAAGAAAAATATATATGAAAAATTTACAAAGTGTGAATTTTTTCTACATGGGGTTTTATTTTTGGGTTAGATAATCTCAAGAGATGGTGTATAAATAGATTCATCAAAGAAGGAAGCAATTGAATGTTGGACTAAAACATCCACAGTGACCAAAATCCATATAATTATTGGTTTAATTGGATATTATCAATAGTTTTTGGATATTTTATCAAGAATATATAATCACCTGACCAAGTTAAATCAGAAATAAGTAAACTTCCTCTAAACAGATGAATATGATGAAAATTTCAAGTAATTGAACATAAGTTTTGTCATTGCACATGTTCATACAATACCCCGTAGTGTAGAAGGGTTTATAATCTACAACGATAAATCATGTATGTGATTGGGATATATTCTTATGTAGAGTAACATGGTTATCACTTATGATTTGTGTTAGTTAAAGATTCATGATAAAAATTACCAAGCGACTAACTTGGAGTCAGTAGTGGTAATTTTTTCATTAAAGATATGGCAGAATTATTTTAATGGGGAAAATATTGATATATATATAAACCAATAAAAAAATTATGAAATATATATTCACGTTGGAGGAGTTATACATGCGCCAAAGAATATTGTTATAGTTGATAAAGGATAATGACAGATAAATACATTACCACCATAATAAATTGAACGAGGTGGATGTTGATTTATGATAAAAGAATCATTATAGGTTATCTTTGATAAGGATAATATGAAATACAATATTTCTAGATTTGAAAAGGATAGATCTGGAAATCTTTAAGGAAGGGGAAAAATCATATCTTTATATAATTAATGTTCAACCCTCTATCCATGTAAATATTAATGAGGTGCAGAAGGAAGATGAAGTGAAAATAATAATTTCATAAATTCTCCTTAGTTTAACATTGATAAGGTTGGAATGATAGTGTTTATGAACCTTGTCAAGGTTCCATAAAAACCTAACTTGAAGGTTATATTTGAGAAAGATCATAGTTCATCATTCTCTATTCATCATGGATGTACGAAGATGTTTAGGGACATGAAAGAATACATCTAGTGGGATGTAATGAGGAGCGATATTCCAAAATTTGTATCTTAATTCTTGTTAGACCAACAAGTTAAGGCTGATAGAAAAAAGTCTAAAGTGATTTTTCATCCATTACCTACACCAATAATAGAAAAGGGAGGATATAACTATGCATATTTTCATTCGAATACCCAATATATATTAATGTTTTTATGCCATATGGGTGGTATTAGATTACCTTATATATCAGTACAATTTATATCTATTAGAGAATAGTGCTCTCAATATTATCTTTACTGGATATACATTAAGAATTATTAAAGTTTCATTGAGTACACAATTCGATTGTATCATATTAGGATATGAGGTTTACTTCAATGTTATGGAGAATACGTCAGAAAGAACATGACACAAAATTTAGTTTCAAAACTTTTTATCATCTATATACAGATGTTCAATCTGAAAAAAATTTCAAACCTTAGATGTTATGTTGTGATCTTGTTCATTGGATTTCATATATGGTTTAATCAACACCTTCATGTAGTTTAGTTTTACTACAATAATTGTTTTAAATCAATAGTTCATATGGAACCTTATGAATCCCTATATGTGAAGATGTTTGGAGCTCCAATATGCTGGGATTTGGTTGAATAAAGAATGATTTGGGACCGGAGATTGTAGAAGAAGTTTTCAAGAAGGTTATGACCATTCAGAAACCTATTTAAAACATGACAATGTTGGAAAAAATATATGTTGATAACTGATGATGTTATCAATAAATTTATGTTGGTGAAAATGTGTTCCAACAAATATCAACATAGAATAATGTTATGTGGTTTGGAAATAAATGGAAACTAAGCCCTAGTTATATTTTTCCATTTGAGATTCTTCATCATATATAGATGGTAGCCTATCACTTGGGGCTTCTCGCAAATAAATTTAATGTCCTTGATTTTTTCTATGTATCTCTCATATAAGAGCATATACATTTCCTTTGACATTTAATGAACTTAGTGGTCATACATCTAGAGCATGATCTATCTTAAGAATAACAACAAGTTAACATTTTGGACAATTTATGGAAAGTTCTACCAAAAAATGACACTCAACTGGTAAATGTTTTGGGGAGAAATAACCATTTAGTTGAAGCTATGTGGTTACTTGATGATATGATGAAGGAGAATTATCCTCGTTTTTTTACCTGAGTGATGAATTTTGATGGAGAAATTCATTTTAAGGGGGGTAGAATGTGGCACACTGTGTTTTTATGGACCTTGTTTCGAATAAATTAAATTTTAATTTATCTATTATAATGTAGAAAGTAAAAAAGTCCTTTCACATTGACATATACCTGTAATATGATACAGGGAACAATGACTTGTCGTTTGTTACCCAAAACACTAACTTGGAGTTTGTTACATGAAACACATATGTTTCTATGGAACATGAATTTATTGTTATAATTATTTAAATGAGATGATTATAAACAAGTCATTTAAATTAGTAATATTTATATTAATAACTATATTTCAAAGATTTTCTATAATGTTTTTATTAAAATAATCCATAATTATAACAAAGGATATAATTTTTGGTAAAGTCCTTATATGTATAAAAATATTATTTTGTCAAATAAACGGATTTTAATGTCATTGTGTGAAAAATAAAAAAAAATTTCAAAAAAAATTATATATTAAATTTGGTAAAATAAATTTTATTATTAAATTTTCAATGTTTAAATTTGGTTAGGGTTAATTTGTTTTTATTTTTCTAAGAAACTCAATTTTTGGATAAATAGTTACAAATACATGATTCTAATTCAAAATTGTTTGTTCATGAAATTTATTTATAAGGATATTTTAAATTATAAATTTGTTTAAATTATTAATTATATAATATTTTTATCAATTAGTACAATTTAGTTCATTTAGATCAATTTTACATTGAACTTGAGTATAGAATCTTAGCAAAATTTTGAATGTTTTTACTTAAAAACCCATCATTGTCGACCCGACTGCAGGACTAATTTTAAATTAATTTATGAAAATTGTATTCTTAGAATTCAGAAAATTGAATTAAATATTTTTTATTAGAATAATTTCTAATAATTTCATCTTAATTTTTACCAAAAATATTATTTAAAGTTATTAAAATTAATTACAATGATTATGAGAAAAATTAGGTTAACAAAGTACTAAACCCTAATATTCAGATCCAAAATGACTTATAAAATTTTCCGAGAGACATTGTATGGGAATATTGAGAATCTATCATCTATTTTATATAAATTTGTCTGTTATTGGATCCATTGGACCTGTGAAAAATGTGTATGGAATTCCATTTTCAAAATAATACAAGAGTGCCACTCCTCCACAATAAAAAGTCATCCTCTCCGACACTTATTTACACCTATAAAACCATGAAGGATTGAAAATTATATTCTCAATAAGTATATAAACATCCATAAATTCCTCATATAATACTCCACTTATAAATAATTAAATAAAATGATTTTTTTTGGGACAAACCCAAAGGATTTACCTGAGTAAGATGTAACATCTTTTCCCATGATTATTTCTTGTATTTCATTTTTTTCCACCCTATACCGTATATTTATTCCATGATTTTATAAAATAAAAATTATATTCAATATAATAGAATTATGTTATGGAAATTTTTTTACCTACACTTACACAAACATCCATCTAATGGGTAATAACAATACTATTTATGTATATGGTGAACTACCTCATCCCTAAATGATGATCGTTAAATTTTCCTTTACTGCCTATCATGGAAGAAATTATGGTGGAAAATATATTTATATATTCTATATATTATATTTTTTATTTATTTATGTTTCTGTAATCATTTTACAACACATACCTTTTCACATTCCATTTGGAGTAAATACGAGAATTTCGTTTGAGAATTTGTGGAATGCCACCCCCTCAATGTCATCTGAATTGTTTAGTTGATATATGGAATGTATTAGAGATGTGATTGTGAAATTATATTATATATATGGTATAATAATTCTACATTAATAAATATATATATATATATATACCTATATGTAATTTTAAATGTTATATTCAATATGATAATAAAAATGGAAATAATGATCATGATAACATTCGACATAACGTCTACATGAATAGTTTATTCCATATTGTACTTATATATTATATATTATTAAAATACACATATAATGAATATAAATTATATTTATAAAATGGTTTAAATTCTGTAAATAATGATTTATGTATAAGGACAAAAGATATAACAAATTAAGGAACATTCAAATAACAAAGTGAATGTTACCCTAAGTGAAACCTTAAAAGAGAAATGTTAACAAGTAGGAAATATCAAGTCAAAATAAAACCAATTATGGAATTAGATATAATAATATTATTATGTAAAATATAAATAATAAACTTATATTTATTATATATGAATCTGGTATGTGTATGAAGAGATTCAAGACACAGGGTAAGAGAAATTTCATCTCACTTTTATTTTAGTGAGATACATGCCATATTCACCACTAAATTATTTTGTTTGGTGTATGTAACACCCATGAATATATTATATACCTCTTATAAATAAAAATATGTGTATTTTAAAATCCAATTTATGACCTTTCTTTCAGGGGGTTTACATTTTAGAAGTTACAATATCGGTAAGTTAGTTTTGTCTCAATTTTACTTAATTGATACTCATGTTTTGGTATGCAACTAAATTCTTTTTGAGGTATATATACATCAATTTTTCATGTTATATCATGAATATACTTATTCGACTAAAATTTTAACTGAATTTATATTTCAATTAATACATAGAGAGTTTGATCCCCAAATACCATGTAGTTAGAGTTTATTGAAACAATCTCATCGCTTTTCGAGATTGTAAATGACTTTTCTTCCCTTGATGAAATATTGTGATACATATATCAAGAAACCTAATGATTTTCTTTATCATATATTTGTTATAGATATATTATTGTTTTAGTACCATTTTTAAACTCTATGGTACTAAATTTAATTTATATTTGTTTAATGAAAAATGTGATTGTATCCCTCTATCCGGTCGAATGAGTTTTTATATCAGAAAACCTGTTTTTCAAAAATGTTTTCAAATGATCCAAGAAGATAATTTTAAAGGAAAAAGATTTTAAAAAACCAATTATGTTTTAAAAATAGTCTTTCAATATATAATGTATGTTTTCTTGACTAATTTTTTCAAATATCATTCAAATTTATTTTACATCTAAGATTACATATGTTGATGTTACCCATGGAATTGTACTAAAATCATTCAATGTTTCCATTCATATTATTTCCCAAAATGGAATAATTTTTTATTTCACAATGATTATTAAATTTTTATTTCTTTAACCGGATAAAATCTTTTGAAACATGATTCTTTTTATTGGTTATTATTTTAATGAAAGGATTATAAGACCTGTATCTTTTTACACATGACATGATATGTTTTCATGTTTATGATACCCATTTCATTCCAAGTCTTCTGATATGATTTTTATGATCTTGTAGAAAATTTCTGTAATAATTTAATATGATATTGGTGGGATAGATATCTCCCACCAATGAATTTGGATAAGATTTATATATGATGATATAGAACTGGTTGAAACAAGGAGTGAACATGGTTTAGTATTACAGGGATTGAACGAGGAGTAAACTCCATACTGTATTATATGGATGTAAAGAGGATTGAACGCAGGTCAGTAATATAGGGATTGAATGGGGATTAAAATAAATTTATTAAAGGACTATATAGACTAAGATGGCCTTGGTGGTGATGCCTTGGCTACTATGGATATCATATTACATGCTTATGTGTCTTGCATAATTCAATGTTTTATTCCTATGTTATGCTTTCATAGATTATTTCCTTTATTTAATTAGGATTAATATCTTATTAAATGTCAATATACATTCCATTATTCATGTTTAGGGTCTTTGATATGTAGGTTATAATCCTTAATTTTCATGATCACCATCTCATGCACCGATGATCATGTTTATGATCACATGTCTCCCTTTTTTACCCTTAACAAGAATCTATGCTCACTCCATTTTATGTTTCCTTCCCAGTTTTAGAAGATATGTATTATGTTTGAGGTGTCTATGAAGGGTACTATTAATGAATAACCTAGTGAGATATAATGTATCTCACTTATATAATAGTTTTCATGTTTCTATATTTCCAACAACACTAGAAGAATACGATAATTGGGAATCTGTTTGTATAATGTTTCAAGTATTCATTAAAAGTTTTATAATTTTAATGTATGATAAGTGATGGTCGGTATATACCTTCTTAAAAATTAATCCATAATCAATTAAAAACTTCGATGATAATATTGTCTGTTAAATCCCAAATAATCTAAGAAATCCATAAATAGTTTTTCCTAAATTAAAACCAATGAACCTTGAGTCCAAGGCATTCATACTATCAGGTTTCAATGGAATATAGGCCCAGGCCAAAAACATTCCATCTCATATAATTAATCTGAATATGGAGAGATAATCAAAATAAAATCGCAAGGGTTCCCAAATAGAAATCACCAAATTCATATATGTTATTCAACATGTAATATACCACTTGAAATCGAGGGGTGGGGCTTCCCCCAGGAATTATCAGTTATGAGTGAATTAGTAATCCTTGGTAGCTATTTAATTTACAAATATTTATACATTATTGAATCCAACTGAGAATCCCCCCATGTAATTAATGTGAGTTACCTAATGGAATCCACACTAACTCAAGGAACACCACCAAATTCATTTCCAAAGATGAATCCATAAAATGAAACCCAAAGAATTATCAATAAAAACCATCATTCAAAAAAGAAAAAAAAAATTTAATAAACACCATAAAAATTATTAGATCCCTTATTATTAAGAAATTTTACATTAGTCATCGTAAAATAATTATCATTTTCATATTGATAGATAATGTATAATTCCATTCAAAAGATATAAAATATATTGTTTTAAGGATTATTTTTAGCACTCTATTTAATGAAAATCATCATTCATCTTGTTCATATAATGATTCAAATAAACTTATCATTAAATTATCATTATCCAATAGGTTTATTTCAATGGACCAACCCATTCATAAAATATTAGAGGTTACGAAATTCCATTTCAAAAAAATAATGAATAAAATTATAACTTTATTATTTAACCATTAGAAATAAATTACCATTTTTCACCCTAAGAATATTCATGGTCATAACCCCACTATGGTCATACGTTTTGGGGATATCATTTTTCTACATGCATGTTAAAAGATACATTAAGATAAAAATCCAAAACCACTCGTAACTTTTAAACATTATACCAATCTATTACAAGGCCATAATGACCACACAATTACAACAATTTTTAAGAATTTAAAGTCAATCGGATTGGATTAGGGACCAAACACCATATTATTAGACATGTAAATATGTCAATCATTGGCCTCTGGGTTCTATTAAATCAGAAGAAATCATGAATCCAGATAAATGCCTTAAAAATTAGGTATAATAGTGAAACATTACAGATTACCACAAGACAGTGGATGAAAACTATTGTTAAGTGATGTGGGGATATAGAATCAACTTAGGGTATCTAACATAACAAATGAAACTTATATCCACTACTAAATGTGAGAGGAATCCCTCTAGTATGGTGGGGGTAAAGGGTTAGGGAGGTGTTAGTGTGTAGTGGGAATGTGATAATTCCACCATTATTCTATAACTTATATAATTAATTAATTAATTTAAAATATATACCCTTAAAACTACTAACATACAAAAATTCCATTTAGTGTATGGTAAAATTTTAATAGTGGTATCCTGCCCTAAAACATGAAAATTCACAGTGTAACACGTGTTTTCATTCTGTTACAATGTTATAGTCTATTTTAGTCTTCTGTAGACCGTTTATTTTTCTAATAGAGCCTCCCTAATCCCATCTTGATCACCTGTGAACATCATAATTAAGTATGATAAAAAAATGTTTAGGAAATATTTATATGGTTCCCTACACTAGAGAATGGATTAGATTTTACACCATACATTGATGATAAGTCTCTAAAACTTTAAGTGGCTCAATACTTTTCAAGTATTGATCTTTTTTTTATTATCATCTATTAAATTATTATAAGGATGATATAAAAAATATAGATTTATTCACAAGGTAGAGTAATTCTGATTTCACCAATATTACCATTAGCTTAATAAATTCTGTATCTGTGTGTATGGATATAATGAATAAAAAATTCATAGATTATCTGGATAAATTTTTTGTACTTTTTATTAATGATATATTGATATATTATAAGTTCTATAATGAGAATAAATAATATTTATGGATTTTAATTAATACTACAATGGAGAAAAATATATTTTCAAAATTCTATTAGTGAGAATTTCAGCTTTAAAATGTATGTTTTCTTATCAATATTGTCTCTAAGAATGGAATATCATTTTACCTCAGAAAAAGGTTATTAAGGAATGTACCACAAAGATGAATATAACTTAAACACATAGATTCTTTTGTTTAAAGGGTTACTATTGGTTATTAGTTGAAAAAACATCATGATAAGATAATATTTCAACCTAGTTGACACATAAAGGGGTGAAAATCACATGGACTAAATAGTGTGACGAATGGGTTGATGAATTAAAGAAAAGAATTATATATTTAGCTGTATTAACATTACAATTTATAAATGTATTATTTTTTGAATATATTGTTACAAAAAACATATGAATAGGGAATGTACATATATATAATAATTTAATGGTTGCTTATGCATCAATGGAGTTGATGATACATGTGTAAAACTATCTAACTCATGAGCTTGAGATAGTTTGTGTAATCATTGCATGGAAACTATGAAGTTATTATCTTTATGGGGAGACATGTGACATATATACCAATCAATAAAATTGAAGTATATATTTACATATAAAGATCTCGTTATGAGATACGAAATATGAATATAAATACTAAGGGAATATTAATATATAGTACATTACCACCCCTAGAAAGACAAAATATAAACGTTGTGTTGAGTGAGAAAGATCATGGAGTTCTATATATGATGAGGATGGTCAAGGGTTCAATATTCATGGAATTAGTAAATTTGAATGTGATATTCTTAAATAAGGGTAAATTTGATTGTCTAGATTTTCCGGATCATTATGGAGTGTGAATTCTAGTGGTATAGGAGTCAGCAGTGATTCCCAATGAGTTTTTTTGTGGAAAATGAAATCCAGTGTAAGAAGAAACCTAGCTAGGAGTAGATTTGTGGTGTGGATCCTAGAACTGTGGTTCAAAGGTGTTTTTACACCGTGGAGGAGAATGATAATATATAGATTCCTAAAAAACTTTTTTGTGCTACTACCTATTTTAGTGTAGTTTTTTATAGAGCCTTGGCAGTGGAGTAGCCCCTACCAGCTGTTTATAGATATTGCATGTAGACCCCAGAAATAGGGAAGTTGACTGGGGGGGGGTTAGTTTTTAGTAGTGCTTCAAATTTTGGAATAACTACATAGTGGAGATGGGCTTTCGAATTGCCTCGTTACTGGAATTTTAGGTTTTACAACATAGCAATTCTATATCTTCTATGGAATATTCCCTATTTTAAATGATCATTAGTATAAAGGTAAATGTGTTCGTTGGAGGCCGGATGGCCCGAATGTCTATGACATGTCGATTGTTATTTCACCATGATCCTTATGGTTTTTTATATAGATTATGATGTGATATGGGTGGTTATTCAATGGACATGTGTTTTTAGGATAGGTATAAATTCATAGAGACAATCGAACCAAGTCACCATTCAAGTGCTTCTCTTGTTTTTTGGGTAACCCAAGGGCCTCCTATGGTGGTATTTCAGTCCAATTTCAATGGATTTCGACCATGACCTTGGAGGATCGTTTTATGGTGGGGTTTTTGTGAATTTCAACTATTTTCTCAAATTTTTCTACTAATTTATTTTATTGGTGGGTCTTTTTGAAGGGATAATGGGATTGTTGTGGATTGGATAATTTGATGTTTCGTGGTGTTGTTTTTTTAGTGAACTGGGTAATATTTTTCATTATTGAGATTAGTGGTCGCCTTGGACTTATTCCAACATTACACAGTAGATCTGAAAGCTCTATATGAAGTAGTGGATCCATCATCTCTGATCTTCTGTATCATATAGAAAGGGTTTACACTTTTTTATCTATTTTAAGATATTATTTACTATCCCAATAAATATATGAAATGGTTAATTTATGTTGAATGAGAAGGGAATAATTCATATGCTTTTATATCGTTTCGATATTGTTATATTTTGATTGTCCATGCTAGTTGTATGTCTGAAAATCATTGTTATTGGGAGACTTTTTTCTAATTTTATATTTATTATGATTGTCTTGATCTATTATTATTGTCATTCAACATTTAATAAATGTTAAATCACTTACACATGGATAATTAATAGGTTTCACCAAGATATATTTGTGGTTTGATGATTACACTAAAATAAAAAGTGGTTATTACAGAAAATACCCTTGAAAAATATGAAATATATTATTTGATGATGTGTTGTGTTGTGGTAATGTGGGGGGTTGGTAATTTTCAATTATTATCTGGGGTGGTTATGTGATGATAATTGTATGTGTAATGTGGAAAATCATTGTGACATTACTGTGTCATGGATGAAGTGGATGAGGCTATGAAATGGGGGTGATGCGGGGTTGATTGGATTGGTGAAGATGATGGTTTTTTTCGATTACATATTTTTATTGATGAATGGGTAGTATTTTAATATGATTATAATTATTAAAATTAAATAGCATGGTCGGGATTGGATAATGGGATTGAATTATATGATGAATGAATGAAAATGTGATGTTTGGTTATAATGGCTATTGATAAATGTGAAGTAGGAGGTTGAAGAAAATGAAATGAATGGGATTTAAAGAATGTAATTAATTGGTTGTTCTAAACGGAATTGGTTAGTAATGTGACATATTTAAATTTGATAAAATTGAGAATGGAGTTGAAAACTGGATTGTGGTTTATGCCTTTTTGTGTGGCATTGGGCATTTAGTGGTCCAAGATAAAGCGGTAGCGTTGTGAGGATTAGTGGAAATTTTGTGAGATGGTTAGTTACCTATTTTTAACAATTAGGTTGTAGTAGTGTTGAATTATATTATATAAATTATTTTTCATTTTGAATTACATACACACCCCACCCGTTTCTAGTAGCCTATGATGATAACTAATATTTCTGGTGTTTTTTCTAACGTACAGGTGGTGAGGAAGGATGGAAAGATACCCACTCTTCCCCTCTCCATATTCAATTAAATTACAACAAGAATGGTTTGTGTGTATAGATGTAAAATGTGCACTATTGGTATTTTATATGTGGTGGTAGTTGGCACAGGATTCGTTGAGAGAGATGTGTTGAGATGAGATGTGATGTTATGGCTTACGGGGGGACATGCCTGGTGGGATGAGGGAATGAGGTTGATTTCCTTCATGTTAATAGTAAACTACTACCCAATATAACATGTGAGATGTCATATTATTTTATGGACCATGCGTCTTGGGTCAATATTTGATGTGATGTTATGTTATGTAATATAGAAAAGGTATGAGAACTAGGATGTTCAACTTTGGGTTGTGAGACCATAAAATTAGTGTGAAAGTTTTGTTTATAACCTTATCGTTAATATGATTTTTATTATATAACTATAATTGGATGTGTTATTTTCTATGATATCTTTATGGATATTTGATAGTTATCTGTCATATTTTGGTTTTTTTTGGTTAGGATGTTTACTCACTTGTGCGTTTTTATGTTTCATGCACATGTGCATGAGAGAATTCGGGTTTTCTTATGAGTATTAATATATTATAAAAAAATGAATAAGAACTTATTTCCATGTCCCTAGAAGTACTAGAAAGGCTATGTTGGAAATTAATTTCTTGGACCTTGTGATTATTGTTGGGTCACTAACATAGCTTTTCTATTGGAATGTTACATTGAGGCTTATCTATATATGATAACATTATAAATCCATTATGAAATGGTTTTGGTTTTATTTATATTATAGTTTGTCATTGATTTTTTATCATTGAATTCCTATTTCAGAATCCTATTCTTATTATAGTGGTTAATTCCTCCAATTTATGAGATTTCTATACCCTTGGTGCTAGTCGACTACTAGGGACCTACTAGAGGGAGGACTCGGGGGTCATTATCTCTCTTCAATAAGTATCTTCTTTGGAGGGGTATCATTTGAGAAAGAAGGTCATTAAAGAGTGGTATCAAATGGGGTCTTAGGGATAACATGGGGTTTGGAGTTAGTCATACATATGATTTCATGGGTTTGTTAGAATATGATGTCAGTTGACCTTAGTGCCTGAAATGGGCTAGGTAATACCAAATAAAAAACTATATTTTAGGACACCATTTGATACAATTCAAGTAATGTTAACCTAATTAACAACCTTGTGTTGTGGAGAAACTTTTAGGGTAGAAATCAATTGGAGTTATATGAATCAATACTGATTTGTGTTCTTGTTTAATTTGGTAGTTAGGAGGATGTTAAAGTTAATTTCAAAGAATAAAATAAATATTGGTAAAATTAAAAAATATGGGGAATATGAAATCATATTATTATTTTCATTTATTTATCTCAATAATTATCCACATGTGTTTAAATTAGTGGTAGTTTAGTAGGATGCTTCGATTGAGGTGTATGATCATTAGTAGAAAATGATTGTTGATTTTCAAAAGAAGTGTTTGGGGTAAGACAAGTTTATTGTTCCTGGTCTAGTGATAGAAATTTGTTTGGATGAGCTCAAGATTATTTTCAATTTAATTATGGGCCTTGATGGATTGTTGGGTCCCTTTGGATGTTATTCAGATTCTAGGTTTTACCTGTCAGTGGTTGGCCCTATATCATGGTGAGCAGGATGAGGAAAATATATTATGGGTTGACATTGAGAAATAGTTCTGAGATGGGTTCCATTTGTCAAACTTGAAGGAAATAAAGTGAAAATAGACACTCTCTCTTCATTAAGGGAGTATGTTTATGCAGGATCTAGAAATAATGTTCAATGATATGTTTTATTATTTTTATTGAAATTTTTCAGTATGAGGATTCCAGAGTGCGACATTATGAGGAGAAAATTCATCCTTTTATCTAGTATGAAGTTACCCCTATTACATTACTAATGGATTACAAGGTTAATAATAAGTAATAAGTGATTGGTAGTCTTCACTTTTAAAGGGGTTTTCAATTAGATATGAAATAGTATGGTACTCTGAGAGTGGTTGGCACTAGGAGACATGGATTTCATGGATTCAACCAGTAGAAAGTCCATATTCTAAAATTCTTTATGAGTTGTCTGGTTTTGGTAGTTTCAGTTTTTTCATGGAGGACTTGAGCTAGTGTGTTTCTCAGTTGGAGGATTTGGTCATCATATGGATTAGTTCCAAGTGGTTCCTAGGGAGTATTTAGGTAGTGGAGGTTAGGTTCATGCTAGCCTCAGCTACACCTACCTGTGAACAAAACTAATAGCAGGGGTATAAATTTGTTTCCTCATCGACAGGTGATAGAGAAGATGACGCCGATCTTAGGATGGTCCAAATGTTCTGGGACCTTTTCCTGAGAGTGATCATCGATGAGGAAATAAGTTTAGAGTCATATATGTTTGGTGTGGTCAGTTGCATGTCGTGGAGGGGGATGAACTAGAGGGGCCATGGATCATTGGAGGTATGATTTATTTAACATTTACCCTTGTCTATTTTCTTCTTGATTTACAAGACTCGTACTCTTTTGTTGCAGATACTTAATTCTCTACTCTTGGACTAGTCATAGAGAGGATTCCAATACCTTGGTCTTGACCACACTGCTTGGAGGATAAACTAGCTTGTTCATGTGGGTGTTAGGGGTGTAAACTAATAAAGGGGACACACCTGTCATGTGTGAATCTATTTTTTCTTCAGATTTAGTTATACGATGAAATTCTTCCTATTTAATAGTTGTATTATTGTCATGCTATTATTGACAACTTTTATATGCGAGTCTTTTTTTATATGTGGGTGGTCAACATGTGGTTTTCATTATCAAGAGAATTTTTCTATTGGGAAGTGGATGTGAGGATCCCCTCTATTCATTTATGGTCGAGTTGTTTGTAAAATTAGTGGATACTAGGATAGGGGAGGATCCTAGGGTTTTCATGGGGTTACATGATTTTTCATTTCTAATGATGTGGTGATGCTACCCTTTTGACATGTTGTTGAGTTTTGGATAGAGTTACAACCTAGGGTTTCCCTAATATCAATGGATTCCAATCAAATAGATCCTTCATAGTTTTTAAATATGAGGAGTTTGGTAAATGGTCTTATGTGAAATTGTTGTATTTGACCTAATGTGTCATTGTGGGGTTACCCAGTGTTATTCACTAGGATTCTTGTAGTATTTTGATGTTATGTATAGTGTAATAATGGTTGCATCATGTGACCCCCAATAATAGGGACCCACTTATGAAGATCGATGGTCTTTTGACTAGTAGAGGGGAGAAAGTTTGTTTTCTAACATCAATCTATGTTATGAGTGTCAACAAATGTGGGTGAAGTTGGGTGATATCTTTAATAATACCTTCATATTCAAGTATAGTCTCTTTAAGTTAGCGATAATGTAGTTTAGAGTCATAAATGAATAGGTTGTGTTCATGGGGATCATAAACACTACATTTAGTGAATTATTGGACTAGAAAATAATTGTTTTCATTAGTGGTATATTGATATACTAAATGATATGGGAATACCATGTTGATTATTTAAAAGTGGTCTTATATATTATTTTGTTCATCTATATCTTTGGAAATTTGTCCAAGTGTATGTTTTAGATGTGACAGGTATACATCCTAGGGGATGTGGTGTCTCAACTGGGCATGTTGGTAGACTTTTCAAACATTGAGGTACTTGGTTAATTGGAAGCACCCAATAATGTGGCATATTATCATTAATTCCTTGGTATTGGGAGATATTATTATAAGTTCATGTCTAATTTCTCATGGATTTCATCCCCATTGATAACTTTTATCAAATACAATCAAAATTGATCTAGATAGATCATTTTTTGGCATCATTTGACTACCTAATGGGAATATTGATTAGTTCTATGGTGCTTCTATTTCTAGAATAATGGGTGATATTTCAATAGGGCATATTCATGGACTTGTCAAACATTGAAGTAGTATTTTATTTGGAAGCACGCAAGAATGTGGTAGAGGATCACTGCTTCTTTGGTATTGGTATCTATTATTAGAGGTTCATGTCTAATTTATTAAGGATTTTAACCCCATTGTTAAATTTGACCTAGAAGGATATGGATTTTATCTAGATAGATATTTATTTGGAAGCATTTTACTACCAGATTGGTAAGTTGATTAGTGCCCCACTGCTTCTATTTCCGAAATAAGTGGTGATGTTTTAGGTATTTTGTGATGCTTCCTATAAAGACTTCTAATGTGTCTTGATTTAGTAGAAATCATCAATATCTTATATTTCTGAGAGGTTACATCCCCATGATCATTACTATACCACCAATGATATAAAGTTATAAGTGGTTGTATTTTTACTAAATTTTTAGTGGAATAACCTCACTGGGAGTCGCATGGTATTCTATCTGGATCCCATGATCCTGAGGTATGTATTTTCCAAAAATGACATGAATATGTGGTATTAGTGGTTGATTGACCTTTGCAAGGACTACAATTATGTGGTCTCTTTTACCTCAATAATGTTTAATGATGTGGATAATACATTGACCAAGAATTTAGGGAATGATTTTACACGAGAGTCTAGAGATGCTTGGAAAATTATAGAGGAGTTGGAATCCTTCCATAAATATGAAAGGGTTGTTTATGGTGTATGTTTCTTGTTTTAGATGATGGTGCATTATACTCTTATGGAGAAGGTGTATGCATCTCAGTGGTGAAACTCATAGTAAGACATGTTGCATGATCATTTTTTATGGTGATACCTTAGAGGTATGGTCAAAGGTTGATCAAAATAATATGTTGTTTCAGGGGAGTCTAGTTATTTTGATATTGATTTGTGACTTAATCCTTTAGGAGTTCGATATATAAACTTTTTTTACATACCTTGGGGTATCTAAGATGTGTCGTGGCTTTAAGATGCAATTTTGGCAGCCCTAGATAAAATGGGAACTAACAGAGTTTGTGTCTAGGCATTTGGTTTTCCAATAGGTAATTCTTGATTATCATGTTCATAGATATTAATTTATGCTCTTCAATTTTGTTGAGTGGAAATATGTCATTATAAATTTTAACACATGGATTCATAATATCATGTAGTTTGTGACGATATGTTGATAATTAGGGATAAGGTGAAAAAATTGATCCACTTCTTAGATATCAATGAGTCGATCACCATTTATGTCTTTGAGATAAGGTATGAGGATGAGGTGGTGTGGTTTCATAGTGTTTTGATGACCATTGTTTCAGATTGAGATTCAATATTCACCTAGTGATCCTAGGGAATTATATCATGCTTTCAGAAAATGGTTACGCATCGACAGTACTTTCCAAGCTCATATGAACATGCAGATATGGCAGGTTATCTATAAAATGGATGATATGACAGAAGCATGCATATTTTAAATTGTAAAATATTTTTAATGGACCATTCCTTATATTGAGTTTTATTCTAATAAAATATATCACTCATCAATCATCATTCCCCCAATTGATTATTTTCATGGGTGTTTTTGTCATTATATTTGGTATTGGTTTTAGTTTTGAAATTTGTTATTTCTCAAACCAAATGTGGTGAAAAGAAAATCATAAAAGGATTACCGTGTTCATGAGAGGATGAAAGGAGCATCGTACAAGAATAATTATTATAAAAATCCTAGTAGGAGTCCATTAGAGTTCTTTGTAGGAGGTAAGGTGTTCTTTAGTTTCTCCCCTTTATGTGGGAAGTGTAGGTTTGGCATGTGGTATATGATCTCCTCCTAGTTTATTAGGCCTTTTGTCAAGTTGGAATGTGTTAGTGAAGTGGCATACAGAATGGAACTTCCTCCATGGCCATTTTTGATCCATTATGTCTTCTATGTCTCACTTCTCTATTGGTATATTCTCGATGAATCCCATTTCATTCACTATTTAGAGTAAGGTATCGAGCATGAAAGGATTTTCATGGTGCTTCCATTAGAGATCCATGATTTTTAGATGAATCTTTTGTGAAGGCTGCCCGTTCCTTTTTTCATTTATTATAGTACTACAGTGTTCTGAAGGGATTACTATGGTGAATGATACACGGATGTGTTCCCAGTACATAGATTTGTTTTGAGATTTTTTTATATTATTATTTTGTTTTTCATTGTGATGTTACTTTTAGATCTTAATGTTTTATGATATGTTCTTATATTTGTTGATGTGATGCGCGATACGAATTATAGAACATGAGAAATGTAAAAGCTCATTTGAAATAGAGAGAAGTTATACATCGATATTATTAAAACCATGCGAGAATGACAGTGATTCCCAATGTGGTAATATCTTGAAATTGAATATGTAATTACATGAGATGAATAATTTTTGATTTTTTGTGTGATGGTAGGGGTAATATTTTCTTTGGCCTATGTGTAGGACGAGATGGGTTTGGTAATGGTAGTCTCAAAGAGAGGTTATTTTGGTTGGGTATGATATGGATTGGTATTTTTCCTAGTGGGGTGCATAGTTATGTGGTGTGGTGATGTGGTTTTTTTAAAATATTTGGGGAACATTTCCATTTTCTATTGAGTTTGGTTGGTGTTTGTATTTTCGTGTAATATGATTCTTGAGAGGTAAATCATGTGATGATTGTTTAGAACTCTTTCATCCATTCCTTCTATGTTTTTTTATTCTTTGGAGATAAAATAATTTGGGAGATATCTGATTTAACAACCTGTACCATTTGGGCCTTTAATTTTTTGTTGTTCTAGTGGTAGAGGAATATGGAGAAAGTATTGATGAGTTTGGAGGAAAAAATTGAATATTTTGTTGAAAAAAAATTAACTAGGGTATTTCACTACCATGGGTCCTTGAACTGGGACATAAAGGGGGTTGCTCCAATATGGAGATTTGGGCTATGGCATAGGGACCCCATATGATTTTTTTCAAAAAAAAATTCTAATTGTGGTTAGCTACAACATATATCCTTGGGTATAATTATTCCCCTCTTAGTAGTGATTGGTTGTGGTGTGGAGACCTTGATTATGATGTTGTATACAAGGAATCAGGTTTCAGCAGATATTCCAATTTTGGCACTGGTATGCCAGGGATATGAGCAAGATCATACCCCTTCATTGTATTTGAATTTCTTCCACATAAATGTACAAGATACGTTATGGAATACTTCCCCTTTTTATAGAATATATGGAAAAAATATAGCAGTGTTTCACAATGTTTGGTTAACCATAAGGGTTTTAGTATTGTGTTGGGTACTTATACATGATCCCTTTGTTTTTTAAGTAGGATGTGATGTTGTATGGGTGACTAAATTGATGTCAATTTTTAGGATGGGTAGAAATCCAAATATCTTATCACACCTATTCACCCATATATTGTTTCTCTCATTTTTGTGGGAGACCCAAGTGCATCACAAAATGGTATCATAGTACACTTTTAGGGGACTTTAAAGATGACCATGGAGGATTGACCTTTAGTGGTTTCTAAGAGTCCACCATTTCTATCCACTATTTTATAATATTTTTCTTCCTGTTTATTTTAAGGGCGGTTCTATTGTCAATTAGTATTGGGTTGGGTGTAATTTTTATAAGGGTATGTTTTATGATGTTTTGTTTTTGGAAACAAGTTGATATTCTCAATTTTGGTGATTGATGGCGTCCTTTCTCTTATTACAACCATTCACAATATATTGTAACTGTCTATATGATGTAGAGGATCCCTCTTCACCCATCTTTTTTATCCTAAAGAGATGGTTTACTATTATTAATCTATGATAAGATGGTTTTCACTGGCCTAATATGTATAATTAATTGTCTACATGAAATTGAAGGGGAATGGAATGATTCACATGCTTTATAAGATATTTGATATATTGATATTGAGATTATATATGCTTGTTGTACCATTGTGAATAATGGTTCTAGGGAGACTTTTTTGTTTTTTATTTGTTTTGAGTATTCATTCCCTTGATGCTTAGTTAGTATGACACCACACTGAATAAATGTTTAGTCACTTATACTCACCGAATTGATATTTTTCATGTTGATATATGTCTGAGTTTATAATTCCTATATAATAATGAAATTTAATTGACATAAATCACCCTAATAAATCTATAAATTATTATTCAATGATGTGTTTTTGTGTTTTCATGATGTGGGATAATAATGTGTAGTTATTATATAGTGTGTTTATTTCATGAAAAGTGTATGTTGCATATAAAAATCAATTTCATGTGGTTGTGGTAATGAGGAAGTGGTTGTGGCTATGAAATGGAAGTGACATGGAGCTGTTTGGCATGATGTGGATGATGGATTATTTTTTTTGTGGTTTCGTGTTGTGCTAGATGCCCAGGTAGTATTGTAGTTAAATGATAATGTTTAAATTGAAATGGAATGTGTTGTTTTTATTAATAATATACAATTTGATAATTAATTAAATAAATTGGGATGTTTTGTAATAATGGATACTATTAGATGTGGGTAATGTGTTGAAAAAATGAAATTAATTTGCTGGAAGTAATGGAATTACATGGATTTTCTAAAAGGAATCTCATGGTAATGTGAAATATTGAAATTTGATAAAATTGATAAAGGATTTGAAAAGTGGATTTGGGTTCATGTATTTTGTCTGTGTTGTTGTGAATTTTTATTTTTTAAACGGTGATACCTTGGTCAAAAGACCAATGCACAAAAAATATAAAAAAGAAAAAATAGTTACAAAAGTTTAAAAGTTTGAATTTTATTACAATATTTTTTATATGAAGGAATGAGATCTGGTGGGAGGTTGCTAAACCATGTGTTAGAGTCATTTACTCATTTTTTGAAAGGACCATATTTGACCTCATTCGCCTCGTTATAAGCATGAGTGATTATATGATTGATCTCAAAAAGAATTTGGTGGAATTCCATCCATTTCGTAGTGAGCGGACAAACGAGGTGCACCACGTCATTCCGAAGATCATTCATAATGGTGGTGGAGTTTATTTCAATCCAAAGGTTTTTCCACCCTCTTTCTTTAACAATATCAACTAAAATAATGATTCAATACATCTTTCCTTCTCAAAGTGGTAGTTTTGTGATGATTGTTTGAAAAGTTGTCAGATGGTTAGTTCCTTTTTTGAACACATAGGGTAAAAAAATTTCTACTATATTATATAAACTATATTTATTCATGGTTAAATACACACACCACATATATCAAAAAACATATTCCAAAAAAAGTGTTTGGGGTGTTGTTTTTGTAATTTATAGGTGGTGGGGATGGATGGTTTGATACCCGCACATCCTAGCTCCCCCCTCTAGAAGATTTTCACAAGCATGGTCTATAATGGATAGAAGTAAAAAATTTAATTTTCAATATGTGATGTTATGTTTTAATTTTTCTCCAAATAATGTTTTTTTGGTGTGGTGCTTCAGTTGAAATACTTTTGAATGGAATAATCTACTTTCGAGGAGCTAGGATGATTACTCTCCACTCTAGTCTCATTATCATTTTCTTCACTTATTTTTGAATATTTGTGATATATTTCAAATAGGTCATGGGATATGAGATACGAGTGGTAAATGGTGTTCTAGGAACTTCCTTCATCAGCTGATCTCCTCCAATTGTTCTCATTGTGGTGGTCCTTTTGTTGTTTGTGGGATTTGGCATGGTGGAAATTTGTAGTTGATGTCTAGGTGGATGGTATTGAAGGTAGATGATGATGTTCATTGATATTTTTGTCTCATTATTGATGCAAGTCCTATTTATATCTCTACACTATATTCAAGGTCTTTCACTCCCCAATAATGAGTTCTACTATGGTGGTTCTCCAAAAAGGATTGGGATGTGTAGAATGACTAGTGATGGTTCTTTATTTTGTGGATTGGTTTTGATAAATGGTTATGATGGTAGATGTTATACATTCTTGTAATTAGATAAATTGATGGGGGTATGGTTTAATTATGATTTTATTTAATAAGTCATGGTACAGTATCTATGTTGGAGTTGGTCTTGATGTTTATCTGATTATTTCAGTTTTTAACATTGAAATTTGAATTTTTGACATTTTAATTTTTATTAGGAAGTTTTCATTTTTTTGAGTGGTGGATTTGTGATGATTTAGTCATGGAATTTTTTTTGGACTCTCATGTAACCTAGAAAAGTGATATTTCTGAATATAAAAATATTGAATTTAGAGAAGACCTCATGAGATGATATGGATAGTTGACCTATTTATGTGTTGTTTTTTATGAGGTTTACTCCCCTGTTCCTTAGTACGATTCTTTTCCATGTGAAAGAGAGACGTCAAATTTTATTATTATTTCACATATATTCAATCCCCACGTATATAAAAAATCATCTTTCTAGGAGGGTTGCATAAATGTGACGTATATTAATATCTCAGACATTCGTACAGTTGTTATGTCACTGACTTGACATTTCTTTTAAGATCATATTTATAGATAAGTTTTTTTCTAATTACAATTCACATTAATTATGGGATTTTTTTGTTTAATTTAACATATATTAAGTCATGGAGTTTATTGATCATCGATATCATATCTACTGATCTTATTGTTATTACATGGTATAATTCTTTTCATTTAGTATATTTTTAGACCCCCGATTCTAGTCACAATCCTAGGATCCACTAGAGGTGAGAATTAGGGGGGAATTAAGCCTCTTACTTCATTATCAGCACAAGAGGGGGTCCCTTTGAAGAAGGGTATGATGACATAGTGGTACCAAATAGATATTTAGATATAAAATAGAGTACAATGTTAGGTATAGATATATTTTCATGGTTTGGTAAGGAAGAAGTCTCTAATGACCATTGTACCAGACATGGGCCAAGGAAGACTAGCCAGGGCCTTGGATTTTAGTGGGACATGTGATCTAATATAGAGACTTTGAGCCCACTGAACAACCAAGTAAGGTGGTTCAACTATAATGGTAGAGACCAAGTAGAGGTACAAGAATCATGATTAACTTTTGTTATTATTTAAATTAGGTTTCTTTGAGGAATTTAAAATTAATTAATAAGAGTAAAATAAATATTGATAAAACCTAACAAATATCAGGATTAGGAAATAATTGTATCCCTTTTATCTAGGTATCTTATTCATCAGAGACATATGGTTCAGGTAGTGAACATTTAGTAGGAACATCTGATTTAGAATGATGATCACTGTAAATAAATGCTTTTTTCATTTCTATAAAAGGAGTTGGGGAAATACAAAGATAGTGTTTTTATCACGAGGCAGAGATATATATGGAGGATCTGAAGATAATCTTCAGCTATATTAGGTCCTCGATTGAGTATTCATTCCCTTTAAAAGCTATTCAGATGCGAAAAAATACACAATATTTGTTTCAATAATATGTTTGTGATTAGAATGAGGAATATTTTTCATTTTTTGGCTTCCAATTTTTTTTTGGAAGAGTAAATTTCATCAAGCATTAAGGAAGTGGAGATACAAGGGATAATAATTCTTTAGAAGGAGGGTATGTTTGTCTGGGAGCTGGGAATCATCTTTCATGGACTGTTTCATTTTTTCATAGATATTATACAGGATGAGGAGTCCAGAGTATGGAATATTGAGGATGCAATCCATAATTCAATCATGTATGTAATAACTCTATTTACATTTCCATATTATATAGAGGTTTCAGTGAAGGCGGTGGTAATCAAGTGTATATACATGAATGGATATTTTTTAAGTGAGTGGAACTAGTAAGGCTCTACATGGAGAAGGGTTGTTAGTGTTCAGTCCTAGGTTCCAGGGCTTTCAAGGATTCAATCTACAGGGAGTTAACCTTAGAATATTCCTTACTCGAATTATGGGGACAATAGTTTCTCTTATTTTCCTAGAGGTATTGGGCTAGAGTGTTTCACCTATGGATGTTATATTCATCACTTAGATCAGTTCCTAGTGGTTCCTTTGGCACATTTTGGTGGTGTCTTCTATGATCAATGGTGGCCTCAATAGTATTTACTAGTAAGACAATTTTAGAAGTAGTTGTATAACTCAATTCATCATCGAGAGGGGCTGGAGTTGGTAGATTATGGCCCCATGATGGTCTCTTATTAAGGAAACATTGTTAGAGTGATATTGTGGAGTTGGTCATCATCTTATAGAAATTGGATCTGGGTGTAATAAGTATCTTATAGTGGAGGGGAATGAAATCAATGTATGATATATTCATCATATACCCTTTTTTATTTTGTTAATTATGGAAATTCACACTTATTTTTTCAACTACCCATGATTTGAAGGTATATATATTCCTATTGTATCCTGAATCTATGGATTTAGAGGTTGATGGAGTTTTATACAAATTATTATTTTTATATCTCATATACCTTATGAATGATTAATGTCATGACTAACATTTTGAGAAGGAATTCATGGAGGTATGTTATTTGATTGTCTAGAGATTCTTGGAAAATGATAGAAGAGTTTGAAACCATTAACATTGATAAATGGGTCATTTGTAGTGGAGGTTTGTTTTTTCTGATGACCGTGGTGTATTCTCTAATAAATAAAATCGAGAATTATCAGTGAGGATAATATTAAGAAACGTTGATGCGCAGTCATTCTGGCCATGGTGAGTCCCCGAATGGATGGTCAAAGTTTGGTTAGAATGAGATGTTGTTTTAGCGGAGGTGGTTTGTTTCAACTTAAATACTTGATAAAGTCCTTCTAGAGTTTCATAGCTCAAGTTTAGTGATACACCCAGGGGTTTCTATGATTTATCATGACTTGGGGATGCAATTTTGGTGTCTAGGGATGAAACAATCAATGAAGAAGTTTGTGGTTAAGTGTTCGGATTCCCATTAGGTAATGGAAAAGAATCATGTTCCTGATATATTATTGTACCCTTTCTACATTCCCTAATGGAAATGTTTAATGATGTATTTCATCATAGGGTTACCATAGACATAGGTATTCTGTGAAGTTATCTAGGTAATAGTGGATTGGTTGTGGAAATTAAAACACAACCTAGTTATCAATTAATGGAGAACAATTTATTTCTTGTCAATGATGTATGTGGATGAGGTGGTGTTGTTAAATATTGATTTTAGGTCCATTTTTTTTTATGGATCCATATTTAACCACCCAAGTCTGGAAGGAATTTCTGCATGATATTGGAACTCAAGTACACCTCAAAACAACATTCCACTCTAAGATGAATAGAAATGAATTGGGGGATATCTTAATGTGGGAGGATATGCTTCAGGAATTTATCTGATTATTTGGGGGATATTGAGTAGAGAATCAACCTTTTTGGTTTTCTTATAATAACATAAATCAATCATCTCTCAGCATATCCCAATTTAAAGATTAGTATAGGTTTCCATGCCATTCTCTACTATGTTGGTTTTTGTTTCACAGTTGTTAGTTCTCAGTACCATTGTAGTCCATATCATGATATATGAGGTTCATTTCTTCATGATAAAATGAAAGTATCATCGGAATTGAAGAAGGCTTATACACATTATAGGAGGATGCCATTGGATTTTGAGTTAGGAGACCATGTTTTCTTGAGGGCTTCCAATCAGTATGGGAAGTGGAGGTTTCTCATGGGGAATATGATAATTTCATAGTTTTTTGGACTTTTGTGGAGTTGGAATGTGTTGGTGATGTGTCTTTTCGTTTGAAACTTCCCTCTTATCCGTAATGGATCCATTATGTCTTCAATGTCTCTTAGCTCTACTAGTATCTACACGGTGAATCCAATGCCATTGACTAGGTAGAGTACGACCTTGAGGTTGATGAGAGGTTCATGCAGCAACAAGTGGAGTTATAGGATCATTAGGAGAAGGTTCTATAAGGAAATAAGTTTCCTTTAGATAATTTATTATGGAGGTATGGTTTCATGGAGGATTATAATCTAGAGCACCAACCACATATGTGTTCCCTATACCTTTATATGTTTTGAGATGTTATTTTTTCCATTATTTTTTATCTTTATGAAATGATGTTTTGATATTGATGTTTTATGATATTTACTTCATTATGTTGACCTGATATGTGATTAAAACACTCATGGGAAAGGTAAAATATGATTTTTATTAAGATACATTATGATATGACACTATTAAAACTATATGGGTGATACATTTCCACCCAAAGTGGAAAATATCTTAACAGGGATGATGGAATTCCATGAATTGTTTGAATGTGTATTTTTTATGTGATGGTAGTGGTAATTATTGGTTGTGTTGTGTGGATGTTGAGACTTTTTTCAATGGTAGTGTTTAAGTGAGGTGGGTTTTTGTGGGAATTAATTGGTGTGGTTCTATTCCTGGAGGATATGTTGTAATGTGGTGTTGTGTTGTGGTTGTGCGAAATATTTCATGAATTTTATCATTAGTTAGTTAGTTTGATGGGTGGATGTGTTTGGTAGTAATGAGATCCTTGAGTAGAATAATGTGGGGTGATTTTTTATAATTATTTCACTAATTCAATTGTTTTTTTATTCTCATGACTAAGAATAGTTTGAGAGATATTTTACGTAATAGTGTGAAACTATTGACCTATTACATTTTGGAATTTTTAGTAGTAGAGGACGATGGTGTATGCCCTAAAGAGTTTTGAGGGAAAAATTGAAAATGGGGTTAGAAAAAACAAGTTGGGAGCAATAATATGTTCCCGATCAGAGAATTGTGATGTAAAGAAGGTTACTTTCTTTTGGGGTGAGGTTTTGGAATATGGGTGTCGAATGAGATTATACAACAGTAATTCCTATTTGGGGTAAGCTACACTTTAGATCCTTGGTTTATGAATAGCCCATATCTGTGGTTGATGGGTGTGTCATGGAGACATCATCTATGGAATAGTGTCTCAGGAATTATTTTTTAGTGGAAATTCTAATATTGGAACTAGAATTTCATGGAGATGGGATATAACATATCCCGCTTAATTTTCTATGAGGTTCAATGGAATAATGGTTCAAAATATATTTTAGCCACCTCCACCTTTTATATGATCTATGAAACAAATATAGCCATGTTTCATAGTGTCCAGTTAATCAAAAGGGTCACATCATTATAAATGGCACCACCCCATGATTCCTTTGTTTTTTAAGTAGTATGTTATGTGGTATTGGAGGGTGAGCCATCACCCTATGTTTTTTATGTTCGGTATAATTTAAAATATTCCCATGAAATAAATAACTTTTCTAGTGTTTCTCTGGTTTAATTGGTAGCCAAAGTAAGTTCCTTGGTGTTCATTAAGTCCCATTTTATTTTATTTTGTCTTCAACATTTGAGGGTTCACCTATATTTGTTTCAATGAGTTTCAACCCTTTTCGTTCCAGCTGCTTCACCAGTTTTTTGACTATATTTTTTATTTGGGGGGGATTCTATCAAGAAATCATGGTTTTTAGTTTTTTTATGATGGAATGTTGTGGGGTGATGTGTTTAGAGTAAAATATGAAATATTATCTATTATATTTATCTTTGGTGGCCTATCCCTTGTTACATCCTTGTATAATGTATCAAAAATCAATATTATAGGAATGATTCCCTAATCATTCGTCATGTGTATCAAGTGGTAAGGGTTTAAATTTAATTATATATGTGAATATGGTTTTAAATAGCCAAATAAATATTTTAAAATTTTATTTGAAATTAAATCTGAAGGAATTATTTTCATGTTTTTACCCCTTTGATATTGTGTATTGAGATTATCCATTCTTGTTATACCAATTAAATCATGGTTGTTGGAATCATTTGTTTTTAATGATTTTATATGTGTTTTGAATACCATAATAAATGACAGTTTTGACACCCCATTCAATAAATTCTTAACCATCTATTCTTGTCTAATTAATTTGTTTCAGATGAATATATTGATTGTGCGATAATACCCTTAAAATAAAGAAGAATAAATGATAAAAACCCCATTCATATATTAAAATATTAATTTGATGGTGTGTTATTTTGTGGCCATGTGATGGTGTGATGATGTTAATTTTTGATGTGGTTGGTTCTATGATTATTTGTGGATGTGTCATGATAAAAATGGTTGTGATATGGCTATAGTAAGGAGGAATTGGATGTGGATGTGAAATAGTGATGATGCAAGGATGGTTGGCTTGATAAGGATTATGGTTGGTTTTCTTCTTCATTTCATTTTATTCTAGATTACCTAGTATTATTTGAAATAAATTTTAATGTCTATATTGAAATTTAATTGTCTCGTTTGGTTAATGGGATGGAGTTATCAAATGAATTAATTAATGTGGGATGTTTGGATTAAATGTCTAATGTAAAATGTAATGTAAATGGTTGAAATAATGAATGAATGGGATGTAAATAAAGGAATTACTTGGTTTTTCTAATTAGGATATTTTGGTAATGTGATATCTATGAATTAGATATATTGAAAAAGGAGATGAAATGTTTCTTGTGGATATGCCTATCTACATGGTGTTGTGCTTTAAGTTATTGTAGTGAAAGTGTCGATGTTGTAAGGACTAGATAAAATTTCATGAGATGGTTAGTTCCTTTTTTAACCCATATTTTGGTCTTGATTTTTTATATAATATATTTTTTATTTCCTAGTAATTTCTATATGCACCCCACCTATGAAAATCACCTAGTGTAGACAATAAGATGTTTTGGGGTGTTTTTTCAAGCATCCTAGTTGTGTGTATGAATATCTAGTTACCCTCTATTCCCTTCTACCACATCTAAGAGATCATGTAATGCACAATATGTGAAGTAAAGATGTAAAAAAGTTCATTGTGGAGATGTGATGTGATGTGATGTGATAGTTGAGGTGTCTTTGAGCGAATTGTTTTTAGATGAGATGTGATGAGATGACTTATAGTGAGGGTTTTACATGGTGGGAGGATTGGGTTAGGATTAAGTCATTAATGCTCATGATAACTTTATATCGTATTTAGGAGATTATATGTGACGTGATGTGGTGGACCTGGTGACTTTGATAAAGTTATGATGTGATGTCAAACAGAACAGGTGGGAGCACCAGGATGTATGACGTTGGCATGTGAGAGAGGAAAATAAGTGGGAAAGTTGTGTCAGGAACCATATCATTGAAATTATTCGTATTGTGTTTCTATACACGAATACATTATTTATGGAGTTATACATGGTGACCTACGATGGTTAGTTGAACTTTTAGGTGTTTTTGGTTCTATTGATTACTCAATAGTGCATTAGTATGATTCATTCAAATGTTCATGAGATACATTTTATTTTCTACTGACTATACATTTATGATAACCCAACATATTTTGTTTTTAGGTTTACATATATAAATCGTGGAATATGATAGACATTATAGGCCTGGACCTTGGGATAGTTTTTTATCACTTCCTTATCTTTTATTTTGTGTATTTATTTCGATACATTTATCTATATTTTTTTATTACAATATAGATGTATTATAGGATGGATTTTGGTATATTTATATTTTATTTTTTCATTGATTTTATTGATCTTTGATATCTTATCTCTAAATCCTATTATTATCATAGAGGATAATTCCTCCCATTTATGTTATTTTTATACCGTTGGTCTAAGTCTCAAACACAGGGCCTACTAGAGGTAGGAAAAGGGGGTCATTATCTATCATCCTTCTTTGTCGGCCCTAAAGGGGTTCCTTTAGATAGATGGATTGTGATATGAAACATGATTCTATTTTTGAAATTTCCCAAAAATATATAATGGAGAAAATAATTATTTCTTAATAAAATCATATTGGTATAGAATAGAATATTAAATATATTAAATATGGGATATTGATAGACATAAACTATAAATATGATGTGTTGGTGTTTTTAGATAATCTATGTGTTCCATAAATACCTATGTTGAAGTGTTAATTGTTTTATAAATCTCAGAGATAAAAAATCTCTATGCACCTTGATAATATAAATATGTACACAGATCATAAAGATAACTTCTTTTGGGAAAACTTAATGTGTAATATTAAAAACTATGATCCATTATTTTTGGTATTTCAACAGGTAAATGGTTAGAAATAACATCTAAAAGATTTCAGGAATCATATCTCTATACCAATGTGGAAGTGAGAAGATATCATGAATCACGTTTTCGCAATAATACCTAAAATAGCTATAAAATAATGTTATATGGGTCTAGGGTAATTGACATACCATGTCTATTAATTTCCTATATGTAAAGGTGTATCTACCCCTTGAATATCTTGCATGGATATAAATCAATGAAGTTGTGATATTTCATGGAAAACTTTTATAAAAAATGTTGAATCATGAGCCTCAATTCATATCATAACTTCAATGAATCCTTTAAAAGGTTTCAGACACAAAGATATATCTGAGAACTGCCTATCATCCTTATACAATGTGGTAGTATGAAATTGCCAACAAGACCATTAGAGGAGAAGTTGAGGTCATGCTCACATGATTTACAAGAAAAATGGGACAAATAAATTCCTATAGTATAATTTTTGTACAAAAATAACTTCCATTCCAGAATAAATATTCCTCCATATGAGGCCTTGTATATTAAAATAGTTTATACTTGAACATGATGGGATAATGTTATAGAAAGCGGGCTAGTTTTTTATAAATCATTGAGGTGACAACCAAGATGTTGTGAGTTATCATGAATCATATCAAGATAACTCAGTCAAATGGAAAATATGAGATGATAATCAAAAAAAGGACATGGAATGCACAGTATGAGATCATTACTTCACGAATATATCACCATGGAAGGGAGTTATAAGGTTTTGTAAGAAAGGGAAGATAGTTCTGAGGTACATTGATCATTTCGAAATTTTATGCAAATTAGGAGATGTGTAGTATCATTTGGATTTCCCATCCCACATCTATATATTTTATTGGGTATTTCATATCTTCATAATAATGAAGTACATTCAACCCCTACACTTGTATAGAAATACATGGAAATTGAACTGGAGAATTTCTCATCTTATAATGAAGATAATGTCTATATTCGTAGGACTTAAGAGAATGTATTGTGGATTTGGATAATTGGACATGTAAAAGTTAGTTATAGGAATCAAAACATCGAAACTGAAATATGGGAGCTCGATTAATTAATGATATTGAATTTCCGTAATTTTTGTATAGATTGATATACAACATAAATTTTGAGGATTTAAATATTTAAGGGGGAAACAATATATACCTTAATTAAACTATAGTAATGTTGCTTTTATTTATTCTAGTGTCCACAATTTTTATTAAATCAAATAATAATAATAATAATAATTTTATTTTAATCAATGATTATTGATTTTATTACACATTTCATGGGAAAAAATAAACTTTTCTATAAGAAGGATTTTCAAATTTTAGGAACTAAATATGTGATCTTGAGATAAAAATTTATTATTTTTAAAAAATAAATTTCATCAAGATAGAAAATTAATTTTATAAAAAAGACATATATTTTTAATTATAATTTTAAAACTATCCAATTGGGAATTATTCATAATTTTTTGAGATAATTAAAAATTTGGGTAAATTGTAAAATACAATATGAATATGTGGTTTATATTATGAATCATAATGGCTTAAAAATATTTATTAAGTATTTTAAATTTTTATTGACCAAAATTTTTTTCTTTAAATAATTTATATTAAAGTAAAAAAATAAATTTTCCGTGACTATAAATAATC
Organism: Viscum album; assembly: GCA_963277665.1. Lineage (NCBI taxonomy): Eukaryota > Viridiplantae > Streptophyta > Magnoliopsida > Santalales > Viscaceae > Viscum > Viscum album. The sequence continues at coordinate 450,808,257 of OY728127.1, forward strand.
TTTCCAAAGAAATTGTTTTTTAATATTTTAAATGAAATTCTTTAAGAATATGAATTTTTTACCCATCCAAAATAATATATTTTTAATGTATTTTTTATTGTTAATTAATTAAAACACAAAACCAGTCCCTCAACTTCAAATTCCATGGGATGAAACCAAAGTAATGAAAATAATAATTTTTTTATAAATAATTGTTCAAGGAACATTCATTGAAATTAACAATCAAATATCACTAATTTTATATAAATACCCACCGATTCTCAAATTAAACTCCACTTAAAAGCCATCAAGAAAGAAATGTCTATCATTTTCCCTCATAATAGTTTCTACAAAGAGTTTATGATGTTATAAAGTGTTCTTATCTATCCATTACAATTTTCATTGTAATGTGAGGGTTCCTAACCTCTTCTCTACCTTCATTTTTTTCAATTTTTTCTTTTAATTTTAATTTTAATGGGAAATGTCATTATTGTTAATTTTTATAAATTCTATATTATAATATTAATGAGTGATTATTATTACATTTAATTATCTTATTGTTATATGAATTTATAGGGCATAAACACTATAGTTTCCATGAAACATCATAGATTTTGTAATGTAATGAATCTATTGTTTTCTAGAAATGATATCACTATATGGATAAAAAAAAGTCGAAGTAGCCTCTAGATCAGATACAGCTAGGGAAAACTATTATTAAAATGGTTCGTTGGGAATTAAATTGATCATGATTCATTGCATAACTAATGGGACTCACTACAAAAATGGTTTAACCACCCCATTCTATATGCTTCAGATTATTCATGAGCTCATTGTGAACCATAATTAAATTAACCTTATATTTTAATGTACACTTTCCTTAAATAAACAACGGGTTCACAATCATGAGACACACTCACTACTAAACATAAAAATTATGATTTGTTTTGGGTGTAAAAACATATCCATTTATTTAATAAGTATGAATATGGGTAACTGGTTTCGTCCAAATTTACCCAAGTTTTAAGGGTCAAGCGGTCGCTTGTAGTGTAGCTTGGGTTGTCGAATCCTCAGAGACCTAAGAAGAACCTTTAGACACTCAATAAAAAGAGATGGATTTTTGGCTATGAAGTGGCCAACTTTGGGTTGATTTTAGATTGTTTTGAAAGAGCACTAAAAGATCTATGTGAATTCAAATTATGAGAAAATAAGTTGATCCTAGGTTATTGCTCGGGGTGAATTGAATGAATTCCTTTTTTTACGATTTTAATTTCATTAACTAGAGAAGGATTCATTAAATGAATTCAAACTAACCTCATCAATTACTTATTAAACACCTTCAAGAAATATGATAATAACCTATACACTTGTAGGATCATTTTCATGAGCACTCCAAGGTAAAGGATGTAATTAGCACCTGAAAGTGGGGTGAATAAATTCAATAAGGAAGAGGATGAATAAAAATCATTGAATGAAAGAAACACAATTAAAAGAAATTAATAACATTTAGGGCATGAGAAATAACATTCAATCCAGCCCCTTTCTACTACCTTTGATCAACCCATAAAAGAGCTATCCCTCCATTGATGACAAGTTCTCAACGGAAGCGGAAAGTAGACTTATGAGGGTGGAATTGAAGTAGTAAAAACAACAAAAATAACGATCACTCCACCGTTGTGTGAAAAAAATCACAAGGTTTGGTGTGAATAAATTAACACCTTGAGGCAACGGTATAAAGGTGATAAAGAGAAAAACAGAACAATAGAATAAGAAGAACTTTTATTGAAGACTAAGGTGATTCGAACAACTTACATGAGAAGGAAGAACATTACAAAGGCAAATTGGCATAATAACATTACAATGAAAAGAAAGCACCCAACATACCTAAATCCACCACCACTACTGCCATAAATAGAAAAAAATGAAGCCTTGGCCGAGCCCCCAACATCTATTGTGCCTTTAATTAATTATGTTGGGGAAAGGTGGGTGGAACATTAATGATGAAAGACTTTTCCACTTCTTGCCCCGAATTTGCAGCCAGCTTGCATCCACCGGAAAGAAGCACCTAAAGGACCATCTAGAAGGCCGAATTGTAGTGGGTCCTAGAAGACTTAAATGAATACCCGTATTTCCCCTAACAGAATGTAAAATGTCAGCCCAAAAGACTTTGTGGTGCGGGAGATATTATTGAAATAGTGGTCTGTTTTTCTGGGCCACAGATTCTGGCCCAAAATTGAATCTTCAAATTGGGCTGCCTTAATCACCACCATTGAGGACGAATTAGCACTGGCTCTAGAAGAATTATTTGTTCCCCTATATGTCTTCTATCCTTCCATATATGTTGGGCTTCATTGGGATTGTATTGTGGGCCCCATAGTCCTATCAGTAGGATTATATCCAATCGTCCTTCTATAGAATTGTTTTCTTTAATCGCCAAATATCTCCATCATCCTTTTTTAATAATCCATTGATCCCTGAATAAAAAATGTTAACAATTAACTGAATATCCATTTCCAAAAATATCAAATTAAAATATGGATATTTACATTCTTTAAAATAATATGAACCATTGGGCCTAAATTGGTGCACATTAGGCATGAAGTGCACAAATGATGAGAATGGGTGTTCAAAATGTAAAATGAACTAAAATGGTATTTATGAATAGTAAGGCACATGAAAACTACATATATTAGCAATGAATATTATCCTCTTACAGTGGCTAATCACACCCCCAACTTGAGTTTTGCTAGTCCCAAGCAAAATATATCTCACAAAAATGCAATTCGAATGACCTTTTCCAAAAACATTTTAATACACATTTCTCACCCAAAGATCACATACCAAACAATTATGAAACCCATCAAAATCATTTAAAACAAGCTATGTCCATAATAATATCTCAATCCCAAGCCCATTAATTTGTTCAAATTCATTTCCATATTTAATCCTAATTCAATTAAGCATGATGAAGTGTTGTGCGTCACAATAGACATGGGGGTTCATTTTCATTCAAGGGAGAAAAGATGGAAGCGCTAGGAGAAATAAAATTTTAATAATAAGATGAGTACTCATTTTTTATTTTCTATTTTTGGTTTTTTTTGCAATTTTGCCATGGTAATTGAAATTGAACTCAATCGAGTAAACCCATGTAGCATGACTTTGCTGATGACTCCCAGGCTCAATGTCCTTAGGGAACCAAGTGAAGCTCACATACTCGGGCATCATCTCGAGTTAACTCAATCAAAAACAAATTAAAATTACCACAAATAGAGATAAAATGCCCAACTCTGGGCCAGAAAACTATGGAGTCACGATCCCCAAGTGCCGAAAGCCACACATTAGGTCAATTCATTGCTCTACACGCAAATTTATTTATTTATTTATTTTTGAATACTCATGTTAAAATTAAAATGATCGCCAATCCTATGCTATTTATTATGGGTCCCCAAGAACTCAAACATAAACCCCACAATCTAAAGGATGTGAATTGTGTTATTTTTAAATGGATGAAAATATAACAGTGAAAAATCACATCGGACAACTGCACTTTCCAATAACTATGCACATGAACATAAATTTGCATTAAAATCAGAATCAAGGTATGCAAAATTATTTGATATCCAATTTCAGAGTTTCGAGTGTGTGTTATCATGTTCAAGGATAATGACATTTTTTCCTTCCACAAATTTTCATCTCCCCCCCAACTTAGAATAACACTGTCCCCAGTGTTTAAAGAATTGAAACATATAAGGGGTAGGATAGAAGTTCAATGAAGACATTGAAAATGAAAATTATGGAATGAAGTCACCTGGTGGTTGATGTTGAAAATGCATTCCCATGTCTCCCATCAGTTCTGGTTTGTCTCTCAATAGCTTGGACGGTTGTGACTAGCTTTTCCCAATGACCTATGACATGCCTTTAAATTTTTTTAATATATATATATATATATATATTTGTCTATTTTTTTAACCTAAAAAAGTATAAATAACATAAACTGATGATACATTGTCTTCTTTATATTTTCTGGGTAAGGTATTACTCAAGGATCACACCGCGTGACACGGATGAATACAGTGCTCCCCTTTCATACCCATCCGTACTCATAAAAGAAGAACAGGTCAACAATCTATTTTTTTTAAATACCAACAAAAATATAAAAAAAAATAAAATAAACTGATGATACATTGTCTTATTTATATTTTCTGGGTAAGGTATTACTCATGGATCACACCGCGTGACACGGATGAATACGGTGCTCCCCTTTCATACCCATCCTTACTCATAAAAGAAGAACAGGCCAACAGTCTATATATATATATATATATTGTAAATAACAAAATGAAGAAGAATGAAAGAAATAAGAAAAACAATGATTCACAAAGATTAGAAACATGAACACCACGGGTTGCCTCCCGTGCAGCGCTTTTGTTTAACGTCGTTAGCCCGACATGGTTCCTAAATCTATCAATTCTTTCCTGGTTCATAGGTTGGCTCTCTTAACTCTACCTCTATTTCCTGTTTATTGAATGATTCAATGAATGGTTTTAACCTATGACCATTGACCTTAAAAATGTTACCACTTGTGGGATCCTGAATCTCTACTGCCCCATGGGGTACAAGTGATGCACTATTAATGGACCTGACCATCTAGACCTTAACTTTCCCGGGTGTAAATGAAGTTTTGAACTATAAAAGAGCGCACATTTTCCCAGTTAAAATTGTTTGACTTTTATATTCATAGATTGGTAGGCTTGAACTCTAGGTTTATTTATCCTTGAATTTTCATAAGCCTCCATCCAAAGTTCCTCGAGTTCATTAAGATCTAACTTCCTCTTTTCTTCGGCTACAGAAATGTCGAAATTCATTTTTTTGATTGCCCAAAATGCCTTATGCTCAATTTCAACAAGTAAATGGCATGCTTTTCCATAAACCAACCTATATGGTGACATTCCTAGGATGGTTTTGAATGTTGTACGATATTCCCAAAGAGCATCCAAGAGTTTCTCAGACCAATCTTTCCTAGAGGGGTTGACAGGTTTTTCAAGAATTTGCTTAATCTCCCTATTTTCTAACTCAGCTTGACCATTGTTTTGAGGATGGTACGCAGTGGGAACTTTATGAGAAATTCTATACTTAGACATGAGTGAAGAGAATGGGCGATTACAGAAATGGGTACCACGATCACTGATTATAGCCCTAGGAATTCCAAATCTAGAAAAGATATGCTCTTTTAGGAATTGGATCATAACTTGATGATCATTAGTCTTGGTGGGAATGGCCTCAACCCATTTTGAGACGTAATCAACAGCTAAGAGGATGTAGAGGTATCCCTTAGAGTTTGGAAAGGGTCCCATGAAATCAATTCCCCAACAATCAAATATTTCAACGACTAGAATGGGAGTGAGGGGCATTTGATTTATTTTGGAAATGTGTCCTAATTGCTGACACTGAGGACAAATTTTGCAGTATTGGAAGGAATCCTTAGTGTGGTTCGGCTAGTATAAACCAATTTGGAGGACCTTTGCAGTGGTTTTCTTTGTAGAAAAGTGGCCTCCACATGCCTCTCCCTGACAAAATTTTAGAATGGACTCTTGCTCAGACTCGGGAACACATCTCTTGATGATTTGATCACGAAAAAACATGAAGAGGTAAGGGTCATCAAACACGTAGTGTTTGACATCAGAAAGGAATTTCCTCTTAGCTTGGGTCCCCAAGAATTTTGGAATTCCACCCATCACGAAATGGTTTGCTATGTCAGCATACCAAGGGAAATCACTCACTGAATAGAGGTGCTCATCGGGAAATGAATCAGACACAGAGAGGTGGTGTGAGTTGTCTTTGAATTCCATCCTAGAGAGGTGATCAACTACAACATTTTCAACACCGTTTTTATCCTTAATGGTTAAATCGAACTCTTGATGAAGAAGAACCCACCTAATCAATCTAGCCTTGGCATCTTGTTTTTGGAAAAGGTATTTTAGGGATGAATGGTCAGTGAAGACAATGATGGGTGATCCTAAGAGATAAGACCTGAATTTCTCTAAAGCAAAGACAACAGCAAGCAGCTCTTTCTCAGTGGTGGTGTAGTTTATTTGTGCATCATTTAATGATTTGCTTACATAATCAATGACACATGGAGTTTTCTCACACCGTTGTCCTGAGACTGCTCCTACAGCAAAGTCACTTGCATCACACTTGATCTCGAAACGATGTTTCCAATTTGGAGATTGCATGATAGTTGGAGATATAACAGTTGACTTGAGTGTAGAGAATGATTCCTCACAGATTTTTGTCCATAAAAATGGAGCATCTTTTACCAATAGAGCACAAAGTGGTCGAGAAATAGAGCATAAATTCATAATGAACCTTCTATAAAAACCAGCATGTCCTAAGAAGGACCTCACTTCCTTAACAGTTTTAGGAGAGGGAAGGTGACGAATTATGTCAACCTTATCTTTATCAACTTCAATCCCTCTACCAGATACCAGAGGACCTAGAACATGTCCTTCCCTTACCATGAAATGTCATTTTTCCCAATTTTGTATGATATTATTATCCTCACACCTTGACAAAACCTTTTCAACATTTAGAAGGCATCCCTCAAAAGTACCCCCAAAGATGGTGAAATCATCCATGAAGACCTCTAAACAATCCCCAACCATGTCCGAGAAGATTCACATCATGCACCGCTGGAAGCCTGGGTAGGGGTTTGGTCCTTGTGGTTGGCTAGGTTGTTGGTTATCTTTCCATCAGAAGCCTGGGTGGTCATTATACCTTGGGTTGAATGTGTTTGGGTATTGAGGCTTTTGAAAGTTTAGGGCATTGACATCAGCTGGTGGCCCTCCTAAAATAACATCCTTGATGGATGGAATGGTTGGACAGTTGTCTGTTTTGTGGTCATGTTTTTCACAGATTGTGCAAACTAGGTCTACAGTATGGATTTCATTGATTTTCCTATGGTCTATCTCATCAACCTTCCTAGAGAGTTCTGCAAGTTTCTCCCTAAGGCTTTCCTCTTCCCTATGTGTATGCATTCCAGTAGTTCTTTGAGGCTTTTCAGAATAAGGTGATGTTCCCCATGTTTGATTTTGTTCAGCAAGGATTTCTAAATACTCGTAAGCATCATTTGGGGATTTGTTTTTAAAGGTCCCATTACACATCATGTCAATGAATTGTTTGTTCCCCAGGCCCAAACCTTCATAGAAAATTCTTACTTGTTCAGGAATAGAAAAACCATGGTGTGGAACCATGTTTAGGGTGTCTTTGAACCTCTCACATGTTTCATAAAATGACTCTCCCTCTTTTTCAGAAAAAATTTGAATGCACTTTTTTAGTGCAATGGTTTTGTGATGGGGGAAGTATTTTTTGTAAAATTCTCTTTGCAGATGGATCCAAGTGTGGATTGATGAAGGTCTCAGATTATTTAACCAGTTCTTTGCTCGATCCTTAAGTTAGAAAGGAAAGAGCCTCATCTTAGCTGATTCAAGATGATGTGGTGAGCACATGGTTTCAACAATGTCATTGAACTCCTTGACATGAAGGTAAGGCATTTCTGACTCCATCCCATGGAAGGTTGGAAGGTGGTTTAGGACATGAGGTTTAAAGACATAGTGGGCATCTCTTAGGGCAGAATGCATAATTCAAGAGGGTGCATTGGTCCAGGTTGGTTTAAGGTAGTCATTCATGGTTTGATCGACTGCATTCCCCAACTTTGGGGCTGCCTCATTTGGATTTCCATTTTGGTTCCCGCCCAGGTTTATGAGTTGGTTTTTTTGAAGATCCTCCATTGAAATTGACTCAATATTTAACTCTGGGGTATTAGGAAGGTTAGGATCCAATGGTGTACTTGACTCTCCTATCCAATGACATTCCACCCTAACTAGTCTATTTGAGTTATCGCGTGTGAAGGTGGACATGCGCCAAACAGAAAAAAGAGAGAAAGGGAAAAGATAAGAGATATTGGGAGAGAATAGAAGAATAGGGGTGAGGAAAAAAGGTTTTTGTCTAAGGAACTTACTTGGTCCCCGGCAACGGCGCCAAAATTTGGTTTCGCCCAAATTTAACCAAGTTTTAAGGGTCAAGCGGTCGCTTGTAGTGTAGCTTGGGTTGTCGAATCCTCAAAGACCTAAGAAAAACCTTTAGACACTCAATAAAAAGAGATGGATTTTTGGATATGAAGTGGCCAACTTTGGGTTGATTTTAGATTGTTTTGAAAGAGCACTAAATGATCTATGTGAATTCAAATTATGAGAAAATGAGTTGATCCTAGGTTATTTCTCGGGGTGAATTGAATGAATTCCTTTTTTTACGATTTTAATTTCATTAACTAGAGAAGGATTCATGAAATGAATTCAAACTAACCTCATCAAATACTGATTAAACACCTTCAAAACAACTGATAATCACCTATAAACTTGTAGGATCATTTTCATGAGCACTCCAAGGAAAAGGATGTAATTAGCACATGAAAGTGGGGTGAATAAATTCAATAAGGAAGAGGAAGAATAAAAATCATTGAATGAAAGAAACTCAATTAAAAGAAATTAATAACATTTAGGGCATGAGAAATAACATTAAATCCAGCCCCTTGATACTCTCTTGGATCAACCCATAAAAGAGATATCCCTCCATTGATGACAAGTTCTCAACGGAAGCGGAAAGTAGACTTATGAGGGTGGAATTGAAGCAGTAAAAACAACAAAAATAACGATCACTCCACCGTTGTGTGAAAAAAATCACAAGGTTTGGTGTGAATAAATTCACAACTTGAGGAAATGGTATAAAGGTGATAAGGATAAAAACAGAAAAAGAGAAGAAGAATAACTTTTATTGAAGACTAAGGTGATTCGAACAACTTACATGAGAAGGAAGAACATTACAAAGGCAAATTGGCATAATAACATTACAATGAAAAGAAAGCACCCAACATCCCTAAATCCACCACCACTACTGCCTTAAATAGGAAAAAATGAAGCCTTGGCCGAGCCCCCAACATCCCATGTGCCTTTAATTAATTATGTTGGGGAAAGGTGGGTGGAACATTAATGATTAGAGATTTTTCCACTTCTTGCCCCGAAGTTGCATCCAGCTTGCATACATCGGAAATACGCGCCTAAAGGACCTTATAGAAAGCAGAATTGGAGTGGGTCCTAGAATACTTAAACGAATCCCCTTATGGCCCCTAACAGACTGTACAATTTCAGCCCAAAATAATATGTGGTTCCGGAGATATGATTGAAATAGTGGGCTATGTTTCTGGGCCGCAGATTCTGGCCCAAAATTGAATCTTCAACTTGGGCCACCTTAATCACCACCATTGTTTACGAATTAGCACTGGCTTCAGAATAATTATTTGTTCCCCTATATGTCTTCTAGCCTTCCATAAATTTTGGGCTTCATTGGGCTTGTATTATGGGCCCCATAGTCCTATCAGTAGGATGATATCCAATATGCCTTCTCCAGAATTGTTTCCTTTAATCGCCAAATATCTCCATCATCCTTTTTTAATAATCCATTGATACCTGAATAAAAAATGTTCATAATTAAGTGAATACCCATTTGAAATAATATAAAATTAAAATATGGATAGTTACATTCTTTAAAATCAGATGAAAAATTGGGCCTAAATTGGTGCACATTAGGCATGAAGTGCACAAATGATGAGAATGGGTGTTCAAAATGTAAAATGCACTAAAATGATATTTATGAATAGTAAGGCACATGAAAACTACATATATTGGCAATGAATATTATCCTCTTACAGTGGCTAATCAGTAACTGAATTATAAAATCTAAAAATATATATTTACATATAAAAAGGTGATTTAAAATAAATTTACATAATTCATTATTGTGTTTAATAATTTATATTCTAATGTGATAAGAATTTTATTAAATAAATCTAAGAATATTTTTTTAAATGATAATTTTCAAAAAATAAATTTTTTAATGATTAATAGTGGATTTATTAGATTTTATAGAAATTAGGAATCAAAAAAATTGTTATTTAAATAAATTCGTTTCCCTAAAAAAATCATTTATTATTTTATTTTATTAATATTTTTAAAACATAAAATGGAAAATTATAGAAATTAAATTTGAAAAGATAAACTTCATTTTTGGATTTATAATGTCATTGTTATTTTAAGATGACTTTTTAGTATTTTTCAAAAAAGATTGATTTTTAGGTGAATATTTAAAATACCATTTTTTAAAATAACATGACTTATATGAAATTAATAGTATATAGTTATGAATTATAAATTAATAAAACCACTATATAATAAGGAATATATATTTTATAAGTTAAATTTTAATTATGAAAAATATTTTATAAACCAATATTTGATATTTTTGAACATTAGTTAAATTGTTGAAAAAATATTTTGTAATACATTATGCATTTAATATTGTTGAATTTTTATAACATTATATAATTAATTTATGAAAATATATATAAATTTAAGAATCATTAGGTCCAAATTAAATGATAAAAAATTTATTTTTATCCATTAATGTTAAGGTACTTTGGTAAAAACCCATTACCATGGTAAAAATCAATAGGGGTAAAATGGTTTTTCCCAAGAGATAAAGACCAAAAAATGTTTGATAGTTATGGAAATGGGTGGTTGAGTACATTATCATCATTATAATTCCCGTTACATTATTGGCTATTTTTGGATCCAGTTTCCCTGATAGTGACTTCACATTATTTAATTTTTATGGATATTAACAACAATACCATCCATTTTCACTTATAAAAGTGTCACTCCTCTCCTCACTTCCCCTCATACCACAATCCACTTAATTGTAGAAAAATTCTACCAAAAACTATCCTATTAATTAATATGCACCTTGAATAGATTTTCATATTCACAAAAGATCATCCCTCAAAGACTTAAATCCCTTTACAAAAGAGATAATCTAAGCATTTTGGTATAAATTCTTAACCGCTCTTATATCATTTCTATTTTTTTATATTAACATATTCTTCTTTGAATTCCAATAGACAATCATAAAATTATAAAATTAGTATCCTTATTTCATTGGTACGTTATATTAATTTTGTTACATTAATTCATTACCTTTCCCTTTTTTATGAAAAACCAAACTGTCATTCATGAGTTTCACATACTACCACCTCCATAATGGAACATGCTTCATTTTCCATCACTGAAATACAAATATAATACTAATCAATAATTTAATATATATATATATGATATTTATTACTAATTCTGTAATATTAAATAATAAACCATATAAATGGGTTTCCCTATTATTTGGGAAATGAAATAAACATCCATGTGTACATGTGTACTACGTCCATAATGGAAGGATTTATTACCTTTTTTATTTTCATTAGTACCTTACATGAAAGGTCATGATAATGGTTTTATGGGATAAATATATTTTTAATGTAATTTTTAAGTATATGTTATGTAGTGACCCAACCATAGAGATCCTAGAGTCTATGTCTTCCATCAATTACATTGGCTTGATTACAAGGAATGAAATCCAGGAGGACAGATGAATTTTCTAGTCATGGAAAACGAGATACAAAAATGAGTATTTTATTATAAATGAATACACTAATAACAATATAATTTTTTATCTTTTGTGGTTAACTTTATTCAATCAAATATAACCCTACATATCTTTTATAGTACGCTTCTTAGATTCCAAAGGAAGGAAACATAATAAGGGTTACCTCAAATGATCAGTAATGGTAAATTATAGTCGATGAAATGATGAAAAAATGAGAGTAATAATTATGTAAGGGTAAATAACCGAACAAACATACCATCAGTATGGGAAAAGTGGTATTTGTGATGGGTGAATTGTGATAGGGAAGGGTCCCATTGAAAATAGTTCTTCAGGATCTACTTTTTATGATGAGAACCTATTCACATCACAAATAGTTCGTCATAAGAACATCCTTGTGAATTGATTGGTATTCTCGTTGAAAAAGGATTTTGAGAGCACAATTATCGAAACCTCCAAAAGTGTATTTGCGATGGGTGGTTACACCCGTCACAAATACTATGTGAAAGTTTTTAGTATTTGCGATGGGATTTTATTCCCCTCGCTAGTTGTATGTCGGTAGCTAGGTACATTTCCACCTGAGTTGTGGAAAAAACCTATTAATCCAACAAGAACTTGTGACAGATCATGTCGAAAATAGTTTGTCAGCATGTTATTATCCCCGACAGGACCCATCGCAAATATTATTTTAACCGCTGCCATTAATTAATAGGGTATAAGAATTTTCAACTTGTATTGTTGCAAATACCCCCATCGAAAATGATCTAACCTCTATATACACACATCCGATTTTTTCTCATTTGACAATTCTCTCGATTCCTCTCTCATGCTCTGCTTTGATATTTCTCTCTTCAGTTTTCACAATGTTTCGAATTTTACAACAGACAAATTTTCAAGAATTTTAACTAATGAAACATTTAGTTTGAAGGTATTTATTTGTTTCTTTTTTAGTTAATTAATTGTAATTTATTTTTTAAATAATATTTATTAATTAGCTGTAATAAAATTAAAATATAATAACCTTGTTTTATTTTTCATTATTTATCTATAAAAATATTTTTTTATTAAGATTTAACGTTTTTATTTAAAATTAAATAGTCTTAATTAGTAATATTTTTTTTCATATATCATTAATAAATAATAATTACGTGTAATTAGTATCTATTCGTAGTAATTTGTATTGATTAGTATTAATTAGTTATAATTAGTATTAATTAGTATAAATTATTATAAACTCGTATAAATTAGTATTATTTAGTATTATCATTTAATATTCTGTATTACTTTGTAATAATTAGAAAAAAATTGAAAAAATAGTAAAAAATGGCACTAAATTGTAATAAATTGTAATTAGTATTTCTAATTAGTGGTAATTAACCATAAATACATCTAATTAATAATAATTGTAAATAAATACTAAATAATTGTTTATATAGTAATAATTAGTAATAAATAGGAAAAAAAAGTTATAAATCAGAATAAATAGCAGTAATTGGAGTTAATTTGAAATAATTAGTAATAATTAGTAATAAATAGTAATAATTAGTAATAATTGGTAATAATTAGTAAAAATTAGTAATAATCAGTAATAATTAGTAATAAATTGTAATAAGTAGTATTAAATAGTAATAATTGGTAATAAATATTATTAAATAGTAATATTTTGTAATAATTAATAACAATTAGTAATTAATTGTAATAAATAGTCCTAATTTGTAATAATTAATAATAATTAGTAATAATTATTAAAAATTTGGAGTAATTAGTAATAATTAATAATAATTAGCTGAAATTATCAACAATAAGTAATAGTTATCAATAATTAGCAACAAATAAAAATAAATAACAATAACTCGCAATAAATATAAATAAATAGAAATAAATTTCAATAAATGGAAATAATTAGCAATATTTAAAAAAATTATTATCAACTCTTACTAATTAGTAATAATTAGTAATTAGTTTTAATAAGAAGTAATTAATAATAAATAGTAATAAATTGAAGTAATTATTAATAATTGGTAATAGATGTTAATAATTAGTAATAATTATTAATAATTAGTAATAGATTGTAATAAATAATAATAATTTGTAACAAAAAGTACTAAATAGTAATAAATGGTTATAAATTTGAATAAATGTTAATAATTAGTAATAATTAATAATAATTAATATTAAATAGATTTAAATAATACCATATATTAATAAATGATAATAAATAGTAATAATTAGAAATAATTATTGACAAAAAATTGTGACAAATAGTGATAATTTGTGATAATTAGTGATAATTTGTGGTAAATAGTGATCAATAGTGATCAATAGTGATAAATGGTGGTAAATAGTCATAAATAACACAAACTATCGATAAATAGTAGCAAATAGCGGTAAAAATGGGTAAATTGTGACAAATAGCGGTAAATAGTGGTAAATAGTTGTAAATTGTGGTAAATTGTTGTAATTAGAAAATGAGTTATGAATTTTTTCAACCATCAAGAAAATGTGAATTCATACTTCTTATTTAATTAATTTTTTCATCATTTTATCTATTATTTGTAAGTTAATCTCCTTATCATTTTTATCAAATAATTATTGATTTCTTCACAAATATCTTGGGAACTCGTATTTTCTTTAAACTATCTACAATAATCCATGAATGAGATAAAATGATTCTTTATTCCAATGTAACCTTGTTTTCTATATTCAATTTCTTTCATTATCAAACTCCCACCAGTATATACTAATTTGATGTTTTTAAAGGAAAAATATTTCTCATTGTTGAAAGTCAACAGTGTAGAGGAAGACCATGTGCCCATTGTGGTGACATCATGTGATATAATGGTCACATTATATTCTTCCAATTTTATGAATTTTAACAACAAGTTAAATTATCTGCTATGAACATCTAGTCAATATACAGTGTAGAAATTTAGAAATAGAAATACCACAGAAATATTGTTACATTAGCAGTTATGGTGGTTTTGATGCTTTGAGACATGTAAGAATCTACCACACCTAATTGCGACACACTGTGTGACCGGTATATACTAGTGTAGGAAGTATGTGACATGTTTATGATCGTAGTAGTAGTAGAAGCTGAAAAAATGTATTGATGACTGTACATGGTGGGCATAAATTTGTGCGATGAAAAATTTGAACATGGTTGGCATGCATTGGTTTCTTAATCGAATGATTTTAAAATTTATGATTTATACCTTTTTAGTGAATCATTGAATTTTAAATCTTATGGTGATTAAAAATATCCAAATTTTTCTTACTATGTCCAATTATTTCATTTGAGGAATAGATATGAGGTCGAAATAATGTGGTGTGTTGATGAAAACAACAATAATTAGAGGAGGATGAGATTATTTTCTGAGTAGACATGGTTGGAGTAAATTTATGGAATGAAAATTTTGGACATGGTAGACATAAATCTGTTTCATTATCTGATAATTATAAAATCAATGATTTATACTTTTTTGTAAATCATACAATTTTAAATATTAAGGTGATTAGAAATAACCAATATGTGTCATCCATATCCGATTTTTCCATTAGGTCACTAAAACTAGTGCAGACAGACTATGACATGTCGATGGTAGCAGTAGTAGGAGGAGGAGGAGAAGATGCATCTATTACTAGAGCAGTAACAATAAAAGTCAATGATGTATATGTCAGGTCAGACTCATGGTTTAGTGATGGAGTTTCCTCCACCATCTCATCCAGATGACCCCTCCCCACATTATTTATGTACTTTTTTATAAACATTTGTATGTAAATATTTTTCTTAATATTTTAATTAATTCAAATAATTATAGTTCTATATATAGTGTATTTCATATTTTTTCAAATATTTTATTATTATTTTGTAAATATTTTGTGAAAATTTATCTATTTTGTTTTAGTTTTAGTTTTTTTTAATTTTTTCAACTTATGTGTAATGGGCGGCCCTCCGATCATAAATAATTATTTACGAAGGGAGGCCTCATCCATCTCAAATAAGTTAATAAAATTTTTTTTTATTTGAAACATTATAGTTTCCCATCACAATTACCATTTTTGTGAGAGATAGATGCAAAACAATTGTGATACTATACACTGTGACAGTTTATTTGAGATGGAACTCCATTAGAAATGGCTATTTTCTATTCCACTCAATCAAAAATAACCCATAAAAAATATTTCAATATTTTATTATTGCATGTTGTCATCAAACTAGTAAGGAAGTGAATAAAAAATATGGTCAGGTAATATGCCATTCAAATAACTAGATAATCCAAAAACAATACGGTAAGTTATGAAAAAGAAATACTTTCAATTTAGTCAATGATCTGAAAAATAAATGTATCCATAGATTTGTCTGCACAAAATATCATGGTTGAATAATAATTGAAACTATATGAGGGAAATGCATAATTTTGGGACACTATGTTCCCTAAGTATATTGAACCATTACATTCAAGAACATTAATAAGATAGTTTAACATATAAGGTAAACCCCATTTAAGGTGTCTAGACAAATGAATTATCCCATGAGACTACTGATACAATGAGGGAAAATCTTTAACCGAGCACCACCCATGTCATACCCATCAAAATAATTCCTCATATATAAAATAATTTATTTAACACTGCACCTTATCAAATATCCATATGGTGTAGAAGATACAGATTTGTCAATATTTCCCCAAATAATCAAATATATTTCAATGTAAGGATTATATGAAAAATATTACATGAAATATGAAATAAACATTTCCATGATAAATTATATGGATAATTTGGGTAAATTCATTGTTCAAGAATCATAGAAAATGAAATACTTTTAGGGGACTAATAACTGAATCAATGTAATTAATTTCGATACTATCTTTTGAAAAATGAATCATAAACCATCCCATGGAGGAATAAAAATGAAATCAATATAAAATTTCTAAATTATATTGAAATAAGATGTTTTTTTGATTGATGAAGTAGTTGAATAACATTAAAAATATTCATTTGGAATATCATATTTACTTTGAAAACCTATTTGAAAAACATTTTATTAGAAAATATATTTTGAAAAAAATCAATAATAAAAAACCTTTAAAAAATTAAAATTATGCACAAAATAATTATGATGGGTAAATATGTACTTGTTTTAGGAGGTAATAATTGCATTCTCTTTTAATAATAGAAAGCAATAAAAATGCCTCATTTGGAAAGAGACAATAAAATTCCATTGAAAACTTTCATTAAAGACAAAAAAAGGAAAAATGAATTTAATAAATAATTTTCAAAAGGCTAAAAACATTTTAAAACCTTTCTAGAAAATAAGGTTTCTAGAAGAAATTGTTTTTTCAGACTAAAAATTGAAATGAAATTGGATTTTATTAAAAACATTTTAAAAAACACTATGACTTAAAATGAATATAAAAATATAACTATAACTGGATAAGGGTAATTAATAATCAGAGGATAAAAAGTAAAATAGTTTATTATAAAAATATCAATTAATCTACTCTGATGGAAAATCATTTGTAAACAATCCTAAATAAAATGAGATTGTAAAGTAAACCATTGAAAAGACTATAATATCAATGTGACAGTCAATCGATAAGTAGAATATCTATATCATCTGTAAGTCCAAATAATGAAATGGAAATACTTCAATAGATAGTGAAAGGTTATTATAAACATAATTATAGAATATTAACAACAAAAAGGAAGTAGTGGAACCTAATGAAAAGGAGTTGGGTTAAGAAATTGTTTTCCACTTGGGTAACTATTAACTCTAATCCCCTTTGAATAAATAATTCAAATTGAAACTCCAAACACCATGAAGAATTAATGAATCATGATATTATATGAAAAAGTGGAAGTACGTACACAATATTTATGAAATTATTTTCACAAAAATAAATTTATTTTTTCAATAGAAATTTAATAATCCCAAAAATAAGTGATACTACTAATATAATCATTAAAAATGTTCTTGAAAAGAATAAAATTTAAATATTACATATTGTCCCAAACCACATTAAAACAATAAAATTATAATTACCCATGAATTAAATGAAACTTATTATACCATTAGAATAATTATATTCATGATATAACCTGAAAAATGTATTTATATACACTATATAATATAAACTAGGTGCATAACAACAAATAAGTCTCAGTAGATTGTAAATTCAGACGAAGACCCTTACCTTATGTTTAATTTTTGATAATTGTGATCTAAATTCATTTATATGTGTTTTATGTGTGTTAATAATTTAATATAGAATCATATTCATGTTTATAACATCATATATTATCTTTCTATAATATCTTATTTCCCTTTTGATAAACAACTTTCATTATTTTCACAATTTCGTGTACTAATATCCTAGATTGTTGAGAATGTTTTAACTTGTTAATTTTTTTTCTTATATTTTTAAAACAAATATAAGATTTTAGAGATGATTTAAAAATAATATAAAACCGTTATATATTTTTTAGATTAGTCTATATTATTTTACTATAAAAAATGAAATGCACCATTTATGGAGACGGTAGGTCGTACGTACACATTAACACTACTTTCATTTATTTATCATATTAGAAGAATGAAAAGTAAAATATATATATGTATATTATAATTACTCTATAATATATTTTTATATATGTTACATAGGTTTGATAAAACAATTATTTATCCCTTCCATGTATACTGTGAACGAATCACATCGCTTTGAGGGGGTGGTAGTCCAAACATCCACAAACAATGTTATCATATTCCCGCTAAATGGAGTTTATAAAGTTATGAGTCATAAATGAATTAAATAAGTATAAATAAATTATAAACATCATATAAAAAATATATAAATATATTTGTAATCAAAATGAACAATCATGAATGGTGGTAAAGGAAAACAAACAATCATCATTTTGTGAGGTAGTGGTTCGTCGTACATATAAACAATATGTCCATTTACCATTAGATAGAAGTTTATGTATGTATCAGAAAAACCCATAGAATAACAACATATCTATATATTTAATATAATTATTTTATAAAAATATAATAATTAGAGTGTAGGGGTGGAGAATGAAAACAAAATAATAAAGCTTCATGAAAGACATTACCTCTTAAACTTTTAACTCCTATTGGTTTGTACCAAAAGGATTCCTTGGATTTCTTATGTTAAAATGGGAGGATTAAAGGATTTTGGGAGGGATTTTGGGAGTTTTATTTTGTATATCTTGTTGGAAACGAATTTTTTTATAGGTGTGAGGAAGAGGGTGGTGTGGTGGCCATTTTTAATGTTGGTAAGGGACACACAAGGAGTTTTGGAAAAAAAATGTTAGGTGTACCCATATTTTACATTAAAAAATTCATAAAACTTCAAAATTAAAATAATGGAAAGAATATTAATGAAATTTGGGAATAAAAGTGTTGTTTTATATATGGGTATTTCATTTGGGAACTTATGTTTATGGTCTAGTCCATTTTTTATTTTAAGTTCTCCTTAATCGTTGAAAATTATTTTAATTACTTTTACTAATCCTTTTGGTCCAAAAGTGTGTTTACCTTATTAGAAATTATAAATTATCCGAATCCAAATTTTTAATATATTTTTTCAAATTAAAATCACATAAGTGGAAGAAATAAATTTCAATGTAATCCAATATATGAGGACAACCAAGTAAGTTTTTAATGTAAAAACCTTCAAATGTTTTATATGTCTGTATACCCAATTTCTAAATGAAATTTATTCCAATGACATAAATTTGATTAATTAATAAAAATAATATCCAATTATTCTTTAAAAACAATAAAATTTATAATTTATTCTTATAAATAAATTAAATGTAAAGAAACTTTTGACTTAAAATTTGGTATTTTCACTATTCATTTAAAAAGATGAAACATCCCAGAAAAATAAAAAAAAATCAACATTACATAATTTTTATGTTTATCATCTAAATTTTATTTTTAAATTTACATATAAAGTCAAAAAAAGTTTAAATATTGTATTTAAAATAGGGTCTCCGATAAAATGTAGTTCAAGTGCATTAAAAAATATAATATTATTATTTGTAAAATTTTCATTGTTTTTATCTCATGCCTATAAAATATATTGGATTATTATCATAAATATTTGATTCAATATATATATATATTTCATTAATATCACTCACTATTTGTAATTAATTTAATTTATTAGGGTAAAATAGCTTTGTTGGTATAAAAATCGTTTTCATTAAAAATACACTCTCTATGTTAAATTGGTTCTTATATTCAATTAAAAATTAGTTATAAACCACGAATTAGTTTTATATATGTATAAAATATAATTTTTTATATGTTAATTAATAATATTCATGATATCTAATTTAATGGCTACATTAAGTCTTATTATCTTAAATAACAATACTATAATAATATATTGTTTTTTGATAAAAAGTGGTCTTACGTGTAACGTAAGTCATCAAAGAAATGTATCATTTTTTGTGTACCATACTAAGTCGGTATCCTATGTATCACATAATAAATTATAGTTTTAATATACTTAAAATAGTAAATATATTTTAATATCTTAACATATTATATTTGCTCACATGCTTATTGATGTGTTTCATAAATGCTATCGAATATAATGTTCTTTCATTAGATTTTTGCGGCGTTACATTCTCCCAACCTTAATTAAATTTTGTGATCACAATTTATACTCAATGATAGTTATATATTATATGATATTTCTTATGTTAAAATCCTCCCTAAAGATAAGGGTTTAAAGAATATATTATAGAAATTAAAGAATGAGAAGGATAAAGGTCATGTGGACAAACATATATCTATGTCTGTAAGTAGGGGAGTGTTTGTATCAAGTAGAGATACATACATGGAGGAAAAGAATACATATTTATTGGTAATGATTGATGTCATCAACCACAAATATATATGTTATGAATGGATAGTTGAGGGCTTCAAATACATAAATCAGTGACAATTTAGAAGAGCTTCAGTTAAAAAAAATGGTATTAGGACAAAATTTTATTTATTTGTAATTATCAAAATAAGGTTTAATTATTTTAATTCTTATGAATATAAGGAAATATAATTTCATGCCATATTATAATTTAATATAAATAATTCCATATTTAGTTTTTTCTTCGATAAAATTCAAAATCATCCATTACGTCAACAAATGGGTATCCAAAAATTAACTTTGATTCCACATGCACTAAAATAAACATTTAACGAATAATAAGGCCCAAAGATAAGTGAAATTCCTTACATTTGCCTCAAAAAATTACAAATATTCCAAAATGGTTAATAAACTAGTCTCAAAAAATAAAATGATACCCTACTAGTTCATCAATAATATTTGTTCCCAATTTTTTTTAAAAAACAATGAAATATTAACAATGACATTCTGAGGGTGAGTGGTTGGTGTGAATAACTTATCTTCCATTGATCAGGGGTTCAAGACCTACGGCCATTCCATATTTGATTGGTTTTCACATAACATACATGTTTTATGTTTTCTAAAACCATATTTGTATAAATTCCAAAATAAATATGATGGACATCCTTGAAATTTATTCACTGAATATACCATATTTTTAAATATATCCAAAATATATAAATACGTTTTCCATTTTTATCTATCTAGGAAATTCCATAATCATTGTTTTATTTTAAATATCTTCTATAGTATTCCCAAATAATGAAACCTTATGTTGAATCTAAATAATATTAGGTTTAACCTTGGTCATTCATTTTCATTATCTATTCAAATACTTTAATAGAGTTTTAAATAGAATGTGATTTATACTAAGCGTATCCCCAAATAATGTAAAACTAGGTGGGTAGTATAGCCGACTATCTTGTACCATGTTACACTTAAACAGACCTGACACACCTTGTCGGAGTTGTTAGTCCTGTGTATATCTGTTCTAGAACAATTTTCACATTTAGTATCCAGACGTGGATATATTTTTAGGAAGACCCTAATAATATCCAACTTACCAATATTTTAGGATGTTAGTTTGTACTTCTCTTTAACCTATGCCTTATTTCTATGTTATCTAAAAATGTTTTCCTAAATCATGTTCCTAAGGTTGATACTAACTTTATTTGATAAAAATTGTAGTGACCCAACCCTAGAGAGCATGGTGTAGGTGTCTGATATCAATTACATTGTCTTAATTTTAAGGAATCAAACCACAAAGGGTTATTCAGTTTAGTAGTCTTGGTAAACCAAATACATAAATGATTCATTAATTAATAATTATAACACAAATTGCAACATAATTATTTTTCATTCAAGGATAACTTTATTCCATCTAGTATATCCTTGGATTTCATTCATATTATGCTTATTTGATTCATAGGGAAGGAAATATAATAATGGTGATCTCAAATTCTCAGTATGGGTAATGTATAATTGCATCAATAGTGAATTAGTATGAATAATAATTTTGTCATTGAAAATAACTAAACAAACACAACCTGTAATCAATAAAATGATATGTAAGTGCATAAAAAATATGGTAAGGTAATATTCCATTAAAATAACAAGATAAGTAAAAAATAAACATGGAAAAGTAAGAAATTTAAATTCATTATATTTCATCATTGAATATAAAATTAAATGTATCCATATATATATAAAAATAAAATCTCATTGATGAATAATAACTGAAATTAAATGACGGAAATGATTAATTATTAGATTCCAGGTTTACTAGGAATATTGAAGCATTATTTTAAAGACCATGTACAATACAGTTTATCATAATAGGTAAAATCTCATCTATGATATTTAGCCAATTAACTCTTCCCATGTGACTACTGATGAACTGAGGGGTTACCTATAAACGGGACCCACTAATGTCATACTTAACAAAAGCGTTCCTCATATATCAAATAATTAATTAACTCATGTGCCTTATAAAAAATCTTTATGGAGTAGAAGATATGGATTTATCAATATTTCTAAAAACAATCAAATTAAATTAATATTAAAGACTATATAAAAACATTATATGTTTTATACAATGAATATATCCAAGATAAATGATATGGATAATTAAAGTAAATTTAATGTTCAAAAATCAAAGAAAATTGAATATTTCAAGGGGAAATACAAAGGAATTAAGTTAGTTAATGTAATTACTATCATTTGAAAAATCAATCATAGAAAATAAAAAGTACTAATAAGGATACAATAAATATAAAATATTTTTTGTGCAGTGAAATAAAGGTTTTTTTCATTAACTAAATAGAAGAACATTAAAAATATTCCTGAGGACAATATACTTTGTTTTGGAAAAAACTATTCATAGAAAATCATTTCTGAAAAAATGTCCTTTAATAGGTAACCTTTTAAACAAGAAAATTATGCTTTAATGAATTAATTTATAGTAAAACCAAACATTTCATATGAGGTAAAAATAAAAGTCCATTTTCATGGTAAAAATTCTATAAAAATTCATCATTTGGAATGTGTAATGAAGATTCCATTGAAAATATTCATAAATTAAAAAAAATTAAAATGTATTTGATAAATTAATTTGAAAAGGTTAAAAAAATTTGAATACATTTTTTGATAATAGAGTTTTATAAGAAAATCAGTTCTCTGACTAAAAAGAAAAATGAAGTCGGGTTAAAAAAAAGATTTTCTAAAAAATTTACAATACCAAAGAGTGGTGAAATTGACCTATTAAATGATTAATGTCCAGAATAATCCTAGGAGAGGAAAATGAAAGCGTTTATTATAAAATGATCAACTAATTTCTATTTATGGAAATTTATTTGTAAATAACCCTGAATAATATGAGATTGTAAATCAAACCCTTGAAAGGATTATAATATTGAAGGTAAAATTAATCGACGAGTATAATATTTGATTCAATTGTAAATACACATAGCTGGGAACAAATGAATACATAGTAAAATGAATTTATTCACATAATCATATAATATTAATGGAAATGGGTAAGTAGTATAACCCAATTAAAAGGTTTATTGTGGTGAGATTATTTTCAACTTGGGTAACATTTAACTAAAATCCACTTAGAAAAGAAAATTCAAATTAAAACATAGAAATCATGAATAATGATTGAGTAATTATACAATAAAAAAATTTGAAGAATGGAAACCATATATAATAAATTTGGTACAATATCACAATGTGAGTGTTTGAAAAGAATGTTAAGAGTCACAAAATGAAGTGAGACTGCAAATAAAGTCACTAGAGATGTTTATAAGGAGGATTGTAATGGCCCAACCTTTTTATTTATATTTGTTTCCAAAATTTCTGGGTTATTTAATTTTATACTCAAGAAAGCTATATCGTTTAATTAATGATGTGATTATAATTAAATGAGACTGTTGAGTTTCAACTGTAATATCACCATTGGTCAATATGACTTTTAGAAACTAAATTATTAATGTTACAATTATTATTTATAAATTCAAATGATCTTGGTTAATTAAAACAGAAAGAAGAGTCAATGGAATCATCTAGTAGACTCGGGCTATATGAAGCTCATCTTTCAGAGCTTAGGAAGGAGGTAGCATCATTCGGCTTTTCATTGGACCAAGCCCAAGCCAAACATTATCATGCGAAGCTAGAACGGAATCACCTAAGGGAGAAGTTCAAGCCGATAGAAATCACCACTCAGGAAATGTTGTCCGATCCACCCCAATATTTTATCACCATAGCACACCTTACACTTAAATCTTTTGCAACTATTATAAGGGGCTCTGTAATGATGCTTTAGTTACTTTTTGTAATCCTTTTTTTATAAATAATTTTTTTACTTCTTATTATGTTAAAATTGGTGAATTTCAAATGTCTGGATAAATAAATGATACAATTATAGAAGTTATATATTTTTTATGAATTTAGGGAAAATGGGTATATTAAAATATTTTTCTATTCATTAAATAATTAGTAATTTGAATTTATTTTTAAAAAATGGTCTTCTACAGTTGTGTTCAATAAGAAATTTAGTCTAATAAGATGATCATTGTTTTTAGTGAATAATAATGTATGATTAGTGGAATACCCGTCTAAATAGCAGTGAAGATTAAATCGATCCAAAAATAGAAACTTCACCCATGAGTGTATAAAAAAAATTTAAACATCTTAAATGTTAAAAAACAATCATTGTATATGTTTTGGTATTTTTATATGTCATAAATATTTTAATTACAATTTTCTAATTAATTTAGTAATTTAAAATGGAAATATATTTTCTTAAAATGTAATCATAAATTGTTACTTTATTTTATTATGGTTATTTGATAATTTTATGGGACCTTGATTACATTTTTAAGGTGTTACAAAATGAGTTATAGTTCTAAAGTTGTATTTTTGGAATAAATATTGATTTTATTTAAAAAATAAAATTAGAATATTTTGAAAATTATTTTCTTAAAATGAAGATTAATTTTGAATTCAGATAATCAATATTAGGTTTGTTTGAAATTTTTATATTTTCCTGAAACAGTTGAATTTTCGGTGAATAGTAAAAATACAGTTTTGAGTTTGGAGTGTTTAATGACATCATTAATGATGTATTAATGATGTAAGCTTTCTTGTAGTATTATTAATAGTGAGATATGATATGAGGTGACCCAAGTGGCCAATACCATTGTAACATCCCGACCCAGCTCACCACAAAACTAGTGGCCCGACCGGTAGCCACATGACTTCATGCCCATCTCCCCGTACACCAGAGGCTGCCGACTAGCAGTGAGGGTCTATGGATAGTCAGTGGGGGAGAATATACCCTATTATCAGAGTTTAACAGTGGAATATCAATGTATAAAACAAACAATGGAAATAAATATGAGAAGCAGTCTAGAAAATGATAAAGCAGCCGAAGGTAGATTTTATAAATCTTGTACAAACAAATGGACAACATCAATTATATAGCAGATGCATGCATGGAATGTTAATGATACAAAATGGAAAACAATGAACAAAATAGAATTATGACTATTTAATTACAAAAATAAATACACAATGACTCCAAGCCCTGATGGGAGTCTCATCGAGCATCCTAAACTTCCGCTCGGTCATTTTCTCCAATCTTCAATGTAAATGGAAACAACACAATCCTGCAACCAAATAGAATCTACTCAGGTACCCCGGTGCAATGGCAGCCTAAGTTGGGTGTGTAATATAAATCTCAGTATTATTGGACCATAATTGTCTACCTCAAATACCAACATTCAATAAATTATTTAAACAGTGCAATCATGCATAAATAAGGTAAGAAGTACAATGTAACTATATACAGAAGTACCTGCTTCAGCTCTCAGCTGTTGTCTAAATCTATATTACACATTTTTCATGCATAAAAAATAGTCATTACACAATAATTTTCATTTATCAATTATTCAAACATCATTAAACTACATAATTCTCGTGATCCGGACTAAGCCTGACATTCCCTATATAAGTCACTCACCACAGATATCTCTAAAGACTATCAAAGTAATTAAAGTTAAGACCAAATCCAAGAATGTTCTTTGGAGTGGATAATTCCTTATAATATATTCAATTTAATCTTTTATATACTATATCTGGGCCTGTCCACTAAAAAGTAGTGATTTGCTCTGGGGTCTGTCCACTAATAGTGATTCACCCAATTAATTGATAAGCATGACCACTTTCTCATATTCAATTCACAAATCATAATGTCACAATACTTTTCATTAACCAATTAATTCATTTCATGTATGACCCATTGGACCCACAGTCGAATGACAATTAATGGGTATAGAACATCACGTCTAAAAACCTCGTGAGTATATGGAGGGTCACTCATTGTCTCAAAACCAATGGGTATTTGGAGTATTAGTCCCTGACCCATAAAAGAATATTTTCTTGCAAGCTCGGTGTAGAATGTCAGGTCTAGCACCCCGTGGGTATATAAATCATCATTACCTTCCTCACAAACCATTTATGAATAATATATATATATATATTTATCATTTCTGTAGAATTCCATGTCTAACACCCCACAACCATCCATTAATTAATTCATAAATTAATTAATCAAATCCGTTAATTAATTCAACAACTAATTAACAACACAAATTGCCTATCAAAAGTCAACCATTAATTTATCATTAAACATATCAATATAAAATAATTATGTAAAAATTAATAATTATTAGAATTCCAAATTAATAATTAACTCAACATTTAATTATCAAAAATCTTTAACAAGTCTGAACCCATCCACTCAAATAGTGATTCGTCATTGACGTTAAAATTTTATATTCACGTCATAATCATCAAAAAAACAAGCTGAAAAAAGCCCATATATTTAGCAACCATCTCATACAGAATATCATAATATAAAACAACTCCATCCAAGACAACTTAATGCATGGAAATCTCACATGCATCAAAAGGTACCCATGGCCAACCGTCGTAACAAACAACTAATTCACAATATCAATTTAATGCCTTCAAATTAATTAATTCAACAATTAATTAATTAAATATTATCTCTTTAACCAATCATCAAATAATTTACCATTTCCATTTATCATGTAACAATTAATCCATCCATTAATTATTACCAGTTTACAATTTATATTCCCAACATTTCAAATATTCAATATTCTCAACAATCAGTAATAGCCAGAATTTTTATTCCAACTCATGATGTGATAATTAATTCACCAATTAATTACCCTATTACCCATTCATCCAATTCAATTTTTTTTAACTTTTTTAATGATATCACTTTAACAAAATTAGGAAAACATTCTTAAAATCAACACATGTTCATCTCCTTATTTATCTCACGTGGGCAGTATCATTAAATAACATTAAAAGTGTCATGTATAAACATATCATAATAAATGAAACTAAATGTCTCAATTTATTTAAATAAGGTATAATTATTAAATAAATTGATTGGTATTTGGGACCTATCCTTGGGGTGGCACTATTTTAAATCTGAAGAACTTTATTATACGTGGCGGAAACCAGCCCTCAACTGGTCCACAACCGCACGCGTGGACACCTTATATATATATATATTCACGTGCATGCCCTGCAAAAATATAAATAAAATTAAAAATATTAAAATAGGTACTCAGATTTAAAGCAGTAAGGACCAAAACATCTTTAACTAGGTAGCAGGGACTCATAAAAATTGTCACACCCTTAATTGAATGATGTGAAACAACACCACAGTAAAATAACCTTACCCGAAACATGATAGAAAAGATAAAATAAACTCATCTACCTATCCTTTGTCTGTAGATGCCGAAATATGGTCCAAAGGGTCTAGAGTATCCCCTTGAACATCCCTCACCATGACAGACTAGATTTGTGAAGACATCAATATGATTCGATCGCATGAAGAGGAACCAGAAAGGGAGGTGAAGTGCACCTCAAATGAAAAGACAGGTGCATTTTTGATGTTCCTCTAATATGGTGGTGAGATAACCTCATGTTCTCTCCCCAAATTATCCATTACACCCACAATAAACTAACAATCTTATTATAATAATAATAGCATTTATTATTCTCATTTAATAAAATATTACTTCATTAACTAACATTTAAATAATTTTTTCACAATTAATTCTGAAAACCCCCATTAATCAAACAATCAAATTAACACAATAAATATAATAATATCCTTATTATTATTATTAAATATTTCGTTTATTGAAAATATTATAAAAAAATCATTTTTAAAACCGGATAACTACATAGTTGGAACGCTCCATTTGACTACCCATGCACAACTCCATATCTATATTTAAAACGGTTTAATTAAATTAAAACCAACTCCACATTTATTCCTTATTTAATATTACCATTTAAAATTACCCTTCTTCGATAACATCCAACTCATCATTATTTAATTAATTATCTACGCAAAAATTAAATAAATAGAAACCTCTCCTTCATAGCGAATAATTAAATTCTTAATGACCTATAATTTAATTAAATGAAACCCCAAAAAATCAATTATTATTATTTTACGTAATTATAATAAAAACCACTCATAAAACCATAATAATAATAATTTCATTTTTATTTTTATTATTATTCAACCTTAGATAAAACCCAACACCTATTATTAAATAAAAACACATCTTTATTAATTACGAAACTCATTATTTAATTAGAAGTTTCTTTGAGATACCCAAAAGCCTCATTAAATTCACATCAATATTATGCTCATTAAACATCCAATTAAAACCTTTTAATATAAATTCTGAAGCCCATTTAATTAGAAATTCTTCTTTATTCATTATTATCTTAATAAACATTTCATAAATAATTATGAAACTCCCAATTTATTACAAAATCATTAATATGATAAAAAATCCAACCCATAACCACTAATTTAATTTCCATAATAATAATTATTATTAAATTCCTAATACTAAAATAATAATAATCTCATTATTATTATTTTTCAAAAATTTGATAAACCCAACACCACTATTTAACAACAACGCTTCATTAAATTTGAAACTCTTCATTTTATTAAATGTTTCTATGAGAAGGTCAAAAGCGTCATTAAATTCTCATAAATAATATACTCCATTAACATGAAATGAAAATATCAACACATCAAAAATAACAACTTATGATGCCATAATAATAATAACATTATTATTATTAGTACATTCATCCGTTTAATAATAAATGGTCCTCTAATAATTCTGAAACTCTTTATTTAAATAAAAGTGTTCTTCGATGAACCCATCATCCACATTAATTTCTTCAATTGTCATTTAATTAATTCTTTAACATTCATTTAATTAAAGAGCCACAATAATAATAATAACATCATCATCATTATTATTATTATTATTATTAAAAACTTGTTTTAAATAATTAAAAACTCTCATATAATATTATTTAATTATATTAAACAATTTATTAAACATTGTAAACTAAACTGGTTGGAATGAAACCGTGCACTGCCCATGCAGATCTATTAAAGTGGAATTTTCTATAATTAGTGTTCTTGAGACTCATTGGTATACCTGCGAAAATTATCGAGTAATTATGCAAGTCCAAAAAATGACACATTTCTGTGTTACAACACTCAAAATAAAATTCCAGATTTCGGTTAAAAAATATGACCAATTGATAAACTGGAAAAATTTAAAAACATTCGTATTTTAATCTGGCTCAATAATAAGAGAGTTTACAATATACCCACCTAATAAAACTCTCATCCCCGAGAAGCCATTGGGAACCACTACTAAAATAACCTTCCTACCAAGGCCATTTAATCTTGTTAGAAGTGACATGTTGTGTTCCAAACACAAAACACACCTTTAACCCTTCACAAGACTAATGGATAAGCCTTTAAAACCAGATCCAATGCCTATTTTATAGCTTAAACATCGAAACAGTTCTTATATCTTAGGTTATTAGAAGGACCTCATCAACGAAAATGGTGGAATCTCGATCAATCAACAGAACAGGTTTCAAATGCATCCCTCGAAGGACCTTGCGGACCCAAACCCCCATTTCCCCCTTTATCTGACGACGTTACTTTAAAACAATCCAAAACCATCCGAATGCAAAACCGAGTCCTTAACCAACCTTTGGTAAAATTTCCAATTCAAGTCATCACAATGATATTTTAAAACAAATATTTCCCAACAAAAAAATAAAAGTATCCCAAAGAATCAATGCATACCACATACTACCAAGATAACAACCACTCATCAAGCCCAACAACATTTAAACTGTAGCACGACGTAAGACCAATTCTATCTGAGTGTATCCATGAAGAAGTAAAGATAGGGGAAATTCTCATCATATTTAGAAGAGAGTACTAAGAGAAAGACCAAGGTCACTACGAAGAACAATAAAACTATTACGAGACAACTCTATTCTAAAAGCTCTACATCACATGCTGACAAGTTTATTAAAAATGATCCAACAATACCCACCTTAGAATTTTCCATGACGTCGAAAGAAAAGATCAGCCACTCACTAGTGCATGTTTTTTGAACACATTAACGGAAATGTGTGACATTACTCAAACCAAAATCACCACATAAAACATTGATCAGAAAATCCGTAAGATAAACCTATCGGCATGCCAAAATAGTTGAGTCCCAAGAATTCCTCCTGAGTAGTGGGACGAACATACATTAATAGCCTAGAAAATTCTATTGGTAATACCTACCACGGGTAATCCTCTTACGATCACTAACTTCTACCCTCTCACTTGTTCACAAAAAATAAAAACCACAAGATTCAAAAGTTTCTTTTTTTTCATTTTTAGCCATTTTAAATAATTCATTTCCATCGTTCATCATTTGAATGAATTGAAACAAAAACCCAAGTAATTTTTAAAAAAATCCACTTGGTTTAAAAAAAATTCCCTATGGAAATGTAATCATGAAATCACAGACATCACCTTTCATCATTTTACATTCAGTGTTATTCAAATATAAACAGGTAATTTCGAATCTATATTATTTTTACAAAAAATGAGACCTCCGAATGTCCCATTTATTAAATCTGAGTTATTCAAAAGAAACCCCACAATGTTTTATCACAATGAAAAATCAGAAATATTACATTCATAAAAATTTTAAAAACACACTATGGTTATGTTGTTTAGTCACGTGGGTGGACATCTACAAATAAATATGGCTCCCATACAGTTTATAGATGGCATTGGGCACCCATTTATCACAATCAACATTCATTTAACATTTTAACATCAGCAGCCCTTTAATATATCACAACATCAATAGCATGTTAGCATATGAAGTAACATAAAAACATGATATTACACATAAGTATGAAAAAACAACAACAAATTCTAATAACTATGGTAATATGTAATATAATCACTCAAGAATGTTAAATCTATCATCGTACCATGCTATATAGAGAGGCATGCTAAAGCAGATCAAAACATGGGATTGAACCCAAGGAACAAAATCCAAATTAGAAGGCATGCTACTAATGCAACTACGTGGCATGTTATATGCATGACATGTGAATCTATAAGTGACTAAGATGATGCATCTTCAAAACTTCCTTGCCATATCAGGCCTGGAAAATTATTTTTTTCAAAACTCAAAAAATAAATAAACTGCTGAAAATATGCCAGTCATTGAATGTGAAATCATATCAACTGTATCATCTAATAGTACAAAAATCAATTTCCGTCCCTGACCACTTGGTCATTTCCTGTACATGGGGTGATCAGTCCCATGCACTGTTATTAACAGAAGCGCTAACACATTCCTAGCCTCCTGTCTACCAACCCCAAAATAGTAAGACTAGAGAAAAGAAACCATCTATTACCACTTTCTATCATACCGACAAGGCTCACCACTAAACTAGTGGCCGGACCGGTCACCACATGACTCAAGCGCATCTCCCCGTACGCCATAGGCTGTCGACTAGTAGTGAGGGTCTATGTATAATCAGTGGGGAGACTATACCCTCTTATCAGTGTTTTATAGCGGTATATCAAAGTAAAGAAAAAACAATGGCAATAAATAGCAGATGTAGTCTATTTAATGATAAATCAGTGGAAGGTAGATTTTATAAATATTGTACAAACAAATGGACAACATCAATTATATAGCAGATGCATTCATGGCATGAAAATGATATAAAAATGGAAAACAGTGATCAAAACAAAATTCTGAACACTCGATTACAAAAATAAATAAACAATGACTCCAAGCTCCGTGGGTAGTCTCATCAAGAATCCCGAGCTTCCGCTCGGTCCTTTGATTTTATCTTCTAATTAAATTCAAACAGCACAATCCTACAACCAAATAGAATCTAATTGGGTACCCCAGCGCAATGGCGGACTGATTAGGGTGTGAGATATAGATATCAGTAGGTCGGGACCATCGTTATCTACCCCAAATCCTAACATTCAATAAAAAATTTAAACCATGAAAGCATGAATAATTAATGTAATTAGTAAAATGTAACTATATAACAAAGTACATGATTCATCTCTCAGCTTGTGTTTGAACCAGTATTATAAAATTTTCATGTATACACAATAGCCATTACACAATAATTTTCATTTATCACTCATTTAAACCTCATTAAACTACATAATTCTCATGATCCAAAGTGAGCCCGACATTCCTTGTATAATTCACTCACCACAGATGTCTCTAAAGACCATCTACGTAATCAATGTTAAGACCAAATCCAAGCTTGTGCTTTGGGTTGGATAATGCATCATAAGATATTCAATTTAATCTTTCATCTACCGTATCTGAGCCCGTCCACTAAAAAATAGTGATTCTCTCCTTGGTCTGTCCACTAATAGTGATTCACCCAATTCATTGATAAGTATGACCCCTTTCTCAAATTCAATTCACAAATCATAATTCACAATAGTTTTCATTATCCAATTAATTAATTTCCTGTATGACCATTTGGAAACACAATTCAATGTCAATTAATTGTTATAGAACATCATGTCTAGAACCTTCATGAGTATTTGGAGCATCACTCATTGTCTCAAAACCCATGGGTATTTGGAGCATCAGTCCCTAACCCATAAAAGAATATTTTCTTGCAAGATCGATGTAGAACGTCATGTCTAGCACACCGTGAGTATTTGGAGCATCAGTCCATATCTCACAACCCTTTTATAAATAATACATATATATTTATAGTTGTTGTAGAATTCGATGTGTAACACCCCACAACCATCCATTAATTAATTCATAAATTAATTAATACAATCCATTAATTAATTCAATAACTAATTAACAACATAAATCGCTCGTCAAAAGTGAACCATTAATTAACCATTCAACATCTCAATAGTAAATAATTAATTTACAATTAATTATTCTTATCATGCCAAATTAATAATTAACTCAACATTTTATTATCCAAATTCTTTAACAAGTATGAATTCGTCCACTCAAATAGTGATTCATCCATGACTTTAACAATTTACATACACGTCATAATCATCACAAAACATACTGAACTAAGACCATATATTTCGCAAATATCTCACGCTGCATCTCATACTAAAAAAACCCCCATCCAAGACAACATAATGCATGAAATTATACAATGCATCAAAAGGTACCCATGGCCAAAAGTAGTAAACAAACAATTGATTCACAATCTTAGTTTAATGCATTAAAATTAATTAATTCAAAATTTAATTAATTAAATCTTATCTATTTACCCAATAATCAATTAATTAACCATTTTCCATTTATCATGTAATAATTAATCCATCAATTAATTATTAACAGTTTCCAATTTATATTCCATACATTTCAAATATTTAATATTCTCAATAATCAGTAATAGCCACAAATTTTATTCCAACTCATGGCATGATAATTAGTTCTATAATTAATTACCCTATTACCCAATCTTCCCATTCAAATCATTTAACTGTTTAATCATATCACTTTAACCAAATTAGAAAAACATCCTTACAATCAACACATGTTCAATTCCTCATTTATCTCACGTGGGTGGCATAATTTAATAACATCAAAAGTGTCAAACATAGACATATCATAATCAATGAAGCTCACATTCTCAATTTATTTAAAGAAGCTATTTTTATTAAATAAAGTGATAGGGATTTGGTACCCGACCTCGGGGTGGCACTATTTTTAATCTAAAGCACATTAATATACATGGTGGCAACCAATCCACAACTAGTCCGTAATCGCACGTGCACACCCCTTATATATATATATATATATATTCACCCACGCGCCCTGTATAAATATAAATAAAATTTAAAATATTAAAATAGGTACTCAGAATCAAAGAAGTTAGGACCAACGCACCTCTAACTAGGTACTAGTGACCAATAAAAATTATCACACCCTTAATTGAATGATGTGAAATAATTCCACAGTTAAATAACCTTACCGGAAACATGAAGGAAAAGAGAAAATGAACTCATCTGCCTCACCTTTGTTTGAAGATTCTGAAATATGGTCAAAAGGATCTGGAGGACCCCCTTGCACATTACTCACTGAGACAGACTATATTCGAGAAGACACAAGGAGGATTCAATCGTGCGAAAAGGATGCGACAAGGGGGGTGTAACACTCCTCAAAGTAGGGGCCTAGTGAATTTTTGATGTTATTCCAATATGGGGGTGCCATAACCTCATGTTCTCTCCCCCAATTATCAATTACACAGATGATAAACTAACTGCCTTAATAAAATTATAATAATA
The DNA here is from genome assembly GCA_963277665.1 of Viscum album. NCBI lineage: Eukaryota > Viridiplantae > Streptophyta > Magnoliopsida > Santalales > Viscaceae > Viscum > Viscum album. Next base: position 450,843,000 of record OY728127.1, read on the forward strand.
TTTATTATTCTCATATAATATAATGTTACGTCATTATCTATCATTTAAATAAATGTTTCATAATTAATTCTGAAAACCCCCATTAATCAAACAATGAAATTACTAAAATATTAATAATAAACTTATTAATATTTTTTAATATTTAATTTATTAAAATAAAAATAAAAAAAACTTTTTAAAAATAGGATAACCGCACAGCTGACCCGCACCATTTGATTACCCATGCACAACTCGATATCGATATTTAAAATGGTTTAATTAAATTGAACCCCACTCCACATTTGTTCCTCATTTAATATTTAAATTTAAAATCATCCTTCTTCGATAACATCCAACTCATCATTATTTAATTAATTATCTCAACACAAATTAATTAAATAAAAACATCCACTTCATAAAGATTAATCAAATTCATATTAATGTTTAATTTAATTAAATGAAACCCCCAAAAAACCCATTATTATTATTATTCATAATAATAATAACAAACACTTATAAAACCATAATAATAATAATTTCAATTTTATTTTTATAATTATTCAACCTTAGATTAAACCCAAAATATTTTATTAAATAAAAACACATTTTTTATTAATTACGAAATTCCTTATTTAATTAGTAATTTATTTGAGATACCCCAAAGACTCATTAATTTCTAATTGATATTATACCTCATTAAACATCCAATTAAGATCATTTGACATAGATTTTACCCCCCATTTAATTAAAAACACTTATTCCTTCATTATTATCTTAATAAACATTTCATAATTAATTAGGAAACTCCCAATTTATTAAAATATCGTTAATATGATAAAAAAACCAACCCATAACCCATAATTTAATTTCCATAATAATAATAATTATTAAATTCATAAAACTAAAATAATTATAATATCATTATTATTATTTTGAAAACTTTTGATAAATCTGACCCCACTATTTAATAACAACACTTCATTAAATCTAAAACTCTTAGTTTTATTAAATGTTTCTTTGAGAATTTCGAAAGTGTCATTCAATTCTCATAAATAATATACTCCTTTAACATTCAATTAAAATATCATGAAATAAAAAAACAATTATGACGATATAATAATAATAATAACATAATTATTATTAGTACATTCATCCATTTAATAATAGCTGGTCCTTTAATAATTCTGAAACTCTTAATTTAAAGAAACTGGTTCTTTGATAAACCCATAATCCAAATGAATTTTTTCAATTGTCATTTAATTAATTATTTAACATTCATATAATTAATAAATATCAATAATAATTATAATAACTTCATTATTATTATTATTATTTTAAACTTCTTTTAATTAATGAAAAACTCTCATATAATATTATTTAATAAAATAAAATAATTTATTAAAAATAGAAAACTGAACGGGTTGGAACAAAAATTTTCAATGCCCATGCTGATCCATTAATGTGGAATTTTCCAAAATCGATGTTCCTGAGACTCATCGGGACACCTGCGAAAATTATTGGGTAATTATGCACGTCCAAAAACAACACCTTTAGGTGTTCCAACACTCGGAATAAAATTCCAGAGCTCGGTTTAAAAAAACAACCCATTGTTATACTAAAAAAATTCAAAATCATTCATATTTTATCCTAGTTCAATAACAGGGGACTTCACAACCATGGGAAAATACATTGGGCAAGCCCTTGGTTTTGCAACTATCACTGGTGTGGTGTCCCTTGGAAATTAATAATTTATTCCCTCACTTTTCCAATACATACCATGCCATTCCATCATTAATTTCATTTAAAAATCATCCTAAACGAAGTTATAGTCTTCATACCTCCCAAGGAGTCCTCCCACGGTGCCCCAAGCCTCCCAAGGTCCCAACCTTCATGCTTTCAAAGATACTTTTGAAGGTAAGGGATCCCTTCACCCTCCTCTTTTAAGTCATGACTTCCTTCAATTTATATCCTATAGTTCCATTTTATTATGTGAGGTATTGTTATTCTGTATCATTACTAATACCAATTTCATGTCCAAATAATGAGAGACCCTTTCTGCTCTGATCAAATTATTTTCTGAATCTTTATGTGACGACATTAGTCTGCAGAATTTTCGTAAAAGAAATCGCGTCTTCTCTTTTCCTATGACTTTCATTTTCATATGGTATTTCCATTAAATATCCATACTATTATATTATTTCTTTTTATTTTATACTAATACTTTATTATTATTCATTTATGAGTGTTTGACCCTTGTCCCCTGTATATTAAATGTTTTCTAAAAAGATGTTATGTAGCTGTTATGCTGTAGAATTTTCATCTCAAAATTCCTCTCTTTGTCTCAGGAAATTCTCTTGTGAATGCCCAGAACTATTTCATTTCTATGGGTGTCCATAAATACAAAAAAAAGACCTATTTTATTCTGTAATTTACATACATATAACCCTCACTCCCTTTCCATGGGTTATAAATGACATAATAATCTTATTTTAAAGAACTTTTAGAAAGTCAATATTTTGAAGTGAAACCCATTAATTAAACTCTCTATGGGTTATTTATGAAATGTTTGATTACTAAATACGTTTCTCACATGAAAATAAATACATATTAATGGTGTTATCAAATAGTTCTCCAATGCATTGGATAAATAATTAATCACTAAGGATGAAAAGTTTCACGATAACATGGTAAATAACCTTTGTAATTTTTTTGACGCCTTAGGGATGAAACTTGGTGACATGTTCATGAATGTCTAAAAGAAATGTTGTATCCACATATTCATGTTATGATTTACTTTTTTTTATTATGATATTATTATTTTTAGATTTCTCATTCCTTTATGATTTTAATTATGTCCTTATTAATATTTCTCAAGATCACATGTCAACTATTGAACTTGTTTTCTTTCCTGATCCTTCTTATCACCCTTTTCATTGATGTATGTCTCCAAGATATGAGATGCTGTCATTTTTTACTTAGTATGAACTTATGATGAATCCTTAAATGTGGATTATAATAATGTTTTATGTTTTCATTTATTTTTGTTCCCGATTTCCAAGAAACTAGACTTTAAAGACCCTCTATTTGTAAAATGTAATGAAACGTTTTTAAATAAAAAGGAGGGATTCCATAGTTGGTATCAAAGGATAGTTTAGTTATTTATAGAAATTAGGGTATGTAAAATTTAGGAAGAATACTATAGAAAAGTTTAAATATAGGAAAACTTCCTGGTATTTGAGGAGTATTGAGTAAGTTGTTTATCAAGACAATACCTCCCTGTCTGGATACGAGCACGTAGAGGTAGCTCTGGCACAGAGGTACCTGTGAGTGAATACTCCGACAAAGTGTTTCAGGCTTAACTCGTGGTATCTTTGTACATGACAATGGGACTTTCTGGATTCTTGGTTACGATACTCCCCTAGGATATGTTTGGTTAATAATAAACTTTTTATGAATCATTATGAAGGATTTGTAGAGAAATGTAATTGTTTAATGATGTTTTAAGACATAAAATACTTTATTGTTAAAAGATTAGTAAAATGAAATAATATTGTCACTATGGATTTATTATTTTATAAATGGTGGGAAATAGGAGGAACTGTGAAAATGGTGACCACAATAGACCATGTGTTAACAGCCCTCAGATGGAAGTTGGAATTGAAACATTCATACGAACGATGAACCAATTGACTCATGTTATGGGAAATAACGTGAATCAATATGGGAGAATGATCTCACCATGAAGGGAACAACTTTCTATTTAATCCATTATGAATCAACGACCAAAAACATTTAGTGGATCTACCGACCCATTGATTTTTGAAAAGTGGATCAGCTCTATAATTAAGATATTTTTTGTGATATGTTGTTCAGAGAAAGAGAAGCTCACCATGGCTGACTATCGCATAAAGGGAGAAGCTAATCATTGGTCGGAGCTTATTAAATACACGAGGCCACGAGTGGAGTTTGATGATATAGTGTGGGAAGAGTTTAGAGGGATCTTCTTCAGTAATTATTTACCTAGTTCAATGAAAAAAAGAATAGAGAAGGAGTTTTTTGTGATGAAGAAGAAGGTGAAGGAATCTATGGAAATGTACGAGATGAAATTTACAAGGATTTCTCGTTATACCTCAAGCTTTGTCATGGATACTAATAGTAAGGTTGATAGATTCTTCGCTGGACTGAGACCTCATCTGTGGAATAATATATCCAACCGAGTCTATTAAAGCTATGAGGAGATCATACGAAGTGCAATGAAAGTCAAACTCGAGTTCGGTGAGATGTAGTGGTCTCATAAATCGAACTAAAAAACAATATTGATGGATCCCAGCTTAGGTATGACCTTTTATCATGGAATTGGAGTCAAGAAAGTGAATCATCCCACGTGTAATAAATATGGGAAGAAGAATTCCAGGATCTTACCTACTCGGGAGCAGGAAATGCTACAAGTGTGGAAGAGATGGCCATATTGTGAGGAATTGTCATAGTGAGTTGAAACCTCAACATAAAAACACTAACGATAAGGGGAAGATGGTTAAAGACCAACCGGATGTCCAGTGCTTTACGTATTGACAACATGGGCACATTTCCAATCACTGTCCAAATCAGAGGGCAGTGGAGGGGAACCACCATCTACCTCAAAAAAGGCCAAGGGTGAAAGGCCGTGATTTTGCAATCATGACAACTGAAGTTGAAGCTCCAAATGATGTTGTAGAAGGTAGTATTGTTGTTCTCTCAAAGCTAGAATGTACTTTTTTTGATTGTGGTTCTACGCATTCTTTTATTTCCACCAAGTTTGAAAATAATTTAGAATTTACCCCCGACTTTCTAAAAGTAGAGTTATCAATCAAGACTCATAGTGGGATTATCCCAACAGCGTTTGAATTTAGAACATTAGTATTTACTTTGGTGAGCACAATCTTATCGCAAATCTAGTAGTCATTCCCATGCTAGAATTCAACATTTTACTAGGGATGGAAAGGCTCTAAAAGTATAATGTTAAGATCAGATGAAGAAGTAAGGAAATATCAGTAGTCTTGAAGGGAAAACATATAGTTATCTTCCAAGAATAGATATATCAACCTGATAATTGTCAATAGGAACCTCCTATATCCTTCTATATGGAATTTAATGGAGAATAAGAAGAAGGAAATGAGTGTTGGGGATATAAAATGTCCCCATCATCCAAAAATATGCTGATGTATTTCCTAAAGAGTTTTCTGGACCTCCCCTAGAAAGAGAGGTTGAGTTCTCTATTAAACTCATACCTGGATCTCATCTAATATCAATTTCCCCATATGGGATGGAAAATATGGAGCTGGAGGAAATAAATAAATTACTCTAATATCTTTTGGATAAAGGTTTTATTCGACCGAGTGTGTCTCCTTGGGTAGCACCTGCTCTCTTTGTGAAGAAGATGGATGGATAGATGTGGCTGTGCATTGATTATAGATAACTAAACGGGATCACAGTAAAGAAAAAATAATCTCTTCCAAGAATTAATAAATAATTCGACCAACTTCGTGGGGGTCCATTATTGTATAAGAATGATCTTCAATATGGTTATCATTAATTGAGGGCAAATAAAGATGATATTCCAAAAATAGCCTTCCGATCAAGATATGGGCATTATGAGTATGTTGTTATTCATTTTTGACTAACCAAAGCACATGATATTTTTATGGATTTGATGAATAGAGTCTTTAAGGACTACCTTGATAACTTTGTGATAGTTTTTATTGATGATATTATGATATATTCCAAAAGTCCTGAGGATAATGAGGATCATCTAAGGGTTATATTGAAAACTCTATAGAAGGATATGATTTTTGGAATGTTCGTTAAATGTGAATTATGGTTACAACCAGTTTACTTCTTGCGGAACATTTTTACCAATGAAGGAATCAAAATTGAACCTGGAAAGACAAAATATTATAGAGGAGTGGCCTCAATATACAGTAATAACTGAGATTCCTAGATTCCTTGGATAAGCGTGATATTATAGGAGGTTTGTGAAAAAAAATTCACGGCTTTCTATTATATTAACCAAGTTAACTCGAAAAGAGGTCAAGTTCATCTAGACAAAGGACTTTGAGTAATGTTTCTAATAGATAAAGAAGAGATTGGTTACTATACCTGTGTTAAATCATCCATTAGGTGGAGAAGGATTCGTTATTTTTTGTGATTCATATCTGGAAGGGTTGGGTTCTTCCTCATGAAAAATGACAAGGTAATTGATTAAGAATCTCGACAATTGAAGAAACATGATCAGAACTATCCTACGCATGAGCTAGAGATGGATGTAGTCATTTGTGATATGAAGATATGGAGGAACTATCTTTATGGGGAGAAATGTAATATATACACAGACCTTCAAAGATTGAAGTATATTTTCACACAAAAGGAATTGAACATGAGACAAATGATATGGATGGAACTACATAAAGACTATGATTATTCAATTAATTATCATCCTGGAAGAGCAGACAAAGTCACAAATGCATTAATTAGGAAAGACCCAGTTGTTCTGTCCATTATGAAGATTCAAATAGATCCTTTGATCAATGAATTAGTAAAACTGGACATGGGAATTATAAGGTAAGGGACATCATCAACACTAACCCAATATTTTTCTTAACCGTCATTACTAGAGAAGATCATGAAAGCTCAGAAAGAAGATCCTTTGTTACAGATGATGTGTAAGGCTATGAAGGATGGGAGGATTCATGAGTTCAATACAGATCAAGAAGGTGTAATGAAATTTTGTACAAAACTATATGTTCCATCTATTATGGAAATAAAGAAGGAGATTATGGATGAAGCTCATTGCTCTTCCTTCCATATACATCTTAGATGCATGAAAATGTATAGGGACCTCCGTTATCATTATTGGTTGGATAATATGAAATGGGAGATTTCTGAATGCACATCAAGGTTTCTGGTATGTCAGCAAGGGAAGGCGGAGCGAAAACTTCTTTTTGGGCTATTGCAACCACTACCCATACCAGCAAGGAGGTGAGACAATATCATTATATAATTTTTCAGTGGTCTCCTATGAACTTCTAAAGGAAACAATGCGATATGGGTTTTTGTGGACCGTCTCACCAAGACTGCCCATTTCATCTCCATTAGGGAAGATTTATATCTTGATCAACTTTACAGGATTTACGTGGAGGAAGTGGTCAGGCAGTATAGAGTTCCACTTTCTATCGTATCTGATCAGGATCCATGGTTCACAAAAAAATTCTAGAGAAGTTATCAACAAGCTCTAAGAACTGAATTGAATTTTAGTACGGCCTATCCCCCCCAAACTGATAGCCAATCTAAATGAAATTTTTAAACACTCGAGGACATACTGAGAAGATGATAAATGGAATTTAATGGTGGATGGGATCAATATCTAACTTTAGTTGAGTTCTCTTACAGCAACAGCTTCCACATGATCATTCAAATGGAACCCTATGAAGATTTATATGGGAAACGATGTATAACTCCTAATTGTTGGGATGAAGATGGTGAGAGAGAGCTTCATGGGCTGGATCTTGAGCAAGAGAGGACCGAAAATGGTCCTTTCCACCTAGAAACACATTAAGTCTACTTAGATTAAGCTCAATAATTATGCTAACAAACATCTAAGTGACATATATTTTGATGTTGGTGACAAGGTATTTCTTTTTGTTTCACTTTATAAGAGACTCCCCCGAGGTTTGGAAAAAAGGGAAGCTAAGCCCTAGGTGCATTGGCCCCTATGAAATCATAGATCATGTGACAGTAGTGGCCTATTGGCGTGCACTTCCACTAAATATAGCACAAATTCTTGATGTATTCCACCAATCCCACTTGAAGATGTAAATACATGACACTTCACATGTACTAAATCCAAGGGTGGTACAACTGGAACCTGAAATCTCTTATGAGGAGCAGCCGATGGAGATCTTGGATTGTAGAGACTAGGTTCTATGCAATTAGACTACCGACCTTGTTAAGGTGTTTTTGAGGAACCACAAATGTGAAGAAGCCACGTAGGAACCAGAAGAGTCTATGAGATAGAACTACCCACACCATTTCTCATCAGAGGGTATGAGATATAGTTTCGGGGATGAAATGTCATAAGGGAGGAAGAATGTAAGGACTTGAACATTTAAATTATATTTTTTTCCTCAATTTTTGTGTTATTTTATTTTATAATCAAAAAATATATCCTTTAATAAGTGAAGTTAGTATAATTAAATGAGACTATTGGGTTTCAACTGTTATATGGTCATTGGTCAATATGACCGTTGGAAACGAAATTCTTAATGTCACAATTATTGTTTATAAATTCCGATCATCTTGGTTAATTAATATAGAAGGAAGAGTCGATGGAATCATCTAGTATACTTGGGCCATATGAAGCCCATCTATCGGAGCTTGGGAAGGAGGTATAATCATTGGGCATTGCTCTGGACCAAGACCAATCTAAATATTAACATGTGAAGCATGAACGAAATCGCCAAAGGGAGAAGTTCAAACTTATAGAAATCACCACTAAGGCAATGTTGTCCGATTCACCCCAAGATTCTATCACCATAGCAGACCTTACACTTTGGTCCTATGTAGGTGTTTTAAGGGGCTATGTAACGAAGCCTTAGATATGTTTGGTAATCCTTTTGTATAAATAAAATTTTTACTTCTTATTATTGTAATATTTGTGAATTTCAAAAGTCCGGATAAATATAAGGTTAATTTATAGATGTTCCATATTATAGATGAATTTTGAGAAACGGGGGTATTTTAAAATATTTTTTTATTCTATAAATAATTAACAATTTGAATTTATTTTAAAAAATTGACTTCTAAAGTTGTGTTCAGTATGAAATTTTGAGTCTAATAAGATCAACTTATTTATTAGTGAATAGTACTGTATGAATAGTGACGTACATGTATGAATAATAATCAATAGTAAATTGACCAAAAAAATATAAACATTACCCTTGAATGTATAAATACAATTTAAACATATTAAAAGTTAAAAACAATCATAGTATATGTTTTGGTATTTTTGTATTTCATAAATATTTTTGTTATAATTTTATTATTAATTTAATAAATTAAAATGGAAATATATATTCGTAAAATGTAATAATAAATTGTTACTTTATTTTATTATGGTTATAAAATAATTTTATTGGACCTTGATTACTTTTTAAAATTTTTACAAAATGAGTTGTCGTTTTAAAGTTGTATTTTGGGAATAAATAATGATTTTATTTAAAAATTAAATTAAAATTATTTAGAAAATTATTTTCATAAAATGGAGTTCCTTTTTGAATTCAGTGCATCAATATTATGTTAGGTTCAATTTTTGGTATTTTTCTGAAATAGTTGAATTTTCATCAAATAATAAAAATACACTTTTGAGTTTCAGATATTTAATGACATCATTAATGATGTATTAATGACTAATTCTTTAAGGTTGACTTATGAATTGTTATATATGCTCTGAGGTGTCGCTAGTGGCAAATACCATTGGAAAATACCATTGGAAGGACCATGGTTTTGCAAAAACCACCGATGAGGTGACCCTAGGAAATTAATAATTTATTCCCTCACTTTTCCTATAAATACCAAGCCATTACATCATTCATTCCATTAAAAAATTGTCCTAAAAAGGATCTGGTCATTCTACCTCCCAAGGAGTTTCCCCATGTTTCCCTCAATCCTCCCATGGTCTCGACCATCATTCTTTTGAAATTACTCATCAAGGTAAGGTATCCTTTCACTCTTCTCTTTTATGTCATGACTTTATGTTATGTCTTATAGTTCCATTTTATTATGTGGGGGACTGATATCCAATATCTTTAATACTACCCATTTAATTTACAAATTATTATATACCCTTTATTCTCTCATCCAATTAGTTTTTGAATATTTAAGTAACATCGTTAGTCGCCCGAATTTTCATAAAAGAAATCACATCTTCTCTTTTCCTTCGAGTTTCATTTTCATATGGTATTTCCTTGAAATATCCATACCATGATATTATATCTTTTTATTCTTAACCAATACTATATTATGAGTTATTTATGAGTGGTTGACCCTTTTCCCCACTATTTTTAGTGTCCTCTATAATGATTTTATGTAGTCGTTATGTTGCAAAATTGTCATCTCAAAATTCACTCTCTTTCTCTCATCAAATTATCTTGTGAATACCCAGACTTATTTCATTTTTTTGGGTGTCCATAAATACACAAAAATGGTATATTTTATTCTTTAATTGACATACATATAACCCCCACTCCCTTTACATGGGTTATAAATGATATAATGATCTTACTTTTAACGACTTTTAAAATGTCATGATTTTGAAGTGAAACCCATTAATATAACTCTCTATGGGTTATTTATGAAATGTTAGATTATGATCTATGTGGCCACATGAAAATAAAGGCATATTAAGTGTGCGCCCTGATAGCACTCTAATCCATTGGGTAAAAAATTAATCTCTAGATATGACAATATTCACGATACCGTGGTGAATATCCTTGGCAATTTTTATGACGCCATGAGGTTGAATCTTTGTGATATGTTCATTAATGTTTAAACGAAATGTTTTAACCACATATTCAAGTGATGATTCATGTTTTTTATTATGATATTTCTATTATTCCTTTGCTCGTTCCGTTTTTATTTTTATCAGTTTGTTAATAATATTTCTCAAGATCACTTGTCAACTGTTGCACTTGTTTTCTTTACTGAGAATTCTGCTCACCCATTTCCTTCATGTATGTCTCCAGGTTAATATATACAATAATTTTTTACTTAGGATGAACATATGATTAATCCTTAAAATTGGATTAGAAAAATGTTTTATGTTTTCACATATTTTGTTTCCTGATTTCGAAGACACAAGACTTTAATGATCTTCTGTTTGTAAAATGTAATGGAAAGTAATGCAATAAAAAGGCAGGATGCCATAATGATTATATTTAATCATTCCAAAGTGTCTCATACCAGTTTGATACATTTGAATTATAATTCCCCTTGGATTAAATAACATGTAATATCATGAGAATAATTATATTTTGGATATAACGTGTCCAATGTTAGTATATACACCATATAAAATAATTTAAGTGAATAACATCCAATATGTTTCAATAGAATGTAAATTGAGATAATGTACCCTACATAGCATTTAAATTCATGTGATAAAATATTAAAGTCATGTATAAAGGATTTATAAGGGTTAATAAATTCTTAAAAAGTAGTATTAATGTTTATAATATCATATATTATCTTATTATAATATCTTATTACCCATTTGATAACAATCTTTCATTATTTTCACTATTTCATGTGTTAATTTTCAAGTTTGTACAATAAGTTTTAACTTTTTACTTTTATTTCAATATAATGGTTTCATCATATAAATAATTTAAACAATAATTTAAATATCATATATATTCCTTATATATTTTTTTATAATAAAATATAATATTAGTAGATAACAAATTAAATGCATAGTATATAGAGACAGTAGGTTGTACGTACACTTGAACGCTGCTTTCATTTCACTGTCATTTTAAATGATTTAAAATTAAATTATATATATGAATAACATTATTATATTATAATATCTATGTAATAGATGTAAGATATGTTTAATAAAACCTTCCTTTATATGTTTCATTTATTGTTTCAATAAATAAAATCTCGTTGAGTGGGCGGAACTCCAATCTTCAACAGACAATGTTATCATATTCCCCCAAAATAGATTGTATAAAGGTATGTGTTATAAATGAATTATAGAAGTATAAATAAATTAAAAATAGTATATATAACATATATACATGAAATTTCCTTCATAATTCCCATCCCGAAATGTTGGTAATGGAAAATGAACAATCATCATTTCATGAAGCGATATTTCATCGTACAGATAACCAGTATGTTCATTACCCATTAGATGGAAGTGTTTACAAGTTTAGGTAAAAAAAATAACCTAAAAATATATCATTATATTGATTATATAGTTTTTATTTTATAATAATTTAATATGTATAGTGTATGGTTAGGAAAATAGAAATAAAATAAAGGAGCTTGAGGAACGACGTTACCTCTTAATCAGGTAACTCTGTTTGGTTTATACCAAAATGATTCCCTGGACTGCTTACATATAGAAGGGAGTATTATAGGGGTATGGAATGGAATTTGGGTTGTAAATTGGGAATATATTTTAAGATCCTATGTTTTTTAAGACGTGTGAGGAAGTGGGATGGGTGGTGGCGTTTATAAGGGAGAGAGGGAACACACTAGACATTTGGGAAAACTAAGTGCACCAACGTTTTTAGACTAAAAATTCATAAAAAACAAATAACACCAAAAACATTTGGTATTATGGCTATATTGTGGCCATAAAATGTGTTTTAGAAAATGTATAGGTCATTTGGGCCCCTAAGATGAAAATTTAGTCCCTTATTAATCCAAATTTTACCTTAATCATTATAATCAATTTTATTTAGATTCATTAATATTTTTTGTCAAAAAATAAGTTAGACATATTATAAATTATAAATTATTATTATTCTAAATAAAAAATCCATTTTTCTTAATTTTAATAACAGAAGTGGTATTACTTAATTTAAATTTAATCTCGTAGATCGGATGACAATGTGGGTTTTTAAAATAAAAAAATTCAAAAGTTTGATATGTTTTTATACCCAATTTAATGTAGAAATTAATTAAAATATACTAATTTAGATTAATTAAAATAAAATAGATCTAATTGATCTTTGAAACTAAATAAAGTATTATTTAAAAATTTTAATAAATTATATGAAGAAGTAGTTTTGAGTTAAAATTTTGAATTTTTCACGATTAATTAAAAATTGAAACCTCATAATAGAATAAAAAAATAACAAAAACTAATTTTTATGTTTAAATTGAAATATGTAGTTTATTTTTACATATAAATTCAATTAAAGTTCCAAAAATTGGATTTAAAATAAGTTTTCTATTAAAACCAGGCAAAAATGCCATATATAATATAATATTTCTATGCATAAATTTTATGTTCTTATCTAATACCTCTAAAATCTGTTGGAATAATATATTAAAACTAAATTTAGTGTAATATATATATATTTATATATTAATATACTACATTAATATCACTAAATATTTGTAATATATTTGATTTATTATATTAAAACAACCTTTTTAGAATAAAAACAATTTTCTTTAAAAATATTCTCTTTATATTCAATTGGTTATTCTAATTATTACCAATTAAATTGTAAAAAATCAATTATTTCAATATTTGTTTAATCCAAAAAATTTCATAAGTTTCTTAAAACGATTTATGAACACTAATTTAACAGCTATGTTAAGGCTTATTATATTAAATAATAGTACATTAATAATATATTGGTGTTAGTAAAATATTGTATTGTATGTAATTTTAGTCATCAAAGAAACTTTTTGTGGAATGTTTCACATGATTACTCGGTATCACATGTATTGTAGAATAAATTTTAGTTTGAATTTATTGAAAATAGTAAATATATTGTACACTATCGATATATTATATTCCATTGTAGTCTTAGTGTTTTGTGTCATAAAGACTATAGAATACGACGATCCTACATTAAATTTTTGGAGTGTTTTGTTTAATTCCAATGGTACAAAATTTTAACAATCTGAACAATAAGAAACAATTATATATTTAACCATCAAAAGTAGCATTCCAAGAAAAGAGAATTATTTCTCCATACAATATAAAAAGGTATTATGGGTTATATTCATCTTATACTTAATTTAAATTATGATAAATCATGCTAATAAAAAGTAAATAATATCATTATTCTTTAATAATAATGATTATGTGACTAAATCACTTCATATTCATTCACTAATTATGTTATGTTCTTGTTTGGGTTTGATTAACCATCTATTTGAAAATTGTTATGATTTTATATAATGGATGAATATGGGAATGTAATTTCTTATAATATATGATATAAATAAGTAAATAAAAGTTTAATTTTGATTCTATATTGGTAATATAAATATTACTCTCATCAATTAAAATACAATAGTCTATTAGTTAATAATCACTAAAACATGCTCTTCCTCGATTTAAACATTTATGATTGTAACCAAAATTCCCATAGAATTAAATTATAAAACTAGTTAAATTACAAAGAATACATTATAGTGCCTTTACGATATATTAATTATGAGATTTTGTAAAATAATTAATAGCATCATCTCTTTCATGAAACTAGCTTTAAACTATCAACATTACTCACTCCCTATATTAAAAATAGATAATAAGTAACTAATATACATGTTGTGAATAATTAAAAACTAATTTTATAAAGTTATGTATTTTTAAATAAGTTTATTAAATAGGATACTAAGATATGTATTTTTTTCATATAGATTCTTGTGTACATTCAACTAAATGAAAAAAACAAGGTGAGGGTTTCTTGCCTTACATTTTCACTCTTTGAGACATATTTTATAATATATTCCATGTTTTCCTTGAAATGGTTTATCTAATACATAATTAATGTATTATACCACTATAATTGAAATAATGGGTATTTAATATGCATAGTATTTTCACTTTTTAACGGTATATAGATTTAACATATTCCAATGTTTAAAAGAGTGTTTTAATTAAAATGTTATTGAAACCATAAGGGTTACTTTGACAATATTATTTTCAAGTAATGATTTTTTTGGAAAGATAATCCACATAGATTCTGTTATTTATCAAACTACTCACAATTTTATTTTAATATTATTGGGGTTTTATATGTCCCCAAAAAATATCATGTCACCGTGACTTATATTTTACCCGAAGTGTTTCTTCTAAGTTAAATTGTCCACATTTCTTCTTCACGGTCAGAAACATCCCATTTTCCATATTAGTATTGATTGGACGATTTATCATGTTTCATTATATATGAATAAAAAATTTATTATTGTCATTTTCAAATATTTATGTTTTTTTAAATTGTTTTAGACAATTTTAAACATTTTCTTTATTATTAATTTTCATCAAAATTTGAAAAGATATTATTTCATACATATAGATATGAAAATTTTATTCCATAAACTTACCAATTTTACATTATATTTTCCAACAAAAAAATTATGGTTTACAATGAAATTAATTTTCTGTTAGTTTTATAAAATCTTTTTTTATAAATACATTAATATGATCAAGGATATTACTTTTTTCCAAAATGAAAGTTCTAAAGCTCCTAAAAAGTATTTTTCATCTAATTAACATTCTTTTGATATATATTATGCATAATTGATTATATTATTAAAATATAACCATACAACTTCTTTATCTAGATGAAGTAGGTAATTTCCATTACTTTTGTGGGAATGATCAATCATTACCATTATCTTGTCTAATTGTTTTCATTATATGACCATAATTTTTTACTAATGTATTTCCGATATGAATACAATTTTATTTATTCATTTGAGGGAAGTGTTTTCAGCTATATTCCATAAATTTCTTCATTGAGGAAAATTATTTACATAACCATATAACATTTATCTATACATTTTAAATACCAAATTCTTTAATATCTTTATTAAAATGTATTTACATAGAAAATTACTGAATATATTTGGATACCCATGTATATTCCATGGTTTATCATGTTATGATTATTTATAGAATGATGAATGATTTTTTATTCTAATCCATTTAAAAAGGATATGAGATCCATTTTTTATATGTGGGTTATTCCTGATGTTTTGAATGAAATAAATTTTATTTCCATGGGTTCTTTAAGATGTGTTAAATAAAACCCCTCATCTTTCCGTGGATTATATTAATGTGAGGAATGAAATCCACCTTTCTTCTCATAGGTTCTTTATGTTATTATTATTGAATGAATTTAATGGGCACACAAAAACATTTATCAATGAGGGTTGGGGTCCTATAACTTCTTTTAATTCACCAGTTAAGGATTTATATATCATAATAAAAGTATTTCGATGTACCATTTTAGTTTCACATAAGAATGTGAACTAATAGTGTGGATTATGAATATAATATTTCCAGTACAAATGCTTGTTCTGTATTTGAATGTTGTTCCATTGTTTTATGCATGTCTTCAAGTATATGTTGTGACATCATGGCCTAGGTTTATTGACTTGAATTTCCACACATCATTGATTCCTTTCTTTTGGATATCCAATACATAATCCATTATTTATGATCCATGATTTATTAATTATTTGTTTCTTATATATACATAATATACCCATTTTCTCATCTTATATGCAATTAGGATATCTGATTGTTGATTATTGTGGTTACCCATAAATAGAATATGAGTTCCCCCTTTCTTAAGGTTCAATTTACATAGGTTATGAATATTGGAAACATATGATGTGTATAGAATAATTTTTATGTGGAATTGCTTGGGAGATAATGGAGGCTCATTACAGAATTAGTATATTCATATTAAATGGTTAAAATGTTCAATTGATAAAAATAACCTTAGTGCTGATATTTAATTTTTTTCCATTATTTTCTTAATAAATATTCCTAAAAGGTATTTGGAATGGATTATAATGAGAAAAATTATTTACGATATGTAATTTATATAGTCACATAGGTTATATTCTATAATAATGAAAGATAATTTCTTATTAATATCCCTATGTGATGAATTTACTCTTCTCCCCAACTTTTTTATCATTAATTCTACATTAATAATATCAATTAAATTTGATTATACTCTAGTTTCTATGTTTATTATGGAATATTCATCAAGAGACTTATATTATTCCATTGAATTTTGAAATGCTAACATTTTCTATTTCTATTATTTTTTTAAGTGTATACATTGATTACCTAAATATGATTAAGTATGATTTTCTTGAATGAATATTTTTATGTTTATTTTTGTCCATTTCATTAATATGATAGATAAATTATACATATTATGCTATCGGTGAGTTCAAAAATTATATATCCCCTTGATGCATCTGTTGGTCTCATGATACAATCTATTTGGTATTTGGTGAAATTCATACCCACTTATGTATAATTTATTGACATGACACCCAAATTTTTTTTAATAATTTTTGGAATTATACATTCCATCATGATGAGATTAGTTATTAATATCCATTCATATATTTATTATTATGAAATCCAAGGATATATTATGATAGGAGTACTATTTGATACGGAATATATTTATTCCTGACATATTATAAATTCCATAATCATATTTTATTGGTTTCGGTATAATATACCCATTTATGAGAGAATGATTCTACCGCTTTATATCATTTCATATTTATTTAGGAAAACATGATGATTACTACTTGTAAAATATTTATTTTTATATAAAAATAACAAATCATCAAGTATTCTGCTGATATAACTTATGTATCTCAATGTAATGTAATGTTTATTTATGTATATAGTTTACTAACACGTCTAAATTATTGTATCTATTGTATTATGATCTATGTATTCTGTTCCATTGTAATAAAATAACTATTTTCTCTAGATTACTAATGTAGGGGTGTTATATGTGCCTTTACCTGAGATGGTCAGTCTAAGTCAGGCTCTAACAACTCCAAATATCCCCCCTCCTAGGAAAATCAACTTGAATGAACCATGACTATTTTCCTTAAATTCTGTAATATATGATAGAATAATCCAATGAGATTAATTAAATATGATGGGGGACATCAGTAGATATCATTAGTAAATTAAAACTATTTTAATTGTATTTTAATTCCTTAAAAATTATTTTGAATGAAATTTTATCATTAAAATTATTTTTAAAAATTTTTATGCATATTGACTGGTCAGTAGGTGAGAAAAAACAATGTTATGTTTTATTTAATTTTTATTTTATTTAATTTTTGAAATAATGGATTATTTATAATAATTTGGTAATGAAATTATAGTTTATGATGATATTTTATTTTTCCATACATCCTCAAAAATTTTAAGGTTGTATTTTTCCACATTTCAATAATAAAATATATTCCAATAACACATGTTCACCTCAACTATATATGAGTATATTTGAATAAATAATTTGTTTAGAAAAAAACATCGTTTAATATGAGAACTCTAGGGTATTTCAATAGGAGAAAAATACATGGGAGAAATATGGGTGCTAAAATTAATGTTAGTGTATGACTCAATGAGTCCTCATTTTGTCTTGATTGATCTACCATATACTGAAAGGATCAATCAGGTAGAATAAAACTCATGATTATGTTTTTATTTATTTTTTTCTCATAAATACTTAAATATTTATTATGTGACTATTTAGAATAAAAATGTTCAATTAAAATAGCTGATAATAATGACATTTTAAAAATATAACTTTTCAATGAAACATTTTTTTATTCATGTTTTTTTGGAAAGTGATCATTTATTTTAAATTAACAATAATAATATATATAATTGGATTTTAATCACTAGGAAATGAATAAGAAGTCTTTCTATGTAATTTTATGTCTCTAATCACCTACCTTCATATAAATTAAAAAATTATAATAGTTTCGGGTTTTTATAATCCCATGTTGAGGGTGTATCTTACTATATAGTAGTTAAAATAATATATGTGTGATGACTTATTCAAAGATTTCATTAAAGACATATCATGGAAAATCATGGTGAAAATTATAGAGATAATGTATTCAGTAAATATATGATTAATATTTTTAACATATTATAATCCACTTAAAATATTGTGTATTTATTGGTTATTTTAGTTTTATAACCAAAATCCTACCTTATAACTATATAAATACTGATATCTCCCAAGGATGGTCTATAAAGAATAAAATTAAGAATAATTTCCCACTAATATATTGAACTGATGAAATATTTTTAATCCACAGATCAAGGGTTGTTATGATTTGAATAAAATATTGGGAGACATTAAAATATAATAAATCAAAATCAATAATTTTCTTTTATAACAAATCATATATGATAAAACGTTTTCTTAAGTAGAGACATCTTCTTAGAGTTGTACGACTTGATTTACATAGTTTTATACCAAGAGAGATACTTATATGTGTAATAGTCTCAAATTCCTACTAATTCTAATCAGTGAGTAATAAATGTGGTTAAAGAGGCATATATAAGACATATTAATGATACATTCGGTTTCGAACAGTTCATTTTATTAGCCATTATTATTAAAATGTATAAAAATTCACGACTATAAGGATCTATAACAAAGGTTGTCTCTTATACATGATTTTTATCTTGAGTTAGAAGGAAATGAAATGTACAATATATCCAATATAGTCTTTATAGATATATAGAGATATAAAAACTAAGTCAGTAATCACATTTTATAACACCTATGGTTTTATGCACATCGTTATTTTATATAGTTCTTTTTTAGTTTAGAGGCATTTCATTGAATCACAAGAGGTGTTTATAAGAGGAAGCCAAGAAGAAACTAGAATCTAAATACAAGTAGCTATTCAGGTTATGAATGTATAATTCACAGAGTGATTTATTTATATGTTGTTGTTTTTTAATTCTAATCAATGTGTAACTGAGTTTTGAGTCTTGTAAGTGATGAAATGTGAATTTAGTTGTATGATGTTTTCCCAAATATTTATAGTGTGATGTTTCCATTCATGTTGTGATTTCATTCATTTATAGTCTAAAATTTAAATACTAGATCTCTTCAGTTATAATTAGTTTTTTCTGTATTTCCCTCAAACACCATGCCCCCTCTTGGGAATTTCGGATGTGAAATTATTTATTGGGTTCTATTTTAATGAGTCATTATTTTTTGTATCTATCAAATCAAATATGACAATTTATATTCTTCTTCTCCTTTATTACTTCGTTTATTTCCTTTTTATAGAAACCTGATATCTATTTTATCATTTCATGATCATTGGTCTAGGGATGGTTTTAATATAACCTTCTTGGGTTTCATTAAAGGAATAGTAAGGTGAACCCCAAACAGATTGGTTATGGTGTAAGGTTAAGATAGGTGGATTTTATCCCATTAAAATTAAACTAAGAACATGATGTATTTCATTCTAAATTTAATTTCATGTGATTTTAATAAATGAATTTGGTTAAAACCCATTGAAAGCCCACATATTTTATCAATTTTTTATTTTATAGTTAGTGGGTGTTGTAACCATCTTGTTTGATTAAATGTTTACAGGAGGAAATTGAATTATAGAATAAAATTTATTTTGGGAAGATGATATTATCACATTTATAGTGTATTCATACTGCATTGGGGAACAAACATGTTATTTAAATATTTTTTACCTTGCCAACAGAGGGACATTATATTATACCACCAAACAGGTTTTAAGGGATCTGTACCACACATGAGTTGGACTATTTAGAGGTCCCGCTCTTTCGGGAAATGAATTGGCTTTCATGTTTCATGGGTGTATAGTTTTATCCCATGGGTGTACATTTTTTTCATAAATTTCACTACATTATATTAATTTTACATGATAACTAGTTCTATACACTCTACATTTTTTATAAATTGTGATAACGTATTTTGGCCTTAGTAGAATTTATTGGATTCTTCTTGTGGATTTGTTTGTAATTAAATATACTCACCCCATATAATATACTCCTAGGTGCTTATGAACACATCATTTATTAAGATTCTCATAGGTGTAAGATATATCATTTCTCTAGAATATCACCATGAATTTATGGATGTTTGTGGATAGATCTTGTAGATGGTTGAGTGATGGAGTCTGAATTAGTCCCACCATGGTACTTGGGTCTTGTTATCATTTTTTTTCATTTGTCAATACATTTTATTTTATTTTAATATTAATTTAATTATCATTTTGTTATGATACAAGATTCTGTTTGGGTTTAATATAATTTTGATTCCCTTAGTTTTATATCATGCAACATGTTTTTTTATGTGTACTATATATAATTTCATTTATTGTTTTTTTTGTTATTTCATTAAGGGAAAATCCCCTACCATATTTTAGTAATTACCTTGGAATTTTTTTCCAGCCTTTGGCATCCTAATGATATCAACATAAGTTAGTAATATTTCAACACTTCACAATAAAATGGATCAAGTTGGGATTTTATAATTGGTATCAGTTCATTACAGTCCATTGATTAGTATTTTAAGAAGAATATATCTTATGTAATAACATGAAATGTATAGAATAAAATATACACAATTGGTAATTTTATGCATAATATCAAATTATAAGGTTGGTCTGGGTACAAACATGTTGTTATGAACTTTTAGGCATGTCACCATCTCATCATCATGAGTTTTGGTGTTGAGTATTTGATATCATGCATTAGTTAAGAGACTTTCCACTTGGATTTCATTATCCATGTGTCATCTCAATGAAATTATTTTGAAATTATGCTATTGTGAACTTTCTTTTTTTTATTTTAAATAATATATAATTGATTATTATTGAATGATGTGATATATAACTATATATTTTAAATATGTTTATCAAATGATTCTATTGGACATGATTATTAGAAACAAGTAAGTGGGTGATACTGAGAATGAGGTTCCATTAGAACCACATGTGAACAAAAAACTTATTTAGAGTATCGTGAAATTATTCCATGTTTTCGACAAGGTAAATTAACATGAGGGACTTAATCATTTGAATCACTCAGTGGAGTCCTAGATAAAAAACCCACCAATATTTTAGGGATATTCTAGACCTATTAAAAAAGAATATTGGCTAGTTCAAATGAAAAAAACTATTTGATTTCCATAGGACTGTAGCTAAAATTGAGGTCAATATAGTGGTGTACGTGCTTGAAAACATGTAATGAAAGGGTGTGAGATTATTTTTTAATGAAAATATTGATCATGTATTTTATTGGGAAGTATTTAAATAATTTTTTGAAAAAAAATTATATCTACTTACATTTATCTCTCGTAGATGATTGGCTTCATTGATCTTATATAATGTAGTATTATAGTTATGGAATATGAATCTTTATTGACTTACCTAGTTTGATTATAACTAGTGGTAAGAATCCATTAATCTCATAAGGTGTTCATATTTTAGTTAGGTATATGATTATATATTTTCTCTATGTTTTTCATTTTCTATATTAATAACCACATGGACATGGTGAACCAAACCATGGTTGTAAAAAAATAAATCACTGGGAACCAAAAATGGGGAATAACATACGTTCAAAAAACCAATTTATGAACACTAGATTTAGAAATAAGAGAAGATGTGAGATCAATTATTAGGGTAGTAGGGTTGAAAAAAACTAGCCCACTTGATCATCCACTTTTAATCCATGTTGCAGTTAGCAAAATTGTTACATCCAATGTGTATCATTGGAAAATTACAAAAGAGAATGTATGATATCATCATATGAGAATCCCAATTATAGAAAACAATGAAATTTAATGTATTATTATGAAAATACTCCATATTCAATGGGTTTTTATGGATTAAATAATTCTCATGACTATCATTCCCATCCATGATGATATCAATAAAACAATATTCGCCCTCAATGTTGAGAAACTAAATCTAATTTCACAAACATCTCTATTGGTCAGCTACACCACCTCAGTTGGGGTAAAAGAAAAAATTCCAAATTTTTTAACAAAAATTATATGGAGCTAATCAGTAAATAATTATTTAAAAATTGATTCCATAAATAGTATGAGGTTCCATCATTTTCAAATATAATTTTATACATGCCTTATTTTATTCTATCACATTCCACTCTTTTGTTTTTTCTCATTTAGAAAACCATTTAGGATTTTCTTGGTAAATGTTGTATCATATTTTCAGGAACAATATGATTCGTGGGAAACATTAATTTAGAGGAAATAAGTGTCCAATGTGTTCTATCAACATAATATTAGTGTCATTTTGGTGTTAGTTTATTGTAATATAGATTCACTACATTGTTCTAATCATATGAATGGAATTGTTGGTATAATTCAATGTTTATGTTGACTGTTATGCGCAGAAAATTTCCTACAAATCCCTATATGGTACAGTTCCATTTTTATGGGGGGGGGGGGTTGGGAAATATATATTGTATGAATAAGAACATTGCAGATCATGGATCGATCTATCAATTATGAACTTGAAAAAATGACATTGGGTGTGGCTAAAGGAACTAAGACGAACACTCATTATTCTATAGCAGACTGAAAAAATAATTTATTTCCCTATGATTTCTCTATTTTATAAATGAAGAGGGAAGTAAAATTTACTATCTATTTGATTTTTGAAGAATTCTAAGTTTACTTTCATCATACAGAATCACATTGACAGAATTATTGGAATAAAATTTCCAATTGGATGAATTAGAAATCAAGAGATTTATTATACCACATACACCGCAATGGGTAGTTTCTGTACTATTTTTGAAAAATATAAATTGTTATCTTTATTTATATATAAATTATGAAAAATTAAATATAGTTATATTCAATAATTTCTATCCTCTTACCCATAACTTTGGATAATTCAATCAATTGTAAGGGCCCAAATAGTTCTCTAAAATTGATCTATAATATTTCTAACACCAACTCTAATTTAGGTACGATGATATCATAATGATAGATTTTATAACTCATTATGATCATTATAAATACTTGGGATTTACCTTTGGTCTTATGAACACACTTGAAGTATTCATGAAATTAATTATCCATATCATATACTAGTACATTGACTTGTTTTTATGGTATTTGATGATGATTTCTTAATATAATCTAAAGCAAGAGTTGATTTTTAAACATTCATAGAGACCGTATTGTGAATATTATTGGAACACCAAATATATGCTAAATTCTTTAAGTGACACATCTATATGTATGTTTTTTTTGTAATTGATCAATTAATTTTTTAAAAATATATATTATCTTATCATCAAAATATCAATGTAATCATTTCTTATAAACTAACTAAGAATGAATTTGAGGTATCAAGTACTTTGGGATGAGAGGGATATTATCATCAATTTTTTTATAATTTCTCAAGACTCTATACTCTTATAACCACATTTTGTTGCAAACGAAATACATTAAATTGAAATGATGATTTTCAAAAAAAAAAATAGGATTATAGGGATCGATTTTCAACTACACATATCATAATCATTCAAAAACTATGACAATGTTATTATTTTTATCTTAATTCATTTATATCTATATTGTTATATGATCTTATTAAAGGATATAATATCCTAGAGTGTGGATTTATGAAATTGAGAAATCATGAGTCAAATTATCCAAAATTTGATTTTGAATTAGGTGGATTTGGTTATACATTAAAAACATGAAACCAATACTTCTTTTGTAAAAATTTAACCTGGTTCACTGACTGAAAAGGCATAAAATACATATCTTTTCAAAGGTACATAACCCTAAGGAAATTATTATTGATGAATTTTCTCTACTTATTGGACATAAACATCATTTATACTCATAGAAAAGGGTGGTCGAGGAACTGGGTCATAGGACATACAACCAAGTGGCCCATGCAACACTTCATTCGTGGAAATTAATGGGATTAATTTCTAACATGAATTTTTATTTCATGTAATATAATATGGATATTATGTTTTTCCATTTGAACTTATTCATCATTTGGTTAGTTTGGTTTAGGAGGCTTAGTAGTCAAGAGAAGTATGTCTTACTATTAAGAAACACTCAATATTGGGGAGACCATAGAAGGTTTTACATAAGATGAAAACATCATATTTTAATTTCTGAATTATATCATAGTAAATTCATTATTCCAATATACTATCCATTTCACTTAATAAAACATGTAGTGGTCAATCCAACACAGTATTGAAAACATATATATTGTAATAAAAGACCATTTCTTATGTATAGTTAGGAAATGGATGGTAGTATACTATTTAATGTTATGTATGACTTGTTTGTTAGTGAATTCCATGAATCAATTAATAACTGAAATGTTAAAGGTATTTCACATACCGAAATGGAAATGGTCATAGATAACCATGAAAACTGCCAATGTTCTACCCTACACACATCAGAAACATGATTCTATTTGGGTGACTATGTACCAACTCACCAATTTTTAACTTTTCAATTCAGTTTTTATTTTTAATATGGTAGATTTATTAAAAAATTATTGTATCTAATAATTAGAAAACTTTTATATGGTACTAGTTCCCATCAACATTGATCAAGACTAATGATTCACCTCATAGTTTCAACAATCCTTAATATAATACCATGAGACTTAGTTGGCAATGATCATATCATCCTTATACTTAATGAAATTTAGAATTAACTATCCATAAAATAAATGTCATTATTAGATATTATAAGATGGAATTTTTGGTTTAGTGGGAAAATAATTTTTCATTACTTCCGTTTTTTTAATAATATCTATCAATACATGGTATTGATGGATCTGTTCATGTGATTGTATGTCCTTACATGTAAAAAACAGATGTTTTATTGGTTTTTTAATTGATTGGTTGTGTGTATCCCATAAAACATATTTGATTAAATTTTTAAATGGTTATTTAGAAGTAAAGAATAAATTGGGTTTGAGAACATAGAATGATCCGGTTTTACATAAATTGAATCAACATTTAAGTGTATTATTATTCAATCGATCATGGTTACCATGAAAACTAGGGAACACTAGATTGTATCACCAAGTTGTAGTTTGAGTAAAGAGGGATAGATTCTTATTGTGAGTTGGATTGATTAAAGGGACTGTTTTTTAAGGTATGCATTTTTTTCATGTTTCATGGCTGTAATGGTACATTACCTGCGTTCAGAGTTGGGGTGGGTTATTTCCCTAATGTTCATTCATCACACTTGATAACTCATTTTATATAGAACCTATTTTTATTTAATTATTTTTTCATATTCAAGTATTAGTGGAATATGTGGGATGATTCTTGGTGATTTCATACTATGTCGATATTCTCACCCCTCACATATTCCCCTTGGTGACTACGCATATATCATTTTTCATGTTATAGGTAAAAAGAATATTTATTTAATCTCTATTGTAGTAAGTTGACATAATTTTCAATAGTAAATATATTTTGGAGATAGATGAATGTTGGAGTACTGGTTAGTACCACCATGGTACTGGGTCATGTTGTATTTGAGGTTTACTTTAGACACATCAATTTACTTTTTTCTATTTTTACTTTGATAATCATCATGTCATGTTGCTATAGTTTGTTATGGTTTTATTTCTTTTGGTTGACTTATTTATTTTAACAATAATCATATTTATTTATGTATAACGTTTATATTATCTACTGTAGGTTTCAGGTAGTTTCATTAAAGGAAAAAAGATATCCCATGTTTTAGTAAATCTCTTGGTATTAATTTACAACCTTTAGTGTCTAGGAGACAACACCTAAGGTCAATTTCCTTTCAATCATTCCCAATACAATGGCTGTGGTTAAGATAAAACAAGATCTCAATATGATCATTTACATTGAGTGATTCTAGAAAAAACATTTCCAAAATCACATACTCTCCTCTTTACCACCCATATTAAAATTGTTTATTAATTATATCATGAAAAGAATTAAATATTTTATTCCAAATATTATGGAAATTATTTTTCGAAGTTACATGTTTATGATTAAATCGATCTCTTTTATCCTTACAGTGAATATGAATATGATGGGAAATTCCATGATGTTAATGACCAAGTCAATGTAAAATGATCTTGGGAAAATATCTTCATTGAAGCTAAATATACAAAGGGAACCTAATGAACATGTGTTTTTATGCATTTTAGGTGGCACAATGGGACACTGCAAAAATAATTACATCTATTAAAAGAGGGGACAAACATAGGCCTTAGTGTCATGTATATTTATTGTTGAATTTTGTCCTTATGTTTAAACTAGTTGGGTATTAAAAACCTCTTGTGGGTCACATATAAGTATATAATTAAAACAACCCATTCAATTTAGTTTGATAGATAAGGATGATGTGGGTCTCATAGTAGTAAGTGGAGAAAGACTAAAATCACAAAATGTTACTGAATATTATAACATCTTGAATTTCAAAAAGGTACAATAAATTTAATTATTTTTTGTTTTTACCTTAATGAAATCAAATGGGTAAGCAGGTTAAATTATATTATTTATTTTTCCCTTTGGTGTTTTATAATTTCAAATAATATAATGAAATTTAAATGAAATAAATTAATTAAAAAAAATTTAAAAAAATAAAGTAAAATAAATGAATTTAATAAGGGATAAAAATAAAATTTAAAAAAAATAAGTTTGGGTTTTATAGAAAATTGAAAATAATTAAAATGGGCATTATAACATTTTTATTATTTTTATTTCCTTTTCTTTTAAAATATTTTTTTTATTTTAATTATTTTATTTAGTTTTTATATTTTCATTTTTTCCCTTTTCCTCTTTTTCATTATTTTATTCTTTCTTCTCTCTATCTTATCTCCACCTTGGTTCATGGACACTTTTACCACCCCCCATGTAGTTCCCCAGCCTCCTCCTCCACTCTCACTTCAGAAGAATGTTGTGACTCCACCCCTTATCTAATTTTGATTCCGTTTGAAGAACATTAATACTATCTATAAGGATTGCAATCCACTTTAAATAAATTATTATTTCATCCATTATATGTTGTACAATCTACCAGAGAATTATTTTTCCCATATTTTGGGGATTTTTCTAGAACCTCTGATTCCACCTATTTTAGGTCAAGTCAAAGCATTTCGTGGAGCATAGGATCCACTAAAATAATGAGGTAGGGTGTTTACTCTTTTTTCCTTCATTTTTTTCATTTACATCACACGTTTTTGCTACTCGTTAGTTCCTACCAGCGATACTCATTTTTACTCAATCTAATTTAACTGAACTACTCTACATGACTATAACAACCTTGTATGAGGTGTAACATCTTCTTTAAATTTTTTAAACATAATTTGATAACCCTTTGGGTGTGACAACATAATCAAACTAAATATTATTATATATGAATAATTACTTTATTAATTCCAAGTGTTTTCCTGACCCCTCTATTGTTGACTTTTAATTCAAATAAACTATTTAGGATAAATATGAACCATGAAATTTGGGGTTTTGTTGATTTTTTATGCCTAACTATTCATTGTTAAAAATACCACAATGACATGCTATTATAAAAGAAAAAAACCATTTTTACTCCTTTCACTGATAAAGCGATTTTTCATGATAAACCTTGGACTCTGATATTAAATTAATTGGTTAATTTATTTTCTATTAGATTAATGTAATGTTATGATATAAAACTCCCCTAATGAAGGTGAACTTATTTCAACACAAAGTATGATGATTTGGTTTCTTTAGGATTGTTTGGGAGTTGATATTTTGTTTGTGATTCTTACTTTTGGTTGTGACTGTTGGGCTTGAATAATTCATAAGTATGTGGATTTTTGTTGCATAAATATATTTATTGCAATTATAAAATGAATACTCTATGATATATTCTTCATTAAAATATAATAAAATTTAGTGTATAGAGAGTACATGGGTCTTGTATTAAGAACCCACACATTGACTATCTGTTCTTAATTGGTTACCACACTACACGATGGGGTGGTGATGTCTTAGGGTTTTCGGGGATGATGGTTTCCCTGGGAATTCTATATACTCATTAGTGATATTGGTTCCCTAAGGGACAATTAAGGATGATACCATTGAAAAAGTGGCTACGTCAAGCCTAGGGTGATTCACGACCCCTTATGTGCGATACTTGGGATGGATTCATGATAAATAATGCCTCGAGCGATACATGGTCATTGAGAATATTTCCATGGATGAGATCAGTGGAATTCGATAAATTTAGGGGTGTACCATAGTGATAACAACATGATGGGCTCAAACACCAACTTTAAACATTAATATAATAATATGGATAATGAGAATATGATTTTTGTTGATCCCACTTTTTGGTCCTTATAAATTTTGATACCTCTCTGGTGCCATAAATCACCCTTTATTGGACACATAAATTACACCCCAAGCTATAACACATGCTTCAGGGTATGCTCATTTATAGTTTTCCTTCTATATTCAAGGATTATATATATATATATCCTTATTTATACAGGTACTTCATTCAGATTCTCGACATCAGCCAGAGCAGGTGGTACGGGATGGGTTCTATTGAGAACTAGGACCATATTAAACTCATTTTATTTTGTTAATTTAATTGCTTGTGTTTATCATATATTGGCATATTTAGTTTGTTTACAACAATAAATTAAAAGGATTAGATATTGTGGGTCCTGGCGTACATGTATTTTATCTCACATCCCTACTCATGGTGTACATGGTACCTAATTAGATTACATGTTCATAGGTATAGATAAAGGGAAGAGGGATGCTTTGAATTCTTGAGTGTTTATTACTGTATAAGATGTTGATTGGGGATAAATGAGTGATCCTTTGTTCATGATTTAGTTGTTTCACATTTTTTTTGTTTTCACTACAACATTGGTAGCATGATTTTATTCCTTTTTTCAAATACTTTTACATCATTACAGACAACATAACAAGACATCATTGTGTATTATTTTTTATTTATCATCTTCTCCACTAGTCATTTATTTAGATGGGACTATTTATTTAATTTTACACTACTTTTCTTATTTATATAATTTTGAGACTAAATTGAAATTCATTTTCTTCCATTGGGTATTATATTTTTTTAAGAGGGTATAGTCTCTCCCATGGACACATAAAAAGTGCATCACTTCTAGTTGACAACCGCTAGCATTTAGAGAGATGTGGTTGAGGTCATGGGGCCAATTTTTCTAAGAGAACCTTTCTAGGGGATCCAAGTTTCGGGATGTTACAAAGTGGTGTCAAAGGGTTTTCTTTACTATTTATTACTCTTGGGGTTATATTGGAGACTAGGATGAAGAAACATTAACCTTAACTTGTACTTGTGTGTATCTAACCCGTGTACAATGGAAACCCAAATTTATGGGTTCGGATTGCAGTTATTGATTATGCCAATTATTTTTGATATGATTTCACCATTGGGTTACACACTCATTTTGTCTAGTTATTGATATTGGTATTATTATAATCATTGTATTTTTCCATTGTTTCCCAGTGATATGAGGGAAATGAATTTACATGAATCATATTAGTCACTATAGATATTAAAATGACAAACACATTTCATTCCATATCTACATTAAAATTGCATCTTACTATTTTCATGTGAGTAATGTTGTACCTAGTTGTAAAAATTTGATGTGTTTGGTTGATAAATATAATTTTGTTATAGTTTATTAGATGTTAACTTGATGTTACATGGTAAATGGGTGGTATTCTTCACATTAGTTTTCCTTCTATATTATCTCTTCCTTATCTAGACCTGACTCAAAGAGTGGGATATCTATTGTGTAGTTCTTAGAGGCGGGGTATATACGTTCCATACTTATTATAACTTTACCTATTTTACTTATCTTTTATAAAATTATATTTCATGTTGTGTGTTTGGATATTGTAGACCAATGCTGTTTTGATGTCTTTGTTTATTACCACTAGAGAGCAGAGGTGAGAACATTCCAGAGATGGTGGGTCCCGAACCACCAGAAGTTATTCTTGTAGTGACTCTTATAGTGTCACCTAAAGTACCACCCATAGTGTCTCTTGTGGTACCTCCTCCATCTGATCTTCTGATGGGACCTGATGCTCAGTTCAGGGATAGTCTCTTCAGGTTTATGTAGTTTTTTTTGAATGTTACCTAACATGCCACGTCTATGTAAGAGCTTACACGAGTCTTTCTATAGAAAAACCCTCCAACCTTCTTTGGGAGTGAAATTCCAAATAATATAGACTCATCGAACGAATCCCTGAAGTCAATCATCATCCCTCTTATGATGATTCTATTGAGGAGGGTCAAAAATGAAGTCAACATGATTTGTGAATCTTCCATACATTAGTTAGATGATTTTTCTTATGAATAAAATCCTATAGACATGGTTTGGGATGATTTCCAAATAGCTTTCTATAATCACTTTTTTCCACATTTTGACAATTCTGTCACATTTCATTAGTGTGGTAGGGTTGTCCATAAAAAGCCTCACTACAGGAGAGACTCGATGGAGTGATGATATTATGAAAAGATGGGTCACCATTAGAGTTTCTATTATTATTTCTCATAAGAATACAATGGAAAATGATCTTTACCATCATCACTATTGGGTATGGGATCTATGTCTCCACAATAGGTTGGATGTTTGTTTTCCACATGCTGATTAGGTCGATGTAATGGTGATGGTTGTGGTCAAGAAAATAATTTTTGATACTATCAACGCCAGCACAGATAAAATTATCTTGCAAATCTGGAAGTTTCTCTAGGTCATGGTTTAGTTCTTGTATACATAGTTGAACTAGCACCAGAGGAGAAGAGTACATGACCATCTATCATTATATGTACTATTCTGGTATCCTTTAATTGAGATTTTGCCCTTTTTGATATGAGTGAATCACACTAATTTTTATATATTTTTATTGGTGAAATACTTGGTTTTACAATAGAGTACCTTGGCAGTGTCATGTTTTTGGACGCTTCATTGGGGTTTAGGACATAGGACATACTATAGTTCCTAGAGTTCCCCCTTGAGAAAAGTGGGTACCATTTATTTTGGAATTTTTATATCCTCGGTATGTTTGGAATCAATATCATTATTAGTATTAACTAGTTCACTCGTTATCATTCCCAAGGGGATATCTATTATCATCAAGTGTCTTTGAAATCCCATGTGGGTCCCAAATTTCAACACAACAGATAATGGGATATGTAGGAAGATTGAGTTGGACTTAAACTTCCAGGACTGGGGAGAGTGACAACTCAGTTATAAAGTCTCTTCATGAGCGATCATGGAACACACCTAGTGGAATTCCCCCCTTTTCTGGATCATTTCAGGGATGTCTTCAAAAATGATATATCTTGATGACCTCCCATGAGGGAATTGGAATTCACCATCGAGCAAGTTTTAGGTGCAACACCTTTGACTATTCCTCCTTATAAGATGACACCTACAGAGTTAGATGAACTCAAAAATAAGATTCAATACCTTGAGGATAAGAGTTTTATATGATCTATAACATCTTCATGGTGTTCACCTGTTATTTCCCCTAAGAATGGAACTAGTACCCTAATATTGTCCATGAATTATCATCGACTCAACTATCTTATGGTAAATAATCGATATTTGTTTCCTCATATTGATTTCCCCTTCGACCCGATCCGAGGAGTAACTATTGTTACCAAGATGGATATGAGATTGGGATATCACCAGGTGTATGTGAGACCATTTAACATACCACATACAGAATTTTGAAGCCGATACAGCTTATACGAGTATCTTGTTATGCAATTTGGCCTAAAAAATATTCTGACGGTCTTTATGGATCTGATGAATTGGGTTTTTAAACCATATCTTATTTTTATGGTGGTTTTTGTTAACAGCATATTGGTATATTCTCACCCTATACATGACCATAAAATCCATCTTTAGATCATTCTGAGTACACTAAGAGAGCATTGGCTATATGAAAAGCTCATCAAATGACACATCTTTATCGATAATGTTCACTTCATGGGTCATATCATATCTAAGGAAAGTGTATTACATGAACTAGAACTGGTGAGCCCCATAGTTTCATGGGAACATCCCAAGAGTGTTTTCGACATACACAGTTTCTTGAGGCTTGATGGCTATTACATGAATTTAATACATGATTTTTACAACATATTAGATCATATTATGGCCCTGACTAAGAAGGGTGTATAGTTAATCTGGTTACAATATTGTGAAAAATATTTTCAAGAGTTAAAGAGAAGACTAACCTCAAATCTGATCATTATTATTCCTAAGCTAAGAAGAATCTATACTATTTATAGTGATGCTTCTAAAATTAGATTGGGTGTAGTTTTGATATAGGGAAATCAAGTCATGGAATATATAGCCCTCCAACCAACACCTCATGAGTGGAACTATCCTACAGATGACCTTGAGTTAGTATCTCCAGTTCATGCATTATATTATTAGAGATACTACGTGTTGGGTGATAGTTTGTTTGTTTACACATATCATAAAAGCATTAAATATATATCCACATAGTGAGACACTAATTTAAGGCCGCGTAGGTGGGTTGAATACCTACAATTATATAATTTTGATATTTCTTATACCCCTAGAAAAGGAAATTTAATGGCTGAGTCTTTGAGCCGCAAAACACTCACACAATCAATTCATGTATCCTGTAGTGAGTGGAAGATGAAAACTTTGTTTTTGGAATATCTTCTCGAGGTTAAGGGAAAGTGTGAAAACCCAATTTTAACAGTTGTTATAGTGACTTACTATCTTATGATGTGAGTATGTATGTGACCGTTATCTTATCCATAGGCTCACTTTTTTAGGGAGATCGTCATAAGAGAGAACCCAACTCCTGGTTAGGATATTTGGGGTTCTGAAACATTTATTTATTGTGTCCATGTATGGGTAATGTCCCATATATGGGAATACCTAATGAAAGAATAGCATACCTTTGTTTGGGTAGTTCATCCAAGAAATAAAAAGATGTACAGGTACATGTGTCATCAGTACTGGTGGTCGAGTATGAAGATGCTGATAGTGGGGTTCATCAGTTAGTGATCCACCTATCTATATGTGAAGGTAGAGAACCAATTTACAACTGGAATTTTATAGAATCTATCCATTCTTGAGTGAAAATGGAATGAAGTCACCATGGATTTCATTACAGTCTTTCCAAGATCTCGTTGAGGCAGAGATTCAGTAAGGGTTACTATTGATATACTAATCAATGTCTAGCACTTCCTACATATCTGGGAGACCTTTTCTATTGATGAGTTAGGAAGTCTGTATATCCCGAAGATCATGAGACTTCATGGAATGCCTAATTTTTTTTTCTCATACTGATACTTCATCTTTACATCTAGGTTCTAGAAACTGTTGTAGAAAGAACAGGGATTATATGTACTCTTGTGTACTACATATCCCCACCCAGACTAATGGGTAGTACGACCAAACCATTTGAGTGTTAAAGGATATGATATGATCCTATAACCTTGATTTTGGAAGTTCATACAAGAATCATATTCCTATTGTTTATTTTACCTATAGAATCATCTTATAGGAGACAATTCAAATTGCTACATATGAAGCCCTCTATGGTAGACCATGCCATTCACTTTTATGTTATCTTAAAGAGGGTGAGGAATCTTTATTGGGTCCTCATCTCATTCATGGGACTTATGAGAAAGTTCAAATAATTCAAACTCATATGATAACAGCTTAGTAGAGATATAAGTCATATACTCATAGGCATCATAGAACTCTCGAGTTTGAGGCGGGACATCACGTTTTTCAGCTTATTTCACCAAAGTTGGGTCACTTGCAGATCATCAGAAAAGGGAAGTTATCACCGATATATGTTGATTCATTCGAGATAGAGGAAATATTTGGAGGGTATCAGATCATTTACTGTTACATCAGTAGTATCATTCTATGGACAACGTCTTCCATGTTTCTCAACTTCGATAGTTTCTTCCAGACCCATCTCATTATTTTGACCCTTACTATATCGAGCATGAGGCTGAAGCATCCTTTAAGGTGTGTCTTGTTTGTATATTCAATCATCACATCATGGTTCTCTGATGGAGGTCAGTTCCTCTGGTCCAGGTTCAATGGCATATTGGATGTGTTTAGGATGAGACCTGGGAGTGGGAGACAGATGTGTGTGCTCAATGGCTGGAGCTTTTCTCAGATGATGTTCCACTACCCTCGGAGGGTAAACTAGTGTTCGAGTTCTCTTATGGAGGGGAGGTTGTAACATCTTGACATTAATCATGGTATGAACCATTCTAATTTTTTTTTATTTTTTACTTAATTAAATTAGAATAGTTCATTACCTAAATTAAATAATACCTCATTCCATGTTGTGTTTTATAATTTAATATAATTTAAATTAATTTAAATAAATTAATTAAAATTAAAAATATATTGAAAGATATTAAAAGAAAATTGAAATAATATAAAAAGGGATAAAATAAAATTTTAAAATAAAATAAGAAGGGGTTTGTGAGAAAATTGAAAATAATTCAAATTGGTGTTATCCGATTTTCATTATTTCTATATTCTTTTTTTTCCATCATTTTATTTTATTTTATTTTATTTATTTAAATTTTATCTTTTAATTTTTTTCTTATATTTATTTTCCAACTTTTTATTTATTACTTTTTTTTCTCTCCCACTCCTCTCCCCCTTGGTTTGTTTCACCCTGTAGCTCCCTCGTTGCAGCACCCTTGCCTCCTCCTCCACTCCCCATTCAGCTGCCCATTGTGATTGTTTTATCTTTGATTTAGATTCCATATAAAATGAAGTGATCATATCAGTATGGATTATAATACTCTTCAAATAATTAAGGATTTCATTCACCATCCATCATGCAATCATCCATGCGAGGAATGTTTTCCTATTTTGGGTATTTTCATAAAACCTTTTATTTCATCCATTTTAGGTCAAATCGTAGCTTTCCATAGTGCATTGGATCCACATAGAATATCAGTTAGGGTATGTACTCTTTTACCAGCATCTTTTTGTGTCTTTTAAATCACACGTTTGTTCCACTCATCAACGCCTACTAATGATAATCTATTTTACTCAATCTACTTTAACTAAACTACTTCTCTACACTATTCAGACCTTGTTTGAGGTGAACTCAGTTAATTATATATCATTGGATACCCATTTATGTGTACCTATGTAATTAGTTAAATACTATTATCCATGAATATTTAATTTATTTTTTTCATGTGTTTGTGAGACCCCACTTTTGTTTAGTTTCAAATCAAATAAATTGTGTAGGGTAAACATAAACCATTAAATTTAATGTTTTATTGATTTTTTATGCCTAAGGATTTGTTGTTAAAATTATTACCAAGATAGGCTATTATAAATACAAAATGAATTCTTTATACTTTCTCTGGTAATTTTTTCCCTAATAGATGTTGGACTATGATATTAAATTAAGGGGTTTATTTATTTACTACATGATTAATGTTGTGTTTTGAAGTAAAACTCTCCTACTGAAGGTGTGATACTTACAACACATAGTGTGATGGTTTGGTTCATTTATACATGTTTTAGCGTTTATATATTGATTGTGCTACTAAATATTTCATATTACTACTGGGCTTGAATAATCAGGATGTATGTGGTTTTGGTGACGTAAATTGATGTTTTTCAATTTTAAATAGTATATTCTATGATATTTTCTTCTTTGAAATCTAATTAAATTCTGGGAGAGGACTTAATGTGGGTTCCATATTAAGGACCCACACATTGATTCCCTGATCCTGATTGGTCAGCACACTATAGGTCAGGAAGCTGAAGACTTAATGTTATCTTGAAAAAGGTTTTACTGAGCTTTATATATACTCATGATTAATACCAGTTCCCCAAGGGACAATCAATGGTGGACCAGTTGGAAAGGTGGATACTCAAAGCATTGGTTGATACTCAACCCCTTATGTGTGATATAAGGGGTATACTCGTGATAAACATGACTTGAGAGATACATGGTTTTTAAAAATATTTCTATGGATGGACTCAGTGGTATATGATAAACTGAAGGATGTACTATAGGGATACATTTGGGATGATCTCGGACACCAACTCCAAATTTTAATATATTAATAATGACAATATGATGGAGGTTTTTATTGATTCAGCTTTGAGTTCCTTGCGAATTTTGATACCTATCTGGTTCCATGAAGCACACATTGTTTAAAAAATAAATTAGACCCCATGCTATAAAAAACATGGGTGTAAGGTCTTTTTTATTCGACCATCTATTTTATAGGCTTATATATATATAAATATACATATTTTTTTATATAGGTACTTCATTTAGATACTTGTCTTAGGTCGATGTATGTGTTATGGGATGGGTATTGATAAGAACCTGAACCATGTTACATTTTTTATTTTTTATTTAATTTCATTCATTAATAATATATTGGCACATTGTTTTTGTTTATAGCATGAAATGGGATGGTTTAGACATAGTGGCTGCCAGCCTACATTGATTTTCTCTCAAATCCCTTTTCTAGTGTCATTGGATCTTGTGTAAATTATTTGTTCGTAGATATGGATAATGGTATGTGTGTCGCATCCTATGATTGTGTGTTACTTGCTGCTTATGATGGATATTGGGGGTAGAGGACTGTGGCATTTCTCGTGATTCAGTTGTTTTAAATTGGAATGTTTTTATAAAATCTTTGATAAAATTATGGTATTCCTTAATTCCGTAATTTAATTTTGTACAGACATCATAGCGTGACTTTATTGGTTATATGGTTCTATTTATGATCTTCCTCACTTGTCTTTTAATCAGTTTGGATTGCTTAATTTCTTCTACTAGATTTTTTTATTTACATGCTTATACTACTTGTTAAAAATTTCTTTTCTTAATGTGTGTATTAACTTTTTCTTATGAGGGTATAGACTCCCCCATGGACATGTAAAGAGGCCCTCACTACTAGTTTTCTACCTCTAGAATTTTGGGAGATGCGCATGGGGTCATGTGTCCAACCTGGCTCAGAGCACCTTTTCAGTGGCTCCCAAGTTGGGACATCACAAATATCACCTCAACATATCAAGTTGATTGGTTTTTATATTATAAGAATGGTATTATTCTTATTTGGTCACCAGATATTATATCTCTATGTCAGGTTTAGATACTACGGTGCTTTATATTATGTTTTAAAATCAGATTTTGATATTTTATAAGGATATAACATGTTATGTTCTGAAAAGATTATTAAACAATATATATATATAATATATAATATTTTGTGTTTACAATCAATGATAAATAAAGTTAAAACTAATCATATACTATATATTTATGAAACTTCATGCTTTAGTAATTAAATAAATTGAATTTGAATAAACTACATCAAGATGAGTATTCATACTATTTAGAGTTAAAACAATTTGATATATCTCATTTTTGTTTACATGTAAAAATAATCAAAAAAACATATCAGTATTAATACTGAATGAATTGTATAATATATGTACCTAATTCATATATATTTTAGTGATTAATTTAAGATGGATGCAATAGTGTGATATTATTACTTCATTAATTTTAGTGATAACTTCAGTATAAATTTTTATGACTACATAAGAAGGTATTAGTTTGATTTTCATACTATGATCAAGGAATATCAAGATGCCATAAAAAATCATCTTATATAGATGAATAAGAAACTATACCTAGTACACGGGAGAAAATATCTTAACCAAGAATTCATTGAACTTTTAACGGAGTATAGATAGTCTTCTTACTCACCCCTCTTTAAAAAACTCAATGGAATAGTTTTATTTAAATAAGGAATAAACAAATTATTACCATTGTGATAATGAGGATGATTCATAAAAATCATCCATCATCTTGTTGGGGATATGAATTAAAAACATCAATAAATATATGAGACCAAATTCCCACAAAAAGTGATTGATATGACTCTTTATAAGTTTTGGTATTTGAAGAATCTCACACCGTCACATAAAAATATTTGGTGATGGAAAGGGTTTTTCAATAAAATACCCAAAGATACTATTTCACCACTACGAACGTATTTCAACCTTATAGGATATTCTATGTAAACTAAAGGATACTAAATATATATAATTTTAGAGAAATAATTAAATCTAGAAATAAAATACCCCTTTCTAGAGAAATAGTATATTTATACTCGAAATATAAGGATAGTGATTGAGTCTGATGAATTTTACGTTAATAATATGAATGATTAGGTATGGGAAGAATCTATACAATAAATAACACAAGAAAACTATGTCTTCATAGTTGAAATACTATTTTGGAATAATAGATGGATTAAAGAATAATATTAATATGGTTTTCTTATCATCATGTTTGGTGAGAAATTAATACATGAGTATAAGGATCCACATAACCACAAGTAAGTACTGGATGTAAATGAGGGTCAGAGATCCAAAATTCAATTGAATTTGAAAAATAATTTTTTTTAAAAAATAGGATATATTTTGGTTAAACCACAAAAATGTAAAATATATTGGATTCAAATTTGTACTCAATAAAACGATAAATATAGAGAGTGATGTAAATAATTTTAAATCATGATTGGTTGTAAAGGGTTTTAGTCAAAATCTAGGAAATTAATACAAAAAAACATTTTCTCTAGTTTCAATGATAAAATCCATTAGAATATTTCTTTTATAGGTGTCACTTGATGGATTTCTGATTTATAAAATGGATTTCATAACAACATTCCAAAAATTGAAATTTCCATAAGTTTTCTATATTAATCAACAAAAAGGGATTTTAACATATATGAATTCTGAAAAAAATACGCAAGCTATAATGATCTATTTATGGATTAAATCATTCATCACAATCATTGAATGTTTAATTTTATAACATACTAATGTGTGATGGCCTCTATTAAAATATATGTGAGACATGTTTCTAAAATAATGTTAAATGAAATTCCCATCATTTTATTCATATCAGTTATTGATGTTGTTTCATTAATAGGAAATGATGTTCAGTCCTTATAGTCGGAAATGTCTTGGTAAAATGAATTCTTTTTTGTTAATGGATTAGATGAAGAAACCAATATTTAAAAGGATAAAGATATATAAAAATTTATATTATAGGTTTCTAAGTATAATTTAAATTATATACATGGAAAATATATTTAAAATTTAAATTATGGATCAACATAAGAGTGGAATGTTTCCAACGTCACATAGAATTAACCACTCTTATAAAATGTGTTCACAAACGTAGAATGATATAAATGGATTTAGTATAATTTCATATTTGATGAAAGTATGGTATATCCTAGATTAATTTTTATATACTAGGATTTATGTTTCCAATTCATTGATCATGGTAAATAGATATCAAAAAAAATCAATGAGAGTTATATTAGTTAGTATTCAAAACATTCTAAAAGTGAATGAGGTAAAAAAATGGTTATATGTTACACTTTATTCCCTTCCTTAATTTATTATTTTTCATTTTTTTATAGTTTCCCATTTTTTATGGTTGATTTATAGGAATCCTAGGAATGTAGATCCTTTTCTGGGGGAAATTACAAAAAATTTGTTGATGAATGTTTGTTTGAATTAATTGGGTATGGGTTTAAATCATTAAAGGGATTTTAATGGTGTGTTTTGGGAATGAAGAGAACTAATGTCTTGGTTATTTGGTTTTCTCTAGAGAACTAGGTTGTGTACTATATATTGGGCATGTTAACATCATCAATGGGA
Organism: Viscum album; assembly: GCA_963277665.1. Taxonomy (NCBI): domain Eukaryota; kingdom Viridiplantae; phylum Streptophyta; class Magnoliopsida; order Santalales; family Viscaceae; genus Viscum; species Viscum album. Next base: position 450,883,365 of record OY728127.1, read on the forward strand.
TACATGGAGTGGATATATTATAGGATATATTACAAGAATATCTTGTAGTGTGTGAAAATTTTTCATGTCGTGAAATATTTACAAGTCGTGAAAAATTCAATCATGATATAATTAAAATAAGGTGACACCTTTTTTAGTGTATTTAAATTATGTAATATTTTACACCATAACATGGATTCATCTCATGAATTCTATGGTACTATTGCTTTAAACCCACAAACTCTTGAATATTTAGTCATTTGGTGTGCAGGCTTTCCTCCCAAACCCTAGAGTAATTTTGATCTATTTTGGGTGATCTCTTACCTTTCGGATCACACCATTAGTCATTTTATTTTAGTTATAGTTGAACCTCATATCCTTAGTAAGCAGTACTTCGATTTCATCAATTCCATTGGTTATAAGGGTGGTGTTTTGTAGAATCCCTTGATTTTAAAAGGAACCATTGTGTTCAATAAAATATAAGAAACACCACAACGAGTATAAACTAACAACCAAAAATTATTATTTAAATGTGACCATTATAACATAGCTATAAAATTGGAGTTAGTTAATTGAATTATGATATATATATAATGGTCATAATAATTTTTAATAAATTAATTATTTCATTGGAAATAAGTACTAGGTTTTTAGTAATATCAGAATATTCATCAAAAATATATTTTCATTAAAAAAAATTTAGTTTATTTTTATGTCAAAAATATATTTAATTTTATGACACATTAGACAATTTATTTGATAAAATAAATCTTATTTTTTAAGTCAAAATATCAAAATTTTCTAATGTTGAAATACATAGAATTTTCTAAAATGTTTGATTTTTCAAGGAAGAGTGAAAAATATAGGTTTTTATTATGATTTATATTATTCAAGTATTTACATGGTTAAATTAATTTTTGGATTGTTTTTTTATTTTTTCAATAGTTCAATTTGTATAAAATTAATCAAATTATTGTTTTTGAAATGGATTTTATACTTGAAATTAGTATAAAAACAACTGTAATTTAAAAATAACTTTTTTATAAAAAAAATATTCTTCATTGTATTTTACCAATTTTATTTTAAAATAAATGATTAATATTTTATTTTTTGAATTTTTAAAACATTATTCCATATTTTTATTAAGGTGGTTCAAAATAATTAAACATTACCCCTTTATTTTTTAGCCAATATGCCTAGTAGCCGTTGTAAATTTTTGTTACCATGGTTAAAGGTAAATCATTTAATTTAGTGTAAAAATACTATGATGTGGACTAAAAATTACCCTAAAAATTGTTGAAATATTAATGTATAATTTAAATTTTTCCCTTAATAGATAATATTATAAATTGATTCATTTAATTGAGAAAATTTCCACAAAAATGAAATGGATATTATTAAATTCAATGAAAATATTTTTTGAGATAATTAATAATGGAAATATAAAATAACAAATAATAAAAATATTATAAAAATATTATTTTAGATAATTAATGTCATACATTAATTTAATATATGACCTTGACCTCTTGTATGTATAATAATAAATTTGGTTAAAATTATAAGTGTTATATTGACATTATTATAGTGAAAGTAATGAATAGTCATTAAAATTGTCAATATGAATATTCAATAGAAAATTATATTTTATTAATGGATATAAAATTAATAAAAATATTAAATTCGGACATATAATTTAAATAAGGTTCAAAATATCATAAATTAAAAATTTATGATTCATTTTTTAATTTATAGTAATTATATTATCCCTCAAATTGTAAAAATACATGTTGTCAAGGATAGAGTTAATGTGGTCCAATATGGGTCAAAACAACAAGATATGGGTATAATCTTGATCTAAACATATCCAATAAATTATTTTATTAACAATATTTTAAATAATTAACCTTAAGAACTAATTAATATTTATTTAGAGGACTTGTGTTTATGAAAATGACTCCTATATTATTTAAATCAATGATTGTACAAAATGTCACACCCTTTGTATTTAATGTCTTTTTTGTGTTCACATAGAGATAAAATTAGGATATGAATGAAAATAAATATATAATTTTATCTTAAGGAAATTATTTGAATCATATGAATATATTTTTAATTTTTATATTTTATATAATTACATTAAATTCTTTCAATATTCTAATACAATAATAATTTCATTAACTCAAAGATTAAAAATATAATTTTAAAAATATTAATTTTGAAAATTTTGAGAGTGTTATTCTGTGAAATATATTTTATAAATCTATGTGAAATATTAAAGAGGTTTTAAATAATTCTATTATAATTTTCACTTGGTTGTGATGTATTTGTAGAGAAATTAAATTAATATTGTCAAAATTTATATTAAGGATAATTTATCGATGTAATATACTATTTAGTTATATAAAATTATAAAAAATATTAAAATTTACCATGTGAATGAAATATAGTGTGAAAATAAAAAATTTACAATAATGAGTCATTTTCCAATTTGTAGTAACATTATCTACCATTTATGATTAAAATATTGTTTAAAACTACTAAGGTCAAAAATAACTAACCAAGGGTGAAATCAAAAGAATTATTTTTAAAATAGTACAAAAAAATTTCTAAATTTTATTATTTGATGTGATTTAATAAATATTCTATCTTATCTTCTAATTCCTTTACTTTTTGTGCCATTTGGAATGATAAATTAATTTAATCATTAGGGATATTCTAATAGTGCACCTCACCTAAATTATAACAGGGAACCTCCTCCACCACTTCATTTCATTACATTGAGTGTTCTAGAACAACCAAAATCTTCCAATTAATATTATAAAATTCCATATCCACATTATATACGTGGTGGTATTCTAAAAATACCAACCCTAGATTCTGTTAAAGGAAATCAAACTGTGACATTTCGAAAAACAGGTAACCGCACATACCAATATGTTTATTTTGATACTCTTATTTACCTCTTATAAGTATGTTATATAAAAATAATAATAACATAATCATAATAACTAAAAAGATTTTTTTATGATTATTAACACACAAATATACACCCATGTTCGCGTCAAATAATAAGTGAATGTATCACACTTGCATATGTACGACTTAATGTTTTCGTGTACCGATACAATTAATTTTCCAAAACCATATTTTATAGATGCATATTATTATGGGATTAATTTTTATATATGATATTAATAATATAATTACACTTATATAATAATAATATAATATCATCCTTCTAATCATCTAATCATTTTAGAAATGATAACTTCACTCATGCGTACATATGGACCACCATCTCCACGATGTGATGTGATTAATTTTTCATCTATATTTAAAATGGATTACAATAAGGATGAATTTTTATTATATATATATGAAATAATAATTAATGAGGAAATATTATTTTTTATTCCATCAATCAAAAAAACAAGAATGACGTTCACGCGTACGTATGATTTACCATCTCAATCTACAATGCATTTAATTTTCTATCTCTAAATTATATTAATGATAAAATTTATGTATATAATTAATATATATTGTATTTATAACATTATTAAAACTTTTTAAATTATGATAACAATATCATAGTATTAATACAATGATGGAAAAACTGAAACATTCATGGAAAAGTAGTAGTTTTCGTAATGAATAATGATTTTAATGAATATTATTAATCGAAATGATAAGGTATTATAAATAAATAAAAAAATGTAATGATATAATTAAGTCATGGAATAAATATATAATTAACACATATTTATTTTATATTTTTTTAATATGTACGTTGGTTGTCGAAACATAAGGTTAGTGGATTTCTAGTCTCACTTTTATTTCTGTGAGATTTATGCAATATTCACCACTCATTTAATTTTTGTTGTGTATGTACTACTGATGAATATAATATAATATCCTTATCCATAAATTTATGGTTATTTACAAGTCCATTTTATTATCTCTATTTAATTTGGATTATGGTGAAAAAATTACCAAATCGATAAGGTAAGTTTGTCTCAATTTTCATTCTTTGAGACACATGTTATGTTATTTACCAATATTATTTTACAATGTGTATATACCATCTATTGACATGTAGTATCATGAATATCCTTATTTTCATGATATTATATGTTTTATTTAATGTTATTTTCTCTTCGTTCGGAAATTTGTTTTAACAAAAAAAATGGTTTCTAAAAATGTTTTAAAAAATATTTTAAATAAATTTTCAAGAATTTTCAAGGAAAACTATTTCAAAGATATTAAAATGGATTTAAAATATTCCACTATAAGTTTTTCAATGATAAATTATATGAATTTTTTCTGATATAAATATGCATTTTTCAAAACAGAATGGATAATTTCCTCAATAAATACATTAAAAGATATTTGAAAGTTATTTTTAAAATAAAATGAATTTCATTGGTGTTACTCATAGATTATAGAGGATATGATCCAATGATACCATTATTATAAATTATCTGAATGGTTTATGTTTATGATGGAATGATTTTTAAAAATTATTTTTATTTTCATGGTTTAGGATATCATTAATGATTTATAATTTTTGGCACACATATATGCATTCTTTTAATTATGTGATGGGTGAGACTCATCACATCCTCCAATGAATTGGGTAAATATTTATTTCCCATGAGATAGAAATTACTATACTAAGGAGTGGAATTAATTCAGAAATACAAATCTTGAATGGAAAATAAAATTAGTTTATTAATACATGGCTGGAATGGGGAGTGAACCTAGTTCATTAAAAGACTTTGTCCACTATAATGGTCTTATCGATTTGGCTCGGATAATTCGCAAATGATTTTATATTATTATGTGATTTCCAAAATTCCATGTCTTATGTTATTCTATCATTTCTAAAGTTCTTTCACTGTTTTATATTTCATGTCTTATAAATATATATGTTTTATTTCATGTCTCATGATTATTATTTTTGATATTCAGGGTATAATTTTCAATCGTTTTGTTTATGTTCTTATACCCTAATTCTCACATTATGCATTCTTTATCTTTTCATAGTTATCCTTACTAATAATATGATGTCACCATTTGTTGTGATTCTGTTTATTCCAATTATTAATAATGGTTTTAAGTAGGATATATCTTAGAAAGGTTCTCAATGTTCCAAAATTTTCTAAGAAAATATACATTTTTATGGCATAGTTGTTTGTTTTTAAAAATGATACCAAAGAATTTTTCCTAATTATATAAAACTAAAAACATAAATGTTCCTTGGGTATATTATTAATCCATTATTTAAATTTTATATAGTATATTTCAATGGAATATATTTGGTCACATTTTTAAGGTTTATTACTTTAGAACTGGATATGCATGTTCAGATTATGGGTTGTTACATTTTGTATCAGATCAGGGTTTAGGAAAATTTTGAGATTAGGATTTTATACGGAGAAGATATCTTAATAGTTATAGAAACCATCATGGCTATAAAATTCGATATGTTCAGAGTCATATAAACCCTTTTTGAGGTTTCAATATATGAAATTTTATGTTGAATAATGATATTCCTAGACAAGTTTATTTTTGAGGTAATTAAGGGTTATTGAATTTTGGGGTACATAATGAATGGTATGATATAATCATTGATTAAAAAACATTATTTAATTCTAAATATATTATGGTTATTTTTTAGGATGGTTTAAATGTTTCTTTAATTTTAAAGGGATTTTCTTAGAAAATGGATAATCTATTGGTTTGGTGACAACCAGCCACACCAAACAGGGATGCAAAGATTAAACCCATAATAGAAGGGTGAAAAGGGTGCATCTCTTACTACTGCACTATATGAAGTATCTATTAGTATTTAATTTACATTTTAGATAAATGATATTAATGATAAATTTTATTTTCATTTTGGGAAAATAATTTTTATCATATAGATAACTATGGTATTAGAAATTTATTTTGTGTTAAGTAATTAATGTTATTTTACAACACATTAACAATTATGGGAATTCTATATGATTAATGAAAATAGAAAACTATGGTTTTCTATTTTTGGAATAAATGATGAATTATTTTCTGGAAGAATTTATCATTTTATTTTGTATTTTTGGGGTATCAGTAAATTTTTAAAAATGGTTAAATTATCATGAGGATTATTTGGGAAATTTCTTTTTTGTTATGAGACATTAATTGTGACTAATGTTATTTGAAGATAAATGTTAAAATTTATCTTGAATTTTTCGGTGATCAATGGCTTATAATTTTTTAATTTCAACCTTAATTTATAATTTTTTTTGTAATTTTTAGGATAGTTATTTTTTGAATGGTTTGTGTTGAACTTTGGGTATTAATATTTAATTTATGTGATTAAAATTGATTTTCATAATTTAATGGTTATTAATTTTTTATTATTATCATAAATTATAGTAAAATGTTTTGTTTTGATTAATGTTTCATAACCAGGGAAATATATTGTTATTATTTTGTGGATTATGTGATTCATTAGAATTTAATTATAACGCTTCATGCACTAAAAATTCATATTGAATACTAATCATTTGTAGAAAAAGATGAGTTTCAGAAGGAAATTAACTAATAGATGAATCCAAAATGTTCAAGTATGTATTTTTCATTACGTTATTAATTTACATGTTAAATTAATTCCTCAACCATATGGAAATAATCATTAAATAATAACATTAAATAAATAAAAATTTTGTTTACTTTTCATGTTATGAAATCAATAGCCATTTAACCTATCACGGAGTTATGATTTTTCAAAAGTTATCTTTATAATTTACATGTTCTCTATTACTATACCTAAAAAAGATGATATTTATTTTTCTTTTGTAATTACTTGTTTTCCAACATGGAAACTAAGTATGTGTTATTTCAGATGACATCGGTACTTCCTTTTGACTCTTTTCAAGAGAGAGTTTTATTGACTCTTTTTCGATGTTGTATTTCAATAAGGGTGTTTTGAATATTCAAACCCTAGTTATTGAGAAAAGGTTCAAATTATGATAGAAAAAAATTTTAAATTTGGGGATGTAATATCCAATTATTTTAAATAGAAGCATTATGTTTAATTTCATACAAGAAACACAACAACAATAAAAAACAAACAACTAAATACAATTATTTAAATGTAATCATTAAAACATATACATTAAATTGGAGGGAATATATTGAATTATGATATATATATATATATAATGTTCTTACTAATTTATTATGATTTAATTAATTATTTCTAAATTGTAACTAGGTTTTCAGTAAAATCATTTTATTCACCAAAAACATATTTTCTTTAAAAAATATATTTTTATTTCTTTTTTTTATAAATAATATTAATAATTTATAGATATTTATAAAAAAAAATTTATAATAGAAATGTTATATTAGAAATCTACATATTAATGTTTTGCTATGGTAAAATGTTTAGAACTTTTCAAAATGTTTGTTTTCTCATATAATAGTTAAAAATGATTATTTTTAATAAAAATTATATTTTTCTAGTATTTAAAAGGTAAACATAGTTTTTGGATTAGTTTTAATTTTTAATTAAATAATTATATTTTATAATAATCTAATTATCAATTGTGAAATTAAATTTATAATTGAATTTAGTATAAAATCATTTAAAATTTACTATTCCATTTTTCAAAAAAACTATTAATCTTTGTGTTTCAGAATTTTAATTTCAAATTAAATTCTAAAAATTTTATGCTTTGAAATTTGAAAAAATTGATCTCATATTGGGATTTATGAGGTCCATAATTTTTAAATATTAATTCTTTATTTTTTGACAATATGAATAGTATCATAGGATAATTTTTGTTACCATAGTATAGGGTAAATTTAAAAATTGAAGACGAAAAGACTATGATAAGGACTATAAAATTACCCTAAAACACAAATATATTGGATAAATTAAATTTGACCCTAAACACATAATTTACTAAATTTATTCATTTAATGGAATCATTTCCATAAAAATGAAATAGAAATTATGAAAAAAAGTGAAAAAATATCACACTCTAATTTTTAAATAAGTATAATATTTTTTATATTTGTATGAACGTAATTTATGAACAAATATAAATAATTATTTTAAATATAAAATAATTATCTACATCATTGTTATTTAATATTAATTTTTAGATAAGATATAAATTCCTTAAATTCCCACACAATACTATTGCAGTTTTTATTTTACTAATGGAAATATCTAACAAATAAAATTAAAAATGTTAAATAAAATACCATTTGAGATTATTAATGTCATAAAATATTTCTATAGATTAAAATGACCTATTATATATTTAATGAAATAGTTTTTAAAATTATAAGGGTACTCTTGATATTATTAATGTCAAAGTGATGAATAGTCCATAATATTGTATTTGTGAATATTTAATAGTTAATATTATTTTATTAAATTATATAAAACTAATAAAAATATTTAATTAGACTAAATTATTGTTATATGGTTTAAAATTTCATAAATTATCAATTTATGGTTCTTTTTTCATTTTTAGTAACTATATTTGTTCTCAAAGTGTAAAAATCCATGTTGTTGGAGTAAGAGTTAAAGTAGTCAAAAAGGGTTAAAACAAAATGAAAAGGGTATAACCATGATTTAAAGTTGTCCCAAAGAATATATATGTTAATAATATTCAATCTTAATGACCTAATGATCTAATTTTCATTATTCAATTCACACATTTCTATGAAAATTAATTATATCTTATATGAATTAATTTTATTACAAAATGTCACTTTCTTTGTATTTAAAATATTTTATGTGTTCACATATAAATAATATCAAGACATAAACGACCCTAAATGTATATGTTGATCTTAATCATTTTTTATACATAAATATAATTTTAATTTCTAGAAGATATTAAATTTCCTTACATTCTTGTGAAATACTAATACAATATGTATTTAAATAATAGAAAAATAAAATAAATAAAATAAATAATATTAATTATGGTATAATTTGAGAGATTTAATGTGTTAAATTAATATTATATATATATGACATATTAAATAGTTTCTAAATAATTATATTAGAATTTCATCTTTTTTGTTTTGTATTTGATGTCAAATTAAATAAATAGTTCAAAAATTTACATTAATAACAATTTTTAAAAATTATATATTATTTAGTTATATAAAATTAATAAAAATATTCTATTAATACATGTGAATGTAATATATTTTTATAAAATAATATGTTTTCTATTTATTAGTCATTTTTTCATTTATAGTAACATTATAAACCCATTTTGATTAAAATAGTCTTTAACACAGTTATGTTCCAAAAAAGTAACCAACGGATAAGTCAAAATTATAATTTTTAAAATTATCGTAGAAAATTAATAAAATATTTTGGATGATATTATTACAACACTATATTGTCTTAGCTTATAATTACTTTCCATTTGGAGACATTTTCAATGTTAAATTAATTTAATCTTTTGGGATATTTTAATAGTGCCCCTCACTTCAATTATAGAAGGGAACCTCCTCCCTCACTTCATTTCATCACATAGAGTCTTATACATAAGCCATAATATACCAATTAATATTATAAAATTAAATATCCACATTATAGATGTGATTTCCTCCCCAAAATACCAACCCTATATCCCATTAGATGATATTCAAAGGGGTTGTTTTAATGAAGATGGAATCACTTTTACCGATCACTTTCATTTTCTACTCTTATTTACCTCCTATAAATATTCTATGTACATAATAAAACAATAAATTAAGAATCCCAAATATGTATAAATGTAATTATTTTTATTGTCAATACACCAATATACATCCTCTTTCCCATCAAACAATAAGGTAAATTTTCACTCGTGTGTACGTACAGTTTACCATCTCCCCATAGCAATAGAATTAATTTTTCAAAACAATGTTTTATATATGGATATTATGATGGGATTAATTATTATATATGATATTAATGTTGTAAATATATTTTTTTAAAGATAATATAATATCTACCTTCTTAACATGTATTGTTTTGAAAAGTGATAATGTCGCTCATGCGTATGTATGGACTACCATCTCAATGATGAAGTGTTATTCATTCTTCATATATATATCACATGGTTTATAATACATACTAATTTTTATGATATATATATATATGATATAATAATGAATCTTTAAATAAAAATTTAAATTTCATTAATAAATAAATTAAAAGAATGTTCATGTGCACATGCGACTTACTGTATCTAAGAACAGTGTAATTCATTTTTGTATATACACTTTAAATGATTGATTATAAATATGTATATAATTATTATATATTATTTTTATGAAATTATTAATAATATATAAATTATGATAAAAATGTCATAGTATAAGGACCATGATGACATAATCGTAACTTTCTTCGAAAATGAAGCAATTATAACCCAGAAGAATGATTTAAATAAAAAATTATTAATAAAATAACTCGGATATAAAAAAATAAATAACAAATTGTATGTTAGATTAATTATTATGTAATAAATCTATACTAAAAATACATTTATTATACTTTTGGATTGAAGATTTATGAAGAATTCAATACTTAAAAAAATTAGACTTCTATTTTCACTTTTATTTCTACAAGACTTATGTTGAATTCACAAATTCTTTCTTTTAAATAATTTATAATTGCCAGGAATTTAATATGTGATACTCATACGTAAATTTATTATTAATTACATTTCCATTTGATTGTCTTTCTTTCATGTGGTTTGTGGTTCTAAATTTTCGAATTGGTAATGTAATTTGGAATTGATATACCTTCTTTCAGACATATGTTATGTTATGCAACGATATTATCTTACATGGGATATATAATACTATTTTACATGTAATATCATAAATATATGTCCTTCAATGATATTATAATATTCATGTTGTGTTATTTTCACTTCGTTGAAAAAACATTTTATTCAGAAACAAGCATTTCTAAAAAACATTCTGAAAAATATAAAATGATTTTCTTAAAAAATTCTTAGGAAAGGGATTTAAAATATGATAAATATGGTTTCCCATGTATCTTTTATAAGTTTTTTAGTTTAATTTAAATGATTATTTTTTGTTAAATTTTTGGTAATAAAAATAAAAATCAATGAGGAAAAGATATTTGGGTTATGAAATACATTAAAACGATCTTTAAAAATTAAAAAGATATATATTGGTGCACATTACATCAAATATAGTCAATAATTATTATCTTAAGGCTTAGAAGATTGAGTTCGAGTTGTGGTTTAATATTTTTTGAATGATGATTCTCATGTTCCTTATAATATTTCCATAGGTATTTTATAAGGAAGATCTGTAAAATGCTGACATAGCTAGAAAAATATGTTCTGGAGAAGTTTTAGTTGGTACTGTCATTATCTGGGATATACCTTCTGGCCTTAAAGTTATTTTAAGGATATCTAGTTTTCTTCATGAATGGTTCTTATTCTTAGTCTAGATAGTACCATGTTCTTTTTTATCATTGTTGTTATTATGGTCATACCAATCCTAATTGTACGGAGAATCCCTATACCCTTTTTAGTGTGGACAATATAGCCAAATGAAATGTTTTTCTAAAAGTATGTCAATACGTAGTATGGTTGGATCCACATTCACCAAGGGATCACACTTTTATATTGATTCTTTGAAGAGTGACGGGTCTTATCCTCAAGATATGGTAGATTTTTATATTGATTATAAACATCAGAGATTAGTTGATACATGATGTCTTTATGAGGTGCAATATGTACCAAATTAATTTGAAGCTATGAAAACCATAGTTTATGGGATTTTGTTTTTTTCATCTTCATAGTGCTTGATTTTTTTTTGATAATTGTGATACTAATTCAATCATATATTCAAATATGATTGACTTTTTTGGTAGTTTTCAGAGATTATGTCATTTTTGTTGGTACATTCCATGTCTTTGGGAATTTGTTCCAAACAAGGTTTCATGTCCTCAGCATATCGAGATAGGATAGCATACCATGAAGTAGAGTGGTTCTTCTTAATTCTTAATAATTATATCTTCAATTATATTATTTTAATGGTTTAGATGACCGGGGTTAATGTCTAGATAGACAATTTTTACCATAGGGTTTAGTTCATATCTATCCATGTGGTAACATATGTTTTTCATTGTGATTGGGTCTCTAGATCGAGATTGTTAGGGCTTGTTGTTCCTTATGCTGGGATAATATTCTGAAAATTGTCATATATGTTTCTATATTTTGTATACCCTTGTTTTTGAAGTCATCTACCGACAATGGATTGTTTTAACCTAATGGGTTTTCTGGATTATTTTTTTGTATTACCACCCTATTGGAGGTCAATATTACTATTTAATTGGTCCATGAAATGATGCCCATTTCTATTCTATATTACTATATGTAGACTACTGATTTAGTGATAATTAAGGTCCATCTTGTGGATTTTGAGGATAAGGTATTTATTCATCCTAGTGTGTCGTTTAGGGCTTCACTTTTCCTCTTTTCAAAGATGTAATATGGGAGCCTCGTAATTTTTATTGACTAATAGAAGATAAATCCGAGGACAATCAAGAAAAAATAACCCTTTCTTAGGATTGAGGATCCATTTGATCAGCTTAAATGGGCTTTCTAGTTTTCATATATTGACCAATTGTTAGGGTAACACCAGTTGTGAGTGATGGAATAATATATAACTTGGAATATGTGTAGGATCTAGTATGGGAGTTTTTTTATTTTTTGGCGATGTATTTTAAACTAACTAATACTCCTATGATATTTACATCTTTCATGAACCGAATAATTCATTTGTTCTTCGACTATTTTGATTTTGTTTTCATGTATTATTTTTTGGTGTACAGTAAGTCATAGGAGAAGCACATTGACCAATTGGATATCATTCTTATAACATTAAGGAAACATCTTCTGTATGGTAAGAATTCCAAATGTGAGTTTTGGTGTATATAAGTAAAGTTCTTTAGTCATGTTATATATATGAGGGTCATATTAGTAGATCTTGAAAAGGTACATCTAGGTATGTTCTTGAATCATAAAAAAATATTATTTGAGATCTGATGATTGTTAGGGTTCAAATGTTTTTAAAAGAAGTTTCTTTATAACTTATCTAAAGTTATTTGTTTGAAAATATCATTAACTTGTATGAGTATAAACATTTAGTGGGATAAAAATTTTCTGAGATATTTTGAGGAATTGTTGGTGAGATTAAATTCAACTCATGTTTTCATTTTTCTGAAACCAGATGCTTCAATAATTGGTTTGGGGTGTGTCTTAATGCTGTGGAAATGGGTGGTAGCCAATGGCTCTTGACAGTTACACTCTATGGAGAATAACTATCGTAGCCATGATTTTGAGTTGTCCCCAGTTATGTATCCACCCAATATGTGGCATCACTACCTCTATGTGGAACATTTTTTAGTATATTCTAATCATAAAATCATGAGGTATATTTTAATTGGAAGAGATTTTAAACTGTAATAGATATTTCTAGTGGAGTATCTTCATAATTCTGATTTTTATATTGCTAATACTCATATATATAAGATTGTTGTCACCAATGCATAGAGAAGATAATTCTATGAATAATTTGTGTGGATGAAGTTGAGGATTAATATTTGAGGATTTTTTTACTAATATGTACTTTATAAATAATGAACACATTGGATGGGTTTTCCATGAATCAATGAAGGATGACTCATCATTTGATGATTATGTTCAGCATTAGTATATGTTAGACACCATGTTACAAAACATTTGTAAAATACATTATGGTGAGAATACCTCATATGTGTGGTATCTGTATCTCAGTGGTGATTCATTTTTTCGAAACATGTTGGATTTTCCATTTTCCATGATGCCTGAGTTAATTGATAATGTACACCATTCTTGTTGGTATGTACACCAAAGTACTACCATGATTTATCATGATATGAGATATTGGTATTGGTATTGGTGGTCACGGGTGGTATGGTCGATTGTAAATTTTGTATCAGAATGTATTACTTTTCATTGAATTTCAGAAAAACCCCAAAGACCTATTAGTTTATTGCATCACTTACACATGCTTATATGTAAAAGGAATGATATTTCCATGGGTTTCATCATTTTTTTACAATATACTCTTAGTAGTAAAGATGATATTTTGGTTTTTATTGATTGAATCCTGAAATAGGTAAATTTTCTACTAATAATGGAGATAATGATGGTGGAATATATTGTGTACATGTATGTATGAAAGATTATGAGGCTTTAAGGGGTTCACACATCAACTATTTCTATCTTGGGCTCAAGGTTCACATCTATGTTTTGGAATTGTTTTTTGTTATTTATGCATTCCCAGTTTAAAATGAGCATATCCGATCCTCCATATATGGGTAGATAGAAGAATATATTTATCCAATATCTTGAGGATATCCTCTAGGATTCTGTGTTTCATTTTTATTTTTCATAGGAAAATAATTTACCTTTAGTCGAGATTTATTATAAATAAAGTTTTCAGGACTAGATCAAAATGGATCCATTTGGGGATATGTATGGGATGAAATATATATCTCTCTTATTCTAGGAAAATATGGGGGAGAATTCCTTTGTGGGGTTGAGTCCTTTATTAGAGATGAAAGAGAGGGTGTAGTTGATCGAGAATAAATTGATTGTGGAATAGAGTCATGGATAGTCTTATGTGTTTCTCCATCACTGACATATAACGTTTGATGTTTGTGATCATGTAATTCTTAGAGTTTCATCTCACATGGGAAATCATCTTTTGGGGAAGCAATGTATGTTGGAATTGATGTTTGTCGTCCCCTTTGAAATCATTGGACAATAATGAAATGTGGCATATCAGCTGGACTTACTATTGAGTTTGACATCCGAGAAAAATGTGTTTCATGTATTCCAGCTGAGTTGGTATTGATCAAATACATATTGTGTGATTGAATGGGAGGATTTAAATATTGATCATGACATTAGTATGGTTGAGAAACAATTTCATATTATATATTGTCTAGAGAAGGTTTTATGTTGTGAAATGATTATTTTGGATTGTGAAATGTTGCACTTTACATGTGATATCCATCAGACATGGGTAATATAATTGTTGATGTGGGAATATTTGATTTCCCTTTTTGTGGTTAAAGGATCTTGTAGAATTTCGTTCTATATAGAGAATTTATGGTGTAGTGATTTTAAAACCACATTCCCTTCCTTCATGTATGTTTTTTATTTTTTATCGGACCCTCTTGTTTGGGTGAATTTTTGTCTTCTTAGGAATGGAGATCTTTTATTGGTAGGGAAAATGACCTATCATTTAGGAATGTACATTTATTTTAATTAAAGTATCCTATGTATAAATGTTTAAATGGATTTAGAGGATGCTTCTTAGGACTGGAAATCCTTATGTTTTGATTCGGTGGAATTATTCAGTAAATTGGGTTGTTTACTACATAC
Organism: Viscum album; assembly: GCA_963277665.1. Classification (NCBI taxonomy): domain Eukaryota; kingdom Viridiplantae; phylum Streptophyta; class Magnoliopsida; order Santalales; family Viscaceae; genus Viscum; species Viscum album. The sequence continues at coordinate 450,898,835 of OY728127.1, forward strand.
TGGAGAAATTCACATCTTGGATGGGTTCCAAGAGGTGAATATATTGTAGGGAAGATGATATGCATCTCATTTAGGGAGGGAATTTTTTATAGTCCATGAAGTAATTACATGTAACGGTAAAGACGATACATGTTTAATTTTAACTATGGTGATACCATTTTGGTGTATTTTTAATGTGGAGGTATCAAGCCATGAGAAGGATCATGATGTGAATTCCTTGGTTCCAATGGTTTAAAAAATGTATGCCTGAATCTTTTGTCATTTTGTGAATAGGATTTCCTCTTCAACCCTATAGTTATTTTTGATAATTTTTGGATGATTTTGGGGGATCTCCCTCTTTCCAAATCACTCTGGGTGACATTTTATTGATCTTGTGGTTTCACTACATATACTTATTTATAACTATTTATGATTAATTTTTTTACATTGGTAATAGTGCAATAATTGTTTGGATTTGTTTTTTAGATTCATGATCAATTGGTATTTTTTATCGATCCTTTTTAGTTTCATGCTATACATTGTCTTTAAAATCCAGATACATATATTGTTTATCACTATTATTGAATGTAGTTAAGTATCTATCATTCTTAAGGTAGGTTCATTTATGAAATATTTTAGAAATAATGAATTGAAATATGTTTTTATGGCCCCTCTAGGTTGTTCATTGAAATTGATTTTTTTTTCTGAATAAGGTGTTTTTTTAGATGTGATCATATATTTTGGAATTTTTTTTAGAAAAAATTAACATACTAGGAAGCTTGGGTGTAGCTGGAAATAAACATAGGTATCCCTGGTGAGTGTGGAACCACTAGAAGATACTTTTGTGATATTAAAAAACTATGGTAGGACATGATATTTGTTATAACCAACAAATTCTTGGTTTCTGATTTGTATATGTCTATTACATATTCACAGAGGCTAAATCACAAATTTTTTTCATTGCCTTTTATAGCTAATTTATATCATGATGGTTTATTTCATAGATATTTTCCCACATGTTTAATTTAGCTATTTCTATTTAGAACTAATATATTCCTAGATTTTTTGAATATGGAGTGAATTAATTGAAAAAAATAAATGTTTAAAAATTATATTTTTTTATAAAAAATCATTATAGACTAGATTTTTATTATGAGAAAGATCATTTGTATTCCTAATAATTTAACTTTTATAGATTATTTGGTGGTATACTAATGTGATCTATTCTCACATGTAAATTTTACCAATTTGAATTTTTAGACATTCTTTGGTAAAACTCATAGAATTGTAAGGGCATCTTGAGGCATTCCAGAATTTTGTGTGGTTTGTCACCATCAATGTGGGATGGTTTGTTGGTGACATATAGTCACATGGGGACTTGTTTAGTTTGGTTTGGTTTATTTTTATGGATTGGCCAGGGTTTTTTGGGCTATGTGGTTGTTGTTGTATCTCTTGATCCCATGTTGTTCCTTTCTTTTATGTCTCATTTTGGATATATTCAAGAGTTTTACACGTTATCATATTTAGACCACACCATGTAGAAGACCATATCATGTAATTGGTTTAGTTTTACTGAGTTGGTTTGTTACATTATATTCCTTGTTTTAGAAGAGATTGAGATCTAGTTGTGATTAGATACGTTAATTCCTGGGTTTTCATATATCATGTTGATCTTAAAAAATAAATAAACAACAACTTTTTCTTTATTATTTGAGAAGTATTAATGGGAACCCAAAAGAAATCCATGGTCGCTAATTTTATAGTAGTTTCTATGTGTGTATAATATTTTAATGTATCTAAGGAAGAATACTATACATGTATATTTGAATCATATATTAGAATTTTACCATGATGTTCAAAAATAGTTTCATTATATTATGATAATACTTGGGGATTGGTACATTCCAAGGAGGTCGGGCCACTCTATAGGACAAATCATACACATCATATGATTCATCTAATTTGGGGTCTTACTCAAAGGAGTGATGTCATACATAATATTATAGGAACAAATGATATCATGGATGACAAAAAAACCAAATCCACATCTTACCAAAGGCTTAATTCTCATGTTTGATCTATAGGATTGAAAATGGTTATCATTTGGCTTTAGTGAAAGTGGGAGTTTTTGAGATTTGGTGGCATAGGCCCAACTTGAATATCTAATTTTTTATTACCATGTAATTTAAATAACATTATATCTTTTTATGATTATAAAATTTAAGGATAATATTATTAGATATATATATATATCATATATGGTTATATCATAATATTACACACTCCATAAAAGGTTATAGAATTTCTAAACATGAATAAGAACCTCATGATACTATGATAGTAGTATCATTTATATAAAAATTGGTCCAGAAACATCAATATAATGGGACATAAATTATATCCAGCTACTGATTTTTTGGGGCTCATAAGCACTAGAACATCCTCACATAGTGTTCTCACTTAGTGGTCTAATGTATAAGAGATCATAAGGACTGATCTATCAATATAAAAACAATACCTTTTTGTGTTATTTGTTATTCCTATATATGAAAACAAATATTTCTATTTTTACATGATATTTTTCTAAAAAAATATAATTATAAAAATACATTTATTCATGATGAAAAAAATTATATTTTCATTGAGGTGTATTTTCTTTATTATATCATTGATGGAATAAATTTTTTTAATAATAAATATAATATTTTTTACTTCTATGTATATGAATAAAATATCTATAAGAATTTTACTTGATGATAATTCCATTATCAAGTCTATGTATATGGAAAATAAAATAAAATCTAGTAAATGCATTTATATTGAGAATAAATAATTCATATAATGATGGACAAAAAAATTATGCAACCATAATTATAAGATATCACTTGACAAAGAGATTTAGTTACATCCTATGTGTTCGTATGAATGGTTTTTTTGAAAATAACTTATCCCTATCTCTTTAAGTGATATGATTTAGAGAAATATTCCAATCTTTGTCTATGAAAGGGACTCAATAATATCAAGATAAGATTCTATAGGGCCATATACATAGTATGTAATAATGTTCTTCTAATTTGGATAAATTAAATTTTAAGATAATGTGGCCCCCTATATGTGGATTGATGAATAATTGTGTGTGATAAATCAAAAGGAAATATACAATTAATTTAAAATATAAGTTATTTGTTTTTATAATAATAATAATTGAATTTATTACTCAATGTGTTCATGAGTATTTTATGTTTAAATAAATTAAAATTAGTTTAATTATTTTTTGAGTTAATATTTATAATTCAAGGTTCATTAACATATATGTGAGGGAGAGAATGAGAAAAATATCATATTTCATCACATGAAATTTAATAATTTCTTAATTGAGTTAAGAATTATATGTATCTCATATTATATGATTGTTTTTACTTTTTTAATATAATGGGTTTCTTTTAGTGGTCAAACATATTAAAGGAATAAAGTATAATTTATAGAAGATTAATTATGGTATAAACACTAAATTTAAACATAACAATAGAAAAACAATAAAGTTTAAATAAATTTCCTTCCAACCCACATATCTCCCATACAGTATATCAATAAAGTGATGTGAGAACTAGATAATATAATTTCCAACTCGTAGTTTGATTATATATTCATCTCATTATCACGTAGGGAATCATATGTTTATTCTATATTCTTTGATGGAATATGGAAATTATATTAAAACCAACAAAGATGTTTTTATTTAATTTTTTGATTATCTATATAAATCCTCAGTTTAATCCCTCAATCCATGACAATGTGGTGATTAGAAGAAAATGTTGGGATACTAAAAATGAATGATTGATTTTCCATTTCAATGAATCTCTTCATGAAGAAAGTAAATATTACATGAAAAAATAAATATGTTAGGAATTTTTTGTCAATATATTATATAGAAAAATAGAATAAGTAGAATATTTTTAAAAATAACAATAGAAAGACATTCAAGTATTTCTAAAATAATTCATATTATTTAGCTAATTATTTAATCCAAATAAATGTAGATGAACATATACTACGTAAAAAAATAAAGAACAACTATTTATATGAAATCATGAGGTATAAAATCCTAGGTATTTATAGGATAATACTTTTTCATATCTATTATTATTTTTGGATATGATATTTATTTTATGTAAAATGGGATGTATTCCCCTATAGCATACTCCACATGTAAAAATTGGATTCTCCAAAATCTTATGTTACACATAACATCGAGTTATATAAAAAAAATAACATAATAATAATATTATTATTTGAAATGATTGTTAATTCCTAGCCACTGTATTGGTGGGAATAAAAAACAAACTACATTAGGAATAAAAATATTTATTAAATGGTTTTACATTTATCCAATATATTTTGGATGTATAAAATAAGAATTAATCCAATATTAACCATGAAATATGCTTATATTTTTGAATGTTAATTTTATCATCTTTTCATAAAGAAACCTTTTTAGAAAAAGTTTTTATGACATTTCTATGTTATATTTGATAAAATGCCCTTCTTATTTAGAATAGGGATATCAAAATATACTTTATTTAATTTTTTTTGGATAAAATCATTATTTTTTTGAATAGTGAAAAATATTGTATTTTAATTCAAAACATCATTTTTGTAAAATTTATTTTTATAGTTATATTATCATTTTAATTGGTTTTAATATGTAATTTTATTATATTTTTATCACGTAATTCAATGCTGGTAATTAGATGTAATTTCACATTGAAATTGGACACAAACACAAGTCAATCTCTTGATAGTTTTTTTCTTTTTATAAACAAGATTTCTAGTTTTAACAACATGAATTAATATTAATTTAATTACGTAAAATGATGTGTTTTGAATTTTTAAAAATGGATTCTTTACATTCAATCATATGTCCAAATTTTTTAAATAGGTACCTTTTATTTTTTGTCATTATGAATAGTAACATTAGTAATTATTTTTGTTTGTCATTGTTAAAGGGTAAATTATGTAAATAAGTGTCAAAAATTAATATTTTCATAATATAAAACTATGCTAAAAGGTGTTATAATCCAATTTTTTGAGATATTTCCGACCATGAGAATCATTATGCCAACCATTTGGCATTTGGGAGCCACTTGGCTGTGGAAATGAAATTTTGTAATTTTTTATTTAAAGAAATGGGAAATATAACATAAACATGTAACTTTTAATAAAACAATTTTAACATAGAGTTATATAACTTATATATTTGACTATAAATATTAATTATATGTATATAATGATTTCATACATCATGGTATTTTATTTATAATGTTTTTTATATTAAATAAATAATTTTTTTAGACACAATGATGATGCAATGTTTACATTTTAATTAAAGATTAAAATAAATGATATTATAAATATTGAAATAAATATAATTTGAACATTTTGAGCCCATCCACAAATCATATGAATGAATATGACATATTATATTTTTTTTCAGGACTTTCATTTAAATTATTAAGGGTTTTACAACTTTAAAAAATTCAATTACTAAATAGTGTAAAAATTGGCATATATTAGTATTTAAAACAAATACAAATTTATTAAATTATATAATAGAACAAAAAATCTTGGATTAGGCCAAATAAAATATATAATCTCTTAAATTTCATTAATAATCCACTTGTGGTTTTGTAGACATTTTATATAAACTATATTAGCCATATATTATGAAAATTGAAGAAGACATGGTAAGAGTTAATGTTTTTAACTAAGTGTTAAAGCTAAAATATAAGGTTAATTTTATGAAATAATCTTGTATAAAAATATTATTTTAGATTATTTTGGCCCATACTCATCTCATATTATAATTATATCACTTTTTAGCTAAAATAATTTGAAATGTTTTTTTAATAAAATAACTTTTTATGACTTTCCTAAAGTGCCCCTCCTCCAACTTATAAAAGGCCACCACCTCTAACCACTTACTCACACCTCTAATGCCCCTTGGATCATCAATATTATTCTCAAATAATCTCCCAAAATCCCTAAATTCCTAATAGTAGCCCAAACATTGGAAGAGGTAAATTCAACAATTCCTTTTGGCTCAAATCAATGGAAGTTACCCGATTTAGAGGTAACATATTCTATCAAGTTACTTTCGATTATTTTCCTTCTACACTACCTATCTTATACTTATTATTTTATTTCAAAACATCAACTATATCCTAAATATTCTAGTATGTTTTTATGAGATGTATTATAACTAAACATACACACACCTCCATCTAATGGAAACAAACATACTGATTCTGTGTACGGTGAACTACTGCCTCAAGAAACGATGAATGTTCAATTTTCTCATACCACCTCTCATGGTGTCAATTATGATGGAAATGAATTTATATATGATATATTTTATATTTATATAGTCTATATGGTTATATAATATTATTTCCAACATACCTTTATGCATTCCATGACATGCAAATAAAATAATTTACATTTGAGAAAGTGTGGACAACCTCCCCCTCAAAGTGATATGAACCACTCATGCTATATATTTAAAATATAAAGGATTATTTTATTAAATATATGATACATAAATTAAATAAATATAATACTGGTATTATAATATATATTTATATCATTTTATTATTATTATTTTAATATGACAAGGAAATGTAAGTAGTGTCCATGCATACGTATGACCAACTGTCTCCATAAACGGTGCATTTCATATATTACTCCAAACATTAAGGAAATTATAAATACATATATTATGGAAATATGTGATATTTAAATCATAATTAATATTCTGGGTATGATGGACTTTGGACTACGTAGACAATTTACATCAAAATGAGTTTATTTTCAACTAATGTACAAAATATCGACAAAACATCCCATATGAACATAAATAATTATATAATTTTTATAACATGATAATAAGTAATATAAAATTAATAATAAACATGAAAATTTTTCTTATGAAATTATAAATTATACTATATTTATTCTTCCAAAAAATTAAAAACAAACGAAACAAGTGAGACTCAAGGTAAGGGACGTTCTTAACCCAATTTCAATTCATTTGGTCAATCACCTCTTTCACGATAATGACGTGCTACGATTATGTGAGAAATAACTATTCAGGTTATATATTGAATTTATATTTTATTTATGTTTAATTATAGTGAATTCACATAATGGATACATTTTAATTAGAAAATGATCTTTGTAAGGGAATTTCTAATCTCAATTTCCACTCATTTGGTTTTACGCATGATTCTTTGTTCATATTATGCCAAGATTATGTGTGAAATCATTGTTAATTTATTTATGTTGTAATTTAAACTTCCATTTTTTTGGATATATGATTTATACAGATAACAATCCCATTTATAAATTTTAACATCCTTTATACGAACTTTGGTAGGTATGTTCTTAACATAATTTCCATTCTTTGGGTTGATCTTTTACTTCTTGATTATGTCTTGTTAGGATTATGTGAAAAAAGAAATTTTGATATCCAATCTTTTATTTATACATTATTTATGTGAATTTATATTTAATACTCATAATTGATATATTTTTTAACAAAATGATCTTTGTGATGGAATTTTTAACTCAATCTCTATTCATTGAGTTAAATATCCAGGTCATTTGTTATATTTTTCAAAGAATATCTGTTAATTAACTATTATTGGTTTACACATATTATACACTTATATTGTTGGAATTTCTATTTTTCACCCGAAATTAGGTCAATGATTTATTGTTAATCAAATGATACAATATTTGTAATGGATTTCATCAAAATTTAGAATCCATTGAGACTTATTTATTATTATGAACCAATTATCTTTGATGTAGTATATACTACCATTTGAAATATTATATCATAAATCTTTTTATTATCATGATATCATATTTTTTGTTTAATTTTATTCATTAATTATCTTCATACATGTATTTTATCAAGTTGTAAGTGTATATTTTACTGAAAAATCATCTTAAATTTTTTATGGATTTATTCTTCTATATTTTTCTCATTAATTTCCATTTTTTAAAAATGGTTTTAAGGATTTTTTATATAGACATGTATGTTTCAAAATTATTACTGTCTAATTTATTTTAAAATATTCAACATTGTATGGGAAACATTGATTCAAGAATCACTTTATTTAATGTCTTAAATGGTTTTGGAAATGATTTGAATATTTAAAAATCTCAAATTGATTTTTTGTGGATGATGAGTGAAATGCTGGTAATTTCAATATTTTATGTTTTATGATTATGTAATTGTACATGAAAAATTTATGGGTGGTTACATGATAAACCAAATATGGGTGGTTCTGTGAAAATCATAGGATGGGTGAGCCTGTGATTGTTCTCCAATGCCTTGGGTAATGTAATAGAGTCAAACATTAAAGTTTATCCATGTAGATTTAGTGAATATACTTTGATGAGAGTTCTAATTGTAACCACAATGGATACTCCCTATGTATCTTTGAAAGCTACAAAGTAAATATTTTATTAATTCTGAAAGATACCATTATTATTTATTATTTATATGAGTTATTAATAAATCATATGATTTCCTGAGGTATTTTAAAGATATTATGTTTGATGAGTAAAAAGTATGATTTCATTTATTTGTATGTATTCATGGAATAATTTTTTCATTACAAATTTTATAACCCTTAATGGGATTTTTACTCTCATCCCATGATTATGAAATGATTTTCACAGGGTATAAGGATGGGTAAGAGTAAATAAAATTTCAAGAATATTTTTTCCAAGAGAAGAATTATTGTTTTATTTATCGGGTTTTATTATTATGAAAATAATTGGTTAGAGTATATGTTTCTACTTTGTAATATTTGATATGAAATTTAATATTTATGACCTATTTTTCTAAAACACTAAACCTAAAATGAGCCTCAATGTAAATTAATGTATAATGTTGAATTATCTCTATATTAAGTAATGTTTATGTCTGGGGCCTTATAGTTTGTATCAGAGATTTGATTTGATAACTTTATAGGTTAGGGTGTTATTAAAGAATAAATGACATGTTTTATATAACCACAATGGTTAGAAAATTATAATTTTTTTTATTTTATATAAATTAAATGATTTTAAGATAAAATGAATAAGTACATACTAGTGTTTACCCACCTCATAAGATACTATATAATGATTTTACATATATACTCATGCTGACCATTTTTGTTTTAGTAAATGGTTGAATATTGTAGGTGCTAATGTAACAATTGGAATGAAGGAAAATATGGTGGTTTTTTGAATAATAAACTGAATGAAATGGGAGTATCAATGATAACTCTTGTGGTTATTCTAAATAGACAATTTTGAGTCATGATTGACCACTTGAAATAAGGTGATTTTTCTATGGCATCATATCTGCATGAAACGAATCCCTATGGTTGTAACACCCGAGAGTTTTATGAGAGATATTTTGTTTTTATTTTATATAAATCATCAAAGGAATATTTCACTACACACAACAGTAGCTTGTATTCCTTTACAAGAAACCGCGGCCTTCCTCGATATCTTTCACCGTATGCAATACTGAGTTTCACTAAACAACGATATGCTATTAAAATACTATTAAAACTAGCCGTTATGAATAGTAATAACCAATTTTTGAAAATTTTTAATTTTTATTTTCCAAAATATACTTTAGTTTTGGATTCAGAATATCGAAATTATCTTAGGGTGAAATTTTGGTACTTTTCGGATAACTTTCATATTCTGATGAATAGTGAAAAATAATAAATTTTTATTAAAAACAAATTTTTAATCGAAATAATTAATATTGATAAATTATTAATTTGAGTGGTTTTAAAGTATATTTAAAATATATTTTTACAATTTAATACAATGTTGTTCATTGGATGTAATTTCACATTTAAACCGGACATAAACAAGTGTCAATATTTTGATAGTTATTATCTCTTAAAAACACGCTATTTGTTTTGACGACGGGAATTATTTTTTAAATTAGTTAATGTAACTGATATGTTCTGAATTTGGTAAAATAGAAATCATTTTTTAATTCATAATATCAAATATAGCTTAGGCCGAATATTTGGTATTTTTCTGGAAACTTTCATTTTTTGATGAATAGTGAATCCACTAAGTGGTAGTTAAAAAAACTGAATTTTTCATAAAAACTATTTTTACCACTTTTGTGAGTAGAATTTCTAAAATCTTAGAGACGCAGTTAATAACAAGGACTAAAATGTGGTTCAATGAGATGAAAATAATTTTTGATTAATAGTAACTATTTACATTTTTTTAACCATGGTTTAAAGTAAATATGGTAATTAAGGGTGAGAGTGTTATTATTAATACCCTAACACAAGTACTAATTCTATTGTATCAGTTTAATTCGAACAAAAACAACATTATGAATAAAATATGACCATTTAGGTCCACTTGGATAAGATTTGGACATTTATTATCAACTTATTTAAAGAAGGGTTAAAATAGTTAAAATAAAAGTTTAATAACTAAATCATTTTTAATATAGGGTTGTACATAAGATAAATTCGAATATAAATATTCATTAGAAATCTAAAATGATTTCCAACATAAGGGAATTTTATTTGTAATTTTTAGACTTAATATAATTTAATTTATTTATGATACAATGATGATGCAGTAATTATCTTAACAATGAAATATTGACATAATTGATGTTATAAATAACCAAATAAATTTAATTTGAGACATTTTATGAATTACAATAATTTTCAACGTTAATATGACATGTTAGTATTAATATAATTAATTTGTTTCGAACTAATCATTCTGTTATGATTTTCACAAAAATCAATTACCATATAGTGTCAAAATTGACATAAAATATTTTTTAAAACAAATATTTTATTATTAATTGTTATTATATTCCTAAAAATATATGTTTAGGCCAAGATACTTATATAATTATATTTGTATCATTAATGGGCCACTTGGGTGTCTCTTGGATATATATGGTAAGTTTATTAACTATATAATATAAAAATACAAAGTGACATGGTAAATGTCAATCTATTTAACTAAGAGTTAAAACCAAAAGATAAGGTATATATAATGACATAAACATGTCTAAATTCTATTTTATGAGAGGATTTAGACCCATACCCACCATAGCTTCGAAATATATCAATTTGGAGCTATTAAAAACCGAATTTTACTTTATAATAAAATAATATTTTTAGTTATTCCAAAGTTGCCCCTCTCCTCCCGTATAAAAGGGATCCTCCTCCCTCTCCTCCTCACAGAAATTTGAGCCTTCACGCTCGGCCAACCCCTGACCTTTTCACTTCCCCACTTACCTAGAAACATCCTAGAGGTCCTGGTCTTTTTCAAAGACCAATTTTACTGCCTTAAAAGGAGGTCTCTAAGAGGCACTTCAAAGAAGAGGTAATGTCTGTTACCGATTCTTTCAACTCTATTTCTTCTTCTACTTATTATTATTTAGTTGTTTAATTATGAAGTAATAACATAAGTATCAATAATATACTGATATGTTATTATATGTATGACACAATCCTATTTCACCATCTATCTATCCTACGGAAAACGAAATCATCGTGCGTGCGTACATACGAAATACCGTCTCCACGCCGTGGTGTAATATATTTTCCACAACCACCTTACTTGGATGGGTATAATGGTTTAAATAATGACTATATATGATTATTGTAAAGTGATATTGATTCTGAAATAGTATACATACACTCCAATAAAATTCCACGATCATGGGAACGATATCATCGCTCGTGCGTACGTACGGAATACCGTCTCCACGATGTGATGCGACTCGTTCAACATGATATTCATGGCATAATGATTATATAAATGAATTTAATGAATGAATATGATATATATTACACTAATACCATTCTTTAAATGAGGTGTCTATAACCTAACAAGAAAACTATGAATTTATTTGACAAAACACGCATAAGAACAAAAAGTAATAAATACACGAATAACAAGTAGTAATGAAATATTACTAATAAAAAGCTAAGAATATGTCCATATATGACATCATAAAAATACTTATGATTCTGGAATAAGTAAATAACATTATTTAAATCATTCTACAGGAGGTTCAGACACTTACAAAGCAAATCGGACCTATGGTAAGGGAAATATCAAAATCTCATTTTTATCCGAGATTGTTTATACATTGGAATTTACTGGGGTGTATTTTATCATCCACATCAATGTTTCCACAATATTTAAAATTCTTTCCATCCACCTACAATTGTTTAAATCCAATTTTACCCTTCGGTGAGTTTTTATTAAAAGATATGAAAGGAATCTTTTGTCGTTTTTTGTACGAGGTACTTTTTGACTTTTCCGACAAAAGTACGAGACGAATGTTTTTTTAACTTATAAGGAATGAATGGATTTTTAAATCATTATTTCCAAGAAGCTTCCTTTACAATTTTTCAATTTTATTTTTAATCAACTTCTTTTAGATTAAAATTGTATGACATGTTAAGAACAGAAAATGTTTTTGAAGTATAAAGGATGTTTTCCTCAAGAATGGAGTCCAAGTTTTTTATCAAAATTATTTTCCATCTAAGATAATATAGGGTTTTGTTTCTATACCTATTATTAAATTGATTTTATTATGTTGTGATGGAATTATTTTTATGAATTCCATTATCTTATATGAATTGTTTTATGATGTCATGTTGTTTAGGAATCCCATTTTTATTACATGGGTTATGCAATGATGTATGATGTATGATTTTGTGGAACACATAAGAATAGTATAATTATGAGATGGGTGGGACCTATATCTCTCTACAATGAATTGGGTAATTATTTTATATCTCATGAGATAGATATGGCTGGAACGGCAGGTTAAACCGGTTCTGTGAAACAGGACTGAAATGAGGAATGAACTCGGTTCAGAAATAAACTTTGTCCACTAAGATAGTATTGGAAATGAGTATTGACTAATAAGAAATGATTCTCTATGATTATGTGTGTATTCCACAAAGTTTCATGGTTTAAGTTATGATTATTGGGATTACATTTCACTACTATGATTTATCCCATGTAATGAAATTATGATCTCTTTTGCATGTTAAGATTTCCAAAAGTTATGTTCTTATATATATGATGTGATTGATATTTCTTTTATTTACCCTTACTGAGCATTTGAGCTCACCCTTTTGTATGTATTATTTCCCCAGGTCAGGAAGAAGGTTATTATGTAGGATATGCCAAAAGGGACTCTAGATATGATGAAATAAATGAGAGGAAAATTAGATGCTTTATGAACCAGTTGTTTATGTTTCCCAGTTTCTAAAGACTTTATACCTATGCGGTCCATTCCTGGTTTTGTTATATGTTGTAATAAGTGTGCTTCAATTCTGAAGTAATAACAATGTATGTAAATTGTGGGTTGTTATAGTTGGTATCAGAGGAAATGTATAGTCAACCTTTGGAAACTATGATGTGGAAGCCTTAATAAGAAACCTAAGGATAAGTCTAAGCATAGAACACGATCTTAGTGTTTTAGAAATGGCCATTAATAGCCCTGGATAAGACCTTATGTGTGAAATTTTATTCTTGATTATATGGTTTTCCTATTATAATTAGTGATTATGACACTAATTTTATTGGTTTTAGTCAGTGGCTGGAACCCAAAGGAACCGTGTTAATGCGAAATGCGACGGGAAATGCAATGATTGTTCCCCTGAGCAACCAAACGTTATGGGAGATGGAATGAAAAATCTTTTATCCATGCTCACACAACTTTCTCAAGCTATGAATCATGCAGAACTTCCAAACGAGCAATGGAAGGAGCAACATTATGTTGAATCCTTCATGAGGCAGCGTCCACCTTCATTCAGCGGGTCTACTGATCCATTAGTTGATGAACAATGGATTAGTACTACTGAAAAGATATTTTCAGTTCTTCAATGTTCTGAACATGATAAAGTCATCCTAGCAGTGTATCGTTTGGATTTAGATACTAATCAATGGTGGAATCTTATTAAGAATACGAGGCAAAGGCATGAAATTGAGTCGATGGAATGGGACAAGTTCAAGAAATTATTTTTCAAAAAGTACTTCCCTATTAAACTCCGAACAAAGATGAAGAAGGAGTTTATTGAACTGAAGCAAAAGGATGATGGATGTATTAGTACCTATGAAGCATGTTTTAGAAGTCTTGCAAGGTACGCTTCTGGTATTATTATCCAACATGAGAGTAAGATCGATCGATTCTTTAGTGGATTAAAACCAAGTCTTCGAAGGGCCTTAGCCATAAGGGACTTCAATAGTTATGAGGAAATCGTTCGATGTGCTCTCAAAGTTGAGATGGATATTGGAGTAACCCATCAGTCATATGGGTTTGATAAGAAGAGGAAAATGGAATTCAAAGTAAAATCTAAAGAGTACACTGAAAAGAAGATGAGCTTTCCCTTATGCTCAAAGTGTGGAAAGAAACATGGAGGGAGTTGTCTTAATGGGACAAGTAAATGTTTCAAATGTGGAAAGGAAGTTCATCGGGCATTTGAATGCCGCAATGTTTGGAAGAATATGTCTAATGATGCAAACAAAGGAAGGGATACACAGAATGAACCTACTACACTTCAATGTTTCATGTGCAAGGAGATGGGGCAGTATGCCAATCAATGCCCAAATCCAAGGGATGATGATGATGGTCGACGTCAACAAACTCTTAAGGCTAAAGAAAAAGGAAAGTCACATGCAATTTCTATCAGCGATGTGGAGTACGATAACGATGTGGTGAAAGGTACACTTAACATCCATTCTAAAGTAGAAAATGTTTTATTTGATTCTGTATCCACCCACTCTTTTATTTCTATGGAATTTTCTAAGAGTATCACCGTATTACCTCAACAATTAGATGTTGAGTTAGCTGTGACAACCCCTAATGGCACAACAGTCGCATCAAAAGTTTATAATTCTTCCCCGATTGATGTTTGTGGGAAAATGCTTCCTACAAATCTTGTGATCCTTCCTATAGTGGAATTTTATGTGATTATTGGCATGTATTGGATTTCTTTATATGGATCTCATATCAATTGCCAAAGAAGGGAAGTCACATTTCATATTCCAGATCAATCTATGATCATCTATCGATGGAAGGATGAACATAACCTTCCAGTGGAAATTTATTCCATCTTATGGGTCTTGATTCCACTAAATGAGGGTTATTTATCTCAAATGGCTGGAGAGAAACTCACGATTAAGAATATGCCCGTTGTACGGGAGTTTGATGATGTCTTTCCAGAGGAATTTCCCGGTCTTCCACCAAATCGTGAAGTTGAGTTTTCAATAGAACTCGTACCAGGTGCTTTGCCTATTTCAAAGACACCTTATAGAATGGCCCCAATTGAGTTGCAAGAATTGAAGAAGCAACTCTATGAGAATCTTGATAAGGGATTCATATGCCATAGTGCATCACCTTGGGGAGCACCTTTTATATTTGTTAAGAAGAAATATGGATCAATGAGTCTCTACATTGATTATTGAGAACTTAACAAGATCACTATCAAGAAAAAATATCCTCTCCCACGCATTGATGACTTATTTGACCAACTACGCGGATCTCAATACTTCTCCAGGATTGATCTTCGTTCAGAGTATCATCAATTAAGGGTCAAAAGGGAGGATATACCAAAGGCGAATTTCCGTACAAGGCATGGACACTATGAGTTTATAGTGATTCCATTTGGTCTTACTAATGCCCTGATATCTTCATGGATCTGATGAATAGAGTCTATAGAGACTATCTTGATCAATTTGTGGTAGTCTTTATCGCCGATATTCTTGTCTATTAAAAGAAAAAGGAAGAACATGAATATCACTTGATAATTATATTGAAGAACCTGAGAAAGGAGAAGCTTTATGCCAAATTTACCATGTGTGAATTTTGGATTCAAAAAGTTTCATTTTTGGGTCACATAATCTCAAAATATGGGATATCTGTGGATCCAGCAAAAACAGTGGTTATCGAAAGATGGTCGAAACCAACAACAGTAACTGAGATATGAAGTTTTCTTGGTTTGGCTGGATTTTTTCGACGTTTTTTGAAATATTTTTCACGATTATCTAATCCACTCACCAGGTTGACTTGGAAAGGAGTTATGTTTTTTTGGATGGAGGAATGTGAAGAGAATTTCAAGGAGTTGAAAAGAAGGTTATCCAGTGCACCTGTGCTCACACTTCCTTGTAGTGGAGAGAGGATTGTGATCTACAGTGATGCATCCAAGAAGGGATTGGGGTGTGTTATTATGAAAAATGATATGGTGATAGTTTATGCCTCACGACAGTTGAAAATCCATCTGAAAAATTACCCAACTCATGATTTGGAGTTAGCTGTGGTAATCTTTGCATTAAATATTTGGATGCCTTATCTTTATAGAGAAAGGTGTGACATTTATAATCATCATAATAGTTTAATTTATATTTTCACACAAAAAGAGCTGAATATGAGCCAAAGAAGATGGTTAGAGATGATTACGGATTACGACTGCTGAATTCATTACCACCCTGGGAAAGAAAACAAGGTGGTAGATTCATTAAGTCGACAAGACCATGCCAGTTTATCCATGATGAGGATCACAAAAGATCCAATATTTATGGATTTACAAAGGATGTATCTTAGAATTATAATGGAAGGGGGGAAATCATATCTTTCTCAAATGAATGTTCAACCATCTATACATGTGAAGATTAAAGAGGCACAAAAAGAAGATGTAGAGTTAAAAAAGAAGGTGAGAAATGTTCCTGAATTCAACCTTGATTATGATGGGATAATAAAGTTCAGGAATCGGGATTGTGTTCCTCTCATCCCTGAATTAAAGAGGGAGCTTCTAGATGAGGCTCATTGTTCTTCATTTTCTATTGATCCTGGAAGCAAGAATATGTATAGGGACCTGAAAGAGTACTTCTGGTGGGATGGCATGAAAAGAGATGTTGATGAATATGTCTCTCGATGCTTGGTTTGTCAGAATGTTAAAGCTGAGAGACATAAGTCTGAGGGGATGTTACAACCATTACCCATACCCGAATGGAAATGGGAAAACATCACTATGGACTTTTTTACAGGACTTCCTAAAACATCCAAAGGTAATAATGGTATCTGGGTCATAGTTGATCGTCTTACAAAGTCTGCACACTATATTTCTATTAGAGAGGATTTCTCTCTGGATCAGCTTGACAGGATATATGTAAAGGAAGTGGTAAGATTGCATGGAGTACCACTTTCTATTATATCTCATCAGGATCTGAAATTTACCTCGATGTTCTGGCAAAGTCTTCAGCATACTCTGGATACAGAGTTGAGTTTCAGAACTACTTATCATCCTCAGATAGACAGTCATTCTGAGAGAACAATTCAAACTCTAGAAGATATGTTGAGAGCTTGCTCTATGGATTTTAAAGGTGGTTGGGATCAACACCTACCTTTGGTGGAATTTTCTTATAATAATAGCTTTCACTCCAGTATTCAGATGGCTCCTTATTAATCTCTCTATAGAAAGAATTGCAGGACTCCAACTTGCTGGGATGAAGTTGGGGAAAGAAATCTATTAGGACGTGATCTTGTTGATGAGATGGAAAAAAGGTCCGATCTATTCAGCAACACATAAGAGAATCTCAGAGTCAACATAAAATTTATGCCGACAACCGAAGAAAAGACCTTGAGTTTGAATTGGGTGATAAAGTGTTCTTACGAATATATTCCTGGAAGAGGGTCATGAGATTTGGAAAGAAGGGGAAGTTGAGCCCTAGATATATCGGTCCTTTTGAAATACTGGATCGTTTTGGAAAGGTATCTTACCAATTGGATATTCTACCGAATCAATCTCAAGTTCACGATGTGTTCCATGTATCTCTCCTGAGAAAGTACATACCAGATCCTTCACATGTACTCAGCTCAGAAGTTGTACTGCTGGAGCAAGATCTTTCTTATGAAGAACAGCCGATAGAAATTCTGGATCGTAGCAAAAAAGTCCTACGAAACAAGACCACTCAATTGGTGAATGTTTTATGGAGGAACCACCATTTAGAAGAAGCTACATGGGAGCTTGAGTATATGATTAGGGAGAGGAATCCTCAACTTTTTGTTACAAAGTGATGAATTTTGAGGGAAAAATTCATTTTAAGGAGGGTAGAATGTAACACCCGGGACTTTTATGAGAAATATTTTGTTTTTATGTTATATAAATCATCAAAGGAATCTTTCACTACACACAACACTAGATTGGCTTGCTTTACACGCAACTGCGGCCTTCCTCGATAGCTTGTGTCGTAAATAATACCGAGTTTCACTAAACATTGATATGCTATTAAAATATTATTTAAACTAGCCGTTATGAATAGTAATAACCACTTTTTGAAATTTTGTAATTTTTATTTTTCATAATAGACATCATTTTTGGATTCGGAATATCGAAATTAGTATAGTGTGAAATTTTGGTACTTTTCGGATAACATTCATATTCTGATGAATAGTGAATATTACTAAATTTTAATTAAATACAACTATTTTAATCGAAATAGATAACAGTTATAAATTATTAATTTGATTGGTTTTAAAGTATATTTAGAATATATTTTTACAATTTAAAACAATGTTTTTCAATGGATGTAATTTTAAATTTAAACCAGACAAAAACAAGTGTCAATCTTTGGATAGTTATTATCTCTTAAAAACACGCTATTTGTTTTGACGACGGGAATTAATTTTTAAATTAGTTAATGTAACTGATATGTTTTGAATTTGTTAAAATAGACATCATTTTTGAATTCATAATATCAAATATAGATTAGTCCTAATTTTTGGTATTTTTCTGGAAACTTACATTTTTAATGAATTGAGAAACCACTAAGTGGTAGTTAAAAAAAATAAATTTTTAATAAAACGTAATTTTACCGCTTCTGTGTGTAGAATTTTGAAAATCCCAGAGACACGGTTAATATCAAGGACTAAAATGTGGTTCAATGAGATTATCATAATTTTTGATGAATAGTAACTTTTTACTTTTTTACCATGATTAAAAGTAAATAGGGTAATTAAGGGTGAAAGTGTTTTTATTATTACCCTAAAAGATGTCCTAATTCTATTGGATAAGTGTAATTCGACCAAAAATAACCTTATGAATAAAATATGACGATTTAGGCCCACTTGGATTAGATTAGGACATTTATTATCAATTTATTTAAAGAAGGGTTAAAATAGATAAAATCAAATTTTAATAACTAAATCATTTTTAATATAGGGTTATACCTAAGATAAACTCGACTATAAATATTCATTATAAATATAAAAATATTTCCAACATAAGGGTATTTTATTTGTAATTTTTAGACTTAATATAATTTAATTTATTTATGATACAATGATGATGTAGTAATTATCTTATTAATGAAATATTGACATAATTGATGTTATAAATACCCAAATAAATGTAGTTTGAGACTTTTTATGAATTCCAATAATTTTCCATATTAATATGACATGTTAGTATTTATTTAATTAATTTTGTTATAAATAATAATTCTGTTATGATTTTCACAAAAATCAATTACCAAATAGTGTCAAAATTGACATAAAATAGTTTTTAAAAAAAATATTAAAATATTAATTTTTATTATATTCCTAAAAATCTATGGTTCGGAAAAGATGCTTATATCATGATAGGTGTATCATTAATGGACCACATGGGGGTCTCTTAGATGTATATAGAATGTTTGTTAACAGTATAATATAAAAATACAAAGTGACATGGTAAATGTCAATCTAAATAACTAAGAGTTAAAACTAAAAGATAAGGTTAATATAATGACCTAAACATGTCTAAATTATATTTTATGAGAGGATTTCGACCCATCCCCACCTTATATTAGAAATATATAAATTTGGAGCTATTAAAAACCGAATTTTACTTTATAATAAAATAATAATTTTAGTTATTCTAAAGGTGCCCCTCTCATCCCTTATAAAAGGGCACCTCCTCCCTATCCTCATCACACCAATTTGAGCCTTCAAGCTCGGCCAACCCATTCCCATTTCACTTCTCCACTTCCCTAGAAACATACGATAGGTACTGGTCTTCTTCAAAGATCAATTTTAGTTCCCTAAAAGGAGGTCTCTAAGAGGCGCTTCAAAGAAGAGGTAATGTCTGTTACTGATTTGTTCAACTCTATTTCTTCTTATACTTCTTCTTCTTTAGTTGTTTCATTATGAAGTAATAACATCAGTATCACTCATATACTGATATGTTATTATATTTATGAAACAATCTTATTTCACCATCTATCCATCCTACGAAAAACAAAATCACCGCTTGTGCGTACGTACGAAATACCGTCTCCACGCCGTGGTGTAATCTATTTTCCACCACCAAATTAATTAGATGGGTATAATGGTTTAAATAATGTCTATATATGATTATTGTAAAGTGATATTTATTATGAAATAGTATAAATACACCCCAATACAATTCCAAAATCATGGGAATGATATCATTGCTCGTGCGTACGTACGGAATACCGTCTCCACGATGTGATGTGACTCGTTCTACATGATCTTAATTGCATAATGATTATATAAATGAATTGAATGAATTAATATGATATATATTACACTAATAACAGTATTTAAATGAGGTATCTATAACCTAAAAAGAAAACTAATAATTTATTCGACAAAACACGCATAAGAACAAAAAGTGACAAACACCCGAATAACTAGTAATGAAATATTACTAATAAAAAGCTAAGAATATGACCATATATGATATCATAACAATAAGTATGATTCTAGAATAAGTCAATAACATTTATTAAATCATTATACAGGAGGTTCGGACACTTATGAAGAAAATCGGACCTAAGGTAAGGGAAATATCACAATCTCATTTTTATCCGAGATTGTTTATAATTTGGAATTTACTGGGGTGTATTTTATCATCCACATGCATGTTTCCTAAATATGTAAAATTCTTTCCATCCACCTAAAATTTTTTAAATCCAATTTTACCCTTTGGTTAGTTTTTTTTAAGATATATGAAAGGAATATTTTGTCGTTTTTCATACGAGGTACTTTATGGCTTTTCTGACTAAAGTACGAGAAGAATGTGTTTTTTAACTTATATGGCATGAATGGATTTTTTAAAAATTATTTCCCAGAATCTTCCTTTACTAGTTTTCAAGTTTATATTTAATCAAATTCTTTTAGTTTAAAATTCTATGACATGTTAAGAAAGGAAAATGTTTCTGAAGTAGAAAGGATATTTTCCTCAAGAATGTAGTTCAAGTGTTTTATGAAAATTATTTTCCATATAAGATAATATAGGGTTATATTTATATCCCTATTATTACATTGATTTGATTATGTTGTGATGGAATTATTTTTATGAATTCCTTTATCTTATATGAATTGTTTTATGATGTCATGTTGTTTATGAATTCCATTTTTATTACATGGGTTATGCAATGATGTATGATTTATGATTTTGTGGCACACATAAGAATGGTATCATTATGAGATGGGTGGGACCTATATCTCCCTCCAATTCATTGGGTAAAGATTTTATATCTAATGAGAGAGACATGGCTAGAACAGCACGTTAAACCGGTTCAGTGAAACAGGACTGAAACAAGGAATGAACTCGGTTTAGAAATGGACTTTATCCACTAAGATAGTCTTAGCAATGAGTCTTGACTAATAAGAAATGATTCTCTATGATTATGTGTGTGTGACACAATTTTTAATGTTTTTATTTATCATTATTGGGATTTCATTTCACTACTATGATTTATCCCATGTTATGAAATTATGATCTCTTTTGAAGGTTAATATTTCCAAAAGTTATGTTCTTATGTATATGATGTGATTGATATTTATTTTTTTACCCTTACTGAGCATTTGAGCTCACCCTTTTGTATATTTTATTTCCCCAGGTCCGGAAGAAGGTTATTAATTAGGATATTCCAAAAGGGACTCTAGATATTATGAAATAAATGGGAGGAAAAGTAGATGATTTATGAACTAGTTGTTTATGTTTCCCAGTTTCTAAAGACTCTATACCTATACGGTCCTTTCCTGGTTTTGTTATATGTTGTAATAAGTGTCCTTCAATTCTGAAGTAATAACAATGTATGTAAAGTGTGGGTCGTTATAATGGTTATTTAGGTAATAATCATAAAGTTAAGTATATTCAATGAACAATGTGTCATGGATGATGAATAAAGAAACTAGGAAAATGTTTCAGAGGGACATGAAGATGTTATAGTTTTGGTAGTGAAGGTAATAAAGCAATAACCATCGATGGAAAAAGGAAGCATTCAGTTTCCACCAACAAAGTGAAATAAGATCATTCCAAGGGATCAATTGAATGTTTTAAATGTGGTGTGCATATTCATTGCACAAATATATGTCTTGCGAAGAAGGTTTTGGAAGGGGATATGCAGGACCGTACAAATATATTTTTTCCAATACCTATTTCCATTCTAATTGAAGATGAGAAAACTGAAAATGACCTATGAAAGGTATAGATGATTTCTTAGCTCTTGTTTTGATGTTATTGAATCTTACGATATTGTATAATATTTTGATTTTATGAAAGAGGTGTTAAATAATAAGATGGAGGAACATGGATACATGATCATGAATAATGTTTGAGGATTAAGATGTGTACATTTTAGGAATTTAATTGTTATGTTGGATCTATGGATGATGAAATATTTAAATATATTAATTTTGGGATTATAATAGAATAATTATAGCCTATGTAACCCTTAATTTTGTTATGTAAAAATGAGGAACAATTATCTTTTATTTTGTGGATATAGTTATAATGAACATATAGGGTTTGTATGATCCTTTAATATGAGGGAATTATAGGTAATTATATTTTGAAAGGCATGAGATAAACATGAGGTTAAATTACTATATGGTTATTTTGATGATTTTATCTCATGTTTTTAAAGTCATAATAAAAATATAGTTTTAGAAAAAAGGACAGACCACTGGATGGGTGACAACCCGTTTTTTCTGAAATGGCTATAAAAATTGAACCCACAGCCGAAGGGAGACAAGGGCGCATCACCTACCACTGACCCATGAAAAATCACTGGTTAGTATAAAATCTTCTCATTAGTTAAAATATTTTCTATATTAAGAATGATTTAATTTTTGGAACATATGTTTTATAAAATGGATGTCCTTAATATAGGAAAATTATTTTTTATGAAGTGAAAAAATTCATTTTGGAAGATGTTTGATATTTTGGGAAAAATATATTCCTATTAAAAATAAAATACTATGGATTTCATTTGATTTGTAATGGTTGAATATTATTTTGTAAGAATCTATATTTTTATTTTATATTTAGGCCAATTAGGGTTATATATGGAAATTATTCACCTATCAGGGAGAATATGTGATTAGGATTATTACTTTGATGTCCGAGACCTTAAGAGTAGCCAATTTTATTTAGAGATAAATGTTATGATTTTTCATGGAAGACTATGTAATAAAATACTTCTAATTTTTTTTTTTCAATATGAGTTTGGATTTTTTTTATAATTTTAAGGATAATTGTGTAATGAATGGTATTTTTTAACTTTGGGTATTATTTGCTGAATTTAGAATATTAAGAATAGTATTTCTTTTTATAAAGGATTAACCTTTTGGGGGATTATTTAATCTTTTATAACCATTTAGATTTTATTTAATGTCAAAAGGTAGGGGAAACATATGTGTCATGTTTTTTGGATTATGTGATTCTCTAGTACTTCAGGTGTGATCAAGTCATATTGAATACTCGCTGTTTGGTGAAACGATGATTGTGTAGTATAAATTGATTTAAAAATGAAACCCTACTTTTCAAGTAATTATATTTCCTTATGTAATTATTATAATTAGTAAACTAATTCTCAACATTTTGAAATTGATATTAAAACAAAAAAAATCATTTTAATTTTCCTACTAAGAAA
This sequence comes from Viscum album, assembly GCA_963277665.1. Classification (NCBI taxonomy): domain Eukaryota; kingdom Viridiplantae; phylum Streptophyta; class Magnoliopsida; order Santalales; family Viscaceae; genus Viscum; species Viscum album. The sequence continues at coordinate 450,922,844 of OY728127.1, forward strand.
TCAATGACCATTTAACCCATCACAAGTATATGGTTTTCTGGTTATTAACTTTCTCCAGATCAAGTTTTCAATCACTCTACATCAGAACATGATGGTTAGCTTTCTCTTCAATATCCATGTTTTACTGCAGGAATCCTATTACTTCATTTCTCAAGTTACCATTTTAATTCTAATTAATTCTGATAATGTTGTAGTTTTATTGACTCTTTTTCTAATATGAGATTTTCAATGAAGTGATTGAGCCCAATTTTAAAATTCTGTGGACACAATTTCAGATAAAAGGAATTATGTAACATCCAGGTATTTATAGAATAATTATTTTTCATATCTATTAATATACATGAATAAGATATTGATTTTATGTTAAATGGGATTTATTTTCTCTATAGAGTACATGAAACGTAAAAACTGGGTTCTCTAAAATCTTATGTTTCACTCAAAATTTATTTATCCCCAAAAAAATAATACAATAATAATATTATTATTTTAAATTGTGGTTAATGCATAGCCATTATATTGGTGGTAATTAACTGAAAAAACTAAAATATGATTATAGATATTTGTTAATTTTTTTACATTTATAAAATAATTTTTATTGAATTAAGATTATAATAAACAACTTTTATACATGGAATACTCTTATATATTTTTAAAGGTCGTTTTACAGCCTTTTGATAGAGGACCCTTTGAAAAACAGTTTTATCACTTTTATATGTTATATTTTATAATATAAACATCTCATTTAGAAGTGGGAAATAAAAATTTACTTTAGTTGATATTATGGTATTTCTCAGATAAAATCTATATTTTTATTAATAGTGAAAAATAATGCATTTTAATTCAAAACTGCATTTTCATCTAATTTATTTCTATTTTTATATTTTTTTCATCAATTTTAAATTTTAATTGGATTATGTTGTTATCATGTAATCAAATTTTGTACATTGAAATTAATTTCACATTTAAATAGGACACAAACACATGTTAATCTTTTGATAGTATTTACTTGTAAAAAACATGCTTTATATTTTTGACAATGAGAATTATTATTAAATTAATTAATACAATTTATTTATTTTGAATTTTTAATAATGCATTCCATATTTTTAATCATAATGTACAATTTTTTTAAATAGGTACCTTTTATTTTTGGACATTATGAATAGTAACATCAGTAACTATTTTCATTTATCGTGGTTAAAGGGTAAATCGGGAAACTATGGGTAAAAAATAATAATATAATAACATATAACTACACTAAAAACTATACTAATCCAATTGGAAGAAATATTTCAATCCCTGATCATCCTTATGATGAACCATTGTCATTTGGGTGCCACATGGTTGTAAAAATGATTTTTAATAATTATTAATTTAAACAAAAGGGTAATATAACAAAAACACATACTTTTAATTAAAAAATTTAATATAGGGTTATATAACTAATATCGTTTACTATAAATGTTAATTTTTAAACTAAAAAGGATTCATACATCATTTAATATTTTTTTAATTTTTAGATATAACATATATAAATTTATTTATGACATAATGATGATATAGAGTTTAACTTATTAAAGAATTATTCAAATAAATCATATTTTAAATATTAAAATAAATATAATATGAAAAATTTGACGCCATAAATATGTTTTATGGATGATTATAACATATTATTTTTTATTTAATTCCTTTTGTTTGAAAAAATCATGTTGTTGTTAATTTAACAAAAATCAATTACGAAATAAGGTCAAAATTGACATATATGAGTTTTTAAAAAATACTATTTTATCAAATGATATAATAGTTCTAAAATTATAATATTTTCCCAAATTAAATATATAATGTTAAAAATTTCATTATTGATCCACTTGTGGTTCTATTTATAATTTCATACTAACTATAGTAAACATATTTTATAAAAATACAAGAAGACATGGAAAAGGTGAATGTTTTTAACAAAGGGATAAAGCTAAAAGATAAGGTTAATTTTATGACATAAACATGTCTAAAACCGATTTTTTGAGTTTATTTAGACCCATAAACATCTTATATATGAATTATATCTCTTTTTATCATTTATAATTATAAAATAAATTTTTAAAGAATAATATTTCAGGACTCTCCTAATGTGCCCCTTCTCCCACATATAAAAGGCCACCACCTCTACCAACATACTCACACCTCTCAATCCCCTTGGATAATCCATATTCTTCTCAAATAATCATTAAACATCCCTATATTACTCTTTTATGCCTTACCTTGGGCATAAAGCAATTCAATAAAGCCTTTTGGCTCAAATCAAAAGAAGTTACCTGATTTAGAGGTAATGTCTTATCTCAAGTTCCTTTACTTCGTTTTACTTCACCACTCTGAATGTTATTTTTATTATCGGATTACATAAAAAACAATCATATTCAATATAATAGGATTTTTATTATAATTATTCGAACAACACATTCACATAAATCCACTTATTGGATACGAACATACAGTTTCTCTGTAAGGCGAACTACTGCCTCAAGAAATGTTGATTGTTCAATTTTTTCACGACCACCTCTAATGGTGGCCATTAAGAAGTAAAAGTTATTATATACGATATATAATATATTTATACTTTCTATATTCTACTATAATTTTTATTTAAAACATACCTTATAATTTGTATGATGTGTAAATACGATAAGTTCATTTGAGGAAGTGTGAACTACCGCCCCCTCGAAGTGATATGACTCATTCAGGCAATACATGGAATGTATAGAGAATGGTTTTATTAAACCTATGAGACACACATAAAATTAATATAATAATTTTTTTATATTATAAATTTATATCATTTTGTTATTAGTATTTTCATATGATAATGAAATAAATGTTGCGTCCATGCGTACGTACGACCTACCATCTTCCGAAACGGTGCATCTCATTTCTTATCTCTAAATATTATAAAAATTGTAAATACATATATAAAGGATATATATTATTTCTAAATCATTAATAATATTCTAGAGATTATTTACTTTTTACTACATAGACAATTTACATCAAAACGAGTTCATTTTGAACTCATATACCAAAAATCGACAAAATGACACATATGAACTTAAATAATTATATAAATTTTATTACATTATAATAAGTAATATATAATGAATAATAAATAATAAAAAGGTTCTTAATAATTTGCAAATTATCCAGATTTTATTATTTAGAAAATTATATAATGAACGAGACAAGTCAGACTCAAGGTAAGGGAAATTTTTAACCCAATTTCCATTATATGGGTTAATATTCTACTTCTTGATTATGTAATTATATGATTAGGTCAGAATTATCTTTTTAATTACTATATTTAATTTATATTTAATTTATGTTTAAATATATGTAAAACACAAAATAGATATTTTTTTTACAAAATGATCCTTGTATGGGAATTTCTAAACTCAATTTCCACTCATTTGGTTTTATGCATACTTCATCCATTATATTATTAAAATATTATATGTGGAATCACTAATTATTTATTTATGTTTTAATTTCCACATCCCTTTGTGTGGATATACTATTTCTACACATAATAATCCCATTTATATGTTCTTACATCATATATATGAACCTTGTAAGGGAACATCTTAACTCAATTTCCATTCATTGGGTTTCTCTTCTACTTATTGATTATGCCATTCTATGATTATGTGAGAAATGAATTTTTATATCATTTCATATATTTATAAATTATTTAATTTTATTTATATTTAAAATCCATAGTCGATATATTTTATTAATAAAATGATCTTTTTTATGGAATTATTAACTCAATCTTCATTCATTGAGTAAAATATGCATGTTATTTGTTTTTTTCAAGAATACATGTGAATGAAAACTGATTTTTTTACAATAAATATCCAATTATATTGGTTTTATTTATATTATGCTTACATAATTATGTCACTGATATATCCTTTATCTAATTATATGATCTATGTAATGGATTTCGTCACAATTTACAATCCATTGAGACTTATTTGTTATTATGAACCAATTTAATTTTATGGTTCATATAATTTCATTTGACATATTATATCATGAATTTATTTATTCTCATGATGTTATATATTTTTTATAATGATAATCATTAGTTATTTTTATTCAAGTATTTTATAAAGTGGTAAGAGACGCTTTAACTAAACCATCATTTTAAATGTTTTAAATATTTATTCTTCAAAATATTTTTCATTAATATCCATGTTTTCAAAATAGTTTTAAGGGTTTATTTATATGGACATATATGTTTTATAATTATAAATATCAAATTTCTTTTAAAATTTTCAACATCATATGGGATACATTGAATAAAAAATATATTTAAAAAATATTTTAAATGGTTTTTGAAATGGATTGAATATTTAAATATCATGAATTGGTTTATTGTGATTGATGAGTGAAATGTTGAAAGTTTCAATATTTTTTCTGTTCTGATTATGTAATGATACTTGGACATTTTATGGGTGGTTTCATGATAAACCAAATACGGGTGGTTATATGATTAACCTAGGGAATGTGAGCACGTGAAAGCTCTTCAATTCATTTTGTAACGTGACTGAGGTAAATGTGAAGGTTTCTCAAAATAGATTTAAGTAATATACTATGATGGGTATTCCAAACATAACCATGAAGGTTACTCACTATTAAGATTTGAAAACTATAATGTATGTATGGTATGGATTCCACAGGTTTCCCTTATGATATATGATTTCTAAGAGTTATTCATAAATCTTAGTATTTCATGAGGCATGTTAAATAGCTTATGTTTTATGAGTAAAAATTATGATTTTGTATATTTTTATGTATTCATGGTCTAATGATTTCATTACTTATTTTACAGCCCTTAGGGATATTTTTATGCTCATACCATGTATTTAAAATGTTTTTATAGGGTATAAGGAAAGGAAAGATAAAGGAATAATTAATGAAGAATTTTATCTAGAAAATATTTCATTTTATATTTAATGATTTTTATTATTTTGAAAATTTTGGTTAGAGGATAAGTGTCTATTTTGTAATATTTCATATGAAATTTAATAGTTATGGCCTAATTATCCAAAACTCTAAACATTAAAATATTCTTGATTTAAATTTATGCCAATTGTTTATTATCTCAATATTAAGTAATGTTTATGGTTGGGGCCTTATGTGAGGTATACATATTGGGAGTGTGCACAATTATTAATAGGATACATCTAGGGATTCATTAAAATTATTTTAATTATATATGTTAAAATTACACATTTCAAACTAATATTGAATAAATGAATTTTCTATTTTATAAATTCAAATTAAAATTGATTATAATGATCAATAATTCTTTGGAAACCAATATCATTCCAATATTCAGACAAAATAATTTAAGATTAATGGGATATTTTAAGTATTTACAATGTAATTACATTAAAAAAATGATAGACTAAGGAATCAATATGAGTTATCTCTTTATTTAAAACCAATATATGTTTCAAATGATTTTAATCAAACAATTTTATTTTATATAACCCAATATAAAAAATCAAGAATCCTGGGAGAACTTTTTATGTCGAAAGGATGAAATCTAATAATTTTATAGGGAAAATAATAACTCTAGTATGTGTAGAGATAATATCTACACTAACACCCAATTTCATCTCAACTAGCCTCAATGAGTTGTAAACTCCAAAATCATAGTAGGATCCAAACTAGGGGATACTAATTAGTATATACTTATAATATTTTATAACACTCATCCTTATACCGTAAAATTATATATATAATTATTCACATGAAAATTCCAAAAAAATAATTAATTAATTAAATTATACATTGTATAATTTCTTGTATCACCTCCAAAAAACAACTAACAAACAATTTAATAATTTTATTGATGTACCCTATTATATCTCAGGTGCATAATTTAAAATCATCAAAATACAATTCCAAAATCCATTATAAGTATTTATAACTAATTTATATATTGGAGAACACTATTTAAAATCTCTAGCACTCAAGGTTATTAAAAAAATGTGTGTAGAAACTCCGACCATTAATGAATTTTATTATATTTCAAATATATTATATATATAGTACCATTACATTAGATAAATAAACCCATTTAAAAACCAGTTAAATAACTTATAATGTCTTTTATCATAATCTTCCAATGTATAAATTTGACCATCAATTTCCAATGACTTATGTAGAAATGAAACCACTAAAAATGCCGTGTACAAGACTTATAAAATATTGTCTTATATGTTCAAGGAAAATTCACTTGGTTTCAATGTTTTTATGGACAAAATTGTTATACCACTATTTCCCATGAACCTAAGATTACATGAAACCTCTTATGAAATAACCTATGAAAAAGAAAACTAGAGGTGAAGTAGAGGAGAAAAATATTAAACATTACTTTCATCAACATGAAAGTTAGAAGAAGAAAACCTTATAAGGTCATGAAAGAGATTCCCCCTCGGTTATAATGGTTCTTTGTTGAATATGAGGAACACAATTGGATTCCCATTTTATATACAAAGGATTTCATAAAAAATACATGTCTAACAACAATTTTGATATTTTATAAAACCATATGTGAATTATAATATTATATAATATATCTAAACTTATAATTAAGAAAAGAAATTACCCATTTCTCATGTCAATAATAATATTATACAATATGTTTTAGTAATAATAATAATCCAAAACACTCCAAACACACAATTACATATATAATTTCTAAAATCATTACTAAATAAACTATAACAATATTCATAGTATATATAAACATAATTAAAAACATAATAATGTAATTATACAAATTCATGAATAAAAAATGGGTAGCCTTAGGAAGTCTATACATAAATTACAATTTTTTTGGGTAGTTTTTATGGGATGTATAGTTTGGATGAGTGGTTTATACGATCGTACACCAAACCAGGCATATGTTAAGCCTCAAAAAATTACAATTTATGATATTTACACAAAATTCCCAAAATTGTGTGAGTCATAATATTTAAAAAAATTAATAAATTCCATAAAAACATTGAAATAACAAAATATTTCCTTAAATAAATAACTATGGGGTGTTACACAATTGTTGTCATACAACCCATTCTTTCTACATTTTCTAATATAATCTTAAGGAATATGGGGATAATACACTATATTATACTCTTAAGGATATTCAATCCCTTATGATTTTATTATTATTTAGAATGATTTTTTTAATAAATTTAATTTTTATTATAAACTTTAAGAGATGATTTTATAGCCTGAATAATTAATGTTGATAAAATAACATTTTATATTATAATGAATATATAATCTTGATGTATTTGTATGTATTAGTATTAATTGAAGGTTTTTTAGTTGTTAACTTACATTTCTAGGAAAATAATATACAATAAATCTTAATTAATTAGTCATCACTGCCCATTACATTTTCTAGAAAATAGGTCTCGGTGGATTATTATACGGCCCATACCTTAAACATTACTTAATATTGAATTAAATGAATAATTCCCATTGAAGATCTTTTCAGGTTTAGAGTTTTAGATAATTAGACCATAACTATTACATCTCAACAGATTACACAGTAGACAATTCTCTAACGTTTCCTTTTTTTCAATACATGAACTCTAAAAATTTCATTTCTAGTTCCTTGTTTAAGAAAGCATGACTTTTCCTTGATCCCATCCTTGAACCTATTACACATTATGTCCTGTGAAAAACATTTCAAAAAAAACTTGGGGTGAGCATAAAAATCTCAGTAAGGGATACACAAAGAAGGAAAACTGTTAGTTTTTCAAAACAACAAGTAAACCAGGAATACTTAATCAATGTTATACTTTTCACCTTTATAGAGTAGTAAATAATCTTCAGTGAATAAAATATCATTACATACCCTTTTGTAACCAAAATATTACCATAAAACCCATATAAGGAACACATAACATATAAAGGTAATTTGGGACATAAACATACTTAAATGGAATAACCATACGGTCGACTTCCACACAAATCACTTAATGGAATAGCCATACGGCAGACTTCCATACCCAATGAATTTGAGGTTATAATGTAACCACCCATCCTGGTATTCATGGCACCACCCGTCATATGGTTTATCACGTAACCACCCGTCAAATGTCCAAGTACCATTATAAAATCATAAGACATAAAACAGATATAATGGAAAGAAAAAATTTCCAAATTTCGATCACAATATATCACTTAAATATATTGACATAACAAGTTTATCATAAAAACCATTTTTCGTACCAAAATACATAAAAGAGTATATGGTATTTATTTCATTTTAAAAACATTACGGCTTGTTGAGGAAGCCAAAGACCAAATAATACTTGCGGCGGCGGAAAAGGTCGTTGTCACCGTGTACATTAAAATAAACATTCCTTTTTGTCATTTAGTAAAATGATTCATAGAAAAATATTCTCTTTGAATGAAATGAAAAGTCAAAGGTTTTTTATACAGCGTATAAAAGAAAGTCAAAACATGCCTCAATGAAAGGAGATTGAGATGAAGTCCCATACCTCATGTCCGACGTGACTTGATTGCTCTTTAATATCCTAAATAATAGAAAAAAGTTAATTTATACTTTCTTAAGAAACTTTTTCATGTTTATTAGTCCTTTTATATAACTTATTTCCATTTTATAAACGTTATGTAATCATTTAATTTTATAAAGTTCATTTTGTCGATATTTGGTACTTAAGTCAAAAATGGGCTTCTTACAATTACCTGTTGTTTATGTGGTAAAAATTTCATTATATCCAGAATGATATTCTTTATTTGGATATCATATATATCATATATATCCATCATACACATGTATTCAAAATAGTACTTAACATTTAGAGGTAAGAAATGAAATGCACTGTTCATGGAGACGGTATGCCGTACGTACGCATGAACGCTTCTTTCATTTATATTTCGTATTTAATGGGGTGAAATCATAATGATATAATGGTATATTATAATTCAAGTATATCATAATATATAATAACATTAACTCCATCCTTTATACATCCCACAAATGGCATTAATGAATCAAATCACTTTGAGGGGGCGGTAGTCCGCACTTCCTAAAATGAAATTATTGTGTTTACCCAAAATGGAAGCCATAAAAGTATGCCACGAATGAATAATAAAAAAGCATAAGGAAAACATAAAAATAATATATATCATATATAAATAGAGTGACATCTTAATGGCCACCATGAAATGTGTTAAAAGGCGATTGAACAATCATCGTTTCGTGAGGCAGAAAATCACCAACCACAGAAACAGTATGCTCTTTAACCATTAGACAAATGTGTGTTTACCTGTAGCTCTAATAATTCTCATAAAAAAATACTGGTATATTGAAGAAACTGTTGTTGTTACAAAATAATGGAATAAAAAGAGTTTATGTGGTCGGAGAAGCAAAATAGTACATAAGAACACAAGAGAAGACAATACCTTTAAATTGTGTAACTCTTTTTGATTTGAGCTCAAAGGCTTCTTTGGAAAGACTTCTACCATAATTGAGGCTTCTAGCAGCAAGAGAGGGATGTGTAGAGACAAAATGGAGAGGTTTTGTCCGAGCCAAAGGCTTTAGAGGTATGGGTATGGTGGTAGAGGTGGGGGCCTTTTATAAGAGGAGAGGAGGGGCACTCTTGGAAAGTTATAAAAGGTTACTTTATTATAAAATTATTTTCGGATTTTATGTTCCCAAAATTATTTATTTCTAGGATAAGGTGATAAGAGTTCTAAATACACCCATCCAATAGGTTTTTGAAAAGTGTAGGTCTTAGATTTTACATTATCTTTTCATTTTGTTAAATCATTAAATAATGAGGTAATCACTGAATCATCATGGTGTTACAAATAATTTAATTTATTTAATGTATAAAAATTATAAAAAAATATCATGATGTAGGAAATATTTTTAGCTTTCTAATGAATAGTTATATTCAAAAATAGGTCTTATATAACCCCATTTAAAAATTGTTTTAGTAAAATAACACATGTTTGTGACATTTTTATTTTAACATTAAATAAAAAGTTATTAATGTCATTTTCCTACCAAAGTGGCTCCATGGGGTCCTCAATTTGACCCATGGATTTTCCTGGTCGTCCATTACACATCCAATAATGGTAGGACATGTGTCAAGGTCATTTCTTTTTATTAAAAGATTATTTTTACCTTAAACTACACTAATTACCTCTAATCGCGATTATAAACTTAAAAGTTACTATTCACCAAAAAATTATTTTAATCCCATTGAACCACATTTTACTACCTAATGACAACCATTTATGTCGGATTTTTGAAATTCAAAACACAGTGGTGGTAAAATTTCATTTAAACAAACAATCAGTTTTTTAAGTACTGCTTAGTGGTTTCACTATTCATCAAAAAATGAAGTTTTTCAGAAAAATACCAAAACTTCACCCTAAGCTATATTGGATATTCAGAATTAGAAATTGATTTCAATTTTAAAAAATTCAAAACATATATGTTACTTTAATTAATTTAATAATTAATTCCCGCTGTCCGAACAAATAGCGTGTTTTTCTGAAATAATATAAATCAAAAGATTGACACTAGTTTAAGTCCAATTTCAAAGTGAAATTAATTCCAATGACCACTATTGGATTAAATGGTAGAAATATATTCTAATTTCACTTTAAATACAATTCAAAAGATAATCTAATCATATAAATAAATTATATTAAAAGGAGGTTTTTAATTAAAATAAATCATTTTTCACTATTCATTAAAACAATGAACTTTATCAGAAAAATACCAAAAATTTTCACAATGTAAATTTTGATGTCCCTATTCTAAATAAGAATTTTATTTGGTCCAATAGAGTGTATAAGAGTGACCAAAACTATATTTAATGACGGTTCGCCATCAAAAGCCGATAAGTGGACCTTTAGTGAATATTAGAGTATATATGCCTAAAATTGAATTATTTTAGTATTTTAAGCCTTTATCCTTTATTGGATAAATGAAAAAACATTTAACAAAAATATATAATCATATTTTAGTTATTTCTATTCATTCCTTCCAATACAACGGCTATGTGTTTACTAGCATTTAAAATAATAATATGTTTTTACTAGTGTGCAACATAAGATTTCAAAGAAACTATTTGTTGCATATCGGGTACACTATCAAACATAGAAACCCATTTAAAGTAAAATTAATATTTAATTCATAAATATTAATAAATATGAGAATGTTTTATTCTTTATTTACCTAGGATGTTACATAATTCTCCCATTTTGGGAATTGCGTCCTCGCAATTTTATTCTCTTATGAAAATAAGTGGGGGTATTTATCCCTCAGAGCATTTTCAGATTCCCACGTTGCCTCTTCAACCATATGGTTTTCCTACAAAACTGTTACCTGGTGAATTACCTTATTTCGCAACATTTACATTCTTCGGTCAAGAATTTGGACTGGTTGTTCTTTATAAGAGAGATTCTATTCCAACTGAACTACGTCTGGGCTCAAAACATGAGATGGATCTGGAATATACTTTCTCAACATCGAAACATGAAAAACATAGTGTACCTGAGATAAAATCACAGGTAAAGCCACTCGGAAAGCAACTGATCCAAATCCCTCTAGAATTTCATATGGTCCAATGAACCTTGGACCCAACTTTCTTTTCTTACTAAATCACATCACACTTTTACATGGTGAAACTTTGAGAAAAAAACATGATCACCTACCTCGAAAGATAGAACATTCCTCCAGTTATCCGCATAACTATTCTGCCTGCTCTGAGCTGTTCTCATGTGTTTCTGAATCAACTGAACTTTCACTGCCATCTCATCTACAAATTCTGCTCCCATCAGCTTCCTTTCACCCACTTCATCCCAAAAATCTAGAGTTCGACACCGTTTACCATATAACACCTCAAACAGAGCCATCTGTATAATGGAATGAAAATTGTTATTATAGGAAAATTCAACCAAAGAAAGATGTTGGTCCCAAATTCCATGATAATCCATCAAAAAATCATGTAGCATATCCTCCAAAGTCTAAATTGTTCGTTATGACTGCCCATCTGACTGAGGATGAAAAGCTGTACTAAAATTTAATTTAGTACCCAATGACTTTTGAAGGCCCTTTCAAAATTTAGAAGTAAACCTGGGATAATGATCAGATACAATGGATAAGGGAACTCCAGGAAACCTGACTATCTCTTTAATATAAAATCGATAAAGTTTATCTAGAGAGAAAGTATCTCGAATAGGAAGGAAATGAGCAGATTTATTAATGTGATCAACAATAACCCAGACTGCATTATTTCCTCTAGATGTCTTCGGTAATACCACAACAAAGTCCATAGATATATTTTCCCATTTCCACTCTGGCACTGGTAAAGGCTGAAACATCCTTTTCGGTAACTTCCGCTCTACTTTAACCTACTGACAAGTGAAACACTTTAGAGTAAAATCAGAAATATCTATTTTCATTCCATCCCACCAGTAATACTCTAGCAGATCTCTATACATCATAGTACTGCCAAGATGAACTGAAAACGTGGATCTATGAGAATTACATAACAACTCATTCTTCAACTGTGAATCACTAAGCACACATAATCTCTTCCCAAACGTCAAAACACAATAATTATCAATATTAAATTCAGGCAACTTACCCTTCTGAACCATCTCAACCTTTTTCTGCAACCCACTGTCTTTCATCTACGCTTGCTTAATTCTGTCTGATAGGGATTATCTCACTGATACCTGAAACAAAATAGAAGATCTTCCTGCAACAAAAACATCTTATGCCAAAGTTCATCAAATCAAAAACCAAAGGATCTCATTAGAAACATAGCATGGTTAATGAAGGATTTCGTTTTCGACTAATATCATCAGCCACTTTATTTGCTTTTCCCGGATGGTAATAAATTATAAAATCATAATCATTGATTAATTCTAGCCATATCCTCTGTCTCATGTTCAATTATTTCTGAGTGAATATATACTTTAAACTTTTGTGATTAGTATATATTTCACACATTTCAAAATACAAATGATGCCTCCGAATTTTTAGAGCAAAAACAATAGTAGTTAATTCCAAATCATGTGTAGGGTAATTTACCTCATGAGTTTTCAACTGACATGAAGCATATGAAAATACCTGATCATTATTCATAAGGACACAACCAAGTACCTTCAATGAAGCATCACTATATATAACAAACTCACCATTCCTGGAATGAAGTTCCAAAACTGGAGCACTCACCAATATTCTTTTCAACTCCGGAAAATAATCATCACATTCTTTTGTCCATATAAACTTAACACCCTTCCGAGTTAGCTTAGTCATTGGACTAGATAAACGCGAAACATTTTCATCAAACCTTCGGTAGTAACCTGCCAAAAAAAGAAAACTACAGATCTCAGTTACATTTGTGGGTCTTGTCCATTCTTCAACAACTTTTGTTTTTATAGGATCCACAGTTATGCCTTTTTTTGAAATAATGTGACCAAGGAATGAAATTTTTTGTTACCAAAACTCACACTTGCTGATTTTTCTGTATAGTTTCATTTCTTTTAAGGTTTTCAAGATAACCATTAAATGAATTTCATGATCCTCTTTACTTTTAGAAAACAACAAAATATCATCAATGAAAACAACCACAAACTTATCCAAGAACTCATGGAAAATTCTATTCATAAGGTCCATGAATACAATAGGTGCATTGGTTAACCCAAAAGGCATAAATACAAATTCATAATGGCCTTATCTAGTACGAAACACAGTCTTCGGATCGTCTGCTTCTTTTACTTTCAACTGTTGGTACCCCGACCTCAAGTCAATCTTCGAAGAATACTGAGATCCCTAGAGATGATCAAACAAATCATCGATATGAGGCAAAGGATACTTGTTCTTGACAATGATATTATTCAAGGCTCTATAATCAATGCAAAGTCTCATTGAACCATCATTCTTTTTAATAAACAAGACAGGAGCACCCCATGGTGATGTTATAGGTCGGATGAAACCTTTACCTAATAACTCCTACAATTTCTACTTTAACTCTAAATTTTCAACATGAGCCATTCGGTAAGGGGGTTTTGAAATTGGCTTAGATTCAGGAACTAAGTAAATAGTAAATTCAACTTCACGATCATGAATAATACCAGGCAACTTATCAGGAAAAACATCAAGATAATCATTACCACTAACACATAATTAATCTGAACAGTTCCATTATTTTCAAAAATATGTGCAAGATAACATTCATTTCTATCTTTTACTAGTTTCTCAACTTCTTGATATGTTATAAAAATCAAGGGTTAATTCTTGTACACAAACTGAAATTATTTCTGAAAAGAAACCATTTTAACTCTACAGTCAATATTAGCATGATAAACAGAAATCCAATCCATGCCCAAAATAACATCAAACTCTACTGGAGGAAAAACAATAAGGTTTACAGGTAGATTCTTTCCGCACACAAGGATAAGAAGGTTCTTATAATTTTTTTTGTCTCAACATTTCCTCTAGGTTTTTTTTACCAAAATATCAGGATTCATATCATGAGATGTAATTCCTAATTTACTAGAAAACTTCTCAGAAATGAAAGAATGTGTAGACCCTGAATCAAACAACACATTGGCATAATCTGAAAAAACAATTAGTGTACATGATACTACTTCATTCGATGGCCCAACATCTGCTGAAGTAGTTGCAAAGGATTTCACCACACCTTCCTGCTTGTAGTCTGGCTGCTTTCCCCTAGTTGGGTTCTTTGTTAGACACTCATTTGCATAATGTCCCATTTCATTACACATGAAACATCTTATCACTGGCTTTTCATTGCCTGCTTTATCATCATCCTTACAGTTACAAGCAATATGACATGACTTACCACACCCAAAGCACTTTCTAGACATGGATAAACATTCTACAGGATTCATTTTACCACACTTCTCATAGGATGGATATTTGGTTTTCTTAACTCCTTGTTTCTTTGATTAATTCTTCCCCTTTTCTTGCCAACTGGACCTCTTATTCTGTTGTTTGTCAAAGAACACCTGATCATCGAAAAACTCCATTTCCACCTTCTCATCACATCAAATAAGTTTTTCATAACTTTTGAACTCATGAGAAGATAATTTCTTTCGATACTTTGGCTTTAGCCCTGAGTAAAATGGTTGATTTTACTATCATGATCTTGTATGATGTTTGGAGCATACCTTTCCAGTCGAGTGAACTTTGCTTCATAAGAAGCCACCGAGTCATCCTCCTACCTCAATTCTAGGAATTTTTGTTTCTATCCTAAGAAGAACCACCATAGGAAAATATTTCTCGAGAAACATACCTTTGAATTTTTTCCAGTGAAGATCATCAATCTCATCACTATCCCTGACATTTTTCATCATCGACCACCACTGATATGCTTCACCTTCAAGACAGTAAATAGCAAGACTAACCTTTTGATGTTCTGAACACCCCATGACATCAAAAATATTCTCCAGTGCTTTAATCCACCATTCACCTAGCACATGGTTAGATGATCCTCTGAATGATGGGGGATGTTGCCTCATGAAATGTGCCACCACTAACATGTTCCTCTGTGGTTGATCTGGTTGATCTCGTGCATGGATACCACCACCATTGATAGCCTGAGTCAACTGTGCCATCACTGCAACAAACTATTCAGTTCCAATTCCGACCATCTCAGGTTGCTGATTTGGAAGGTTGTCATCCTCCTGATGTCATCCCAACATAGCTTCCTTGTTTCCTCTACGGAAAACCATTCCGAACACAGAAATATCTTAGGTGAAGCAACATGGTAATCTTTAAATGTTATATCATTTCAATCATACCATAAATTAATTTATAATTTAACAATTTTCTAACTCCTAAAGTTTTCTAAACCGACATTTGACACCAACTATAAGGCCCTGACCATAAACATTCCTTAATATTTAATTAAATGAATAATTCCAATTGAGGATCTTTTCAGGTTTAGATTTTTAGAAAATTAGATCATAACTATTACATCTCAACAGATTACACAGTAGACACTTCTACAAAGTTTCATTTTTTTTTCAAAAAATGAACTCTAAAAAAAATCATTTCTAGTTCCATGTTTAAGAAATCATGACTTTTCCTTGATCCCATACTTGACCCTATTCCACATTTTGTCCTATGAAAAACATTTAAAAAAAATTGGAGTGAGCATAAAAAGCTCAGTAAGGGACACACAATGAAGGAAAACTGTTAGTTTTCAAAACAACAAGTAAACAATGAATACTTTATCAATGTAATACTTTTCACCTTTATGGAGTATTAAATACTCTTCACAGAATAAAATATCATTACTTACCCTTTTGTAACCAAAAGATTACCATAAAACCCATATAATGAACACATAACATATAAAGGTAACATGGGACATAAACATATTTAAATGGAATAACCATACGATCGACGTCCACACTTATCACTTAATGGAATAACCATATGGCCGACTTCCAAACCCAATGCATTAGAGGTTATAACGTAACCACCAATCCTGGTATTCATGGCACCACCCGTCATATGGTTTATCATGTAACTAGCCGTCAAATGTCCAAGTACAATTATAAAATCATAAGACATAAAACTAATATAATGGAAAGAAAACATTTCCACATTTTGATCACAATATATCACTTAAATATATTGACATAACATGTTCATCATAAAAACCATTTTCAATACCAAAATACAAAAAATAGTATATGATATTTATTTCATTTTATAAACATTACGGCTTGTTGAGGAAGACAAAGACCAAATAATACTCGCGGTGGCAGAAAAGCTCTTTGTCACAACGTACGATAAAATAAAAATTCCTTTTTTCCATTTAGTAAAATTCATCGTAGAAAAATATTCCCTATGAATAAAATGAAAAGTCAAAGGTTTTTTATATAGCATATAAAATAAAGTCAAAACATGCCTCATTGAAAGGAGATTGAGACGAAGTCCCTTACCTCATGTCCGACGTGACTCGATTGCTCTTTAATTTCCTAAATAATAAAGTAAACTTAATTTCTACTTGCTTAAGAACCTTTTTCAATTTTATTATTCTTTTTATATAACTTATTTCCATGTTATAAACGTTATGTAATCATTTAATTTAATAGAGATCATTTTGTCGATATTTGGTACTTAAGTCAAAAATGGACTTCTTACAATTACATGTTGTTTATGTGGTCAAATATTAATTATATCCACAATGATATTAATTATATGGATATCATATATATCATATATATCCAGCATATACATGTATTTATAATTGTACATAACATTTAGAGGTATGAAATTAAATGCACCGTTCATGGAGACTGTAAGCTGTACGTACGCATGAACGCTACTTTCATTTATATTTCATATTTAATGTGGTGAAATATTAATGATATAAGGGTATATAATAATTCCATTATAAAATCATATATAATAACATTAACTCCATCCTTTATACATCCCACATATGGCATTAACGAATCTAATCACTTTGAGGGGGCGGTAGTCCGCACTATCTAAAATAAAATTATCACGTTTACCCACAATGGAAACCAAAAAGGTAAGCAAAAAATGAAAAATACAGAAGCATAAGGAAAAAATAAACATAATATATATCATATATAAATATAGTGACAACTTAATGGCCATCATGAAATGTGTTAAAAGAAGATTGAACAATCAGTGTTTCGTGAGGTAGAAAATCGCCAACCACAGAAACAATGTGTTTTTTAACCATTAGACGGAGGTGTGTGTAGGTGTAGCTCTAATAAATCTCATAAAAACATCCTAGAATATTTAAGATACTGGTTTTGTTACAAAAGAAAGGAATAAAAAGAGTTTATGGGGTTTGAGAAGCAAAATAAAACATACGAACACAAGAGAAGACACTACCTTTATATCGGGTAACTCTTTTTGATTTGAGCTCAAAGGCTTCCTTGGAAAGAATTGTTCCCATAGTGAGGATTATAGGAGTAAGATATGGATGTGTAGAGACACAATGGATAGGGGTTGGCCGATCCAATGGCTTGAGAGGTGTTGGTAAGGTGGTAGACGTGGGGGCCTTTTATAAGAGGAGAGGAGGGGCACTCTTGGAAAGTTATAAAAGGTTACTTTATTATAAAATGATTTTCATATTTTAAAGGACCCAAAATTATATATTTCAAGGTTAAGGTGATAATAGTTTGAAATAAACCCATAAAATAGGTTTTTTCCAATTGTATGTCTTATATTTTACATTATCTTTTTCATTTTATTTAATTCGTAAAATAATGAGGTAATCCCTGCATCATCGTGGTTTCATACACAATTTAATTTATATAATTTTTAAAAATTATAAAAATACTATCATGATGTTGGAAATATTTTTATCTTTTATAATGAATATTTATAGTCAAAAATATGACTTGTATAAAACCATTTAAAAATTGTGTTAGTAAAACAACACATGTTTGTGACATTTTTATTTTAACATTAAATAAAAAGTTATTAATTTCATTTTCCTACCAAAGTGGCTCCATGGGGTCCTCAAGTTGACCCATGGATAGTCTTTGTTGGCCATGAAACAAAAAATAAGGGTATTACTTGTTTCAAGGTCATTTCATATTACTAAAACAGTATTTTTACCTTAAACTACACTAATTACCTCTAATCACGATTAAAAACATAAAAGTTACTATTCACCAAAAAATTATTTTAATCCCATTGAACCAAATGTTTCTTCCTAATGAAAATAAATTATGTCAGATTTTTTAAAATCAAAACACAGAGGTGGTAAAATTTCATTTAAATGAAAATTCTGTTTTTTAAGTACCACTTAGTGGTTTCACTATTCATCAAAAATTGAAGTTTTTCAGAAAAATACCAAAACTTCACCCTAAGGTATATTTGATATTCCAAATTAAAAAATGATTTATATTTTAAAAAATTTAAAACATATAAGTTACATTAATTAATTTAATAATTAATTCCCACTGTCAGAACAAATAGCATGTTTTTATGAAACAATATATATCAAAAGATTGACACCAGTTTAAGTCCAATTTCAAAGTGAAATTAATTTCAATGACCACTATTGGATTAAATGGTAAAAATATATTCTAATTTCACTTTAAAACCAAATCAATGGATATTCTAATCATATAAATAAATTATATTAAAAAGAGGGTTTTAATTAAAATACACAATTTTCACTATTCATTACAAAATGAACTTTATCGGAAAAATACCAAAAAATTACACAAAGTAAATTTTGGTGTCCCAATTCTAAAGAATAATTTTATTTGGTCCAATAGAATGTATAATAGTGACCAAAACAATATTTAATTATGGTTATCCATCAAAAGGTGATAAGTGGACCTTTAGTGAATATTAGAGTATATATGCCTAAAATTGAATTCTTTTCATATTTTAAGCCTTTATCCTTTATTGGATAAATGTTAAAACATTTAACAAACATATATAATAATATTTTAGTTATTTCTATTCATTCCCACCAATACAATGACTATGTGTTAACTACAATTTAAAATAATATTATTTTATTACTAGTGTGCAATGTAAGATTTCAAGGAAACTCATTGTTTCGTATCGGGTATGCTATCGAACATAGCAACCCCTTTAAAGTAAAATTAATATTTAATTCATTAATATTAATAAATATGAGAATGTATTATTCTTTATTTACATGGGATATTTCAATTATTGTCAGTTTCATCGTTGGGTTGCATGTTGGTTTATAAAAAGAAACTATATGTTATATTATACTGACAAAAAATTTAGAATTTGGTAAAAAGATAATAATGAATGTATTTATTTAAGTTGATAGTTATTTTATTATTCTTATTTTTCGTGTTGGTGTTGGTGTTGGTTTTTGTTTTTTTGTTTTTGTCGTTATATTTTTTATTTGAGCAATGTAGATGTTTTATTATATCACTTGTTATAAAACAAATACTAATGTTTGTACCAGATGTAAACAAATTACAATGTTTTATTATATGAATGCTCAAATCCCTCTTCCAGTATACCTTCTATATTATTTTAAAATGAATCCAAACTCATAAAAATATAACCAAAACAATTATTTACACAAACCCCTTATAGTAATACAGAAAAAATCTAATGATATAAAGTCTTTTGGAGATTATATACCTAATACATAATCTTTAAAAAAACTAAATAATCATTTATTTTCATAATTTTATTAAAATACAGGATTTCATGATAATTCTGTCACATCATGTGAATTATTGGGGACATACACAAAAGTGATTCTGATCAATAAATCCAATTAGGTGATAATCTGAATAAGCATATTGAATTAAATCATGACGAGACATTATATGGTTTATCATGAATGAAATTTGAAAAATAATAAAGGATAATGATAAGTCATTTCATAAAATTACATAATGGAAGTATGGATATCATATGATCATAAAGATCATAGAAATTTGGATTAAATATAAAAAGTATTGTTCCATGGGAAAAGATGTGGATGAGTTTCCTCTAATGGTTTGATTGTGAAGGGGGTTAAATGCCTAAATTCAATCACTCAAATTAATTATACCATTTATTGTTTCCACCCTAGAAACTCCCAATGGTTCCCACATTCATAATTAGGTATATACCTACTTTCCAAAGGCTGAGGGTCCTTTGGTGTTTCACACCCAACAACGCCTAGGAACTCACACTGGTTGAGAGGATGTGAGGTTGATCTCATCAGACCCTTTTGGGGGGAATTTTTTCATCTCTCATACTCTCTTATAGGTTTAATATATGTTCATGAAATCCTTCCCAGACTATGTTAAAGGGCTGGTTACCACTGTAATAGTAACATGATTAAGACCATGTAAAGATGGGGGAAATTTTTTGCGTCTCACAATTTCTCCATCAATCTCTTATTTATTTATGATTCTTTGGATTATGTCCATGTTTGGTAAATCATGAGTTTAATTTCCTCCATGGTAGTAGTTTGTGTCTTGGATATGAGAATGAACCTCAACTAGGTGGCCTATGTATCCTATGAAATAATGAATCAAAACACACATAGTGTGTTTGACATAGTTTATGGTCTGGTGATTGGACCGATCCATTCACTTTTACATCATGAAATGATGACATAAATATTCATATTGTACATCAGTTAGGTGCCATGTGTATCCTATTTGAGATACTAATCATATTTTACATAGTTATTTTATGGTATTACACATTGTGAGATGTACAAACAAAGAGGCCTTAGATGAGACTTATACACATGAGTCTACCCTAAATTATCTCATTGGGAGAATGTACCCTTTTGTGAGGATGACATGTAGTCAGGCATACATCATAATGATGGACCCAGACATATGAATCCTCATAATTCTATTGGTAGAATTATCACCATTATCTAATCCCATGAGTTTTATACCTAGTGTGAGAAACAAATGGTAATGGAAGATTACACACATTTCATTAGATCATCTCCATATGGGGATTACACATTAATGTTTCCATTTGAGTTGTATGATTAACCATCTCATGGTGGATGTGGTATGAAGAAAAATCCTTATGACAGAATCAAATATATCTTCTATTATTACTGGAACCATATTTCTCATAGTTCTATTGGGTAATTAGTCTATATATGTATGAGGTAAAATGATCAGCCTATTGGAGTGATGAGGCCCCGATAGTTGAAATTTCGGATACATGATGGGACATTCACTAAAGTGGATAAAGATTTGTGATTAGGACATATAAAGGAATCTGATCAAACGTGGTTTATTAGAGGGGTGATAGTTCTCTTAGTTTGCAGGGTTTAGGATTATACACCGAGGTTTCCCTTTTCCATGATCATCTTTTTTCATCCGATAGATAAAGAGAGTTTATAAAGACCATGAAACGTCTGTCAGATATGCTTGCAAGGAAATGGAGTCACCACCTGAGTGCATGATAAAAATAACATTGCATGATTGTGTAATCATTTTTTATTAAGGACGCATCCCCTTAAAATGGGTATGTGGTTGGAGGTTCATGGTCTTGGTCCACATTTCATGGGATTATGTGTATCTGCTGGATGAAGTGGAAATATTCGTGGATATTTTCCTGAAATGTTTTGGATGCCTTTTGAACATGTATTTCTTATTTTTCTTTTTTATTTGTGGCATTAATCTGACATTCCAGACAGGTTTAATGCTTTCTAAATAATCAATTAAATTATCTAGGATATCTTCACAAAATCATGGTGTGCAATTTCAAGGTTCTTCACTTGATCAATATAACTTGTCCTTAGACAATCTCGTGAATATATTGACATTATAATAACTTATCTCAAAATAAATACAATCATGTTAATAAGTTGTCAGGAGATAAAACTAAATTTTCTCAGACCTGTCTAGTGACAAAACTGAATTGACCATGATCTATCACATTATAAAATATAATTTTCCCTAGATTGTGTGGGAATGAAATAGGTTTTTCTATAGAAAATCACCTGAAAATGATAACATATGAATGGGTAATTTCATGAAAATTTTAACGTGTAAAAAATATTTCATGAGATCGAACAGAGTTATTCATGTCCTTTCTTATGGAACTGTAGACATGTTAAGGTTTTTTTATGATCAACCTACCTTATCTTTGGACTGGAAAATGATAAAGTTGACATGTCAATCAATTGTCACGAGTTCAACGAGAATTATACAAGGATTATATCATGACCAAAAGCACTTGTACAAGGACACTTAAGGATGTATTGGGATCTAGGTATAATCCAATGATCATGTGATCATAAACTATTCACATGGTGGGGTCTCGTTGAAATGTTCAGGATCACTCACATTACAAGTGAGAACACCTGAGGATTGTGGAAACCGTTCCCATGGTATTATGCCTAATTTCACATGGGAAAATATGCATACTTGGGTGTTCATGTGAAGTGGGTACACCATAAGTATTACTAGGAGAAAGTAGGTCATGTCCATCGACTCATATGCATGCCAAAAGTCACTCATATGATGACCCATTGTTCATGAGATTCACAGTAACATAGAAGGGAATTATGACGGAGTCTGAAAACATGAATAGACAATCCCAAATGACACCAAACCTATGGGTGAGGGTCCAAAGTGCATACAACTAAGATTTTTTTCACTTTCATACCATCTTGTCAATGGGTACCTTCATAATGGAACCACATGATTCCCACACTCATGCGATATTCATGACCTTCTCATGGTCTTGGGTGGGGTTTTCATTCATGCGCAAGGGTTTCTTATTGATGTGTTCATGTTCATGGATGAATTTATATGTTGAATAGTTAATAGGATTTCATGACTTATGGGGATGTATCTCTTTGAGTCTGCACTGTGAGGCCTATCATAGGAGTACTGAGAGACTATGGGTTTACAGTATCACAAGATGACCATCCGTTGGTGTATGCCTGTGAACACCAGCATATGTGTGTTGTTTGTCACTGGAAATTTACATACACATCCTATGAGGTTAAATAAATCATGATATTACATGATCCAATGGGAGGTCTTTCAGGAGGTCATTGGAACATGTTTTGGGGGTGCACACTTGGTATGTTTTCACAATTGAATGTACATCATGGTAATGTTGCGAAACCAAAGGGGGTATTAAGAGACCACATGAATACAACTTATGAATTATGTATCTCTTGATGCCCATATCATCATTTTACCACATGATCATCAAGAGATCATATAATTGGTTCCTGTGATCAGCTGGGGAGCTTCCCTGGGGATGATCATCTGTGTGCTCTATTCCTATTCATTATATATCTATTTTTCCCTATAATCTCCTCACATATTTCATTTTATGAAGGGGATAAGGGTTATTTATATTCCAAATCTGTATGAGTTTGATACCGCTTTTCCTCGAGGCCATGTCACGTGTATCGGCTAAGGAGGTGTAGAATTTTCCATATTGACAACACATGGCTAAAAGATGGATTCATATAAACTTCATCCATTCCTGAAACAACATTATGTGTGAAAATAAATGATAATTTCAAGATATGGATAAATTTTCATCACTTTTCTTCATGAATGACTTTGGTGAAATCTTCTTTTTAAAAATTTATTCTCACCATCCCATTACAAGATCATTATAAGCTCTTATGGTGGATTCATGATGTTTTCACGAAAACCATCAAACAATGCCTCTTACCTGAAAAGTGGATACTATCTATAATTATAATTTAATTAGAAGATAATACATTTTTATGATTAGAGGTTTATATAGCCATAAACATCAATCAACAAAAAATTATTTTAGGTGATGTAAATCTTATTTTCTCACAATATTCTCTTCCGATGACTCCACAAATTATGTACTTATAGTCACATGATCCATGATTATCACATGAAGACAGAGTTTCAATCCATCATTAATTTATGATGGGTATTTGGAAAGGATATTTTGATAATATCTTACCATTAAGGATAAGAAAAAAAATTAATGTATTACTTCAGTTTTATTCGATATTTGTATTGATTACATTTCAGTGTGTTGTTATCATGAGCCTTGATGTTTCATGTTATATTGAACTAGCGTTTTATGCGGTTGAAGATAGAGTTTAATTATACATGGGATAAAATTATCTCAAATATGCACATCATGGAATTTAATGTTTTAAATGGCACCATTTTGGATTTATATAGATGGTAGTGATCGTACATATTGAGCGGCAACGATTATTTCTAGATTTTTAATGAATGGGTGAATAGTACCCATGGCATCAAATAGAACATAAAAATTCAATTGTTACTTCTTTGTAGTATATTATAAATTCCATGACTATCGTTCGAATGAGCCGACAGTGCAGTTCGGCAGCCGTACCACCAACGTACAACACCATCTGTGCATCTATCATACGGGATCTCAGCCCACACTATTTTCACCATCAAAATCACACACCACATTCTGTACACATGGTCATACCCACCTCTAGAAAGTATTATTCCCTCTTTCTTCCACTGGTTGGCTTAGGATGTCTCCCACATAGTCTGGTTGAATTCAGTACCACATGGGCCCATGGTTGAGCCCTTGTTTGGTTTTCAAGTGAAATTGCCTTATTTTTAGGCTAACATGGGAGTAACACTATATAATACCTAGAATATAATTCTATAAAAAATTAGTGCAACAATGACCCAAAGTGTATCCCTTTTACACACAAATGATATTCATCACATTAAATCCCCCTGATTCCTTTATATAGTATATCTATATTTTTTCATTTCATTCGTACTTAAAAAATACATCATGGAAAAGTACATATCACACAGTTATGGTTGTAACAAAGTGAACCCCCATAGAAAGAAATTCATTAAGAATGAAATGAATCTAATTATATGGTAAACATATATCACTTTTCAATATGGATAAAATTTAAAGGTTCTTGGATATTGATCCCCATGATAGGGTCTACGCAGAATGTATTTACTAAGAAACTCTCAAGTGCTATAAAGATGAGACTCCTTCTCATAAATTTTGGGATTAATCTAATATAGGAAGTATCATTGTCATGGTGCAATTATTCCCTGAAATTGGAATGTATATGGGTACCGGAATGCAACAGGGATTTGGTGAAAATAAACTTATGGGTAGATTTTAGTTAAGGAACTTGGACAGTGCTACATAACCCTTGATAATGGGAATCAAGCCACACGTAGTCCTAAAATACACCATTGTGTTTAAAAAACTCTTTCATATGGGAACATAGGTTTGTGGATAAAAAAATCTATGATGAATGTCCTTATGTAGGTCTATCTCATACGTATTAAATAGAATTCCATTTTTATGGATAAATTTCATGTATATATACATGTTCTGGTGGAGATGTTGCTCGTATCATTCAATATAATAATCCTTTATATGTAATTACAAATAGATTGATTCTCTTTGATTTTATTTCGTAACTTACAATAGGTTTCTATTGAAATATTTTAATGAATTGAAAATGACATGACATTCTTCATTGATGTACCTAATCTCTTTAGCATGAGTTCACCTGATTTACAATGATAATGAAGATAAAGTTTCCTTCCCAATAGTAGAATTCTCAAAATATTACCTATGTTAGGGGACATAGAATGAATATATTGATTTTCTAAATGTAAATATGGTGGAATCCACAAGATATTTATCTACTTATTTATTTTTCCCTAACACTCTCATAATATTTATATGATGGATGACTTAGAATATATAGACATGAAGTTTTCATCTGTCCACATTCTTACTGGTTTTCATCATGTTAAGTTTTTGTGATTAATTTATTTTTATGTGATCAATATATCATGGATCAAACAAAGTGCATGTCTAGTGATATTAGACTTGAATTTTTCCCAGTATTCCCTTATTGGGTTTTCATCCTGGAAATAATTATGTCTCTTTTATTTCGTTGTTTTACTACATTTCATTTTATACCATCGTTTTGTTGTAGATTAGTGTCTTATAGCTCAGACATTATTTGTCCAATATTTTAGTGTCTTCTTGATTGGACCTAGGTTTTTCATTAGTTTATGGTAATATTTCTTGGACTTTTGTTGTGTTGTAGTTCATGATTTTCTCACTCAAATCATCTATTTCTATAATTTATGGTCTTTAATATCGGACCTTCTATCACTATATTTTATGGTCTTTAAACTTAGACCATCTATTAATATGATGTTTAATGTCTTCTTATGAGGACTTGGTTGATGATTTGGAGAGGTGGAAATATTCTTAGGATGACCCAAAAAACTCTAATATTCCATGCTAGATCATGGTGTTTCAAAATATCACAATCATTGGAGTTCCTTTCATCTAAGGTGGAAATGCTTTTGAGTGGTAGGTGAAGGATCTTTTAAATTTCCTATATAGTCCAACAGATAAGTCTCTACTCTTTTCCAAGGTTCATGAATTATTATGGGGTTGTTATAGGAATATGGGGAAAATAAACTGGATCCATAGTCCACCTTTATATTTGGAATACGAGTTGTGTAAATCATGATCTCATGAGCCAAAATTGATGGATCATGTAATGGGGAATAAATACCATAGATGACCCAACAGACCTCAAGGTGATGAGTTCTTACACAGTTCCTCTAAATCATGTGAGAATTGGAGTTCCTGTCATATAAATATGAGGATCCTCTAATTTTTTTGTCAGATCCCTTATTTTGGAGTCTCTATGGATTACATCTATATTCAAGTTGATTTGATCCCCACTCATTTCCCATTGCTTTGAAGGATTTGTGAAGAATCAAGAATCTATGAATTCTAGTTGTATATGGATTGAAATATAGCTAGGAAGGGTTATGTAAATATATGGTCATTTATCTCTTAATGTAAAGCTTGATCCCTATTCCTTATGGTTTTAAATGATGAGGTATGGGCCTTCAAAAGGATTGAGATTATATTTCTCATTATTTCATTAAAAAGGGCATATACATTTTGATATAACATCATGGATGTAAAATCCTATTAAATATTCTTGTTTATGGAATTATAATTCATGGTCCAAACAACTAAATTCACGAGAACAATATTGGAAAATTGTTCCGTGAATGACCCCGAACACCCCCACATGCTAGATTCTACCACAGTGACATAAGGATCAAAAAAATCAGAAATTATATTATATTGGTCCCAGATGACTCCGGTTGAAAGATCTAATCCCTTATGATTAAATATCATGAAAAATAGATATATATTTTCTTTCAAAGGGATATTAAATGTGTTTGATTACCCAAGGTAGTCATGTCATGATGTTTTTATGGAAAATTTAATATTAATGATGGGTCTGAGGACCCTAAAATTAATCCCACCACATTTTTATCACATTATCAAGGAGAGACGATGTCAAAAAAACATTACTCTAACTTTTTTCTAGACTAAGGGGTCCAGTTATTATAGAATTTTTTTTACTATGGATACATATTAGTCCCAATGAGATTTATGACTTATTTATTTTTCCTTTATTTATTGATTATACTCAAGAGATAAAGAGTTTAATGAGTAGAGAGTTGATTTTTTTTTGAAGATTCTGTTTTTTCATTTTCATCCCATGTAGTATTTCACATCTTTCACTAGAAGACTAAGGTTTTGTGATTTGAAAAATTATAGTATAGAACTTAATGTAGTACAACATTGATAAAAGTGAAGGTACTTTAAAGACATGATGCACATGGACCTAACATGAGAGAGATGTTACAAAATAACTTGATTAGGATATTAAGGGCCTTAGAACCCCAACATCCTTATCAATGGGAGATGAACATATTATAAATCATGGATTGAGATTCTCAATTCCTGAGTAGTGAAGTTGGACAATAATATCAAGGATAGACCATAGAACTCCATATTGTTTATTATAAATCACTCTTTATAGGGCCAAGATATATCTGATTTTAGGTATTATCACATATCAATCAATAGTGTGGTCAAAAAGATAAATATTGATTCATTTTTGAGGTCCATGAAATGTTTGCAGCAACAGAATGCAGTAATGGCATTAATGGAGTTATATAGATTCATGTGTTTAAAAGACAATTGAAGCACCCCATACTCTGGTTGACTATAGTAAGGTGTCATTAGTCCTTTGATAAGGAATTATAATAGTTCTTGGATTTCACATTTTAATTTCATGAAGCTGAGATGTATTTTTCATGTTGATTTAATGTCAAGTGACCAAGAAAAGTTCCATGTAGTTTTACATCATGTGGTAAGGAAATGGGAATCGATGTGAAAAATACTGCATGATATATAACATGTATAAGTAGGTTGTACATAGATTTTACACATAAGCAATATAAATGATTTTGTATGACTAATATCATGTGAATTTGGGGTGTATTTTTCACTAGTTTTTATAGATGGGTTCAAGATTTGAGATATGGGTGCCACTGTGTATAAACTGATGACATGAATCAATCCACACATAGTTCATGAGAAGTAAACTCTCTACATTGGTCTGATATGTATATATAGGTGGGAATTATTTCCATCAATTTTTGAATATGGACACAGGATGAGACATTTGGGCTTCAATATGTATTTGATGATGAAAGGAATAAATCCACATGTAGTTGATGAGGAACCATGCCGTTCAACATCATGTGATAAGTATGTAGGCTTCTCGACAAAAAAATGGGTATTGCAGCTGGACCCCATGATAGAAATATAGGTGTCACCTGGTATCATAGGGTAATAGGAATCAAGACATATTTAGTACTTTGGGAAGGATATTCTTGCATATGTCTAGAAAATATATAGGGAGGGGGAATTTGAATGCTTATTTGTTGTGACTAGAATCAAGGTTGAAGATTTGGGCATCACTATGTATCCTTTGATTTTAGAAACCAAGTCTCCAGTAGTTAATGAATGGAGGTGTGGTAAAATATTGATCACATACAATAGTAGCCCTCTTGAGGGAGATATATAATAATCTTAAGTTTTAATTCATCCAAGAGACCTCAACCATGTAGTTTAATTTCATTTGGTGAGGGCTCATGGTATGCCTTTGATGGTCTTGAATTGAAGACCACGATGAACATGTCATGAAAATTTATTCCTTTTTTTGTGTGGGGGATCCCATACTTAATATCTTAAGCACACATGATCTATGATCGGTGCGAGATACAATGATTGAAAAGGGTTCCTATCACCATGCATAGGTGATTAAGGATGCGATAAGTGAATTTTGTATCATCAAGTGGTTAGATCATGATATAAGATCAAGGAATTAGTGAATATCTCATTAAAAATAGAATAGTGTTTTATGTAGTTCTAGAAAAACTATACATATTAATGTCATACAGAAAGTATATTAGCAATGCAATTTTGTATATTATAGTAAGGACTTTCATAACAAAACGTGAATGCAGATGGATTTTGTGGATCTTTGTAGTTTTACATCATTTAGTAAATGAATTGTTCTTCTAGTTTAACGCCATGTTGTAAGGATAAGTATCAACAGATGTGAAGATATATTAATCCTATGGTTGTGTGTAGGAATAATGGTTTGGGAATCACTATGTATCTTGTGATAGTAGGAATCTAGACATGCATAGTTATAAAGAACCATGATGTTTAGTGTCATATGGAGAGGATATTAGTCATACCATTTAACGTTCTATGATGAGGATGGGGTCCACATGATATGAATAAATATGATCCATTATGGGATACATGTATTTTAACATCATGGGATGAGGATGTTCTCCATATATTTTAGAGTCATGTGGATAAAATATGAGAGGTTGTGTAGTTTAATGTCTTTCTATGAGGACATAAGATATGTTGCCATTTTACATTTAGCTTCGACGAAAAGAGATGTTGTTATAGAGACCATAGCATGATGTATATGTAAATAACATTACATTTTTAGAATACATGAATACATAAAATAAAATTACACCCATTGACTTATTAGTTTAGTGTCTTTGGAAAATTGAAACAAAATTTCTTCAAACGGTAAATGATCTTCAACATTTCTAATAATGATCTTACCCTTTTGTGTTTCTACCTAAAACCATTCTTTATATCCTGGGGAAAATAAAACATAGAATGGGTGAGCTCAAATGATCAGTAAGGGTAAACACGGAGAATATAAAACAATCCATAATGATTTGAATGTAAAAAACAAAAACATAATGTTTGAACATCAAAATCACGAGTCATGACTTAAATATTAGAAGTACATAAGGAATAGATCATAATGGAAAATTAACCATTATAGAATAACATTGGAAAAAACATGTTGTTATTGTGAATTAATTCGGTGAAAATATGGTTTCCATAGTTTCCAAGGAATTGTTTCCAAGACCATCATCGTGGACAAAGTACTATACTGATCAAGTTTTACATGCAATTCCAGCCATGTGTTACTGAACTGGAATTACCTGTCATTCTACAGATGTATATCTAATGATATATAAATTTTTATCCAATTTATTTGGAGGAGATATAGGTCCCACCCATCTCATAATGAAATCATTCTTACAGGTTCCAGAAAAAATTAAAAAAAATTACCATAGCATAACTCAGGAAATAAAATGGGATTCTTAAACTGCATTTCATCATAGAATAATATTTATAAGATAAATATACTCCATAAAAATAATTATATCATAAGAAAAATCAAATAAAAGTAAGAATATAGAGAGAAACATAACCCTATTTCATCTTATATGGAAAATAATTTTGAGAAAATTCTTGAACTTAATTCCAGAGAAAAATATACTTTCTTCATCAAAAAAATTTCTATTCTCAAAATTCCATGAAATTTTAAAAGAAAATAATTTATTTGAAAATAAACCTGAAATATTTTAAAATAAGATTCATTTAAATAATGAGTTATGTAAGTGTAAATATCTGTTCAGGCTATAAAATTTTAACAAAACATTCTCCTCATACTTTTTCTGGAAAAGGCAAAAAGTACCTCATATGCTTAACGAAAGATAGATTCTATCTTTACCACACAGTTTAACTCAAAAATAGTTAAAATTACATTAAACATACATATTATAATAATAAACATTTTATGATAACATTAATAAAAAACATGGATATGGATGATAAATATATCCCCAGTAAACACTTACCTATAAACAATCTTGGATAAAAATGAGATTGAAAAATTATCCCTTACCAATTATAATTAGTAGAATTATTTTCCTCATAAAATAAAGAAAATTAAATTCTTATATAAATATAATAACATTAATAATAAAAATCATTAATCATTAATTGGAATCATGAACAACACACTAACGAAATAGGTGGCTTTTAAGGCAAATGTCACCCCGAAATAAAAATGAGATGAAATAATCTCTTACCATTGGTATGATATGATTCATATATATCCAAACCTCTAGTGTTAGGATTTAAGTAATGTTACTGATTTATTCTAGAATAATAATAATTTTTATGATAACATTTATGATCATATTTTCATCCATTTGTTAGTAATATTTTATTGTTAGTCGTTATTCGTTTATTAACTGCATTATGTTTTTATGCATGTGTTATCAGATATGTTCTTATTATTTTTTTAGGTTATTGTTATATAATTTAATTAATGTAATTAGAATAATATATATCATATTTATTCATTTAATTCATTTTTATAATAAAGCTATAATAATGATTATGTAGAACGAATCCCATCGCACCGTGGAGACTGTAAGCCGTATATACGAACGAGCGACGATGTAATTCCCATAATTATTGAATGGTATTAAAGTGGGTACTGTATAATATCTCAGAATTAGTATATTTTTTAATAATTATATATAGTTATTATTTCCACTATCATACCCATCCATGTAAGGTGGTGGTGAAAAGTAGATTACACCCTAGTGAGGAGATGGTAACTCGTACGTACTCACCAGTGATGATTTCATTTTTTGTAGGATTGATAGAATAGGAAATAGTGTTGTTTCATATTTATAATGACATATCAGTATATTAGTGATACTTATGTTATTAATTTATAATTAAACAACTAAATAAGAGGTATTAGAAGAAGACAAATATTTAAAATTAATCAGTAGAAGAAATTACCTTGTTATCAACGTGCCTCTTATAAATTTATTCTTATGGAACTATTGTTGACCGTTTGAGAATACCACAACCTCTAGAATTTAAAAATGGAAGTTTAAAAGTTAAATGGGTAGGTTATGGACAACATTTATGGCACAAAGTGCAGTGAATATGAGAGGGAGAAGGTGACCTTTTATAAGAGAGGAGAGGGACACTGAAAGAAACTCTCAAAATATTAATTTATTATAAATTGAATTATGATTAAAAATTCTTCAAAAAACATTTAATACGGATAGAAGATCATTTGTTTTCTAACACCAATCATTCAAAAAAATTTAGACAATTATGAATTTTATTTATCTTTATCGTTTTGGTTTAACCCTTATTTTAGCCTTTTTAATCTTACTGTGATATCATGTTATTTACACATTTTGGGTTACTGTAGTTAACATATCAGGTCAAAATACCCACATAAAGTTATTTATGAAATATTTGGTCTTATATTAAACATTTTTATGAATCTTAAATTCTTAGGAAATTAATATCATTTAATAAAATATTTTATGTTTTAAGTTACGAATTATGTAAATTTTGAACACTTTTCATACATGACTTTTAAAAAAAATTCAAAACAACCAAATTTCTATGAACCACAGGAATTAAATTATTTCTAATATTTCAATATCATTAATAAAAATATTTTATGAAATAAAAATTTGCAAATTATATTTTTTTTAATATTTCTAAATTCAGTTACTTTAATCTTTCATTAATTAGGTAATCACTACATCATAATTGAGTCATATATAAATATATTTATATATTGTTTAAAAATTATAAATAAAATACCATTATGTAATAAATATTAATATCTTTCAAATGACGATTTATTTCCTTAAATAACTATTATATAACCATATATTAAAATTGATTTAGTAAGAGATATGTGTTTATGTTATCCTTATCTTTACCTTAAATTAATTCTTTTAAAATGACATTTTCACAAAAAAGGGAATCCATGGGGACCCAAAACAGACCCAAGGATTCACATGGTCTGAAATGTCTCTTACAATAGGATTTGGACTTGTTTTAGGGTATTTTAATCTTATTATAAAATTATTTTTTACCCTTATTAACAGATTTACCCTTTAACTATAGTAAATAATCTTGTTATTGAAGTTTCTATTCAAGAATGACCAAAAATAAAAGGTACCTATTTAAAAAATTTGAAACTAACGATTCCAAATATGGAATCCATTTTTATAAATTCAAAACCCAGAAGAATCAGTAATTAATTTAATATTAATTCCCATTGACAAGACCAAAAAACAGGTTTTTAAGAAGTAATAACTATCATAATATTGACTTGTGTTTATATAAAATTTCCATTTGAAACTACTTAAATGACCAAAATTGGATTAAATTTAAAACATATAATCCAATTAAAATTTAAAAGCAATTAAAAATATAATATAACAAAATATATAAATTAGATAGAAATGTTGTTACGAATTAAAATGCAGTATTTTTCACTATTCAATAAAGTTTTTATTTTATTAGAAAAATGTAAAAAATTATAAAGATGAAAATTTTTATGTCCCTATTCTAAATAAAAATTTTTATTTTCTCATATTATACTTATAAAACTATAAAAAATATATTGAAAATGGGTATGTGATCAAATGAAATTAAACTACATTTTTAAAAAAATACTTCATTCATCCAAAAAATTGATTTTGTTCCCATATAATTTTAAAAAAAATGTGTATGACTAATGATAATGTCATATAAAATTAAAAATTTGTTTAATTCTATTCATAATGGTTATTTTATATAATATTTTATTAATATATCACAGTTTAGTGAAACTCGGTATTGCATACCATGCAAGCTATAAAGGAAGGTCTCTCTTGAGGGTAACATAAGACATGTCAGTTTTTCCTATAGTTCAAGCATCCATTGGTGTTGTGTGTACCATAATCAAAACATAATTCATTTATAAATTGAATAAAATTGAATTTTAGTGTTGCGTGAAATGAATTCTATCAATAGAACATGAAATTGTGTGTAACACTGGCCATGTATAGTGTTGTATAAACTACAAGATAATATGGTGTTGTGTATAATCCCAGAAAATCTTGGTGTAGCTTACCACACAATAAATCAATTAAATTCGATAAATTTGTCACATAAAATCTCAGGGTGTTACATTATATCCCCCTTAAAATAAATTTCTCCCTCGAATTTCATTTGGATTATAAATGGTTTAATACAGAAAAGTTTCCTTCATAGAATCATACATCATTAAAGAGGAATACTAAAACTTAATTTTAAAAATAAAATTTATGAACACAACGGTTACCAAAATTAACTAATCACTAATCTTCTACAAAATATAACATAGGTGGGACGTGAATACATGGATATGGAAGAGAAATATAACCATGATAATCTAATGGATAATGATTGATAACATGGTTTTGATAATGTTAACTACTTAAAATCCATAAATATGCAATTATTTAATGGACCATTTGGTACATTGGGTATTAATTTACTAGGATAATATTATTGGTTTTCAATATCATTTTAATTATGTGGAATAATTTTTTTGCATGAGAAGAAATACTTACTAGATTTATGTAACACTAGTCATTCATGGAACAATTTACACACATCTATTTTTTATGAAATTAAGTTTAATTAATTATTCTTGAACTGTTAGAGGATCATGGGATAGAATGACAGGACATTATATATGTCTCAACAAAAAGGTTAGAATAGGTTATCCAATATTAATAAGTCCACCTGTAGTGAGACAATACATCAATCTAAAAAATATAAACTGGATATAACTTATATTATCCATAAATGGATAACATAAAAATCCTTCAAAAAATATAAAATATATAACTTTAGATGAAGGTCAACTAAATCGACTTAACATTGGTCTCTCATTTCACATTTATATGTTCTTGGTTGTCGCATTCAGAACACATGAATACCTTAATCATGGATTCTCTTCGAGCATGATAATAACATTATTTTCCCTAGAACCTTAGTGAAAAAATGAATTTGATCAAAATTAACAATTTCTACACACCAAAAATACCAAAAATTCTAACCGGGATATCACATTGTCCTTATTCCAGTCATTAGCTCATT
Source organism: Viscum album (assembly GCA_963277665.1). NCBI lineage: Eukaryota > Viridiplantae > Streptophyta > Magnoliopsida > Santalales > Viscaceae > Viscum > Viscum album. The sequence goes on from OY728127.1 coordinate 450,958,635, forward strand.
AATACTATAAAACATCTCATTATCTCCTTATCCCTTCATTATCTATTTATCACGTGCTTTCAAAAAATATTTCAATTAGTTTCAATGGTTATTGGTACCATAAATTATTTAAATCCACAATGAAACCATAAATAGATATTACAATATTCCATAATTCTATAAATGAGATTCCACAACAATATTTTAGAATCCCATTACATAAACATATACTCATTCTACCACTTCATTTTCATACCCACCAACACTAATAGTGATCACATTTAACTTCCCTTCATCTTTTCCTGTAAGAGGTTGCTAATGTCAATCATCATTAACCCATGGATTAGGGAATTGGTTCGCATAATGCCCCATTTCCTTTCACATGTAGCATTGATGTGTTGGAGGTGTGTTCTATGTAGTTTTTCATTATTCACATCATTAGCAACATTTTTCCAATTACATCATCACTCAACTGCTTGATGGCCATATTTTTAAATCTTGAAACATTTTCTAGTCCCATTTAGACAATCTCCATCATGATTCTTTCCACACTTTGAGCATATGGAATCATTCATCTTCTTTTCACCATTATTTTGAGATTTTTTTGAACTTCATCTTTAATTACTTGTCGAAACCATGAGATCGAGATGTAACACAGACTTAATATTATTACTTGATTGATAGAATCAAAATCAATTACTAGATATTGAATTATCATATAACTAATTCCATTCGAAGACTTGGTTTTATGACACTAAAAAATTGATCAACTATACTTTCAGGTTAGGTGATATACAAGAAACATACCTTGCTAGCCTGGAAAAATTTTCCTCATACGTACCAAAAGATACATTTTCCTTTTTATTATGCTCAAGGAACCCCTTTTCCATATTTTTTCGATTAATATGAGAGATTTAATTATGGATAAAGAAGTTCCTGAACTCGTATCATTCTATAAATTCAATTTCATCTTACTGTCTTGTATTCTTAATTAGATTCCACCACTGGTCTACATCAACTTCTAAACAATAAACATCAAAAATGACCTTTTCATGTTCCAAACAATGAAATATGGAAAATTTATTTTCAATGTTAATGATCCATAGTTCATCAAATATTGGATCAGAAGACCCATTGATATAAGGTGGATGTTTCCTCATAAAGGACTCGATAGAATGGTGTTCCCTTATCGGCTCATTTCAAAGTATAGAATGATTCATAGCTTGCGTAAGTATAGTAATAAGACTTTTCATTAAATTAGCCATAAAATTTGGATGTTCATGTGGAAAATCATTGCATTCCATAGTGTGTTGTTCATTAACATGGTTCATTTGGGTTCTACCCATTGTCTAAAACCCAAAAAGAACAATGTGAGTAGCCAAAATCACACTATAAAACAACATTATCAAAGAGGATTAATTTATTCTCTAACATCATAGCATTAAAACTAGGTTATTCATAGTCATTAGCATAATTATAGAACTATAATCTATGGTTAGACTTACCCATAGGGAATTCCATTGACATACACTAGAAATATCTCTAGGGACCTCACTATTATTTTCTAATCCTAGTTTCCAAAGGTTGAATAAAACTTTTCTATGATACCAATTGTAGAGACCCTAGTTTGACATATATGGAAATTACATTTTATTTTTAGAATACTTAAAAAAACGTCACAAACAGATGCCCAATGACTTTATTAGTTTAGTGTATTTGGAAACATGCAACATAATCTTATAACCCTGTGAATGATCATCAACATCTCCCATAAAGACCCTCCCCTTCTTTCCGACCTAAAACCATTCTTTATATCATGGTGAAACGAAAACATAAAAGGGTTGATCTCAAATTCCTTGTAAGGGTAATGATGGAAAGCATAAAATAAACCATAATCATTTGAACATAAAAACAAGAATATAATGTTTCAACATCTAAATCACGAGTCATGACATAAGTCTTGGAAGTATGTAATTCATATATATTAAATGACCATTAACCATGATAGAATACCATTGAAATAAAAAATGTAATTGTGGAAAACTGATAATCACATAATATCATTTCCATAGTTGCCAAGACATTGCTACCAAGACTATCATAGTGGACAAAGTCTATTACTAATCTGACGTTACTTGTCGTTCTAGCAATGCATTACTGAACCAGATGTACTTATAGTTCCATTGATGTCTATATAATGAGATATAAATTTTTACCCAACTCATTAGTGGGAGATACAAGTCAAACCCATCTCATAATGAAATAATTCTTACATGTTCCACAAAAAAACATTCAATATATCATAATACATGAAATAAAATGGGTTTCATAAACATCATTTCATCATAAGATAATCCATATAAGATAAATTGAAATCATAAAAATATTTCCATAATAAGAAAAATATAATAAAATTAATAATAAGGATATAAACATAACCTTATGTCATCTTAGATGGAAAATAATTTTGACAAAATGTTTGAACTTAATTCCTGAGGAAAATATCCTTTCTTCTTCAAAGAATTTTTTTTTCTCAAAATGTCAGAAATATTAAATGAAAATAATTTATTTGAAAATAAACTTGATATATTGTAAATTATTATTCATCGAATTAATGGGTTTGTAAATCTAAAAAATCTGTTCATGTCGTATTAGTTAAACATTATCGATGTACTTTTCTCAGAAAAGTAAAAAAAATACCTCAAATAGTAAACAAAAGATTCCATCCACACCATGTAGTAAAATTAAAAAGGGGTAAAAATTAATTTAAACATACATAGAAGAATAGAAAAATTTTTATAATAACACTATTAGAAAACATAGATATGGATGATAAATTTATCCCCAGTAAATACTTACGTATAAACAATCTCTAATAAAAATGAATTTGAAAAAATATATGTTACCAATAATAATTAGTGGAATCATATGCCTCATTAAATATATAAAATTAAGTGTTTATTTAATTTTCATATCCTTCAGAATAAAAATCATAAAACATTCATGGGAAGCATAAACACCACACAAAAGGAATAAGTGTTGTTTAAGGTATATGTCACACATAAATAAAAGTGAGATGAAGTAATCTCATACCATTGATCCAATATGCTTCGTATGTACCCGAACCTATTTTATACGAATTTAAATAATGTTAATGATTTATTACAGAAATATAATAATTTTTATAATAACATTTACTATCATATTTTTATCGGTTTGTTAGTTTTATTTCATTGTTTCTCGTTATGCGGGTATTAACTACATTATGTTCTTATGCATGATTTATCATATAAGTTATTAATCCTATTTTAAGGTTATATATTATCATTTACAGAATAGAATTCGTATAATATATATCTTATTTAATATTTTAATTCAGTTATATAATCATTTGTTAATTAATGCTATGTAGAACGAATCAAACTGTAACATAGAGATAGTAAGTCATACGTACACACGAGCGACACTATTTTTCCCATAATTATTCAATGGTATTGAAGTGGATGGTGGTTAATTTCTTATAAATAGTATAATTTTATAATAATAATATGTGGTTACTATTTCCAACATTATAACCATCAAGGTATGGTGGTAGTGAAAAAAAGATTACACCACGTCTTGTATATGGTAAGTCATATATACAATTGCACGATGATTTTTTTCATTGGATGGATAGAAGGTTAAATAGTGTTATTAATATTTATAATAACCTATCAGTATATTTATGATACTTATTTTATTATTTATTATTAAAAAAAATAATAATAGGTACTATAAGAAGAAATAAATTTTAATGAATTGGTAGAAGGGATTACCTCTTCCCCGATGTGCCTCCTCTAAATTTCCTCTTAGGGAACTAGTGTTGGTCGTTTGAGAATAAAAAATCATCTATAATGTAAATATAGAATTTTTGAAGATAAATGATCAGGGTTTGTCCAAACTTGAAGGCTCAAAATGAAGTGAATAGGTGATGTTCTCTATTATAAGAGATGAGATGGTCACTTTAGGACACTCTCAAAATATTAGTTTATAATAAATTCAATTTTAATTAAAAATGGTCCAAAAAATATTTACTACAAATATAATATTTTTTTTATTCAAATATATATCATAAAAAAATTATAAACATATTATATATTTTTATCCTCATCTGTTTTTGTTAAACCTTATTTTACCCTTTTTAATCTTACTGTGAAATCATGTTATTTAAATGTTTTGGGTTAATGTAATTACCATATAATGTCAAACGACTAAAAAAAGATATTTATGAAATTTTGGGACTTATATTAACAATTTTTATGGACTTATATTTTTAGGAATTTAATATCATTTGATAAACAATTTTATGTTTTATGTTAGGAATCATGTAAATTTTGGAAACTATTCATACATTACTTTTTTAAAAAATCACAACAAAATGATTCTTTTTAAAATAAGGCATAAAATTACCTATAATATGCCAATGTATTCTAAGAAATTACTGTATGGCTTAAAAATATTAAATAAATATTATTTTAATTTTTATAACTTCATTTTTTTAATATTTCATTAATGAGGTAATCACTACATCATAATTGTGTTGTATATCAATATATTTATATAATGTCTAAAAATAATAAATAAAAGAACATGATGTGTTTAATATTTCTATATTTATAATTAATATTTATAGACATAATGATATATTTTATAACCTGATATTAAAATCGATTTAGTAAAATATATATATTTATGGTATAATTATCTTTATATTCAATTAATTTTTATAAAATGTAATTTTTGAATCCATGTGAATCAATGCGGTCCTAAAATAGACTTATATATTCCAATTGTCATAAATATCTCATCCAATAGGATTAGGACACTTTTTATGGTAGTTTAATTTTATTATAATATTGTTTTTTACCTTGAATTATACGATTTTCCCTTTAACAATAATAAATAAAAATTTACTGAAGTTTCTATTCATAATGACCAAAATAAAATATTACTATATAAAAAATTAGAACATTCTTGATTCCATACATGGTATCCATATTTACAAATTCTATCCACAAAATTATCAATTATTAATTAATAATTAATTCATGTTTTCATAACCAAAAAGCGTGTTTTTAAGAAGTAATAACTATCAAAAGATTGGCACATGTTTGTGTCCAATTTTAATTTGAAATTACTTATAATGTCCAACATTTTATTAAATTATATAAAAATAATAATATTATACTTTAAATAAAATTTAAAACATAACCCAACTATATAATAAAATTATATAAAAAGGGAGTTTCGAATTAAAATTTAGTATTTTTCACTATCAATTAAAATTAGATTTTTATTAGAATAATGTCAAAAATTCAAAAAAAAAGTAAAATATTATGTCCTAGTTCAAAAGAATATGTTTATTATTACCATCTTAACTTATAGAAGTGTCAAAAACTATATATAAAATGGGTGTGCCATCAAAAGAAATCAAATTAACATTTTTTGAAAAATACTTCTTATATCTGAAAATTGGGTTTTGTTCTCATATCATGTTCTATAAAATGTGTATGTTGAATTAAAATATTATATATAATTCAAAATGTGGTTAATACTATTCATAACTTAAATTTTATATAATATTTTAATAATATATTTTTGTCTAGTAAAACTCGATATTGCGTTCAACGTAGGCTATAAAATAAGGTATCTCGTACGTGTAATGAAAGCCATGCCATTGTTTCCTATAGTGAAATATTCTTTTTGTGTTTCATATATCATAATAAAATCATATTTCATTTTTTCATCGAATTAAATATATACCCAATGTTGCGTGAAATGAATTCTATCAAAAGAACATGGAATTGTGTGTAACACAAGCCATGTATAATGTGGTGTATACTACAATCTAATAAAGTGTTGCATATAGCGAATTATAATTTTAGTGTAGCGTAAAACACATGACATATAAGAAAATAAAAGAATATATCTCATAAAATCATGGGGACTTATAGTAATGTAATTTAACCTCCTTCTAGTAGGATGAGAGATGTGTAGTTCAACATTTCGATATCAGGATGTGAGATATATATTGTGTAGAGAATCAAGCTTTCCATACATGGACATTAAATTTTATTTTCAAAATAATTAATACATTACACAATTATATTCCCAAATACCATATTTGTTTAGTGTCTTTGGAAACTCAGAACACATTCTTCAAGCTGGGTTAAAGATCTTCAATACCTCCTATAATGATCTTCCCCGTTAGTTTTCCTACCTAAAATATTTATTTATATCCTTGGGTGAAGAAAACATAAAGTAGGGTTTACTCAAATTTTTAGTATGATTAAATATTTAGAACATAAAAAAAACCATAACAATTAAAAAGTAAAAACATGAACACAATATTTAAATATCAAAATCTTGAGTCATGAAATAAATCATGGCAGTTCATAAGGAATAAATCATAAATGAACATACCCATGAAAACATAACATTGACATAAAACATGGAATTGTGGGAAAAAATAAGCATATAATATGATTTCCATAGTATCAAAAGAATTTTTTCCAAGACCATTGTAGTGGGAAATGTCCTTTACTGGACAGAGTATACTTGTACTTCAAGTTATGTATTACTGAAATGGATTTAGTTGTCGTTCCAGCCATGTATTATGGAACATTATTTACATGTCTTCCATCCATTTTTATATCATGAGATAAAAATATTTACACAATTAATTATTGGGAGATATAGGTCCCACCCATCTCATAATTAAATCATTATTACATGTTCCAAAAATAATAATCATTCATCATATCATAACCTAATGAAATAAAATTGGTTTCTTAAACATCATTCCATCATAACAAAATCCATAAAATATAAATTGTTTTCAAAACAAATAATTCCCCAATTAAAAAATAATATCAGTGTAATAATGGGGATGGAATCAAAATCATATTTTATCTTAGATGAAGAATGATTTTGATAAAACAATTGAACTTATTTCCCGCGGAAAAAATATTTTCTTCTCAAAAAGTTTTTTCTTCTCTCAGAATTTCATTAAATATTAAAAGAAAATAATTTATCATAAAATAATCATTAAATATTTTTATGTAAGATTCATGGAAATAATCTATTAAGAATATGTAAAAATAATTTCATCCCATATAAGTTAAAAACCATTATCCTCGTACTTTTTTCGGAGAAGTGAAAAAGTAACTCATATATTAAATGAATGAAAGATTCCTACCAAAACATGAATTAAAAGTAAAAAATGGGTAAAGATGACTTTAAAAATATATAGAGAATAGTAATTAATTTTTGAAATCATTTCTAAAAATCATGGGCATGGATGATAAATATATTCCTTGTATATATTCAAGTATAAACATTTTCAAATAAAAATGATATTTGAAAAATTATCCCTTACTATAAGGACAATATGCTTTTTATGTGTCCGAACCTCTTGTATAAAAATTTATATAATTTTATTAACTTATTAAACAATAATTATCATCATATATGGGTATATAATCCTTCATTTGTTTCTAACATTTCATTGTTTCTCGTTATTTGGGTTTAAACTACTTTATAATCGTATGAATGTTTTGTGGAAAAAGTTATGGTTCTCTTTCTTATGTCCTATTTATATTATTATACAATTATATTAAAATAATAAATACCATATTTATTTATTGCGTACATTTATATGATTATTCTTAAGTGGTTATCATTTTGAATGAATCACATCACATCAGGGAGATAGTAGGTCGTACGTACACTCCAACGATGATATCATTCACATAATTGATGAATGATATTGATTTTCAAAAAGTAACATATTTGAGACTGAATATCATTTTATAATAATAATATATAGTTATTACATCCATTTTTTATACCTATCCAAGTAAGATAGCGGTTAAAAACAGTTTACACCATGGTGTGGAGATGGTAAGTCGTACGTACGCACGTGTAGTGACTTCCTGTTTCTTAGAATTGATAGAAAGTTGAATATGGTTATTTAATTTTTATAAGAAAATCTATAAATAAAATTTATACTTTATTTATTATTATATAATGAAACAAATCATGAATTATAAGTACATGTACAAAGATATATGACAGATTCAATAGAGAATAATACCTCTTCTTTGGTGTGCTTATTTAAATCTCATATTAATGGAGCTAGACATTGACCTTTTGAGAAAAACATACCCATTATAATTTAACTAGGTAAGTTTATAAGATAAATGGTCTGGGAATGGATGATCTTTATGTCTTAATGAGTTGTGTAGAAATGAGGGAGGATGATACCTTTTATAATTGAGGTGGGAGGATCTTTTGGAATCCCCAAAATTGTTAATTTATAATAAAATCAAAACCCACTAAAAAACCTCAAAAATTTCCTAATTGAGAATATGAGATGAAATTGGGTTGTAATATCATCGTCCAATAAAATTTGGAGAAGTTTCTATTTCCATTCAATACTTATCTTATCTATTTAACACACAATTATTCTATTTCATTTTAAGTAGTGTAACAAATATTTCAATATTAAAACAGTAAAATATATACTTATATGGTATCAATTATATCAAAAATAATTAATTTATAAAATTTTGGACCATACAATAATTATTATATATTTTTGAAAATGTTTTATTATTTTTAAATAATTTAATTATATATTATTTTGATAAACAATCAATTGTGCCAATTCTAACACTATACAATTTATAGATTTTTAAAAATATTAACAAAAAAAACGTAACATCTATCCAAATATTTAATAAAATTTCTATGCGGTCAAGGTTATCTATAATATTCCCTGGACATATTAATTATCCAATAAAATATCTATTTTAATTTTTTTAATAACATTTATTAAATATCTCTATAAATAAAATAAGCACTACAATGATTTTGTGTTATTATTTAATACACTATTTTTTGATAAAAAATTAAAAATTAAATACTATTACAAAGATAAATTTAATATATTTCATGAAAATATTTTTAGTCTAATTTATCTACTATAAAATAAAAAATAAAAAAAAATTATACTTATTATTGTATGAATGTGAAAACTTTAACATTACATTAAATAATATAATATAAAGGTCATTATCTATTATATAAGGCTCCAAATGGTTACTAGAATTACGTTTGAATTATTATGGTCGATATAAATTCTACCAATAACATTTGGTCATGTTTTGGGGAATTTTTATTGTTATTAGGATTTTAATAAAAATGGTTTCATTGATTTCTCATCAGTAAATTAATTTTCACATCATCAAAGCTATATCTTTTAATGTTATTATTTATTCATAAAAATAAAACAAAATTAAAATGATGTAGGTAATTATTTTATCTTTACATGGAATGATTTTATTATAATATATGACAAGGCTATCCATATTTTTAAATTATTATACTTAGAAGAAATTTGAGTATGAAATTAGTCACTTTCATTGGTTTTATTAATATTTAAGTCAATTTCATTGTCCAGGGGTCCTTAAATGACGATGTTTCGAATATAATTTGATAAGGGTATACTTTTATTCAAATAATTTTATTTATTAATGTTTTTTGATAATTTTATTGTCTTGATCATATTATTAGATACCCTAATTTATAGGATTCACCTTTACTGTGGTAAATAAAAATTACCAAAGTAACTATTCATTATATCGAAAAATAAGAGTAACCTATTAACATAATTTGGACCCAATGATTCCCAATATGGAATATTTTCTAATAAATCATACTAAAAAATTCACTGATATTAATTTTAAAATGAATTCTCATTATCAAAACCAAAAAGTGGGTTTTTAAGAATTAAAAACATATCAAATGATTGTCATGTGTTTATGTCCAATTTTAATGTGAAATTACTTCCAATGACCAAAATTGGATTAAATTATAATAACACAATACAATTACACATTAAAACCAATTAAAATGATAATATAAATATATAAATAAATTATATGAAAAGGATGAATTGAATTAAAATGCAGTATTTTTCACTATTCATTAAAATAAACATTTTATCAGAAAAATACCCAAAATTCAAAAAAAGTAAAATTTTTAGTCTCGTTTGAAAATAAGTAGTTTACTTTTCCATATTAAACCTATAAAATTGTTCAGAAACAAGATTTAAAATTGGTGTGTCACAAAAATTCCGTAAAACTGCATTTTTTTGAAAAATACTTTTTTTATTAGACAGATTTATTATGTTCTTATATTTTGTTCTAAATAATATGTAAGATAAATATTAATGTTATAAAAAATTAAAATTTTGGTTAATAATATTCATAATGACTAGTTTATATCCCATTAAATAATAATATTTTAATAATATATATTTGTTTAGTGGAACTCAGTATTGCTTACAACATAGGCTATTGAGGAAGGTCACTCTTATGTGTAATGCAAGCCAAGAATAGTTGTTCATATACTAAAATCAAATACAGTGTTGTTTATAGTGATAGATAATATTGGTGTGGTGTACAACACAAATTTTCCAAGAAACTAAAAATAATCAATCTCATAAAATATCGAGGTGTTACATTCTACCCTCACTTAAAATGAATTTAACCCTACAACTTCATTGGGGTTATAATAGGTTTACTAAATGAAAAAATATTTCATAGAAACCCACATAAAAAAAGGAATACAAAAACGTCATTTTGAAATGAAACATTAGTAACCTAATGATTATCCAATGATACTCATCACTGGGTTTCCACATAGAAGAACATATGTGGGAAGCGAGAACATGGTCATGAAAGAGAAATATAATCATGAGGATTTGAAGGGTAGTTATAGAGAATATGATGGGCATAATGTTAACTACCTAAAATCCGTAAATATGCAGTGATTTTAGTGACCATTTAATTAATCAGATAAGAAGCTACTAAGATAACATTTTTTGTTTTCAATATCATTTCCCGAAAGTTGAATAATTTTTCATGAGAATAAATACTTACTTGATTTTGGAACAATAACATCATTATTAATTACATGAAAAACATCCACATAATCTATAATTTAATGAAATGAATTTTAATTTTCCATTCCTGAGGTGTTAACATATCATGAGATATAATGATAGGTCATTCCATTAGGGACTTCCCATAGGCCAGTGATAGGTGATAAAGGACCATTGCACTTCGGTTGTGGGTTCGATTCGTGAAGCCTTGTCTGACGTGATAGATTGTTGCTCATTATCCAGGTTGTCCTTTTTCAATAAATATACTATTATAACATTCTATAAATAATATTAAACAATATTTCATCCTTAAAAAATACTGTTTGATTTCAAACTTAATCAATTCCAACCTTTAGGATTATACAAAATACATATGTCTAAACACACAGTACAAAAAAACAATTACAAGAAAGGTTATAAAAAATCTTGTTAATACCATTATTTATCCCACATGTATCATAAGATATATCTTTTTGGTCATATTCAAAATTGTTGAATGAATTAATCATGTATTCTCTTGACTCATGTTAATAATCTGAATTACCATTTATAATAATTGAATACATGCATGTTTCCTTATACTAAAATTTATTAGATATATTCCTTATGTCCCAAAAAGTTGTGTACTTCATCCATGATAGGATAACCCACTTTTTAATAAATCCATAATTAGTTCCAAAGAAATGAGAATCGTCCAATTTTCTTATTCATATCCAACATATCTTTATCCAAACATAATTATCTTAACATAATCGACATATTAAGCGTTATGTTTCCATTAGTCATATGTTCTCCTAGTATATCACCTTACCCATACATCACCCTTTTTAGCTCCTTATAACTATTCAACATAACCTTGAAATTCCATAATGAATAACTTATAATGAAAGAACATATATATTTTGATGATTCATATATCATAATCTAGGAATTCTGAAACATATACACCATAATCTTCCAACATTATTCAAAGGCCATTACTCAAGATCCATCCTCTTCATCTTTCATAGAATATTATTCATTTCATAAGGTTTATAAACATCAGGATTATTATATTTAATGTAATAAATACTGTAATAACTTCACATACCATTCTAATGTCATTTACAATCCCTTTATCCTTAGTAGTGTGTCCAATACTTGTACCATCGTCATGATTCTATTCATTATATTTCCACATATGAAATAAATATTCATAATTCTCATTATTTCCATATCTGTAATATTTAATAGTTAAAAATATTATATGTAGTTTTGGATACTGACTAATACCCGGAAGAAATGTGTGATAAATACATATGAGTGATTAGAAACACATAATTATGGTAAACTATTTATAATATTTCAATCTATGATAACTTCAGTTTAAGACAAGGTTAGTCATGATTATCAAAAAAACCCTAGGATTGTAACCTATACTTGACTTATAATTAGTAAATCCCTATATATACACCTTTGAAATATCTCCAGGGTCTCAATAACATTTTCACATCCTAGTTTCAAAATGATTACTAATCCTTCGCTCTAATAAAAACTCTAGTGACCCAAGCTTGATGTACACAGACATTACATTTATTTTGAAAAATAATTAACACATTACACAAATAAAAAACCAAATAATTTATCATTTTAGTAACTTTGGAAACTCAAAACACATTCTTCTATCTTAGTGAAAGATCACCAATATCTTCAACAAATATCTTACCCATTAGTTTTCATACCTAAAACCTTTATTCATATCCGGGGGAGAAGAAAACATAAAAAAGGTGATCTCAAATACTCAATAAGTGTAAACATTGACAACATGAAACAATCCATCAACATTATAATGTAAAAACATAAACATAAGGTTTAAATATCCAAATATTGTGTCATGAAATAAATCATGGTAGTTTGTAAGGAAAAAATCATAATTGAACATGACCATGATAACAAAGAATAGACATAAAACTGGGAATTATGGAAACAATATGCACATAATATAATATTAATACTAGCTAGGGAATCACTTACAAGACCATCATAGTGGAAAATTTCCTTTAATGAAACTGGTTTACTTTCCATTCTATCCTTGTATTATTGATCTGAATTTACAAGCCATTCCAGTCTTCTATTACTGAACCATATTTACATGCCACTCTAACCATGTTTATATCATGGTATATTAATATTTACTTAATGCATTATATGGAGATATAGGTCCCACCCATCTCATTATGAAATCATTCTTACATGTGACACAATAACAATAATCATTCATCATAGCATAACCCATGAAATAAAATGGGTTTCTTAAACATTATTCCATCATAAGAAATCCATATAAAATAAATCATTTTGAAAAAAAATAATTCCATAATTAAAAAATTAAATAATTTTAATAATATTTATTTTATCAAAGCCATATTCCATCTTCGATGGAGAATAATTTTGATAAAACACAGGAACATAATTTCGGAGGAAAATAACTTTTTTGTTCAAAAATGATTTCTTTTCTAAGAATGGAATTAAATTTCATAAGAAAATAATTTATTTTAAAATAAACCATAAATATTGTAGAGTAATATTCCTGCAAATAATCCAACAATAATTCATAAAAATATATTTATTCCATATAGGTAAAAAACATTATCCCTGCACATTTTTCAAAAAAGTCCATAAGTAACTCATACGGTAAAAGAAATAAATGTTCGTTCCAAAACAAGTATTAAAAGTAAAGAATGGTTAAAAATGACATTAAAAGTACATATTAAAATATTAAAAAAATTATATTTTTTTATAAAATTATGGACATGGATTATAAATATAACATTAGTAAATATTTACGTATAAACATTGTCGAATAAAAATTAGATTTGAAAAATTATCCCTTACCATAGGTCTGATATGCTTCCAATGTGTCTGAAACTCCTATATAAATATTTATATATTGTTATTAACATATTCTAAAATCACGGTCATCATTTATGGTCATATTCTCCTATGATTGTTTGTAAGAATTCATTATTACTAGATATCCAGGTTTTAACAGCTTTTATAATCATATGCATGTTTTGTCGAATATGTTTCGGTTATCCTCTTAGGTGAAATTTATGTCATTATAAAATTATATTAACATAATAAATAAAATATTTAATCATTATTTATATTTGTTTAATCATTATTGAGTGGTTATCATGTAGAACAAGTCTCATCGCATCGAGGAGATGGTTGGTTGCACGTACGTACAACTGTTGATATCATTCCCATAATTTTTTATATTATTTATTTTCATGGTGTAAACTACTTAAGAATGAATATAATTTTATAATAATAATATATTTTTATTACATTCATTTTTATATCAATCCATGTAAGGTGGTGGGGAAAAATATATTACACCATGGCATTGTGACGGTAAGCCGTAGATACACACTATTGGTGATTTTATATTTTATAGCATGGATTGAAAGTTTGATATGGTTGTTTCATAATTATAATGACATCTCATAATATTATTTATACTAGTGTTATTTTTCTTTAATGAAATATCTCATGAAGTTATAGTATAAGTAGAAATAAATATGAAAGAATCGGAAGAGGATACTAGATCTTCATTGATGTGCTCTCTTCAGATCTCCAATTAATTGAACTAGATTTGGTCTTATAAGATGTATAGAGCCTCTACAATGAGAAGAGGGAAGTTCAAAAGAGAATTGGGTATGGTATCGGCGAAAATGAAGACTTAATGTGTTGTGGATAATTGAGGGAGGAGGTTCCAGTTTATAATTGAGTTGAGGAGCACTTTTGGAAACCTCAAAAATATTAATTTATAATGAAATTAAATCCCAATAAAAACAACAAAAATTACCTAATTTATAATATTATATGATATATGGTTGTAATATCATCATAAAATAAATTTTATAAATGATTTTATATCCATAAAAGTTTTTTTGTTTTAATTTAACACTTAGTAATTCTGATACATTTTATCTAGGGTAACAAATATTCCAATATAAAAGGGTAAAATATTTAAATTTTGTTTTTCAAATATAACATTAAAAAATAATTTAGAACATTTTGGACCATATTTTAATTATTCTCTATTTTTAGAAATGATTTATTATTTTTAAATACTTTCATTAAACATTATTTAGGCAAACAATCAATAGTGTCAATTTCTACACTATTCAATTTATTGATTATTAAAAATATAAGATAACAAGTTACCATTGAAAAATATATTATATTATATTCTTATAAGGTCAGGGTTAACTACAAAGTTCACTGGAAATATTAATTATACAATTTCATATTTATTTTAATGTTGTTAATTTCATTTATTTGATATCATCATTAGTAAAATAATTAAAGCAATGATTTTTGGAGTGTTTTTTTAAGAAAATTATTAGTTGAGTAAAAATTAATAATTGAATAATATGATGAATAAAAATTTAATATATTTCCTTATAATATATATAGTAGAATTTATATTCTATAAAATGAAAAATTAAAAGGTTATACTTATTAAAGTATGAATGGGACAACTTTTACATTACATTAAATAAAATAAGATAAAGGTCATAATATATTCTATAAGCATTCAAATGGTAACTATCTTGACATTTGGATGATTATGGTCGATATATACTATACAAAAAATATTTTTTTCTTGTGTTTGGGCATTTTTATGGTTAATAGTATTTTAATAAAAATTCATTGGTTTCTCAATAATTAATTAATTTTTACATCACCAGGGAATAAGAATTTAAGTTAATTATTTATTTTCTAAAAATTAAAAATAAATTACCATGATATAAGTACGTAATTTATCGTTCCATGGAATTTTTATTTTTTAATATATCACAACGTTATCATAATATTAAAATTATTATACATATATGAAGTGTTACTTTGACATTTTGTCACTTTCATTCTTTTTATTAATATTTTGATTGAATTTCATTTTAAATTGGATTTAAATGACTCTGATTCAATAATAAGATGTTAAGGATACAATTTTATTCATATAATTGTTTGTTGGATGGTTTTTGGAAAATTTTATTATCCTTATCATATTATTAATTGTTGGTTCCGGATGCAGCAGAAGCGTGTTGGTCGGAGTGGCAAACATTAATTTTTGCATTAACAACGATCAATCCGAGATATGTCACGATGTAAAATTCCGAATCGTCAGAATAGAATGAAGAAAAAAACAAAAGATGCAATCCCAGAACCATAGAGATAGGATCATCACATGCGGGTTATAATTAATTTAATTAATTGACAAGAATTACCTTGATGGAATTTTTTCTTCATTGATGTCTTGAGTCAAGATCTTGTGATCGATCGTTGCATCATAGAATCCAAGTGTAGGATTCCTCTATCGGTGATAGACATGTGTGCCATGTATCTTTGGACATCTCTAAAGGGATCTCCTAGTGCTAGCCCGGAAGAACCTTCATTTGTGATGTCCGCCTTCGATCACATTGATCCGACGGAGGAGGATCTCTCTTGGAGTTGAGAGAATTCTTGGAGGAAGTAGTTATTTTGGACTTGAAATAATTCTCTAGAATTGTTGTGTACAACTATTGGGTAAAGTGTTGGGGTTGTGAGGATATTTATAATCGGGTTTGAGGTTACATAGTTATGTCAATAAATAAATGCGTTACGTGTTTTATTTATTTCATTAACTCTTATTGAAAACCCCCATGTCAAATTATTAATTCCATGGCATGTTCCCACAAAGATTATAATAAATATCATTTAATAAAACAATATTATATCATCAAAATCCTGAATGGAAAAACTACATGGCGTATAATCATTAATACATGGTGTGAACTCATTTTCTATAAAACTACATGGCATGTATATTTAATATACCCAGCGAGTACTCTTATTTTCAATTTTTCTTTATTTCCTCCACCAAAATTATTAGACCTTGAGTAATGGCTATTTATTTCCTAAATAAATGTAATTGTATTACTCGCTAATAAATATGTTATTTTGCCTACAATATATTCTCTTGAATAACTAATGTCTATATAAATGCGATCTGGCATCCTTAAAAAATTATTAAACCACAGTTTGGAATAAACATTACTCAACTTGTTAAATTAACATTTCACTGAGATAAATGGACACACATAGTGGGTGACCCTCTAGGACTCTTTTTAGTTGGCATTAGGTGGGATTTCCTAAAGTCCAAGATTAATTTCTAGAAACGGGTCACGGAACCATAGAGAAAGAAGTTGACGCCGCATTGACATGTCACCTCATATGAATGCTTACCTTGTAATATAATCCCTTTGTCTCGTTTTCTCTAATCAATCCAGTTACATGATGTTTCCATAAACCCATGAGCTCAATTATTATTTCTATGACATTACGAAATTCAACTTCCCCATTCCTTACCATGACCATGGATTTACACAGGCTATATCAATTTCATCATAGGGCCTGAGATATCTACTTCTGTTATGGAACATAGGGGAAAATCCATTCTCTCATTGTCTATTGATGCAGTATTACTCATGACACACCCAACGTATCCTAACTCATTGCGAACATTATGTCGTCACAGTTTTTGTCAATACATATAAGTTCGTGAGTTTTAATACCCATTAATAATAATCTTAAACTCTGAGGACCAATATACATGTCCGCAGATAGGAACAATCAATGACACTATGAAATGTGGATCTCTTACTGGCAGGTATCATTCTCATAATATCCTCCCGGATATTACCAAGGGCACACCCCATGAGAAGGTGCCTCAATGTTTTCTGAGTTTTCACCCCTAATGGCTTGTATTATTTGTGTCCGTCAAATAAAATCATCCGACAATAGAACATATATTCAAGAATAGTTGTATGGAACTTCTAGGTTCTCATTATAGCAGGGATCCACTATGACCCTTTAATTCAACAATTATCCTTGGGACATTATCACATGAATTTTCACACAGAAGAACAATCAAGTTGTGATAAGATGTTTATTTAATGAATAAATTACAAATTATTTGGTTCTAGGCTACCAACTCCAACATTAATTACCCTAATTTACCCGATTTACCTTTAACTGTGGTAAATCAAAATTACTATAGTTACTATTCATAATATCAAAAATTAAAAGTAACCTATTAACATATTTTGAATCAACTAATTAAAAATATAGAATCCATTTTTCATAATTAAAAACACAGAATTTGTAGAAAATTAATTTTAAAATTAATTCCTATTGTCAAAACCAAATCGAGGGTTTTTAGGAAGTAAAAACTTATAACAATATTGTCATGTGTATATGTCCAATTTAAATGTGAAATTACTTCCAATTACCAAAATTGGATTAAATTATAAAAAAATAATCCAATTACACTCTAAGACAAATTAATAATATAATATAACTATATAAATAAATTAGATGAAAAGACAGTTCTGAATAAAAATGAAGTATTTTTAACTATTCATTAAAATATGATTTTTTTCATTAAAATACACAAAATTCAACCAAATAATATATTGAGGTATTATTTTGTCAAATTGGACCTATAAAAGTGTAAAAAACTAAAATTTAAAATGAGTTTGCCATCAAATGGATTCATTTTCTAAAAAATACGTCTATTATCTGAAAAAATTGATTTTGTTCTGATATCATGTTCTAGAAAATACATAAAATTTACAGAAATGTTATATGAAATTTAAAATTATGTAAATACTATTCATAAATTATAGTTTATATACCATTAAATAATAATATTTTAATAATATATCATTGTTTAATGAAATTCAGTATTGTGTACAACACAAGATATTGAGGAAGGTCACTCTTGCATGTAATGCAAGCCATGAATAGTATTATGTATGATGAAAGATAATACAATTTTTCTTATATCACAAGCTTATATTGGATTAGTGTACAAAAAAAAGACATCAAAGAAATTAAAAAAAATCTATCTCATTAAATCTTTTCGTGTTACATTATGGTTTAATATTTTGATTCCAAGAGGTGATATTTTTTTATGTTTAATTTCATTCTAGCAGGATGAGAGATGTTGGGTAGATTAAAGACTTTCTAACATGATGAGATATGTTGTGTAGTTTAACATGTTGCGGCCAAGATAAGAGTTGTTGTGTAGTTTAATGTCTTGATTCTAGGACATGGGATGTTGTGTATTATAACATCATGCATCGAAGACACGAGATACTGTGTAGTTTAACATCTTGATTGAAGGATGACTCTATATAGTTTAATTTCATGTAGTTAGGATCTGAGATGTTTTTCAGTTTAAAGTCTTGTTTCCATGAAATGGTTTGTATTGATTAATTTCATGTGGTCAAGACATGTTCTATATTTTTTAATATCAGGTCATCAGTACATATTCTGGAACTCCCATTTTAGCCATTTAGGTTCTCATGATTGGAAACATTAATGGGTCTGGGTATGTTTGGATTTTTTTTCTTACTAAGACTCTCCATATCACAATTTCAATCTCTTCTTTATCAAAGCATTATGACTTTACCTAGGTCAGACCATAGAGGTTTCCTCTCTGGGTTACCTGATGACCATGGAGAAGTGATTCTAATGATTAACATGGCAATATATGTGGCCAAACCTAGAATTATGAGAATATTTATGATATTTTTTAACACCAATGTATACAACGATGTCTGAGAAATGGGAGGATTTCCTTTCCCATGGGTGATATCATCATGGGGAGGTTGATCACTATAGATGTCTGGAGTATAGTCCCTATAGTCTCTCTCTACACTACTATGAGAAGGACTATCATGATAATTATAAACTTCTTCCATAGTTTAAGAGTTCATGAACCTTTGGGGTGTTGAGAATGTGTCTTTAACAACCATAATGACATTGTTCATTGAACATGTTATGGATATTAGCCTTACTCTACATCATGGTTGTAATACAGTGTTCAACCATTTAAGATTGAAATGGGATATAATCCATCTCTTTAAAGGATTCCACAATCTGTTGATAACCATATCATGATATGAGTATATGACCTCAATACTGAAAAGATACCAGATTTATCCAATGATATTCTCTTATACTAATAGTTTCCTATCTCATTGTGTGTTTCACTCCCACTTGGTGGGACTCATCCAAAAAGTGGATATGTGCTCTATCATGTTTCTTTGGAATTCCCCACTAGACGTTTTTGATAGGAATATAATCACATCCTAAGGCATGATTTTTTATCACTGGGTGATCCCCATTCGGAATGGTAATATGTGCCCGATCCGAATATTTATTCCCCATCGAAATATTTCAACAACCTCTGAAATGGGTGTAGGGATCTGAGCCTCCTCCTGTAATCTACTATGATATTTTGACCATCTTTATTGACATGATTTTGAGCTCATATAGAAGAATTTTATTCTCTCACGTTGTGAGACTCAACCATATCATATATATTAGACCGATCCTGGGACATTGATGTTTTTAGGTCTTTTTTAGATAGTTTTAGGAGCCTATCCTAAGGCATGTTCTATTCTCTCTCAGGGAGCTCTATCAAGAATTAGGGTATGAGACCAATCTTAGCCCTTCGAAATATATCACTGGTTTTTTTGGAGGAGAATGATCTAGTTTTCAGGCATGTCCTACTCTCACTTGATGATCCCCAATTAGAATTTGGATATGATCCCAATCTTTATGGCACGTCTCTTACTGGAATATGTCGATAATCATCCTGAACAATTGAAAGGATATGATATTTCTCCTGATTATCCACTTGTTCTTAATAATATGATTTTTGGGATTCCCATGATATCAGGATAGGAATGTATTCATACACATCCATCATTAAAAGAATATACAGGAGTATCTCCCATGTTTCTGTCATAATGAATTGGCACTTCAACAAGGAATGTATATGAATATATGTATGCTCACTCTTAACATCCAAGATATGTTAGTTGATGAATTTGTTTCAATTGGGGAGATGTGACCACTCTTATCTTCTTTATTCCATTGTAATATATCAATGGACTTTATTATGGGTCATTTATTCATACATTCCCCATTCTTACTACCGATAAATGATAGAAGTCTTTGTTTGAACTATAAGGGATATGATCATTCTCTCTCAGGTCCCCATATTTCTGCATTTGAAAAAGTGTCATTGATTATTAAATATGATTGTTTAGGGATTTGGCCTGTTAAATAATTCCTTCAGTAGTGGTTTGATGTGTATTGGTGATTTTTGTGATATATTTGGTATCATGATTGGAATGAATTGATGGTGATTCTGGAAACGTCATGTACCACCTGATGGTGACTATATATCTGATTTTTTGATGCGACATGTTTTAGCATCATTAGACTGGGATATGTTTTCTATAGTTGATCGTTATTATGTAAATACATGTATAATGATGGATATGACATGACATAGTATCTGGGTTTCAATACATATCTCATTAGAATGAGAATCAAGTTGTATATAGTTCTAGAAAGCTGTGTAGTTTAATATCTTATAGAAAGGACATAACACATATAGTTTAATGTCATGTGGTGATGATTTGGACCTTTTAGTTTAATATCATGTAATGAGGGAATCATCCATGCATCTAAATTTCAGGTAGTAAGGTTATCATCCATGTAGTTTAAAATCATGTTGTGAGGAAGCCAACCATGCCATTTAACATATTTTACTGAGATTGTGAATCATGTAGTCTAATTCCTTGTGGTGAAAATAATGATAATAACATATTATGAGAGTTTTATTTTTGTTATATTTTTCATAACACTTGGGTATATTTCATGAGTCTTAGGATCCTTTAACCCCATAAAGCAATCACTAACCTATACCTATAATCAATCCTTGAAGACAAATAAGCTCTCTATTTTGTTCCTATAACATCAGTGGTCGAAGTAATGGTTTTTATGACATATCCAATCTACCCCATTTTTCTTCCTTATTGATAGTTGTTCAATCAAAAAATTTTCCAAGGAATAGTAAAAATATGTATAGAAATGTTTTTTGGGAAATAATTGGATTTCTACTATTTTTTATTATACGATGGTCGATTATTCCCATGAGTTATGTGGGTCATGATCTATTGTGCTTCTCGGGTGTCATGTTTACAATATATGATGATTGGAAGGGGATTCTAGTGCCATTGATTCTAATAGCCACATGTTTTTCTGTGCCTAAAGCTATATGTTAATAGAAAAAAACAATCAATCATCATCCCGAGACATCAATGGCTGGGCTAATTGTTTTCATGGCTTATCATCCTTGCGTCCCTTGGATTTATCATCACTGTAAGCTCTATCAAACCATTTCCCATGGAATAATTAAATTATTTGGAGATATTTTTTTATCCAATAGAATATAATTTTCACTATTTTGAATCGAGTGGTGGAAGATCATGGTGCTTCTCCAACATGTTATCTATTCCTCCAATGGCTTGAGATCTTGTTTGAGTTTAGAGAAAGGTGTCCATTTTTCAGGATATTATTCGTCCTGAGGTAGGTGTGGAATCATTGGGGGTATTGGATAATGAAAAATATTCCTAATGATTAAAATTGTTTGAATATCTTCGATGTTTTGTGGCAACAACTAAAGTTAGATTCTTTACACAATATAAACGATGAGGAGGTGGGATATATGGAAATTATCCAAGCCTTTTGGGATGGGGATTGGTGGAACAATATCTATATTTCAGCTTACTGTGGGATGAAAAATATAAAAACCACCCCATCCCTATGGGCTTGGGAACATCTCTACAAGGCTGTATTCCATAGGCAGGTACTAGTACACCATTATAAGGTTTAAATCCAATGATTATTCCCATAATTATTTCATGGAGATCCTTATTCTACCAGTGGAGTTGGGACATATTTAATTCTATAGAAATTTCATTTTCATCTTCAAGTGGATGGATAAGAGGATCCATGAAAGAACCCTCTCTTATATCAGTGTTTGGGTGAGTGGATGATGATAGGAGTTCCAACGTAGATCATAGAGACTGAATCCTCTACATAAACTGCCCATATGATCCATTTTCATTACCATCTAAAATAATAAAATAGTTTTTATAACCTTAGGTATATGCCTTAAATATACTATTGAGCCTTTATTTTCATGTTCCAGTTTTAGAATGTTGGGAAACCTATTGTGGACCAGGTAGTTTTAGGGTTGTATTATTGTACTCCTTAAGAGTGTCCTCATCTAGATTTGATGATGAATTTTTAGATATGATTGATATCATTTTGACTATGAAATAAGTGGTCTAGCAAAGCTCCTCGATGGAGTATATTTCATAGCAGGTTGGTTCCATCAATACTGTTTGTAGATTTAGTGCTAAAGATACCATTTTGGGGGTTGGTACCTGTGAAATTGTCTTAGATTTCAGTGCCCACAATGTTGTTTGAGGTGTTGGTACACATGATACTTTTTGTGGGTTTAGTGCCCATCGCATCATTTTAGGGGTTAGTTATAATTTGAGGGGTTGGTTCCCATGAAACAGTTTTATGGGTCAGTTCCAATATTAAACAATATAAAAGGGTAAAATCTTATAAAAATTCCCCATTAATTGTGGGATAGGGTCCTCCCTGGAGCCCAATAGTTACCAATTCTAGAAGTGGTGAAGTCAATAGATTGTGGCTAGCGATGACCTTAGATTTATTTTAGGACACTATCTAGAAACAATAGTGGGCCTTTGAAGTATTGGATGTTGTAGGGATATAAGCCTACTCTGGAGTTGTATTATTTTTAAACCCCTGACATGATCTCCTACTGGGTTCCCCCACTAGGAATGTTTGTGTTGGCACAACCACCTCTAGAGATCCTTGTGGAATTATGGTCAAATGTCATCCATGAGGACCAGAATGGATGGAATCCCTCATAAGAAGCTCTTGAGTGATTGAGTTTAGATGAATATTTCCATCATCCACCTCCCTAATGTAGCGAAGGAGTTTATTGTTATTCTCATGGGAAAGGCTCTTAAAATAGTTGAATGTTGAAATAAGGGCCACTTCCGCTCATGTGGCATGTCATCAGATAGAAATATAGTGGGAATTCATCATGTGAATGATTTTATGTGCTTAATCAAGAGCCAAGATGGATCAATTGATGTGGTAATCCTATACCAAGACATCCACCAACAGGTACTAGAGTTGATGTGTTGGAGATGACATGCGTTGGGGCCTCATGGGAAAAGAAACTTATCAGGGGATCTCGAAATCCATTAGAACATTAAATGATGTCCCTTCAAATGTAAGGAACGTGTTATGTCCTAAAGAATATATAATATACCTTATTAGTGAAGATTCATATGTAAGAGTACATGTTCGATCAATTAATTTCACAATTAGATGATAAAGAAGTGGCCCCTTCATTTTGTGAAAGGTTCAGTAAAGTTAAAAAAAGAGTTTCGTGTTATTGATTTTGTTTTACGGTAATTGAGGAAAAAACATGCCTAGATAGTAACTGATTATTCGATCCATTTTTTCCTATGATAGGGCTGACATAGTGAAAAAATCCTCATTGGGTTCACTAATTTGTTTCATCAGTAATAGACATGGATGAGTTTCCCCTGACAGTTTTATTATGAGGGGTGTTCAATGCCTTTCTTCAATCGCTCATGTAGGTTTTAAAATTTATTTATTCATAGAAAAAACTACCCACAACATCCATATAGATAACTAGGTATAGACCTACTTTCCCAAGGTTAGTGGTCCTTTGGGGTTTCATACCAAACAACACATAGGAACTCACATTGGTTGAGAGGTTGGGAGGTTAGTCTCATCACACACATTGGATGAGAACAGTCACCAACCTTAGGAATATCATATAAATCTTTGATATGTTCATGAAATCTTTATTAGGCCTTGATCTAGGGATAGTTACCCTTGTGTCAATATGTTGATTAAGAGCATTTATTGATAGGAGAAATTGTATGCATGTCATGGGTTCTCTATAACTTTGTTGTTTATATATAATGTTTTGTTTTGGAACCATGTTCATGAACTATAGAGTTTATTATCATCTAAGGGAGTGGTTAGTTTCATGGAGATATGATTGAAATTATATGATGAATCCTATGTATCTTGTGCAAATAAGAATCAAAACCCACATATATTGTTGGAGATAGTATATAAGGTCATGTGAATTGACCCATCCATGTAATTTAACATCATGCGTATAAGACATAAATATTTGGTTCAGACCATTGTGATGTGTCCTATATATCCTATTTTAAATAGGAATTAGAGTTTATATAGTTCTTATGTGGCATTCTGGGTTGTGATAAATAAAACCAAAAAGGATTTAGACATGACATATAAACATGAGACTACCTCAAATTACCTCATCGAGAGTATGTCCACATGAGTGGGGATGATATGTAATAAGACATACATCCCAATGATGCGCCGAAACTAAGTAATCCTTATAATTAAATTGGTATAGTCATCTCCCATCTCCATGACCATGTGATTCATGCATGGTGTGAGAAAGAAATGATATGTGGATATTGGATACATTTCATGAGATCATATATGTACAAGGATTACACATTATTGTTTCCCTTTACGAGGTATCATTAACTATATCATGGGGGATATGGTATGAATATCGTGCCTTATGAAATAACCCAAAATATATTATTTTCTAACAAGAATAAATGTCATTGTAGTTCAGTTACATTCTTAGTCTACAGATGGATGAGGTAGTATGATCATCCCATGGGAATGATTGGGCCCCAATGGTTGAAATGTTAGAGACATGATGGACTTACACCAAAGTGGATGTCCATTTGAGCTAGTTCCATTGAAAGGTGTCCTACATTTCGAAATTTATTAAGGAACGATAGTTTTCATAGTTTAGTGGATTTATGTTTACACAGTGAGGTCTCCCTTTGGAATTCTCACCTTCTATCCTCTAGCAGGTAAAGAGAGATGATGAGGACCATGAATGGTATTCCATATATTCTCTGCATGAAATAGAGGGCCTTCTTGAGAGTAGGATACAAATAGGTTCACATTATTTCATAATGCATCCCCATTAAATAAATTTCCCTTTAAAATTTGTACGTGGTAGAAGGTTCTTGGTTGGGGTTCACATGGAATGGATATAGGTGTATCATTTTGATGAAGTGGGAATATCCTAGGGTAGTTTCTCAACATGATATAGATGCCTATTGTACATGTCTTTATTGTCTACCCAATCAATTTGTGGCATCAATTTGACATTTCTTACACATACTGGGGTTTCATCCTGATCAATTGATTTTCCTTGGGTGTCTTCCCACTTTGAATGTGGAAAATTACAACATGGTTCTTATGATCGATATGACCTATCCAAAAATAGTCCCATAAAAATAATGACATATCAATATGATGTCACATGATAATTAAATCACGTTAAAAAGTTTTCATGTGATCAACCTGAATTATATGATGTTTGTCATGTGACCAAATTAAATTTTCCTTGAGCCATCACATGATCAACTCGAATTGTCAATGAATCTTTAGTAATAAAATCAATTTTCCATAGCAAATCATAGTAAAATAATGACACATCCACAGGAAATTTCATGATAATTTTGACATGTCAACAATCTATCACAAGATCAATCTGACTTGTCCCATGTATGTGTTTTAAAAATTCAAACATGTCGAGTGATTGTGGCCTCATCAATCAGTATTATATTCATACTTCCACAAGAAAATGATTGAATGCCACTCAGATATCACAAAATCAACCTAATGCTTCCTCATATGGTTTCCTGACAAACATTACTTTTCCAAGGTCACCTAATGTCATCATAAGATTGGTTAAGAATCATGTGATTACATGAACTGAACCTATTCATGTGGCGGGGTCTCGTAGACATGTTTAGGATCACATGCATGACAAAGGGAGCATTCCCACAGATTGAGTAAACATATTCAAATGTATTATACCAAAATTTTTATGGGAAATTATAAATTCTCGAGTGTCCATGTAAAGGGCGTACACTATAGGGATTGCATGGAGAAACGACTTCTTTTACATGGTATCATACACACACCAAAATTCACTTGCATGATGTCCATTGTTCATTCGATTCACATGAACTCAGATGGGCCTTGCGATGGAGTCTTCCAACATGCACAGAGTTGTCCTAATAACACTAATACAGTGGTTGATTGTACCAGATACATAAAGTATATTGTTTGTCCATTGGCTTTTCTACATGTCGATGGGTACCTTCATAATGACACTACATGATGCATGCACTCATGTGATCTGCATGTCCTTCCCAAGGTCTTGATATGGGTTATTTGTTTATGCACAAGGGGTTACCATTGATGTGGTTACATGTATGGATGAAGGAATACATTTCATTGTGAAGGGGAGTTCATGATATATGGGGGGTACGAGTGCTCAAGTCTTCACTGTGAGGATAAGTAGTGAAGTACCATGAGACCATGGGTTTCCGGTATCAAAAAATATATGTCTTCTAGTTTATGCTAATAGAAATCATAATTAGTGTGTTATATGTCAATGAAAAATTTTATCTACATTTCATAAGGTTCAATAAAAAATTAGGCCACACGATGGAAGGGAGGTCTGGTAGGATCTCTAGCGAACGAGTTTCAGGGGTGCACATCGGGGTTGTCCATGAGGATGAAGGTCTTTCTTATTAAAGTTGTGACAGTAAAAGTGAAATTGCACAATCCCATGATTAACCTATATGGACGAGTAATTTCACGATTCTCAATTAATCATGTGATCACCTGATCATCATGAAGTCATATAATAGTTTCTTTCCATCACCTGAAGATATTCTCAAAGGAGTATTGGTAGTGATCTCTGTTCTTCTGTTTTCCTTCTCTTCTACACTCTATCCTCTCTAAACATATACCCTTTTTAAGGGGAGTAATGATATTTATAGTTCAATGGAGATTGAATGAGATGACACTTTTCATGGTGGGCATGTCACATGTATCAGGTGAGGCATTAGAGACTTATTAGGATCAACATCACATGGTTGCAAGATGACTTCGTGTGGCCTCCAACCATTCATATGATCAAATTTTGAGGGGAAATAAATGATAATTACTGAATATGGAATACTCATTAATTTTTGTGCTTCATGAGAGTTTTGGGTGACATCCTATTTGTCCCACCTGATTTTCACTGTCACGATGAATTATTGATGGAAGATCTTGCGCTAGATTCATGATGTTTTCATGGATAACATCACGTGGTACCTCTTCCAATCATAGTAGATAAAATTGATAATTTCAGTTTATTCTTATGATAATAAATATAGATAATTAGTGGATTATGGAATTTTAAATATTTGAGTTCATATGATTTTCATTATCTTTTCTAGTGACATTGTCTTGGGGTGGCTCACCGAATGTTGCCTTTAAAGTTGCAAGATCCATGATAATCACATGTGAAAATAGTGGTTTTCAATCATTAACTAATGAGGTATCTTACGATAGGATCTTATGATCTCAATTTTTAGTCAAATACCTGAACTAAATGTTTCATTTTATATTTCAATTTAATTCGGGCTTTGTCTCGATTCCACTGCGGTGGCTAGTTGTTGTGAGCTAGGAAATGTCTTGTGATATAGAAATAATGTGTATGGAGGTTTATGTGGGTGTTTAGCACTGAGAAAGATCAAATTATCACAATTATGTATAGCACAAGGTATAATGTTTCAAATGAAATTGCATGGGATTTAAAAAATGATCATGATTTTACAGATCGAGTGGTTGAGATTAGGTCAATTTTTTAAAATCACATGTGAATAGTACCTATGAATTTAAATCCCAAATATAAATTACATTGTCCCTTCCCTCATGTATATCAAAACATTTGGGACAATTTCCCAATCATGAAGGTAATGGGGTTTGGTAACCATACGACCTACACACACCACGACCAGGGCTTCAGCCC
Source organism: Viscum album (assembly GCA_963277665.1). Lineage (NCBI taxonomy): Eukaryota > Viridiplantae > Streptophyta > Magnoliopsida > Santalales > Viscaceae > Viscum > Viscum album. Next base: position 450,987,515 of record OY728127.1, read on the forward strand.
ACACTATACATGCCACCAGGCTCAGGCATCATGGGCCCTATACATGGTCATTCCCACTACTTGAAGACACTATGCTCTCAACCACACTCTGGATGGACTGATATGGACCCCACTAGGCATGGTTGACTTCAGTCCCACATGGTCCTACTGTCAAACCCTGGTCTGGATTGCTAGTGGATTGGTCTTATTTTTCAGCTATGGTAGGAGTAATACTCCCAACTACATGGAATAAGATCCTGTGAAAAATTATTTAAAAAAATACTAATGTTCATCCTCTCTCTACATCAAAGCTATTATTCTGAGATTCTCCCTTAGATTACTTCATGCAATATGTCACTATTTTTGAATTTTCTTCAATCTTATGAAATCCCACATGGAAAAGTGCATATCACACAATTATGGGTGTCAAAATGTACCATCATAATAATATGTCATGGCTTCCAACAGAAAATTCAAAACCAAATGAGTAATGTTAACTGTTTAGGGACTATACATATCATCTCAAGAGATATAATTATTAACCAATCTATGAGGGGAAGAAAAATTTATAGCCACCCATTAATTCGTAACACAAACATGAATATATGTTCCACAAGGACTAAAAATATTCAAAAATTGAATGTATGATATCCCGTGGGATAAATAAATGGGTTATAAAAAAATTCATATAGAATAATAATGGAAATTGAAATTGAATACTCATTTATGTCCTCAAATAAGAAATTAATAAAATGGAATGTGTGTGAAATGTTAGAATTATTATTGAATAAAAGATATTATAACAAGATGATATAATTCCATGAAAAATAATAATCATCAAATGTTAAATCATTGATAGAACATAATTAATGAAAGATGTAGGAAAATAAATATACATGAAACCATGAATGAAATGAAAATATATGTGTCATTACACAAAAATATATGAAACTCTTTATTTTGGTAATTATTTATAATGAATTATAATATATATATATATATATTAGTTTTCATATAGAATACAAATATTATATCAAATGAGTAGATTATTAGATAGGGTTTCCACCTTATCAACATCGTCGAGTGTAGACTATGAAGTGAAGAGGATTGTAAATGGACAAGTAATTTATGAAAAATGATGAAAAATGAAAAATACTATATTAGATGTGATTAGGATAATATATCATATTCATTGAAGAAGAAATACATTAGAGAACTAATATATAATGATAATGGAGATATAGAACACAACCCCTTAAAGATTTGTTAATATTTGAAATATGGACTAATATAATAGGGAATATTAAGAATTAAATGTAAATCCCTTTAAATAATTGAAAAAAATGTGGGATTTCAGAAAAAAAAAATTATATAAATGTTTAGATAAATGATATTAAAATTTATTTAATGGGAATATATTGATAGAAGAAACATATTTCCTTGAGTCTTCGTTTTCCTCTAATGACATTTAACATCACAAATAATAGAATTAATTTTTTTTAATTAACTTATTTAAAATATAATTCATTTTAATTTCATTAATTATTATTAAATATTTATTTATAATTTATTTCAATAGTTTCATGTTGTTTTTGGGTGTCTATCGAAGATGTATGTATAACTATTCTATTGTTACATTAGTGTGATATTAACAACCAATGTCCTTTTCCCAATTATTATTTACCCACTATAAGTTTAAATATAGATATTTATTTACATTATATAAGGTAAATTTTCAATATTTTATTATTTGATCCAAACTAATTTAAAATAATGTAAATAACATTTTTTAGATGAATCTGTATTTAAGAGGTTTTATGAACCATGTCATTTTATTTTTCATATCATTATTTTCCTTTCTTTGTTAGAATTAAAAAAGAGTTAATAAAATTTTAAATAAACATTAATAATAATATTATACATTTATCTGATATAAAAAACATACATGGATGGAATTTAATAATATATATCAATATTTCCTATGATGGTTTTATTAACCAATAATAGAATAAATGATATATTGGAAAAGATTCGGGAAATGACAGAAATAATATTTGATTATAATAATTAAATTAACGAATCCTTATAATTGACATACTATGTTATTTGAACGAATTATTAAATAATTTAAATTTTAGAATAATAAATAATAAGAAAATAAATTATGGCGTTTGGATAAAAATCCTTGGCCTCTACATCGAGATAACTCAAATATTATACATGTTAAGAATTCCAATATAATGGGTATAATATATATGGGGTTTTATAATCATTAATTGTGTCCCTTTATCAAAATAATCATTTTTTTGATGGGATTTAGATACATGATGGAGTGTGAGAGGGTTCAAGTACTATTTTGGGTAAAAATATTGGGGGGAGTTCATCCTAGTAGAATTTCATCCACTTGATGTCCAATAGAGGACCACCCAAATTGTGATAGGGGATTTAAGTAGATACCACCATTTCTAATATAAATCTAGTGTGATTCACTTTAGTTTTATCAGAATCCTTTTGGTTTTTCATTAAAAGTGTCAAAAATGTAATTTATAAATTTATAACATAAAATATCCTTCTTAACCCCCCCCCCCCCACACACACAAACACACATAGGATTTCTTGATTATTTCCCCCATTGTGCACACAATTATGCCCTCCATGTCCTCTCAACCTATATGTAGGATATATTCCACTAACCTTGATCTGGGGACTTTTTTGGCTATTTGATGATTTTTATTAATGAGGTAATTCCATAGAACATATCTAGATCCCTTCTTTACTCTACTTTTCACAATAGTCGGTATAAACTCTATTATCTAAAATATATAGTTGGTTGGATAATTATTATTCTTAAATATTATTTAGTTTTAGTAGATATAGAATATAATATAGGTCCATTACTAGTAATTTTCTCAATATCATTCTTTTATTTCAACATTCATGTTGTGCATCGGCCGAATCTATATTCATTTTTTGTTCAAAATTGAACTTAAGATTCATGTGATGGATTGATATTATTCATTAGACACCAAAAGAACTAATCTTAATATTATTTTGAATGAAAATCCCTTTCTTCAATCATTTTCATTATGGTTTGGGATAGAAGAGGCATAGGGTTGAGTAAATCAAAATGAACCAAACTTATTTTCATTTAATAAATATTTCACAAGTAATATTTTGAAAATCCTAGTATTTATTTTTAGTATTTTTTATATTTAACACTTGAAAGACATGACTTGTATTTGCTTCCATTTTTTCATTCGGTTAAGGAATGTTCCTGAATTGTAATTGATTTGACTAAAGGATTTAGACACTAAAAATGGTTCCTGTATTTATTTTTTTTTCCAAAATGCTGATGCTATTTTATTTAATTCATTATAAATGTTATTATAGAATTCATTTATTATTTATTTATTTTTTATTTATTTTTCATCAAAGGTTATTTAATTCTTCTTAAAAATTGAAATATTGTACACTTTTATAAAAGGTTGTTAGGTGAAATTATATATTATGTAATGGTTGATGTAATGGAATGTTCTGTTATAACCCTATCCCTATTATTCTCATCTCCCTTATCCATGAATGGGACGGTTTTCCCGACCATCCATTCTCTATAATACACAATTACATGTCCCCTAAAATGGGTGGGAGGTTTACCAGGACTTCAGTTATGGTTATCTTTAGATCATTGGTTAAGACTGTAGTACGTTTTATTAGAATTAACCCTTATAATATAAGTAATTATTTATTTTTATTAAAATATATATTATTTAAAGTATGTGAATCTTGTTTGTTTCATTTTTTCTAAACTCATTGGACTCTATTATGTTACTTATGAAACATGAGTTTATGGTGTGTGGTTAGGGGAAAGTGGATACCACTTAATGATTATATCATAATCACAATCTACAAAATCACCTATTTGGACACATGTAGACAACTTAATTTATGACACTGGTAAGGTAAAGGTGATTTAATGTAGTAAATAGCTACATGGGATACATGGTACCTTGATGGAATTATTTTGGGAACATTCATGGTGATCGAGATGGGGGCCTGAATGGTATCCATGACACTTACTTGAATCATTAACACACTTGATTTATCAATTTGGGGAGTCTTATACCATGTTTGGTTGGAATCTTATGTACAAATATATTTTTTACACATTTTACTTGATCCATTCATAGTATGGTTTTGTAAGACCATAGTGATATGTTCCTTGTATATTCTTACAATATTAAGGAATGTGTGTTTTCCTACAATTCCAAATAGTTTTGTTAAAGATAGATAATTCTCATGATATCCATATAATCTATTTTATATTCCATTTTCACGTAGACCTATTAGGATTATATCCCCATACCTAGTAGAGAACCACATCCCATAAATTTTTATCTCAACCCTTATAAATTTTACAAACATATAGAAATCAAGAGATTCATTAAATGTGTTGTGGAAACCCGACCTGATACCATTTTATTAATTGGATCATATTCATTAAAAATCGTATCATGGTATATATTATGGTTTATAGGGTATGGAATATAAATTCATCAAAAGGCTATGCTATCAAGACTCAGTAAGTAAACAATAAATATATATAGTTATCATAATTATAGTAGAATCATTATCAATTAGGTGTAGTCTTTAATTCATTCTCTTATTTACCATTGAGTTAGTTATAAATTCATAAATCCCATGAATGATACTAGAAAATATTATATATACATAGAAAATAAATTATGTTTTATTGTTTGAATTTCTCTGGTTGTTATATTATTGTTAAAATTTATTGTAAATACATTTTAACTAAAACATTAATAAAAATAAAAAAAGTTTTCTGATATATTTATTATAAGTGATTTGTCAAATATGATTCAAAAATTTGTTACATTGGTTATAAACACATGTTATATTGTTTATGGTTGATTTTTTATTAAATGAAACCAATGAATTCATATTTTATTTTATTAAATGATATTAAACAATGTTATAGGTGTTTTTATATTGATAATGACATAGTTCCTTTATAGAAAAGTTGTTAAAAGATAAATTTTTACAAAATAAGGTATGAAAGGGATATAGAGGGGGGGGGGGTAGAACTAGTGTTGTAAATGAATTTTGGGATATTAGTGTTGATAATAAATGGGAATAAATCATTGTTTTCACTATTTTATTTTAGGGTGTTCTACTAAGAAGACCACCTAATAACATACTAATTTTTTTTTAAAAATGGTCGCTTTAAGGTTGAACTATAACCAAACACCTCACAAAAGACAATATAAACATAATAAAAATTTGAAATTCAAATTTCATAAACCACATGAGGAACAAATTTCTTGAAGATACCTCGGTATGAGAGACACCCTCATTGGCCGACGTCCCATCACCTTCCCACCACTATCATCACCATCTCCATTTTCATTCAGTCTTCACCACTATAATCACTGGAAATGACCACAATAGCATGTCATAATAACCATTCACCAGAGATTATCTTTTCTATCAAAAAAAACCAATTAGGCCGCCACAAAAAAAATTAAACCTGATATTCTGGAACAAACCTTCATTAAGGAAGAACACCAAATGAGATGATCAACTATTAACCATTTGTACAAGAATTGAACGGTAAATCGCTCCATGAAGAAAACCTAAAATCATTACCAAATTTTTGATGAAGAAACAAAAATCAAAACTGAAAAGTATATTATTTTGCATGATATTGTAGATAACAGCTGTTAACACATAATCAAAGAGGCATGGGACTGAATTATCAAGACCAAAAAACTACATTTCCCAAAATTTCTATTTAACTATATCTTCAGATACAACTTGGATAGTTTCAATAAAATGTAAGGTAAGAGTAGAAATCTAAGTATCCATGGGCTCCAAGAGATTACATCATCGGTGAGGAAGAAACCAAATTCAATCATAACTGAAAAAATATGACACATAGCACATTGAAGACCATAAATCATAATACCAAAGAAATGAAAAACCACTATCAGAAAAATACACTAGATCCGACCAGGAGAGGTATAGAGGAACGAGAATCAAGTAGGGATTAGAGAATAAAATACCGTCAACCACAAATAACCTAAATCGGGAACCCAAAACCTCTTGATAATAGAGTCATCGTCATCATAGAGGAAAACTAGATATGCCTTCACCCGAGTAGTCTACAATCATCATCAATCCATCATCCCATCCGAAAAATCATATAATGACAAAATAGAGACAATATAAATAGAAATACCAATGAAAGAATCCATAAAAAGCACCATTGAGATAAATAATCATGAGGGGAGGTCCAAAATCTAAGAGATATAAAAAAATGGGAGAACAGAAGAGGAGGAAAATAGGGATGTGGAAGGGGGAGGTGAAGGAGTTAGAGAGTATAAGATCCCCCATCCAAATCACCACTAAGAAGAAAAATTGGATGAGACAGACAACAATACAACCTCTTTTTAGGTAGAAAGGGGAGGAGGAGAATTCACCAATTTAATGAACAAAGGTACAACCTCATGTATTTGAATTTCATTCATGGTTACTCACAGTTATGGTCTACGGATCTTCATGAAAGAGTCTAAATGCCTTTAAAATTATAAAATTTCTCCAATTTACCCTCTATACTATAGATGGGGGGATTTCATATTGTATACTTAGATGGACTAGGTTATAAATGTAAAGAAGTTATGAGAGGTAGTTTTCAAGAGGTTTTTCCATAACACCATTTGTTGGGTTAAGGAAAATGAGTTTTCAAACCTTCAGTAGGGTTTGATGATAGTTATGGAATGTAACATCCTATTTAAACAACTATTAAGGTTATCCAGATCATTGTTATGATGAGAAATATAATGATAGGTTTTCTATATGGACATGAATTATCCATTACATACATAGGTAATTATTTTCATCTTTCCAAATTTATCAAAAGTAGTGAAGAAGGATATTCTGGGTGACATGGGATCTAAAAGAGGATTAAGAGTACATAGATCATTACACATCAAAAATCAATGTAATAATTAATTTAGAGTTTATAAAAGGTGAAGGGAAGATATGAGTATGTTTTTATCTATTTAGATAATATAGGGTAGTAGTGTACCTCTAGCTCTATGTTCGAGTAGGCCTTCTATGCACTATTGTTGTAGTGGGTGTTTTGGCCAAATTTTGTCATATTATACCTATAAAGTGAATTATTGAGACTTATATAGTTAGTAAACCCATATATAAGTGTTCAATAAGTGTGTCTAATCTTAGAACATTGAGAATAAACATGAACTAACCTAGAAATCATATCCTCTACCCATAGATCAGTCTATTGTAGGAAGCCTACAACATTCTTGGAGGTCTAGGAGAGGAGGAAAAAATGGTATATATGGTAATTTAGCTGTATTGGAATATTTAATGAATGAGATTATTCCTTAGGTTCTGTATAAGGAAAGAAGTTAGATATTTTGCGAATAATTATCTATCATCATGGTTGATGTACATTTATCTACTATAAGATGTAAAATTATTGTATATTCTATAATAGATAAGGACTAATTTGATATTTTTACAACAAGAAATTTTATTTAATTTATGTTGTTATATATTTTGGAAATTTAATTACATTATTTATCTATGTATATGCACCTTGATAATTTTCAAAATAAGAGAGTATAGAAAATCATGAATTTTATTTCATGTTCTTTGGTGGATATATCAATAATGAATTTCTATTATTTCTTGCTTAAGAATATATAATAATTTGACATAATATTTGGAATGTACCTAATGAATAAATTCTATGATTGAATTGATTACTATTCTACAAAGGGTCTCATTATAATATTTCTCAAATACATAGTATACCCTTCATGGAGCGTGGGTCCTTCTAGCTAGTTGAGCGGGAATTGATTAGGGGTATATATATGTTATTACCATAGAAGTTGTTAGTATTTTCCTTAATGTCGTGGATCCTAAATAATACTATATTTTACCTGTAGGGTCAATCACTATATAAATGTATTCTCTGAATACTTCTCTGGATTACCACCATAGACCGAGTCAGTATTTTCCAAAAAACACTAATCAATAAATAAAACAATATTAATCTTTTCATATTTAATGGTTTTAACTAAATTAAAATATTTCAAAACCATGATAGAATTTCTAGAGAAAAAGGATTAATTATTCTGATAAAATATATATGGGGTTCACCAATCCATCTCACTAAAAATGAATTTGTTGTGTATAGACTAATAGAAACTAAATCAATTCAAAATCCAAATCCCTAACCCTTTAACGAAAATTGATAATTTTTTATGAATTAAATTGGTAAATATCGTTTTATAATTTTTTTCCTTTGATTAAGATATCACCAACAGTGATTCAGACTAGATGATACACATAAAAATTCTTTTTTAGAGCTTGTATAGACATTTAGAAAATTCTTCTGGACTTTTACTCTTTCTAATGGTATTACTGTGTTCATGGAATTTTTGAATATGATTTGTCATCCATTTATAGATTCATTTTTATGATATTTATAGGATATAATTTGTCTTATTATATTCTTTATAGTGGACATTCTCCTAATCATTTAATCATATTAGAAAAATTACATGAACACTAGTTATAAGTAAAGCCTTCAAAATTATCAATTTGGATTCGAGAAGATAAATTCCTCGCACATGTGATTTCTAAATTAAATATATATTTGAAACATAAAAAGATGGAATTGGTTATGTCTTAGAATTTCTTAATAATAGTGTTTCACATCAGGATCTTCCTCTAGCACATGGTGTATTACTTCCACTTCATATAATATTTCTTGAGATTATATCTCCTTATGATGGACAAAACCATGATGAGAGTAAATTTATATGGTATGAATATTATAATGTATTTTTCCTTGGATTTAAAATATATTTGACGTTAGATTATGTTCTTATCCAATCATGACTTGGTGAGGGATTTGTGGTGTATTATGATAAATCCTTAGTTGGTCGTGATTCTATTCAAATATATGCCATTCAAGATATTTTTTATGATTCTAGATAGTTATTTCCTCACGAAACGAACATGATTCCCCATTATATGGAATTATAAATTATGTTTTTTTGATTAAAGAGATAGTGGAATTACTTTTATTTTGAATAGTTTTTGGTATAAAATGATCATATAATAATCAAGTAAAACATATATCATAGGTATTTGAACCTATAGTTTTGTTTGTGGGATGATTATCTATAGTCATTAATTTTTTAATTCATTGCAATTCAAGTAATAGAAACATAGTTTCTGATGCCCTCAATAGAATAAATCATCCTCCAAAGGAGATATTGGTGAAATAAGAATAATTGTCACTATCATTTATGGATGAACACTATAGAGATTGGATTATGGATCAAGGAGAAGTTTGATATAAATACGTCAATATTATAACCTCTAACATAAATCGTGTAAAGGATTCACTTATTTTGTATTCTAATTGTATCATTATTCACCAAATACATGATGGAGGTGAGGTATTTTATGGTTGTTTATAAAATTATATATCAATTTTATATGTATATAGAAGACTCATAGTTCATATATCATTTATGAAAAATCTGATGAAATAGTAAAATTAATCTAAATGGGATGTTCATCCTAGAATTATAAAAATGTTGAAGAATACAAATCACTTACATTTTTCATCATGATTAAAGAAATATGTTTTTGGTTTTTTTTCTTACCTTCCTTACCAATAATAAAACAACGGTTGATTATTAGAATTGCATATTAGTCATTGTTCATTCACTTTTATATCATGTAAATTGGATAAAATATTCATATAATTTATGTAACATTTACGTAGATCCTATAATGTAATGGATGTGGTGTGGGTAATTTTTTATCAGTTAACAAATATGAATAACCTAATGCCAATAAAAAAGGATTCCTCAATTGACCAACTTAAGAAATATTATGTCAAAGATATATTTAATATTCACAATGTACCTAATAAAGTATTCCTTCATAGATCTCTGGCATTTATATCTGAGTTTGAGATAATGATTTAAGGATAATTTTTTCATTAGTTAAATTGAGTAAGAAATTAAAATTTAAAATTAATAGATAATATGTGAAAAAATTTAAGATTCATGGGGTTATATTATACACCTATATTTGATAATTTTGTGAATCATTGCAGTATATTTTCTCCTTAGTTGAGTTATCTTCTAATAACAACTACTAGAATTGTTTTCAAATAAAACTATTCCATTATCTTTATATAAGTAGTTTCGTTCTCCCCAATACTTGATAGAGATCGATATTTCATCATTTATTTATAAAATATTAATCATGGAGATAATGGATAAAGTAAATCATATATAAAAATAGATATTAATAGTTCAAATCAATAAAAACCTATTTATGTTGGTGATGGTGGCCCCCGGAATTTAATTTTTCTAATTTTGTTGTCCATTGGGTTTCACTATGTTTGGGGTGACCAATGAATAATGAAGAAGGGCAATATAAACCAAAATTATGTCAATCATCTAAAAATATTTCACAAATCCAATGTGATTTCATGTTATCAATCATTTCTACCATAATTAAAAATCATGCATAACCCCTTCCATATTTCTGAGTTGAGAAAGTATATGTCAGACCCCGTGAAAGTTATCTTTCATGAATGTATTGTGTTATAGGTTGATATATTCCTCTGAGGATTATAATATATGTATCATTAATAGGATTCAAAAGGTACAATATTTTAATATGATTCAATTTTTTGGGTTATATTTCCGTATGGTAATCTGTAATATCATACTATGGAGCATGAAATACAAGTAAAAAGGGTTAGTGGTTTATCTTGTTTACTCATCAATTAAGTTGTAGAATCGTAATAATGAGAAACATGATTGTATTTAGGTTTAGAATTCACTAAACTAGATATGATAGAGATGACTTAAATTATTTCTTTTAATCCATTCCATGTGTATTTTTTAGGGTTTCAGATGATTAATGAACTATTATTGGGTTTTGAAACTATTTTGGGAGAGAATGGTGAGGATAGTTCAGTCTGGATATAGAACATCCAATAAAACACTAGTGATATTCCACCAAAAAATCTAGTTGGGGAGAGTAAATTCTACTAGATAAAAAAAACTCCAATGGTGGCCACAATAGTTCCATTAGAAACTATCATGTTCATAAAAAATGTATATAATAAAATTTACACATAAAATATCCATATTAAACCAAAAAACTCAGAATATCATTGTTATTCACACCCATTAATATCTACTTAATTCCCTCCATCTTCTATTAACCTTTCCATGTGATATATTCCTCCAACTGTAATCTAGTGAGCATTATTACTTTAGAACAATTCTCATGATGATGTAAATCCATGAAACATCTAGAAATAAAATTTAGAAGTTTTTTTCACAGTATTGGGTGTAAAGTCTATTATATTAATCCTAATACGAGTTGTAACATTCTTATTATTTAATGTTTATATAATTTAAGTGATATATAAGATTATATTGTGATATATCATGGGATCACCATGATTTCTTTCTTAAATTTCATCATTAACAGTAGAAGGGTTCATTCCCTCATTATATTCTAGTTCTAGATTGATTTTCAGAATTGAGTGGTGGATTGATCATTTTTCTTTGACACCAAAAGAACATCTCTACAAATTATATTTTATGAAAATACATTCTTTCCAAAATATTTATTAATGGTTGGTCCTCAAATGGTGTAATGATTTGTTAATTTAATTGAAAAAAACTAATTTTCATCTAATAATTATTTCAAAAATGGTTTATAAAAAATTTAGAATTGATTTTGTAAATTTAAAGTATGTAAATACTCGAATGAAAATTCTTATATTTGTTTCATTTTATTCATTTGGTAAATGAAATACCATTATTGTGATTTTTTGTGTGTGAAGGATTTAGACACTAAACATGTTGATTGTGTTTATTGGTTTCCAAAAAGATTAAAATATACTATTTTATTCGTTATAAATTTTATGTATGAATTCCATTATGATCTATAGTCTTTTTATTACTTTTCAATTTGAGTTTGTTAAACTTTTCATAAAGGGGGGTATATAATATGATAGTATTAAATGTTTTCATGTACACATATTAGTAATCTCTCGGTTTATCGAAATGAATATTATTATATTTATATGACACTATTAAACCCATTTCCATTATCAATGGTTGGAATGGTTATTTCGACTAAACTGAATTTGTTATACACTATTCCATTTCTCACAAATGGTATGAGTTACTCACTATGATGTTAATTATTATTCTTCTCAGATCTCAAGATAAGCCCAATATATGTTTGATAGGTAATAACCCTCCATGTATATAGAGTTATTAGTTTTGGATATAAATGTATTAGAAAAAGTACATCAAGAATTATAGTTTCAATATTTACCAATTCCTTGAGCTCTATTATACACCTTCATACATTTTATTTTATAACATGACTTTTTTGGTGTATAGTTACTTCCTACTGTGTATATCATACACATACCCTATACTGGCCCCTAATGGGACACATTCAACCCTTTTTTATGTAACCAATGTAATGGAAAGGTTCTTAAACATGCAATATTTCTATATAGGGGGGGTCTTACCTGGGCAAGATCAATTTGGGAACTTTGTGGGGGATCCAATTGGTGGCGGGATGTTATTCCACAACACTTATTTTGATATTTCATTAACTCGGTTCATCCATTTTTTGAGACTCAAACAATTTTTTGTATGGTCTTTTGGTAAATATAGAGTGTTTTCCACTCTTCACTTTCTATGTGAATGGTATAATTAATTTTTAAAATTTATATTATATTCATTTTAGATTTATAGAATTTCATGTTATACCTCTAGAGAAAAAACAACATTTAACGTCGGTGTTTTTATTTTTGAAGTGAGTTTTTAATCGAATTTTTTAAAGGAGACATAAAATATATCATTTTCAGCATTAGTTTTTGGAAAACCAATGCTGAAAATGATCTTTGTTAAGGGTTTCCACAACAGTTTTAGAAATAGTGATGATGAAAACTCTCATTTTCCAGTCATTCAACATTGATTTTAAAAAAATTGATGCCAAAAGGTAAAAAAATTATAAAATTTAAATTATAACACTTCTAAAATAATCGAAACCCCAGTAATAAAAACGAATATAAAAAAATAAAATAGTATTTATCACAGACTAAAAATCTATAAATTCCATTCTTTTATATAATTAATCAAAAAACTCTCTACACTTTTTTATTATAAAAAATAATTAAAATACACATACAAGAAATTTATAACATGCTCAGTATTGGTTATTGTTGAAGAATTTATTTGATTATCATTATCTTTAAACACCTATTATATCAAAAGAGTTAGTTTTTTGAACTCATATGTAATATTATTCATAAATATTAGAATATGCATACCTCAAATCCTAATCAAACATAAAAAATAGTTTTCAAAAGAGATTGAATATGGGTATGATCAGATTGAGAATAATTCTAGGAATCATTGAATGCTTACAATGACATTGAATGATATGATATAAAAAATAAGAATAATATGACCGAAAATATCACACAGTTAATACAACTATCTTTTTCAAATTCAGTAGTTTCTCCAGTTGTGATTATCTTGTACATAAATCATAGAATATAATAACGACATTCAACTAGTATTTTTTGACGATGAAACTAAAGTTATAAAACATTAAACTAATAATAAAAATCAATATATAACAAAAAATCATAATTAAATATAATATTAATACTGATTACCTGTACTTTCAGAAATTTGATTTTTTTGGTGACTTTATCGATATGTATTCCTTGTTAATTTTTTTCCATGAACTACAATTTCATATATATGGACTAATAATTCTTGTCTAAACAATTGATAATTAAACATAATGAGATTATAATAAAATACATGTCTAATAAGGTGTAAAATCATTTACAAAAATTCCCTAATAAAGAGAGAAACCAATATATGGTTGATTCACTTGGGCACAATACACCTTACATACTATGCCCCCTATAATTACAAAACATGAAAACTGATGACATTAGAATAATCAATAGTTCATAATTATGTATCTATTATTACATATCAAGAAATTGTAGAAACCAACAATCAATCGTTGTATATGATAATCTCTGACATATATATGAAACTATATTTGTATTCGTCACATGTTTTCACTTTAATGGAAATGAATTGAGGATCTATAAAACTATCAATTTTAGTACATTCATTTAGTATAAAAATAATTCGTAGATACCTAATTTAAAAAGAAAATATTGTTAGTAAATTTAAAACTATATTTTAATAAATAAATAAAAATTCATATATAAATTTACATACATGGAAAACAATTTCCCCACATTTAGGTTGAGCTCTTGAAATTATACCAGATGCTTGATATCTTCTTTCAGTAATCTCAATATATATTATCTTCATCATATATCAGTTGTCATCCAAAACTAATTGATATAATTAAATAAATAATAAGCTTGAGATAATCTTTGTATCCCATAAGAAGTATCTGATGTATAAACAGTTGATTGTTCCTAAACATTTTGATTCATTTGGGTAGCTTCTTTTGCTTTTAGATAATCCTATATAAGTTAAATTTTAGAAAACAATATAAATAATTTTAAATCATATATAATTAATATTTAAAACAAATGCATACCCCATATGAAATTTAATGAAGAAAACTAGTTGGAAAAAGTAAAAAATGACCCAAATAGTCCCCAACTCCGGTGATCTCTTTAGTAGAGAAATGGTAGTAGAGCATTAGGTTCTATAATATCATGTATTGATACTATAACTAGAACCATATAAATAGGCTGGTGGTGTTCATAATCCCCCCAAAAATTCATGATTCCTAAGGAAACAATATTTATATAAGGATCCCCAGAAAAAAAACTCATCATATTTGTTTTGGTCCGAATGAGGTGGTGTAGGATCAATTTAAACAGATGGGGAAGGGTAGTCCGGGTGAGAAGGAGGGGAAGGATAAAAATGATAAAAATTATTTTTGTTTATAATTTATAAAATATAAAAATTGCTGAAAAATAAATAATATAATGATTGGTCTGAGTGAGGAGCTAGAGGATAGAAGTATGGATATGTGCTAGGGTAGTGCGGGTGAGCATGCAAGGAAGGATAAAAAATTAAAATGTTATATTAGTGATTATAATTTATAAAATATAATAATTAATGAAAAATAAATAAAATAACTAGGAAGAATTCTCATATGAGGCATGGTAGTCTGGGTGAGCAGGCTCGAAAGGTTGAAAAATTAAAAAGTTATATTAGTGTTTATAATTTATAAAATAGAAAAATTTATGACAAATAAATAATATATTTGGAAAGGCTTCTAATACGGGGTTGGGATGGAATATGGGACATGGTAGTTTAGGTGAGCAGGTTCAGAAGGATGAAAAATGAAAAAGATATAATAGTGTTTATAATTTATAAAATAGAAAAATTGATGACAAATAAATAATATACCTGAGAAGGTCACACGAACTTTGATTGTCTTTCCAAGTGTTCTAAAAAATCATTCTATAGTGCTGGTTGAATTTGATCCCCCATATACTGTTTCATATTTTTCATCTCAACATTAATGATTCTATTTTAAGGTCTCCGGATTGCTTAATCTGACAAAAAACAATGAGAATACAAACATCTGCTTCATATTCTCTAACACGTTCGGTGTGTTCTTTATTTCCAAAAGTATTGGCTAGGATATCCATCCTATAGTCGGGGATAAATGATCTTGGTGTATCTTGCTCTAGAAGTTAATCCTAAAATGAATATGAGAAGGTTATATTAGTGATTAAAATTGAAACAAATATAATAATTAATGACAAATAAATAATATTTACTTACCATTTTATCAGCTACATGCATAGCTTTCTCTGTAAGATACTGTTCTATTTTCTTTATTCTTGCTCATTTACATTTTTCATGGTGAGTCAGAGAAGATGAAGGACTATGTTAAACCTATTCTGAACAACTACTAGATTGTGCTCTTAAGGCTTTTAATTTTTCTTCAATAATTTTCTACTTTAAATATAGTTACACTCCATGTGATAATGTATTTGGGTATACATTTCTCAACCGAATATCTTGATCAGATCTCATAGAATCCTATTATATAAACATAAAATATAATTAATTAAAGAAATATATAAAAAAATTTACAATATGAAATAATTATCATACCTGAAATTTTTCTTCACGTCGACTATCAACAAATCAGTCCCATTTATCTTCATCCTTAAATTGATACTTGAGCCATGGGTTTTTAACCCTTCTCTTTCCATAAAATTTTTTTTTTGTCAGTTTTGTTTTAAAATCTTTCCATTGAACCACCACTAAAGAGTGATTTATTTTCTTAATTTTATTGGTTACCTCAAAAATGAATGACATCGACAATTGAATAAATTAAATATATCATTTAAAATATTTAATATTCAAAAATTGAGATATAAGAAATCAATTAATAAATTAACCATCACAACTGCCCAAATTTTTTTTTTCATCCTACCAACTAAATTCCAATTAGTATATAAAATACTAATCCTGCAATGGAACTTCATCGATATATAAATGATAAACTGAATAATATTCAGGCCAGTTGCATTATTATTATCATCAAAATAGATGTTTAATCTCACATCGTCTTCGGAGAGTGATAGTTTTGGTAAATGTTTAATACCACATTTACCAACATGAGAACATGATTTTTTAGAAGTAATAGGAGAAGTCACCTATTCCAGATACTCATCAGAAATCATGAGTTTTTTTTATTAACAATTTTTTATAAATAAAAAAATATATTATTTACTATTTAATAATATGATAAAATATATATACCTCGATAACTAATCCCCTATATCTTTATCTAACATTGATACTAAAATGTTAAATGAAATTTTGTGTACCTTTATATAATTATAAAACTGAAAATTTAGAAACAAGAAAGAAAAAAGTATGCAATTAAAATAGAGGCATTAATTTGTATGTTTCAAAAAAAGAAACAAAATATAAATAATTACCAAAAAAATTTGTAGACTAATTTACTATTTTACCACATTCCATCATCATGATCATTACATACTTCATGCACTATTTCCTCCCTATACAAATTGAAATCATCCAGAAATTGCATAATATAATAATAAGTATCATGTACATAAATAACATCATCAACATCATCCCCATAACCCAAATGGTATATTGTTCCCTGAAAATTACGGACCACTGACCATTCGATTGATTAATGAAATAATTTTTTTTTCATGTGTCTCCTTGATAAATGGTTCCTCATTGTAATTAAATATTTTCAAATCAACTAGTTTAAACCCATATTCATTGTATATCAGACCACTCTTACTTCAACCAAATTACACTTAAAAATAGTGACTCAAAATTTAATATATATATATATATATATATTCCCATAGGACTTCATAAACTCCAAAATATGGAATTGATTCATAAATTGACCATTTTATCTTTTTGTACTTGAATAATGCACTACTTCAGTGATAACCATCACACCACTATTCAAAAATGTATTTTTGTCATCCACATTACTGTGTAAAATTTGTAATAAATAATATCAAAACAAGACCATGTGATCAGATTAAGAGACGGTTCCCATGATAACCACTTCAATGTTTCTAATACAGCTATATCTGTGGACACTTTCTCATTAAACTATTAATCGAATGTCTTCTTGTTCTCAATTATCAACCACTTTTCATTTCTTTTCTGATATCGTAACATTAATTTAGCAATATGTGAGGATATATATGATTAAACCTCATCTTTGTTGTTTAAAATATTTAAATGTTGCTGCATCACTTCATCATATTGATTGAACATTAATTTTAATCCTCAAACCCCTCTACCTTCAATATAAACTATAATATGTCAAGATATAGGGAGACCAATATGCTCCACCTCATAAAAATAATCAGTACTGAACTCAATCACCTCTTCTGATTCATATTTATGAACAATTGGGGCATCTTTTCTATAAATATTTTTAACATATCCCTTATAAATTTTAAAATATATTTCAAATAGATACATCCATAATTAATAACAAGGCCCACATATTTTTATCTCATGCACCAAATGAACTAGAAGATAAACCATTATATAAAAAATCAAAGGTGAGAAATATATTTCTAGTTGAAAAATAGTAAGAGTTTCTTTATTCTCCAAAATATCTAACACATTTGGATTAATGCCTCTGCTATAATTGGACTTGAAAAAATTACATAACATGATTATATTCTTTCTGATAGCTATCAGCAATATACCGCACAATTCAACTAGTGGAAGTTGTAGCATCAATATATTGAAATCATGAGATTTCATAAATATTAATTTAAAATCCATCAATGACACCTTATTATTCACTTTTGATGATAAACCACTGGGTACCTTAATAACATTAAGACACAAATAAATATTTATTTTTTCAATCATGCTCTGTGTGTAACAAGCTTGAGGTAAATATGTTCATTTTATTTTCATAGTTAGAGAAAACTCCAAATTTATTCTAATTAATGTCAAGCCCAATCTAGAAAGAAATTCATTTTTTATTACCTTTTATTTCTGAAAATGTTTCAATAAAACAGTCACATCTGTTTTTCTCAAAATATGTAACATCGATGTTATGTTTTATCTCTAAAAATCACCAATAAATTTGTTAAAAAAATAGACATCTTCTTTCAGATTTTTCATTGAAGACTATAAATTCTTTCCCTTCCAAATGTGGAAAAAAAAATTTCACCCTGTCAAAATATTCTTGAGCTAACAATGGCTGACGGGGAAGGTTTTATTCTTGTAAACCGTTAATTTTTTTTTCAATCTACGATAAATATGATCAATTTTCAAAAATATTTGATGTCCCAGGTACAACTTCTTTCTTCCATTCTACAATTGATAATATGAAGTCTGTTCTTTACAAGTAAGACATGTTTTACGTCCCTTAACACTATATCCAGATAAGTTTCCATATGTTGGGAAGTCATTTATAGTGAACATTGTTATAGAGAGGAAAAGAAAATACTCTTTCTTGTATACATTGATAACATTAACACCATCATCCAATAGTAGTTTCAAATCATCAAGCAAGGGTGAAAGATACACATCAATATCATTTCCAGATTTTTTTGTTACAAAAATCATCAAGTACATCATAACATTTGTTTTCATCATATATAGAAGTGGGGACATGTTCTAAACTACCAGAAAACAATCCATGAACTATGTCGGCTAGTAAGTTTCTGATATGGAATTATCCCATCGGTACACAATCCCATTATTATATTTCTATCTTCACTTCCACAATCTAGAATTTTTTTTATCAAAACAATTCTACTATGGTGAATCAACAGGGTGACATACGTTACCATCAAATATGCACTCATATGAATTACATCTTATCATTTTTGTGTCAATTGAATTTTCAAACAGACACCTCAAATGTGTAATTATTGGAAGGTACAAAATTTCTTTAGTGTGATTTTTGATTCTGGTACCTAAGAATGAATCACAGTCGAATTATCATATTGTTGTGCAAAAAAAAATAGATGACATCAACAAAAAGTAAAAAAATTATTTTTAATAATGTTTGTTGATAATACGTGAGAATTAATCTGAGTTGGCTTTCTCATATATCTTATAGCATGATGTCCCACATGTAGGTCAAAATGATAAATATTAATATTGTTCCTATATAATACACAATAATTGGGGAAAACATGCATATTTTTATACCCCAATCCCATTCGTCATAATATTTTCATCACCTCATAATAGGAATCTAGAAGCCTATTTCCTTCTTGATGTAGCTATTTTAAAACCACAAGTAAGATGAAGAAACATTTATCACCCCACCCATTTCATTCTTTTAAGTTAAATAATCTCAAAATTTCTGATAACACTGCATATCTACTACAATTGGTAATAAGGGTTATTAGAATCACCATAAAATCATTCCACATTTTCTATTTTTTATGGTTCCATTACATAAATCTTGAATTAATTCTTCAATATGTTCCCCTGTATCATTATGAATATTTTCATCAATATTGGATGTTGAATTTTCAGTGCATTCAACATGCTAGATCTAACATGTATAATTAAGGCCAAAACCATAAAAAATGAGATGATCCTTGATTTATCTAGAGTTTAACATTATTTTATTCAAACACTTTACACATAGACAGAAAATCAAATCAATGATTTTATGTTTTATTTTAAAAAATTCCATGAATTCATCAGCACCTTTTTCATATTCAGTAGTAGTTCATCTAATATGTATCCAATTACGATCTATTCAATACCTGATATCAATATATGATTGGTTAATATATTAAAACATATAAAAAATTATATATATATATATATATATATACAGAGGAACTGTAAATAGAAACACATTTCATAAAAACTATTTATAATCACATAGAAAACATCAGATACGAAACCCATTTAAAAATTGTAAAATATTGAATTTCATATTATATACATGTATTATATTGATATTATAACTAAATTATAATATCAATCTCCTAAAATTTATCAGTTCATTTTTCCTAGTTGTTGGCATGATGCATTAGAAACTCTCCCAAAAGTGAGAGTTTTGTTCATGTTTTTTGGCAGGAATGAGTCGAAACCATCGAAAGAAAAATATGTGTTTATCAAACTAGTTTAGCTTCTCTATAAATTTCTTTACATGATGAAATTCAGAAATTAAATATTCCTATGAATAATCAACATTTTATGAGATTTTTGTCATAGAAACAAAAAAATATTGAAAATGATCGTTTTCTATTGTGATGAGGATTAAAAATAGAGTAACAAATATTTGTGAAATGGTTTTAATTATGAGTATATTATTATGTAAATAATGGATAATATGTGCCTGTTCTTAGATATTCTTTTAATTACATGCACATACTATGATTCCATGAGGTAGTGTGATATTCTATCATGCCACAGAATAACACACATATACATTTTATCTTGCATGATAAAATAATGTGTGCAAGGGTATGTATGAAGTAGGAAGTGGATAATTTCAAGCATACATAAATTAATAATCAATCAAGATTATATTCATAAGATGATGCAAGTAATCCCATGTGAAATCCCATTTCAAATATGAAAATATTCATCTTTTAATATGAATTCATAAATATTTTGTGAATATTGCACATGAGTGAGCATTGAACAGAAGACATTATGTGTGATTGGGTTTACCATAGAGAAGCATGGATAGTGAGTGTGTTATTAAAAATTTGTATGTGATGTTGAGAAACTATTATGTATTTTCTTACATCATACAAAAACAGAGAGACAATATTGTGGGAAGTGAGAATCTTGTGTATTGAAGGAAGCAGAACAGTGTGAATTCATCCAATTGAGTGAGTACACCATTAATAATTTTTCCATTGTTAAAATACACGAAAAATATGAAGATACACTTTGTGATATACAAGAATGAAGTTAAAAAAATGTAAAAAAATTTATTTTTATTTAGACACATGAAATATTGTATTAATATAAAAAGTCCATGCATTTGATTTTACATGCATGAGGTACGTGCAGTATAAATTTAATGACAAGTGTGAATTGAGTTTTTGAGAATTAAGACAAAGCATTATAATAGAAGTCAATTTGTAGAGAATTTATATATAATTATATGAAGGAGTCACATGAATTTCATATGATTCATTTCAGACCAAAAAAGTTTTTGATTTTAATATATTAAAATGATAAAGCACTAGTAGTAGTAGTCCCAAGAGTTATTGCATGTTTTGAGTAAGATCATAAATAATATTTTGTATTTTTAACTCCAATAACGAATATAGTATTTTTTAATCATTGTATACTTACCCCGAAATAATTTCTACGATGTGTTATAAGATAATTTTATGAATTTTGTTTCCCTATAATTGAGGAAGATGATCAAAATATTTTGGTTTAAGTGACACCCATGGAATGATTTTAGATCTTCATTAACATGTGGATGGAATATAAACAAATTGAGATGAACTGAATTGATTCAAATAAAACTAACATGGCCAAAATAGACTCAACCAGATTTGAACCAAATTAAACAATATTAGACTCAAGTAAATTAAACAAAAATAAAGTAATTTTATATGGGATGATCACTTTTAGGGATAACTATTAACTATGTTATACAAACATATAATAAACTATAAACTAATAATTGTATCAAATAAAAAACATAATTAAATGATAACTAATTTATCTTCAAAAGTATAAAAACATAAAAAAATAAGAGTTTAACAAAAAAATAGATCCAAATACAAGCATTGCTCTGTATAAAGATTTGGAAGATTAAAAGCTACAAGATTTATACAAAAAAATGTATATAGAAATGAAAAATAAAGATAAAAAAAAACCATGGTCGAATGTCACTAGAAATAAGCATTAGAAGAAAACATAACCCATAGATGATGAAAAACAGTGAGATAATCAAGAAATCAGACCATAGATTGAGAAAATAGAATAAAATTGACAATAAAGGTGGTTCATGATCACAAATACATGTTTGAAGTCATCGTGAGTCAAGAGGATTCACAGAAGTATAGTTTTCAATGATCCAAAAACCAGAGGGTTTCATGATAACAACTAATTTTAAAAGACATACAGAGTCGGTTTTTACAAATAACAATGAAAAAGAGTCGAAAATTTTTTTATAGAGTCCATTTTATGGGAAACCAATGACATTTTTTTATATTTGGCGTCAGTTTTCCAAAAAACCAACTCCATGAATATTTTTTTTAAATATATGTAATCAATTTTTATAAGAAGCTAAACTGAGAGATACTAAGATTAGGATTAATGGCGTCGGTTTTTTGAAAAACTGACCACATATATCATACCTTTCGAGGGTTTTATCATCATTTTTTAGTAGAACTAAAGCCAAAAAAAACTCTTAAACAATTTTTCCATCAGTTTTTAGTAAAACATGACGTTAAAAATTTCTCCCACATAATATTAGTATCAGTTTAGAAAAAAAAATCATCATTACCTCAACGTTAAATCTGGTATTTCCACTAATGAAAATAAAATAACTTTTTCCACTTTATTTTATTGGTGTTGATTTACATTTGTGGTTTCCATTGGACTCATTTGGTTATGTCACATCAAAAAGGGAATCATTGTGATTATATCCTCATACCAAGTGGGGACCACCTTATACCATTTTTTATCTCATTCTATAGTATTTTATCTACAATTTATTGATTGGGAGGTGTGCATGAGGTGTTATGGACACCATTCCCAATAACATTTGGGTAATTGACTAATTACCTTATTTTTTGAATGGAATTTTATTAAATGAATTCTATATTCAGTAGTTTTCTCTATATGAAACACTAAACTAAAACATAGAATAACACTTTTTATTAATAAATTTTATTAATAGTAAATCCTACAATAATTAAAAATATTATAATTAGATTTAAATGTTTAAAAAAATTCATTTAATAACACCTAAATTTTAAATAAGGAAATTTTCTATAAAATTTGTATTCTTTATTTATTCTAATTTCATTTAATGGTTAACTACTTAAATTATATAATTTTAATTTTTTAAAATGAAATAAATTTTTTAAATCATCATATAAAAATTATCTGAGGGTTATGTATTGTGAATTTTCAGGAATTAATACTTATATGGTAAATAGTGAAAATACAGTTTTTATCAAAATCATAAATTTTATAAAATTATCAATATATTTGAATTGGTGAGATGTTTATAAAATAAAATAATTTATTAATTATTTTTATAAACAGTATAAATTATATTTATAGATATTATTTTAAACACAATAAACCTATATTTAATTTTAGAAATTATATGACATTTTCTTCCAATTTAAAAATTATATTTAGTGTTTTCATTTAACTAATGATTTTTTTTTTGGAAAAATTAGTTTTGGATTGTGTTTTAGGAAAAAAATAATTTTTAATTTTATAATAAACAAATTTTTTTCATTGAAATTAATAAATTTTATAATTTTATCCTACACATATATTTTATGTTTAAAAGCAGAAATTTTTAAAAACTTGTTTTTACATGTTATGTTGGATTATTCTAAAAATAACATTTATGACAATTAAAATTTTTTATTTTATACATTAATTTAAATATTTCAAATCATAATGTAAAAATTGTGTAATAAGGTCCTTTTAATTTTTTTAATTAAAATTAAATTCCAAGAATAAAATATTGTTACCCAGGTAAAAGTATAATGAGGAACAAGTTAGGAAGCTTAAAAGGCCTTAAATCACTCCATGTTGTCTCCAAAATTAGTGGGGGAGAGGAGGATATTCCAAATAACTATATTAGTTTCATATTTTCCTCTTTTTATAATTTTTCCCTTGAATAGTATCATTATATTATTGAAAAGTAATGAATACTCCAAAAATTACACTTCTGTTCACTTAAAAATGAGACACTACTATACCCATATTCCTCCATTATTCCTTCGAGTTTATTCTAAAAAACTAGTAATTTTACCTCCTAAATAAATATCTCACACATTATTGATCTTGTGGGTCCTTTAGATTTACCAAACCCCATGAATATCGAGGATTTTTCAAAGTGAAGATAAATTTCTTCTATATAATTGTTTCTCTTCTCATTAGTTTGCTTCCATATTTTCTTATTTTTAAACCCACCAAAATTCTATATAAAATAATAATATCAAATTTAAAAAATAAATAAAATTTTATTATGTTAATGGAACATTCATTATTTATTCAGTTCTATCCATAGATAATTGTTTTGATCGTCTATACATGCGGACTACCGCCTCCACGAAGCGACCTTTTTTGTTTTTCACCACCAGCTATCACAGATGAAAATGGAGATTAAATTATGACTAAATATGTTTTATATGTAATAAAAATGATTATATAAAAATTATTTTTTATATACCACAGTTCCCACTCATTTAATGAGAAATGAAAATGATAATTGTGTGTCTGTGAAAACTACCACTCCCACGATGTATCGTATCTAATTATTCATCTAGTTTCATTATTAAAATATGATTTTCCTACATAAAATTATCTAAATAATACCATTATACATATATAATATTATTATTATTCTAAAAGAATCATCTTTCATATTCATATTCATCTATTAATTAGGTATGTTTATGTTTGGGTCGGTCTACCTGGTTTCAGGAATAATGCTATAAAAAACGGTCATGGATGAATAAAGAAAACTAAAAACTATTATTATTATAAATTAATAAGTAAATAATTATTTTTCCTGATATTATTATTGTAATGATATGTACTTACATATTATTGAAATATCATATTTATTTACTAAAATTATCGAAATAAGCCGACATTGATCACCCTTTCACACAACAAGTTACCCTCAAAAGTTTAAAAAAAATTGAAATACATGAACCAATTATTCTCAAAAAAATGAAACTTATTTATGGATTTAGTAGTACACTAGTCTTTAAATAATATTTTGTTACTTTTATGTTATGAATTTCAAAAAATGGACACACATGGTTGCCATCAATATGTTTTTTAGAGTTTGATAGGATAAAATTAATATTTGGTGAATTGAAAATTACGCCTATGAAAATTAATATTAACTTTATGAATATTAATATAACCAAATTAATAGTAATCTATGTAATGAATGTATTTATAATTCTTTTAGAGACCTTAATTAATTTTTCAAGGTGTTATAAAATCAGTTATAGGTTTAAAATTGTTGTTTTTAGAATAAATTATAGATTTATTTTAAAATTAATTTTTACATATTTAGAAAATTTTTTTGATAAAATATAGTTTATTTATGAGTTCCACACATTGAAAAATGGTTAGGGTTATTTTTTTAGTTTTTTGAAATACTAATTTTTTTTAGGAATAGTTATATGTGGTAATTTACCGTATATATACATTATAAGATAAATACACTATTACTAGCATCATAGAAGATATAATATCTCTAGGTTAGAACTAATATGATATCTTTACTATTTTTGGACACATGAATCAAGACTATTCAGAGTCTTGAGAAAAATTTTAATCAAATGATTAAAACAATGAAAACACATCCTCTCCTCCACTATAAATACAACCCTCACCCCCCATCTTCCAATGACACCTCTCATGATTTGATAATTCTATCAATTATTCCCAATACAACTAAAATGGATCTTAACTATGTCTAAGAATTTATGGTCCCCCCAAATGGAAAAACCAATAGCCTTAAGGTGGATCTCATGGAGAAGAGATCAAGAGGTAAAAATCCTCTATCGTTTTCTTGTGTTTTCTTTTCATTTTTTTATTTTCTTATACTATATTCACGCCCTTATGCAAGAGATATTAAATATCCAGTATAATATATATTCAATATTTGTATCATGTTTATGGAAAAATTTATCATCATTCTTCCTCTCCCTTTCCTCTTATTCAAAAAATAAAAATAGCGTCTGTGATGTGTTGATTTTCTAACATCATAGAGAATTTGTCTTCAACTTCCTTTAATTCCTTCAATGATTGTTGTAAAACAATTTTAATGTTTTAAAAAAATTATAATGTTTATTATGTTACCACTATTATGAAATTTAATTAACTTATATGAATAATATTAATGTTTTATGACTAAACAAGTTTGTGATTATCGATGAACCGAAAAAATTATCTAAATAAAAATCAGAAATTATTTATATAATGATTCATCCTCGTACCATATATAAAATGTTTTGTACATAATTTAATATTCTAGAATAATATTAACACCATTTCATTACACTTCAATATTTTTTCTTCTATTTTAAATGAAAATCCATTATGAACTGACCGGGTAAATAATGTAAAGAAAGCAACAGAAACAGTGGTAATAACAAAATATTATTAATAAATGGGTCAAATGATGTTATAAAATGATTATATAATGTGTTAAAACATTATTATTCATCATTAAAATATTTATAAAACACTTTTACCATTATAATAGATGTTTAGACATTTTTAAGTAAGAAGAACTCGAGGTAAGGGAATTCCTAACACAATCCCAATTATTTAGGTTAACCTTATACTTCATCAATTATGTGCTTCTGTGCTTATTGTTTTTATTAATTTCGTCTATATAATGATTTATTATGTGTATTTATTATATATACACATAATACTTTCATTATATTAATTCTCACTTTAATTATATGTTATTTGTATGGGATATTCCATTAAAGATCCATTATTAAAATTTTATTTTTAAAAATTAAAAATAAATGTTTTTATAAAATTATATAAGTTTTATTATTATGTTCTTGTTATTAGTAATTTTTTATGTTCATGTTTGGGACCTAGATCTCCCTGTAATTCATTAGTTATGTGTACACTAAATTCCGATCGTATGGTTTCTGCATGTGTAATTATGATGGTTACACCATAAGGTGGTTGTGAGTGTTACATTATAAGGTAGCCATGAGGGTTACAATTCATAAGGTAGAAAAGAGGATTAAATTATAAGAAATTAATTACCCAATATACCATTATGATTTTATATAATATATTTAATGTTTTGTTGAATTCTCATGTTTCACAAAGGAATTATATATGGGTGACAAGTATGTATTTGTGAAAATGATTTCAAATGTCTATATGTTTTCAGGAAAAAATTTATTATTCACTTTTTTATATCCCTTACTGATATTTTTATGCACATCCTAGGTTTACAAATGTCTTTCATAGTTTATAAAGACATGTAAGAGAATTAAGGAAGTCATGTTAAATGTTATAAAAACATTTTCAATGAAATAATGTAGTTGTTTTGTGTTAAAAAATTTATGTTTTTGATGAAATGAATATTTTTTTATTGGTACGAAATTTGTATTCTTATTGGTTGATATGTATGAGTTATTTCCAAAAGTTATAAAACTATAAACCGAAATGATCATTGGGAGTTAAAAGATGTGAAATCTAGTTGAAATAGTTATATATTGTAATGTTTAAGGCAGTTTATTTATATAAAATAACTAAAAAACTTATGGAATAAGGTAATATATTTATAAACAATTAAAATTTATATATTATAGTACATTAAAATAACTATAAAACATTAACATAGTATTAATTAATGGGTATTCAAATCAATATCCAGAAGCATGCATGAAATAATTAACATTACTTACACCAAATGGTAAAAATGATGAATAAAAACTAATATATTCATAATGAATGGTTATAATTTAGGAATATAAAATTTTATTGATATTAATATGTTTTTAAAATAGCTAATTAAGATATTTATTTTTTTGATAGAACATTCCAGTTCTTTCTTTTGAGTAGGTAATTATGGTAAAGGATTCCTTGTCTCATTTCCAAATTCCTGAGACATGTTTAACGTTGGGGATTATGATTTATTCAATTTGGTTTATTCAATGTTTCATTTCATTTGTGTATAATGGATATATTTATTTTCATTTTATTTTCATATCCATTTCATAATAACCCTCCTATTTATAGACCAGCATTATAGGTAGGGATTTTGAGGATTTAATTCTTATTCATTGAGTTATGATTATTCTTCTTGATGTTATTCCATATCTGATATGAAAATTGTACTATTGGATTTCATTATGTGATGATTTATATTTTATAACCATGGATTTAAATTTCTACAAAATGAACCCATTTCTAATAAACTTATTCATGAAATATTACATCCGTAAGGGATTTTTTCAACTCAATTTTTCTTATTGTTAGTTAAAATATTATTCCTTTAGCATCAATATTCTCAGAATGATAAATCATTTCATTTCCTATTTCATAATATATTCTTATTTTCTATCATGTATAATTTATTTCTTAATCTTAATGATGTTTTCACGACGAATTTAATTCTAAAAAAACTATAACGATTTGAATAATATAATATCTCATCTCCATTAAAGATAGTTTTTATTTCATTCCCTTGTTCATTATTCCCCAAAATACATTCCACACTTTTGAAATAATTTTTTTTTATAATAATGTGACATTACTATTTTCAATTACCATATTTAAAAGGGATGTTTTATCACCTCTTTTTATGATATGGGTTTTAAACAAAGGTATGTATAAATATTAAGAAGGGGTTTTATCCTTTCAAAGTCAAATGATTTATCTTATAGTCAAAATTCAATTTATAAATCATTTAATTAATTTAAAAACACTATTATTTATGATTATGTTAAAAATTAAATATATTCATAAATATTTTCATGTCACATTTTTGAAACCTTTTTATGTTTTTTTAGGTTCCATTATTGAATATTATTTAAAAAAATAATTAAAGCAGTCGTTATGTTTTCACTAAACCATATTCAAAATATTAATGTATTATTTAAGGATATTATATTGAGAGTCTTTTTAATGTAAATTATTTAAAAAAACTTCAGATTTTAAAAAACTTCATTTCAAAGTGACTATATATTTATCTGTTAGGATTTAGATTAAATCATTTTTTATAGAATATTTTATTATTTCACATCCATTTTACTATTTATCTCAAAAAGATTTATTTTTGTGGAAGTTTTTTTATCAGGATTCAATCAATCAATATTCTCATTAATTACACATTTATTGTTACTAAATTTTTGGTTTCAATGGTTTACATTCTTCATGTAAATTTTTGTGGTACCATCTATAAATTTGGTAAAACCCATTTCTCTTTTCTGGTTTCTCTTTGATGCAATGAATGAGTTTTTTCAATTTGAACACATATGTTAGAATGATTAATGGTCATGGTAATACCTCACCCTCCTATTCATTGGTTAACAGTTCATATCTCAAGTGATGAAAATGGGACATGAATTGTGGTACTCAGGCCAATAATGAACCATGAGTTTTGATACTCATCTCAATAACAGATTGTGATTTGGGATACTTCATCCAATAATGGACAAATAGTTATCAAACTCAATATACTAATGGGTCATGAGCTTATATTCTCAATCCAAATTTCGATTCACGAATTAATATCTAGTCCATTATGTAATTTTATTTAAGATTTTGATACTTGAACCCCTATGTAATTATTTCTTATAATTGTCTTTGTTCTACAGTTACTTATTTTGTCTGTCCACAACATTATGTCATGTGACATTTATTTTGGCCCATGGATAATCATTATTGTACCGTGTATCCAAACTCTTAAATCAAGTTATATATTTTAGATTTCAATATTTTATTTGTTGTTATATTGAATAATAGAAAAATATTATTACTCTATGTTATTTTTGATAATATATTTCTTCCTAACTCATGTTTTCTCACATTATTATAATCTAAACCATGATGTAATTTTGATAATTTTTCCTTCATTAATAATTTAATATCACCCATTTCTTATATTTCCCTGCCCTAAGTCATAATGATGAGTATAACTTATGAGATGTCTATAAGGGAGTATAATATTACTCAATTATGGATAAATGTTCACAAGTATCATAAAATAATTCTCATATGTGACATATCCTTAAAGTTTACTAAACCCTCTATTCTCATGAATGTGTTTTTTAGGAACAATGATAAACTTATATAAATTATGTAAAATAAATATAGGTTCAACTCACTCTATATCAAAATTGTTGTTTAATGAATATTTTTTTACACATGATCGGGGAGTGCGATTCTAGGGTGCCTTAAATTGGTTCATAGATGTTACATCAAAAGATTTTATATGGGTGTTAATATATCACCAAAACATATTTAAAATGTTTTAAAGAAATATTTTAGTATATATTTGGATTATAAATATGTTTTGGTTGTGAAAATAAACAGGGGAATAATGGTAGCCTTTATTTTTGAAGGAAAGGGATGTTTTTTAATTAAATATAAAACAAATTAAAATCCTTTCACAATAATATGAATAATATAGAATCATGTAACATGTCTTTTATATAACACAAGTGAGGTTGACAAAATCATTTTTACATCTTCTATGCATCATGGATGATTTTATTTATCATATATCAATATTATTAGAAAATATCATATTTTACCTTATTTCACAATTCATATTCATTTTTCAAAATTTATGGAAATTTTATAAAAAATATTTATTAAATATTTCTAATTCCTGGATTCTAAAAGTGAAATTTTTTTATCAAATTAAATTTATAAATTATTAAATTCAATCGTTTAGGATTATTATAAAAATCATGGATTTAATGATGATATTATTGAATATGTTATTAGACTATACAATACTTATCTCAATTGTTTCACTTCTTTCCAATGATGTTTTAATATGTCTATGGTGATTTTAGATGAAGTGGTTATGCTTTTATAATTGATATGGAATCATTTTATGGAATTGGATGTCATGCATAAACCACTTCCCTTATAATTATGATGATTTTGGAACCAATATTAAGTTCTAATGCATGGGTAAATAAGGTATGACACATTGTTTTTCAATAATGGTGAATGAAGTGAAGAATATGAAAAAATTTACATTATTTAATAACATAATAATTCAATCCAAAATATTATTTTTCATTAATCATATTTAAGTGAATTGTTATGATTTTTGTGTTGTAATTTGAGTCGAGAAGTTATTGAACTAGTTGTTCACTTACTAACTCTTTTGTACAGTTTTTTAAATAATATGTCCAACCACAACAAACCTTATAGGCCAGAACAATCGACCACATTGTGGGATTATACCACACCCATATAGGAGATACATCCCATTTAGATATATTTGTTGTAGGAGGTATTTACAGACAACATAAGAAGGAATGTGTACACATATGATTGTACATGGAATGCGTATAGTGTACATGGAGGTGCCTGGGTGGAACCTGTAGATGTGGTGCTGATGTGTATGTACATGTATCAAAGTGCCGACAATATTTATTTTTCCACAGTGAAGTTACATGGAGTTATTTATAAAGGATCTCTCAATTTAGTGAAATTAAAATGTGGTTAAATAACTTCATTGGTTATTATTCCCATATTTACAATATATGGATAAAATATCCACCACCTGATCTTTTTTTATCCACCATATGATGTCTTCATTTAGTTATCCTTAACCTATACCCTTCAAGGTTTATCACGTGAATGAAAAAAATTAGCATTGACATTCCAATGCTTAATGTTCATCCCTCTATTGATCAAATCGAAGGATTGGGACAAGCTTGATTGACTTGAGTCCATACATGCGATTATAGTCTTTCATGCACATGATAACTTTGGGAACATTTTGGATTAATCAAAACGGAGTTGTATAATTTCATTCAAATAAATGTATTAGTTCATAATTTTCAAATGATGAGGTATGTAATTATTTTTTCATACACATTTAGTTCTTCACGAAAGAATAATCAAGATCAATTTAAGGAATTCATCATGAAGACAATATTTTTTTCATAATATATTTGAGTAACACCAAAATCATCAATTTAAAAAAAAAATTAACACCACATTGTTTGTGGAAGATTTTAACACACATTACATGATATGAAACTTAAAAGATTGGAAATTTATATCTCTATTATCAATATAAAAGGTCTATGGATGAGGTGATATGTTATACTAATTGAAGAGAGGTTATAATTTTTCCAATGAAGATTAAAAATCATCAAACTAATATTTTATAAAGAGTATATACCAAAAATAAATTTTCCTGTGAAAATAATAATATTATGATTCCAAATTGTTTCGACATGTGTTTAACATACTCAAAGAACTTCATGAAGAAATTTTTAAGGATATGTCTTGAAAATATACATAAAGAACAAGTTCTATGATGCATTATTGGTTTGTGCAAACACATTGAGATATTTCACAATATTTTGGTGTTACATAAAGAAGAATCTTCATGTAATAATTACGGTGTAAGAAAATATGAAGGATAAAAACGATTCTAGAATTATTGTTCGAAAAGATTGGTAATAAACATCCAATGTAATTCATAAATGTGATCATTTAATACATGCACTACCATTGTGTTGCCTAATTTTCATAAATATATTATATGAAAGCTCCAATATTTGAGAAAATTGAAGTGAAATATTAACATTAACATCCAAATAAATAGGATAATGAAATTTATATGTGATAGGGTTTAAAAAGATGAAGACAAAATATAATATATCATATATGCTTGAAGTGGTCTTGTGATAAGTTAAAATACATTAAGAGAATAATTTGAATTGTGCAGGATTATTCATGTATACAATATTGAATAATTTGTGTGCCCCACTTTACCACATTAATTGAGTTTGAGACATCATATAATGAATAAATTATTCATGGATGATCATTTATTTCATTGAGGAAACAAATAATACATATGAAATCATATTAAATTGTGAAAGACAGACAGATCAGTTGTGTAGTTATTCATGTTGCATAAATTTTGATTGATAAATTTAAAAACCAGAAATCTTGAGGAGTAAGTTAAAAAGATAATATCATAGTGGATTGTTTATAAATAATGGATGAATTATTTATGTTGGAGATGGCGTAAATGATGAAATTTATTATATGGATCTGGGAGTTGGAGATGATATTTAGTTGGTGTTGAAAGTTGCGAACAAGTCTATTAGTTATAGATTTAATTAGGTAAGGACTTTTATTTTGTGATTGAAGATGTGTAATAACACATTTAATAGTGAAGAATATGTAATTGGGGTTAAATACTTGTTGTGTAAAGGATTGGATTTTTTTTTGACCTTTGAAAATACAGTGTTCTAGTCTATACATTATTACAACTGCACACGTAGTGATATTGAGATATAATATTTAGTGGATTGAAAACCATAACAAGTTCCATTGGTTAAATTGGAAATAAAATAAATTTATACAAATAAACAACTAATTCCCACCACACATAGTGGTCAATCAAGCCAAGGTCTCTACAAACATTGATTCTTACTTTGAGATAAAAAAATTCAACATTCACTTTAAAATTTATAGATACATATGTTGAATTATTTTATTCATTGTATATGTTTACATATTAGATTACTTAATTAGTAACACTAACAATCATTTGCCTATACCAATTATTATTTTACTATTCTAACAATCATATTTAAAATGACTACTTTACCCATTTAAAATACTCATGCAGCCTTTATAATTTCTATATATACAACTTAATTTATTTATTCTTAATTAACATTAATTTCTCCATAGGGTATCTATATTTATATTAAAAACATTTATCTTGTTTTTAATAAATTTATTTCATAGTAAACCATAACTTTTCAATAGTAAAATATCTAATAGACCATTATTCATCATATTTATAAGTTTTTATCTTGTAATTTATTAATTTTTATTTCCCATTTTACAAATTATGTTCTTTTTTTGAAAAAATATTTTATTAAATTGTGTATGAAATTTATATTATCCTCTAAAAAATATAATTTCAAATAAATGATATGAGTTTAAGGGAAAATTTTCATTAAAAAATGGGACATAGTGGTTTTTTTAAATACTAACTAATGGATGAAACAGATTATATGTTCATGGATATATCATATTTTATGATATAGGTGTTTCGCAAGGCATGATATAGTATCTCATTACATTTTCATTTAATTTTAATAGTGTATGACATGATAAGATCATAAGTTTATATTTTTAACTAATCATGTGACATTAAAAACATGGAATCATATTATTATAAGATAAAATTATTTTAAATATTACTTTTTGATAAATTTTAAATGTAAGTTATCATTATGAGAAATTTTCTATAAGATAAAATAATCCTGAATGTTGTTTGAATTTATAGAAATGGTTTTTAAACTGAATAAATTACAAAACATTATATTAGATCCATATAAATGTTTCTAATACTACAGAATATCAAAAGGTCCATTATAATGTTATAGTGCCCATTAGAATGTGTTCATTCAATCATTTCTAATCAACATCCAATTATCCCAACCCAAAAGCACTCTAATTATTCCTCTTTTATCATATGTGATAATAGTATATTGTGGGGAGAATAAAAATATCACCCAAGAATAGGGTGTCTTATATTATCCTAAAGGTACACTATAAAGGAGGGGGTTCGATAGAAATTTTCAAAAGATATTCATGAAAATTATGATTGAATATTATTGTGGCAAAAAACTACTATAAAAGGGGAAAAAGTGTCATTCGTTAAATATATATACATGATTTATATTTCATAGAATTATTGATCATGGTAATTTTAGTTTTATAATTACATCCATAGTTTTATAATAGGGTTCTTTAATCCTTAGAAACTCCTCAGTGGCACTAGATCTTGACCATAGTTCGTAATTTTTAAAGTTATGTTCAATAATTAATAAATTTTTATTTCACATTGATGTTAAATTACATATCACTATGAAATATTGGAAATTTTTTATGTGGTTGATCTTATGATGTGTGATAGGAAAAGTTTTGATTAGGTTGCAGAATATGAAATTATAAATCATATGTGGTGATACAATGTTGTTCTTTTTATTTTAAACATATTGTAACCAATTATATGAGATATTTTATGGTATGATGGCATTGATCGAAGTTTGAAAAATATAACATCATCTTATAGAAGTGAAAATGATTTCTATCATAATATATGACTCCTAGCACAAAAGGATTACTCTTATATAATGTCTTATCATAAGTCATGTGTTATTGGTGAATAGTTTATATTACAAAGAACCACAACAAACAATAGGTTATTTCAATATAAAATATTGTGCATTGATATTACTTAGGTACATATCATAAGTAGAGATTTTCATGATCCATTGGTTTTATGTTACATAGTTGTATATAAATTGCTTTGATAAACCCTGAATTAATAGTATGTCATTTCTAAAGATTATGATTCAAAAGATATAATTGATAGCACTAAAACTGTTTTAGTGTAATGGCTTATCAATCATAGATTACTATTTTCCTTACATCATTAAATATGATATATAAAATCATTTATTTTTTATTTTCAATAATGACTTAATTTCAATATGATATGAAATGTTTCTAAATTATTTAAAAAGGTTTTATAAGATATCTATTTGATTTATGAAATTATTATAAAATAATTATTTATAATGAATTTAAAATTCATTAATAATTTTGTATACAACGCATTATCAAATAAACACTCATTATATTAAATTTTAATATTAAATTACATATAAATTATATGGAATATCATAAAATATAGAAATAAATTGTTTTTATTGAAATTATAAGTGTATATTATAAAATATTTACAAATTACAATATAAGACTAAATATAAAATAATTTTTATTTAATATTATTAATTGTTAATAATATTCAATATGAAATTTTAATATTAAAAGGCTTTATTTCTAGAAATTATTTTGTAACGAACCAGACTCGGTCAACCACCCGAACAGTGCCAAACGGGTTGGATGTCACTACCTTAGGCGCACATCCCATGAACGCCAAATGATGTCAACTAGAAGCAAGGTTATGAATAGGTATAGTGGGGAGACTTTACCCTCACAGAGGAAATAAAGGTACTGGTCCGAGTATAATGTGTATAAGCAGTGGAAATTTAATGACTCAGCAGACTCAATCCAGACCCACAGAGTGGAATCATATCAAATATCAAATAAACAGAGGATGCAATATAGAACAATGGCAGTGAAAAGTAAACATAACAACATGATGATTATCACAAGATACTATAGCTATAAACAAACAAACACGCATCCAGAGAAAGTCATGCATATCAACGTATAACGACGCCAATGTCTAACCAACAATTACTACATAATACGGTAAGCATGATGATACAAAAAGGAAACTATGCATAGTAACTCTAGCAAGGCACGAACTCAAGGTCCATTACAGTCTCCATGCCAACAGCACTGAGGTCCCGCTCCTGAGGCTGACCCTCTACCTACATGAAATTTTATAAAGTCAACACGCTCTCGAAGGTCCCATTTAGGGTGTGAGATGAGTCTCAGTTGGATACCACCCAATGGTGCGTACCTAATATAAGTTTCTCAAAAAAAAAGCTTATATAAGAAAAACAGTAAATAATACAATTCCCAAAAGTAAACACAAACTTCACTGGTGCTCAGCAGCCCCCAGAGAGTTTCACCTGCTTCGACCAATGATAAAATCTCTTGTCTGTAACTTAGCACCACGTGCCACCTGACCTCATGTGTCTCAAGTACCGACATCCCGGTGGTATGCCCAATAATCGTCACCCAGCTCCAAACTCAACCTACCCATTGCACAACATCCGGAGGGACAATGATCTCTACCCTAAAATAACTCAAAGAGGATCAACAATTTCTGCCCTCTAATCATGTCCAGCCTCGGCCCCCAACCTGACAGCCCCAATGCTCTCTTTTGGAGGCTCCTCACACCCCACGTGGCTTCCTATGGAAAGCAAACCCAAACCAATAACACATAACTGCATCTATCGGGGGCTTCTACCCAGCGAGTGTATGTACGACCACATCACGAAGTCTTTCTGTGTGCACACTACTCAAAAGTACCCGATGAGCGGTAATCACCTAAAAAAGTTCCCAAGACCCAACACTTCTGACACCTCGTGTCCCTGCGAACCTGTCACTCAAGTTTGATGGCCTCGCCATCCATGTAACCCGAGCCAAGCCCAACCTGACAGTCCAACTGCCTCAGCCGACGTCCATGACACCCAATCCCATGGTAGGAACCACCCAAGTAACCCAGGAAAATCCCCAAACTATGATCAACATCACTCAACAAAATATCCAGGCTGTACCCAACATAACTAAATAGTTCAACACCAGTAATATCACACATTGCATAATTATACTCAGAAGCATCACTTTAAACCAAAAAAATTACTAAACAGTCAAATTGCACTAACTTGTTTTGTCCCATACCAGCACCTAACTCATTCATGATTTATCAATTAAAATCAACAGTTTAACTCAAGAAATTCAATCAGTAGTCTAAACATAGCTTTTTTAATAATGGTTTAATTCATACGCATTTCAGCACCCCCGGCCGTATTTCCCCAAACGGGAAACAGCCTCTAACCCGGCCTCACTCACTCACAAGGTTGTCAGGGAATACCCATAGGCATCCCACAACGCAGATAATTAAATTAAAAAAATTAAACAGGGTTTCTCTCAACACCTGATGTCACGCCCGAAGGCCGCAACCCGCAAT
Organism: Viscum album; assembly: GCA_963277665.1. Taxonomy (NCBI): domain Eukaryota; kingdom Viridiplantae; phylum Streptophyta; class Magnoliopsida; order Santalales; family Viscaceae; genus Viscum; species Viscum album. Next base: position 451,025,762 of record OY728127.1, read on the forward strand.
TTTCTACGAAAACACTAAATAAGGTATGCACCACCTACCTCATACTTGTACGATGACACCCCTTTGATATCAGCCTCTGAATTGGTCTAATTCATGGTAGATCTATGTTTCCAATGAATTTTGGCAGTTCCACTCGAATTGAAATTGCAGAGTGAAGGATAAGGAATCTTGAATGAAATAGGGTGCGCTGGGTTAGCCTTTCCGATGGGGTCCCGCAGACATAGTAAGATAGAAGAATAGAGGTTGTATGACGGATCTAGGAGGTTTTCTATTTTTCAGAGGTTCTCGGACGAACTGTTCGTCGAACGGGGAAGAAGAAGATAAATATCGAAATATGATGTGACAACGTCTTGGATGCTCAAATAAAAAAAAGTACATGACGTGTATTTCAAAACTAGACGCCCTGTAGATTACTTTTCCGTACTCCAACTTAAGACGAGTCCAGTGTACGGCTTAGACTATGTAGACGGTCAAAACAGAGCTAGGGATTTGGCCATCACATAGAATGAGGTTACATGATGTGCCAAGAAAGACTACATTCCATGTTGATGGAAATTACACATCGCCACCACACGACATGTACTTGGTCTCAGACGGGTTGTCAATGTTGGGTCAATAAGGTTTTTCTTATGACTTTTCCATTCCTTCTTGTTTTGAAAATCACAAACACATTATCCATAAGGAAAAATGATATTCTAAGGAAAATTGCTTTTATAAGGAAAAATTCTTTCTTAAGGAAAATTGATTTTATAAGGAAAAATGCTTTCTTAAGGAAAATTGCTTTTATAAGGAAATTTATCTTTATCATTTTTTCTTCATCCATATTTTTCCTAAGTATAAAATTCGGATTCATTTCAGTTTCCTCAGATTTGTTTAAAACATTGATATAGAGTATTCTGTTTGAGGTTCCGAATTCAGGATAAGAACTATAAGGAAGTTTCACTCCGGAGTCCAGATGAGAACTGTAATAAAGTATCATTCCGAATTCCGGATATGAACTCTGACTAAGTTCTATTCCAGATTCAGGATACGAATTCTTATGAAGTTCGATAACGAATTCTCAATACGAATTTTAATGATTAATTCTCATTCCGAATTCTGAAGAAGAATTCCCATTACGAATTCTCATGAAGAATTATCATTACGAATTCTGATGAAGAATTCTCATTACGAATTCTGATGAAGAATTCTCATTACGAATTCTAATGATTAATTCTCATTACGAATTCTGAAGATGAATTCTCATTACAAATTCTGATGAAGAATTCTCATTACGAATTATAATGATTAATTCTCATTACGAATTCTGAAGAATAATTCTCATTACGAATTCTATTGACGAATTCCCATTCCGAATTCTCATTCCGAATTCTCTTATTAAACAGAATCTGGTTATCTTTGTTTTTTACACTCTGAATTAATTCAGACTCTGAAAAATATTTTGGTTAGACTCTGAACTTTTATCCTGCTTACATTTCTATAATCTGTCTACTCTTTATTATTTCCATTACACTTCGAATCTTCACTCTGAAGCTTTCATTCCGAACATTTAAGTTAGAATTAAAACGATGTCGTACATTCTGTTACACTTGTTTTGTTATAAAACGATGTCATCTATTTTTTTATAAACTGACCGTTGTCTAAGTGACACGTGTATAGGTCCCTCCGATCTTTAAGGAAAATATGACCGTTGGAGAAGGAGCCGACCTTACCTATAAATAGGAGCTCATTTGAAAGAGCTCAGTGCTGAAAGGCTGACAGATCTTCGACTCATGTGATTACATGCTTGAAGTGATTAATAGAGAGAGAGGCTCTTATTAACTCTCAAAGCTTCGTGTGACTCCGAATGTTGGTGATTACATTTGAGGACTTCCGGGGATAGGAAGACAGAGGTGCCGACTACCTTGAAGTTCGAGGGATTCCTTGCTGAGGAAGACAGAGGTTACCAACTACCTTGAAGTTGAGGGCTTGCGGGGATAGCAAGACAGAGACTCTGATGCTTGTATCGAGGGCTTACCCTGGTGTGGGTAAGACAGACTTTTTTGAAAGTATAAATCAAGAGACCTTTATCCAAGGTTGTTGGTTACCCTTCTCTTTGGGTTAAAAGACTTATATCTTGTTACTTATAGTTTAACTACTTGTTTTTATTTCCGCTGCTTTTTGTATCTTAAGGAAAGTATAACTTTCTTATACTTCTTTACTTTTACTCTGATTAATTTAGATTCTATACGCTTTAAGATAGAATCTCATATTTTAATTCTTGTTAAGTTTAAATTTCCGGAACCCACTTCTGGAATCTCATTCAAAGATTGCATTCGGTGTTAGAGGTGTTGTGTATTTGCTTAGTTTAACTTTGTTAAACATAGCCCTTTCCTTTGCTTAAGGAAAACATAGTTAATCGTAACTAACATTAAAGGTTCCAAATGATTTTTTAAACTATTCAATTCACCCCCCTCTTGTATATTAAGCATCTACATCATTATTTCAATCCTACAATTGGTATCAGAGCAGGTCTCTGAAATACTTATACTTACGAATAAGTTTTTTTTGCTCATTTTCTCATTATGAACTTTTCTATTCCGAAAATTTCCAATCCAAACTTTGTTATTACGAATCTTTTTCTACTAAAAAGTTTGTGTATCGAAGGTTTCTATTATGGCAGGAATTAATGTTGGTTCGATTGACAATCTAAATCCTACAAGACCACCAATCTCTGATGGTAATGACTATGAGTACTGGAGAGATCACATGAAAACTTTTGTTATCAACACTAGAGTAGATAAATTTGTTATGATTACTGGTGATTATAAAATTATTGACAAGGATGTTATAACTTTTACTAATCAGTAAAAGCAGGAATATCAACTCAACTATAAGGTACACAATACTCTAATATGTTCAATGACTAGATATATATATAGCCAAATTTCTTCTTGTGAAGCAGGTAACTGTATCTGGAAGAAGTTAGAGGTTACACACTTTGGGACTACTAAAGTGATTGAGACTAGAAGAGCTATGCTTAGAGCTGAATATCATGGCTTCAATTTTCCTTATGGTGAACCAATTTGTAAAGTTCAACAGAGATTCATGACTATAGTCAATAGTATACATTCTATGGGAGAGAAAGGTTTAGATGATGAAGCTCTTGTGGATAAAATAATGGATATTATGCCCAATGAGTGGGAATCCAAAAGAACAACTATAGATGAGAACAGGAAGGTCACTCAGATCTCTCTTGATGAGCTTTTTGGAACTCTTCTACAACATGAGACTAGAATGAAGAGAGAATTAGACAACATCAAGAAGAAGAATGGAAATGGTACTGTTTCTTTTACTACAACTTCAAATCAGATGAAAGCTAAGACTCCTGAGAGAGTAACCAGATCCAAGTCTAAGAAAGTTATTTTCCAATCCGAATCTAGTGAGAGTGAAGTCCTTGAAAATGAACTAGCAAATCTTGCTCGAAGGATGAACAAGATAGCTGGCCAGAGAAATTTCCAATCCAAGTATAAGAAAAAGGAAAGGAAAGATAAGAAAGATGGAGAACTAACTTGTTATGAATGTAAGAGAGCTGGACATATTAGACCAGATTTCCCTATGCTCAAAAAGAAATAAAGAAAAGAAAGGCATTCAGACAGGAACAGAAAGAAATATTATAAAGCTAAAGCTAAGAATGTTTTGAAAGCTAATGACACCTGGAGTTCCAGTAGTGGTGACTCTTCAGATGAATCTTCTGATTATGAATCTTCATGACAGAAGAATCTTGATCTTATAGCCAGATTACCTATTGATAATCATTATTTCATGGCTAAGGTACGAAATTCTGAATCATTAACCAATGTTTCTTTAAATTCTAATGATAGTAAGTATTATAACTCTTCTGATGAAGAATCTTCTTCTGATGAAGAAAATACTTTACCTACTTATGAAAAAGTCTCTAGGTTTGCTGAACTTCTTGAGATTGATAATTCCAAACTCAATAATAAACTTGATAAGGAAAACTCTAGGAATTATATTCTTACAAAAGAGATATCAGATCTTTCTAAAGATCATAATAAGAAAAATGATAATTTTGAAAGTATATAAAAAAATCTTGAGGAAGTAAGTTCTGAGAAGAATAAACTTTCTAAAGAGTTAGATAATGTAATTTCTAAGAAAAATGTTTTCGAGCCTAACTCTAGTTCAAAAACTAATGATTTTGAGGATAAAAACTTGGTTGTAAAACTCAAGTCCGAAATTTTTTCCTTAAAGAAGTGTTTATCAAACTTTACCCATGGTAAGGAAAATTTTGATAAGATGTATTCCCAAATATGACCTTTAATAAATAAATCCGGATTTGGTTATACCCATGAAAAACCTATTTTCAGTAACAATTATTTTGTTCCTCAATGTTCCCCATTTTGCACCAAGTGTCAATGTGGTGGTCACTGGGCAAAGGATTGTTCATTAAACAAAACCCAATCTTTAGGATTTCACACAGCTTACTTTTCTAAAAATATTTGGGTTCTAAAAATTTTATTATCTGGAAATCTCGGATCCAAACAAGTTTGGATTCCAAAAGTCTAATTTTCTTATTATTTTCAGGAAAATAAAGAATGTATCAGCAACAATACATGGTACATGGATAGTGGATGTTCCCGGCATATGACTGGTAACAAAAGATTTTTTGAAAATATTATCAAAACGAAAGGAGGAAAGGTAACATTCAGAGATAATGCTAAGGGAGAGATTGTTGGTATAGGTATATTGTTCTTATTGGTAAAACCTTGATTTAAAATGTTCTTTTTGTTAAAGGTCTTAAGCACAACATTATTAGAATAAGTCAGTTATGTGATGAAGGTTACCTTGTGAATTTTAGGAATGATTAGTGTTTAGTTCACAATTACAAGGAAGAATTTATTCTCTCAGCCAATAGGTAAGAGAATTTTTACACCTTAAACTTAGAAGATCTTAGAAGCCATGATTTACCTTGCCTAAGTGCAATAGAAGATCATTCCTGGTTATGGCATAGAAGACTAGGTCACTATAACCTTAGGAACCTATGTAAACTCTCTAAGAAGAAACTAGTTAAGGATCTACCGGAGCTTAGATTTGATTCTTCAAAAGTTTGTGATCCTTGTCAATATGGCAAGAAACATAAATCTATTTTTAAATCAATCGGTTAAGTCTCAACAACCAATGCATTACAGTTAGTGCAAATGGATCTTTTTGGTCCAACACAAACTGGAAGTGTTGGAGGAAAATACTATGTGTTTGTTCTAGTTGATGATTACAATAGATTTACTTGGGTCTTTTTTCTAGCAAAGAAGTCTGAAGCTTTTTCATATTTCAAAAGTTTTAGAGCTCAACTTAAAAATGAGAAAAAACTTCCATTGAAAACTATTCATAGTGATCATGGAGGAGAATTTCAAAATTCAGATTTTGAAACTTTATGTAGTAAGAAAGGTATTAATCACAATTTATCAGCACCTAGAACTCCTCAAAAGAATGGTGTAGTTGAAAGAAGAAATAGAATTCTTCAAGTGATAACTAGAACCATGTTGAGTGAATATTCTATTGCTAGACATTTCTGGGCTGAAGCTGTAAGTACTACTTTCTATACTATAAATCGAATTTTGATTAGACCTTTTCTTAATAAAACTCATTATGAGTTATGGAATGGTAGAAATCCTAGACTATCCTACTTCATGGTTTTTGGTTTCAAAGTATTCATTTTTAATACAAAAGATAACTTACATTAATTCGCACCAAAATCTGATGAAGGGATTTTCTTAGGATATTCCACAACATCTAAGGCTTATAGAGTTTTTAATAAAAACACATTTACTGTTGAGGAAAAAGTACATGTAAATTTTGATGAGTCAGATCGTTTTTTTTTAAACCATCCCTACCTACATCCTCAGATGTGTTTTCAAAAACTGATTTTTAACCTCTGACAGAAGATCCTTCTGATAAGGATAATGTTCAAGAAGATACATATGAAACATTTACCCCAGAAGATTTTCTACCCAATGTTGATGAACAGGTTTTACAAAACCCAAATCAGGTGTTTCTTAAGAATCATCCTAGTGATAGTATCATTGGTGATGTAAATCAACGTGTAAGGACTAGAACTACCTTAAGAAATGAAGTAGAAAATCTAGAATTTCTTTCCCAATTAGAACCTAAAAGCACTAATGAAGCTTTAGGTGATGATGATTGGATTAAAGCCATGCAAGATGAGCTAAATGAATTCGAAAGGAACAAAGTCTGGACCTTGGTTGAAAGACCTAAGGAATCTTCTGTTATTGGAGTAAAATTGGTTTTCAGAAATAAATGTGATGAAAATGGGGTCATAGTAAGAAATAAAGCTAGACTTGTTGCTAAAGGCTATAATAAACAAGAGGGAATAGACTATGAATAAACCTATTCTCCAGTAGCTATACTTGAATCTATCCGTATTCTACTTGCCTTTGCAGCATTCATTAATTTCATACTTTTCCAAATGGATGTGAAATGTGCTTTTCTTAATGGTTATGTTCAAGAGGAAGTCTTTGTTCAACAACCTCCTGGTTTTGAAGATACAAAATATCCTGATCATGTTTTTAGACTTACCATAGCTTTGTATTGACTTAAACAAGCCCCACGAGCATGGTATGATAGACTCACCAGATTTTTGCTTCAAAATAACTATGTTAAGGGAAATGCAGATCCAACTCTTTTTATAAAGAAAGATAAGAAAAATGTTTTGATTGTTCAAATTTATGTTGATGACATCATATTTGGTTCAACTTAGCAATCTTTGACTGAATCCTTTGCATGTCTCTGAGTTTGAAATGAGTATCATGGTTGAGTTAACATTTTTCCTTGGTTTTCAAATTTCTCAAAAACCAGAAGGATCTTACATATCTCAACATAAGTATATTAAAGATCTTGTTAAAAATTATGGTTATGACAACACTAAGAGTATAAGTACTCCTATTGGTACCTCAAATTCTCTAGATCTTGATGAAGCTGGGAAACCAGTAGATCAAACAGCTTTTAGAGGTATGATAGGAAGGTTAATTTACTTAACAGCTAGTCGACCAGACATAATGTTTTCAGTATGCTTATGTGCAAGATATCAATCCAATCCTAAGGAATCTCACATAAAGGCAGTAAAAAGAATTTTCCGCTACCTTAAGGGAACCATGGATCTAGGATTATTTTATACTTCTGGAAATGACATTGTTCTTAAATTCTTTTCTGATGCTGACTTTGGTGGATGTAGAAGGGATAAAAAAAGTACATATGGAACTTTTCATTTCTTAGGATATTCATTAGTTTCTTGGTCCTGCAAGAAGCAACATTCTATAGCACTTTCCACTGCTGAAGCTGAATATATAGTAGCTGGAAGTTGTTATGCTCAAGTGTTGTGGATGCAACACACACTCACAGACTATGGCTTGAGTTTTACCAAAACTCAAATTTTGTGTGATAACACAACTGCCATTGCCCTTAGTAAGAATACTGCACATCACTCCCGTGCAAAACACATAGATATAAGGCATCACTTTCTTAGGGATCACACACTCAAAGGAGATATTATTCTTCAGTTTATCGGAATGAAAGATCAAATTTCTGATATTTTCACAAATCTTTGCCTTCTGATAGATTTGAATATATCAAACAGAAGTTAGGGATGATTACTGTAAGGTAATTTTCCTTAAGTAACTTTCTATTGAAAAAGTCTCCTTACAGCAATAAACTCCTTTTTATAGGGGGAGTACATTTGTTTGTTAGTTTAACAATGTTTTTTTCCTAAAATTTTGTTTTCAAATTTTTCGGAACGAAGATTTCCGGAATAGAATTTCTGGAACTACAATTTTCCAGAATGGACATTTTCGTACAAAATACTTCTGGATTGAAAGTGTTTGTATTGGAAAACATCCGGAATAGAAAATTTCGTATTGGTATTTTCATAATGGAACTTTCGTACTAAATATTTCATAATAAGTTTTTCGTTTTCAAAATTTCATAATGAATTTTTTCGTACTAAGTTTTTCCTTACTAAGTTTTTTTTTCGTACTGAGTTTTCCTTAATGAGTGTTCTGTAATGAGTTTTTTGTACTATGTTTATTTTCCATAGTGAAGATTTTGCGAACTCTGTCTTCTCATAATAATGTTCTTTTTTCGTAGTCATTTTTATATTACCCATTACGAATAATCCCCCTAAGCTAATCCGAAAGGTATGACTCCTTACTCATGTTTTTGTAGTCATATTTTACTTGCTGGAATTTTCTTGTATTATGTTTTCGGATTATAGTTTTCTTAATTCCTTGTTTTAATAAAAACCTCAAAAAGATCGGATTCAAGTTTTCAACCGTCAGATCTGATCTCAGCTTCTCCCAACCGTTAGATCAACTGAGGAAGCTGAACCGTTGTTCCATTGCATATATAAATGGGACCCAATTACTCGTCCCACATCGTTTTCAAGCTCTCACGTCCCGAATCTCTGCCCCTCTGTTTTAAAGCCATTCCGAACATCAGATTTCTCTGTTCCGAACTACTCAGAGAACTTCAGATCCGAATATCTGTGGAGTTAGAATCTCAAGAAATGTCATCTACTAAGCCTATTTCTCAATGGTTAGTTTACAGAGAAAGGTTAGTTCATCTGGATTTCTTCAACAACTATGATTCTCTCATTTCGAAGAACATTAAGTTGAATGGATGGGAAGATGTTTCTGTATCCAAACTGGGGAATCAAGATGATGTCATTTCGGAGTTACTTATTGAGTTCTATGAATCAGTCTCCTTTTATCCGGAAGATAATAAGGAGAAGTTTTCTTTTAAGTCTTATGGCAAGACATACAAAATTTCTTATACCAAGGCATCAAGCTTGGTAGGTCTGACCTATGAAGGAGAAGCCGAGTTCATATCTCATGTTTTTCCGGATTCTAAGGGTATCTCCGACAAAGAAAAAGCTTTGAAAACTCTCGGACTCTCAGATGACAAAGCATCGAAAATTGCAAGTTTGCCTACAAATTTCCGGATTCTATAATTGTGGGTGCATGGTCTTATTGTACCAAGGAAAGGTGATTAAGACAACTTGAAGAAGATTGAGATCTATATCTTAGATTTCCTGATAAATCTAAGGAAGTTTAACTTCATGAGGCACATTCTTATAACCATCGAGAATCTTAAGAAAGGAAATCTCAGAGCCCAGATCGTAATGTACCCGGCAATATTATCAAAGTTGATAGTTCGGTGCCTTGACTCCTTCAAGGAAGCGAGCAGATCTAAGCCAAGGGTTTTCAAAATTTTATTTGTCAGTGATGATACTCTTAAGAGGATGGATGTGGCATTCAACAAGGAGACTGGTGAGTTCTTCGATCTGCCTAGTCAAGAATAAGCGGCTCCGAAAACTGGTGAACCGGAATCATCCAAGCCAGAAAAGAAAAGAAAGTTGAAGGAAGTTGCAGCTGAGGTACATGATCCAAAATCTAAGGAAGCTCAAACCGCACCTCCCAAACCAAAGAAGAAGAAGGCTTTTCCTGATGAGGTTGTCTCCAAGTGGAGAGAAGATAAAGAGAAAAGGAAAGAAGCGGATCCGCAGTTCGGATTGGACCCTGCGGAAGCTAAAGCCTTAAAGGAGAGAACTGCTGATCAGCTTGAAAAACAAGTAAAAGAGAAGAAGCTGAAGAAGAAGATGTCAGAAGCCGAGGCAGTCCAAGCGTTGTTAAAATTTAATGAGATGGTATCAGGAAGCATTCCAGTTCCGAGATCTTTCTCCTTGGAAACTCTACCTGAGACTCCAGGAAGAAACCTTGATTTTCCGGAAGAAGTTACAATCGAACATGTTGAGAAACTCGAGCAGGTTCAACAAGTGCAAGAAGAAGAACAGGTTGCTGAAGCAAGTGGTGAAACAAGAGACTTATTGAAAGATGTAGATGAGTATAAGGGGTCTCCTTCGGAACAACTGTCACTCCGAACTTCAGAGGATGAATCCTCTAAGTTACTAACTCCAGAGAAGGATAAGAATGAGGAAGATGTTGTTCAAAAACTTGTTGATGATATTGTTCAAGTGTCTACTGGTGAGTAGAAAACCCCTGATGAAAAATCGATTCCGAAAAAAGACAATGGAAAGAAAATTCTTGCTGATACTCCGAGCACAGAAGTGAGGAAGAGGAAGGAAGTTGGTAGTTCTTCAAAGAGAAAGATTGAACTTGTTGAAGAAGAAAATTCTCCAAGCGGAGTTTCGGATTCGGAGTCATCCTCGGTGGGGCATGAATTTGTTGTCCAGTCTTTAAAGAAGTTGGTGGGATCCATTCTGACCTTCTCAAGTATTGACTCAAGGTGTCAGATGCTCCAACATGCATTGAATCAGAAAACTGACTCCGTATCTATGGTTATGGACAAGTGCGTTGAGATTGAGGCTCAGTTCAAAACCATCTTTGTTGGCTACGAAGCTCATAGAAAATATTTCAAGAAGATGACAAACTGGTCGAAGAAGACTGTTGAAGAGATGAGGTTATTCGATGAGTTTCAAGATAATGTTAAAGATGCCTTCGAGACTGAGGACAAGAAGATAAATGAGCTGACTTCCTCCTTTGTAGAGAAGCTGGCTGATGAAAAGAACATCTAGATTCAAGAAGTCAGAGATCTGAATTGGAAGTTGAATTCCGTTTCACAAAACTGGAAATTTGAAAGGGATCATCAGATTGAGTTTGAACAGAGGATGAAGGCTCAGGAAGAAAAGATCAAGGCCCAGGAAGAAAAGATGAATGCTCAGGAAGAAAAGATTTAAGCTCAATCTGCAAGGATAGTGGTCTTTGAGAAGCAAGATGAAGAAGATCATAAAGACCTGAAAATGATCAAGACTATTCTTAAGGGGCTCATTTCAAAGGAAAAAGATCCAAAATAACCAAATCCGATCTTTTTGTTGTATTTTTTTGATGCCGAGATTTCAATGAAATTTGTGCTTGACGTTCCTTTTGTTGTTACTACTAATGTTTCAGGTACTTTGTTATTTCTTTCCATTCCCTCAATTTCTTTTTGAAAATCACAAAGGGGGAGAAGGAGAAGATCCTTAAGAAAAATAATAACTCTTATAAGAGTTTATCAAAAGGGGAGAAGGAAAAGATCCCTACGGAAAAAGAATTCTAATAAGAGTTTGTTTAAGGGAGAATTTTTCATTTAAGAAGACTTTCTAATTCATAAAAAAATGTCACTCCGGAAATCTGAATACGATCCTTAGAGTTTCAAGGCCTAAGGGGGAGTTAGTCGTATTCATCAATATCCTTAAAGCAAAGGGAGATAAGCTTTATTGTTTTTATTTCTTCCTAGAATTTAGTTTTCGTAAGGATGTTTTGTGATTTCCAAAAAGGGGGAGATTGTTGGGTCAATAAGGTTTTTCTTATGACTTTTCCATTCCTTCGTGTTTTGAAAATCACAAACAAATTATCCATAAGGAAAAATTCTTTCCTAAGGAAAATTGATTTTATAAGGAAAATTATTTCTTAAGGAAAATTTCTTTTATAAGGAAAAATGCTTTCTTAAGGAAAATTGATTTTATAAGGAAATTTATCTTTATCATTTTTTTGTCATCCATATTTTTCCAAAGTATAATATTCAGATTCATTTCTGTTTTCTCAGATTTGTTTAAAACATTGATAGAAAGTATTCCGTTTGAGGTTCCGAATTCAGGATAAGAACTGTAAGGAAGTTTCACTCCGGAGTCCAGATGAGAACTGTAATAAATTATCATTCCGAATTCCGGATATGAACTCTGACTAAGTTCTATTCCAGATTCAGGATACGAATTCTTATGAAGTTCGATAACGAATTCTCAATACGAATTTTAATGATTAATTCTCATTATGAATTCTGAAGAAGAATTCTCATTACGAATTCTAAAGAAAAAATCTCATTACAAATTTTGATGAAGAATTCTCATTACGAATTCTAATGATTAATTCTCATTACGAATTCTGAAGAATAATTCTCATTACAAATTCTGATGAAGAATTATCATTACGAATTCTAATGATTAATTCTCATTACAAATTCTGAAGAATAATTCTCATTACGAATTCTGTTGACGAATTCTCATTCCGAATTCTCATTCCGAATTCTCTTATTAAACAGAATCTGGTTATCTTTGTTTTATACACTCTGAATTAATTCAGACTCCGAAAAATATTTTTGTTAGACTCCTATCTTTTATCCTGCTTACATTTCCATAATCTATCTACTCTTTATTATTTCCATTACACTTCGAATCTTCTCTCCGAAGCTTTCATTCCGAACTTTTAAGTTAGAATTAAAACGATGTCGTACATTCTGTTACACTTGTTTTGTTATAAAACGATGTCATCTATTTTGTTATAAACTAACCGTTGTCTAAGTGACACGTGTATAGGTCCCTCCGATCTTTAAGGAAAATATGACCGTTGGAGAAGGAGCCGACCTTACCTATAAATAGGAGCTCATTTGAAAGATCTCGGTGCTGAAAGGCTGATAGATCTTTGACTCATCTGATTACATGCTTGAAGTGATTTATAGAGAGAGAGGCTCTTATTAACTCTCAAATATTTGTGTGACTCCGAATGTTGGTGATTACATTCGAGGACTTCCGGGGAAAGGAAGATAGAGATGCCAACTACCTTGATGTTCGAGGGCTTCCTTGCTGAGGAAGACAGAGGTTACCAACTACCTTCAAGTTGAGGGCTTGCGGGGATAGCAAGACAGAGACTCCGATCTTTGTATCGAGGGCTTACCCTGGTGTGGGTAAGACAGACTTTCTTGAAAGTATAAATCAAGGGACCTTTATCCAAGGTTGTTGGTTACCCTTCTCTTTGGGTTAAAAGACTTATATCTTGTTACTTGTAGTTTAACTACTTGTTTTTATTTCCGCTGCATTTTGTATCTTAAGGAAAGTATAACTTTCTTATACTTCCTTACTTTTACTCTGATTCATTTAGATTCTATACGCATTAAGATAGAATCTCATATTTTAATTCTTGTTATGTTTAAATTTCCGGAACCATATTTCCGGAACCCACTTTCAGAATCTTATTCCAAGTTTGCATTCTGTGTTAGAGGTGTTGTGTATTTTCTTAGTTTAACTTTGTTAAACTTATCCCTTTCCTTTTCTTAAGGAAACCATAGTTAATCGTAACTAACTTTAAAGGTTCCAAAGGAATTTTTAAAGTATACAATTCACCCCCCCTCTTGTATATTGAGCATCTACATCATTATTTCGATCCTACAGTCACCTTCCTAGTTGATACACAGCGTGTACTTGTGAGTACACAGCGTGTAGTCTGGAAATTTCTAGAAATGTCCCACATTTTCCAGACGTCTCATGAATCCGCCAAAATTTACAGAAAATGCAGAAATTTCAAATAGGGTCGGAAAATTTATCCCGCTCTAAAAACTCGGGTTCTTACAAACACCCCACCTTAACATAGCTCATCCCCGAGCTATCAGATGAAATCCGGATATGGCACCGAACATACCACCCTGATCAAGTAACTCAGTCTTCCCCGGTCTCAAAGGTCCCGACTAAATTCTTCAAGTGGCTCGCCACCATAGGAATTTCCTATATGGTCTAAACCCGAAACAAATATCAAAGCAATCAAAATTATCAAACAAGGACCAACAACCTACTTCCCAGACACATGGTCCTCCTGTGACGAATCGCCACTCATGTACCTCCTCGGTTCTCACATGTCGCTTTCGACACCAAATGTAACCCTCACCACATCGGTGTCTACCTCCAAGAGGTCCTACATCTCATAGATTCTCTAATAAAAACCTAGTCCCTTGCACCTCAAGTAACATGCATCCACAATGCCCTGATACCCATGACACCTCTAGTAACCAGAATCCTTGATTCTCCTAATGCTACGCATCTCAAATATATAAATAAAATATATAATGAATCTGATATGATGCTGATCCCACTAACTAGTATCTAGTTAGTCCCCAAGTATCCTGTGGAACTCGTGTACTCAACCAGACAAGCCTCAATTGACCATTCCAAAAGAATGCAATGAAAATTATGGCCACACCTGCGGTGTACCTCGCACCGTCGTTGGCTCATCAGCCTGCTCAGTCCCTAGTAGCTCCACAGTGTGCACCTGGCCTGAAGTATGGCTGCCTCATGCCTGACCTCCCTACCGTGCGGTTCCAGTCACCAGCCACTGACCCCTCAGATGGGTCCCACCGTCCCTGCCACATCCTCTGCGCACAGCTGAACCTCGACTCCCCTCTCCTGGTACCGAAACTAAACCAACACCTAACGCCACTATATGTCATCGTTCCCGCCTGCTGGTTGTCCTAGAAGGCTGCCTGAAAAACCTCTCCAGATGCCCGACCTGTCCACACGCCGGGCACTCCTCCGTAGGCCTATCACATTGATCCCGAACATGTCCCGGCTGCCCACACTGAAATCAAACCACTGCTGAACTGCCACGATGTAGCCCAGCTTAGTCCTTGGCCTGCCCGCCCTACTGGAACTCATCTGTACCTCATTTCCTGCTATCTGAACCATCACCCGATGCTTTCTCCCTCTCAATATGGGGTCTATCCTTCTAGTTTCCCTCTGCTAAAAGTGTCTGGTTCACCACCTCGGAGATGGAACACAGCCTGGAGATGTTCACCTGGACCTGAATGGCGTGTCGTAAGCCATCCTCGAAACGTCTCACCCTAGCTGTGTAATCGATTACCATACCATGTGCAAAGAGAGACAAATCTGTGAAGGTAGCTGTGTAGTCCATGACAGACATATCTCCCTGCTGAAGACTCTATAACTCCCAATCTCTCTATGCCCTCAGTGTCACTAGATAGAAGTTCTCAAAGAACCTATCCTCAAAGACCTTCCAAGTCAGTCTCTCATGCCTATGAGCCTGTACCTGTACATCCCACTAATGCTTCTCCGGCTCTCTCAGAATGTACGTCACCAGCTTGACCCTCCACCCTGGAGGCCTGTCGAGCTGCTCAAAGATCATCTGCATGCTTTCTATCCAGTTCTCTACCGCCAGAGGACCACCCTCACCCTGAAAAAGCGATGAGTGCTACGACTGGAAATCCAATGTCAGATATTCCATAGAAGGCACTATAACCTTCTCACCTCTATCAATCCCCTATAATACACATACTAGGATTTCTCAAAGCTGCTCGTCAATCCATGGTCCGAACGCTGCCAAACCTGGATGCTGCCCTTCCTATACTGGATCCTGAACCTGATCCTATCCCTGAGCCTGCACCTGCGGCTCATGCTCTGCCTCCACCAGAATTTGAACCTAGTCTGGGGGCACTATATCTTCTCTATCCTGATTCTCCATCGATTCGTGAAGGAGTAACCTACTAAATACCATAATTGGTCAGACATCCCATATATATATAATTGTATATTCTATGTAGAAAATGAAAGGAGTAAAGAGGCAGTGTATAACAACTACCCTTACTCTCCACGATCGCAACCCATGAACTCAGCATCCCAACCTCATGGCCTCCTTACCCACCCTCAACAGAGCCAAGTATCAATAGTACCTCGGGCAATGCCCATCCTGACAACACAAGTTGCCTCAAACTGATGACCGAGTCGCCCAATCTTGAAAGTTACACTACCTCCGCCATAGTACCTTCCTGCTCTCATAAGAGCCAGACCCAAATATGCTGCAACATGAAATTCTACAAATATATATAAAGCATGGAACATCACATTGCAATAACACGAAATTCTATCAGTAATTTAACCTATTCACATTTCATAGAATATAAAGCATGGAAATTGATTTTTTTTCTTCACATGGTATTATCACTTCACAAAGCATATGTGCAATTATGAAATTGAAATACCATAAAATGTGCCTATCAAAAGCCAAGTAAACAAGCCTTTCCATGCCGATCCAAGGTCCAATTCCCCCTCACTACACCAGGTCAAAGGTCACATATCAAAATCAATAACATCACACATCAAGTGAGCCACCGAGGTGGAAATCAGATAAACTGTAATCTGATCCAATGCAAAAAAAACAATTCATAGCCATGGAAACTCAACCATCCCCCTTACCTGGGGCTGCAGGCACCCAAGAACAAGCTAAAAACCCAGTCCTAGAAACAACCTATCTCCAATCTACCATATCTCAAATAGTAAAACCAGTAGAAATAAAAGAGAAGTCTCAATCTCATTTGTAGCTGGTAAAACCTTGCTACTAAATCCATATCAAGAACTCCTCTAATACCTCTTTGTAACGACCTGAACCCAGCCAGCCACCCGAACAATTGCGAATAAATCAAGTGTCACTAACTTAGGCGCAACTCCCCTGAACGCCAAAGGCTTACAACTACCAGCGAGGGTCTGAATAGGTATAATGGAGAGTATATATCCTCACGGAAGAAATAAAGGTACTCTTCAGAGTATAATGTCTATAATCAGTTGAAATTTAATGACACAGCAGACACAAACCAGACCCGTAGAGCAGAATCATATCAAATATCAAATAAATAGCGGATGCAATATAGAACAATGGCTGTGAAAAGTAAACAAAAGAACATGCTGAATATCACAAGCAACTATTACTGTAAACAAACAAACATGAATCCACAGCATGTCATGCATATCAACGTATAACTACGCCAATGGATAACCATCAATTACTATATAATAAGGTAAGCATGCTAATACAAAATGGAAACGTAGAAAATTTACTCCAACAAGGCATGACCTCAATGTCCATACCAGTCTCCATGCCAACAGCACTAAGGTCCTCCCCTTGAGGCTGACCCTCTACATGCACGCAATTTCATAAAGTCTACACGCATCCCGATGGACCTATGTAGGGTGTGAGACAAGTCTCTGTAGGATACCACCCACTGTTTCGTACCTAATATAAGTTTATCGGCATACATGATTATATTAGAAAAACAGTAAACAGTACAATGCCCAAAAGTAAACACAAACTTCACTAGTGCTCAGCAGCCCCCAGGAAGTGTCACCTACTTTGGCCAATGCCGGAATCTATGGTTTGTAACCCGGCACCATGTTCCACCTAACACCATGTGTCTCAAGTACCGACACCCCAGAGTTACGCCCAATAATCGTAACCCAACTCGAAAGATCAACCTTCCCATGGCACAACATTCGGAGGGACAATAGTGTCTACCCTCAGATAACACCCGGAGGAACAACGATATCTTCCCTCTAATCACGCTGAGCCTCGGTCCCCAACCTAACAACCCCAATGCTATATCTAGGAGGCTCCTCACCTCCCATGTGGCTTCCTCTAGCAGGAACTCCCAAACCAATAACACCTAACCACAACTATCGAAAGCCTCTACCCAGCGAGTGGTTGTACCACCTCATCAGAGAGTCTATCTATGTGCACACTACTCAAAAGTACCCGATGAGTAGTAATCACCTCAAAATGTTCCCAAGTCACGACACATGTGACACCTCATGTCCCTGCGAACCTGTCTCTCATGTCTGATGGCCTCGTCTTCCATGTAACCCAGGCCAAGCCCAACCTGACAGACCAATTACCTCAACCGACATCCATGACGCCCAATCTCGTGGTAGGAACCACCCAAGTAACCAGGGAAAAGCCCCAACCTATGATCCGCATCACTCAACAAAATACCCAGGGCACGCCCAAGATAACCAAACAGCTCAACACTGGCAATATCACACATTTCATAAATATACATAGAAGAATCACTTTAAACCAAAAAAATTACTAATCAGTCAAATTGCACTAACTTGTGTCGTCCCATACCAGCACCGAACTCATTAATGATTTAAAAATTAAACTCAATAGTTTAACTCAAGAAATTCAATAAGTAGTATAAACATGGCATTTTGAACAATGGTTTAATTCATACGCATTTCAGAACCCCTGACAGAATTTCCCCAAACGAGCAACGACCTCTAACCCAGCCTCGCTCAATTAAAACAGGGTCAGGGAATACCCAGAGGCATCCCAGAATGCATATAATTAATTAAAAAAATTAAACAGGGTTTTTCTAAACACCTGACGTCGCGCTCGAAGGCTGAAACCCCCAATTGTCTACAAAAACACGAAAGAAGGTATGCCCCATCTACCTCAAACTTGTACGATGAAACTCCTTCGATATCAGCCTCTGAATTGGTATAAATCGCAGTAGATCTATGTTTCCTTCAAATTATGGAAATTCTGCTTGGACGAAAATTATAGAGAAAAGGATAACGAATCATGAATGAAATAAGGTGCACAGGGTTAGCCTTTCTAAGGCGGTCCTGTAGCCACCGACAGATCAAATAATGGAGGTTATATGACGGATCTAGGATGGTTTCTATTTTTCATAGGTTCTTGAACGAATTGTTCATCGAACGGGGAAGAAGAAGATAAATCATGAAATAAAACGTGATGGCGTCTCAGATGATCAAATAAAAAAGTACATAACATGTATCTCAACACAACACGCCCTGTATATTACTTTTCCGTATTCTGACATAAGCGGATTATAGTACATGGCTTGGACCGTGTACATGGGCAACACACATCCAGAGATTCAGACATCACAGGGAACAGGGTTACATGGCGTGTCCAAAAAGACTACACGCTCTGTAGATGGAAATTACACATGGGCACCACACAACATGTACTTGGTCTCAAACGGGTTGTCACCTTCCTAGCTGATACACGAAATGTACTTGGGAGTACACGGAGTGTAGTCTGGAAATTTCCCGGAACATCCCAGATTTTCCATACTTCTCAAGAATCAGCCAAAATTTACAGAAAATCCAGAAATTTCAAAGAGGGTCGGAAAATTTAACCTGCTCGAAAAAACCGGGTTCATACATATTTAAACCCTGTAAAAATTATTTTTGATAATTGATATGTTAATTTTTTAAATAGTGTTAACTATAAGATTTTTCTATTATATAATTTTTTTAAAAAAATGGAGTTGAAATATAAATTTTTTATATTTCATTTAATATCATATATTTATGTAAAATCTCATATAAATTTCTATATAAATGATTTTTAATTGAAATCATTCCAAAAGTGTTAACATTTATATATTAATGGAATATATTTAGTTCCTGTTTATATTATAATTTATTTATAATTTCATTATTTATAAATTGTTCTGAATATTTAATCTCATTTTAAAATATATGAATTATTTATTTATTTAGTTTATTACCTAATTTAATTATATATATATATATTATCAATGGTTCAATTCTTTTTTATACGGAGTTAAATCAATTCTATAAATTTCCATTCATAAATTTAAGAAGTTATATATGATGTATGATAATTGATTATGTTTTATTATTCCACTAATTTTCCTTGTACTGTTCTATGATCCTGAATTCAATGGTTAACTATAGTTTGTAATTATTATTTTTTAGAATTTTGATTGAGTTGAGATTTTGATTTAGTAAGGAAACATTGGATAGTGGGACTTTTGGTCAAATATTTCACTAACCTGAAGGAAAATTCCTTATATAGAAAAGCGGGGGTGGTCTATTTATAAACCCAATACTAGTCTTATAGGGATTATAGATTTAATATGATTATAATACATTAAAATAAATGGTTTCACGTACATTATTAATTTGATTCATTTAGATATTCATGAATGTTGTGGGATTTTTATTCGGGCTAGAAACCCAAGTTATGATTCATGAAAAGAGTTACACATCAATATGTCTTGAAAATAATGATTTGCTTGATGTAATAAGATAACAAAATAATTCACTAGAATCATGAATATATGTAATGAGAATAACATTAGATAATATATTGAGAATAAAATCCATACAAAATAATAAGTATCAAATTCCACCCAAAGAAAAAAAATCAAATTACTTTATCGTGCAACTGGAGAGGTCATTACAAAGTAAGGTTCCCCTATATTAACATGTGTAGAAACTCATGTAACAAGTATCATAAATAGGATTATGTTCCCATTTTTGTGTTTTCATTATGTTATACATAGCTGAGAGTTCCGAATAGGTCGATGCGATTAAAGTAATATGGTTGATTATATTCACCATATAGATTTGATAACCAGTATACCTTTACATTACATCCTATTATTATGTTATGTCTCATTTCATCATGTAATCAAACTTTTGGATATGTTTTTATGTGTTTTGAGATGGTTTTGTGGTGTTCAAGAAGAATTAATCAAAAATGGGTCGGGATAATGGGTATGTTGTAGCTTAAAAAGATACAACAACACCACTTGCTATCTAGAAAAATTTACAAGTTCTTCTGTAGCAATGAAGATCCCACTAGCTATCCCATGGGGTTCTTGGGTGTGGATGGTTCTACTCAAAATCAACTAGCCATCTAATAGAGCCCACTTCCTAGTCAGTGTCACCCATCGGGCCCCAGTAATCCTGGTCCAGTTATGTTAATTTTTTAAACTCGACCCTCTATTATTTTTGTTATTTCATCCTAACTCCCTCAACACCCAGCAACCTAGGATCTTGCTTTTTGGTAATATTTGGATCAGTCATACTATTTTTTCTCTCTCTATGATGCTCAAAAATTTGTTTGATACCATGAATCAAAATCTAGGGGGTTTTATTTTGATCTATATGATTCATATTCTCCATTCATTGTACAAATAAAATTATATTTTCAATATCATTATAAAATATAATGGTTTTGTAAAGGAATATTATTGTAATTATGGATCATTGTTAGAATCATCACCCAGATACTGACTTTTGACATATGTGTATCATTTTGGCGTAGACCGTTTTCGATATAAGATCTTATGGGGTATGTGTGATCATGTCCTACATTTTATGTGTGAATTTTCTTCAACCTTAGTCTTATAATTCTAATTATTCTACACTGGGGATCGTTCAAGATTTTAGTGCTGTGAAATTTAACTCTCAATATGACCATTCCCAATAAAACATAATTATAACTAAGGTTTCTTGACCATATAAGTACTGCATGTATGTACAGGTTCTTGGAATGATTATTTTGAATCCATGTGTAGATTATGGGACCAAAATGTCATGTTTACTGACATAGGTATTTTTTATATGAATGAATTCTAATATAATTTGATATTGATCATTCAATATATATATGTGTGTGTTTCATGAGTTGTCTTATATAATTCATATTTCACGTTAATCCATGAGAACTATCCCCCTTAGAGGGATGTTTCATACATTTTTATGCATGTAATTTTTTATACCTTTATGTGTGATGTGTTTGATTTTTTTAGGATGTTCTATGATCGGGGTATACATCATGTCATCGATTAAATTTCTATAGCAAGGAGAAGACATAGGTAGGGATAATCACTATGGACCAAGAATGTATGTTATTCTTGTGTGATATACTTTTTTCTTATTGGTTATTTCATTTTTTTCAGTTAATGAACCTATATATCTTATAAACTTATGTTAAGGATCTATTAGTGGAGTCCAACTTGATTTCATTCTGACACCATACATGGGTATCTCGGTACATGTGTATATTTCATAAATATCCCTCTAGTGAATGAAAATGTCCCTATAGTGGGTGGATGGGAAGGATTTTCATAAGGGTTCTTACATTAATTTATAGACTTTGGAATAGATTAATTCTATAGTTTTTATTAGATAATTTTATATCATATATTGATCCACCTCTTAGGGTGATCCTTAATTATTAGGATTTTGTTTTTTTAAAAGCATGTAATTTTGTCATTACATGGATTGGAACATTATATATATGTTTCTAATCTGATTTATTTTTCATTTATTATTTATTTTTATTGTAATCTATTTCATGGTATACCCTGATGATTATTTGATACCCAGGGAATAGTCTCCAAATAATGTCACTTTTGGACCTTGTCAATAGTTGGAAACCTCTTATATATGGGGATGAGGACATGAGGTTGTGTACACTTTTAGCACAAACATGTTTATTTGTGTATGGGTGTCACAAAATGGAATCATATGACCATATTGGATAACTTGTTTTATTTCCTTTCATTGATTTAGGATTGGGTATATTTGAGGTATCATGGTTGGAACTCGGGATGGGGAACTATTATAATGCTTCGCTATCACCATAAAGTGGAATTTTATGTTTCCATGAATATATATTTTTATTATCTTGTTTTCTGATGATAAATATTAATTAATTCACCATGGGTGGTGAATTTAATGTTTTTATACTGAATTGTGCAATTTTGTCTGCATCTGTGCATCTAGTCTATGAATATAGAATCAAATGTCATGTGTATGTTTTAGGTATTAATTAGATCCCAAATAATTAAAATATCTTCTGAAATTATGATTTTTTTATTTTGGTTCATATTTATTTATTTATATTATTTTATCCTAATTATCTTATTCCTGAGTGTATAAATATGGTTGGTACTAATGTTTATTTAATAGGGTATTGGATTGGGTCTTGGGTAGTGCATAGATTTTTTTGGAATGTTTTTGTGTGTAGCCACTTATACTAAACCATATGTGAATACCTTTTTTGTTACTATTATTTTTTATTCAAATTATTAGTTTAACTATTGGCTATCTCTAAAAGTTTGTTTGAAATTTAGGGAAATGTAAGCCAATAGACATCTTGCATCACCTGCTTAGTAGTATGATATAGATGATAATTCCCCTTTGGTTGATCCAACACCTCAATATATAGATCTAGTCTATGTGGTACTCTTCCATATAGTACCTATTTAGAGTGTAGGATCCCATAATGGTTGGATGATGTTGATAAAATAAACTCCTGACTTCCATCTCTAGTAAGCCATTAAATTCAATGGTTGTGGAGGCCCTATGATGTAGATAACATGATATGAGTCATTGAGAGTATCTTTGATATGGTGGAGACCTTGGAAGATCAAAATGATAATCTAATGACCATTATACATTAGATGACTCTTGGAAAATGGTGATATATTATGATTCGGGATGCTAGGTGTGAATTGTCAATATGGATAACCTTTATAGACCTCTTCTTCGAGGATTATTTCCCTAATTCACACAATTATGAACCTTATTAAGAGCTAAAAGATATATAGCATGAGATCACTACTAAGAAATAGAACTTTAACTATTTATGAATTTATAAGCACTGAAAAAATAATAATAATAAAGGGATCATTTTTTTCCACATAAATAAAAGAGATGATAAATGGTACCATTTAGGAGCACTTATTTGTTCTAATAAAGGGTACACTAGTAGAAATATGGGATTTAATGTCAAAATTTGATGTCATTTTCTTATAAACTGACATAATATATGATTGCATAGACTTTTTTTCATCATATAAAAAAATGGTTCCAATAATTATATATGTTTCAGTGTGTTTTAGAATATTTTTTAATATTCAATTTGATTAGTCGTTGATAATAAATGTTGTTACAGATTAAATGTTATTGATTTCGGAAGATGATATTCTCTAAGAGAAGTCATAAAGAATTCCAACATTCAATGTCCATAAATTTTAATCCATAACAATTTTTTAGCTCCATGACAGGTCAAATCGAGGCTTAAGAAATTCTATAAAACATTGCAAATTTTTTAAATTGTTAACATCTACTTTTTAAAAAATAACTCCAAAACTTTTTCTTAGTTTTTTGCATCAGTTTCTAAAAACATGATGTGAAAAGTGTTTTTTAAATTTTTAGCAACAGTTTATTTATAAACGGATTCCAAAACTATTTTCTATCCATTTGATATCAGTTTATAAAAAACCGACATGATTTTTCTTTTAATTTTTAGTGTTAGTTTATTTAAAAAACGTCACCAAAAATGATATCGATTAGAATATTTGGCATAGGTTTTTGTAAAAAACCGAAGCCAAAAGACATATGTAAATCCACTTTTATTGATTTTAAACAAAACTGATGCCAAATAGCACTCACAAATAAGATGAATCAGTATTTCAATTTTTTTCACAACGCACGTCTAACATTTTACAATCCCGCCTATATTTTCATACAATGCTATTGAAAATATTTTCATTTACTATATATAAAACAATTTCCCCCTTTGTTCAAAATTTTCAAAATCTTCAATTAAATCATGTTTTCAACAAGGCTTCAATCGTTAATTTGAACATGGTATTTATTATAAAATATTATTTTATTTATTAATATTTTCCTTTATTTCTAAATAACTAAATATTCATTGTTAAAATGACGATTTGTTCTCGTAGTCAAGTTACAAATATGAACCATTCAGATGAAATTTACCAACCGTGGGGTAAATTTAATTATCAACCACCATTTTTATTATCACATGAGTTCTAGACTAAATATAAGATATATGATGATAAACAATGTATCATTTTTATGGAAGCTCCTAAAACCATTGAAATATATTTGATATATGTTGTTTATTTTATTTCATTTGGTTTTTGTTATATTAATTCATGTTTATCATGTTTTCATTTAAATGAGTTGTGTTAATCAAATCTTTGACAATTTCAACTTCCGACGGCCATGACATTGGATCTGTAACTCCATTATTGCTCCACGACCTATCAAATAAAATCATATTAAATGCTCTAAATCATTAAAGAATAAATAAAATTTGGTGTCATTTTTTGTAAAAACTGATGCCAATTTTTTTTAAAATTATGGAATCAGATTTTAAGGAAACTGACACAAAAAATGACACCAATGGGTTTTTTAGCATCTGTTTACAAAAACCTAAGTGAAAAGTAATATTTTTATATGTCGGCGACTTCTACACATGTTAAAAACTGATATCAAAATTAAAAAACTATCATTAAAGAACATTTTTCTAATAGTTTTATCCTTTATCAGTGATTTTATATAGTGATGATAAATGTTTCTCTTTATTAGTGATTTATTTTTAGAACTGATAAAGGGTACCCTTTGTCACTGCTTCATTTTTTGTGTGGATAAATGTCCAGAATAAAATGAAATAATAAAAATAATAAAAATTAAAAAAACATTAACAATTTTATTAATTAAATAATTATTGAGGCAAATGAATATATATATATATTAATATTAGTAAATAATATATATTAAATATATAGATATATAAAATGAATAAAATGAAATAATTAAACAAATAACAATTAAAAATGAGTAAATTAAGAAAATTATTATATAATTTATTAATTAAATTATTATTGATAGAAATGAATAAATATATATTCATATACCCCATTTCATAACGTTTCGCGATAAAAATATTCTTCTTCAAGGATAGAGGAACACGATAATAGAGCTCTAAAGGGACTCCCGAATTTCATAGGTTTTCCAGGAGGGTGATTTTATTTAATCATGAATTTACACTGTAAATGAATTATGATGAAAGGAACTACGGATAATGTATCTGATTCGGATGATTCAGTTTCAGAAAGGTTCCATTTTTGTATGTTTCCATTTATTTTTCATATATTGATGATGAATGGTTCAAAACCCTAGAATGTTTCTGACATTGATTCCCAATTAGCATCTAATTTGGGAATCATAGATTTCAAATGTGTTTCACATGGTTGTGGATTCATCCAGTTATTATTTCATTCAGCCGAACTGAAAGGATGAGCATGTAGTTTAGGCTCACTTAACCTAAGGTTGGATACCATTAATATTTATGTCTCGAAGAATTTCTTTTGTATAAATGGATTTAAGGATGCATTCAATATTTTTTGGGTAAACTTTCATAGACTATATTGGGTATTTTGGAACCCTAAAATGTAATATAATTATACATCCATGATTGTAATTTGAATTAGGATAGAAAATTCCACTAAAATGTTGTTTTCTGATCATTATGTCTTTCTCTTGGTGGAAGTGGAAATAATTTCCACACTAATTGATAGGGTGGTTCTTTCCTCTCTGCAAAAATAAATCCCTCTTAGAATTGAATTTGATAAAATAGATTTGATTATGAATCTTTCAGAGTTATTAGTCATTCAAAATCAAGGTGTAGAGGTGATCTGGTTTTCTCTAATTTTTATATTAAAGGTCATGAACTGTAGAAATATTCAGAGAAAGAATGTTAGGAGACTAACCATGTCATGGAGGATGAGATTTAGAATCATCTGGTAGAAAAGATAGGTCTTGTTCATGTTATCAATTCCACATATAAAAAATTCCTTGTTATCCAATGGTCCTCTTTTGGTTTCATAAAATCCTCTTCATATCTTTCCTTTGAAAGATGGATGCTCTAATTTTCATATCTTTAGGTATATTTCCACTACATGAGATGATCATGAATCTAGTATTCTTGTTTAATAGAATGAGAAAATCCCTTTTTATTAGGATGATATTGCAGAGGATTCCAACTTATTCCTTGAAGTAATGTCTTTTAAATATTCCCTATAAATGGGTATTACTAATGAGCATTCTAAAGATGAATCTAATGATAGTAAAGATGAAATGGACATTGATGCACATGATGATGTAGATTTCATTTTTTGTCCTAATCAATGAAAATTTTCTTCAATAAATAGAAAATGAAAAGTGATGATATGGTTTTCACATCAAGGAATCCTAGGATAAAAATGTCTTGCTATTTGAATTCTCATGTGCAATGCCCCACTACCCGTGCATTGTGGAAACCATATTCTAGTATAAAACAGGTTTCTAGTAAATATATTTCTTTTTATTTACCAAAAATTGATAATTTTTGGGAAGTTACTATTAGTATATCATTATATTTAAATGTTTTGGAGTGACTTTATAATGTATGCATTGAAATCCATCCACTTATAACAGTAGTTAGAGAAAATACAAAGGTTCAAACAGAACATGTGCTGAGAATTAACCCTTTTTACGGAAGTCCTTGAAAAACATTACTGCTCACTCTATGTAAAGCAATGAAGGTGAATATTTTCCAAGAGAAAACTACAAGATGTTATTTAGATAAGGTTTTTGGTAATGATACACCAAATTCATGTGTTGCGATATATTATACTTCAACAAATTCTGAAGGGATTGACACATCCAAGTACCCTTTATGTAGTATTACTATCACCCATGAAGTTTCTTCTACTACAGTTTCCTTACTGGTTCTTAATAAGACATTATACCCTATTAATGGTAGACATCACAAAAATTTTATTCCATAATACTCTCCTCTGATTAGTGCATAAGCTGTAGGGAATGATGAAGCCTTTCATTACAAGAATCAAGTTGGTGACTTTTCTCATAACAAAATTTGTTTTCAGGGTTCATATTTACAGACACCCATGATGGAAAATGAAAGGATCACATCTTCTACTCTGGTTTCAAGTCTGTTTTGGTGTATGATGGAAAAACCAAATTTTTAGTTGAGTACTCACAATTCCATTGAGTTGATTTCATTAGGAAGTTGTGAATATAATGAAAAAAAACATTCATGTTTCATGAATTGAAGAAATATAGAAGGTTGTAGTTTTTAAACTTTTATATGATGGAGGTTGTCCATTGTTTCATATAAAAACATGGATTCGAGGGTTGGATCTGTTTGGTTGAGGTGGGAGTTACTCGCACCATTACATGCATACTCATTCACAAGTTGTTTGATTTTTTCCTATTTTAGATTTATTGCTTGTTCCTCTGTTTTACATTCCTTTTCTGATTTTAATAAAGGGGCTATTATGCACAACTTTTCAGAAAAATAGAATATATTAAATATTGATATATAAAATGAATAAATATTGATAATTAAATAAAAAAATTAAGAATGAATAAACTGTAATAAATAATGAATAATATTAATAATGAATAAAATTCCAAAATATAAAAAAATATCATTGAAATAACTAATAATAAATATGAATATGTTTAATATATATATATAAATATATTAATTATAAATAGTAATAAATAGTATATATTAAATAAAAATATAGAGAAAATAAATAAAATGTAATAATTAAAATCATATTAATGATTTATTTATTTTAAATGTGGTTTGATTTTTCAATTTATCACATGTCAATCTTGTGATACATTTATTTCACCTTCATATATGAAATTAATGTATTTTTATATGCGATTCATAGACCCATATATTTGCCCAATTAATGAAATCTTATGTAGAAACTTAGGCACCTAATACTTGTTTATTTTATTATAATTTTAGTATATTTTATAATTTCGTTATAACATGATACATTTAATATGTTATTTTTTTGATCAGTCAATTTTGTTTATTTATTTTTAATATTATTATTTTAAGGTATTATTTATTCATTTTAAATATTTGTCATGAATTTAATAATGTTTTATATATTTTTTATATATTTATTTACATTGTTTTTTATTTTCAATATTAATTCATTTTTTATTCAATATATATCCATATTTATTTAATAATATACAATTATTTAATATAAATTATCCTTTTTATAATATTAATAAAATGTAATCATTTTTAATTATTCAATGTCACTCATTTTTAAAATGCATCTATTGATGATTATATATTCATAAATATTGTAAAAAATATATTTGTGGAAAAATATTTATAAATAAAAATATTTATAAATGTATTTTAATTATGATTATATATTTACAAATTTATAGTCATTATAAATAAAAAAATATTGTGTTTCAAAAAATTATTTATATAATTATAAATAAATAATTATATATATTTAAATAATTATAAAATTATAGTAAATTTATTTAAATAAGAAATAATAAGTATTTATATTTATATTTATATTTATATTTATATTTATATCTATATCTATATGCATATTTTTATTTTTATTTATTTATTTTAAAAATATAAGTTGATAATGAAGCATCGGTTTATTCACATAATGGGGCTACATTAAATAAAAAAGTAGACAACATTCAATGAAGAGATGTACTCGGTGTGACCCAAACTCGAGACCTCGTCGTGACCCACAGGGGTCGGTACCACTGAGTTTCACCAATGGGTATATATATATATATAATTATATAATTATATATAAGGAAATAAATAATTAAATATTTCTTTTTCGCAATGTATTCATATATTTTAAAATAAATAATTATTTATATATTTATAAAATTAAAAAAAATTTATTTAAATAATTAATATATTCAATATATTTATATTTATATTTATAGTTATTATATATATATATATGTGAGTATATTGATATGTATAATGATCTAAATATATTTATAATTATTAATTTATAATAAATGTATCTAAATAATGAAAATATTTTCTATATTTATACTTATATATATTTTTTATAAATATAGATATATATACAAATATATATAATGATATAAATATATTTATAATTATAAATAAATAATTATACTTTTATATATAATTATTTTTACTATATTTATAATGTTATATATTTATAGTTTTAAATAAAAATATATATCTTTTTAAAAATATGATTTCTGTTATTATAAATAATTATTTATATATGTAAATACTTACAAAATTATAATAATAAATATTTAATTATAAATATGTATTTATAAAAAATTATTTATAATTGTAATAATAAATCCCTTATCAGCACTAAAGTTTTTCTGTCGATATATGTTCCTTTTATTAGTCCTAAAAAAGTGTTGATAAATATGACTTTTATTAGATATTATTAATTTAATGTTGATGAAAGTTATCTTTGTCATATCTTCTTTTGAGCAATGATAAAGGTGTCCCTAATCTATTTAAAATAACTATAACCATGAATGATTCATTCTCAAATATCAAGATCTCACATAACTCCCCTAATGTTGGTACTCCTCCTCTTTGTTCTCTCGAACGAATCAAGTATAGAATCCAAGGTATGCTATTTTTACCTTTTCATCTCTTATTGATTTCTTGTTTGGGATCTACATTTTTTGTTTTTGCAATATTGTCAACCATGAAGAACCATACTTCTTCACTGGGAAACAATTATTCCTTATATTTCTCAAAAACATGCCCATTGGGCATCTTAACCTATACATCTAAAACCCTATATTATTTTTTAAGAAGTCCAATATGGTTACAATAATTCCCATAGAGGGCTTCTCATTTCATATAGTATAATTATAAGTCCAACAGATTGACCAATACTACATGATCCATTCTCGTAGTCCATTTGGACGTCCCATGAAATTTATACAGTCTCATTTACCTTTACAAAGCACCATAACATACATTTTTGTATCCCATATATGTAATTCATGTCTATGAACATGGACATCAAAATGCACATTTCCGTATCCATTTTTCTCATATGTAAAATTACAAGAAGATATGTCAAGATCCACGACATAGGGTTATTTTTTTGTTTTGATCATCTTATAGAGATGTCATGTACATTTTCTATGCCTTCTACAATGTCCATTTTAGGCATACTCAATTTTAAAATGTAACATTCTAGTTCAAAATTCCATCCTCTATGAAATGGTGACAAACGATTATCCATTAATGAATCCAAATCCACTCAAAAATATTTCGATAGTGTAAGATATATAATAGTTTATAATGTATGTCTTTTAGAGTATGTAGGGTCCTGAAAATTATGCAAGGAAGAAATCCAATTACTGCAAGACTCAGAAAAGGACCGAGGTGGTCCGCCCAACGGCTCCCAGCAACAACATGCAGCCGGTTCGGCAAACCACCCGCCCGCAAATTCCACAGACCAGATTCATCCGCGAAATAGTGGCGGAGACCCTCCGTGGGTGCAAAGCAGGATGGGTGCTAGGCTGGTCCTCCGATGCGGGCCACCACCTCATCGGACCACTGTCGTTCACGGGATAGAGGCATAGTGGTACCCAGATGCGGAGCAATTCTATAGACCTCGGTTCCTAAAATCCCCAGTTGACCAAGTCATCCGCAGGTGGGGATTCATTCATGGGCTTCCGTAGAAAGTGTCATGGGCCCATCGACACAACGTCCCTCATGACACTGTAAATAGTCACCGAGGGGCACCAAAAGAAAGGGAGAAAATATGGATGAAAACCTGTGGGGAGAAACTGGAGAAGTCACTCCTAGCGGTCCGCGACCATCCGCAGACCCCATATAATCCACGGATGTAGTATTCCGTATAGGGGAGAAACTAGTCCGCGAACCACATACAGCCAGAACATAGCCTCAATTTCCTCCGCGGATAGTTCCCCCGTGGCCACCCCCTCCGCGGAGTACTGTCATTGGCGAAATGGAGGCGGAAACCCCTCCGTGAGCATGAAGTGGGACGGGCGCTAGCCCCTTTACAGACGCCCTTCTCAGTCATTTCCTTCGCGTCCATCTCATCTGAGACAACCTCCTTCGCGGACAACCTCCTTCGTGGGCAGCCTCTTTCATGGCCTTCCTTTGTGGACATCCTCCTTCGGACAGACTCCTTTGCGGCCAGCTCCTTCATGGATAGCCCCTCCACAGCCGTCTCATATGCAGCCAACTCTGCCGCAGCCAGTCCCTCACAGCCAGCTCCTTCGCAGCCCACCCCATGCAGAAACCCCATGCACTCATTGTTCCATAACCCGGGGGTTGCACCCCCGCACCCCTCCTCGGGTTCAGTGCCGGGTTGCGGTCCTAGGGCCATTCCTTCGCTACCGTTACTGACCCCCATTACAAATGGAGAGTCGCACCACAACCTTTTCGAGCTGGGTCAACAGTAATTTACATTTCACCCTTACACTTCCCCAACATCCGTCCTATATATTCCATGATTCTACCTATTCCTCATGACTCTCCTATAACCCCATTTCCTAGATCATTTTTCTAGGTTCATCCCGAAAGGGAAGCCCTTGCAAAAGTCCCACAACAACCATTGATAGGTATCTCGTACCTAGTCGTCCTGACCACATGACGTTAAAAAGTATGGATATAGTCCTCTCTACATGACTATAAACTATGTCATTCCCTCTCATTCAATAATTTTATGTCTCTTTCTCCATGAAAGATATGAGTTATTCTCCAAGAATAAGTTTCATCATGCCATGTTTACCGTGGCATAATATCAAGAGCACTGAAATCCATTCAAACATTCCATCACTCCACACCACGCTTTGGGTGTCCTTCATTCAGATCTCCTTCCTCTTTCATGTCTGAAGGGACCCCCTAATGGCCTGGCCTCATGCCACTTCGGCTCACCTACCATCATGGTCCAACGCCCTGGAAGGATTTGGACAACACTTTGAGATAGGTCCTGTGATTCAAACACAGTCAGCAGTCAACCATCATTTGTTCGTCCCCATTTCAGGATAACGTGATATGAATTCTATGTTTCGAACATGGTTAACAGTTATCCTCCATCACCATGCACCCTCATTGTGTTCCAAATAAAGGGCATGTGATTCACACTTTTCATCTCCCTTTGTTTGGGCTGATTCCAATGCCCTTGGCGTTATCCCGCTTATGCAACTGCGCATAGGTAAATGCCTCAACCCACCAGTGAGTTGGGGTGCCTTCATGGACAGACATGATGAAGACACAAGGGCATCCACCTAGGAGTAAGCCCCGACCATATGGGTCGCCCTCATGCGTAAGCCCCACTCCACTTCTCACGGACGCTCCTCCTGCGACATGATTCTATGGTCCCTACTACCTCTTGTTTCTCACATCGAGCATAAATCACGTTAGTTTAGAGTTAGCATCGACTATGAAATCCTCCTATGGGCCTCCTCAGAGTGTAAGCCCCAATCCGTCACCTATGGGCCTCCTCAGAGTGTAACACCCAATCCATCATCATGGTCCTCCTCAGAGTGTAAGCCCCAGTCCATCATTCCAGGATGCCCCAGAGTGTGAGCCCCAATCCAAAGTGAACTACGGCTTTTTTGATCCATGACAAAGCATGGTACGTAGGTATCCTCCATGAGGTACAATCCCACCACTCGGTTGTTTCTTCACATTGAGTTCCACCCTCATCAAGCATGATGTTAAATTGGGTATCCAAATTTCATGGAACTTGATCCCTTCTTCCTAAGAAGGGTACATAGGAATCGCCCCTGAAGTTCAAGCCCAAAAACCGGTCGATCTGATCATCTCCACATCGGTTCACCGCACCACTCCTAGTACCGCCTCAAGGGAGTTCCAACCCTTCGAGGTCATTAATCCAATGAGGGATGGTAAACCTTGGGAAAAAATAATTCTGAACCCCTACATCCAGCTGACCATTTCCCACCATGGTTGAATCTGTGGATACTATGTTTGGGTATAAACCATTGAATCACGAACATATGAATATGTCTTAAATCTTTAAGAGAGTCGAGGAACATGCAATAATTTCCCCCCAAAAAGGGTACAATCAGCCCGACTTCCCATCCTCTCGACCAATGTGAGTACTTAAGAGTCCCTGGCCAGCGAATCTGGCGTACGCCTGCCTTTGGAAATCAGGTCCATCAATCATTGGATACGGAGCCGTTGGGCATTTCGAGGCCAAAAATCGAACGAAACAGAGTATTTTCTGAAAATTTAGAATTTATTGTTTATTAAACATGGAAATATCTTATACATGATTTAAATAATTAAATACCTCTGTTTATAATGTTTTTATATTGGTTTTGAACCTAATCATTGATAGTGAATGGTTTTAACAGTGTTAGATTCTAGATAACATGGGTTACATAGAATTTTGATCAATTATTATGTATTACACATGATATATTTGAAATATTTAATTGATTACCATGTTTTATTATTCCATTTATTAATTTCTTATTTATTAAACAAGAGTAGTTATATTTTTTAAATATTTTTTTAATATTTTATTGTCCAAATGAAATGGTTATATATATATACATATTGATAGGATAAATATATTGTTTGAATTATTTTACTATAATCATACACAAATAATATTTTTCTAATCTCGTTATTTTATACATAACCAATACACATTTATAAATAATTATTTTACTAAGGGAACTATATGAATTATGATAAAATGTAACATGAATTCTTTCTAGAAATTAGAATTTTTGGGAAAATGTCATTGAATTTTATTTATTGAGTCTTCATTTTTATATTTGTATAAATTTTTATTGTTTGTTTATCAAATGTTTTTTGTTTACAAGTCTAATAATTTGTTCTCTAGAGCAATTGTGTCTTGAAAATTATTGTAAAAAGGGTAATATGAATATAATTATTTTCTAAAAAACTTGATAAATATTTTCTTATACTATTTTTTGGAATAATGACTTGATATTATTTGAAAATATTTTTAATACACCAATAAATATATGATTATAATATTTTTATAAAAAAATACTTATCTGGATGTGACAAAAATAAATTTTAGCATATATTAGAATATGATGGGTACTATTTGAGGGATAGGTATGGTATGATAGAATGTTAGTTACTACAGACATGTTAATGATTCATCGAGGTAAAGGGTGTTGTTGAAGTCCAATTTGTGTTGTTTTTTGTTCTTATTTATGATTTTTTAGTAGTTTGGATTAATTAATGAATTGTGGAACAGATTGTGTGGTTATTTTCTAAGGGAAGCAATTAAGTTAATACTTGCCCATATTTCAAATTCACATCCTAATAAAAATGGATACGTACAAAAAATTTCTTCATTTTGATGCAATAATTTCATGTGATGGTTATAACTGATGGATATTCTTGGATTCTATGGGTCTCAGGTCAGAACTCATGGCACATGTGATGTAGTTATTTCTAGAGGGAGATAAATAATTTTTTATCCCCATATGATTGTGATGTCAACATCTTATTAGTGAAATGATTTTAATATTATGTAATAATAAGGGAATAAACTTATGGAATTATTATTATAATTCACTGGTTTGAAATGAAGTTGGTACAATTGATTATAATGGTTTCATAATTAGTATAAATTTTTTTAAACAACATGTGTATTTCCAGTGTTACAAATTTTAACATATACTAAAATATATGAATTGTTGTATACTTCAAGGTCCCTGTTAGTAATTTCTTGATAATTTTTATACTCACACACTATAGAAGAACCTTAGTTGATATATTGATCTTATATTTTAGATATATGTGAGTGAAAAAACTAGTAACATAGATTATAGTTGGTTCTTATCAGTGGGGGTGGGTTGATAATCTAATTATAGTGTGAGGGACATTTTATAATTTTCATATGAGATTTTAAATTTTAAATTAATATGTGGTAATTTAATATTTTATAATTAGAAAAGTATCATCCACACTAGCTGCATCTCTCTAATAGTTATTATTACATTTCATTCCATGAGACTCATCCTCCATATCTTTTGTCTTTATTGAACTACTCTGAGTATTAGTCATCCAAAATGATCTCCGATACCCTATATGGGATGACTACTACTCATATATGTTCAACAAATATAGGTGCATGTCCAGAATATATGGATGATGAGACTCAAGAAAAAAATGAAACAACAACGGTTTGGGAGATAAAACTATTGAATAAGGAATTTTCCTAAAAATTACTCTTTTGGATGAATTTAGAGGGAAACACCTAAAATAATGGAGTAATTTATTTCTTATATACAATTACCCATTTCCGAAGAAAATGATGAACACTAATAACTTGACAAAAGAGTATGAAATTGGATTTGATGAGTACATCATGTTTTAAATAGATAATGAACTCGACCCATCTCAACTCCATTGTATGTGTTTAAATTATTAATATTCATGAACAATTAATGGTTTTACTACTCATGCATAAAATTTATTTTGTACATGTTGATGTTACTAATCCCAAGGAATAATAGATTGTCGATGATAAACCAAAGAATTATTAGGGTATCAACAATATGTTGATGAAAAAAGAACAATGATAGAAAATCAATGTTTTGAATAAAATTATAAATACATGATGATAGTGTATAAAATTTGAGGTTAGTTGGAATCAATGCATTCAACCTATTGACCCCAACATGTTAATGTTCAATAGTTATGTTGGGTCACAATGAGGATAAAATTTTCAATTGATATTGATTCATGGAACCACTCTAACCTGTAATGAAGAAAACCATTTGGAAATATTTAATGTTAATGTTACTATATACATTATCTATTTTACCGAAAAATTATATAATGATATACTGATTTAATTCTCATCACTCCTTAAAAAGTTCATTTATTTTAGAAGACTTCATGAAGATATTTTTATTAATGGTTGCTAACAAATTCTATAGTGTATTTTGTAATCTTCTTATGAGTTACATCTTATGGATGCTGAGGGGAAAGTAAAGCCCCACCCGCCTGTTATTTATGCACTCATTATAAAGTAGGAAACATGGAATGCTCTCATCAGTCATCGTAATTAAAAATCATTTCAGGTGAAAATTTTCAATAATAGATTATTTAACAATATTTATATTATCCATTTTGATTATAAATTTATAATTAGTGAAAAAATGTGATGGAAATAATGAATGTGAACAAAAACCAACTTACCTCTATATTAGTATAAGGACGGCGTACGCTTGCCTAAAGAAGAAATTGGTATTTCATTTAAATCAACAACAAAATTCTTATATGATATGAAAAAAATATATGTTTAATTTTTTATCTGATGAGTGATTAATCATATTCTAAAGCCACTTCTATCCCAAGTCATGTTATATGGAAGGAGGCTCACATAAATAAAAATAGTAAAATTGTTGATGAAAATAGAAAATTAGTATGCAAAACATTTGTATGCATGACATATTAGTATTTTTCTATGATTTATAATAGTATTACATAAAAATATTTATTTATGTTTATATGTAATATATGGTTTAGAAATAATAATTGATAGTCACCATACTCTAATAAAAAAACATTTAATAGCTTTAAAGCAGTCAAAAAAATATTGTTGTGTAGGATTATTAGGTATTACTGTGTCTCCTTGATCATATTTTGAAAATCTAAACCAAATTAAGATACATATAAAATGGTGAGATGATTTAAGACAAAAATAGACTCACTGAAAGATATTATTGTCTAATCTGGTTTGGTAGAACAATGCACGAGAAAGGATAAAAGAAAACTGTAACACCCCAGGTAAATAAAGAATATGAAATTTTTATATTTATCCCTATTTGTGAATAAAAATTCAATATTAATTTAAATGGAAAGCTATGCTCGATGGCTTACCCAATACACAACAACGAGTTCCTTTGAAATCATACGTTGCACTCTAATAAAAAAATAATATTATATTAAATGGTAGTTAACACATAGCTGTTGTATTGACAAGAATGAATATAAAAAAACTAAAATATGATTATATATTTTTGTTAAATGTTTTTACTTTTATCCAAAAAAAATTTAGAGGCTTAAAATACATATGAATCCAATCTTAAGCATTGAATACACTAATATTTTTAAAAATATTATTTTACAACCTTTTTATGGTAAACCATTTTTAAAACAAACTTTTGACAATTTTATAAGCTCTATAATTAAAAATAAACATATTATTTATGATTGGGACATAGAAATTTACCTTGGGTTAATTTTTGGTATTTTTCTGACAATGTTCATTTTTCAATGAATAGTGAAAAATACTGCATTTTACATCAAAACTGCTTTTTCATATAATTTAATTATATAGTTATATTATCTTTTTAATTTGTTTTAAAGTGTAATTGTAATATATTTTTACTATTTAATCTAGTTATGGTCATTGGGATTAATTTTACTTTGGAATTGGGCATAAACAAGTGCCAATCTTTTCATAAATATTGTTTCTAAAAAACCCGCTATTTGTTTTGACAACGGGATGCTTTTTTTAAATTAATTATTGCAATTTATTTGTTTTTAATTTGGTAAAATGGATTACATATTTTTAATCAGAATTTCCAAATTATGTAATTAGGACTCTTTTGTTTTTGGACATTGTGAATAGTAACGACGGTAATTATCTTTAATTATTTTGATTAATGAGTAATCGGGTAGTTAAAGATAATAAGATAATATAATAATAATAAAAAATGACCACAAAATGTGTCCTAAGACTACGGGTTGTCTCATGGCAGACCATGGGATGCCTTGTGCCAAACATGGTGGCCCCATGGAATCACGTTTGTGAGAAAGTGACTTTTTATCTTTTTATTTTTAAAGAATGTTAAATGTAACAAAGAATGTATCACCTCAGTAAAATATTTTTAATTTCTTCTACATAAAATATCTTTTGGACTATAAATATTAATTGTAAATATAAAAAGATTTCCTAAATCATAGTATTTGTTTTATAATTTTTAGACATTAAATAAATTAAATTATTTATGACATCATGATGATGCAGCGATGACCTCATTATTTAACGATTTAAATAAAATGGAAAGATAATGTAATATCTAAGACCTAAACATGTCCAAAACCTATTGGATGAGTGGATATAGAACCCTTATCACCTTATCCTCTAAATACATCAATGTGGGACCTTTAAAATCTGAAACGCTTTTGAAAATAAAGTAACATTTTGTAACTTTACAAGAGTGCCTCTCCTCTCCTCTTATAAAAGGCCCCCAACTCTACCTCCTTACCCACACTCCCAAAGCCTTTGGCTCGTCCAACCCCTGCCCATTTTGTCTCTCCAAATCCCTATATTACTACTTGAGGCCTCACTTTGGGCATAAGTCTTCTCAAGGAAGCCTTTGATCTCAAACCAAAGGGAGTTACCCGATTTTAAGGTAATGTCTTCACTTGTGTTGTTTTGTTTTATTTTTCTTCTCCAACCCCCTATACTCTTTTAATCATTTCGTTGGTAACAACTCCAGTATCTTCAATATACTAGGATGTTGTTATAATAAGTATTCAAGCTTCAATTACACACACCTACATCTAATGGTTAAAGAACATACTGTTTCCGTGGATGGCGAATTTCTGCCACTCGAAACGATGATTGTTCAACATTCTTCTAACACCTTCAAAGTTGTCCATTAAGATGAAACTATATTTATATATGATATCTAATATGTTTATGTTTTACATAAACTCCTGTATTTTTCATTTATGGAATTCATTTATGGTTTCCATTATGGGTAAACGCGATATCTTCATTTAAGGATTTGTGGACTACCGCCCCCTCAAAGTGATTTGATTCGTTAATACCATATTTGTTACGTACAAAGGATATATTTAATGATATTATATATGATACCATACTGGAATTAAAATACTATTATGTATCATTATGTTTTTATTCCATTAAATATGAAATAGAAATGGAAGTAGCGTTCATGCGTACGTACGACTTACCGTCTCCATGAACGGTGCATTTCATTTCTTAACTCTAAATGTTACGTAATATTATAAATGCATGAATATACTGGATATATATGATATATATGATATCTACATAATGAATAAAATTATGTATATAATGAACATTTGGCCACACTAACAACATGTAATTGTAAGAAGTCCACTTTCGACTTAAGAACCAAATATTGGTAAAACAAATATTATTAACTTAAATGATTACATAATGTTTATGACATGGTAATAAGTGATATAAGAGGAATAATGACCTTGAAAAAGGTTCTTAAGTAAGTAGAAATTAACTCATGTTTATTATTCAGGAGATTAAATAAAGATCGAGTCTAGTAGGACCTGAGGTAAGGTATCCTACTCCTCTCTTTCTTTTTAAGTATGCTCTTTATGTCATTCCTTTTAAAGCTCATATTTATTGTTATTGGGATGTTCATTTATATTACTATTACTGTAATTTTTGTTTTTCATATGATGAGATACCCTATTTTCTCTCATCAGACCATATTGGATGTTTTAAGTGGCGCCATTAGGCTGCCGAGTTTTCATAAGGGATTTTTCATCTCACTTTTATTCCCGTGAGATTTATGCTACATTTCCCACAATTTCCTTTGAGTGCTGTATGTAATTCCGATTATTCTACACTTTTTGTAATATACTTTCATTTATGAGTATTTACATCAATGATGTATTGAACTTCTTTCATGGGGTGTATGTTTCGAAAGATACCCAAGTCAGTAAGGGAACCTTTCACCCTCCTCTTTTTAAAAGACTTCTTTTGTTGGGTCTTTTAATTCACATATTGCTATGTTGGGATATGTTCTCATATAGCCTTATTGATGTAAATTTTAAGTGATGAGATACCTTTTTTTTATCTCTCATCAACTCATTTTCAGAATTTTGAAGTGACGTCGTTAGGCTGTTGAATTTTACCAAGGGAACTTTTTAACCCAATTTCTATTTCTTTGGGTTCAACAAGTAGTTATTGAATTTTTCATCTTTTGAATATGTGTGAATGACATTTTATTTTTTAAAACATTATATCAACTTATATTGGGTGTATTTATATTTTTCACACATAATTTTGAGATTGAATTATCCTTAATTTAAGGATACCTTCTTTATAAGGGAATTCATCACAATTGACATTTCTACTGAGACTTCATTGTTGTTATGCACCAATTCACTCTTATATGGTGTATATACTGTCCTTTGGAATATTATATCATGAATCCATTTATTCCAATGATATTATAATGTTCTGACTAAATGTTATTCCTCAATTATTGTATTCAAGTGTCTCTAATTTTAATGGAACCCCTTTAAAAAAATATCACTTTAAATGTTTTAATTATTTTTTCTTATTAACATCCATATTTCAAAGTGGTTTTAAGGAATTATTTATATGGATATTATTGTTTTATAATTTTAAAAGCTTCAAGGTGGTATGGGACACTTTGATTAAAAAATCGCTTTATTGAATGTTTTAAATGGGTTTGGAAATGGTTTCTTTTTGAATGGATTCATTATTTCAATATCCTAAAATGTTATATTGTGATTGAAATGTGGAGATGTTATATTTACTTTATGCATGTTTTATGTGATACGTTTATGTTATGGTTCTTGGGAATTGTTTTGAAAACGGGTGGTTTCGTGATAAACTATGAGCGGGTGAGGCCGATATAGCTCTCTAATGCATTGTGTAACGCGAAGGAGTGAAACGTTAAGGATTAAATGAAGATATTTAGGGAATATACTGTGGTGGGTATTCCAAACGTAACCAAGAGGGTTACTCCCTACGTAAGCATGTTATGAATGCCTCAATATACCTTTTACGTCTTATTATTTCTATGATTTGTTCATGATTTTATATGCCTATGTTTTATGGGTAAAGTATGATTTCATTCTAATGTATATATGAACTCATGTTTCCTTTCCATATTTTTATAACTCTTACTGTGCTTTTTATGCTCATCCCAAGTTTTTGAAATGTTTTTCATAGGTCAAGGGAAAGGTACATGATGTGGTGATAGGGTCAAGGAAGTGTCAAGAAAGAATCCGTGTTTTATTTTAAATATGTTTCTGTTGATGGGAAGAATGAATACTATCTTTTATGTAACCACTTTGTTGAAATGTGGAATTTAATTCATGTTTAATGATCTAATTCTCTAAAACTCTAAACCAGAAAAGATCCTCAATGTGTAATCTTGTAATAACTCAAGATTAAGTAAGGTTTAAGGCTGGGGCCTTATAGTTGGTATCAAAGGTCGGTTTAGATAACTTTATAGGTTAGGGTATTCTCTAAGCATAAGTGACAGTACCATAATGGATAGGATTTCAGAAAGTGTCCTAGTTTTAGATAAAGTGAATGAGTAAGTATATCTTGGTGTTTATCTTCCTCATTAGTATATGATGGTTTTGTTGATATACTCTAATTGACCTTTTTGGTTTTATTAAATGGATGGATCTATCAGGAACCAAAGTGACAATAGGTTTGAAGGAAACTGTAGTGGTTCTCTGATTAAGAGACTGGATGAAATGGGGGATTCAATGAGGAAACTCGTGGTTGTTCTAAACCAACTAGCAAGGAGTCATGATCAACCACTTGAACCTTGGTATGATCTGTAATGCATAATGTACGAGATGACCAATTGATGTGGAAGTTCAGGTAATAATTATATAGGTAACAATTAGAGTTTATATGATCCTTACTTTTGAGGTAATTATGGGTTATTATATGTTATGATGGAAAATGAAAGGCATGAGATAAACTTGAAGTTAAAATATGTTATGATCATTTTTGAAGATTTTATCTCATTTTGGGGAATGTTTTAAGAATTATATAGTTTTGGAAAAAGGACAACACGCAGACCGTGTGACAACCCGTCGCGTCGGACAAAGCTGCGGGAATCAAACCCACAACCAAAGTGCGACTGGTATTTATCGCCTACCACTGGACTACGTGAAGTCCCTGGTTAGTTTGACTGATTTTTTTTAGTTAGATGATTTTATGAATTAAGAGTAAGTTGATTTTGGGTTATCTATGGAAATTTATTAACCTATCATGGAGGATATGTGATTAGGTTAATTACTTTTCAATACGAGACATTAAGAGCCACTGATGTTGTTTGGAGATAAATGTTACGATTTAACTTGGAAGACTATGTGACTAAATCCTTCAAATATTTGGGTTTCAATCTTAGTTTGGTTTAATTTGAAGAATTTTATGGAAAAATTGTTTATCGGATGGTCCTCATTGACCTTTGGGTTTTGTTAGACAGTATTTTAGAGATTAAGAACAGATTTTATTTTTATAAAGGGTTATCCTTTTCTGGATTATCTGATCTTGTACTAACCTTTTCGGTTTTGGTTTTGGTTAAAGTCTAAAGACATGGGAAGTATATAGTTCTATTTTTGTGGATTATGTGATTATCTAGATGTTTATTACAGTACTCTTAATGTGAACAAGTCTTCCTAAATACTCGTCTTTTGGAGAAAATATGAGTTTGTGTAAGGAATCTAATAAGAGTTGAAAGTCAACATGATAAGTGATTATGTTTCCTTATGAATAAATTCCTCAATAAAAAGTATCTTAAAAAATGTTTTCTATTTACTTTTCCTACTGGGGAATCGAATACCGTTTAACCCATCACATGTTTGTGATTTTATTGTGGTTAACATTCTCCTAAACATGTTTTCTATCACTCTCCATCAGAAAATGACCCTTTTTTTTCTTCCATGTCCATATTTTCATACATGGAATCCTAGTATGGGTTAACTCGGGTGACCTTTGTACTTATCTTTCATTATTTTAAAGTGATTGTTTTACCTACTCTTGTTCCGATGTGGGACGTTCAAGGATGTTTCCAATCCCAATTTTAAAATTGCGAGGACGCAATTCCCAAAAGGGGGGAAGGATGTAACACCCCAGGTAAATAAAGAATATGACATTTTTATATTTATACCTATTTGTGAATAAAATTTTAATATTAATTTAAATGGAATGCTATGCTC
This sequence comes from Viscum album, assembly GCA_963277665.1. NCBI lineage: Eukaryota > Viridiplantae > Streptophyta > Magnoliopsida > Santalales > Viscaceae > Viscum > Viscum album. Next base: position 451,068,874 of record OY728127.1, read on the forward strand.
GATGGCTTACCCAATACGCAACAATGAGTTCCTTTGAAATCATACGTTGCACTCTAATAATAAAATAATATGATTTTAAATTGTAGTTAACACATATGCGTTTTATTGACAAGAATGAATAGAAAAAACAAAAATATTATTATATATGTTTGTTAAATGTTTTTACTTTTATCCAAAAAAATTAGGGGATTAAAATACAAATGAATCCAATCTTAAGCATTGAATACACTAGTATTTTTAAAAAGATTGTTTTACTACCTTTTGATGGAAAACCAATTTTTAAATCAAACTTTTGACAATTTTATAAGCTCTGTTTTTCAAAATAAACATATTATTTATTACTGGGACATAGAAATTTACCTTGGTTTAATTTTTGGTATTTTTCTGACAATGTTCATTTTTCAATGAATAGTGAAAAATACTGCATTTTACATCAAAACTGCTTTTTCATATAAGTTAATTATATGGTTATATTATCTTTTTAATTTGTTTTAAAGTGTAATTGTAATATATTTTTACCATTTAATCCAATGAAGGTCATTGGGATTAATTTCACTTTGGAATTGGGCATAAAAAAGTGCCAAACTTTTCATAAATATTGTTTCTAAAAAACCCGCTATTTGTTTTGACAACGGGAAGTTTTTTTTAAATTAATTATTGCAATTTATTTGTTTGGAATTTGGTAAAATGGATTAAATATTTGGAATCAGAAGGTCCAAATTATGTAATTAATACTCTTTTGTTTTTGGACATTTTAATAGTAACGACGGTAACTATCTTTAATTATTTTTATTAATGAGTAATCGGGTAGTTAAAGATAATAAGATAATATCATAATAATAAAAAATGACCACAAAATGTGTCCTAAAGATACTGGTTGTCTCATGTCCGACCATGGTATGCCTTGTGCCAAACTTGGGGGCCCCATGGAATTACTTTTGTGAGAAAGTGACTTTTTATCTTTTTATTTTTAAAGAATGTTAAATGTAACAAAGAATGTATCACCTAAGTAAAATATTTTTAATTTTGTCTAAATAAAAGATATTTTGGACTATAAATATTCATTGTAAAGATAAAAAGCTTTCCTACATCATAGTATCTTTTTTATAATTTTTAGACATTAAATAAATTAAATTATTTATGACCTCATGATGATGCATCGATGACCTCATTATATAACAATTTAAATAAAATGGAAAGATAATGTAATATCTAAGACCTAAACATGTCCAAAACCTATTGGATGAGTGTATTTAAAACCCTTATCACCTTATCCTCGAAATAAATCAATGTGAGACCTTTAAAATCCGAAACTCTTTTGAAAATAAAGTAACATTTTGTAACATTACAAGATTGCCCCTCCTCTCCTCTTATAAAAGGCCCCCACCTCTACATCCTTACCCACACTCCCAAAGCCTTTTCCTCGGAAACCCCCTGCCAATTTTGTCTCCACACATCCCTATATTACTCCTTGAAGCCTCAATTTGGGCATAAGTCTTCCCAAGGAAGCCTTGGATCTCAAACCAAAGGGAGTTACCCGATTTTAAGGTAATGTCTTCACTTGTGTTGTTTTGTTTTATATTGCTTCTCCAACCCCCTAAACTCTATTTATTCATTTCTTTTGTAACAAATCCAGTATCTTAAATATACTAGGATGTTGTTATAAGATGGATTCGAGCTATACTTACACACACCTACATCTAATGTTTAAAGAACATACTGTTTCCGTGGATGGCGAATTTCTGCGTCCGGAAACGATGATTGTTCAACATTCTTCTAACACCTTCAAAGGTTGCCATTAAGATGACACTATATTTATATATGATATCTAATATGTTTATGTTTCACTTATGCTTCTGTATTTTTCATTTATGGCATACCTTTATGGTTTCCATTATGGGTAAACGAGATATCTTCATTTAAGGAAGTGCGGACTACCACCCCCTCAGAGTGATTTGATTCGTTAATACAATATGTGTTATGTATAAAGGATATATTTAATGATATTATATATGATACCATACTGGATATAAAATACTATTATGTATAATTATTTTTTAATTCCATTAAATATGAAATAGAAATGGAAGTAGCGTTCATGCGTACGTACGACTTATCGTCTCCATGAACGGTGCATTTCATTTCTTAACTCTAAATGTTATGTAATATTATAAATGAATGAATATATATATATATATATGATATATATGATATATACATCATGAATAAAATTCTGGATATAATGAACATTTGGCCACACGAACAACATGTAATTGTAAGAAGTCCACTTTCGACTTAAGAACCAAATATCGGCAAAACAAATATTATTAACTTAAATGATTACATAATATTTATGACATGGTAATAAGTGATATAAAAGGAATAATGAACTTGAAAAAGTTTTTTAAGGAAGTATAAATTAACTCAAGTTTATTATTCATGAGATTAAAGAACGATCAAGTCATGTCGGACCCGAGGTAAGGGATCCTACTCCTCTCTTTCTTTTTAAGTACGCTCTTTATGTCATTACTTTTAAAGATCATCTTTCTTTTTATTGGGATGTTCTTTTATATTACTATTACTGTAATTTTTATTTTTCATATTATGAGAGACCCTATTTTCTCTCATCAATCCATATTGGAAGTTTTATGTGGCATCGTTAGGCTACCGAGTTTTCGTAAGGGATTTTTCATCTCACTTTTATTCCCGTGAGATTTATGCTACATTTCCCACAATTTCCTTTGAGTGGTGTATTTACTTCCCATTATTATACTATTTGTCTAATATACTTTCGTTTATGAGTATTTACATCAATGATGTATTGACCTTCTTTCATGGGGTGTATGTTTCGAAAGATACCCAAGTCGGTAAGGGAACCTTTCACCCTCCTCTTTTTAAAATACATCTTTTTTTGGGTTTTTTAATTCACATATTGTTATATTGGGATATGTTCTCATATATACTTATTGATGTAAATTTTAAATGATGAGATACCTTTTTTTATCTCTCATCAACTCATTTTTTGATTTTTGAAGTGATGCCGTTAGGCTGTCGAATTTTACCAAGGGAACTTTTTTACCCGATTTCGATTTCTTTGGGTACAACATGTAGTTATTGAATATGTCATCTTTTGAATATGTGTGAATGTACTTTTATTGTTTTACACTTAATATCCACTTATATTGGGTGTATTTATATTTTTCACACATAAATTTGAGATTTATTTATCCTTAATTTAAGGATACCTTCTTTATAAGGGAATTCAACACATTTGACATTTCTACTGAGACTTCAGTGATGTTATACACCAATTCAGTCTTATATGGTGTATATACTGTCCTTTGGAATATTATATCATGAATAAATTTATTCTCATGATATTATAATGTTCTGACTAAATGTTATTCCTCAATTATTGTATTCATGTGTCTCTAATTTTGGTGGAACCCCATTGACCAAAATATCGCTTTAAATGTTTTAATTATTTGTTCTTATTAATATCCATGTTTTCAAAGTGGTTTTAAGGATTTATTTATATGGATATTAATGGTTTAAAATTTTAAAAGCCTCAAGGTGGTATGGGACACTTTGATTCAAAAGTCTCTTTATTAAATGTTTTAAATGGTTTTGGAAATGGTTTCTTTTTGAATGGATTCATTATTTCAATATCCTAAAATGTTATATTGTGATTGAAATGTGGGGATGTTATATGCATGTTTTATGTGATACGTTTATGTTATGGTTCTTGGGAATTGTAACGAAAACGGGTGGTTCCGTGATAAACTAAGGGCGGGTGAGGCCGATATAGCTCTCCAATGCATTGGGTAACGTGATGGAGTGAAACGTTAAGGTTTCTCCGAAGAGATTTAGGGAATATACTATGGTGGGTATTCCAAACGTAACCAAGAGGGTTACTCCCTACATAAGAATGTTATGAATGCATCAAGATACCTTTTATGTCTTATGATTTCTATGATTTATTCCTGATTTGATATGCCTATGTTTTATGGTTAAAGTATTATTTCATTCTAATGTATATATGAACTCATGTTTAGTTTCCATATTTTTATAACTCTTACTGAGCTTTCTATTCTCATCCAAAGTTTTTGAAATGTTTTTCATAGGTCAAGGAAAAGGTACATGATGTGATGATAGTGTCAAGGATGTTTCAAAAAAGAATCTGTGTTTTATTTTAAATATGTTTCCGTTGATGGGAAGAATGAATACTGTCTTTCATGTAACCACTTTGTTAAAATGTGGAATGTAATGAAAGTTTCATGATATAATTCTATAAAACTCTAAACCTTAAAAGATCCTCAATGTGTAATCTTTTAATAACTCAAGATTAAGTAAGGTTTAAGGGTAGGGCATTATAATAACTGATAGTGGAATAAAGATCTGCACATGATACAAATGACCCTTCTAGCTTTAAGGTTACTCATTCTCCCAACTGTATATCTTACTAGAGGAAATAATTTTTTTCAACACTCTTTCTCCTAAATATGAATAAAATAGCTTTTTATAACATTATATTACTAAAATTATATAGGCTAAGGTTGAATGTGATTTGAATCTGTCAACACCCCACAACAGCCTTGTTGCGAGGGGTGTGGTGTATAACAACCCTGAAGACAAGATACAATATAAATACCTCTCAAAACTATAAATAATATTGTATAATGAGTTATGTCATGAGTTGATTTCTGATTTTCCTTCATCACTTAATGATTCAGATATTACAATGGACTATGATTATTTTAGATCATTCATAGCATGGACATCTAATATTATAATGATCCATAAGGTATTTCGTTTCCAAATTGTTCCTTATGAAAAACCTGTAATAGATAATGAATGTTGTTTTGATGTGTGGTATGATATTATAGATGGTTAAATCAATAGGAAAAGATATGGTTGGATCAATATTATCTAGTTAATTGACCAAGAAATAAAAATTACCTTTGGGAGGTACCTTCTCCCGATAAGATTCTGAGAATCATTTATTATCATCAAAACAACATGAATAGGCCAAATTTAATGATTAAAATAGGTCTTACATTGCATATGAAAAATATATATATGGATCTTACCTAAAAAATGTAATTGGTATCAAGACTAAAAATGAGATTCTCATGCATGAATGTTTGGGAGTGTAAAGAGATGAATATTTCATGAAATATTTTTTAATATTATATGGAATATTACGAGTCTACGAAAATTTGTGGCATGTGATTATGATGCTTAGTGTGCCTAGAATGAAATGATGAAATTTTTTCAGGTACGTTCAATAAACGTACGATCGTGTTTTTGTAACATCTGAACTGGTGCTCAGAATTGATATCTGAGGGCACCGTTTAACTCGCAGCACCGATATTCGCTTAAGGTGACCTTCACCATGACTATAGTTGGTCTAGGGTAGAAGTTATTTTCCCACTTTTTCATGGAGGAATAGAAAAAATAAAAAATATTTAACATTTTTATTTTTCTCGTATCCTTCATTGGGGTTATGGAGGTGGGAACCACCTGAACTAAAAACTCCCAATTTGAAATCAAAGATGGGGACCAACCAACTGTTAAACTCCCCCCTTTAATGGCAGGTAACTCTGGGAAACCCTTCAATTTAATTATGCCACATGAATTAATTAATCAATTATGGAAAATCCATATGTGCCAACAAATTAACATTGATAAAGATATATTTTTTGGATTGGATCCACATTTTGCTGGGGAGAAATCATTGGAAAATGGGAGGCCTAGAGAGAGATCTAGGAGAAACTCATCCTCCAATGAAGCCTGTGCCGTCAAATGAAGAACAGATTCTCCAACGGGGAACGTATTCAACAAAAATGAACCAAATTCTATCCTTCCCTCCTCACTGAAGTCAACAAACCTTTGAGGTATGGGTATGTTTTGTATTAATCATATTTAATTTTCCTCTCGTGTTGAATCACCGCACTTGATCCGCTTGCTGCCTCTCTAACGTATACCGTACGGGCCAAAAAAACATGGCCCAAACACACCAAAAAAATCTTCGTGGTTCTTGGTCTATTCTTCACAATGGAGGAGGGAAAAACTGACACTGGTGGGGCTCGAGAATGTCAGTTGGCTCCACGGAAAGCTGAGAAGATGGCAGCGGGGAAACCACACCACAGAAGAAGGACCGAGGCGAAGCAAGGGTGGCAGACGGTGGAGGCCGATAGTACGACGGGTGTGGCAGCGCGCCTCTACGCCACCTAACAGGAAAGGGATGTGGCTTTCTGCCATAGTGGTGAAGGGAGGGCGGTCGGTTGAGCTGACCGCTAGAGAAGGTGTGGCACACGACCGCACCGTCAGAGCAAGTGGTCACGACCCGCCTAGCTGCGTCGGATGGTGGAAGATGACCGACGTTTGGCCGACCACAAAGGGGCGGCACAGGACACACCTCTAGGAGGAGAAAGGGGAAGGCTATTTCAGCTGGCCGAGATGTACCGGGCAAGATCTGTGGTGGGTCCCGTGCGTTTCCTGACATCCGAAAGGATTTATCCATTGGTTGATTGAGGGCGGGGGGTGCACGACTCCCCCCGCATATATCCAAGATAGGTCGGGCCTAACCCAATGGTCCAGGTCAGATTTTGTGGGCCGTGTCTATCCCAAGGCCAATCCAGGGTCGGCCAGGGTCGACTTGAACCGATTTAGGACGGCCCAGTCCGGGATGGGCCGGGTCGGACTGGACCCGGAAAAGTTTCGACCCTATACGTTCTTTCAGCCATATCATGATCTACGAGCGTCCATTTGATGAACCGTCAATGGCGCTGGAAACATAGGAGCGATAATGTCCTTTTGGTATACCCCAATTAATATTTAGATAATGTTGGGGTATGGTTGGGTTAGATCGAGCACAAATCCAATTGGGCCCTCAGGACTAAAAGGCTAATAACATACAGACTGGGTGTCAATTTGACACATCATTTATTATGTTGAGACCCCTATGACATGGTGGTCCTTTGGGACACTTCTTCATGGGACTTCATGGTAGTTGGAGTATCGACCAGTGGCTTGAGAAGCAGACACTCCCAGAGACAAGCGAGCATAGTCCGACTACCCTATAGGTAGTTGCAACATGAGAAAGGGATCTTGTGAGGGTCTGATGATGTACAAGGATCATGTGTTGTTATTATGATGTACTAAGATCATGTGTGGGTATGATGATGTACTGGGATCCTGTGTGGGTCTGATGATGTACTAGGATCCTTTGTGGGTCTGATTATGTACTAGGATCATGTGTGGGTCTGATGATGTACTAGGGTATTATGTGGGTCTGATTATGTACTTGGATAATGTGTGGGTCTGATTATTTACTAGGATCCTGTGTGGGTCTGATGATGTACTTGGATCCTCTGTGGGGCTGATGATGTAATCGGATCCTGTGTGGGTCTGATGATGTACTAGGATCCTATGTGGGTCTGTTGTAATAGGATTCAGTGTGGGTTTGATTATTTACTAGGATCTTGTGCGGGTCTAATGATTTAAGATCCTACGTTGGTCTTCCACATAATAGAGTAAGATTATTCAGTAGTTACATTTAATCATCTCTACTACTGTACCTATGTTATACCTTGTGTGAGATGAGTCTTTACCATTGTGGTATTTTTCTGTCCGGTGTACCGTGATGTACTTACCATAATGGTGTTACCATTTTGGCATTCTTCTATGTGTCATACCTATGTGGTACTACCATTCATGATAATAATTCCTTCGTGGAATAGTTTTACTTTGGCAAAAGAGTTGGGTCTTGTGTTTCCTCATGAATAAGATTGGTAATATTTGATAACATGGGTATATATATGGGCATATACCTAAGTAGGGTTGTCACTGGTTTAAATATTTTTGGTTTATCCATTGTGTATTTTTTGAGACCTTGAGGGTCTCGGGGTCTCTATAGAGTATCAGTATACTCACCCCTACATGGGAATTTCCTGAAGGTTGTTGTGTTTAGTGCAGATGATGGGCAACCCAGATCGAGGTAGAGGGTACCATGACTAGACGGTTCCTAGAGGTGGACCATACGGCATGTCGGTACGCAGAGGAGACAGGCAGACATGGAGTGCTGCTGAAGTGATCTGTACCTACCCTTCAGGTAGGAACCTCAGAGGATGACCCATTAGTTGTCTTTCCCTTTCTTCAGTTGTATTATATTTTCATATGTACTTGTACCATTACTATTGGGATTGTATTTCGGCCCCGCTAACTTTCACCAATATTTTTTATATACATCCTACTTGTGTAAGAATCATCATGAATACACAGCTGAGTGTGGTTACAGGATATAAAGAAAATTCCTTCCTGGTTGTATGGAATACGCCTTTCAGTGCTAGTCACCAGCCTCTGCCTTATGGAAGGAGGGCTTGGAGTAGTCACGACACAACCCCCAGGGGGCGGGTCGTGACCAATTGGTATTAGAGGAGTCGGTTCTACAATAGAACATTGGACTCCAATATTTTAAACGGAAATAATGTTATGTGTAGTGAGTGTGTTTATTAGTTTAGGGAATTCAGTGTCGGTACAGTGACCGACATATCCATACACCAGGACCCCGACTTCTAATTTCTGACTATGTGCATGAAAACACTGATTGCGTGTGTGCTTAGAAAAGTTTTCTTTTTGATCATTTTGAGTCATCTCACCAGGTGTAACTTATTGACTATGGAACACCTATTTCATTTGAATATGCTTCCACACAGATAACCAGCTAGGGTTCTGGGTATAGAATGCCCCGATATCCCACTGAACAATGAGGCCTCGTTGCTGGGCCCTCTTCCAATAGATTCACCAGCAGAAGCACCGACAGTACCATTACCCGTTGGGCCACCGATGCCACCAGCCCCAGTAGTATAGATTGCACACAGTTTGAGCACTTTGAATGAGTTCCAGTGCCAGAGGACACCTAGGTTCAGGGGAGATACGGACCCACAATTGGCATAGGATTGGTTGGAAGCCATGGGGAGTGTCTTCCGACTGGTAGGGACACTGGCTAATCCCATGGTGATCCTTGTTGTGAGTCTTCTATAGGCCACCAAAGAAATATTGTGGATCTTGATGCACCAGGTTTACAACATGGTGACACTTCTCGGGGTGAACTTTGAGAGATTTTTTTACAGAGTTTTTCCAAATGACTCTTTGCATAGTGTGAATACAAGAGCTTCGTCATCTTCAGCAAGGAAACATGATGTGGCTCAGTACTCAGTGAGGTTCACCGACCTATCACGCTACTCCACTGATATGACGCAGGACACATTCTTCAGGGCCTGAATCTTCGATTAGGGAATCATGTAATATATCCGGGCTTAGATGATTTCTCCCAGCATCCTGATACATGCGTGGATGTTAGAGAGATCCCTTTTAGTGGAGTTTTTTCATGCTGAGCAAACACCAAAAGAAAGACCCACCAATGGGAATCATGTAGAGGATTATTCTGCATCTGGTAGTGGACAAATGTCAAAGAGGTCCAAGAGGACCAGATCGACAAGTGGACAACTGCAGGATTCTGGGTCAGTTGTGCAGGGCACCAAAGGTGGAGCTAGACATGTGAGGAATAGACAGTGTTTCACATGTGGTGGGTTGGGTCATATGGCTCGTGACTGTCTGACCCACCGTACGGGTAATTAGTAGGCGATCGAAGGATCTCCCATGAAGATACATAGGTTCAAACAAGGAAGTTCGTAGGGAGAAGGTAGATGTGGAAAAGGAGTAGGCTGTGCAGCTAGTAGTGGGTGATGATTCAAGATGTTACCGCCACCACCACCAGGTGGTCATCCTCGACCACAGGTAAGAGGTGGACAGGGGCGAGCTCAGCTCTAGGCAGGTGAGGCCTAGAACCATAGCACTCTGAAGATGATACGAGGTACTATCTATGTTTAATCCACCTTAGTGGCAGTTCTTATAGATATAGGTGTTGGCCATTCTTTTATTTCCACTTACCTCATTCAGAGCATGATGATTATGATGGAGTTGCTTGCTTGATCATAATGACTAGAGTCTCCTATGAAAGATGATATGATGATTACACACAGGTTCTGATAGTGTGGGATTACTCTAGGAGGGGAGATCTTCCGCTGCAATCTCCTAGTAGCGGCATCGAGGCCTTATGACATCATCCTTGGTATGGACTGGTTATCTACAGTCCATGCTCATATTGACTATATTAGGTGCACAATGATGTGTGTTCACACGGATGGGTCTAGGTTTAATTTTACTGGAGAGAAGGGAGCCTTTTCAGCATAGGATGGAATTACCTAGGGGAGAGTGCAGCCGATCACTCATTTGATGGCAAGCCTTACCCTATGAGTGGTCGATGTGAAGAGTCTGAGCTATCCTTTAGTGGTGAACCAATATGTGCATGTCTTCCCTGATAATGTTCTAGGTCTACCTCCTCATAGAGAGGTGTACTTTTACATTTATTTTTACCACTATACGACATCGATCTACATGAGCGTATTGGATGGCTCTTGCAGATCTTCTAATGCTGCCGGTACATCTGGAGGACTTACAAGGGAAAGGTTTCATCTGGCCAAGTGTTTCTCCTTGGGAAGCCCCAATTTTGTTTGCAAGTAAGGAATATGGGAGCTTGAGACTTCATGTTGACTATCATTGCCTCAACCAAGTGATCGTGAAGAACAAGTACCCATGTCGAGGACTGACTACCTCTTTGATCATTTGAAGGGAGTATGGTGGTTCATGAAGATAGACCCCTGATTAGGCTATCAAGAGCTCAGATTATGAGATGAGGATGTGCAGAAGATGACTTTCAGATGTCATTACGACCACTAAGAGATCTTGGTTATGCCATTCGGAGTGACCAAAACCTCGGTAGTGTTCACGGGACTCATGAACTGGATATTTCAGCCATACCTTGATTGATTTGTAGTAGTATTCATCGACGACATTCTGTTATACTCAGCTACTGAGGAGGAGCATGCATATCACTTGCATGTAGTTCTGGAAACACTCCGAGAGAACCAGCATTATAGTAATCTCTCGAAGTGCCAGTTATGGAACTGAGAGGTTCCCTTTCCCGGACACGTCATCTCAGAGGCTATAGTTACAGTGTATACAGCGAATATTGAGGCGGTACTTGCTTGGGATCCACCCAGGAGTGTGATGGAGGTAGGGAGTTTCCTAGTATTGGTCGGATACTACCATAGGCTTGTTCCATATTTCCCCAATGTTACAGAACAGTTATTAGTGTTGACGATGAAGTGGAAACCATTCATGTGGTCCGAGAGATGTTAGCGGAGTTTTCAAGAGATGAGGCTGAGGCATACTAGTGCCCCCAACTTGAGGTTTCTGGAGGAGGGTGTTGGGAAAGTAGTCTACTACGACGCATCAGCGACCAGACTCGAATGTGTCCTTATTAATGAGCGATATGTGATCGTGTATGGTTCTCAACCACTAAGTCAACATGAGTAGAACTACACTACCCATGTCCTGGAGTTAGAATTAGTGGTCTTCACCTTGAATATGTGGCCACATTACTTGATCGGAGAGTGTTTTATGGTTTAGTATCATCACAAGAGTATCAGGTATATCTTCTCTTAGAAGGACCTGATCCAAAGAAAAAAATGTTGGCTCAAGTTCTTCCAGGACTATGAATTCATGATAGTCTATACTCCTGGGAAGGGTGACATTGTAGCAGATGCACTCAGCATGAGATCCGGTATATACCTTCTAGGTGAGGTGAAGGACCATATGGCCTCTTTACAAAAAAACCATTATGGATCGTGAAGGAAAAGCTTTACTTTAGTCTCTTATAGTCACCCCACCACTTCTTCAATGTGTCATGGAGCCACAGTGTGGGGAAAGTGACTACGAGGTTTGACGTGCTCAGATATCCACAAGACAGGCACCTGATGGATTTTCTGAAGGTGGGGAGGACGTCATCCTCTTCAGAAGACATACTATAGTTCCAGGGTCGCTTCGGGAGGAAGTATTGAGGGAGTTCCACACATCCTCTCTAAAAGAACATGTAGGAGTGGAAAATTTGTACGAGGACCTCCAGTGATTGAATTGGTGGATGAGAATGAAGAAATCAGTAGCATAGTTTGTCTCTCAGTGCCTCACGTGTCAGAAAGTGGAGGCAGAGCATCAAGTACCAGCAGGATCAGTTCAGCCTTTGGACGTCCTAGAGTGGAAGTGGGATAGAATATCCACAGACTTCATGAGAAAACTTCCATGTACATCCAGAGGTCATGAATCTATTTGGGTGATTGTCGACCAACTCAAGAAGGCGACACACTTCCTATCGATCAGAGAGTAGGGTTTAGTAGATAGATTTTGATGCCTCTATGTGCAGGAGATTGTGAGGCTACATGGAGTACCCTCTATGATTGTCTCTGGTCATGATGCATGTTTCGCTTTTTCGCTATGTAAGGGGTTATATGAGGCTTTTGGCTTGCAGCTTCATTTGTGAACCACTTTCCATCCTCAGACGGATCGCCAGACTAAGTAGACCATTCAGAACATTGAGGACATGTTGTGTGCTTGCGTCATTGACTTCGGTCATAGCTGGAAGGATATCTTGTCCTTGGTGGAGTTTTCATAAAACAATAGGTATCACTCCTTCATTGGGATGTCACCTTTTGTGGCGTTGTATGGCAGACCATGAAGATAGAATTTGTGCTAGACTAACCCCAGGGAGTCAGCACTCATGGAACCAGAGATGATAGAGGCTACAATGGGGAAGGTGTAGATCATCCAGGAGTGGATGAGGACTAAACAGAGTAGGTAGAAGTCATATTCCTACAAGAGACAGAGACCTCTGGAATTCGAGGATGGTGACCACGTCTTTTTACAGGTCTCACCTCGATGAGGATTGCATCGATTTTTCTAGGGCATCAAGCTATCTCCGATATTCATCAGACCCTTTTTGGTCCTCAATAGAGTTGGCAAGATGGCTTACCACTTAGCTCTTCAATCTCAGTTGCACCGGTTTCACGACATATTCCACATATCCCAACTGGGTAGATACGTGCAAGACACATCTCATGTCATCGACCAGGGCATGATGGACATCAACTATGGAGCGATGTTTACAGAGGTTCTAGTATAGATTGAGGATCGATAGGATCAGGTCCTTCAAGGGTGGGTGATACCTCTGTTCATGTGCGCTGGAAGCATGAGAACCTCTAGAAAAGCACATGGGAGTGGAAGGCCCAAATACATGCTCAGTGCCACCACGTTTTCCATTAGTCTGGGTTGTGTCTTATAGGAACGCAAAGCCCTAATGTGGGATTAATGTAAATACCCAAATATGACATATAATTTTTTATTAAATTATATGAAATATTACGAGTCTGTGAAAATTTACAATGCATGATTCTGAGGCCTGGTGTTCCCAGAATGAATTTCTGAACTTTTTTCAGGTACGTTCAGTAAACGTGCGAGATGGTTTTTGTAACATTTGAACAGGTGCTCAGAATTGAAATTTGAGGTCACCGCTGAACTCACAGCACTGATATTCTCTTAAAGAGACGTTCAACTTGACCGTAGTAGGTCAAGGGTAGAAGATAGTTATCCACTTTTTCGTGGAGGAATAGAAAAAAATAAAAATATTTAACATTTTTATTTTTCTTGTAACTTTCATAGAGGTTATGGAGGTGGGGACCACCCTAACTAAAAACACATAATTTTAATTCAATGGTGGGGACCACCCAACCCTTAAACTCCTCCTTTAATGAGAGATAACTGTTGGAATCCCTCCACATTAATTATGAGGCATTAATTAATTAATCAATTATGCAAATTCCATATGTGCCGATAAATTAAAATTGAAAAACTTATTTTATTTTTATTGGCTCATCATTTTGCTGTGGAGAAATCATTGGTGAAAGGGAGTCTTGGAGAGAGCTCTTGGATAAACTCATCCTCCATCGAATAACATGCTCTCCAATGAAGAACATTCTCTCCAATAAGGAAAATATTCAATGACAATGAACCGACATCCATTATTCCCTCCTCCCCGACATCAACAAACCATCGAGGTAGGTGTGTGTTTTTGATTGATCATTATTAATTTTTATCTCATGTTGAATGACCTCCCATGAGCTGCTTTCTAATAATCTAACGCAATGTGTACGGGCGAAACGAACATGGAATGACCTCATCGCAAAAATAATTGTGGTACTCGGTGTGTTCTACTCGATGGAGGAGAATAGAAACCGACATCGGTGGGGATTTGGAATGGAGGATGGCACCACAGACGGCCATGAAGATGGTGACGAGGAAACCATGCCACCAAAGAGGGTCTGCGGCCCATCGACTGTGGCATAGTAAGGGGGCGGCACACATTTGAGCCACCCAAAAATCAAGGGTCACGACATTATGTCGTGGCGGTGAAGGGAGGGCGGTCGATCGAGCCGACCACCGGCGAAGGCGCGATGTGCGACCATGCCATTGGAGCAACTGTCGTGGCCCGCCTGGCCGTGGAAGATGGTGGATGGCTACTGACGTTTGACCGGCCGCGAAGGGGTGGCACACGACTCGCCGTCGGGAGGAGAAAGGGGCCAACCATTTCAGCCGGCCAAGCTATACTGAGTGGGACTCGTAGCAGGTCCTGCGTGCTGTCTGGAGATAGAATGTCTTCAGCTATTCTGTGATTGAGGGAAAGGGGCGTGCGACTCCCCCAACATGCGGCCAGGTCGGGATGCTCAGTGCGGCCCGATCCGAAACAAGTGGTCCAGGTCGGATTCCACGGGTCAGCTTTGACCCCGGGCCAAACCTGGGTCGGTCTACGTCAACCTGAACAAAGTTGGGTTGGCCAAGGCCAGGGCGGGCCAGGTCAGACCGAACCCGAACTACTTTCTACCCTATACGTTATTTCGGCCATATCGTGAGAAAAGAGCATCTTTTTGACAAACCTTCTATGGCGCCGTAAACCTTGCAGTGAGATGATCTTTTTGGTATACCCCACATTAGATTTGAATAATTTTGGGGTATAGTAAGGTTGGATCAAGCACAAATCAAACCAACCCTTTGAGACTATAAGGCTAAAAACTGATAGTCCAGGTGTCATTTTGACGAACCATCTATTTCATTGAGACCCCTTTAACGTTGCATTCCATAGGGATAATTCTTCAGGGGACTTCATGGTAGATGGAGTATCGACTAGTGTCTTGGGGTGCGGACCCTCCCGGAGACAAGCGAGCTTAGTGCGTGAACCCTGTAGCTGGCTGTAACATAAGAAATGGATCATATGTGGGTCTGATGTTGTACTAGGATCCTGTGTGGTTTTGATGATGTACTAGGATCCTGTGTGGGTCTGATGATTTACTAGGAGACAGTGTCGGTCAGATGATGTACTAGGATCCTGTGTGGGTCAGATGATGTACTTGGATCCTATGGGGGTCTGACGATGTACTAAGATCCTCTGTGGTTCTGATGATTTACAAGGATCCTATGTGGGTATGATGATGTACTAAGATACTCTGGGGGTCTGATGATGTACTAGGATCCTGTGTGGGTCTGATGTACTATGATCCTGTGTGGGTCTGATGAGGTACTATGAACCTGTGTGGTTCTTTTGTACTAGGATCTTGTGTGGGTTTGATGATGTACTAGGATCTTGTGTGGGTCAGATGATTTAGGATCCAATGTGGGTCTGCCTCTTAACAGAGTAAGATGATTCGGTTGATACATCAAATCATCTCTACTATTGTACTTAAGTTATACCTGGTGTGATCAGATTATTTACCTTTGTTATTCTTCTGTGTGGTATACCTTGTTTTACATACCTTCGTGGTGATACATTTGTGGTTTTATTCTGTGTGGTGTACATGTGTGGTACATACCATCATGGTAATCTTTCCTTCATCAAATAGTTGTACTTTGGATAAGGAGTTTGTACTTGTGTATCCTAAAGAATGAGATGGGAAATATTTGGTAACTTAGGTATATATATGGGAATATAACTAAGTAGGGTTTTCACTGGTTTAAATACATTATGGTTTATCCTTTTTCGATTTTGTGAGAACTTGAGGGTCTTGGGGTCCCTAGTTAGTATCATTATACTCACCCCTTCATGGGATTCTCCCGAACCTTGTTGTGATTGGTGGAGATGACAGACAACACTAATTGAGGCTGAGGGTACCAAGACTGGAGGGTTCCTGGAGGTAGACCATATGGAGTATTGGTATGCAGAGGATACAAGTGGACTTGGAGTCCTGATGAGGCGAACTGTACCCACACTTTAGGTAGGAACCTCGGAGGAAAACCTAGTACCTGTCTTTCTCATTCTTTGGTTGTATTGTATTTTCATTTGTACATGTACCTTTACTGTTGGTATTGTATTCCGACCCCTCTTGATTTCAACACTATTTTCTCTATATAGTTTACATGTGTTTGTATCTTGTTGTGTGAATGGTTGAGTGTTTTTATAAGATATAAAGGCAATGCCTTTCCAGTTTTAGTGGATACAACTTTCGGTACGAGTCGCCATCCCCTGGCCCATGGAAGGTGGGCTTGGGGTAGTCACGACATAGGCCCAGGGGGACGGGTTGTGACAGGGAGTCTTAGTTGTGAATACATTTATAAGGTAAATTTTTATAATGCGACCACCCAAATAGTGAGAGAATATTTTTATTACAAATA
This sequence comes from Viscum album, assembly GCA_963277665.1. Taxonomy (NCBI): domain Eukaryota; kingdom Viridiplantae; phylum Streptophyta; class Magnoliopsida; order Santalales; family Viscaceae; genus Viscum; species Viscum album. The sequence goes on from OY728127.1 coordinate 451,085,494, forward strand.
ATAATTCTTTATATTTCCTAAATAATATTATATTACTACTATATAAAGGGGAAAATGTGTGAAGAATGGTTTGGAATCATAAATATCATTACAATTTCTAATGAAAAGAATATATTCGATAAGGAATAAATTAATAAGAACATAGATGAGATACTTGAAGAGCTTGGGAAGAAATTATTTGACAATATACTCTCTTTGGATCCTATAAGGATTAATTAAAACTCCATAATATAATCACTTAAAATATTTTTTATATTTAGTTAGTTTTTTACGCAACACTGGATGCTTATCATAGTCAATTTGGATACCACAGGTTTTTATTTTTCTGATCCAATGCTTGGATATCCAACAAACCGACCACACATAGTGTGTATTTAGAATCTGGAATACATTAAAATAAATATTTTATAAATAAACATCGAATTATATGCATTAGTATTTGTTTTGAGAATAATTTTTTTATAACATGGTGGTCACTAAATATAGGCTAAATAATGGAATAATGTCATTGTTTGAACAGATAAATCCAATGGATTACTTAAAATAGAATCATATTAAGGTACATACAGATATATGTTACTATAAAAAGATATTTTAAAACAGTTTACTTATATTCGTCAATGTTTATATAGTGTCTGATGAATGATAATGATATTAATTATGTATATTAAGTTTTTAAATTTATGATAGAGATCATAAATAATAAAAAGACTAGCATCCACCCACAAGAAATTTAAAAAGTTAATTACAATTTTGTTAAATATATTTTTTAATAATATTTCTATCAATATTGTATGATTACTATCAAAATTTATGAACACCTTTATAACCAAAAGAAGAATTAAATTTTCTTAGATATTAGTAGGCAGTGTACATGTTTTCATAATGTTTTCCAACAACAAATTTAGGTGATTGGATATGATTTTTGTGATATACTATGTAAAATGATGTTAGAAAAACATTTGGGGTGTGGAATATTAGTGTTAAAAATATTATATATTATTTTTGATCTGTTTTCCAAGGAGATGTATAATGCTGGAAATCAATTTTTTTAAAAGTGTTGACTTATAAAAAATAAAATTGTTTGAAAATGTCTTAGTTAGTGGTGTTGGTTGAGATTAAGGTGGAGGATGATTCTGAAGCATAGAATGTGATAGAGGAAGAGGCAGAGACTAAGACTACAGAAAAGGAGGTGATGAAATAATGGGTTGAAAAAATTGATTTTCTAATGTATTTGAGTAAAATACGGATCATACCAAGGTTTTTTTTGAGGATAATTGTGGAAAATTGGGCCCAAAACTAATCACATAAGATAAGATCAATTGTTCAAGTGTTTCTTGTATATTTTTTTAAAAAACTATGTCTATCACTTGTTTAAGTTATGTGGAGGAATGTTTTTCATAAACCAAAAAAACATGACCTATTTTTTCGAACTGATTTCCATAGGTTTCCATTTATATTAGAAAATGACATGTACTATCAAATATTACTGAAGTGTTGAAGAAACCAGTCACTATTTACAAATTGAACTACAATAAAAAAATATGTAGTTTATTTCCAATGACGTCTCAAAACTACAATGAAAGAGTCTTATTATTGAAGCTAATAGTCACATGAGAGTCATAAAACACTGATCCAATCATAAAATATCTATATAATGAAACTTTTCCATTTGAATAAATATGTCTTTAATCAATCACTAAAACCAATCGGTGTTTAAGAGAACTATTAGAGTTTAACCAACATTGATATATCGTGTTCATAGTAGAGGGCTGGTGTCAAAGGAAAGATAAAATCAAATGAAAAGAACCCACCTTATGAATAAATGCCCAAAAATAAGAAATCTACATCAAATTAAACTGAGAGAAATGAAAAAACAAACAAATACCCATTTTAAAACGAAGCTTGTACCATTATCCAAAAACAATAAAATAACAAATAAATAACAAATTTCATTTATTAAATCATTAATTTTCAGAAAATATCAATAGAGTGGCTTCACATTGCAAGGAGGTGGAATTATTTGGGAAATTAGATCATTAATTATATTCATGATACAATATCATAACTTCTTGTAAAATTTATACAAACAATATTCATTATGAATGTGCACATTTATTATGAATGTGCACATTCATTATGTAACATGATCCATGTTCACAATATCATTAATAAAAAACTCATCATCATTCTCAATAAAATATTATTGAGAATAGCGGTATCCCCATTTTTATGATTAGATAATTATGATGTTATGTTACAGTTTAACAACACATAGAATATTTAAAGGGATATACTAATATATAAAATAATCCAAAAAATATTAATGGATGCACAAGATTTCATGGTCATTTGGATTCTATAAAGGGTGAAAATAATGTTCAACATTTCCAAAAGGGGTAAAAATTAATAATGGAGTTTAGTTTCTTCTGGAAATAAACAATTGATCACACTGAGGTTTTTTCCATAAAATAATGTAAATGGTTTATCAATGATGTTTTAATCTCTATGATGGTGATGGGGTAAGATTGATTTAATCATGTTCTATAAAAACTCATATGTGAGTATTTATTTTAGTTATATCAATGAATACTGATAGGTTCACATTAATGGTTAATATTTTCCATGACTAATTGAGTTCAATGACAAGGATGATTCCATCATTTATTATGATATGCGCTTAATAAGTATGATTCAATCACAATGATATAATTTTATCTTAATTCTTTAATGAATTCAATATTATTGGTTATCAACTATAATATTATTATATGACTATGAGAGTTTAGTGAATTGTAGGATAAAAATAAATGATGAATGCAACAATGCCTCAAATAAATACACGGTGTACCCCATATGACTCTAATAGTGTTTTTTTAGTTTAAAATTCATTTTTTTTAATTTATTATTAGATATTTTTTTAGTTTATTTCTTTACAGTATTAAAAGCATTATTATTGTTATATTATATAAGAGGATTATTTTATTGGAGTTGGGTGGTTTGATTGAATCTACTCAATATTGTGAGAGATTATACATTGAGACAACAACTGAGATAACAACAATAATAAAATGGAACAATAATGTATACAACCCTCAGGAATAAGTGAATTCATACTACTTATTTTTTTAATTTGGTCACCATTATATCTACTATTTTATTATTAATTTCCTCATTATTTCATTTAATATTTTTACATTTCCAAAATCATTAGTGAAGTGATATTTTTACATCAATCATCTTAATCAATCCATAAGAGACAAAATATAGTCTTTTTTCACAAGGCATTTCAAGAATCATGGGGTTTCTTCTTCCATGCAAAAGGAACATTTAATTCTTGTATATCCTGGTGAAAAATGTTAAAAGAAAAACAACCATCACCTAATATTTTTCCACACCTCAATCAAATGAATGATGTGACCAATATGACTCAAATATTATGTTTTTAGTTTTTATTTTACATTTTAGTTCAAAAAAAGACATCAAATTTTAAAAACTACTGAAAATACTTAATATTTTTTTAATACATCATTACAATAATCCATAACTCACTTTTCACTTGTAGGAATCAAACACATCTTGATATTATACATAATGTGCTTGGTATGACTCTAGGATTTATTATATGTTTAAAATTGACATTTAATTTCAGAAACAATTACTCACAAAAACCCCAACAAATGAGCTTGGATTTTCTATATGACTTAATAAAATGATTCATAATTCATTTTCGTTGTTTAGGAATCAGTCTAATGTCAAAAAATCACACGATATGAGTAACATTATTCCGAGTTTGTGTTTACATTTTAACATGATATTTTTTTAAAAATCACTAGTGTCATACTCAAAACCCAAGAATTGTTTTAGATTATTTTGATACTTTAGAAAAATGGTCCATATGTAATTTTCTATGTGCTTGATTTATACTCACATCAATAAGATATATGTTGTGCCCGGTATGACTCAACGTTTCTATGTTATCAATTTAAAATTGACATTTTAGTTTAAAAATATTCACTCACTAAAAACCAAGGAAACACACTCATATTGTCTTCATAATTTAATTAAATGATTCGTAATTAATTTTTGGACATATAGGAATCTGTCTCACATCAAACTGGAACATAATGTGGTCGGTATAACTCAAACTACTTGATTCAAATTTAAAATATCATTTCCATGAAAAACACATGTGAAGTACTGTAAACGAACAAAATTCATTTTGATTATTTTAATCGTTTATTAAAATTATTTATAAGACCTTTGGGATGTGTAAGAATCCATTCCACCACAATTATATAGATGATTTGACATGTATAACTTTAAGTGCATCTCTTTATTTAAAATTGACATTAATTTTAGTAAAAAAGAAAACTGACATACTCAAAACCATAGAAAATAAATTTTTATTATTTTATAATTTACGAAATTGGTCCATAAGTCATATTTGACACATATTAAATAGTTCCACATTAACATGATACACGATGTTCTTGGGATGACTCAAAGTGTTCATTATCAATTTAAAATTTTCTTTTTAGTTCAAAAAATGTCCCTCACCAAAAACTAAGAGAACGCTCTGAAATAGCCTTAAAATATTTAGATTTCTATTCGTAAATAATTTATGAACTATTTGAATCAGTCTTATGTCAAACCCACAAATGATGTGACCGATATGACTCAAAGTTCGTGTTTCCAATTCCAAATGAAATTTTCTTAAAAACCACAAGTGACATACTCAAAAATGATAAAACACATTTAGATTATTTTGATACATTAAAAATGATAAATAATTCATCTGGGATATAGATGAATTATCCATGCCTCGATAGAATGCATAGAATAACCTGTATTTATCCAAGTATGTCCTTTTATTTAAATTTTATATTAATTTTGTTAAAATGGGAATCTTGTTTACACAATATTATGAAAACACATTTATATTAATTTGATTCTTTTGGAAAATTATCCATAAGTAATTTTTGGAATCTATGAATTAGAAAAACCCAAAATCTAATACCTGATGTTCTCGATATGACAAAAAGTCTCCATTATTAATTTAAAGTTGACATTTTAGTTCAAGAAGTGTCAGTCCCAAAAAACTCAGAAATCATGCTCAAATTTTCTTGTGATTTTGGAAAATTACTTATAATTAGTTATTGATATTTCAGAATCATTCTCACATCAAATCAACATACAATGTGACTGGTACAACTTAAAGTGAGTTTTTCTAGTTTAAAATGACATTTTTTTTTAAAATTTACATATTCAAAGGAAAGGAAATACATTTTGATTATTTTAATACTTTTATAAAATGATAAACATGCCATAACAGATGTGTAGGAACCATCCACTTCTCAATCCTATGTATGGTATGACCTTTATGACACCCAGTGTGTCTTTTACATTTAAAATTTACATTAATTTTAGTAAAACAGGAAATATACATACTCAAAAATGAGAAAGAACATTTGGATTGTATTGAAGAATTAAGAAAATGATCCATACACCATTCATGACTAGTAGGAATTATCTATACCTAAATATGATATAATATGTTCCCTATATGACTAAAATTTTATGTTATCAATTTAAAATTAATATTTTAGGTCAAAAAGTCTTACTCACTAAAAATAGAGAAAACATGCTATGATTACCTTGAAAATTTAGAAAAATGATTCATGATTCATTTTTCACATATTTTTTTACGTCTCGCATTAAGACCCCTAATTATGTGACCAGAATGGCTCAAACTATGTGTTTCAATTTTAAAATAACATTTTAGAAAAAAAAATTGATGTACTCAAAAACTAGGGAAAGACATTTTGATTGTTTTGATGCTTTAGGTAAATGATTAGTAAGTCATTTGAGACATGTAACAATCACCCTCACCTCAATTTGATACATGGAGTTATATGTATGAACCCAAGTGAATCTTTTCAATATATAAGATTCATTTAACTTTCAAACACACATCACATCTCCAAAACCAAGTAAATGATCGTAGATTGTTTTCTAATATTTTTATCTTCTATTACTTATTTAATATCATTTTCATGTATATATTGTATTTATTTATTTAATTTTCACATAGATAATTCATGAATATGAATAATAAATTATGGGATATGCAATAATAAACCACAACTCAATATAATACACAATGTTCCTCGTATATAAATAAAATTTTAGTTTAAAAATTACACATTCTATTTTATTTACATCTTTATATTATTACTAACATACTAGTTTTTTTCATATCTACATTTGTTATTTTCTTTCTAGAAGGGGTGGATTTTTCTTTTGTACAGGTTCATTTGTTTATTCAATAATTTTTTTCTTGTATTTATATTGTAAATTTTATTTCATATAATTCTATATATGTATATGATTATGATAATATCTGGTGTGGTTTCAAGTGGTGTGGCGTGTTATTACAACATAGTGTACTGTTCCATGTTCTTAGTGTTACATTGTGTTGTAACATCATATTACCTTATTCCCTTTTATCAGTACTTTTTTAGAGTTGATAAAGGTCCTAGTTATCAGCATTTTTATAGCACTGATAAAATTTGAGTCTTTTAATCACATGGTGTTAGTTATATCATTTCTAGTTTTGATAAAGGAATATTCTATATCTTTTAAAGGCCCTGTTTTTAGTATTAGATAATGTCAGTATTTTCCAATTCAGTTTGATTTACCACACTAATTCTCATTTCTCTTCTTATGAATAAGTTTGAATTGGATTTTTTCAGATCTAAAACGCCAGGATAGAAACATTGACATAATGACCAATTCTATAGTACATTGTATGGATCAAAATGTGGAGAACTGGATCAATAAAGATAGAGTTTCGAGCCATATTCCAGCTACCATTGGATCAAATGTTTCTTTCTCCTCCTTAGTTATAGTTCATTGTTCTGGGAATAGGAAAAAGAAGAAGGAAGATGGGTTTAAGGGTGGTTTTAAATAGTCAGTGCAGAGAAGATGTTCTTCAACTACCTCTATGTGAGAGGACTAAAATATGAGTTATAATTTTTGTTTCAGGTGATGTTTTCATAAATAATATCATTTTTCACTCATGACATGTCACCATTGTCGAAATAAAACTCATCTAAAATGATTATGTGCAAAAGCTTCAAAGATTTGTGTAGTAAGGCCAGGTTATGAAGCAGGTGAAGGACCTAAACAATGAGAATGGACCCCATATAGATCTATGAATTAGGTGACTAATGATCCACTTATGTGAAATAGAGAGGGTATTGTGAGGTTTTATGTGGTGTACTAGTCTTTGGTTCATTGTCGAGAGGAACCATCAATAGTTTGAGGTAAGATTAATATTTGTTCTACATTATATGTTTCATTGTTTGATACTTGTTCATAGCATTCATTCATATCACCTCAAGTGGATGTTAGAATTTATTTCCAATTTTGAACTCTTCTGATTTGTTATATATTCATAAAATCCTAATAATAAAATTCGTCCATCTTTATAACTATTCTGAATGTCCAATAGCGATTTATCACGTTGAACATGTTTGGAGCTTCTCAATTTTATAGATGACATGTTTTGATGTGATCCTTTACATGAAATGGTTGACTAAATATTATGATAACATTCAATTTTATTATAAAAATTGAATTTTACATCACAAAAGGTAATAATATGCTATTGACTACTGAATGGTACATCGAATCCGGTAGAATGTGACCAAAGACTCATCATAGAGAAGTCATTTCAGAATAGTTAGGATGTGGATTAGATAGTGACTCCATCCACTTATCCTCATGTGGTTAACAATTTTGTAGGCTCTTTACAACATTTTTCTTAGGGTTACACTCATATATGGGAGTTATGTTTCACATCAATATCATACATGATGCATGACCTATGTCAATTCCATCATATCACATGAAACTAACAATGTTTAAAGAGCCTTAGGTAGATCATTATGAGGTTAAATTTAAAGGTATAATTTGACTGAGACCATCCCCTTAGGATTCATAAATTATTCTCACTAAGAAGGTAGATGTTAATATATAGTGTTATATGGACTGCTTGTATTTGAAACATATAACTATAAAAAATAGTACATGTTTCCAAAAATTGAAGAATTTATTGATCTATAAAGGGTATCCTAGTGGTTTTCAAAAATTATTATGTTTTTTAGCTACCATAAAATTTAGATAATAGTGCAATACATGATAAATATAGTGTTTGCAAGATGACATGGGTTGTATGAGTATCTCATTATGGATTTTGGACTGATGAATTCTCTACCAGTGATCATGGATATCATAAAAAAAAAGTTCTCTTATACGAGGACTCAATTATAATTGCATTCATTTATGAATTAATGATATATTCCATGAAATTTAAATCACAATATCGACAGTTTGGGTTCATATTTAGTATTCTTCAAGAACAATAGCATTACACCATGTTAAAAAAGTGTCTCGTTTGGATACAAGATGAGTATTTTCTCAAGATTGTGGATTCTCAAGCTAGAATACTTTTTTTGATTTAGAGACGGTGAATGAAATTTTCCTTTGGGAATGGATGTGGAACTTGTTAAATATTTTGAGTTTCCTTATTTTAGTTGGGTTCTAAAAGAGGATAAATCATGAATTTTCCCTCTCGGAAAAAGTTATGACTCTTCGTTCCCGGAAGTGAATCTTGTTTTAATTAGCATACCATTGGAAAGTGGCCATTATAGAGTTGAAGAAGTGGTTTATGTCTGATCTGATAATGATTCTATGTGATCAGAGATTTTGGAATACTATATATTGATATGCATTTAGTTATGGATTGGAATTTTATATAATATAGGGAGATAAGGTAGTTCCTTAATGGTCTCATAATATCAAACCACATGAGTGGAACAACCCTACTCACAAATTAGATTTCTTTTTATTGTCCTATGAATATTAATATTAGTGAAAAAATATATTTTCTTTTATACTTTTAATATACCCATACCACAAGAGTCTGAATTACGTATTATCCCAGTGTGACTTGAATCGTCATCAAAGGTATTTTGGGGAATACTTGTTTATTTTAGACATTTAGATGAAGGATACTACTAGGAACATTAATTTTATCAAATATCATCATAGAAGGAAGATGTGGGAAGTTTGAGAATGGACCTCACAAGATGGTTAGAAGCTAATGGGTTTACTGGAAGAATTACAGGTGAGAATAATTGATGATCGAGTGACACTAACTTGTAAAAACTTTTTTATCATGTCCTCATTGGGGGGAAAAGGGAATTATAGTCAATAATATCATCTAGAATATATCGTTATGTGTTAGAGGTTTGAGGTTAATGGTATTTTTCAAGGATAGACCATAGATAGATGTGGTATAAATTTGGATCAAGGATGACTGACGATTCCTTATTCCATGAGTGAAAAGGTGATGAAATTCTCACATTATTCATAGTGGGCACTACAACCAATATCAACCAAAACATATGATGATATTATATTGTAATTTTGGTTTTTTGGAATAAAAATTGAAAATGTATGTTTTTCCTCATGTTTTATAACTCTTTAGAGGATCAAGGCTAACTATTTGAGACCTCTGGAGTATCTCCATTCACATATAATGCCTCTCTGAAAGTGGATGAGGTGACTATAAAATTAACAATTGTTTTCATTGGACCTTGAGTGGTCAATATATCAAACAGATTAGAGTGTATTACAATACCAAATTGGATCATTTATTTTTGATCTAGGAGGCTGACTTAGTGGATGAGATAAGAATGATCAATATTTGGGAGATTTTTTGGGAGCATAAAGTTCTTTCTAGTGTGGTATCTGATAATGATTCTCAATTCAGATCATGGTTATGGAAAGGTTTCTAGAATGTGTTGGGGACTCACTTGAAACTAATCATGTCTTAATATCATCAAACTATAATACATTCCAAAAAAATATATGTACCTTATATGATATGAATTTTCAATGTGTTCTTATTTTTTCAAGGTATTGGTTTGATCACCTGGCTCTGATAGAGTTTTACTACAAATGCTATTCCTTATATTCAATTTATATTGATCTGTTAGATGCTTTATATAGATGGACATGTTATTCACCACTATTCTAAAAGTTGGTAGTAAAATCAACTCTTGATGGTTCTAATATAGTATTGAACAATGTTGTGTGTGTGAAAATTATTTATATACTAATGGTTATTAGGTAGAGAAAAAAACAATAATATATTGTTTTAAGGAGATGGCCCTTAGAGTTTTCTTTGGGTGACAAGGTTATCTTACAGGTGTCCCCTAGGTCTGGTTATATGCATTTAAGGAAACAAAGTCATTTGGAATCATAGTTCATATTATTGTTTGAGTTTATAAAACATATTAGGATGTTGGAATATCATTGGGATCTTCATCCAAGGTATCAAGGTATGCATAATATGTTCAATATGTATCAACTTCAGAGGTCTAATCATGATCTTGTGTTTGTGAACCATTTTGATGATGTTGAGTTTAATCTCGATGAATTTTTTGTGAATTGGCCTATTTAGATGGTTGATTTAAGTGAGTAGTTTCTACAAGAGTAATCCATTCTTATTTTTTCTGTTCAATAGTATCACGGGAAAATTTAGACTGAGGCATTGGAGTAGGAAACATATAATCAGGTGTAGTGGTTCAAGTAGTTAGAAAAATCCTCTGGAGACACTTCTCAAGGGAAACAAGTAGTTATAGGGGTAAAATGGTTGCATAATTATTTATGGATTTTTTCATTTCATATAGTGAAAATATTTTTGGATATATTTTTATGTGTTTTGAGGTAGATTAGAGGTATTTTTGCAGCTAGAATTGTAAAGGGTCCATGCAAGTGGACATGTCATAGAATAAAAATATACAACAACTCCAGTAGCTAGCTAGTGGAGACTTCATGTTTTTTATGAATATATATCCCATGACCTAACTGGTGGGGTTCTTTTGTTGGAGTGGTTCTTGATAGAATCCAATGAATAGGTGATGGCACCAATTGGGACCCAGTAATCTTATGTCTGTTATGTCTATCCTTTTAAAAAACCAACACATCTATTATTTCTATATTTTTAACATGACACAATGGACCTGCACTACCCTAGGATCTATGTTCTATCATTTTTAGTCTCTCTACACTCTTTTAATCACAACCCTTTTATTCTCGGATATTAGTTTGATCCGTCGATTCAAAATTCAATTATTTCAATAACGATCTAAATCAATACTCAAAACTTTTACTTGGTAAAAACATTATATCCTCTGTGTATTGATCAAATATAAGGAATTTTTCAGGTAATAATCATGGAATTATTGATAATTTATCCATAAATCACCCAGATTCCAACATTAAGAATATGTGCATTAATTGGACCCATACCGTTGTTGGTAGTCAATAATCGCACTTATGTGTGATCTTATACGTTATTTTGGATGTGAATTTACTTAAAACATGATCCTAAATTTAAAATTTTGCACAAATGGGGATGGTTCTAGGTTATGTATTTGTTCAATTAAACTTGAACAATAACATTTAATCTTGAAAGATCATTACACCTAATGTAGCTGGTCCTTATTTTTAGAATATGCTTATATGTATTCTTATCATGATTGGTTGGTGTGTGTATAGATTGTTGGAAAAATTATTGATGTTTTTTCCCAAATAATATTTTATGATTATACTTGTTTCTTGATAAAATGTGATATTTATCTGTCATCATGTATCTATGTGTTGCATGAGCTGTCTTATGTAATTGAGCGTCCATATTGAGCCATGTGGACTATCCCCCTATGAAGGATGTCATATGACATTTCTGTTATATAAATGGGATATACCTTCCAGTGGTATGTGTCAATCATGTAAATAGACCATCAAATTAATAGGGGATGTGGTTTAGTTTTCATTTATTTTCTTCTATAACATATCTAAAGAAGGTAGTGTTATTTTTTAATTACATGTCATGTATAGAATGATTTTGTAATGTTATTGTTTCTTATAAATGATATTATTATTATTCATGGAATGAACTAATATATACTACTAAATTATATTAAGGACCCATGTTGTGTCTTATTTGGTTTTGTACTCACTCTCACCTCATGAATCCCAGTTTTCCTGTAGATTTCATGACCCGGGATTCAGTGAAAGGAAAGTGCACTATAGTGGGATGTTGTGAAGGATTGGTAAGAGGGTTATTGAATTATTGGATGGATTTTGGGAATGAATGTATGTTGTTTATTTTCATAGATAATTTTATCACATATAGTTATCCAAACCCTATGGGGATATTTATTTCTAGTTTTTCTATTTTTTGACAAGCATGAAATTTTGTTATGACATGTGTTGGAATGTTATGTTTATGCTACTACTCATATTTATTTGTTCCCTATTATTAATTTTTATTGTTATCACTTCAATGGTATACTAAGATGATTACATGATACTAAGGGGGTATTTTCCCCATGATGTACCTCATGTACCTCTCCACTAGACTAAAACCTCTTGCATATATGGAGACATGCATATGTCCATGTGGAATTTTGTCATAAATCAAGTGATTCAGGTAAGGATGTTTCACTTCCAACTATCCAAGAGACATATATGTCCTTATTTTCATAATGGAATTCCTAAATATCCCTGTGATGGTAGAAACAGTAAAGAGACCTATAACCTAAATAAATAAGGATCATGAACCACTAATGGATATAATGAAATTTAAAAGGGGGAATAAATTTATTGGGAGAACATTATAATAAATGTCCCAATTAAATGAATATAAAATATTATACTCATATAATATCATGTATTGGATATATAAATTGAATAATCATAATCATATTAATGTAGTATTAATAATCGTAAATGAAACACTTAATTAAATAAATTCCCTAATACCAGTACAGAAACATAATAATTATTGTTTTCTGTGAAAATTATATGCGTTATAGAAACCTTATTGAGTAACCTAATGTAAAAGATTTTCAAAAATCAATTATTTTTGTACATGAAAAGAATATATTTTTTCACATAATATTTTAACAGAATTAGACATAATAGAACCAATGGAATTTTTTCCATTATTCATATACTCAATGTGATTATGTCAGATAATGATTTAGAGAGGCTGAAAATTACCATTAATTATTTTTATGGATATAAATTCAATCTATAAATATTATTATTAAATGTTTCACCATTGTTAATGAGTTTATAAATATTTGACCCTATTTTCCCAATGTTTTGACAATAAATGAGCATGATATGTGTTCTCTGGGAATTTGTATTATTTAAAAAGTACTAATGGGTAAATGTATGGACCCGAAAAATAAGATTATATTGGACTAACAATTATCCTTATTAATTGATTCATAAATGATGTTTCAATAATAATCGTAATGTTTCTATAAGAAGGTACATTTTTGGGAAACATAATGGGGTTTCTAAAACTCCATGGAAAATCAATATGATGTATCATTTTTACGAATCAATTCTTTTATATTGAATGGTTTATGATATCAAATAAATATATTACAAGTTTTTTATGTAAAAATAGTTCAAAATAAAAGGATTAATTCATAGTGATTATATTTTTCATTCTAAATGATAGTCCAAAGTGTTTTTGAATCATGGATTTGAATGAAAAGGAATGTAATCTTAGATAGATTTAAAACATAATTTATTTTTATATATCATTTTCATTATATATTATAAAATTTAAATATTAATATATATTTGTTATAAACAATATAAAATGATGTCATTGACACAAATGGTTTATGAATCATCAATATCTATAACATATTTTAAATGTATATGAGGATAAAAAGGTTTTATCCAAGTTAAAAAAGTTTTTAAAATTTTTTATAAACATGTGAGGTGTGTGATCCCACTATCCATTTAGGAAATATTATAAATAATAAAAAAACTAATAATAATTATGCATAAAAATATAAAACAATATAAGTTATGGATGTCGATAGATAATTTGTTAAATATTCCCAATAAAAGAAAAAAGTGGTATTTTTGAACTCAAAATTGTTTTTGAATCATAGAATAGTATTTAAAAGAGATTATAGTGTCTATGATTATAGTGAAAGTATATTTTGACTTATAGTAGATCATTGTTAACAAATAAAAGACTACATCAGTGAAAATACGTAGTCAAAGTCACATAATAACCTTAAATATTTATGGTATGTGTGTAAAAGATTAAGGTAATGAGTCACTATTGTGACAAAAATGTTTCAGTGAAATTTTATAATGGAATGGGATATAAAAATGATGACTATGATGATGAAATTTGAAAAGATAAATGTTTAAAAAGATGTCAATAGAATCATAATATTTTATTTTGTGATTTTATATAGTTTGAATAATATTTTCAAGGAGTTAAACATTATGAATATGATACTGAGGTATCTATATTATTCAAAATATAATTTTTCAAATATTTTACACACTAAAGGAGTTTAGTGTTAGAGTTATTTCATGTGATCATATAGAGATGTTGTGGAAACAACATCAAGATGAAAAAAAATTATAAATCACTAGAAGTTTAGTAACACAAGGCTCATCTGGAAGTCTATCAATTTTGAAATGAAGAGATAGGTTCTAATGTATGATTTTCGTAAAATTTATAATTGGGTCAAAATATATAAAATATATAATGTTATAAGAAATTAATTCATCACTTTATCAAAATTTTATATTGGTTACATATACTATTTAGGTAAAAATTTAAATGACCTCTCAATGTTTGACATTGAGTTATCCCTAACTAATATTCCTTAGGGAGTATTATAGTTTGTCACATAAATTCATTATCATGACATATAAAATTAATTAAGTTATAAAATTTGATTTCTATTTTAGGTTAGATTATAGGTCAACCTAAAAAATAATTTCAGATATATGATTTTGTATTTCAAATAAGTTTTATAAAAATAAATAAAATGGGGGGTTAAAATGTTTTAAACTAAAAATTAAGAATGAAAATATATTATATACTATATAAAAGTAAGTCGGTTTTATGAGTAGTGAGAGGAGGTGATCATTTCATGTTCACTACACAATATTTCATGTTAATAATTCTTAACATTTTTTGTTTATGGTAAATTAAGTTTGTTGAAGTTTATTCTACATCACAATTATCCTTCAAAACTTTTAACCAATGCACATTGAACTAAAATCTAATATAACAATCTTGTAGTTGAGGTACAACCATTATAAAAGGAATAAGAGAATCCAATGTTGTTTAATATCACAAAATTACATCAAAACTATGTTTTTTATTTTTTTCAATTAGAATGACATAATTTATGCACTCATAATTTTACAATTATCGGTTAGGGGGAAAGGATAGTTTCATTCATATATAAAAACATAAGAATTAAAATCTATAAAATGTGAAGATAAAGTTGATTTAAATGTTAAAAACATATAACACTAATCCAATAACTGATGATGTTTTAGGACTCCCTTTACATGGGTAAAACTCCCTGTCAAGGTTCACCCACTATTTAGCTCTCCCATAATAAGATAATGAGTTATCTAAGGATTGTTACCTTTATCCTTTGTCTCTTTTTGAGGATGGATATCTATTGAACTTAAAAAGTGATGATAAGAACCCTAAATATCTCCAAAAAAATAAATCTTTTCCCATATAGTTAAACCACCAAATTAGGTACTCAGTGTATGTATTTATATGCTAAGGGAATTATTGGTTATTGTGTATACATTTTATAATTCCACTTATGTAGAAGGATCATATAGGTAATAGCCTATATATGGACTTTAAAAGAAATATGATGTTTTTTTAATTTTTTCCTATATCAGTGTAAACTATTTTGGAACTTTGAGTGAAATAATGGGAACTATTTTCAAACATACTGATACGTACCAATGACTTTAAGAATCTTTGGGTTTTCCAACATATCAACTAATTTGTGACTAAAAATAGATTAATTAATATTATATTTCCCTAAAATTTCTTTATTAAACATATTTGTTGATCTAATGAATAAATTTTATACCAATTGTATGGGTACACTTCTTGAAATGTGAAAATCAGTTCATGTGTTCTTGAGCATCAATGCAGTTCCACCCATTTTCCTTCAACTTCATCTTAGACTATCAAAATCACCACCTCCAATAATAAAAATATGAAAAATGTGAAATTTCAATTTTTAATAGTATATAAACTTAATTAATAAAATAATATTTTATGTGAATGTTATTATTATATTGGGGATTTTCAGTACCAAAAAATTATATTAGTCAAATATGGTGGAATAGAATAATGAATTTTTATTCTATCACATTCCTACACCTAACATTTTTATCTGCTGAGAAAAAAATAATATCTTAGAAAATGATTCAAAAATATATTCCCTAGTGCATATAGATTTAATATTCAATATATATTTTACTCATAGTAGAAGTGTGAGTGAACCATAAACCACAAAAATTATTTAATATTAATAATAATGAACTAAATTATCTAATAAATTATACAATAAAATATTCTTGGAAATTAAAAACACTAATCATATAAAATAAATTCCTATGTAATCCATGATAATAAATCCCAACATGTATGTGCGACTACAATTTACGACATATATTTCCACTTTCAATTCATTAAATTTAGGTAATTTTAAAAAAAATCATCTTACCTAGTTCTTTTCCACAAAACCTTATCAATTACATTTGCAATGGAATTTCAAAAACCGCACACAAACGAATTCATATAATTAAATAATTTTTATCTCATCCTATATGTCGTGTTTTATTTTTTAGTTTTTTTAATATAATCAACATTAGGTATCATCCTTGGGTAAACACTGTACCAAAATAAAACTAATTAGATAAGAAATAAAAATTCAATTGAAATTAAATTCAATTTTATACACCTTTAGTTAATTATAAAACATCGACATTTTATAGTTGTGCTCGAGGATTTTTGGATATATGAAATGAAACAATTTTTCTTATAAAGTTCACATAGATAATTTGATTTTACACATGTTTTTTAAAGATGTTACAATTTATATAATTGAAAAGACAACTAATTTTGATAAAATAACCCATTAATATTATATCCATTCTCATACTCACATGCCGTCAATGAAGTAAATTTTCATAAACTTTAAACAGAATTTGAATAAGAAAATCATCATTCATTTTTAATAAATTTCTGGATAAGCAGGAATTAAAATTTTGTATTATAATAGAAAAGTGAAAAAATGATGATGAAATGAAAAAAATACACTAAAATAATAAAATTGATCTAAAAATATGAAATATGATTGAAACAAAAAAATATCATGTATCAAGAAAAAAATATAAAAAAGAGAAGAGTGATTAAAAAACTACTAACTAACTTAGGAAAGTATCCACCCCCCTCAAATACACCCCTAGAATTAAAATTTACCTCATTTTAATTAAAGTTAATATAAATATTAAGTATAAAAACTAGTGGGTTTCATTTATAGATGAATTATTGATGGTGGATTTCCTCTACTATGGTATCTAGAAGGGTTTCATGGATGTATTTTATCCACATCCCATTGGCAGTGAATGTATATTAGGTTTCTTGATTTTTTACCTATAATACCCAAAAAGGTATAACATAAGTGGAATTGTGTTGTCCAAACCAATAGGAATTAATATTACCTAGTTGAAACATCAACATTTCATTATTAAGGAGATATTTATTCCTAATATAGTACAAATAATGATTTATGAGGTGGTCATGGCCTACAATATTTATTTCCTTATCTAATAGTTACTTCTCATATAAATCTCTATGTATTTCTTATAACTTATAAATATAAAATTTTCATTTATAACCTGCACTAAAAATATTATAACTTCATTATTTTATGCCCCAAATATACACGTTAGATAACTCAAAATATAGGTGAAAAATATTTCAAAATAGAATATTATAGGGTGAAATATACATTGGTGTTTTAAAATATGTATAATATGAAAAAAATCATTATAAGGTATAAGACTCAAATATTCTCAATAGTTTATATTTTTCCCCATGATTTTTTATTCCACTATATTACAAACATTTTCTTGAACGTCGGTTTGGGGGTGATAAGAAAAAGAAAATTGATTCACAACCACATAACATTGAAATAGTAATATAATTTTATTACTTTTAAAATTAAAACAATTGTAAATGATAATAATCCCAGCTAATACAAACATAAATAACAATTGGGTTATTAAAAATTCCAAAACTACCTTTTTGTTATTAGTGCATTTGGATCATTATTCCACTCATTTAGACACATAATCTACTCCATGAAGAATGGAAATCTATTCAAATGAATTATAAAATGACATAGTAGATTCAATTCATCAATAATAAAAAATTAAAATAAATGGTATTTTATGTAATTTCAATTCATTTAGAGGAAATCCCTTTTTTCTAAAATGAGAACAATATATAAAAAATCATGGGCATCCCCTAACAACGAATAGAAGATACATTTTAATCAAGATCCTTATGATTAGTTTATGGTGGACCAAAGTGTCCCCTACATTAGAGACCATGATAAAAAGGTGGATCGACTGAAATATTGTATCAAGAATATAATGACATAATTCTTGATCACTATGTTTGTGCCAAAGGTAAAGGTAATAAAAAATATAACAACATTAGTCTTGTTTATTATACTAAACCTGAAATTTATTCAAATAATTTATAAAACAAGATAGTACAAAATAATTTGTAACTTTTAAAAAACAATATAATTGTATCTTTCACTAAAAAGAATTATCATTCAGGAACATGTAATTTGTGATAATATAGGGGGATGATCCAATGTTCAAGGATCGATAGATCCTACTTATATGGTCAGCAACCACATTCTATGTTCATTTATCTCCCCAATTTATAAACTATATTCCGAGAGGTTTTTCATAAAATTAATGAGATGTGGTTTGTCTTATGGTTTTATAACTAGATATAATATATATATAATAATAATAATACACAATAACTTAGGGCCTTACAATATTTTATTTGAATTTGTCTAAGGAAAACACAATCTCTTTAAATTCATTTTCCCATATGGAATTGTTTTCCAATGTATAGTCCATTTTGTGTAAATAATTTTCAATCACATGTGAAACATGATTGAAACATTGTAATAAGACCAACCCAACATTTTAATTGGAATAATATGATATGATATCAAATCATCAATCCAAATGAGGTGGTTGGACTATCAAGGGTGATGTTAGACTCCATATTAATTTCTAAAAACCATCATCAAATTTATTTGAAATAATTTTTTTTTGGACTAATCAAGATACAAAAATATCTAAATTATTAAATCCATGAATGAAACAGTGATAAAATACTATGTTACATAACAATGAACACACATACATCACAATTATATGGAATGGTAGGGATGCAATGATAT
The DNA here is from genome assembly GCA_963277665.1 of Viscum album. Classification (NCBI taxonomy): domain Eukaryota; kingdom Viridiplantae; phylum Streptophyta; class Magnoliopsida; order Santalales; family Viscaceae; genus Viscum; species Viscum album. The sequence continues at coordinate 451,104,945 of OY728127.1, forward strand.
CCTCCATTGATTATCTAAATGGATACCATCCGTTGAAATTACATGTAAATATAATATCCCTTATCATACAGTGAACTATAATTTACCCTAATTTAATTAATTTTTTTAACATAATAATGAACGATAAAACCTTCACTACTGAAACATTCATAAAATATGATCCATAAATAGTGAACACATAAATTAATACATCCCCCTATTCTCTAGATAATCCTAAAAATTAATAACAATGATTCATTTGAATGTAACTGGAGAATTGAATAGACCAATTGGCATCCTCTTATATGAAATTTATGTTTTCTGAGTCCCCATAAGAAATATGAAACAAAAAATATTTATAATGCCCCATATGAATATATTAGTATAAATTCCCCAACAACTTATTCAGTATATAGAAAATGGAATACAATGGTAAATGGTCCTCCATAGTGTGTTTATTTAGTCAATGATACTCTATAAAAACATGCCAACTATTCTACACATGGGTTTGTACCAATTCATTATTTTTATTTTATAATAATTTAAGAAATGTTTTATTAGGAAATAACATAATTGGTATTACATATTATATGTAATATAAAGGATATAATATTTTAGTTTCTAATAACTTGGTTTCATTTATTATTGAAATACTGGGGGCTTAGGTTAAATCCTCAGTGTGCATACATCCTTAGTTTACCATCATCATTTAATAATTTGAAATGAATGAAAATTCATGTGATAATACTAGAAATTTTAGAATGGTTTCATCCTAATTATTATTTAAACTCCCTAAAAAATTCAAAAAATTTTAAATCATTCTTTTGATGGATTGAAATAACAATGATAACTAGTAGGTTTTTACCGTTATTAATATACTAATATTTTAAATTTTTAGATAATGGTTTAGATTTCAATTATGGATGATTTTATTACATTTGGGGGGAATGAGAAGATTATTTTTAATTTTCTCATCTAATTTATCAAAAAATATATCCTAAAATTAAGAATAACTGGCAGAAAATTAGACATTTTATTTCAAAATCATTATTGTGGAAAAGTGGAAAACCTCACAAAGCATAACATAGGATCATTTAAGATAGAATTAAATAAAAAAAATGTTAAACACATTTTTGATATTATTAGAACCAATCACTCCTTATGATACCCATTTAAAATTAGTTACCTTAGTTTTTGCGTCTTTCTTAATGATTTCATCAAAATGATTTGCCAACTTATCCCATGTTTGAATGTATTCCTCCATATTCATATTTTTTTCATTGAATCCTAATTTCAAGATATGATCTTTCTTATTGATTCATTATCTTTGGATCTCATTAATATCAAATTTAATCATTATTTCATATAATCAGTTATCATCCTCCTTTTTAGCTTTTATGTGAAATGATCTTTCTATAATTTCTTCTTTCGATTGGAGAATAAGTTAAAAACATTGTTTTTTTTTATTCCTACAGATTTTTAGACTATATCATAAATTCATTGGTTTGTACATCTTCTTATGAAACCTTCTCTTTATACTTAGAAACCATACCCTCCATGTGGCCCCCTCGTTTTTAGTTTACCTTGTGTCTATTGGATCAGGCAAGTAAGAGTTGTTTATACTCCCTTTGGATTTTCCCCCTTAATCATTGTTTGTCCCTATGAGTCCCGATATCCTTTATTCCACTTATTCATCCTTCATGTAAAAAATAACACCACCAAGCATACTCTTAACACAATCCACTACAAACTTACTATACATTTCATCATTAGTCATGTAACTATACTACTCTCTATCTATGACTGACATTGAGTTAATTTCATGGACACCTGCCACATCATCAACCCGATTCTTGGAACAATTAATCTTAATTTTCCACCTAGGGAACACTATTTTCTATCATTCATTGTGACAACCACATAACAATAGTTTAGAAATGTCCTAAAATTGTTTCAGAAGATGTGATGAGCTAGAGGCGACATGCTGGTTGATATTCTCCTCTATTGGAGTAGCTCCATCATCAAACTATTCCACAAAAAGTTCAATTGGTACATAGGGGAGTGATATCAGATGAACACTTGGAGCATAATCATACATTCCACATCCCATAACCAATATAATTTGGAAAAAATAAAGATCATCAGAAGAGGAGATGAGTCATGCTCGCCCATCCACTAACACCGATGGCATGGTTCCAACCACATCGTTTTTTAATCAAGATGATTTTTATCCCCTATAAATAAAACTAAATCCATATGGCCTCCTTCTTAGTTGGAACATAAATACTTAAATGATCTGTTTAAAAAATAAAGGGTCTCACATTTGGTACCAATATATGAGATGACTAACAATTATTTTACAGGTGTCCGAGGTGATAAAACGTCTAGTAGAAATAATAACTATTCTAAAATTACACTAGTTTATAGAAGTATAGCTCCCCACCAACATCGATCCAAAAATCATCAATATCGGGATTTTAGATATCAACTTCTACACTTATATGGGGCACAATATAATGGAAAATGGGTCACAAACTCTCCTAAAAAGACTGTAATATCTGGACAAGAATACCCCACATCTGAGGAATTGCATGATTCTAGAAAGGTTGCGGAAAACCTATAAAACATACCCAAATCACCACAATTGGGGGATCAAATTTCACATAAAAATCATAGCACCATATGGGATGGAAGAAAGTATTACATTCATAGGATTTTAGATGCTTACACCATATGGCCATGAGATTATCAGTGCATGAGAAATGAAAAAGGAAATGATGAGGGTCTAGAAGGCCAACCATAAATTAATCTTACAGGGGACAAGAAACACTAAAAAATCTGTCGAAGCAGTCGATCAATTGGAATCATCAACCAAATAGAGAAACTAGGGAATACCCATGAAAACTCAACACCATTGAGAACTCCTGGAGTAAAAGTGGACTGGAAGAGGCCAATTATGAAGTTATAGTACATACAAAAAATGTAAATACCAAGGATTTCAGGAAGGAGGTATATGTTTTTGATTGTGGACAAAGCCAACAAATCATGCATTTGTTGTAGGAGATAGGGGGATGGTGGATAAGACATTTCTGCTAGAGGAATGGGATGACACTTATTCTAGTTTTTACGGGGAATAGCCTTTTAAAATATGAGTATATTCATTGATGTCCATTGAGCTGTCATTGTATAACAAATAATTAATTTATAAACATAAATTTAATTTCTAAAAACCAAAACAACATTCAAGACATGGATCCTTACATATATTGTCTATCAATTATTAAAACATAGAAAATATTTTCAATGGAAATAAAAAAAGTTTATATGGACATATAGATTATATATAAATTAACAGTCTGAAAGGAATGTTCTTCTTAGGGGTTATTCAATGTATCATAAATATTAAAGTGGAAAATCTCACTCACAAACTCTTATGATAAAAAACCATTTTTTAAACTAATTATTTTCATTGGTAGTTTTCAAGAAAGGTATCCCCAATATAAATGGGTAATTTATACTCATCATGTCATTTGATATTTTAATAAAAAAATAAATAGAAAAAATTAAATTAATAAATCTCACAAGAACAACCACAATCGCACTGGAGGGGTGGGAGATACAATATTTCTCTAGTTGAATAACTATTTTGGAATTATTTATATCTGTAATAATTAGTGAGGATAAAATAGAGCAAGTGGTCACATTTATAGAGGGTCCCAAATCAATAATTGTATTAGAAAATAAATATTTCCCAATACTGCATGGAATTGAGAATATTATAAGATCCCAACATCTGGTAAGAAATATCTGTATTAATGCTAAGATATTCCTCACATATATCACACTTTTATCTCTAATAAGTCATCATCAGTGGGTACACATCTCATTTTATGATATAAAATATCGCCCAATTTTTCACATAGTATCAATTATGGATATATTAACATTCACTTTTTTTAATGCCTCTACGATTTTCATTAACATGTTCATATTTTTTGGTATCATTGATCAGGTTTACCTTTAGAGGAATGGAAGTGGAACAATTAGGATGTGTAGCCTCTTAACATACACCTTGGTTCCATTAATGAGATGTCTCTAAGGAAAACTATTTTCCTCATGTAGATCATTAAATATGTTTGGAATTATCTTTCATTTGGATGGGATTACTCCAATAGATTTTTCATTGGTATTTTTAGTTGAAACCCAATATGAAGGGTGATGGAACAAATATTTTCCTTATCTACAGGTTTTATTGTAGGGAGTGATGATGTATACCCAACATTTACAATTAAATTTTACGCATCATGTAGGCAATTTTTCTTAGTTTTGTTCTTATTTATTGTAATGAAACATGGGTTTTTTGTTATAATAGGATATCAATTTTATCTATTTTTTCATTAGTAATTATTTCCTAGGATCATGTTTTAATGGGGTTGTTAGAAATGTTTTTATGGTGTTTGAGTATTTTAGGGTAGTGTGAGATGAATATTACATACCTCACATGGTTTTTTGACGATTAAGGTTGATTATATAACCAATTCCTTGTATTATTGATAATATTTTAGTCCAAAGTTGGATAGGTGTTATGGTTCATATATATTAGGTTAATTTTGTATGAGGACCAAAAATATTACCTCATAACTCATAAAAGGATCTCTCAATTGAGGTCATTGATCAGAATAGTGGGTGTTAGTGACATTGAAATTGCAATGAAATATATGAGGTTTGGATTTTTCATGAGAAACTATGACTTGTTAGTATATAGTACTCACCCATGAACTCTTTTTTTCCACCTATTTCTCAACACCAAAACATTATGCCTCATAATATCATCTAATGGGAACACTGGGCCATGAAACAAACATATATGTTTAATGAAATATATTGAATATGAGTATTCTTATCATGACCAATTTATTCTCTAATAGAGAATCAACTATGATTTTTCATTCATAATATGATCCATAGTTATCCTTTCTTTATAAAAATATTTGGTTTCTGGTTGATCATTTATTTGATAATAAGGAAAAATTTCATGAAATCATTTAAACCATTTTGAGTATCAATAAGTATTCCCTATTGAGACTTTATTAATCAATAAATTTAATTTATTATTTTTCTTTTAGGAGGATGGGATGTCAATTTATGAAAATAGAGTTTCAAATATTCCCAAAATTCATTTTGGGTGTTACAAAAGTTTATGCAATCCTATGTAGTGTATTTTTGGGAAAATAAAAAATATATTACTTTATTAAGTTCTTTATCCACTCCTAAAAGTTTTGATATTTTGAATATAGTGGGAACTTATATTAAAATTTCTTATGTTTTCTCTCCATATATTCCATTAAATTTGGGTAAAAAGTAAAATAAACTAAATTTTAGTTAGTTTTAGGCACCCCCAAGAAATTTGATACATTGATATTGATATTTAACATTTTCTAATGTTAATTACTTAAGTATGATTTAAGTTTCCTCCATATTGTATAAAAAAAATTATGTCACTATTAAATGTTGAAAAATAATGTCTTAGAGTATTTTTATGGGTTTTGTGCCCTCTTTCACTAGATCGACTCACATGTCACAGTGTCAAGGATGCATAATACCTTTTGAATTGGGATTGAATCATTGAATATATCTTAAATAAGAACATTTCAAAAAAAACAATATAATTAATAAAATTATAATGAAACATGATATATAAAATAATAATATTTAATATAAATAGAAAAATATTTACATAAAACATTAAATTCATATCCTTGAAAACACTAGATTATTACACTCTATGGAAACGCTGTTAAAATTTCAATGTCTTAACTTGAACATTAAAATTAATTAGGATAGATTTATAATTTATATAATATGTAAGGCCCAATGTGTATCACCCTATACCCATATTCTTGGAATCTATTATAAAAAACACATTAATTATGTCCCATATTTGGAATATATTGAAGAAACCCAATTTAAAATAACCATTTTTACAAAAAAAATATATATTAGAATACATTTAATGTACTATTTAATTTAATATTTTTAGTGATACATGACAAAATTTAATTAATAATGTCCATGTAATTCACATTGTATAGACATATTTCCCACTATATAAAAACTACTTAATCTATAAAAATTATTTGACATCTCACAAAAAAGATTCACACAGGATAATCTTTTGAACACATCATTTTTAATAATTCTATTCCTAACCAATGGAATTTTAAATATAAAAAGAGTTAACTCAAACACTCAATACAAGGAAACATATTCAGTAACAATACAATATAATTACAGATCATAATATGACCATAACTAATATAGAATGAATTGATAATCTAAAATATTTTCATAATTGAATAAACCTAAAAGCAGAATATATAAAATAAAAACTAATGAAATAAAAACACCACATTGATAATAATAAATATTCTATTATCAATGAAAATCATAATGTCAGATAGGTAATTCCATTCCCAATTTCAAGACATCTTGATCTTATACATCATGGATTATTATCTTCGGTGTTTATGTCAAAAATATTTTATTTTGGGTATATATACACCAAAAAATCCACGATAGTTTGTATCATTTCACCTATCGTTGCATTGATGGGATATTTATAACTGATCATCTCCCATTTCTTATTAATTACAATTATTTCATCAAATAATAAATGGAATAAAAATAAATGATCAACTTTTCATATAATCATGCATTTTTTAAAAACAACCTTTATAAAACCAATACTTTACCAAAATTTAATTAAAGGGATAAAATAATCATAAACCATCCGGATAAAGTAAGATGTTGCTTAAAAAACAAAAAATCATCTTTCATTAGTAATGAATAAACATTATATAAGAATAGAAAATATACATATATTCATCTGTTCCCCAGTAAATAAATGAAATGTATATCTTTGTAGGCATCCCTCATACTGACACCATAGATGTTATGTTATATACAGTTATGTTAATAATTTCTCAAATCAATTTATGTATGAAATCTATGTGAAATGTTTTTAATTACATTAATAGAAAATATGTCATTCAAAATGTAAAGGCATTGGAAGAAAAGTTATGTCTATTCGTGTTGTATGGTTAGGAAATTCATAGGATGTGAGGAATCATATCATTGATAGAGAATAATATTACATAATATATTCAAAGAAATAATGTGGTTGGAAATTTTTGAAGAATAACTTCAATAATATATAAGATAAGTCAAAGTAAAATTGCTTAGATTAGAAACAGTTTTTAATATTTTTAGAAAAATTACATTATAAATAAAAAATATCAACAATATTTTGAAAATATATCTATAGAAGTATTTTGTAAAACAATAAGAAATATAATAAATTTTTTAAACCATTAAAAAAAGAATTAATTTTTTTAGAGAATACCTATAATGTGTAATTACTTTTTCATAGGGAAGAAAACATTGGTAAATATTTTAGAGAAATTTTTTAAAATTATCATAAAAAGCAATTTTACTGGTCACATTCAAAGTTATTTCCTAAAAGGTAAATTGAAAACATTGAAAATTTATAATTTTGAAAAAAATCAATAATAGATTCATGAAAAAACATAAATGTTATCAAAATAAATGTGGGTTTGAAGATAAAACATTTGGTTTTAAAGGGACGGAAAACACTTTTTAATATTTTGAGAAACCTATTTTTGAAAAGCCACATCCTAAATATCATATTATATTTTATATTAGAAATGTGGTAAATATAATTTCTAGTATCATATAAAAATAATAAATATTAAATTTCTTATAAAGAGTGGAGAACCTAGGTGGGATTTAAATTATTGGTATGGGGGAAAAGGTTCATTGGAAATAATGAATGTTATTATTTATAATGTAAAATAATTATTTGAGAAGGTATTTCATAAATTTTGATGATATAGATGAAAATAAGTAACATAGTAATAGAAAAGAAGATAATAATATATGTAAATTTAATTGGAAGGAAAATGGTACATAGAATATTATCATCATGTATAGATTTTTTGACTGAAGGAGAAATAATTTGAGTTGTGAAAACTAAAATAGCTCTAGTAACATGTAAATTCAAACACCATTAAGGATACTATTTAAAATAATACATCCAATTCCATGAATAATTATAGTACCATGATGCATAATATTAAAAAATCATTAGAAACAATAATCTAAAGGAAACGTTGTGTATAATAAGAAATATGTCCAAAGTGGAGAAAATGTGAGACATGAAACACTTAAAAACAATGAAAATTTAAACCCAATTAAAATGAAAGATATTATTTAAAATTAAACATTAAATATTTTAAATAATTACAGTATAATGACAAAAAATATAAAAGGGGAATTATATATAAATTTGTTTTGGAAAGAATTTTTTAAATATGATAAATGTGTTAATGAGAAAAAATTTGAGATTAAAAAATCTTATAGATTTGGTAATTTTTTTGTCAAAACCCTATAATAAAAAGAAAATTGAATAGATTATTTAATATTAATAAATATAATAGGATAATGATATAAAATAATAAATAAGAATTAGATAATACCTTCAAAATAAAACATAGAGTATAAAAGAAATATGTATCAAGGGGTAAAAATTTGAGGAAATATACAAATAAGGAAATGGTATGGTCAAAACTAAAGGAGCATTAAATGGATAATAAGAAATTAAAAAATAATTAAATGTAATATATTAAATATAACTTTAAAAAATAAGGTTTTTAGTACACCATGTAATATAAATAGTGGTTTTCAATATCAATCTCGTCTGAAGAATTTAAAAATTTGAAGAAAAAACCCTTTATGACTTGTGTAACATGAAAATCAATTATTTGAACCAGGGATATTCATTACTATAAATGGAGCATTATTTTTGTTGGTTTTCAATATTTAAACTAAGGATCAGGAAGAAAGTAAGGAAAGGGAACTTATAGTTCAAGAAGAAAATAGTATTGAATGTGGTGCAATTTCATAGTGTTTGACAAATTATTGGGGTCCAAAATTTCAGCGATGGATTTCAATGAAAGAAATCCATTTTTTCTTGAAGTATTAATGAAAATTTGGAAATCTCATTTGTTTCACAAATATGTTATATGGGAGCTATGTTTCATGAAGTATTGAATATTTATGATGGTGTTCTATGTTAATATGTTTTCTGTTGTTATCAGACACGATCTTCTCCATGATTATTTGAATTGGAGCTTCATAGTCGATGACATAATCACTATTAAGATAAATGGAACCACCAAGGGTTTTGAGGGAATGATCTATGATTATGTTTACCATTACAAACAAAATATTTCTATTGTGCTTTCCAAAATGGGTAGCACCATTTAAATGTTTTTAAAGATCCAGAAAATCCACAAAAATATGGTGAGGCTTCATGAATAGTCGAGCCTATAAATAAGATTCTTCATATAATTACTCAAAATGATTTTTTTATGGATAACTTGGAAATTCAATGATTTCATGAATTCAAGGGAGATTCTCTAATATAGCATTCTCTATGAGCTTGAGAATCAAAAAAATAACATAGGACTTGACTGATGTTCAATTATTGTGTTTAAAGGGTACTTCATAATGAGGGGATGTTCTATGATTACCTAGTGAGCTTCAGGATGATAGTTAGTACCATGAAGGAAATTGATCTTCACAAAGATATTTAGTTCTATAAAGGCATGCATGATTCATGAAGATTGTTAGTTCCATGAAGGCAAGTACGCATCATGAAGATAGATGGTTCAGTGAAGGCAAGTCAGCTTCACAAAGTAAATTTGATCTCTGAAGGTAGGGGTGCTTCATGAAAGAGTGATATTCTCGAATGAGATTCACAATAGAAAATATTGATTATTAATTTTATATGGAAAGGATTTACAATGGTCATTCTCTCTGGTCCAAGATTCAAGAAGTGTCTCATGCTATGTTAAAGATACCAGATTTAATGAAAATCAATTAAAGAAACCTTCATGTTGATAAACTATGTTAGATAGAATTCATAAAAGGTGACTCATATAATGTGTTTTGAGGGACACAATGATCGATCCCAAAAACCTTTTAAAGGAAGTGTTCCACGAATATAGTGACTATGTCAATACATTTTTATTCAATATCTAGTGAAGATTATTTGATATAGGTTTGACTGAAAAACTATCAGTGTTTGCTAATTGGATTAGCTCTTTGTGGTGAACCATGTAAAATGGTTGTGTTCTCTATTTTCATGTGAATGTTTTATTTCTTCAATACTCCAAAAAAATTGGTATGAAACGTTTCTACCAATTTAAGAATAAGATCCGTCACTTTCAATGAAAAAGTTGACACCCTAATTCACCTCTCCCCTCTTATGGTGTCCTAGGGTCCTATATCAATACATTGGAAGAGAAAGATATTGAAACTGGAATTAGAATACCATGAAAGATAATATATAATATAATATAACAAATGGATAATGTATAACCCATATGAAATTAAATTTTTGTAAAACAAGAAGCATGTCTCAAGAAATAGGAACTAGTCCAATAAACCTCTTTCAAGTAACACAATAATTATCATAGGAATTATATAATAATGAGGTAACAAATAATATTTATTGAAGTTAATAATTTATTTATGAAATACCATAAAAATTATTCATTCGATAATATAAATAAAATTGAAACAATAGAGATCAATCTAGATGTTTATTACTCAATAAATGAAAATTATGTTATCCCAAACCCTTATAAGATTTTTTATTTTTGAGTATAAATAATAAGAAAGAAAAAAAATTTAATATAACATTGAATATCTTGAAATATTTGAAAATAATGACTTAAAAAATCAAAGGGTAAGTAGAAACACTATATCAAATAAAACAAGGTGTATAATAAAACATTTATGCCTTATGGGGTGAAATGTTATCAAACCTTGTTCCTGATTCAATTTGTGCATTTACCGAACATCAATAATAATAACATTATGTTCAGAGATCCATTATTATAAAAAAAATCCATCTATAATTAATTTAATATAGGCCATTTATTATGATATTTTATTATTTTTATAATATAATTTTAACTTATGTTTGCATTAAAATTGAATTAGTATATGCATATTTCAATAAAATTTCCCATCAAATATTATATTTTAATAACAAGTTAAATACATAATATAATGATTATAGGACCATAAATCTGTTGAACATATAATTTTATACTTACAAATTACATAATTTTTTATCAATATTCAATACATATCATTAAAATAGACAGTAAGTGATTGTAAAGTTTTAGTGTCTTTGGAAACTAGATTAATAATGATTTTATTTCTTAAAATATCTTCAATATCCCCCCAAAAAATCTTATCTTAGAATACCCTTCATGTAAATTTCTTATTCAATACCTTATTTCATTACATGGGGAAAATGGGATGATGAAAAAGGGAGAGATTCGATTCTCATTGAGGGTAAGCATAAGAGATACCAATCAATGGTCATAAGTGAGAATAATATAAGGGTATTAGAAATACATGATAAATTGCAATAATCATACCCATTTATTCAAATATAATTAATCATATATAATGTAATAATGATTTGGAATAATAAAATACATAAGTCATAAGTGTGCAAAAACATAAATAATCAGTCACGACCAATGATAATATATAATAATTATATGAAATAATTTTTTTAGAATACATATAAGAATAGAACTTCATTTTCTTTGGATAATATCACTTTTAAGTTTATTAAAGTTTATTAGATTCACTCCCAATTCCATAATTCCCCAATTCATGGTTCACTGCCAAGAAAAAATTATTGGAAAGAGTACATTAATGAACAAGGCTTACTCCTCATTCTAGTGGTTATTATCTCATGATGCAGCTATATTAACCCAATTAATTGTAGTTTTATATAATTTCCTTCCCACAAATAACAAAATGAAAACCAAACATATGTTTTCCATAAATAAAAAATTCATCATGTAACATCATAATATTTTAAAATAGGCACATCATATTTGGTAGCGTCTATGAAACACCACACCATACATAGAAGAGAATATAACATACCAAGACTTTACTATATATTTATTTATAAATTAATTAAATCTCATCAATATCTTATGATGCATGCAACATGGGGCATAAACAATACATGAAACTGAATTAAAAATTTATTATTTAAGCATAACCATTATAACATCGATGCTAAATTAGATGGTACAAATAAAAATAAATAAATCATGAAAACCAAATGATTTAGTAATGTATAAAATAAATTAATTGGATATTTAATGATTATAAATAATTTAAAAATATTTTTAATGAATTTGTTTTGAAAACAAGTATATTTTTTCTTAAAGATAGTTTAGTCATCCTTTGTATAGATAATTTAAAAATAATTTCTACCATCATTATAAAATAAATTTTTAGATAAGAATTTAATTTTTAAAATCTTAATATCCAATTTATCTTAAGGCAAATATTTTTTTCTTTTATAAAAAAATTTATTTTTTCATGAATAGTGAAAAATAATAAATTTTAATTAAGAACTACCATTTCATTTAAATTATTTATAAAGTTAAATTAAATTTTAACATTGTTTTAATTTAATATTAGTTTAATTGAAATAAATTATAAATAATATAGTTCATTTGAATAATTTTCATTTTAAATTTTGATAAAAAATACGCTCTCAACATTTGATCATTTTCTCTTTGAAATCCCACTTTCTAGTCATGCCTGTGAGATTAATTTTAAATTATATTTTTTCATGTACGTGAATGGAAATTGAAAAAATTATTCCATATTTTTAATTATAATGCTATATATTATATAAAAAGTTCAAATTATTTTTTTACAATAGTTAATAGTAAAAACAATAAATCTTATTTAATATTGTTATGGTAAAAATTGGTTTACCAATGGGTCAAACTAAAAATTTAAGAGTCAAAATGATATAAAAAATTTCGAAAATCTATTTTATATGAAATTTTATATCTTAAAATATCAAATTATATATAATACCATGATGACCCAGAATTTATAAAAAAACTTCCCTTTATAATATTATGTACTAATACATAAAGCACATGCATCACATAAAGAACACAATAAGAAATTATTCTAAAAAATGTATAATGATAATTTAGAAATAAAAAAAAATAAAAAATAAAAATATTAAATTGTGATAATAAATAGAAAACAATATAATAAGAATAGGAAAATTTGTAAATGCTCGATCCACTTGAATAACATCAATCACGAACAAAGATATTGAAATAAAACATAATGATAATAATAAAACATTAATTTAAAAGATAAATGTATATTTAAAATTTGGAGAAAATATATGTTCCTGATGAATGAAATAATTGGCATTTAAAGGAAGTAGTAAACCCATATGACCATTATAAATCTAACCATTGAAACAGTAACTTGCTCATTGGAATAGTAATGTAACTATTAGAAATAGTGATCTGACCCTCAGAGTAGTAACCTAACATATGAAATTATAAATAAAATTTCGGAATTTTATCATTGAAAATATGAAATAATTATATCATGTATTATGATAGTAAGTGTTTTAAAACATAATAATTATGTTTTTATATTTTTATGAAATGTAAATGTTTATTAAAAAAATTTATTATTATTATAATTATATAAAAGAAATTTTATTGTCCAAAAAAATATAAATAGATTAATATTTTTTTTATTATAATGATAATATAATTATATGGTACTATAAAAAATTTTCAATGTGTGATACGATCGGATATAATATTAAATTATGTATTTTTCAGGTAAATGATGATTTTAACAAAATATTAAATTTTTCGTATTTATAAAATTATTTTCATAAAGTAGAGTGCATTTTTGAAAATTAAAAATTTAAAAAATGGGTTGGGTGATTTTCTGTGATTTTTTTTAAAATAATTGAATTTTGTGAACAGTAAAATTGAGTAATTTTTTATATTTAGATTTTTAATCCAAACACATTAATATATAATACATTTATGAAGTAATAACCCATTAGTTCAAACTCACATGTATTATTTATGATATTGTTTCTTTGGAATCAAATCTGTTGAAAGTCTTTATCCAAAATAATAAACAAATGAAAAAAATAATCAAAACACCCCTCTCTTCCCCTTATAAATACCACCTTTACCTCACCCCCTAAGCCTTGTATATTGAATAAATTATACCAAATTATTTTCCCAATAATATTACCCAAATATAAGAGCTATTGGTTTATACAAAATACCAAACTGAAGTTCCTTAACAAAGTTCTCAAGGAGACAATATTCAAGAGGTAAAATCCCATTTCTCATTTAAATTAATTATTTCTTCAACCTATTCATCAAATACCCTATAAAAAACCCAACAATAACTCCATTATCACATATATACTAAAATATTATTATGCTAATTTAATATCCATCATTTAATGTCTACAATTATTCTTTTATCTTAAAAATGAATACATCATCTCTGATATGTCGATTCACAGCCTTCATGGATGATGGTTTTTCACTTTCTATAATGTCCTTCACAGCTATTCATAAAACAATTATAATGGTTAACCCAGATTTTAAAAAGTATATTATAACATCTTTATGTTCTAAAACTAATATTTATGAATAATATTAAATACTAATGATAAAAACTTGTACCTGACGGTCGAAAAACCACCAAAATATTCTAAACATTTATCATTGACGTTTCTTCAAATAAATCATCCAAATATAAAATGAAAATGATATATCGGACCATTTAAATTTATTCAATTAAATAAATACAATATAATTTCACATCTATATACTTATTCCAACATCTCATGAACATTCTTAATTAAAAACAAGTGAACCGGCCATGAGACCATGAAATAAATCCTCCCAAAATGATGGAATTAAACTCTATAACTCATCAAAATAGACATAAATGAAATTTATAATGTTATATTAAATAAAATATATGTATAATATATTTTAAATTTTTTAATTAATGGTTCTAATTTTATTATCTTGGATATTAAGTGCACGTTTATAACATATTCAGACATAAGGTAAGGGATCTATTAGATCCTCCAAATTTACCATTAGGTTATTCTTTCTACCTCTTTACACCAATGTAATTATTAATTATTATTATTAAATTCTTCTAAATTATATTTATATGTTCCAAATATATATATATATATATATATATATATATATATATATATCAATCACTTCATCTTTCAGTGGGTAATAAATTTTTAAAAATGATCCCTTATTAATTCCTCAAGATGTGCAAGCCCAATTAAAGTGACATCCATATTTCTTAACCATCTTCATGTATACTACAGAAAATATTTTAACCCACACAAAATTTTTATTAAAAAAATATTTTTATCTGCAATACTATCTCATTTCATCTATTGATTTATAAAAATAATTATTCAATTTTCCCCTTTAATGAGTCTTTGATATTTTCCCTTAAACTATACTAAAGTGGCTCAAGTCTAATGTTTCTTAAACAATATTTTTATGTTTTCTCACTTTTTATTGACATAATTTACCATTATATATAAATATTTTCCATTTTATATGTCCATGTATGATTTAAATTAATTTTTTCTGGTACACAATTAGGATACACCGTTTGATTATTCATTATGACATGATTGTGATACAAATTTATTTTCCATGGTTAACCCTTGTGTTTATAATTTATGTTTGATTATTTATACGAAATACATTTGAATGAACTATCTATGATGGTGGAACCTAGATAACACTCCAATTAATTGGGTAATTTTTAGTCTCATGTGATTTGATGTGTGGAATTATGGAGTAAACATAATCCATTATGGGGCTTTGTCCACTATGTGATATAGTCTTGGCAGTTGGCCTTGATACAAGTTTATTTCATGTTATATTTTGTTTCCACATTCCTATGTTTCCATAATCATATGATTATATGTTCTAGGTGTTATTAGTTCATATGAATTTTTATCTATCATTCTATTTATGATAAAATCATATTTCTTCTAACTCATATTTTATGTTGTATTCTCATGATTTTTCACATATATGGCTTTTTGGCTCATTTATTTTGTATTTATATTCCCTAGGTTATCCAATAAAATTATATGAGACTAATGGTATTAATAGATCATTGAGAAGATTTATATAATGATGTATTTGTTCCTGTTTCCGGTTTCAATTTTATATATCTAATCTTCCAATGACTAATGAAATTATGATTCATTGTTTGTATTAGATGGATAATTATTATTAAATTCATTTAATAATATTTTTAAAATGATTGGGTATCTATTATTGGTATTAGAGGATGTCCTTGTTATTTTTTTTAGATTATGAATAAATTTTTTTTTAATATCCTTATGAATAATTCTACCACTGTGGATAACCAAGATAGAATCCAAGGAAATCACATGTTAGGATATATTTTTCATTTAAAAATTTAACATTCTATATTCAATGTATTCATTTTATATTCCTACGAGAAATGTATTCAAGCCCTCAAATTTTATTTTTTGTTTTCTCATTAATGATTGGGAATAGAATAAACCATTACAACAATCACTATGATAGGAAATGTGATTATTTCCCCAACTAAATATAAAATTGGATATGAATGAGAGATCAAATCATTAGGAAATTACTAGAACAACTGGATCAAGATATAAATAATAACATTAATATTGTGGAATTACCACCTTCTCTTAAAAAGGTATTTTTGTGGTTGAAACCATTATGTGAAAAAGTCATCCCATATTTAGTGGATCTTCAAATCCCCTCATTACAGAATAAATGGTTTTCTCCATTGAGAATATATTACATTTCCTCTAATTCTCACAAGAAGAGAATATTTTTCTTTTAGTCTTTCGTTTTGATCATAAAGCTAATTCATGATGGGAATTATTTAAAAATATTAATTATTATGATAAAATTGATTCAATGAAATGTGTTGCATTCCTGAAAATATTTTCATTAAATATTTTTAATGAAATATCTATCGTAATATAAAAATGGAGTTTATCAAATTAAATATAAAGGAAGATGAATCAATCAAGGTATATGAGGAAAAAATTAAAAATCTTTCACGATACACCTCTATATTTTATAGGAAAATATAAAGCATGTTGGATAAATTCATTAGTGTACTAATGTTATGTCATAAAAATGTATTATAAATTAGATTCTTTTACTTGTTATACACATTATTTCATATCCTATATGTTTTGTAGAACTATTCAAACACAACCTAAAAATATGAAGTATGAGTTATCTATGAGAATATCGAATGGGAAAGTAATTTCATATAATGTATATAACTGCTCCTCAGTTAATGTTTGTTGACTAAACCACTCAGAAACTATGGTCTTACATTATTGGTTGGATTTTGATTCTATTTTGGGCCTGGATTGGCTATCTTTACATAAATCCAACATCAACTTTTAGGAAATTGATATAACTTTTCACATCTCGAGGCATCCTTGAATTCTATAAAAGTGTATGAAGGATGATTAATGTTCTTCAATACGATCATATAAATTATGGAAATTATTTCATTATAAAGGTGAATATATTTATCAAATGATTGAGACAAATGAGAGGATCATACATGAAGACATGTCAATTCTGAGGGATTACACTGATGTGTTCCCCCAAATAATTTTTTGGTATTCCTACTACCGATAGGTGGGGTTCTTAATTGAATTTATTCCTATAAATCTTCATATATCAAAGATTCCTTACATAATTGACACCATTGATTTGGAAGAACAAAATAAAAAATATAAAGAGAATTTAGAAAATGGTTTCATAGTCCCATGTTTTTAACCATAGTGTGAACTAGTACTCCAAATCAATAATAATGATGAATTAATGCACCTCGGAATTAATTATCATGAGATAAAATAAATTTGGATAAATAAAAAGTATCACCTTACATGGATATATTAATTTTGTGATCAACTATATATTTGTATAAGGTTGACAACCGATCAGGATATCACCAATTAATGTTGTGGAAGGTAGATGGTCCCAAAAATTCCTTTCAAACATTATATGGACACTATCAGTTCATAATGATACCCTTCAGACCCAATAATGCTCTTTTAGTTTTCATTAACTTAATTAATAGAGTATTTAGATATTATATTTATAAATTTGTGGTAGTCTTTATATATTATATTAAAATATATTCCAAAATAAAGGAGGATCGTGAGGTGTATTTTAATGCAGTGTTATAAACATTGAAAATGGAGAAACTATAAACATATTATAGTAAATGAAATTTCAAGAAGGAGAAATCATCATTCATAGGTCATGTTATCCCCATAAAAAGAAATTATTTTGGACCCTTATAAAATAATGGAAATCAAATAGTCTTCCACACCAGCATCTATAATGGAGATCCATAGTTTTCATTATCTAGATTAGTATTACTAATGATTTTTGAGGAACGTACCTTGGTCTTCAATCCCATTAACCAATATGATATGGAAAGTGGTAATGTTTGACTAGACTAATGAATGTGATGACTATTACAATGTCTTGAAAGAGAGGCCTATCATTTCCCCTGTAGTTACATAACGAAAAGTATGGAATTAATTGTGGTATAAAATGATGTTTCAAAGTAGTTATTAGGCTATGTACTCATTCAGAATGATAAAGTGGTATCCTACAGAATATGGCAGTTGAAATTTCATGAGAAAAACTATACAGTGGTGGCTTTTCTCTTTTAACAATTAATCGATAAGTACTAACTCCTTGTGGAGAAGTTGAAACAATGATTTTTTCTCTATAAGTCTTTGAAATATACATATATACATATTATATGTATATTTCCTAGTGTTAGGTGTTGAGATTGAAAGTGATTCTGACACCTAGTGTTCCCAGAATTATTTTTATAAAAATATTACATATATTATATATTTAGTGGGAATGATACCTCAAATAAAGTATGGTAACTATTAAAAAAGTGTGTATTATAAATATGATGCCACAATTGAGTCCAAATAATTGTGATTTCCTTAGGTGAACCCTACAATGGGTTTGCTTGGGGCATTCTGATCTTATTCCCATTAACAGTACATTCAGTGTGTTTAATTAATTAATAAAATTAATTAATTAAATATATTTGACCTAATCTGTTCCTATAAATATAACTTTACGGAAAAATTCCAAGGTTTAGCCTCTTAATTGTGTAATTATAACATGATGCTCTCCTCCCACCACTATTAGTGGATCAAGTAAGACCATTATGAAACTATAGCTAAGATCAAATTAGGAATTAGTGAACATAATTATTTCTCTCAAATCATGGGTGGATATGTTCTTTATCAGAGATAAATCCATAATCAAGGTAATACTTTTCAATAGTTAATTTTTTACCTTTGATAAATTTTAATAGCAGATATCTCATTTTTCATCGATATGTACAAAGCCCGATTTGACCACCAGAACCACAAAATATCAACGCAGTAAGCTTCATTCAACTAAATTGTCCAAAATATAGGAATATTGATAGGCATGGGTATTCATTTTGGTGATTAAATATCGATAAATTGAATGTATAAGCATGGGAATAATTAATAAGAAATTCGTAAACCCCCGATGGTGATCAAAGGAAGATCTCCATTGAGCGATGACTGAGATCTGTGAACCGTGCTTAGATTTTTCATTTTTTGATATAGATATGTTGAATTCAAAGTCATCGTGGAAAGTATCAAGGTTCAAAGTTTGGATTTAGATTTATATCCAAAAACTAACTACACACCATTTATAATGTTGAAAACATGGCGTGTTAGCCCCATATTAGTGGCCGCTAGGATTTATGAAATGTTAAGGATGACATTTCATGTTTCCCTCCGACTGGCCATGTACCCCATCCACAGTTAGACAACCTATGTTATAGATCACACAAGTGGGAACCCAAGTTTATGTACACATCTAGATGGATGGTCATGTACTGAAATACACTAACACGACCATGCCAAATTGGAAACACCCCATGTGAGAAACATGTTATGTACAGAGTACACGAACACATGGTCCTAGACACAGACATGACTAAAAGGACACAAACTTTTGTTCCATTTTTTATGAACATTCCATGTTTTCCACCTACATAGTATATAATATTTCATGGGATGGAGATATATACCCGCCAGGGACATGACCATGAGGTAGAGAGGGAGCACTAGTAGTGTGTGTCCCCCCCCCACACTTTGTGCCCGTAGTTCAATTTTGAATAAAATTCTAGTCATTTGTATGCCCTTCCTTTGTACTTGGATTTTGGCCTCTTCTTATCCCATCCTGAGTGTTTTTTATACAAAATATGATGGTGTCCACCATTGGGGGGTTTGATATACGATGTGGAATGTTATGTGCATGGAACCTGACAAGCCAACACTCCATGGACAATGCAATCATGCAGGATCACCAAGACCTTTCTGAGTCGAAACACTTGTAGGGATGAGTGGTTTCAACTTCTATATATATATATTAAACCATCAAGCATAGGTGGGAAGTGGAATCTTCTATGAATAATGAATAAACCCTCCAGTATAGTTTCAAAAATAATGTCCTTGATGGATATCGAGCTCTCCATCCATAAAGTTGGATTTTGTCATCCTCAATGGGCACCGAGTAGACAACTTGCATAGTTGTGTAGTAGCATCCTCAATAAATACTGTGTATACCCTCCATCATATCTGGGCAGTTGAATACTAAACATAATATGACTAGACCCTTCATCATTATTAGGAATTGAGATCCTTGAATAATAATGAATTAATCATCCAGTAGAGCCAGGTGGTGGCATCATTGATGACTTACATAACTGAACCCTCCTAACATTCTAGGGCATATGAATTCTACCTCACGTTGTTTTCCACTCAACTAAGAGGCATAGTGATGAAGAATGGTTAGATTCTAGGAATACTTCTAGGTAGACGAATAAGATGATGATCATGATTGATGAACTTTCAGAAATGTTGAATAGTCTTCTTAGGAGAATGATCAATGAGATGGAGAAAGAATAACTCTCTTATTTGAATTTTTTTGACTGATAATATATATATTTTTTTATTTTTTATCCAATCCTTGTGTTTGGTTACTCTACATCAAAGAGATGAAAAGACCCATGGGTTATTGCATATGTCTTCAATGTTTAGATTCTCATTTTTGGATGAATCTACTCTCCTATTATAGGTGTTGAAGATATTATGGGTGGTTCATCTACTCACTGTGTTTATCACCTTATGTATGGATGTGCATAAATTCACTATATATTACATATACTATCTTTGTTCCCTATTCTGTCTCTTAATTACTCCTTCAGTATACAAGGTGTCCTTCTGGGTATGTATATAGTTATCCTTACATGAGCTTTTCCCACATGTTTCTTGTCATATGTAGATGATAAATAGGTCGAACGTGACATTAGTAGAGCATAGGGATACTAGGTGCTTAGACTGTGTATGGTGGTCATAACATGGGATTCAAAAGCTATACTATCTTTCAACTATTCATATTTTTAGCTTTTTCAGTATGAGACATATTTATGGTCGGTCGTGTATTTTTCTTTTTAATGTTCAGTTTACACTACCTTACTTTTTTACTATCAAGAGGCTCCTGCATCATTGGTATTATTTAAATTAGTTTTCCATATTTTACTATTTTATCACTAAAAAGTTTCTTCAATGTGGTTATGTGTGTGAATACATATACTTTAAAAAATTCGTCCTTGAGATAGTTATCCATTCGATTCTAGTTATCACCACAAAGCCTTTTATGGTGGGATTGGTTTAGTTGTGACTCAAGCCCTATCTTGGGTCAGGTCATGAAATATTGGTATTAGAGAATGTTCATTCTTTGGGATGTTGTTTTAATGTATCCAATTAAGGTGATTTTGTTAGGATTAGGACAACAATGTCAAAGTGTCTCATGTGTGGATCTCAGACCTGGGAATCCAGTGAAGGTTTGGTAGACTACATGTCTATTCATCAGGACTTCGATACCTTCTTATTGATATAGAATAGTGACTCTATCTTTTTAACCATTGGCGTTACATTAAGTTTTCAGAATACAAAAACATTATTCAAAAAATACCCCAAGATTGGGATTGGTATAGTACATATGGAAACATGTAATCATAATCATTGGTACGTATGAGAGCAATATAATATCTCACTATGTTGTTCTTGATAATAACCCTTTTTAGAAATACCATACATAACATATATCATCATAACCCAAGGGAATGTAAACCTAAAATTGGTGATCTCAAATGCATAGTAATTGTAAACAAGGAAGAAATGTAGGAATAAACATGAGTATAAGTGTATGAGAACGTGATAATGAAAATAGAATATCATACCCTCCATATCAGAAATCATAACCAAATTCATATAATAAATATTGATAGTTCATAAGAAATTAATCAAATAAAATAAAGACCATAAGTCGTGAATGTATAACATATAAAAAATACAAGTAATTATGTAAAACACAATTCCCTATAATAATTTCCATAAGTCCCAGGTACATCAACCCCTTTATGATTCTTGATCATGTTGGAGGAGTAGCCTATCAAATAGCACTTCCAACAACCACTTATCACGTGCACAATGAATTCCACATGTCCCTCTTAACGAAGTACATGCCATAACCAACACATGAAATGAATTAAAAGGTTGTAAAACTGGAAAATGATATCTCTTATGAGGAGTAGAGGGTGAAGATCTTGGACCATATAGATAAATTGGTATATAATAAGACTACTAACCTAGTCAAAGTACTATGGAAAACCCATAAATACAAAGTGTAAACATGGGAATGAGAGGAATAAATGTAGGAGAAGTAACCTAACGTTTTTTCACCATAGAATGTAAAACGAAATCAAGAAGTACAAATTTCATAAGGGGGGAATAATGTAACAAACAATGATTTTATTAATGAAAATTTCCATTCTTATAATTATGTCAGGAAGTATAAAGAACATACATCATAGAGAAAACCCAATAAAAACATTATTATTATAAATGAAGAATGTTAATTTAGTGAGAAGATAAAAAATAATAATTCTAAGTATTACAACAGTACAAAAATATAAAATAAGATAATATGAATAAGAAAAATTGGATCTGCTCAATCCATTAGAATGATTTCACTCACAAAAAATGCCATTGAAATATTACATAATGTTAATAATAAAATATTAATTTAAAATTGGAATGTATGTATAACCCTAGGATAACATAAAAATTATCTATAAATGGAATAATATTTTTCTATAGGAAGGTGTAAACCCTTATAACCATTAGAAATTAGATGGTTGGAAGAGTCACATAACTGTTAGGAATAGTATTATGGACATTATAATATTAACATCACCTATGAAAATATAAATAAAATTTATAAATATTACTAACTAAAATATTATATATTTTTATCATGGAAAAAGTAAATAAATATTTTGAAAATTATAAATTAAGTGTTGGTATTTTTAGGAAACGTAAATATTTATATAAAATTTTTTAAATAATATAATGACTGAAAAAAAATTATATTCATAAAATATAATCATAAATTTATATTTTTTGTTATTATAGTTATAAGATATTTTTATGAGACCTCAATCTAAATTTCTATTCTTCATATGATCTGTGATAATATTAATATTTCCATTTTAGGATAAATGATGATTTTAATTAAAAATTAAATTTATCATATTTAGAAATTTATTTTTAAAAATGTAATCTATTATTAAAATCTATATTTCGAAGAAAAAATGGGGTGATATTTTGAGATTTTTCTAAAATTGTTTAATTTTTTGTGAAAATTGAAATACAGTAAGTTATGATATTTTACATTTTATGGAAAATACCTGAATTATTTAGTCATGGATAATATAAGAACCCATTATTTCAAAATCACTAGAACTATTTACTATATTTATTCATGGTAATAAACACTATTGAAATTATTGATCCAAAATAATAAACAAATGAATAAAATAATCAAAAACACCGAACGCATCCCCTTATAAATACCACCCCTCACCAACCCATATCATTTTACGTACTAAGACTTTTAGATTTCTTAAATTATTAAAAATTATATTATTAATCTTATTAATCATTTAAAATATCTTTAAGTCACATAAAAATATCAAACATATGTTTCTTTAAGGAGGTTCTCATGGAGACCATATTCCAGAGGTAAAATCCTCCTTCATTATTTTTTAAATTCATTCGTTCTTCTACCTGGTCGGCTCTTATAAAATCCAAATAATAATGATAAATCCAATATAAATATTTAATATAATTGATTTTAATGGAATATACATCATCAAATCTATTTTCTTCACCTTTTAACCCAAAAATGAAAACATCACCTGTGATATGTTTATTCACCGCCTTCAGGGACAATGATTTTTCATTTTCTATTACTGCATAAAAATTTGTAATAAAAAATTTATAATAAATAGAAAAGATATTAAATTTTTTATTATAACTTGTTTTATGTTCTAGCAAAAAATATTTATACATAATATTAATTAATAAAACAAAACAACTTCGTGATAATCAAAAAACTAAAAAAAATAATCTTAACGTTTATCATTAAAAATTTATCAAATGAATAATCCTCATGTAAAATATAAATTATATATGGGAGAACATAAATTTATGTAATTAAATTAATACCATATAATTTCACCTCTTTTGAGTTATTCAAATTTTAAATGAACTTCCATAATTTTAAACAAGAGAACTGACAATGAAACCATGCGAAGAATGCTCCCAGAATGACGAAATTAAACTCGGAGACTCATCAAAATATTCATAAATGAAAATAATAAAACTATAACAAATAAAATAAATGTATAATAGGTTTGGAATTAATTAATTAATAGATATAATTTCTTTATCCATGAAATTATGTTCAAGTTCATAACACATTCACACATAAGGTCAGGGGTCTCCCAGAACCACCATATTTATTGTTGGGTTATGATTTCTCTATCATTACACTAATATATTTCTTAATAAATAATATAAAATTATTCTAAAATTTAAATATATGTTTGAAAAAAATTATCTAGATCAATTAATCCTTCTTTTATGAGGAAATACATGTTTAGAAAGGCCCGGTTCTAAATTCCTCCAGATATGCAATCCCGATTGAAGGAAAATACCCAGTTTTTTACCCATTTCAAGTATGATCTATAAAAATTTTAAATCCACCAATATATTTCTAAAATAATTATTTTATCGAAAAAAATATCTTAGTTCATCTCTAGTTTTATATAATCAAATATTCCTTTTACTCATTAATGACCCTTTGATATTTTCCCTTAAACCGCACTATAGTGGATCAAATATGATGTTTATTAAACCAGATTTTTATATGTTTTCCCTTAAATTGTAAATCATATATCATGAGATATATCTTTTATACATTATATATTTCCATGTTTTATTTACATTCTTTATTCATTGTACACCATTATGGTACACCCTTTTGTTATGGCTCATGACATGATAACGATACTTGTTTCCTTTCCAAGTGAAACCCTTTGGTGTATTATTTATGTTTAATTAAATATATGACATAGATATGCATGAAAATTTAATTATGGGTCTTCCCAGATAGCACTCTAAATTGATAGTTAATGTTTAGTCTCATGAGACGTCATGTGTTGGATTAGGAAGTATACTTAATCCAATATTGGATATTGTCCACCATGTGGTATAGTCTGGGTAGTTAGTCTGGACACATGTTTGTAATGGTATATGTTTTTTCGACATTTATATGTTTCCAGGATCATATTATTCCATGTTATGTCCTTTTATTCCATATGATTATTCAGGTTCCATGCCATTTTTTATATCATGCTATTTTTTTAAAATTAGTTGTTAATTTTTATTCCAATGTTCATTCCCTTACAAGGGTTTTTGATCATTCCATTGGTCTATTTATTCCCCTAGTTATAATATGATGATATATAAGAAAAAATAAATTTATTAGATAATTATAGAGACTAATAAAGATTTTTTTTTGTTCTAGATCCATGTTTTCATTCTTATGTATATAATATTACAAAAACACTAGACTTTATGATCCTTAGATAGTATTATATGGGTAATTATTCTTAATGACTTGTAATAATATGTGTAAAAGGATTTAGTTTCTATAAATAATCCATTTTAAACCTTTTCCATGTGAAAATTTTGCATATAACTTTTACTTTTCAAAAATTACATCTATTCTACTCACCTGACTTATAAAAGGACACACCCTACCCTCTTTTATTCACACTTAAAAACAGTTTTTTAATCCAATACCCACCCAAATCAGTTTCTATCTTCCATAACATCATCTAACAAGCTTATATTGGGTAAAAATTTATTTTATGATTATTTTAGGAATAGTCCTAATGATGTTTTCTGAGAAGAGAAAAAAGTATTAACTATTCTTGTTTTTTTATTTCTTATTAAGAATATTTAAAATGATGTTAATTTATGACTATATATTAACACCATCATATATCTTATAATGATATGATATTATGTTGAGTAAAATACATATATCCATCTCTTCTTCACTTAAATGGGAAATGATAATGTCACTCGTGTGTCTGACAAACAACCGCCTCCCAAACCGATGTGAAACATTTTCTATAAACACAACTAACATTTTGGTATAAGGATGGATCTAAAGTATATATATGTTATTTATAATGTAATAATACCTTTATATTTTTTATTTATTATTTATATATATATATTTTAACGTTCCATTTAGTAGTGGATACGATAATGTTTTTCATGTGTATGATGGACAACCACCTCACGAAACAACCTGGTTCATTTTTCACTAACACTTTATATGAGAAGTAATAAGGATAATGATAATAAATATATGTGATATAAATTTCATAATAAATAAATTAATTTAATATTTATGATTCTTATAATATAATATATCTTTTTGTTCATTTTCATTCACTAAAAGATAATAACATCGTATGTGTACGTGTGGATTACTACCTTCACGAATCGATGTGACACTCTTTTCATAACCAAACCATAAAGAGGATATATATATATATAAGTATATTTAGAAAACTAATATTACACTAATTATTCTATTATCATTATATGAAGATAATATAATACTTAATTCCTTTCAATAAGGATCGTTGAAAATTTGAAATGTTACTCATCCGTATGTCTGACCATCTGCCTCCAGGATTGTAACATAGATCATTAGTCAAAAAATATTTAGTTATTGGTAATAAAAGTATAATTTATCTATAAATATAATAATAATGTATTGATTATTATTTTTATATGTTATAATAATAGCATTTTAGACCAATAGTCAGTCTACTGAAGTCATTTTTGACATATAACTGATCTATTGTTAAAACCCTCGATGAAAAAATAATTGGTTATATAATTGTATAGTACATGTAAATAATTAAAATTTATGGAATAATAAAAATAAATGTTTTTTATTAAAATTTAAATAAAAAACATATGTCTATTATTCAAGAATATAATGAAGGTATGTGATGATCCAAACTCATGGTAAATGACTTCATCAAAATTTTCATTCATTATGTTATATTGTAATGTTATGGATATAATTTATTTTATATATTGTATATAATTCCCATTTTATTTCTAATATAATTATTAATTAATAATTATGGGGTTTTTATGTTTCAATATGAATTATTTTTTCAAATTGTATTTGAATTAAAAGTTACCAAGTGGTAAAACATTTCATAACTCAATTTCTTTTAATTTGGTTATATTACTTCTTTTTCTTATTTGAAATTCTAAGATTATGTGTGTAATGACATTTTATTATCATATATTGTATTTACACATGTTTTATATTGTTTTATAATTGATACACACACAAAAAATTCATTTATTAAATATAACTTCATGGTTATAATCATCGTGAGGTTTTATTTCACAATCTCATTCTAATAAAGATGGTTAATTCTTTAATTTTAGTTGATGGAAATTATTTTCTCATTGTCTAAAAAACCCATATAATCTTATTATCATTTTTTTATTAATTATATTTTCATGAAATATAATATATTCTAATATTTTTGACATAAAATAATTGATAAAATGTTATTAATAAAATCTTACTTCATTTATCTATTTGGTTAGAAATCGATTTTCTTCAAAAAAACATGTTTTATATTCAAATTTTTTAAAATGTTTTCACCCATTTACAAATTATTTGATAATCACTTTTTTCCCATTTTTTATTTTTTTAATAAAATTAAAAGAAATCTTCTTGTTGTTTTCAAAATAATACATTCTTTTCTTTTTCCAAAAATGGGAAAGGTATAATTGTTTTAAAATAAATAACACATACAAAAGTTTCATTTATTATGACAACTCATTTTTTAAAATATCTTATATATGTTTCAATGGATATTTTCAAATTAAAATTTTTTTCAATATTTTTTATAAACACTTAGTTTTATATGTGATATAAAAAATGAAAATTATTTTTTCTTCAAGAATGAATTTAAATATCTCTTATAGTATATCTATTCATAAATGTCAAAAACCATTTAATTTAATGCCCTGGGGATATGTTATATTGGTACCATATTTATTTTGAGTCAAAATATTGTGTTTGACTTCTCCATTCACTGAATTAAGAAATTAAAAAACCTTTCTAAACACATTATATGGTTATTCTCATCAAATATGATTTACAATATATTATTCTCATTCATTACCGGATGTATTGTCTTCAATCATAACTAAATATTTTGTTAAAAATTGTAACAGTATTCTATTGACATTGAAAACTACATATAAATCATAAATACATGTATTATTTTCTATTATAATCATATGCATTTATTTCAATCATAACTGGTCTACAATCATAACATCATGTCAGGTTTTCAATCGTATGAAGGTGTATAATCGTATCTCTAAGTCATGATATCAATCATCATTGAATTTTTTTCGTATCACTCATAACCACATATTATTTTAATTTTGAAAATAATTTGTCTTAACTATAACATTTCACTTAAATCTTAACTTTTATAAATGTAAATACTTTATATCAAAACAATGCCAGCCAATTTGTTATGTATTTTAATTCAATATATGCCATGAAATATGTTATGCATTTCAATTAAAATGTTGTTATAAATCCTATTCTAGATTTCAACTAAAATAATGTCACGTATTCTGTTTTAATTTTACTGTTGAAGTGCCAAGTGTCCATGTCCCTTCAAATTTTCTGGAAAAATATTAATGTTGGAGAATGAATATGACCATTGGGAAAAAATCTATAAATACCAGGTCATTTGACTGTAGTGAAAATACTCTTTTTAATCAAGAGATACTATGCAAGATCTCTATCAAAATCACTACCTTTTTTGAATGATTAGAATAATTCAAGTCATGAATAGCTTGTTCCAAGAGCATGTATCATCGAGGAGTTTAAATTTTCATTATGCGATACCGATCAATTTTTATTATGATTAAGGGATTATAGGGATTGGCTGATAGACCGGTGCTAATATTTTGTGGATTGAGGGCTTCAAATCCTAGGAATAAAGAGGTGTTGATTATCATCTGAATTGAGGGTTTTACGGGATAGTTAGATAAACTGAAGCTGATCATCAAATAGAGGGCTTACCCTGATGTGGGTAAAAAAAATTATCGAAATTATAAATCAAGGGACCTTTATCCAAGGTTAAAGGATACACTTCCATTTGTTCTAAAATAATTGTATTCTTAAATCTCATCATTAATGGTAAAAGAAAGATAAATATTTTAGTTTTTCATTATATTTATATTTCATATCAATGTAACTGTTTCAATTGAAATACATTCATTTCAGGTTTTATTAGTGATTATGATTCTATACATTGTATGGTAGAATCATTTATGGTTATAATAGTCTAATTAATTTAACAATTAAAATTGTGATCATTTATTCGTTTACACATGTCATCGTATTCATCTAGGATATGATTGTGATTTAAATACAACTTGTGGTATATGTATCATAATGAATCTAATTATGATACTTATATTAATTGACCAAATTATAGTTATATTTTTCAATGGTTCTAGGGTCCATACCGATTCATAGTTTTATTATATTTATAGGTTTTTTGAATTGTATTAGTTTAAATACTTTTAAACTCATTTTGGGGTTGGTAACTAACATTTATAAAATCTACAATTCACCCCCTATTGTATTGTGCTATCTACATATATATTCAATAAGAAAATTTTTATCAAACCACATATCTGAAATACTAGTATATATATTTGTATTAGAAGATAATTATAATATGTTTATCTTACTTTTTTCTCATTCAATTTAGATTTAATTCCTTGATAAAATATCTATTTATAAATACACACTACACTGTTGTGTGGTGTTTAAATGTTTTGTTTTAAAAGATGACATTAATGAATGTTAGATCTATAGAGAATATAAATAATAAGATACCACCTATATTATATGGAAATGATTATGAATACTAGATAGACAGAATATGAACCATTATCATTAATATATGTGTGGAGAATATTATTATGCTCAATAGAGATTATAAAATACATGATAAGGAAGTAATAACCTTTACTAATCAAGAAAATAAAGAATATCATCTAAACAATAAGGAATGAAATACATTCCTTTTTATATGAAAATGAATATATATAGTCAGATATCTTCTTGTGATGTAGCTAACAACATATGGAAGAAACACTAAGTTACGAATTTCAGTACTTCTAATGTTATTGAAACTAAAAGATACATGATTAGGAAAGATTATAATGATTTCATTTTTTCCTATGGAAAACTTATAGTTAATGTTCAATAAATATTTATTACTATCATAAATAGATTATAGTCAATGGGATAAAAATAATTATATGATAAGATTCATGTATATAAGATCATCGACATCATACCTAATGAAAGGGTATCGAAGATAACTGTTATTTACGAGTCATGGAATGTTACAACAATAACTCATGATGAGTCATTTGGAACTATATGGAAACATGAAAACAGATTTAAGAGATATGAAAAACATGAAATAAGTAGAATAAATGTTATTCTTTTACTTAAAATAAAATTCTATTGAAATCACAAATTCTATATAAAACTGTAAATTCTTTAATGAAAAATAATTTATTTTTCAATAATACTGATGTGAAAATGAGGAATATAAAAGTGATTTGTATAATATTTCTCGAAGGATGAGAAAGATTATTGGAAAGATGTAGTATAAGTACAAATATAACAAGATATAGATGAATATAAATGAAAATAAATATTCAAAAGTAGCTTGTTAGGAATGTAAAAAATATGAAAAATAAGAATAGATTGTCTAAAGCTTAAGAAGAATGACAAAAGGGATAAAAATTAAAATATAATTCAAAAGTTGTTTTTAAAATCCATGGGAAATTGTGTGCTAAAGGAAAATAATACATGGATTTCTACTGATAGATACTCATCTGACGAATCTTCAGATATTTAATTTTATATGAAAATGAAAATTGTTCATTATTCTAGGATTGCAAATGAAAATCATTGTTTTATTTATGAGGTATACAATTCTATATCATTAACTAACATGTATTTAAATTTTAAAAATACTGATGAAAATTATTCTCAATCCTCGGATGCAGATTACTATTCAACTAGTGATAATGATACTTTACCTTAATTTGAATAAGTCTCTAGATTATCTATATTAATTATTGAATTTAAATTATACGGTTAAAAAGAACCTTGATAAAAAATTTATTGAATACATATTTTAACAAAATAAATATTAGATATCTCAAAAGATCGTGAAGAAAAAGTATTTAATTTTGAAACTATCTCTAAATACTATATGATATAAATTCTAAGATGTATAATCCTTATAATTATCTTGAACATATATTTTATTAAGAAAATATTTTATAAACAAAATATAATTCTAAAAAAATACATGTTAGGATAATAATTTAGTCATCAGACTAAATATGATATATTTTCCTTCAAATACATTTTTCAAACATTACTTCTATAGAGATATAATATGATAATATGTATTTATAACTTCTTCCCTCTACAAAATAGTTCTGGAGGGGTAAACTCTCATCCAAATCCTTTCTTTAGTTACTAATATTTCGTACCCAAAAGTTCCCCATTCCTTACTAAGAGTGAAATATGTATAAATTTTAGCCAAAATAGTTCATTAATTAAAATTGAATATTTTGGATTTGATAGGGAACAATTTTCTAAAATAATGTGGATTTATAAGACTTTATCTACTAATTTTACCGGACCAAAGAACATTTTGGTTTTGAAAATATACTTGTTTTTTTTTGGAAAATAAAGGGAGTAAAAAAAACCCTTTGGTACATGGATAGTTTATGTTCTCTTCATATGAATAGAAACAATGATTTATTTTGAAAACATAATTGAAATGAATGTTTTATGATTAACTATTGGAGATAATTCATTGAAAAACATCATTGGTATAAGTAATATTATTATTATTGGAAAATATTTAATTTCATATGTTTTATTTGTGAAGGGTCTTGAATTCAACCTAATAAGAATAATTCTATTATGTGATGAATTATTTCTTTTGAATTTTAGTAATAATAAATGAGTAGTTCACTATTCCAAGGATGAATTTATTATTTATTCAAATAGGCTTGAAAATGTTTACACTATAATCATAGATGACTTTAGGAGCCTTGACATACATTATCAAAGTGTAATGGATGAAAAATCTTGGTTATGGAATAGAAGGTTAAGAAAACATCACCTTAGGAACTTATGATAACTATATATGAAAGTACTTATTATTTATCATCCAGAGCATAGATTTTCATCCTTAAAATTATGTAACCATTTTAAATATGGAAAACACATAAGCCATGATTTATATCCAAAAGTGAGGGCTCCACTTCAGATGCATTACAGCTAGTGCATATGTATCTGTTTGGTCCAACACAAACTGAATATATTTGGGGAAAATGCATTTAATTTGTTTTAGTTTAATATTACACTATATTTACATGGTTATATTTTCTAAAAAAAATCTAAATCGAACTCTTATTTTAAAATTTTTACAACCAATGATAAAAATGATAAAAACCTACCATTGATAACTATTAGGGATCATGGTAGCGAATTTGAAAATTTAGATTTTGAAATGATTTTCAGTAAGAAAGGAATTACTCATAACTTCTCAACTATAGGAACTGCTCCAAAATTAGTGTTTTTGGAATAAGAAACTAAATTCCTCAAGATATAACAAGAAATATTTTGATTGAGTACTTATTTTCTAAATATTTTTGGGATGAATGTTTATGTACTTCTTGTTTTAATATAAAGTAACTTTTAATTATGTCATTACTTAATAAAACAACTTTTGAATTGTGGGAAGGCCGAACACCAACAGTTTAATACTTCATATTATTTGTATGAAAATTATTAACTGGGAATACAAAATATAACCTCCAAAAATTCCCACCCAAATCCAATGAAGGAAAATTATTATGTTATTACACTACCTCTATGGGTTATAGAGTTTTCAATAAAAAATCATGCACTATTAAAAAAAATGTTAAATTTGATGAAACTGATCCTTTTGTTTTAAACAACCCAAACCTATATCTTTAGATGTGTTTTCCAATACTGATTATCAGCCTTTGAAGGAAGTTTCTTTTAATCAAGAGAATACTCATGAAAAAGTTTTAAAGTTATTTACTACAGATGACATTCGACCTTATGTTGATGAACTGGTCTAACAAACCCCAAATCAGTTATTTCTTAGGAATCATCATATTGATAGTATCATTTTTGATGTAAATAAAATATTAAGTACAAGAAGTTCCTTGAGAAATGTAGTATAAAATTTAGCATTTAATTATCAAATTTAAATATAAAAGTCATTATTATGGATTAGGTGATGAATAATAGATCAAATCCATACAATATGGCCTAAATGAATTTTAAATGAATAAAGTCTAGAAATTTTTTGAAACCCCTAATGAAACCTCAATAATTGGATTAAAATGTGTGTTTAGAGACAAGTATGATGAAAATGGAATAATCATTCGAAATAAGGAATGAATTGTTAATAAATTTTATAATCAATAAGAAGGAATAGATAATGACGAAATGTAATCTCAAGTAGGTATAATTTAATCTATTGATAATATAATTTCCTTTGTAGCAATATTTTATTAAAAAAAATCAAATGGAGGCGATGTATGATTTCCCCTATGGATATGTATAGGAATAAGTATTTGTTGAACAACACCATGTTTTGAAGATAAAAAACATCTTGAATATGTTTTCAATCATACCAAAGAATTATATGGCCTTAAACATGACCCTAGAGCTTGGTATGATAGATTAACAAGATTTTTGTTGCCCAATAATTATGTTAAGGGAACCTGTGATCCAACTATTTTTATAAAGAAATAAAAAAAATGATTTAATTATTCAAATAAATGTTGATAAAAATTGAAATCAACCCAGGAACCATTACCAGATCCTTTTTAGAAGTCATATGAAATCTAATTTTGAGATGAGTATGATGGGTGAGTTAACATTCATTCTAGGAAATATAATTTCTTAAAAATCAACATGATCTTATATACCTCAAAATAAGTATATTAAATATTTACTTAAAAAGTATGGATATGAGAACACTAAGAGTATTACTACTCCAATTGGTTCTCAAATTTACTTGTTCTGGAAGAAACTTGGAAACCAGTTGATCAAACATCTTTTCGTGTATTATATAATGTTTACTATACAAAACAGTTAGTCATCTAGACTAAATGTTTTCATTATTCATATGTGAATGATACCATGAAAATCCAAAATAATCTCATTTAAAATGAGTAAATAGAATTTTTCAATAATTAAAGTGAACTTTGTATTTATGACTCTTCTATTCTTCTTGAAATCATTTTGAACTAACAATTTTTTTTAGATACCATAATTGGTGGTTGTAGAATTGATATAAATTTTACATTCAGAACATGTCATTTCATAGGAGATTATTTTGTTTCATGGTCATACATAAAACCAAACTCTGTAGAAAATTGCATTGTTGAAGCTGAATATCTAGTTGCTGGAAAATGTTGTGCTCAAGTATTGTTGATGCAAAACACAATCACAGATTATGTCATGAGTTCTACTAAAACTAAAATACTTTTTTGATAAAACAAGTTCCATAGATCCTATTAAAAATATTGCACATCACTCTCATGAAAAACACATATATATTAGGCATCACATTCTTAGGGATCACACACTTAAAGGAGATATCATTTTTCAACACATTGAAATGAAAGATTTTTTTGATATTTTTAGACAAACTATACATTCTGATATATTTTAATAAATTAAAAAAAGTTAGGAATGATCACTATAAAGAAATCATTCACAAATACTTCACTTTCAAACAATCTCTTTACATCAATTTACTCCTTTTAAAAGGGGTAGTACATATTATTTTCAGGTTTTTAATCAGTTTCATATTTTTAATTAATTTCATGTCATCAATAATTTTCATGTTCTTAATTGGTTTCATGTTTTTAATCAGTTTCATATTTTTAATTGGTTTCATTTTTTTAATCAGTTTCATGTTTTTGAATCACTTTAATTTCTTTTCATTATTACAATTTTATTAGTATTACAATTTTATCGACATTACAATTGTATCAGTATTACAATTCTATTGTTATTACCATTTTATCAGCACAAAAATTTAATTGGTATTAAAATTTCTTATGTATTTCATTGTAAATAAAATCTCATTTTTATTCAAAATATATTTTTAAAAAAATATTGTATTTGATTTATGATTCACTACTTTTAATTTCAATTCCATAATAAATATTTATTTACTCGAAAACATCTATCCCAGTATTTCGATGGGTATAATTTCTAAACCACAAACTATCTGTTAAATTTCAAATAGGTTTGTATTTAAATTATTTCACTTTGTTTCAAAACATTATTAGATTCATATTGAATATGATAATTTAAAAAAAAACCCCTCAAAATTTTGTAATCATTTTCAATTGTTGGATTATTCTGATATAATATATGTTGTATAATCTCAATGGTGAGATTTACATCGCCAGTATAAAGGGAACCCTACCTCATCCAACATCGACATCTAACTAAAGTGCACTGAATCCTCGATGCCCTTCAAATAGTTGATACCGTCTGTTTTCATAACCAATGGCAATGTTTACTTTAAAATTTCATGAAATTTTCAATTTTCATGTCACAGTCAACCGTCTCATCTCCAAAACAAATGTCCTCAAAGGAAATATCATTTATGACCATTAAAGGTAAAAGGATAGTCTCTAAAAAATGTTATGATTATTTTGATTCTTCATTGAAATGAATTATAGACTTTCTAGGCTGGAAGTTTCTCTATATTTAATGTCCCAAATCTGATCAGGAGCATGTTCACTCGGAGTAGGTGATGTAATTCTATAATACTATGGAAATTGATTATAATCTCAAAGAATATTTTACAATTTATGAGAATAAATACACCACTTTAGTAAATCAAGATTCAAATATTGTGGGAGTTCTGTATAAAGAAGATACTTTATGTCTATCCCATAGGTTTCCTAAATCGTAAGGGACATTTGATAAAAAAGGCGGGTGAATATATTTTTGAGATTCATGTAGATTAAAGAATTTTGAATAATCATTCAGCTGACAACTGATTAATATCCCTATGGATGCAATGATTTTTAGTGTTGATAAAAGGTTATAAGGAAACTCTAATAGTTTCTGATATTTATGTTCTTGACTACTTAGTATATATGAGAAAATTCAATATCATGTGTTTCAACTTTTATACTATCTATAAATTGAAGTTTAGAGATATCAAATCATAGTTGATTATATATCCTGGAATCCATAGGAAATTTCCTTTGGATTTTTTGGGGACGAGAAATCTGGAAATTAAGTCAAAGCTAAAAAGATTCTATGTTCTTATTACCAGTAAAAAATGATCAGGTGTATGAAGTTACAAATATATTAAGAATCAATGAAATTTGAAAAGGATCCTAAAGCTGAAAAGAAAAATGAAATAGCGGGATGGAGTCAGCAAACTACAAAACAATTTAAATTGAGATTTTCTATAAATGAATAGTTTGAGTCTGAACCACCTAAGAAATCATAGATGAAAAAAATTACCTGATGATGTTATAGATAAATGGAGAATGAAAAAGGAATAAACAAAAGAGGATGAACCCCAAATCAGACTTGATCCTATAAAAAAATTGGCAGAAAAAAATAGTTCCCATGAAACTATCAATGAAATATAAAGTTGGAAATGATGAAGATGAAAAAGGATGAGTTTGTTGATATCAATAGGCTTATTAATAATGTAGTTAAATCTAGTGTCATGATTGTTTCAAGAGAAACTATTTAACTAATACAATCACCACTATTATCCAAAGAAAAGGAAAAAAATTTGTGGAAAGAGAATAAGATTCAGAAGGAGAAGTATAAGACATTGTTTTGAGAAAAGTTGATCATTATGATTATGAATAAAAGGGGATGGAAGGAATCCAATATGAAGAATAATATGATTAGGAGGGGTGGATAATGTAAATGGAAATAAAAATGAATCCATTAACAGAACTAACACTCTAGAAATAAAAACTATAGTACCCCCAGTTTATGGTTTATAGCCCTTACATGATGCTTTTCATGGTTTTTAAAGTTAAGGGTGAGGTATGGGAGAGTCGGTAGGTCCTGGATTGAAGTTTGAAGCAAACGGGAAGGTGCACGGGCAGCACACAGTTTGTCTAAATCGTGCGGCCTAACCGTGTGTGGCTGACTGAGGAGGCAGTGGCTTCAGCATGGTTGGCGCATGGTTAAGGGAAACCATGTGATGAGGTCGTGCAAGTATGGTGGATGAGGAGGTAACTAATGCACGGTTAGTGCACGGTTTGTCAAACCATGCAGACTAACCATGCAGTCACTTAAAATTAGATCCTTAAATTTTGGATCTAACTCATTTTGCCTCTAATCGCCCCATTAATGCTCTTAAGTGGCCCTAACTCGGGAATTTGGTTATCCTAAGGTCAAGGAGGGTTCTGAAATCATTCTGGAGGCGATATGAAGGCTTTTCTTGGTGAATCGAAGCTGGATTCTTGAGGTATGTGATCGTTCTCCTTCGTTCTTGAATGGTTTTTTAGATCTACTTAGATTTAGTTTTCCCATTCTCTCGGTTTCATAGATATACGCCCGTTATGGGTAGATCTAAGTTTTTGGATGCCAACAATGTTGATATTTGTTCTTGGTTATGTTAGGAGGACTGATCTAAGGATGATTCATGGATATTTGGCCCAGTATTCTTGAGAGTTCTTTGTATCTTGCTTGGTTTCTCCTTTTTGTTGAGGTAGGTGGCTTCACTCTTGACTCCTCTTGTTATAATTGGTTGGATTAGTTTCAAAAATTTTATTTTAATGGAATTTATTGTGAAAATCATGGAATAAATATTCTTTAGTGATGATTTACGATTTTGATGAAATTGGGAAATCTTGGTAAATTGTGTGCAATGTGACTTGGCTATTTGAATTTAAAATGTTTATTTTAAAGTATTAAATTTCAGGAATTGTAACTGGTTTGATGAGAAATGGGTTTTCAATGAAAAGGGTGTTTTATTGAAATGGTTATGATGATTTTGGTTTCCAATAAAATGATAGTTTTATTGAAATGGTTTGAATTGGTTGAACACACATTGTTTTGATGGAAATGGTTTTCAATAAAAGGTGTTTTACTGAAATGATGATTTTGGTATGATTGTTGGAAATGTGTAGTGTGTGTTCATATTGCATTATATGAGGCTTGGTTAAAATATAACCGTGTGCTTGGTTCCAAATGTTTAATGGCACGATGGTAACTATATGTACGAGGCTTGGTTAAAATATGACCTTGTGATCGGTTCCAACGGTGTAATGGAACATAGGAAACAATTACCTTGTGAAAACATGGTAGATCGACTGGAGACCGCTCATGAGTATGGAACTTTAATAACGATGCACGCATGGTAGATTTCATGGGTTTGTGAAATGGTTGGGAATGCCAAATCATGATGTTTGTAAAATGGTTTGAAAATTTTTTTGGTTATTTTTCTGAAAAAATAATGTGTTGGAAAAGCTGGTTTGAATTTCACTTTGATGCTTTTGAGCATGGATGGTTTTGGAAAACTTGTTTATATTTAGATACAAACTGCTTTTAAGAAAATGTTTTATATAAAATGTTTTATATAATTATGGATAACTCTTCTATCCTAGTTTCGTGTGTAGAGAAGTCATTGGGGAAAACCTACTGAGTTTTATACTCACCCCTGCTTTGGAAGTTTGGTACTTTTGCAGCGGATGTATTCCGAGACATAGGTAAAGGAAAAACTTTTCATTACTAATAGCTCGTGGTGTTGTTTGGTAGATGCTATGGAGCTTGGAGATTGTGGACCACAGAGTCGTGGTGTCTTTTGAGAGTCTCATGTTGTTCTTCTACTTTGTACCTTGATGTTTGGTTTGGTCTTCCGCTGTTTTGTACTCTAATGTGGTTTAATATAAATTAAGTTGGTGATTGGTCATTCATTGTTTCATGCATCATACAGTGAATGTTTAATGGATGGGTTTACTTTTATAAATGGTAAATCGTCCCTCAATTATATTTTAAACCCTTTGGCATTTATTGCCAGCCTTTGGCGTCTTCGGGATGTCACTTAAGGCATAGTAATGACTCATTGCACTCTCAAGCCAAAGAGAATTGGTGGGTCGTTAAAAATGGAATCAGGTTGTTCGGTCCTTGCCTAACAAGTGGTCATCGATGTTCTTGGTCTTGGAGTTGAAATAACTTCTTGTCTATTCCTTGTGTGGTCATCTTAGACATGAGTAGGATTTTCGGAACATGAAATATATCGAATAAAAGGACGTTGCTAACCCGTTTATGTTGAACATCAAGTTACCTGGGTGTTGGGTACATAAGTGTTTTGGATACACTTCTAGAATGTTGGAAATCTCATTGTCATGGGTTTATCAAATGAGAGGAGCATGACATGCATTGTAGAAGAATGACTTCCCACTTGGATTGCATATCTCATTGTGAGCAATGAGTAATAAATTTCTGAAAGGTGACAATTTTTGAAAAATACGGAAATTCATTTCAACTGATAGACTTCGAAAACAGGGTATTAGGTGTATTTTGAAAATGGATTGATTTTCAAAAAGTATGTTGAATGTTTTAGAAAATGATTGAACATGGAAAAAGGTTTTTTTTAGAACAATCTTTTGATAGTTGATGTGATAGAATTTGAAATGCATATCCAAAAATTTCTAGAGAGTGAGATTGATGGAGTTTGTTATGGGTTTAGAAAATGTAACCCAGTAGGCGTCGTCGAAACCAACCCAAAGAAGCTGTGGAGAATGTTGTTGCACCTGAACCACGTGTGAACCAAGAGCTGGTTCAGAGTATTGTCCAACATTTTCAAGCTGTGGATACGGGGAACCAGAGGAATGTGCCACGTCATGTGGATCGCACCATCTAGTTCATGAAGTAGTATCCACCTAACATTAGTGGTGATGTTGAACCCTATAAAGCATAGGTGTGGCTAAGCAGGATGAATCATATATTCGATTTCATCGGCATATCAGTGGAGCTGAAAGTAAAGCTGGTGACGTATATTCTTGAGGATCTTTCACGTTAGTGGTGGGATTTAGCAGTGCATGCTAAATTGGTTGAAGGCCTTACTTGGGGGGATTTTGTAGAATTGTTTAATAAACAATTATACCCTCACACGTTCAAGATCCAAAAAACAAAGGACTTCTTCAGCTTGAAACAAGAGAGCCTCTCTTTCATATAGTATGTGGCTAAGTTCATGAATTTAGTCTATTTTGCACCAGAGGTTCTGACAATTGCTTTTTTGAAGGCACGCATCTTCGAATCGGGGCTAAGATATGAGATTCGATCTATGATTTTGGTGCTCTGTATTACGGATTATATAGAGATGGTGAACATAATAACGGTTGCTGAACGCGATATCTCAGGATCAATAGAAGGAGGCATGATGATACCCATGGGAACAGGTGGGAACTTTACTGCTGGGAACAAGAGGAAGAGGGACACCTACATCAATGGTGGGAGTGAGAATCAGAACCAGACAGTGGGATCAGTCAACCTTCCTCCATGACCCTAGATCAAAGTAGGTTTCTTTCAACGTGGTTCAACTACTCACATTAAATGAGAATGTATAGCCCCACCAAAAGCATGCCACAATTGCAAGAAGATGGGGAATCTTCAACGATATTGTCGTAGTGCTCCACGGTCAGTTGTTCATGACACTTCTCAAGTGTCGCAAGAATCTTATGCTTCCACAGTGCGAGGACAACAAAATTAGTCTCACCTGCAGAACAGCGCTAGCTATGGTGATTCCACCAATACCATGACTCTTTAACAAGGGAAATCTCAGAAAAGCAACAAGTAGAACAATGTAGTGACGAAACAATTGTACGGAGCCTAGAAGATGATGGTCAATGATCATGCTGGACCATCTCCAGTGTTCTTTTTAATTCTACCCTCATGCAAGTGTTGTTTGATACTGGAGCATCGCATTCCTTTCTTGCTTCTCGTATTGCTGATTTGATGATCTTAAAACTGGTAATGATACGTCTGTCTTGAAACTGAAAACACCAATTGGTGAAAGAGAATGTAAAACATTCGTTTGTATAGCATGTGCTATAACTATTGATGGAGCTGAGCTGAAATGGGAATTCTCCATGTTGGACATGGATTTCAATGATGTAATCCTGTGTATAGATTAGTTGACAATGTTTAAGGTTTACATCAACTGTTATGGCAGAACAGTTAGTTTCATGACTGAGGAAGGCTTGGAGAATCTCTTTAGAGGATAAATGATAGTAAATAAAGGCGCAAAGAGCTAGTTGGCACCAATGGTTGGAATAATCTCTTACCAATTGGAAGCGTTGACTTTGGCATCAATGGAAGAGATCACGTAAAATAGTTTTCCAACTATGGTGGATCAATTTCATGATGTTTTTCGTGAAAACATCTCAGGATTACCACTTATAAGAGAAGTGTATTTTACGACTGATCTCCTTCCGGGGACCAGTCCTATCTCACTTCTATCTTATAGGATGGAACCAACAGAGTTAAAGGAAATGAAAGTGCATCTAGAGGAGCTGGAAAGCAAGGGTTTCATTCGGCCAAGCGTGTCTCAGTGTGAAGCACCAGTTTTGTTTGTAAATAAAGCATATGAGACTCGTTGATAGTGTTGGAAACATTGAGAGACAATTAGTTGATCAACTAAGGGGAGCTCAACGGTTCTCCAGGAATGACTAGCGATCAGGATATCACCAATTGCGAGTTCGGAAGGAGGATATTCCGAAGACATCTTTCAAAAGCAGATATGGACACTACGAATATGTAGTCATGCCTTTTGGTCTTATGAATGCAC
The DNA here is from genome assembly GCA_963277665.1 of Viscum album. NCBI lineage: Eukaryota > Viridiplantae > Streptophyta > Magnoliopsida > Santalales > Viscaceae > Viscum > Viscum album. Next base: position 451,147,503 of record OY728127.1, read on the forward strand.
AATCCATCTTCATGGCTTTGATGAATCAGATATTTCAGCGATATCTAGATTCTATTGTGGTGGTTTTTGTGGATGATATATTTGGGTATTCATGAACAAGGGCTGAGCATGAGCTACACTTGGTGATAGTGTTGGAAACATTGAGAGGCAATTAGTTGTTTTCCAAATTATCAAAGTGTGATTTTTGGATACAAGAGGTACACTTTATGGGCCATGTTGTTTCTGAGAAAGTTGTTTCAGTGGATCCAGAAATGATATAAGCTGATCTTTCTTGGAAACCATTGAATAATGTCTTTGAAATACAAATTTTTCTTGGTCTAGATGGTTATTACCGACACTTTTTCTGTGAATTATCATGACTATATTCACCTATGATAGCATTGATGAAGAAGAATAGTTCATTTCAATGGAATGAGGAATATCAGAGATCTTTTCAAGAGTTGAATGTTCGCCTTACATCAGCACCTATCTTAAACTTTCTAGAATCAGGGCAACAATACGTGGTGTATTGTGATGCTTTGGAAATAGGGTTGGGTTGTGTTCCCATGCAAGGAGACCATGTGGTTGCTTATGGATCAATGAAATTGAGGGTGCATGAGAACAATTACCCAACACATGATTTGGAGTTAGCTGCAGTCATACATGCTTTGAAAACAGGGAGACACTATATCATTGGTGAGAACTTTTCTGTGTTTACAGATCACAAAAGATTGAAACACATTTTCTCACAGCGAGATTTGAATCTGAGGCAGAGGAGATGGATGGATTATCTTCAAATGTTCGACTTTGATGTAATTTATACTATGGGTAAGGGAAATTCGCTGGCCGATGCATTATGAAACAATTCGTATTCTCAGTGGTCAAATGAAGCTTTAGATGAATGGCAGTTGATGTCGGTCTAAGCCGACATGCATGTGGAATGTGAAGACCGAGGCGATGTTGTTGTTTTCTTTTTAGCAATGCTTGTTCCTGATCCGGTAAAAGTGGTCAAATAGGCACAAACATCTGATACGGAATGTCTGGTAATGAGTTCAAAACTCAATGGTGGGGAGACCATTAATGGATGGAAACAGGAAGTGGGTTCAGTTTTGTGTTTTAGAGACTGGATGGTTGTACCTATAGTTTTTCAGGAACAACTCCATAATGCTTACCAGCATTCGAGATGGGTTGTACATCCGGGTACATAGAAGATGTAGAAGGTGCTAAAGGTGCAGTTTTGGTGGAGGTGCATAAAAAGGAATGTAGCCGAGTTTTTCCTGCAATGAATAAATTATCAGTAATATTAAGAAGAGCATCAAAGACCATCTAGTATGTTACAGTCTTTACTGATCCTAGTGTGGAAATCAGATCAGATAGCAATGTATTTTGTTACAGTTCTTCCAAGAACGGTGCGGAAACATGATGCCATTTGTGTGATAGTGGATCACCTAACCAAGTTGGCCCATTTCATCCCTATTTGTGAAACCCATACAGTGGAAGATCATTCAAAAATATATATTCAGGAAGTGGTAAAGGGACATGGTGTACCAGTGTCTATCATCTTAGATAGAGATCTGAGGTTCACATCTCGTTTCGGGAAATCCTTACAACAAGCCCTTGGTACTCAGCTGATGATGAGCACGGCGTATCATCCTCAGATGGATTGGCCATCCGAGCAGACGATAAAAACGTTTGAAGACATGTTTCGGGCTTGTGTAATGGATTTTGGTGGCTCATGGGAGGAGCATATACCCCTAGTGGAGTTCTCATACAATAACAGTTATCAGGCCTCAATACACATGGATCCATTTGAAGCATTGTATGTGTGTCCTTGACATTCTCCACTATGCTAGGTGGAAACTGGTGAAACATCACTAGTCGAGACGAGCCTTGTCCAAGAAACAACAGAGAAGATTCAGTTCATTAGAAAGCAGATGGAGACGGCTTAGAGTCATCAGAAATCATATGCAGATCACCGTTGAAGACCATTGTCATTCATAGTGGGTGATCATGTCTTTTTGAGAATCTCTCCAAGGCTTGGACATCATCGTTTTGGGAAGAAGGGAAAATTATATCCTTGATATATAGGCCCCTTCAAGATACTCGAATGGGTTAGAGAGGTGGCATTTCTGTTGGAATTACCACCACGGTTCAGGTAGATGCATAATGTGTTCCATGTATCTCAGTTGAAGAAGTATCAACCCGATCCTGACCATGTGATCAGATGGGATCATGTTGACCTAGAGCTAGATGCTTCGTTAGTACATATCCCGATGTAGATTTTGGATAGGCAGGATAAAGTATTTCATGGAAAAATCATCGGTCTAGTGCTGGTTTTGTGGAAACATGGTCAGATTCAAGAAGAGACTTGGGAACACGAGAAAGAAATGAGAGAGCAATGGACAGAACTCTTTCAAACAAGCATTTGCTTTCTACTTTCAGGGGATTGAAAGGCCAAGGGTAGGGAGAATGTATTACCACCAGTTTCTGGTTTGTAACCCTTACATGATGCTTTTCTTGGTTTTAAAAGTTATGGGTGACCCATGGGAGAGTCTGGGGATCCTAGATTGATGTTTGAAGGAAAGGGGAAGGTGAACAGGCAGAAACATGGTTTGTATAAACCATGTGGCCAAACCGTGCGTGGCTGACTGAGGATGCAGTAGCTTCCATATGGTCGGCACAAGGTTAAGGGAAACCATGTGATGAGGCCATGTGAGAATGGTGGTCGAGGTAGTAGCTAACGCATGGTTACAGCATGGTTTGTCAAACCGTGCGGACTGACCATGTGGTCACTTAATGTTAGATCCGTAAATTTTGGATCTAACTAGTTTTTCCACTAATTTCTTCATTAAATCTCCTAAGAGGCCTTAACATAGGATTTGGATTCTTCTAAGGTCAAAGAAAATTCTCCCATCATTTTCGAGGCGATCTGAGGGATTCTCTTGGCGAATTGAATCCAGATTCATGAGTCACATGACCATTCTCCTTCATTCTTGAATGGTTTCTTAGATCTACATCGATCTACTTCTCCCTTTCTCTCGGTTTCATAGATCTACGCCCGTTATCGGTAGATCTATGTGCATGGATGTCAAATATGTTGAGATTTGGTCTTGGTTGTGTTAGGTGGAGAGATCTAAGGAAGATTCATGGAGATTTGACCCAGTGTTCTTGAGTGTTCTTCATCCATTGCTTTGTTTCGCCTTTTTGTTGAGATAGGTGGCTTCACTCTTGACTCCTCTTGTTAGATTTGGTCGGACTAGTTTAAAATCAGTTATTTCAATGGAATTTATGGTGAAAATCATGGAATAAATCTTATTTAGTGATGATTTATGGTTTTTATGAAAGTGTAAAATCTTGGTGAGTTGTGTGTAAAGTGAATTGGCTATTTGAATTTAAAATATTGATTTTAAATTATGTAATTTCTGAAATTTTAATTGGTTTGATGATAAATGGGGTCTGAATGAAAAGGGTGTTTTATTGAAATGTATTTGATGTATTTGGTATTCAATAAAAAGGGATTTTTATTGGAATGGTTTTAATTGGTTGAACACACTTGGTTTTGATGGAAATTGTTTCCAATAAAAGGTGTTTTATTTAAAGGTTTATTTTGGCATGATTGTTGGAAATATGTAGTGTGTGTTCATATTGCATTGTATGATGATTGGTTGAAATATGACCTTGTTCTTGGTGCAAAATGTTTAATGGAACGATGGTAACTATATGTACGAGGCTTGGTTGAAATATGACCTTATGCTCGGTGGCAATGGTGTAATGGCACATGGGAAACAATTACCTTGTGACAGCATGGTAGATCGATGAGAGACCGCTAATGAGTATGGAACTTTCATAACGATACATCCATGGTTGATTTAATGGGGATTTGAAATGATTGGGAATTCCAAAACGAGATGTTTGTGAAATGGTTTGGAAATTTGTTTGGTTATTTTTCTGGAAAAATATCATGTTGGGATATTTTGTTTGAATTTCACTTTTATGCTTTTGAGTATGGATGGTTTTGGAAAACATGTTTATATTTAGTTTTAAACTTCTTTTGAGAAAATGTTTTATATAAAAAGATTTATATAATTTTTTCTAACTCTTCTATCCTTGTGGCATGAGTGGGGAATTCTTTGGGGAAAACATAATGCGTTTTATACTCACCCCTTCTTTGGAACTTTGGTGCTTTTTCAGACATTTTATTTTGAGACACAGATAAAGGTACATCATCTCATTACTAATGGATCATGGTGATGTTTGGCAGATGTTGTGGAGCTTATATCTTATGGACCACTGAGTCGTCGTGTCTTATGAGTGTCTCCTGTTGTTCTTCCATTGTGTACCTTGATGTTTGGTTTGGTCTTCTACTATTGTGTACTCTGATGTGGTTTAATATAAATGATGTTGTTGATTGGTCTTTCATTGTTTCATGCATCATTAAGTGAATGGTTAATGGATGGGTTTATTTTCATAAAGGGTAAATCATCCCCCAATTGTATTTGATACCCTTCGGAATTTATTGCCGGCCTTTGGAGTCTTGGGGATGTCGCTTAAGGCCTAGTAATGACTCGTTGCACTCCCAAGACAATGAGAATTGGTGGGTTGTTACAAATGGTATCATCTTGTTTGGTCCTTTCCTAACAAGTGGTCATCGATGTTCTTGGTCTGGGAGTTGAAATCCATTCTTGTCTATTCCATGGGTGGTCATCTTAGACAAGAGTAGTATTGTTGGAACATGAAATTTATAGCATAAAAGGACATAGCTAACCCATTTATGTTGAAATTCAAGTTACTAGGGTGTTGGGTACATAAGTGTATTGGACACACTTCTAGAGTATTTTAAATCTTATTGTCGTTGGATTAGCCAATGAGAGAAGAATTACATGCATTATAGAGGAATGACTTCCCACAAGGATTTAATATCTCATTGTGAGGAATGAGTAAAATTTTGTGAAAGGTGAAATTTTTTTAAAAATGCCAAAATTGTTTTCAACTAAAAGACTTTAAAAACAGGGTATTTGGTGTATTTTGAAAATGGATTGATTTTCAAAAAGTATGTTGAATGTTTTCAATAATGGTTGAACATGGAAAATGGTTGTTTGAGAACAATGTTGTGATAATTGATGTGATAGAATTTGAAATTTTAAGCCAATAATTGGTAGATAGTGAGATTGACAGAGTTTGTTGTTGGTTTAGAAAATAGAACCGGGTAGGCGTCATCAAAACCAACATGAAGAAGATGTGGAGAATGTAGTTTCACATGAGCCACATGTGAACCAAGAGCTAATTCATAGTATTGTCCATGTTTATCAAGCTATGTATACAAGGGACCAGAGCAATGAGCCATGACATGTGGATCATACCATCCAGTTTATGAAGTAGAATCCACAAAAAATTAGGTGTGATGTTGAACCCGAGAAAGTGGAGGTGTGGCTAAGTAGGATGAATTGTATATTCGATTTCATCGGCACACTAGTGGAGCTGAATGTAATGCTAGTGATGTATATGCTTGAGGATCTTTCATGTCCGCGGTGGGATTTAGCGGTGCATGCTAAATTGGATGATGGCCTTACATGGGAGGATTTTGAAAAATTGTTTAACAAACAATTCTATCCTCACACGTTCAAGATCCAAAAAATGACGAACATCATCAGCTTGAAACAGGAAAGCCTCTATGTCACAGTGTATACACCTATGTTCATGAATTTAGTCCGTTTTCCCCAAAGGTTGTGACATGTGCTTCTTTGAAGGAACACATATTTGAATTAGAGCTATGGTAGGAGATTCGTTCGAAGATTATGGTGCTCTGTATTAAAGATTATACAAAGATGGTGAACAGAGCAATGGTTTCTGAACGTGAAATCTCGGGATCAATAGGAGGAGGCATGATGATACCCCCAGGAACGAGTGGGAAGATTAATGATGGAAACAAGAAGAAGAGGGAAACCTACTTCTAAGGAGGGAGTGCGAATCAGAACCAGACAGCGGGATCAGTCAACCTTCCTCCACGACCCCAGAGCAAAGCAGGTTGCTTTCAATGTGGTTAGACTGATCACATAAAATGGGAATATACAACACCACTGGGATCATTAGACAAGTGCATGAATATGGGGAATCTTTAGCGATATTGTTGCAGTGCTCCACGGTCAGGTGTTTGTGACACTTCTCAAGTGTTGTAAGCATCTTATGCTTCGACAAGGCGAGGACAACCAAATTAGTCTCACCAGCAGAACAGAGCTAGTTATGGTGATTCCATGAATACATGACTCCTCATCCAAGGAAAACTTAGTAAGGAAATAAAATGAATAGTTCAGCGATGAAACAATTTTATGGAGCCGAGCAGATGATGGTCGACGATCAGGCTGGACCATCTACGGTGAGTGGTACGGTTCTTTTGAATTATACCCTCATGCATGTGTTTTTTGATAATGGAGAATCACATTCCTTTCATGCTTCTCATATGGCTGATTTGCTGAACCTAAAATTGGAAATGATTCCTTCAGTCTTGAAACTGCAAACACATTATGGTGAATGAAAATTTCAATCCTTTGTATGTTGAGCATGTGCTATAACTATTGATGGAGCTGAGGTAAAATGGGACTTCTCCATGTTGTACATGGATGTATATGAAGTAATCATGGGTATGGATTGGTTGACAATGTTTAAGGCTAACATCAAATCTTATGGTAGAACATTTAGATTCACGACTGAGGATAACTTTGATTATTTCTTTAGAGGAAAAAGGATAGTAATGAAAGGCGCAAAGAGCATGTTGGAACCAATGGAGTTAATGGAATTGAAAGTGCAGTTAGAGGAGCTGGAAAGTAAGGGTTTCATTCGGCGAAGCGTGTCTCCGTGGGCAGCACCAGTTTTGTTTGTAAGGAAAGCATATGGGACTCTTCGGATGTGTGTTGATTATTGTAAACTTAAACAAGTTACGATAAAGAACATATATCCACTCCCATGCATTGATGATATGTACGATCAATTAAGGAGAGCTAAGTGGATCTCCAAGATTGAATTTCGATCAGGATATCACCAATTGCGAGTTTGGAAGGAGGATATTCCAAAGACAGCTTTCAGAAGCAGATATGGCCACTACGAATATGTAGTCAAGCCTTTTGGTCTTATGAATGCACCAACGATCTTCATGGATTTGATGAATTAGATATTTCAGCGATATCTGGATTCTTTTGTGGTGGTGTTTGTGGATGATATATTTGTGTATTCAAGAACAAGGGCTGAGGATGAGAAACACTTGGATATAGTGTGGGAAATATTGAGAGACAATCGGTTGTATGCCAAATTATCAAAGTGCGATCTTTGGATACAAGAGGTACGCTTTCTGGGCCATGTTGTTTCTGAGAAAGGTGTTTCAGTGGATGTAGAAAACATAGAAGTTGTTCTTTCTTGGAAACCACCGAAGAATGTCTTTGAAATACGATGCTTTCTTGGTCTAGCTAGTTATTACCAATGCTTTGTCCGTGACTTCTCATGACTAGCTTCGCGTATGACAGCATTGACAAAGAAGAACAGTGTATTTCAATGGATTGAGGAATGTCAGAGATCATTTCAAGATTTGAAAGTTCTCCTTACATCAGCACCTATCTTAATCTTGCAAGAATCAGGGCAAGGATACAAGGTGTATTGTGATGCTTCGGGAATAGGGTTGGGTTGTGTTCTCATAAAGGAGACCATGTGGTTGCTTATGGCTCAAGGAAATTGAGGGTGCAAGAGAAAAATTACCCAACCCATGATTTTGAGATAGCTACAGTCATCCATGCTATGAAAACATGGAGACACTATCTATTTGGTGAGAAATTTATTGTGTTTTCGGATCAAAAAATCTTGAAACACATTTTCTCATAGAGAGATTTGAATATGAGGAAGAGGAGATAGATTTGGTATCTTTAAATTTTCGAATATGATTTAATGTATACACCGAGTATGGGAAATTCGGTGGCTGATGCATTAAGCCGAAAGTAATATGCTCTGTTGGAAAAGGAAGCTTCAGATGAATGACAGTTGATGTCGGTGTTAGATGACATGCTTGTGGAATGTGAAGACCAAGGTGATTTTCCTATTTTATTTTGATCTACGCTTGTTCCTGATCTGGTAAAAGTGGTCAAAGCGGCACAAACATCTGATGCAGAATGTCTGGTAATGAGTTCAGAACTCAATGGTGGGGAGACCATTGATGGCTGGAAACTGGAAGCGGGTTCTGTTTTTTTTTTCAGATATCGGATGGTTATACCTATAGTTTTTCAGGAAAAACTCCTTAATACTTACCACCATTCGAGAAGGGATGTACATACGGGTACACAGAAGATGTATAAGGGGAAAAGGTACAATTTTGGTGGAGCTGCATTAAATGGAAAGTTTTCGGGTTCATCTCACGATGCTTAACTTGTCACCAGGTTAAAGCAGAGAATTAGAGACTAGCTGGTATGTTATAGCCTTTACCGATCCTAGTGTGGAAATGGGATTAGATAGAAATGGATTTTTTAAAGGCCTTCCAAAAAGGTGCAGAAACATGATGCCATTTGGGTGATAGTGGATCGCCTAACCAAGTCAGCCCATTTCATCCCTATTCGTTAAACCCATACGGTGGAAGGTCATTCAAAAATCTATATCCAGAAAGTGGTAAAGAGACATCTTGTACCAGTGTCTATCATCTCAGACATAGATCTGAGGTTCACATCTCGTTTCTTGAAATCCCTACAACAAGCCCTTGGGACTCAGTTGACGATGAGAACAGTGTATCATCCTTAGATGGATTGGAAATCTGAGCGGATGATACAAATGTTGGAAGACATGTTGTGGGCTTGTGTAATGGATTTTTGCAGCTCATGGGAGGATTATATAACCCTCGCGGAGTTCTCATACAATAATAATTATCAGGCCTCGATACAGATGGATCCGTTTGAAGCATTGTATGGTCGTCCTTGTCGATCTCCACTATATTGGGTGGAAACTGATGAAACATCACTAGTCGGGCCGAGCATTCTCCAAGAAATAGCGTAGAGGATTCAGTTGATTAGAAAGAGGATATAGATGGCTCGGAGTCATTAGAAATCATAGGGAGATCACCGTCGAAGACCTTTGTCAGTTATAGTGGGTGATCAAGTCTTTTTGAGAATCTCTCCAAGGCTTGGACATCGTCGTTTTTGGGAAGCATGAAAAATTATCTCATCGATATATAGGCCATTTAGAGATACATGAATGGGTTGGAGAGGTGGAATATCGGTTAGCATTACCACTATGGTTCAGTTCAGTGCACAATGCGTTCCATGTATCTCAGATGAAGATGTATCATCCCGATCCTGACCATGTGATCAGATGGGATCATGTTGACCTAGAGCTGGATGCATCATTGGTACATATCCTGGTGTGGATTGTGGATAGGAACAATAAAGACTTGCATGGAAAAAGAATATTTCTAGTGTGGGTTTTGTGGAAACATGGTCAGATTCTAGAAGAGACATGGGAAGGTGAGAAAGAAATGTGAGAGCAGTGGCCATAACACTTTCAGACAAGCATTGGTTATCTACTTTCAGGGGACGGAAAGGCCAATGGTGGGGAGAATTTAGTACCCCCAGTTTCTGGTATGTAACCCTAACTTGATGTTTTTCATGGTTTTAAAAGTTAAGGGTGGCGTATGGGAGAGTCGGGAGATACTGGATTAAAGTTTGTAGTAAAGGGGAAGGTGCACGGGCAGCGCATGGTTTGTCTAAATCGTGCGGCCAAACCGTGCGTGGATGACTGAGGAGGTAGTGACTTCTGCATGGTCGGTGCATAGTTTAGGGAAACTGTGTGATGAAGTCGTGCAAGAGTGGTGGCCAAGGAAGTAGCTAACACATGGTTAGTGCACGGTTCGTCAACCCGTGCGGAATAACCGTGCGGTCAATTAAAATTAGATCTTAAATTGTGGATCTAACTCGTTTTGCCTATAATTGTTTCATTAAAGCTCCTAAGCAGACCTAACTCGGGATTTTGGTTCTCCTAAGGTCAAGGAGGGTTCTCCCATCGTTACAAAGGATATCTGAAGGCTTCTCTTGGATAATCGAAGCTGGATTCCTGAGGTATGTGATCGTTCTCCTTCTTTCATGAATTGTTTCATAGATCTACTTCGATATACTTCTCCCTTCTCTCAATTTATTAGATCAATGCCAGTTATGGGTAGATCAATGTATGCAGATTCCAAATATGTTGAGATTTGGTCTTGGTTGTGTTAGTAGTAGTGATCTAATGAGGATTCATGGAGATTTGACCCAGTGTTCTTGAGCGTTCTTCGTCCATTTCTTGGTTTCGCCTTTTTTTGAGGTAGGTGGCTTCACTCTTGACTCCTCTTGTTATAATTGGTTGTCATAGTTTCAAATTGGTTATTTGAATAGAATTTTTTTTTGAAAATCATGGAATAAATCTTTTTTAGTAATGATTTATGGTTTTGATGAAATTGTAAAATCTGGGTGAATTGTGTGCAGAGTGGCTTGGCTATTTGAATTTAAAATGTTGATTTTAAACTATGAAATTTCTTAAATTGTAATTGGTTTGATGAGAAATGGGTTTTCAAAAAAAGGGTGTTTTATTGAAATGATTTTGAAGGATTTGGTTTTCAATAAAAAGGTAGTTTTGTTGAAATGTTTTGAATTGGTTGAACACACTTGATTTTGATGGAAATGGTTTTCAATAAAAGGTGTTTTATTGAATGGTTGATTTTGGCATGATTTTTGGAAATTTGTATTTTGTGTTCATATTGCATTGTACGAGGCTTGGTTGAAATATAACCTTGTGCTCGGTGCCAAACATTTAATATCATGAGGGTAACTATATGTATGAGGCTTAGTTGAAATATGACCCTGTGCTCGGTGCCAAATGAGTAATGGCACATGAGAAACAATTACCTTGTGATGACTTGGTAGATCAACGAGAGACTACTCATGAGTATGGAACTGTCATAAGGATGCATGCATTGTTTACTTCACGGGTTTGTGAAATGGTTGGGAATGCGAAAATGGTATGTTTGTGAAATGGTTTAGAAATTTGTTTGGATATTTTTCACAAAAAATAACATGTTTGAAAAGATGTTTTGAATTGCACTTTGATGATTTTGAGAATGGATGGTTTTGGAAAAATTGTTTATATTTAGTTAGAATCTTCTTTTGAGAAAATGTTTTATATACAATATTTTATTTAATTGTTTCTAACTCTTCTATCATATTGGCATGAGTAGGCAAGTCAGTGGGGAAAACCTACTGAGTTTTATACTCACCACTGCTGTGGCACTTTGTTGCTTTTGCAGACGTTGTATTCCGAGACATAGGTAATGGTAAAGCATCTCATTACTAATGTCTCGTGTTGATGTATGGGAGATGTTGTGGAACATGGTGCATGTGGACCACAGAGTCGTGGTGTCTTTTTAGAGTCTCATATTGTTCTTCCGCTGTGTACCTTGATCAATTTTTGGTCTTCCGTTGTTGTGTAGTCTGATGTGGTTTAATATAAATGAAGTTGTTGATTGGTCATTCATTGTTTCATTCATCATATAGTGAATGGTTAATGGATGGTTTTATTTTCTTAAAGGTTAAACTATTCCCCAATTGTATTTTTAACCCTTCGGTATTTTTTTATAGCCTTTGGTGTCTTGGGGATGTCACTTAAGGCCTAGTAATGACTCGTTTCACTCTCAAGACAATGAGAATTGGTGGCTCATTACAAAAACCCCTATAGAATCCTCAGAAGATAAATCATTCAAATTTACAAGTATGGGTCATCTATATTTAAAAGATGTTTCTTAGAATACAATAACCATGAATGTAATTAAAATATCAGATGAATATGTAGAAGAGGTGGAATCTGATAAAAATCAGAATCAACAAATTGAGAATGTGGCTATAGTAACTCATTATTTTGAGCTTCCATATTTCAATAAAGATATTGATTATGAATGAATAATTAAAATAAAAAGAGTGAAATAAATAGATAAAGAATTGAATTGAGTGGAAAAGAAAATTCCTTGATATCCAAAAATTGAAGCAAATAAAAACATTTTTTCAAATATCCATAATGAATGAATAGATTTTTTTATGATTTTGAAGGACAAAATTTTAAAACTCAAATCCGATTGTACAGTTTTTGATGAATGTGATCTCAATATAGAAAGTATTGTTATAATTTTTCTAGTGGTCATATGATATTAATGAAAATGTAAAATGTCATGAGGACAATATTGAGGAAATAAGGAATCTTTTAAATGATCAAAATACGAAATGTAGAAGCTTAGATAGTGATATGAATGAGAAAGTGACAGAATTTAAAAGACCTAGTATATAAAAATAAATTCACTCTGACATGATTGTGAATCTCAAAATTAAAATATCATATTTACAAAATGAAAACATTTTGTCTAAAAAACGATTTGAAATCTTATAGAAGGCCTTCAGAATCCGAACATAGGATTTTCATGTTGAAGAAGAAAATCACAAAGCATAAGAAGAGTTTAATCAACTTCAATAAGAAATAATTCTTAATCATGAAAAGATGATTTTTAGAATTAGAAGAATTTTTTTGGCCCAGCAAAAACCTAATCACAGGTAGAGGGAGGATAGAAAAAAATTAATAACATGAAGTTAGCTATTTTCAATCTCATGGAGAAGGAAAAAGAGGAGAAATGGTTTTTTATACTCTTGATGTATTTTTAATCAAATCAAATGCATGGATGGTGTCATCTATATTTTTTCATATGTTTTGTTTCTCTAACCCTTTACAATTATATATATATTTTTCATTTTTTGAAAATCAAAAAGGGGGAGAATTATTAAAATTGGGGATATTTTTTTCTAAAAATGAATAATATTATATTAATGGGGAAAATACTTATTAAAAGGGTAGTAGAATCATAAAACTAGGATAGTATGTTCCTTAGGTATAATTTTATCCAAAGTTAGAATTATCCATATTCCCCATTATTCTCAGAAGAGTTATAAATCTTAGGGAGAGATATGTTTTTGTTATGTCATTATCATTGAGTTTTGTGCTTTCCAAAAAGGGGGAGATTGTTGCGTCAAAAGTTTCATTTTTACTTCTCAATTCATTTAGTTTTGGAAATAACATACTCTTTATAAACATTACATGGTTATTCACATCGAATATGATTTATAATGTATTGTTTTCAAATGTAAATGCATGTTTTTTTTACAATCACAATTGTATTCATTGAAATTCATAACTATATATCTATCGTAACTAAATGTATTATTTTCTATTATAATAATATGCATTTCATTCAATGGTAAATTGTTTACCACCACAACTCTATTTCATGTTTTCAATCATAACTAGAGTGTAATCATAATTGTAAATCATGATATAAATTTTAATTGCAACACATGGTTTCAATCATAGAAACCTATTATTTTCTTTACGAAAATCATCAATATTAAACTAATCGCTTCCATTAAGGAGTAATTATTATGAAAGGAAATATTTTATATCAAAATATTTTTATAAAATATGTTATATATTTCAAGTAATATTTTTTCCTGAAATCTGTTATGTAGTTCAATTAAAAACATGTCATTTCTTCTCTTTTGATATGACCGTGGATGTTCCAGGTGTCCAAGTCCCTCAGAATTTTCAAAAAGAAAATGATAGTTGGGACAAAGGGTACAAATATGGAGTCATTAGAATGATCTCAAAATACTTTTGTAGATATAGAGATACTCTGTGATATCTATTTCAAAATCACTGCCTTTTGAGAATGATTTGAAGAATACTAGTCGTGAATAGATTTTTTCAAGATCTTGTATCATTGATGTGTTTGGATTTGCTTTGTTTGATATCGATCAATTATGATTATGATCGAGGGATGCTATGGATAGGTAGAAAAACTCATTCCAATAATTTACGGATCATGGGATTTTGAGACTATTAAGATATAGGTAATGATTACTACCATAATCGAGCATTTCCAAGGATAGGCAAACAAACTGAAGTCGATCTTTGAATCGATGGCTTACCATGGTGTGGGTAAGATAGATTTGCTTGAAATTATAAAGAATGGGACCTTTATCCTAGGTTAAATTTTACCCTTCTCTTTGGGATAAAAATATATTTTTTAAATTTCTACTATACTTATAATATAAAGATAAATCATTTAGTTTTTCTTGGTATTAATATTTCATATCATTGTCATTAATTTAATTACTATACATACATTTCATGGTGTATTAGTACTTACAATTATATATGATTTATAGTAGAATCATCTATTGTTCGAATACTCTGATTATCATAAAAGTATAAATTATGATGATTTACACTCTTACTTTGATCATTTTATTCATCTAGGATGCGATAGTTCATTAAATAGGAGTTTTTTCATACATGGCATAATCAATCTAATTATGAAACTTATCATAACTAACCAAATTACAAATATCTTTTCCATCAGTACAATGGCCCATGTCGATTCATAGTTTTATCACTTTTATAGGTATTGTGAAATGGATTATATTAAATCCATTTAAGATAATCCATTATTTGGTTTGATAACTAATGATTTTAAAACATACAATTCACACCCCTTCCTCTTTTATTGTGTAATATACATTAAAATTTTTATCAAACACCTTATTCATCCTCTTGATGATTTATGATTGTTTTGACCAAGCATAATATTAACACTCATATCCTTGCTTAATTTTTATATTCATTAACTCTCCTTGAAATATTCAATTTACAATGTTCATTGGACATTGAATTTCCCCTATAAGTACATATTATTTATCATTGATATGTCTATATTGTAAAACATATATCATTTTTAGGTGTGGTGTTCTATGTTGAAATTTAATTATTTATCTAGGGAAATAATAATAAATTCAAAATCTTATTCAACACAGATATTTTATGATAAGGAATATTGTTAAATAATTTAATTGATTACTATATATATGAATATTTATTTTGAAATGAAATGATATCTGGGGAATATAATTATATATCACATCGATGCATCGGTAGTCTCATGAGGTGAATCATTAGTCTAACATTAGATGGGTTTCTACCTATAGGTTTAAACTATCTTTCAAATGGTCTCAACAGTTGAGGTATCGGCTTCTTGAGAACACGACGTTTAATGATTAATCATTTACTTCATTGAGAATCAAATGGTTATTGTACATGATATATTACCAATGATGTTATCTCTATATGAATTTAATTATTAGTTTATTGATTATATGGAATTAATTTATAGTTATTTAACTTTACATATTTATTATGCCTCATCCAGTTATGATAGTAAATTTATTGATTAAATGGTATGTGTGTTCAGTTATTTATCATACCATATTGATTATGCCTTACCTTATCATGATAGTCAAATTATTTAAATGGAATGTGGATTTATTTATTTACCTTTTCATTTCAATTATGCTTATTGAATCATGGTAGTTTCCACATTACATAAAACCTATTGTGTATTTGAGATTACCCTTATTTTTCAATTCCTAGGAATCCCTGAAGTTCTCAATGATTTGTATGAAAGGATATTGATGATGGAATAATATTATTCTCCAAAAAAAGTTGTAATTTGTGTCTAAAAATAAAATATTGTAATCGTGTTTATATATATTTTACCAATACTAATAAAATATTCGGGTATTCAGGATGTGATTCTTGGTATCTTATTCCAATGTAATATAGTAAGACATTGTCTCAAGGTTGATAGGGTCACGGTTGTTATAGTTCGTATTACATGTTGTTTAGAAGAACACATTGGAACTAGATTTAGATAAATGTAGATTAGGGAACATAAAAATATTATAAAATATTATGATAAGTATATAATGTCATCCTTATGTCTTTTAAGGTAAATATTATATGCTTTCCCAAGAAATACATCCCTATCTAGATACTGCATGTGGACATGGTTGTCACGTAGTTGTACTTGGGGGTAACAACACATGAATGTGTGAATTAAGATTAACCAAATCATCATTGGGTGAATGAAAATGAGAATTAGTAAACACCTAGTTTGACACTATTTTGGAATATTTTCTGGTCAATTCACACTTTTTTTCAAACCATTATAAAGGGTTTTAAAATATTATTATCAGTTGAATACTTTTCCAACGAAACCATGTTCATAATTATGTGATTATCTATACATAATTTTTTCTATTTATCTTAAGTATTTTACTATTATTGGGATTATGCATTATGTTTCATAATTTTATGACATAATCTAGTGTATTCTATTGTTTAGAATTAACACATAGAAGATGGATTGGGAATATGATAAATACACAAAATCTGGAGGTAATAATTATAGATTCCTTGACGAGATTAAACTAATATTTTGACAGAAAGTACTCTCCCATAATTTCTAACCACGTAAGGATATTCTGTCATGTGCAATAAATACTGATAAATAATTCTCCAAGTATTATTAATTTAATGGAAAGAATGATAAGAATATGGTGATAGCGAAAAAGGAGGATAAAGAGAAGAGGTGAAAGAATTATTTTCCAACATGTTATACTTGTGTAAAGAAACAGAATGGTACATTCTTAAAAAGAAAATTAGTTTAATTCAACATTGGATAAAAGGCCATAGATATCATGATTTAAATTTTATGAAATAATATTCCAAGGTACAATTCTTCTACTGTAATAAGATGGGGAACTATTTATATAAATTACTCAATCCTATAGGGGATATACCACAATATAAGATATGGGATCTATGATAGCCTTATTCTATTGATATAATTTTAGTGTAATGATTAATTTTCTTCTGTATTTTGTCTTAATACATATGTTGTAAAATTATATTGTTAATGTTATTCTCATTATTATAATACTGAAACATATAAGTATTATACTACGATATAATTTCTTAAAAATTTGATAGCAAATATTGAATGTTAATGACGACCAAGAATATTGATTTAGTTAAAAGTTGAACATCATTGAGAAAACATTATTGAGGTAAGATATCCCTTAATATGATAAAACATTTGAGATAATAATGATATTTTTTAGGGATAATGTTCGAGAAAAAGAAATTGTTTTGAGATTTTATAGTTTATGAAATGTCCCCGACCTGGAAACCACTAAACTAGTGCTCCGAGCTGGGTGGTTTCATTACCTTAAGCACGCCTCCCCGTATGCCAAAGGCTGCTGACTAGCAGCGGGGGAATATGTAGTCATGTTGGGAGACTAGAACCACTTTTTATCAGTGTATTCCACACAAAAAATATACCAATAGAAGAAATAATAATCAATAAACAAGGAACCTGTATAACAACCAATTCCAAACAATAAATATGACATGTCATACTACAAGTGCAAAAGTGGACCAAACCCCAAAATAAAGACAATGGCCAAAATCCCCAAAATGGTCCTGACTCTATGTATGAATCCTCCACCAAGTGCTACCCATGTCCACTCACTATCTAGCAAGGACCTTTTCCATTATCCTTACCTGCAAACATGAAGTCTTCTAGGGTACCCAATGGTGGCCCTATCAGGGTGTGAGTACACTCAGTATGCCACCACCAACGGTGTCTAAAAAATATCCATTATAAACAATTAGTGCATGAAAAAGGAATATGAATGATAATTACCAAGTGATTACTTGAGGTTCCATTAACATGTTCAGGGTCAAAGCCATTTACACTTCAATTACCATTCATTACACACAAATTAATATCACTTACCAATTCATCATATTTCCATGGGTTAATCACATACATTATGTTACATGGGTTTAAAGCCCAAAATCACAAGAAAGATGGTAAACTCGTCGTTATCCTAACTCACTAGGGCAACCCCCTCATGAAATTCATATCCTCACCACGAAGCCTCTGTTCGGGTGGATGCAACAGTTATAAGAATAGATCCTCAGTCTTCATTCCTAACCCGTGCATTTAGGGTGGAGTTCAGATCATCAATATTGATCGACTCGTGGGTGTAGATCCTCATGTCATACCCCATAGTACCAAGCCATTTTCACATGCTTATAAATATAAGTAACCATCAACCATTCGTACCATTGCCCCTTGGACAAACCATTCAAAAAAACAAATGGGAATTCACATGTTGCCTTGAAAAATTAACACATTACCATTTCAAATCATTTAACCTTTAAATAAATTCCCATGTGATATTTCTATCTCACTAAGCATTCAACACTTGACCCAAAATTCATCCCATTCTAGTCTTTAATCATTTTACACATTATCCCATTCAACTCGTTCATCATTCCCATTAATCAACCATTCAACCCATTCCAATTAACCATTTGGTTTTTTTCAAGTCTAGGTGCATCACATAACTTCTATTCCAAGTTCAACCAATCATTCCAACATATTCGTCATGGGATCTACCATTTATTACAACATGGTCACTTGTTTAATAAAAATACTATAGTCCTGGGAAAGTTGGTGAATCCCATGGATGGCCCTAAATTACGTCAAGTCAATCCCAACACATCCCACGGTGATCATGAGGGTTCCCATTTTCCATTTCAAACACCATTATTTCCAAACATGCCAAATTTATTCAAAACATAACCAAGGGAAATCATGAACAGAACTAAACATGCACAAATACCCAAATAACCATGGGATATAAATTGTAGACCACCTACCTCGAAACCATAGTTGAACGCACCCACAATCAAGTACTTAAACCTCAATCTGACAAGCCTTTGGAGCTTCAACCTAGAACTCACCCAAAAGATAGGGTTTTAGAGCTTCGAACCAAGAGGGAGAGAAGATACATAACCTAAACCAAAAGGAGAAGCAATGATTGGATTAACGTTACACAGAGTTTCAATCCACAACTAAAGGCACAAAAAACTCCTTAGAATTGAAGAAGATTGGTCTCTTAGAGCCATTGGGAATTTCGGTTTGTGCTTAGGGTTGCGAGGGATGAAAAGAGGGAATATCCCGAGTGGGGTTTTAAAGCTCGGAGTAGCAAACTTGTAATTTTTCCCAATATTAAGTGGTCGTACGGTTTTTCCGCACGATTTGGAAAACTGTGCGCAAACTGTGCACATGCCACTGCCCAGAGGAGGAGAGGTCACACGACTTATCCGCACGGTTTGGAAAACCATGCGCAAACCATGTGAATACTTCTGTCCGGAGGAGGTAGGGTCACATTGTTTAGCCTAGGAAGGCCACACGGTTTACCTGACCAAGCGCAGGTCGTGCGCCCTGGACTGTCTTGCCCAGATTTCCTTTCATCTAGGCCCCGAGCCCCCGGAACACCCCCAAGGCCGCTCACACTTTCCGGAAACATTTCAAAGTCCCAAAAACAAAGGGTTTAACCCAAAACACAATAAAAACATACATTTCCAAAACCCGGGATCATACAATCTTCCCACCTTATAATATCTCATCCTTGAGATGAGTTCCCAAGCCTCATTGCTTAATCAAAGAGAAGAGTTTGAGACACTCAGCCCGCATATAAGAATATCGCTCCCAAGTTTCTTCTTGAACCTTCCCATACAACCATAATACTCGCACTAAAGGAACAACCTTGCCTCGAAAAACCCTTTCACTACGATCCACCACATGAACCGGATGCTCCTCGAAGGACACATCAGACTCGAGCTCCACATCCTCAATATTAACCACGTGAGATGGGTTAGGGTGATACCGTTGAAGCTACGACACATCAAACCCTTCATGCATTCCACCATACAGCTGTGTAAGAGCCAATCGGTATGCCACTGGTCCGATCCACCCCATAATCCCAAATGTTCCTGCATACCTGGGAGCCAACATACCGTTCTTCTGAATCTGCCAGTGACCCAACCTTGGAAACACCTGAAGGAACACATTATCACCCACCTCAAACTCAAGAGGTCTACACCTCTGATCTGCATATGACTTCTGCCTACTCTGAGCTGTAGCCATCTGCTTCATGATCAACATAACTCTCTCTAAAGTCTCCTGCATGAGACTTGGCCCCAACAACTCGGATTCACCGGCCTCTAGCCAACACAATGTAGATCTACAAGGTCTCCCATAAAGCTCCTCAAACGGTGCCATCCGAATCGTAGCCTGAAAAAAAAATTTGTTGGAAAACTCAACTAACAAAAGGTGTCTCTCCCAAGAACCACCAAATTCCAAGACACAAACTGTCAACATGTCTTCCAACACTTGGATCGTATGCTCCGAATACCCATCCTTCTGTGGGTAGAATTCCGTACTCAAAAAAACTTGTGTACTAATTGCCTTCTGCAACCCTTGCCAGAAACGCGATGTGAATTGCAGATCTCAGACCGAAACTATGGTCTGCGGCACACCATGCAACCTCACTATTTCCCAAACATACAGCTCACCCAACTGGTCGACTGTAAGGGTCTCCTAAATCGGTAAGAAATGAGCCACTTTCGTTAACCGATCCAAAACCACCCATATTGCATCATTCTTCTGTGGTGTCCTTGGAAGGCCCACGACAAAATACATTATCACATCATCACAATTCCATTCCGGAATGCGAAATGGATGCAACAAACCACCTGGGCGTTGATGCTCAGATTTAACCTGCTGAGAGGTAATGCACCACACCACAAAGCCTGAAACTTCCTTCTTCATCCCAGGCCACCAAAACTGCCTTCAAAGATCATGGTACATCTTGGTCAAACCAGGATGCACTGCACACATTTATGCATGGAACTCATGCTTCAATTCTTCCCGCATACACTCTGGCACAACCATAGGATCACGAACACAAATAACTCCGTCCACATTGACGGCACAACCAGAATGTAGCTTCCCACCTTTAATCTTTTCCATCATGATCAAACACTCAAGATAATCAAGGTGACCTTCCTTAAATCAACTTAAAAGTGTCGACTCCGTCGTTAAGGAAGCAAGAGTGACCTGACCATTCTCATCCTGCACCTCTAAGTGCATCTCTCCAAAAAAATCCATCACCTTCCACTCGGTAATGGATTCCGGAACCACCTTATTATGAACCTTCCTGCTCAAAGCATCGGAAATATTGTTTCCCTTTCCCAGCATGTACATTAACTCAAAGTCAAAATACTGGAGGTATTCAACCCATCTTCTCTTCCGGAGATTCAGATCCCACTGTGAGAAGATGTATTTTAAACTATTATGGTCGGTAAACATGGTAAACCGTTCTCCCAATAGATAGTGCCTCCAGCAAATCAAGGCGTACACTACTGCAGCCACCTCAAGGTCATGAGTAGGATAATTCCGCTCATGGGTTCTCAAATAACTTGACTGGTAAGCCACCACCCACTCATCTTTCATCAACACAACCCCATGTCCGATTCCAGATGCATCACAAAACACGATGAACTTCTTACCTGGCTCGGGTAAGATCAAGATAGGTGTCTTCGTCAACCGCTTCTTCAACTCTTGGAATTCATTCTCACAAGAATAAGACCACTTGAACCTGAATCCTTTATTGTTCAAGCCCGAGAGTGGTTCTTCCAAGTGAGAGAAATCTTGAATGAACCTTTGGTATTACCCGGCCAAACCCTAAAAACTCCGAACATCAGAAACCCTCTTGGGCTGCTCCCAAGATACAACTGCCTGCACTTTCTCTAGATCCACTTGCAAACCAGTCTCCGAGATGATGTGACCCAGAAAATGTACCTCACCCATCCAGAATTGGAACGTGGTTAGCTTGGCGTATAGACGGTGCTCTCATAGCGTTCCCAAGACGATGTCAAGATGTTGGGCATGATCGTCATGAGATTTCGAGTACACTAATATATCATCAATAAATACAACCAAAAACCGATCTAGATAGGAATGAATGATTTGGTTCATCAAAGACATAAACACCACCGGTGAATTGGTCAAGCCAAAAGGAATTACCACAAACTCAAACAACCCATACCAACTCCGGAAAGCTATTCAAAGTATGTCTAAAGACCTCACCCTCAACTGTTGATAACCCAATATCAGATCAATCTTAGAAAACACCGATGCACCCCTCAACTAATCAAACATGTCATCAATTTTAGGGAGAGGGTACCAATTTTCTCCATCATCTGATTCAAATTTAGATAGTTAACACACAGCCTCAACGACCCATCGACCTTCTTTGAAAAAAGCACAAGAGATCCCCATGGAGACGTACTAGGATGGATAAACCCATTACGCTCCAACTCCTCATGATGAACCTGCAGTTCCTGGAGTTATGTGGGTGTCATTCGGTATGGAGGAATAGAAACTGGCTCTGCTCTCGGTAGCAACTCGATCATGAACACAACATCCCTCTCAGGGGCTAACGCCGAGAAATCCTCAGGAAACACATCCTTAAACCGATCCACCATATTAGGGAAATTATTTTGTTTCCCTACCACATCATCATCAAGCATGAGACATGCCACTTGAGCCGCGAGTCCACTCATCTATTGGAAAAATGTCCTCGCACGCCCTGCTCGAATATCCCATTTTCCATGGTGGGCATAAGTGTCACCCTCAAGAGACCTGAATGATACTCTGCGATGATAACAGTTTATGTGCGCCCGATACAACCCCAACCAATCCATTCCCAAGATTAGGTCAAACCCTGACATCTCGAGCATGAACAAGTCCCACAAAAAATGATACCCACTAACATCCAAGGCATATCCCTGGCATTAATTGATATCCTCAACCTGCTCCCCCAACGGAGTGTCAATTGACATCACCCCACACACCCCCTTCATAGGTAAACCAAACACTACCACATGTTTTGTAGAAAAAAGTTTGTGTGTCACCTATTTCAAACTACGCACTAGAAAGGGTAGAAGCTACAAGGATCGTACCTCGAATAGTCAATGATCTAGCCTCGCCATCACCAGGTGAAAACTGAACTGCCTGAAGCTGACTTTTTCCTCTACCCTGGGCTCTAGCCTAAACTCCCTGCGCTACAATGCCCTGCTGGCATGAGCGATCCTACCCTAGAGTTCTATGTCCACTGCCTCTACTAGTACGTCTCGTGGAGCTCCAACTGCCTGCCTGATATGGGGATACTGATCCCCTTCCCATATCTGGTACCTGCCTTCCACCATCATACTCTCCCACCTACTGGGGTTTCCTACAGAACTTCTGCACATATCCCATCCCTCTGCACGAACGACACTCGAATGGAGGTCAAGGAAACTGACCACGCATTTCCCCGACCTACCACACTGATAGCAGAACACGTGATTTCCACTCTGAGAGGCTGACCCTCTCTTGCAGCCACATTGCACACTTCCTCCACGCTGTGAGATCTCATGGCGTCACTTCCGACCTTCGGTAGCTGCACCTCTCATCTGCCATGCTATCACCACAAGCCCACTACCCAAATCTCCCTTCATGTTTCCTTTCGAGATTAGTGCATGATCCATCACCACTGAAAACTTCTTCAAGTTGAAGATATTCACTTGAGACCTAATCTCAAGTCTCAACCTATCCTTGAAATGACTTGCTATCGCTGCCTCATCCATGGCTAACACTGGGACAAAGCGTCGCAAATCAGTGAAGTGACTAGCATAGTCCATCAATGATTGTGATCCCTAAGTCAGGCTCATAAACCTTGTAGCCTGATCCTGCCTCGATGACTCTGGGTAAAAATGCTCCATAATCCTCTCTGGGAAAATGTTCCACAACATCCCCTCAGCTTGCTCGGTCTGTGCCTGAATATCCCACCAACAGCTTGCCTAGCCCCACAACATGTAAATGGATGGCTTTAATTTCTTTTCAATAGGGGTCTCCAGATGATCTAGTATCATCAGGATAGACTATAACAAGAACTTTTCTGCCTATGGCCCACTCTCTCTAGTGAAAGTTGGAGGGTTCTGCAGCTGGAACTCCCTGGTCAACTCAATCATACTCGGTGCAACCCTCCCTTGGTCCTGATCCACCATTTGCATAAGGCGAGCCAAGTTCTCTTGGAACCGGTCTTATCTACCATTATTGATCACCACATTTTTGTTCTCTTCTACCGGAGGGGTTTTCTCAGCAACATCCTCTCGTTTCCCTACTAGCAATCGACACCATGGTGGCCTCTCTATACATTGACAAACACGAGATTTAGCACATATAACATAAACATTCATGACTCCACCAAAATCTCTTTAATATCTACAACAACCCACTTTTCATATGAAAATTTAATAACATTAGTATCTCAAATTCACCACCCTAACCATCCGTACCATGGGCCATGGTCCACATGGGGTAAATAACCATGCACTTCCACCAAACTCACACAACGTTTTACAAAAAAAATTTACTTCATTTCAAACACTCGTGTTTCATTAAAAATCCTTTACCCACTTGTTTTATTTAATTCTTCTAATTATTTCATGGTTTCATAAAATGCATTATGCACCCTACCTTCCTGCCTCACACTCTCATCCAGTGTGTGTACCTAACAAGATGCATTCCACCTATCTCCCTAGGTTCGTATAATGATGAATGACTGAAAATCCTCATGCCTTTAAGTCCACGAGCAAAATATAAAAAAAAAGTCACATCAAATCACATGTGCATCAACAAACGGTTAAATATCATCAACTGTAACATCACACAACCTAGAACATCTTTTCCCACACACGGTGACTTGGGTTTCCCCCATACTTGGATTATCAACTCCCAAGAACGAGCTCATTACCAAGGCCCAAAACATCTTAACCCTTGGCTACCAATCCCAAATAAGAAGTCCTCAGAGAAGTAGATGAAAGACCTCCTATGATACTACTTAGTAATTTCCCCAAACCGGAAGCCACTAAACTGGTGCTTCGATATGGGTGGTTGCATGGCCTTACGCACGCCTCCCTGTATGCCAAAGGTTTCTGACTAGCTGTGGGGGTCTTTGTAGTCAGGTGGGGAGAGCATACACCATTTTTATCAGAGTATTAAAAAACAGAAATATACCAATAGCAGACACAATAATAAAAAAACCAAGGACCCTGTATTACAACAAATTGAAAACAATAAATATACCATGTCATACTACAAGTGAAAAATTCAACAAAACCCCAAAACAAAGACAACGAACAAAAACCCCAAAATGGTCCCGACTACACGTCCGGATCCTCCACCAAGTGCTACCCATGTCCACTCACTATCTTGAAATTACCATTTCCCTTCTCCTGACCTGCAAACAAGAATTCTGGTTGGGTACCCAACGGCGGCCCGAGCAGGGTGTGAGTACAACTCAGTAGGCCACTACCAACGATGTCTACAAAATATCCATTATAAACAAGTAGTGCATGAAAAAGAAATATGAATGATAATTACCAAGTGATTATTAGAGGTTCCATTAACATGTTCAGGGCCAAATTCATTGCCACTTCCATTACCATTCATTACACACCAATTATCATCACTTACCAATTCATCACATTTCCATGGGTTAATCACATACATTATGTTACATGGGTTTAATGACGACAATCACAAGAAAGAGGGTAAACTCATTGTTAACCTATCTCACTATGACTAACCCCCTCATGATATTCATATACTCACCTTGAAGCCTCGGTCCGGGTGGATGCAACCATTATGATAATAGATCCTCAGTCCTCATTCTTATCCCATGCATTTAGGGTGCAGTTCAGATCATCGGTCTTTACTCGACCTGTGGGCGTAGATACCCAAGTCATACCCCACACTTCCAAGACATGTTCACATTCTTATATATATAAGTAACCATCAACCATCTGTACCATTTCTCCTTGGACAAACCATTCACAACAAACCACAGGAGAATTCACATCATGCCTTAACCCATTAACACATTACCATTTCACATCATTTAACCATTAACCCAACTCACATGTGTTATTCCTATCTCACTATGCATTCAACACTTGACCCATAATTCATCCCATTATGGTCTTTAATCAGTTTTCACATTAACCCATTCAACCCATTCATCATTCCCATGAATCAACCATTCAACCCATTCCAATTAACCGTTAGGTTATTTTCAAGTCTAGGTACATCACCTAACTTCTATTCCATGTTCAACCAATCATGACAACATATTCGGAAAGGGATCTACCATTTATTACAACAAGGTCACTTGTTTAATAAAAATCCAAATGTCCGGGGAAAGCCGGCGTATCCCATGGATGGCCTTAAAATTGGTCTATTCAATCCCAACACTTCCCACGGGGACCGTGATGGTTCCCATTTTATATTTCAATCACCATTATTACCAAATATTCTAATGTTATTCAGAACATAACCAAGGGAAAACAAGAAGAAAAATAAACATGCACAAATACCCAAATAACCATGGGATATAACTTGTAGACCACCTACCTAGAAACCGCAGTTGAACGTACCCTCAATCGAGTCCTTGGACCTCAATCCGACTAGCCTTTGGAGCTTCAACCTAGAACTCACCCAAAAGATAGTGTTTTAGAGCTTCATAATAAGAGGGAGGGAAGATACAAAACCAAATCCAAAAGGAGAAACAATGATGGGATTAGCCTTACCTGGATCATCGATCCGAAACTAACGGCACAAAAAAACCTTATAATTGAAGGAGATCAGTCTCTTGGAGCCTTTGGGAATTTTGGTTCGTGCCTAGGGTGGAGAGGGAGGAAAATTGAGGAAATCCTGAGTGGGGTTTTAAAGCCCAGAGTGGCAAACTTCTAATTTTTTCCAACTTTACGTGGCCGCACGGTTTGTCCGCACGACATGGAAAACCTTGTACAAACCGTGTGCATGCCAATTTTCAGAGGAGGAGGGGTCACACGATTTAACCACACGGTTTGGAAAACGATGCACAAACTGTGAACATGCTTCGGTCTAGAGGAGGAAGGGTCACACGGTTTAGCCTGGGCATGACACATGGTTTACCTGCCCATGCGCAGGCCATGCACCCTAGCCTATCTTGCCCAGATATCCTTTCTTCAATGCCCCAAGCCCCCATAACACCCCCAATGCCTCTCACACTATCAGGAAACATTTATAAGTCCCAAAAACTAAGGTTTCAACCCAAAACATAATAAAACATACCTTTCCAAAAACTGGGATATTATAGTTTATGTCATCACTGCATGAGTGATACATGTATTTATTTATGGAATATAATTGAAAATCAGAGATTTAATTTTTTTGAAGAATGCATGTTTTTAATAAATTTTTGTAGTGATGAAGGTATTAACATATTTGGAGTGTGACATTAAGAGAAACGTTATATTTTATGCGGAATATAATGTGGATATAGTGACCCTCCTTCTAAATTTGGTCACAAATATTTTTGTTGGTCTTTAAGGTGAACTATTTATGAAATAGATTACTTTTATCATTGGTTGT
Source organism: Viscum album (assembly GCA_963277665.1). Classification (NCBI taxonomy): domain Eukaryota; kingdom Viridiplantae; phylum Streptophyta; class Magnoliopsida; order Santalales; family Viscaceae; genus Viscum; species Viscum album. Next base: position 451,174,783 of record OY728127.1, read on the forward strand.
CATATTTTTTCATTTTCGTACCATGATGGTTTTATTAAAGCAACTAGAAATGTCTTGTTACCATTTGATGGATCTTACAATCTGTGAAAAGGTAATTTATGTACTCTATGATAACAAATCAACTTAGATATTCATTAATTGTATTAGGGGATGATGTGGAGACTGATTAAAGTATAAAAAAAATGAAATTATGAATATGAAATGAAAGATATCAAGTAAGTATATTTTCATATTTTCACAATCTATATGGAATAATAATTTCTCAACTCTAATAATGGATCTTGAGACAATATTGTTATTCTAGTACCTTAATTTCTGATGAATCAAATGGTCCCTTAACTCAACGTAGATTTACAGTTTCTTGGTTATTAAACTTATATAGATCACCCAAATAAATGTGATTAATTATCTTTATCACCCTTTGTTAATCCATGGTCGTTATTAATCTCTTCTATGTCCATGTTTTTATTTCCCACTAATGTTATTCAACAAGGAAACCTAGTTATGTAGTTATTCATGATGACCATTATACTTAAAATTATCTTTTATTAATAGGATGCTTTATTAACCCTTACCATGATGTTTAATTTCTGAAATGTTATTTTCAAATATCAAACACTTTATTACTGATATCATTTTTAAATTTCAAGGATGCACTTTATTTTAAGGGTGTAGAATGTAACATTACGAGATTTTTAAATAAAAATATCATGTTCTATAGCATGTATGAAATGAAAACCCAAGATTAGAATATAATATAGCATTACCAACCTTTTAAATATATTTTTTTAAAATAAATTTAATCCCTTTAATATCATGTGATGTATTTAACATTGGGATTAAATGAGATAAGATAATTTATTAAAATATTGTTATTTAAAAATGACCATTATATTATAGTCGTTAAATTAGTGTATATAAAGAGTAATAAACAAATTATGAAAATTATATGGTTTAAAAATGTAAAAAATAAATTAAATGGATATCTATTTTTTAGAAATAATATAATAACCATTTTAAATAAAGAACTGTTTTCTAAAAAATTGTTAATTTCTAAAAGACGGTTTAGTTGCACTTTGAGAACATAAATTATTATTAATTATTACTAATTTTAGAATATTTATGTGTAAAAATAAACTTCATTTTTTAAATTTTCATATAAAAATTATCTTTGGGTAATTTTATGGTATATTTATTATAAGATTAATTTTGTTGATTAATTGTGAAAAATAATCAATTTTAATTAAAAATGTAAGTTTTATTAAATTATTTATAAATTTAAATTCATTTGGAATTAAAATTAGTAAAAAAATATTAAAATTTAACTAATATAGTTCATTTTAATCATTTTAATATTTAATTTTTATTTAATATATTTTTACATGATTAAATATTTTCTCTTTGAAAACCCGCTTTCTCATCATATATACAAGAGTAAATTTAGATTTGATTTTGACACTTATGTTAATGAAACATAAAAAAATTGGTATTATATTTATAATAGTAATATGTAATATTATATAATAATTTAAACCTTTTTTAACATAATAATTATTAAAAATGGTAAAAATTATTTAACATGGTTATAGTAAAAATGGGTTTATCGGATGTTAAGTTAAAATGATAAGGGATAAAAGGACCCAAAAAGATGTATAAAATATATTTTGTGGTCATACTATGACATTATAAGGTATAATAATTTATTTTAATATATTTTTGACCCTTTTTCATGTCAATAACATGTGTAATCCTTTTTATTTTCGAAAATTACATGTGTACCACTCAGCTAACTTATAAAAGGCCACTCACTCTCCTCTCTTAATCACACCTTGAAACCATTTTGTTTTTGAAAATATTTTTAAAAAACACATCAAAAAATCCATCACCTAATTCTAGAATAATTTTTTGTGTCATAAATACATTCTATTATTAATTTATGTATAACTATAATGAGGTGGTCTGAGAAGAGATACAATTCCTAACTATGGGTGTTTGTTTTTTTCTATTATACCCCCTTAGAATATTATTCATTTATTATTATATAATAAAAACAATATCTCCCATATAATTATATGTAATTAGGTAATTTTTATCACCTATATACATCTCCAATTCTATTAAATATGAAATGATATTTTCGCTACTGTGCACAGCGGTATACTGCCTCGCAAATCGATGCGGCGCATTTTCCATCAAAACCACTAATGTTTTGGTATTATGATGGATATAAAGAGTATATATATAAATATAAATATAAATATATATATTATATTTTACACATAATTATACCTCTCGAGTGATTGTATCAAATATAAATGATTTAGTTTAAATTCATTATGGGATACGGTAATGTTACTCATTTGTACGACGCATTACCGCCTCATGAAGCAGTGTGTTTTCTTTTTCAATAATGTTTTACATTGAAGGTAATAAGGATAAATTTAATTAATATGTATGAGATATATGAAATAATTATTATATTCATGACATATTTATCACGGTTAAAATTTAATATATCATTCCTTTTATTACCTTTTCACTCACTAGAAGATTGTATTGTCGTTCGTGTAGGTATAGATCATCACCATCCGGAATTTATATTACTCATTTTTTACCACCAAAACACATGGATGATAAATAAAATAATATTCACAAAATAATATTGTATTTATAAAGTTTTTTTCTATAATGATAAATTATTATCTACCTCCATTCCATAATGATCCTTGAAAAATGAAAACGTTACCCAGGCATACATATGGCCTTCCATCTCCATGAACATAACATAATTAATTTATAAAAACCATATTACCTTATTTTTAATAGAAATATAATTTAATTATATAAATAAAAATTACTTAATGATTATTATTAAGTATATTTTGAAATAATGACCTCTTAGAAAAATAGTAAACATACCAAAGTCATTTTTGTTACGTAAGTCCAATATCATAGAAACACCCGATGTAAGATTAATTGATTATGGAATTATATATCCCATTGTAGTAATTAATATAAAAGAAATTATAAACATAATAAATTTAATTAATAATGTAATTATTTAAAAAATATCATTATTCAAAAATAGATGAAACACACAAGATGAGTTAGACTCATTGTGTGGGAATTCATCTCAATTTCCCTTCATGGATATATATTTTAATGTTATGAACCTAATTTATTTAATATGGTGTATATAATACCCATTTTTCAGGAAATATATTTATTAATTTATAATTCATCATATTTTATGTTTCATTTTGAATTATTTCATTTAATGTGATTTTACAAAAAGGTTAAAAGTGGAATATAATTTCAAAAATCAATTTTTTTCATAATGTTGTATTACTTATTAATAATATTTGATATTATATTTTTATGTATGTAATGAATTTTGATTATATTATTTTTTATTTACAATTTTTTTTTGATTTATATTTTATATACATAATATATTTATTTATTAATTATCACTTCAACATTATGATCATCGTAAGGTTTTTTTTCACAATCTCATTATAATTGTGATTATTTATTCATGAATAAAATTTGAAGGAATTTATCTACTAATTGTCTAATCAAACAATTTTATTTTCATATAATATCATTATATATTATATATCCAAGTAATAATACTATTTTACACTCTTTGATACATAAAATAATTGAGAAAATGTTTTTATGAAAAGATATCTTTTTTCTCTCTTATGTTGGAAGTATTTTTTCTTATAAAACCTTGTTTTGAAGAAATGTTTTAAAAAAATTAATTTTTATTTGTTAAACATATTTTAAACCAGTATATTGTTTTAAAAAAAATAGTTTAGAGGAATCATTGGATTTTTTTCTAAACAAGTCCAGTTTGGATTTTATCCAAAAAAATAAAGGAAACCTTATTTTAGTGTACTCATCATGTATGGAATTCAAATCCATCATGACCACTAATGGTTTTAAAAAATCATTTATATGTTTCAAGGGATATTTTTAAGGAAATTTATTTTAAAATGTTCTGTGAACTTTTAGTTTTACAGTTGATTTAAAAAAAAATAAAATCACATTTTCTTGATGAATGTATTTATAGATCTTTTAAGGCAATAATATTAATAAACGAAAACAACTATTTGTTTTAATATACTAGGGATATGTTGTATTGGTACCATCCTTATTCAAGCATTGGATAGTTTATTATTATTTTTTTAAACGATTTTGTTGATGCACAATTCCTTGATTCATTTTTGTAGTCATTAAATTTACCTTGAATTGTTCACTTTCATTTGATCATTATACATTAAAATTACCCTACATATCCATATTATATATTAGGTATATTTTTATTACATAATACATATATCATTTATAAATATGGTGTTTCAAATTTAATTTTATTGGTTTATCTAAGCAAATATTTATAAATATGTACTATTTACTCAATACATATATTTTATGACAAGGAATATTATTCATGATTTAAATATATTATTTTATATATAAGGAATTATTTGGATAAGCAATGAAGGGTGGGTCTTGGGATTATAAATCATATCAATCCATTGGTTTTATCATTAGGCGAATCCGTTAGAAATCAATAAATGGGTTTATTCAAATTATTTTTAAACATATTCTGAAAGGTAGTCACTTTATAGGTATCATGTTCCTGAGAACATGATATCCAATGATTAATCATTTCCTTAATTGAAAATATATATATTATTATCTATGATATTTATAGAATAATTTATCTTTTGATGATTTTTTTCACATTTTACTGACTTGATAGCATGTGTTTTCAATTATTTAACATTCCATATTGATTATACCTTATCTAGTAATGATAATATTGTTATTAATTAAATTCAATGAGAGTTCAGTTATTTAACTTTCATATTGATTATTTAATATAATATCAGAATTTTCAAGTTATTTAAATTTCATGTGTGCTTAGTTATTTACCTTTCCATGATGATTATTCTTATTTATATATGACAATGTTCATTGTACTTAACCTTTAATAATCATTTCACCTCACAATTATTTTAATTTTCTTTTCCCAAAATCTATAGAGTTTACTATGATTAATAAGAAAGATTATACTATAGGGAATAATTTTATTCTCAAAAAATACCATATAAATAAGTATTAAAATGTAATATTGGAATCATGTATGCATCAATATTACCAAAAAAATATTACTCTATTCAATCCATTAGGATGTTATTCCTTATATCTTATAAAAATTTAGTAATGTAAGACACTGAATCTGAGTTACTTGGGCCAGGTTCATTGCACATCATATAACAAAATTAAAACACATGTAAATGAAATTAGTTTCATAAAAATTTCATCATTGCATAACTTTTGGAAATAAAAATTGTTTTCTAATGGTTTCACTATAATTCAATAAACACCTGGTAAAGTCCTTTATTGAATCATACATAAATAAACATCATTAAAATCCATCTAAAGAATTAAAATGGATGGTATCATAATATAATATCCCCAAAAAATCATAAGAATCCTTAATATATGTTAGCGTAGATGAAAAATACATTTAAAATAACATTTTAACCTTTTTCAAAAAACATGAAAAAATATCCTTGGATTTTGATAACATATTAAGTAAAAATTCCTAGAATATTGATAAATTTATTTTCTTTCAGAATAAATTTTAAAATGTTTAAGGAAAAATTAAATTTAATAATTTCCAAGATGATATGGAAATTTATTCATGTTGCATGTGTTAAAAAGTAAAATTCATTTCACACGATTGTAAAAGTGTCAAAAAACGACTTGTTCTAAAAATATCTCATAAAAAATATTACTTTTAAAAAAAATTAAATAAATAAATAGGTATTGAAAATTAACATTTTATATACATTATTGTATATGTAAACAATTCCACAACACAATTTTAAGGATCATGGACATGGAAGAAAAGGATCATCGACCAAAAAGGAAATATGTTTAAATTTTCATTGAAAAAATAATATCGTTCATTTTAATTATTAAATGAAATAAAATTAAATTATTACATAAAAATTAAATGAATAATAAAAGGGTAATAAAATTATTGTGTCTAATGGATAATATATATATAATTTTCCTCAATAGAAATTTAATATATCCAATCCCAAAAAAGAAATGAGATATTAACATAAATCTCTTACCTCAAGTAACATCTTAATTCATGCATGAAAAAACAAAATGTGTATTAAATATTGAATAAATATTAATATACATCAGAAAAAATTAATATATAACTTACTATAAATTATTTTATTATAATTTATAACTATTTTTTTACTAACAACTTCTTCACTAAAATGATCATTATGGAGAAAACTGGTTCATTTTCCATGCATGTTTCGGTTTGATGGATCAATAATATGCACCATGTTCGTGGTTTAATCATAAAAAACATTAATAATGATATAATTATCATATTTATTTATTATATAAAATTTTAAAATCATTTATATAAATTAGTGATAAAAATTTAATTATATCACTTCATGGAGATTGTAGTCTCTACGTATTCTTGAGTTATATTTCCACTTTTTGATGGATACAATGAATGAAACATAAATAATATTTAACCATAAAAAAATTATTATTATATCATTATTATAAAAAAATTTATAAAATGTATCCTTATAAACATATATGCAAAGAAAAATTGAAAAACATAACACTTCACTTTGGGGAGGTCGTAGTCCATAAGTATACAGAAGTGATATTATGATTTTACAAAATATGGAAAGATAATAAGGAATATAATTTATTATAATTATAGAAGAATATTTATGTCCTAAATATCATATATAAAAATTAAATATATCATAATAACCATTAATTAATGGTGGTGATCAAAAGTGAAATACATCACTTCGGGAGGTGGTAGTCTAAATGTATACACGAATGATGCATTTATTTCCCATTTGAAAAATAATGAGATAAATAAAGATAAACATTAAAGCAAACAACATGTAATTATGTAAAAAAAATTATTTTATTATATTATCATGGATTTCTTAGAAATTAAGGGGGTATAAGTATAAATAAAATGAAAACACTCAATTAAGTGGTATACCTCTTCTTTGGACAACCAACACTGTTTTACACCTTAATTATTATAATATTGGTATGTTGATCAAAAAATACCTCTAGATCATGATTAGAGATGTTATTAAGTGTTTTATATAGGTTTATGATGATACATAAGGCTCATGATGTTTGAGGAATAGTAGATAGGTGGTTTTCTTTTCTAATAAATGGATAGGACACACATAGATTTCATAAAAAGATAAATATATATTAATATTTTTTTCAAGAAATTTTTGGGAATATTAGACTATTTAAAAAGGAGGAATATATAGGATATATATATAAATAAAACATAATTTAAACAGTATTTTATGTAATTTTATCTAATTTTATCCCTTTTATTTTTTAGATTAATCCCTTATTAACCCCTTTTAACCGGTATAGAAATAATGAATTTTGACCTCATTTATTATTCATATTGACCAAATATTATGTTAAACTTATTAAATGATATTAATAATAATGTTTAAAAATATTAAATAAAATTTATAAATTTCAATTTCAATTTGTGGTAGAAAATATTTTTAAAATAAATTCAAAAAAATCAATTAAACAATTTTTGTTAAAATGCATTTTTATGTAAATCTTTACATTCCATGTAAAAAACAATTATAATAATTTTCACAGATTTTATTTAATATAGAATATATAAAATCCATTAAAATCAAACATAAATATAAATTATTGTAATTTATTAATATAAATAACTATTTTGTTCAAAAACACAGTTTTTATAAAAAATAGGCATTTTTATCTTTAAATTAATTTATTTTAGCACATAACTCACTAAAAACCAATGAATTAATTTTACACATATGTAATATTTTTTTCATAATTTAGTTAGTACAATTTGTACGCTCAAAAAACCAAATTAGAGATAAAAAATCAGTATAAATAACATTAATTAAATAGTATATTGTGGTTTGTTTAAATTCAGTTTCACATGTAAAGAAAGATGTAAAAGAAATATTTTATTAAAAAAACATATACTATAAAATTTCATGTTGTTAAATTCTACCCCATTAAAATAATTTATCCCTAAAAAATCTATCACTCTGATATTAACAAATAAGGATACTTCTACCTCATAATGTCTTCTGGTTCTCTTATAGATTCCTCATATTTATGATTCTTCCAGAAAACTATTACCAGGTGAGTAGTCCCATTATATATCACTTTATATCTACCCAAAAATATTTTTAAGGGTTTTTATTCAAATAAAATATCATACTCCAGTGTTACAGAATCTATGTTTGGTACATGTGAGTATTATGTATGAAATTATTCAAGAGCGACAAATAAAACACATTGTGAACTTAAAAGAAGATTGATGGAAGTGAAAATAGATAATAAACCATCCTAATTTGATCAATAATCCTAAAACAAAAAATATATCTTGGATCATATATTCCTTTATAAATCTAATAATTTTGATATTGATAAATTTATAGGTCTACCTTCAAACTAACTTTAAATTACTTCAAAATATTGTCAAAATAAATAACCTATTGACTGTAAGATACATTGATATTCAACTAAATGGAACATTCCTTCTCTATCATTTCTTTAAACCAATAATATCTCAATATATATTATTCTATAACTTCATCAAATAATATTGGAGTTATAAACATCCATTCACATATGGATTCACAAGGATCCATATGAATGCTTAATGGAAAGGCATTTTAAAAATACTCAACCAATGGAAGGTGGGATAGAAAACCCCTTTTAAATACATATAAAAGGATATTCGAAAATATTATAATCATGGAACGGTCCTCTTATACTGACTATCTATTTTTGGATGTTATGAATTTATAAATTTCAAATTTGTGTCGTAAATTTTAACCATAGATCATAATTAAAAATAATAGTATGGGGTACTCTATGAAACCTTACCTCTTCCTTCATGTGTACCCAATAAATATTTTTAAAAGATGAATCTTCAATGATTTAAATTTATTTAACTTATTTTGAAAGTCGATCGACTACAACCCAAATTGTATTATGCCCTTCATATGTTTTGGGGATTCTAATGATTAAATTCACGGTAATGTCTTTTCCATTTCCATTAGGGTATGGGTAATGTTTATAACAACCCAACACATTTGTATCTCTCAATAATAACATTATGACACACTATGCATTGAGATATATACTCTACAATATTCCAACTCATGATATCCTACTAAAAATACTCTTTTTGGTCTATATATATCTCATACATATATGATAAATATATAATGATAAAATATGAGCTTCATCCAACAACTAATTCTATAATTTTGTTATTAAGGGGTCATCTTCATGGTTTCTAAACCTCATTATTCCATCAAATTGACGGTTTAATGGAGGAACATTTCCAACCTTCTTCTACTATTTCACATCTTATATTCTCAATTATTAAATCCACACATGGATGGATGGTTGAATTTTCATGTGAGAAATATATGATCTATCAACATTCCTTATGATTTCTGGATATATATTATGTAATTTTATAATTATTGGATCTATTTAAATCCTCATCATGGAATAACAATCATGGTATTACTAACTCTGAGAATCATCTACCTTGTTCACCATCTCATTGTTGTAGTGTATGGAGTAGTGATAATATTTGATTAATTCCAACCATCTACTTTGGATCATATTCAACACTTTATATGTGAAAATATATTTCAATATTTAATGATCGGAATATAAATATTATCTTTATATATTAAAATAAAACCTTCATATTTTACAAGAAAAATTACAACTTCTATCCCCAAATCATGATTTGGTAAATTTATCTTATAAAATTTCAATTCTAATGGTGAAAAATATGTCACCATATAATTCATCACAAAGATGAATCAATATCCCCATTTTATTCGTAAATATAGATCTAAAGAAATTCTCCACTACAGGATATTGTAATTTTAGGTTCATTTAATAACCTTATTTTTAGCTCATTAAAATTATACATACATTAATCTAACAAAAATAACATGTATCACATCTAATTCAAATTCGTTATTATATTATATATCCATGATAAATGAATAGAAAATAACAGGTAGTATCCATCGAACCTGAAATGAATATGAATCTAGATTACCATGTTTGGTATTTTCTGTTGATCAACAAAATCCATCTATGAATGATCCACTGATATAATCTCAATTGGGATTATAAGACCAAACAATGAAACATTTTTTATCCATTGTTCACACTTTCTAAATATGGTATTTGGATTATTCTTCTTCATGGTCATAAATATGATCCTAAAATAATCTTCCTAATCTTACATGATCAAAGATCAAATATGAATATCATCTATAAAGATAACCACTGACAGATCAAATTAATCTCTAAAGACTCTATTCTTTATATCCATGAAGAGAGTAGGGGAATTGGTAAGTCCAAATGGAATCATAATATGTTAATAATGATTATAACTCATAGGAAATGTTATCCTAAGTATATCCTCTATATTAAACATCAATTGATGATATCTATATTAGTGGTCAAACTTGTATAATTATTGAACTCTATATAGTTGGTCAAAAAGTCATTAATACAAGGTAGAGGATACGTGTTCGTGATAGTGATCTTGTAAAATTCACCATAATTAATGAAATAATTGATAAAAAATAATTCTTTTTAACAAAAATACTAATCTCACCTCACATTGGGAAACGAGGGTGTATGAATCCCTTATCAGGATTCACCAATATTTTCTTCTTGAATTGATGTTACTCAACGAGGGATATTTTATATGGAGTATTAAAAATAGGTGTAAAAAAGGTATTAGTTCCATTAAAAACTCAACTTTACAATTTTTGGGAAAATGTGGAATGTATTTAGGAAATGAATCACTATAATATAGATAAATATGAATTTATTTGATGCTTATTTTCTCCCCAAGTATTATAGATAAATGACACTCATAAAAAATTTGTAGAACACATATATTATAAGTAACTTCCTTTGTAATTTTCTATTCATCCATCCAACAAAATATTATAATAATTTGATTCAAAATATCAAACATAACTTCCATCCATCAAAAATTGAAATCTGATCTATATAGAGAGATCTAATCCATTCCCAAAATCACAAAAAATTCAACAAGAGAGAGAATCACAATATTTTTAGGAAGCATATTCTGACACACTTATATCAAAGAGTAGATATAGACTTGAGATTCGATCATCTAACCATTGTATGTTTTTACTGTTAACTGAATATTTTACTATTGAGGTAGTGACCTTATATCATTAAAAAATATTTAGTTATAAAACATTGGTTATATTCAAAACCAAATAAAACATTTTCAATTCTAAAGTGGATGGAAAGTGTACCATTCACGACATCATTCCTGTGACCCACATCAGTAGTTGTGATCATATGATATTTTCAATTTTCTATAGACATAAGAGGTTTATAATTATGATTTTCATAATTAGCCCTTTGATTTATTCATTTATTGTTTTTATTTCCATAAACCTTTCATTTATATAATTATATTGTAGGTATTCAATTCAGTTATTATTTATTACATTTCCTTTGATCTCACTGGCCTCATCACATCACTTTAGTAGACTTTTACTCGATAGACTACCTTTCCAATCATAAAATTTTTACCGAAACTCACAAGTAAACTTACATCATTTTTAATTCCACTCTTCTAACATTAATAAAGGTTAATTTTATTTTTTCAATGTTTTTTATAATTATAATTTCCATTAAATTTCATATTTCTCATTTTACCCCCAGAACCACAAGAACACTACGAGTCTCCAATTTCAATTTCCACAATGATGACACAATAAACGATTTTTTTTAGATATTAAATTATCATATAGATATTTAATTTTAGAGATATGGTCTCAATCCAATAAATAATTGTCCAACTATTCTTTTAGGATCAATGATTACATTGGAATCATACCGTTCATGAATGATATGATTCTCCTCATATATTCAAATGTTTTTTTTCATATTTTCACCTTAGTTTCAAGAATTACCTTTCCATTTTCATTTGTGTAGTTTAATGATTTTTTTTTAAAAATACATTCTCAAAATCTTCCCATATTATATATTTAATTTTCTACTCCTGTTGCATATTCTTTATAAGATTCTACTATTGATTAGTTTCACATTCAAAATAATACATGCCCAAAATAACCATCTCATGGTATAATAATTAGAGAAAACAGAATTTATTTTTAATTACATTTATCAAGTTTTACATAATAAGGTTACAAGTGTAACCAATGAAGGAATGTGGGAATTATTAAATAAAATATTCAATAGTTAGTTGTTCTCTCTTTTATCTATTTGGAAGTTCTGTATGATCCAGTTACCATTTATAACATGAGATAGTTGGGTCATAACAGAAGAAAGAATATTCATCCAAGATTCCATTTCATTTGGTTGTTCATGAGGATGGTTTTAATATTTCTTTTAAATTTTAGCATTAACATGATTCACTTAGGGTTAAAAAATTTAAAAAGACTAAAAACATTTTGTGAGCAATAATGATCAAAGTGATTAATCAAGTGATCATAAAATATAATCCATAAGATATATATATCCTGACTCCTTTTATATCTATGAAAAATTTGGTTTCACCTAGTTCATTTATGGTCAGCATCAATTCAAATCCTTTATATTTGTTCATAAATAAAATGTGAATTAACCAAATAATATCCTTCAGGAGTGACTTTCTAGGTCTCAAGTATTATTCTCACTCATCATTCCGTGGTGATGACTACGAAATAACCCAATCTTACCCCTTCATAGTTTTTCCCCTAGGTTATTCTATTCCATAGCCACATACACATTCTAGAATGTAGACAGTGATTAATTTTCTATTGAAACCAAACAATATCTACTTTATTAATGAATTGGGATGATATACTATATTTAGACTGATCTCATGGGTGTTCCAAAAATTTATCTAATCCGATTATCCTAAAATATGTAAACACTCAAATACAAACTGATCTGGCCCGGTCATTTCATAAATAAGTAAAACATATTTTTATATAAATGTTTATTATATCTCATATATACACATTTCTGAGGACAATAATGTTTTAGTGCATTTGGAGGCAATATACATAATAAACATGTTTCATAGATCACCATTATCATCTCCCACAAATTTCTTCTCCTATTGTACCCTTCTATTACATTTCTAACTTAATAACATTTTCCATAACCTTGAGAAATTAGAAACATAATAAAAATTTAGATTTGATGCTCAAAAAAGGTAAAACATAATAGATATCACCCAATGACAATAAGTGACTATAAGATAATTATAAGGGTTTTATAACATGATCATAACTTACAATAATCATACACAATTAGTCAAAGATATATAATCTTAAATCATGGAATATGTATTTTTCATAACAAAATATGTATGTCCTAAGTGTATGGAATCATCAAAAATCAATCATAAGCCATGAGAATATAAAATAAGTATAAGAAATATGTTTATGGAAAACATATTAGCCATGAAAATCATTTTATTACTCAAGTATCACTTCCAAGTCTATCATAGTAAATTAGGGTCCCTCCTCATACTATCATTTCATTAGTAAATGATTGTTCCCAATAATATTTTTTTAGATAAATTCCCTTACTAAACTATGTTCAATCCCCATTATTTCATTTATTATATCATTATATATCCATCATTATGAAATTCATTAAAAGAAAAAATAATTCCAGGTCCACACATCACATAATAAAAACCATACATATATATGCCTCAATATCATAAAACATTCAACATATAATTATATATTAACCATTATAAATTAAAAAACATTAATAAATATTTCATAACATCATCAAATCATAACCCTTGGAAAATAAATGGGTTTCAAAATGGTTTCATCCTAACAAAATTAACCCATGGGATAAAATTGTGTTTCAGAGAATAAATGTTAAATCATCATCATTATAATACATTAATTGAAATATAGTTGATGGTATTGTAAGATCATATACAATGTGAAGGAAAACAATCCTTAAATAATGTAAACATAGATGAAATATATCATTAAAAGAGATTTCAATCCATTATCCAAGAATATGAGAATAACAAAATTTTATTTTGATAAAATTTTAACATAATCTTCCAAACCTATTGAAAAAATTATTTTCATTGAAAATTAACATGGAAGCCTATAGTTGAATCTTATAACCAATTAACATCATCGTGGCAGGAAAATAAATCCTTAACATATACGTTAAAAGTGAATATTGTTTTCACACTTTTATAAAAAACTAAAAAATGGCATGATCAAAATATATTTCTGTTGGTCAGAGTAGAAAAATAAAGAATAGGTGAGTTGAGTTTCCATTTAAATTTTCTATTTTAAAATAAATTCAAAATATAATTTCTATTTTTTAAATCATCTTACTTAATTAAAATAGTATATATATATAATTCAATGTTTTAAAGGATTTATCATAGGCTTGATCATACCCCAATTAAAACAATTTAATGATGAATTCATCTTTCGAAATAAATATAATCACATTAAATAGAGTATATAACACACCAATTATAGTTAACTATAAATGTATTATTTTTACAAATAATATAGAGAACTAAAAAGTGTTTGTTTTAAAATAGAGTAAAAAACAAATAAAAAGACATTGGAAGAAAAATAAGTGGTTCGGTCTCAAGTGGAGACCTTGTCATATATAAATGGTAGCCACTAGCTACCAAATAGTTTATTAAATTATATACATGAACCGTAACCTGAATCTCGTTTTTACATACAACAACTTCTCACCAGTAGTTTATGATATAAAAAGTATCATTATAGTTTTTCATAGGAAATGGATGTAAAAAATATAATAAGTAGATAAAATCTATGTAATCTCTAATATATTACATAATCATGGGATATTAAACTGGTGGTATTTCATTCATAATGATTGTAGAAAAATTGTACAAATGGAAGTAGCATAAACTAGTAGTATAACATCTAAACTTGTGGAAGAGTAACTCTACTAGCAGAAGAATCTTTGAAAAAATAGTTGTGGTAAAATCTTATTATGTTTGCAGCATTCCTATTCTAGATGTGTAATTTTTTTCTAGTGTTAGCATAGTTACACTAGTGGAAACAAGTAATACCTTACTTGTAGAAAAGAGAATTGATAGTAGGATTATTGTAATGAATATTTCATATGTGAACTAGAGGTAGAAGTATCATCTATAACCATTAGTAAAATATTTTTATTTATGGTATCACTTTTTCATTTTTAGCATTAGAAACACCCAAACAGTATTAGATAACATTAAGGTAAAAGAGAGTCTTCTGATGGTAGAAATTCCCAACTGATGTACACTGGATCTAGTAGTTGGAAATATCATCTTGAGGTATAAATATCATTCTAATAGAATATAAATGTTACTAATTTTATTAGTTTCTTTTAAGCAGTTCATCTCTATAAAAGTAATAATAATATTTACATAATCCATGTAAGGGTGAATAATTCTTTTTATTCCATATATTTTGATAAAAAGACACATATATAATGTTAATTAATTTATAATATCCACAATATTAACCTAATTTACATGATTAATATTATTAATATGATTAACCTGATTTATTAATTTTGAAAAAAGGAATTTCTATGAATAAGTTAACAATCTCCCCCATTTTGATGATCACAAATCATGGAATAAATATAAATTCTAAAACAAATAATTTCTATAATGTACTACATATATATTCTCATTTAAATTTATACTTATTTCTCCCACGTAGGAGATTATCTAAAAGATATAAATGAGATTAAAATAAAGAAAATACACAACAATGAATAAATCCAAAGGATTTTTTTGAATAAAAAATTTAAAAGATTACTTCAAAATATATAAAATAAACAAAAAAGATGTTTTGAATCATATTCTATGTCTAATGAAGCATCATTTTCATGAATATATTTATTATAAACTAGGTATTTTCCTTTTCCGATAACAAGATTTGAAAGAGTAAATGGAAATGGTGGTACAAGAGGTCAAGGGAAAATGGATGTTGTAGTTGGACTTATATTATATACTACCATAATTTCTGTGATTCAACACATTCTGGAAATAATAGATATGGTCTATAGTTTTTTATTTATAGGAACTCAGAAAGAGGATATAATGTTAATTTTTAGTTGAGCATCATCAATTTTCCTAGTGGGGTAGAAGAAGGGCTTCATGAGTTCCACAAACTGAGTGATGACTCTATCACAATGTTTTGTTACACTACATAAATTTATATTTTCCACTATATAAGTAATTATCATGGTGGATAAAACCTTAAACTGGTTCACACATTCTTTCAATGTCTTAGAGATTGGTGGTGTCTTTATATTCTTTTTAAGAACATAAAATGGGAGTTATGTTCATTCTTGGTAAAAATCATAGAAATATAATACATAATAGATTTGGTGAGGGTTTCTTTATCACATAAATCTTCCTTTAAGCATTCTCTAACATGTTTTTAAATATTCTCACTATGAGGATTTATCTAAAAAAATTCATCAAAATAAGTACTATATGAATCAATTAACGCTAGTTATAGCTCATCTCTAAAATTATATTTGATCAAATCGTCATTAATAGATGAAATTACAAAGGTTGGAAGATATTTTGATGAAGAATCATCAGATGTTGAAATTGGTTCCATACTTCATAGAATAGGTAGGTATCTTTATATTATGTTAGTTATGAAGTCCTCTAATACGAGATGAATGAAACCAATCTATTCCACTAATATTTTTTTCTACATCTCAATATTTTCAATCCTTATAAATAATTTAGCATATAGATAAGCTACAACCACAGAAATAATCTAGGATTTATTACCCTCTTTTAGATTCTAATACCAAAAGATCGGTGATATAATCCTAACAGTATGATCAAACACGAAGTCTTCCTTAACGTCATATAGTTCATCTCTTGTCAGACAACATGTTTTAAGGGGAGTAGGAGGAGGGGGTAAATAAATACTATAGACTAGTAAAGGAAAATTTTGATGATTGGATTCCCTAAAATCCACTCCATATGGAATAGTATCAAATAACTCCTACAAATCTATATTTTACACTTACGATCCCATATGATATCTATAATAAACCAATATGGATGGCCCACTATAATCTCCTGGACTTCCCTCATCATCATCATCTCCAAAATTTGAGTTCTAATTTTGGAAGTGAAACATATTAGTTCTTAGGGACTTCTCCCCCTTATATAGTGCATCATTTTAATATTTATTTGAAACATATTCCTAAACATGTATTCTGTCATCCCAACATACATAGACATTTTTGGAGATATTATCCAAAAATACACTAATAGTTCTAGAAAATTCATAAATAGTTTAGAAGGGATTAGATTTTGAATCCTCATCCTCCCCAAGTATATCATTCTCTGATTCATAAAATAATGCAAAAAAATTTATTCAATACTCTATAAATTGGGACCTTATAATCGAGCACCATTGGAGAAATTAGTATATTTATATTTATTATATTCGATAATTTTTTCATTAGAAGGTATATAATAAAGAGAATAAGAAGGTCCAAGGAATCATTTGGACTCCTAAAAATGTCACGTTCAATTTTTTTCTTAAATAGAAAATTGTATAAATTCATTCTTTAATCTAGCATGTGATTATTTAATCACTTTTGAAATATCCTATAACACAAAGTCATCAAAAATTTACGTCACTAGCTAATTTTTCTCCATGTTAGGATCATCAAAGTCACATAGTCCTTAAGGGTTCCCAATAGTTTTTCATTTTTTATATACTCATTTATTTTCCAATAACCACCAGTTTATATAAGGGTTCCAATTCCCCTTCATTATTTTAAAGGTGACGTGACTGAGATAGAAAACATCACATTTTTTCCATTTATTCTCCTTCTAGAACAAGTCCTCTAACTTCCATCTTGGATGAAATTATCTTAGGGTAGAAAAGTAAATTCTACCATGAAGTATTCATTCACAATTCCATCATGTTCACCATTAAATATCTACACAAAAGGATATTATATCATATTTTAATCAGATATATTGAAAATATTTATTGGTACCTAATAATAATAAAATATCTTTTCTTAGGAATATATATAAGATGGTTGATTTTTTAAATAATTCTGCATTCAACACCTTGTTCAATTGAAATAGGTCATCTCAAAATTGTATCTCTAATTAGCCCAAGATGGGCATCCTCAGTAAACAAATTCATGATCAATGGTATATGAACTATGATAATACTCACATACTCCTTCCCGAGGAACTCTCATGAACATATCCTTGTATTTTGGAGAGGAAATTAGCTCTATCCATTTAGAACAGTCGTGATAAAAACATTATTATTTTCGAATTCTAAATTAGATAATAGATTAAATTTAATAACAAAACTAGAATATAATGGTATTTCATTCCATAAAACCACTCTTCACATCCTTGTACTTGGATCAACTTCTACATGTCTGACATTATTGAATTTAACTAACCAAAATCAATTTCTTTTACATAATCAAAAACACATGAAAAAAGAAGACAGACGTTCTATGGGTTTTTTGGATTCCCCATCTCATCTCTTTCATGGATACGACCAATCAGAATAGATAACATCTCACTTAATTATTACTATTTATATGATTATTTGAAGGTTGAAGGGTGAAGGTTGAAGGTGAAGGGTCATGGTTACAAGAAATAAAGGAATATTATTGAAGTGTGTGTGTGAAAGAGGATTCTAATTTAGACTCTCATTCAGTGTTTTTATTATATTGGTATTCAATACTATTTTTTAAATATAATATGGTTGTTAACATAACATTTAATGTTTTATAAATATTTAGTAATGGCAATAAAATAAAATATGAATATGCCTACAGTATCAATAGTAAAAAATGGTTGCAACCAACAATATTATGGAATGTTATTACCAAGTGGTAGTGTCTGAATGGTATAAAATGGATTATAGTTCTTTATGATATTAGGAAATTATAGAAAACTATGATTTTTGAAAACATTGGTATTGAAAAAGGTAAGGAGATTCATGGTATAGGGCCATGGTAGAAAGAAAATGTTAGTAAGCCAGTGTAGCACAGAATGGAAGAAAAATATGGTACAATTAAATGGTATGATACTTTGTATGAAATAAATAGTAACAAGGAATTATAGAGGGAAATGGTAGCACCAGAATTGTTAAAATAACTTTACATGAAAAGATGTAATTATAGAAATCATATAATAAAAAAATTATATCATTATATGATCATGTCTGTAACATATCATTATCTCAAAATTAAATGTATTCATACATTTATTTTCAAACTATTGTTTAGTACCTATTAATTCATGAGTTATAGCACCTTATTTTAAATGGTAGCTTAAAAATTTATGTCTTATATCAAAATATATTTTCCTAGATTGAAACATCGGATTTTTAGAAAATTCTATATTACTTGTATAATCATATTTTATAGGGACATGTCTAAATTGATATCAATATTTCTATTTGGTTCATTTAAATGATAGAATATGAGGACAATAACTGCATGTATCTATGTAATAGGATTCAACAATGCATTATAAAATAGAATTATACTTTTTAATACACCATGATATTGGATACTCACCAAAAATTTAATTTTCTAGAAGTTCCCTTTCAGTCTAATTTACATTCAATAAAATAATCATATGAATAACTGACTAATTCAAAGGTGTTTTATCATTAGATTTAAACAACACAATGTTAGTTTTATTCATGATGTAATTGAAAATTATTTTTAGAGGAAAAAAATGGGTTTCTTTTGGGTTTTCTTAAAATCATGCACACACTAAACATAATATTAGGTCAGATAGTTTTTTAGTAAAGTAAACTATATATCATACCTACATATATGGTTTGATCATATGTTTTCCTAGTTTCATTTGGATTCTATTTTTGGTGGTACTCATTGGATTATAAATTCATTTTGATCTATCCATGAAAAACCCTTTCAAAATACCATTTCTATATTTTATTTAATTTAACATTATTCTTTCCTTATTTTGAAAAATATGTAAAACAAGGATAAATTTTAATTTATCCATTTAACTCACTTAAAATTATTTTTTCATTATTTTATAAATTCAATTCCATGTGATTTGATGGTTTATCCAAAATATTATAATAAACATATAATTTAACTTCCAAACACTTTTTTTTCACAGAAACATGACATAATCATCATCATATTTATTCATATAAAATGAATTAGAACAGAGAAAAAAATAGGGGAGAAAGGTAGGGAGAGAGAATAAGATGGTACCTTAAGTTAGAAAGTAATGGTGAAGCCTGAGAGGATCACCTCTAATGAGGTCCACCCCATCAGGACGAAAAGATATCTCAAATGGATATAATGGAAAATTAACCCCATGTTTGGATGAAGAGCTGAGAGAATCATCTACCTCTTTCCATTGGACCAGGTTTGAGAAATCATAGTGGGGTTTCAAAAAAAGCCCATTCATCTTCTGGGAATATACGTAATATACCATCGGGAATCTCAAGTATTATCCAATGAATTAAAAATAGTTACAGAGACCCTTTCAACCATAATTTGGAACAACTTCCATTGTCTATATATTTTTAGTCTAGTTAAAATTGGCATTCCTTCATCTTTGAAGGAGTGATAAAATCCAAAATATACTAATATGGTGAATATATCAATTCCCCTAGAGTCACAGACCACTCCTCCTCCTTTCATGAATCCTGATGAGAAATATCCATTGGTGTTGTCTTTTGTTCTAGATTCGTTAGCATTATAGTGTACCCATATCCCCTAGAGGTACCACTAACTAGGTTGGAGGTAGACATTCCTATATAAAGAGGATTTGAGGTGGGAGAATCCTTATGATTCTTTACAAGTCGAATCATAACCAGTAAAAGGATTTTTGTTCTTACCATTGTGGTCTTACAAGAGAATTCACTCTATTTGAAGTGGATCTTGTTCCTAGTTTTCCATAGACTCCCACATCCATAGATCAAGACAACTTCTTAGGCTTCCCTTTCAAAAATAGCATGTTCTCCTATTTGATACAAGATACTATGGAAAGGGGTACCAGCTTTTTCTTGCATAATGATTCTTGTGAATTGTACACATCTTTTCCAAATCAATTGTGCAAACTAAAGTTCAAAAAATAAATGATCAATACATTCTATAATCCAATTTTTTTAGCATGTACACCTGGATTATAACATGATTACAAGACTACTAATATTCTCTTTAGTGGGTAATGCTTACTTCATAAATCTCCAAAAGTGGAAATTGTTTTTTAGGAACAACCATACACCAATGAATTTTTTCCAAGGGATCTCAATGGTTCGAGGTTGGACGAATTATGTGATAATAACTCACTGAGAAAGCTCATGTGGATGAGTTTGTAATCCAAATCCTATTGTGTTCACTATTGATGTCAATAAGATTAGAATTTCCATGTTGATCCTAGTCTAGGACAATGTTGATAAAAAATGGATGGTTGATATCCTGTTAGATGTTAATATATGTTTCAAGACATCCTAATAATCCAAGCACTAGGCCTTCAATGTTATGGTTCCCAAACAAGGTCTCACCTATCCCTAAGATCTATTGATTTTTGCCTAATAGTATTTAGTAGTGGGGCTCAATCAAAGTCCATAAGAATCTACACATTTCGTCCCTCTCCCACTGATTGTAAACTCCCATTTCGCATCCCCACAAAGAGATTCCTTCAACCACATTCCATGAAGTGTTTTTTTGAATTCCTTGTAAAGTGTCCATGATGTTTTTAACATTGGTATCCCATTTCTACATGTTCTAACACATTGTCCTCCATGAAGCCCAATGATACTTCCCATAAATATTAGTTCCCTAGAATAGTGAAGCTAAGATTCTATTAATGTTTTGAAGGACTAACTTACGAACTATGGCTTCTAATAGAGTATGAATTCATATATTTATAAGAATAATATTAACCAGTATAATACACCCTTAATAGAAGAGATTGTGGTTCTTTCAATTCATTACTTTTTCTGTGATATTCTCTATAATCTAATCAATGTTCTGAATTCAAAGCCTATGGTATTAAATGGAGTGCCCAAGGTAAAACATATGGAATCTTATTTACTGAATTATCATGTCATTTCTAATCCCTTAGATCCTCCTTTCATTGTAGAATTGTGAAATGTAGATTTTCCTTTTTGATCGGTTGATCGATTTTCCACTCCATTTCCAAAAATAAATAGGAACCCCAGTGATTCCTCTTACTGATCCCTAGATAGAATTCATGAAAATAATAGTATTATCTGAAAACAAGACATGATATATGTTGGTGGAATGATCCCTCCAATGGTAGTGAAGAATAATCACAATGGATATGATGTTTTTTATGTTTATTCATTACACATAATTAGATAATATGAAATTAGTAGCAGATAGGTGGTCTCATTTCCTAAGTACTATTGATTCATTAAAGATTCCATAAGTATTTCTTATGAAGGAAATGGAAAAACAAGAGGAGCTCAGACATCTGAACAAGTGATTAGTATTCCATGTGGATAAACCCCTCTTCATGAGACCCTTGATGATAAAATTATATTCTATTTTATTGTAGGACATGTCCCCATCGAGATTGACTATCATGTTCTAGTCTAGAGACTTTATTTATGTAATTCATTAGTTCATGAGTCGTAAAAATATACCTTATATCATTCTTCCCTTGACAAACCTGTTATTTTCTTGAGAAATCCAACCTAGAGGATGGGATGAGAGTCTTTTGTTGATAATGATGGCCGGCACCTTAGACATGAAGCTGCACATGCTAATGGGCCTTTAGTGATGACGAGATGTGGGGAATTTGATATTTGGGATGAGGAAAAGGGATGTGGAATAAGAAACCTAGGAAATATATCCACCCAAGAGAAAATATTGAATGGCCTTAACCATTTCAAGACTTACCAAATCCTGAGAGGCTCTATAAAAAGCACCCATGAAACCATTAGGTCCATATGTACTCACTATGTTGAGGCCCTTGAATTCCTTTCTTATTTCCTCCATATCATGAACTTCTTCTACGATTTTATTGAATCCATTGGACACCACATGAGAAATATCATCATGAATACCCAAACACCCTTAGAAACATCTCACTCATTGAAGGATTTGGGTATGCAATAACTGATGTAATGTGAGAGACCTCCATGTTTCCAACAACAACCTAATCATAAAAGTTAGATAAATCCACCACAAATATGTTAGAACTATGTATGTGGAAGTTCTGATTAACAAAATCATCGAATAAAGATGAGTTCATGTCTCCTATGTGAAGTAATTTTATGTGGTATTTCTCTCAGTTGAGATGTTCTTTCCTTGGGATCATATCATCCATAATGTTTGGTTGTACTCTAATATCCTCATGTCTTGCTACTTTTATAAAGGAGTTTTCATAGTAAATATATTATTATATATTATATAGTTGTGAAATTAATCAATATTTTTTCTAATTACTATTTCATTCTTATCATCCTTGTTTCTAAACATCAACTTAGTTCCAATGGTCATGAAATCTTTAGTTCATTCAAAATGTTCAAAAACATTGTTTCTTTAAAACTGATTCAACTATTTTTACATATCAATTACCAAAAAATCAACACCTATATCTTATTTTATGTTCTTAGGATAAAAATTTGACAAGAATTATTGATGTTCAAGGTTCTTTGGTGATGTTCTTATGTTTAAAGTTAATTATTATGATCAAGTGCCATGTACTAAGACCCAGATGTTCTAGGGGGTCCCTAATATCCCAATGGTTAGGAATATATAGATTATTACTCCATATTTCCATATATTCATTATGTACTATTAATTATAATGGCATTAATTAGATATTACTCATTAATAATGAGGATGTGGTATGTGATGTTGTTCATGTATTGTATAATGGGGCATAATTTTGATTTCCATCAAGTTCATAATACCCTACAACTCTTGTTTTGATGTTATGATGTATGTATAGTGACTAATGTCGTATTGAGTGGTATATATGTTGAAATTGATACTAATACAGGATGATGGTCCATATGAGAAGATAGGTTAGGTATGGATGTTTCTCACCCCACATTTGAGGTGGTTTGACACATGGTAGTGAGATGGAATGAAAGGGATGGGATTGCTGGATGTTTGAAATTGGGGAGAGAGAGTGACAACCCAGTGGGGAAGTTGATGTGGGGTTACTTTATAAACGTTCTCCTATTATTATATTATATTTTTACATTATTTGGTGAGTGAACCATGGTGAGTTTGAGATAGTGATCTTTCCTATTTAGGATCATATTTGATCTATTTTTTTTCCATGGTGCATTAGTATTATCATTTCTTATTTTTATGGGATACATTGGGTATGATCTTACTGAGTATACATGTAATGCATAGAAAACATATATAAACACGTTTATAAGTTTATTAGAGGGATATGGGGACCTATCTATGAATTAATATCTTAACTATAAGAGATGTTGTGGGATTTCTACCAATTATTGGGGTATTTATTTTAGATAATTTATTAATATTTTTTTGACATACACCAATTTGATGGATTGGTTTTTTATAGAACATGATATATTTTTTGGGGGGTTTCTTATCTTTTATAATAAGACTTTCATATATCAATTGTAATTCCTTCCATTTGAGGGTTCCAAAACCTCATTTATACAATCCGACAAATGACCTACTATAGGAGGGACATGGGGACCTCCTCTTCACTATAGGCCCAATAGGTGTATTAGTGGAGTGGGTAATTGTAGATCCATTGAATCTGAAAAGATCTGAGTTTTCAATAGTCCTAATACATTATTTTTGTATGTCTATAACCATCAAGTGGAAAGAGATTTGTCCTATTAAATTTATAAATATTTAATTATTATTGATCATTATATGAATTCAATGTTATTTTTTACTCTAATAAAATTCATTTTTTAATATATTTGTTGATATCTTCTTCCTCCCTCTATTTCTCGCTCATATAATCTAGATCAGATTAAATTTTAATGAATGATATCTGGAGAACACATATATAGGATCTAATAAGTCTAGCTAGACAACACAGTATTGCACGGATTATGGTCATTGTACACTATGTGTTTTCATAGATCATTTCACAAGGGCATAGAAATAAATAAGTTATCAAATTATTAAATGAAGAACACATGGTTAATGAAATGCTCCACATATTGACTGAACAAGGCTGGCACAAAGCATGTGGGACTACAAACCATGTTTCACGGTTACACATTGTGTATTCCATATTCATTTATCATTGAGAATTCATCATAAAATACAAGTCATGTAATAATCAGACAATCTATAGTGACTGATAATCATATAATAAGAAGGTTACATGGAATTTACCAGTTGTACACATCTTGTGCCACACATGTCTGTGTAATAATACACCTTATGTCCCTAGGAATTTTTCATAGAAATATATCAAGAATAATACATGGTGTGTACCTATATGTACACACTATATATCCAACCTATTGAAAGATACCACTAAAATTTTAGTAAAACCTACTTTAAAACTCAATATCAAAATTTTTGTGTGACATTTATTGACCTCTAATCATCACGTGAGTGGTTTTATATATATACTGCTAAATTAGTTTTTTTATTTTATGATATAAAAACAATGTATACTCGTAATATATCAACAACTTAAAAAGAATTAAAATCATTATATGCAGTGTTAATTAACATTTGTAGTTGGCGTCATTTAATTAACTCACAGAAGGTCGATAATTATATGATAAAATATATATACTAAATGTCATATGGGAATACTATATTTTATCTCTATATATACTCAGTTGTTTTAATAGGTACATGTCAAGTAGCGTCCAAGTATAAGTTGTGTACTTATTTTGTTACATTTAAATTAAAATAAATTTATTTTATTTATTTTATATAATAGTACATGGGTATCTCTTTGATATATTATATTGTTATTAAGATAAATTTAATTAATTGATTAATAAAATAATTAATAAGATTAATTTATGCACATTTATCTTAATAAAAGAATGAATCAAAATGACGGGTAGCTAATTATTTGAAATATGCATTCATTAACCTAGTGGATGATCATGAGATTAATATGACCTGTATATGTGTATTGATTCATTTAATGTAATTATTTCTAGAGATCATTCAATATTTTATTAAATTAAATTGATGGAATATGAGTCCTTTGTCCTTCCTTATTATGCATGGGCCAATGTGTCCACAATTTCATTTATTTAAATCATCTTTTAGATTACCTTGTCATGTGAGTAAAGTATAAACATTGTACCAATAGAGCTCCCATGCATATTTATTTAGTTTATGATAGAGACAAGGTGAATCCAAACCAAGGAGATACATGGGGAAAAGGTGGATTTATGCAAACTGATTCCCGAATTAGTTCAAAGAGTTTTTTCGTAGAGTTAATGGTTTGTTTACTCTCTAGTCAATAAAAAACAACTTGTTAATTCTCATGTTTTTTCCATGTTTTATTTATTTTATTTCTATCTATTGCATGTACTATTTTATTGATGAAATACGACAATCATATAAATTAAAAAATTAATATAAAAATATTGAATTATGATAACATGATTATGAGTAAATATTTTATCAATCCATGGTTAATCAGTAAAGTAAAATTCACATTATATTAATAGGAAAGGAAAAAAATAAAAACCAAGAAAGTACATTAATAATAAAAAAACACTCATGTAATTAGTATGTATGTAGGCCTTCCATTATGTCATTTAATATGGACCCATAATTAAAGTGTTGATTTTGGCTTTTCTTGGGAGCACTTTAAATTACCATAAAATCTAAACAAAGATGAGGAGTCTAATTAACCAAAATATTATTTGATTTAACAACCATGGTAAGTTCAATACAAATTTTTGAGTCATGTTCTTAGGTAGTCTAATTCATAAATTCTGGATTAGGGAGTCCACTCAAATGAAAAAGATTTTCATGGCTGTACTAGACATAACTTCTTACCTTAAACCAATCGTAAAATTATCATGTCTTCTTTTAGGATTATAATAATGGAATTAAAGATAATCTTTACTTGAATCTATAATGATGTGGTAAATTACATGATTATTGGTTTGGGCCATTGGGAATTGATAAAAAGTGTGATTTATAATAAAGATAAATGTATTATGTCTCACATGATTTTTAATAAAAGAAATTACTAATAATAATTACTCTTATTATTGTAGAATATTGAAAATTCCATCAACCACATTATAACTACGATCAATTCTAGAGAAATACAATATCGAAACTAATAGTAACTTCTATGAATGTTTTATAAACCTATGGCTAGTTTTGTACCATGAATAGAATTATTCCATTTGAGAATCATCAATCCCTAATAAACTAGTTATGGTGGTTAGTAATGAGGAGTTCACTATATACAAAAAATGAATTATATGACAAATATTAAATGATTTATGATTTAATCCATGCCTAGTGAATTTATGATGTCACGTGAGAACATGGATTCAAATAGAATTATCTAAAATCTCTTTGATATTTATTTGGAGAGAATAATACAAGAATGTATTTAGATATCCAAGGCTCACCTACGATATAAATTCTAGAAGTTCTACAAGATCTCCCTCACATAGTCATACTTGTCAGATATATTGAGTGCCTAAAGGTTTTAGGGTTTATTATTCCTAAAGAATTATGAACTGGTCATACTCTTTCATCTTTACCATAGTGCTTAAATAGTTTTATTATATATTTAAATATAAAAAACATAGATAATTATCTCTCATATATTCTCACATTACTTTTTCAAGATCAAAAGTATATAAAGCGTGAAAATCAATCCTTCAATACGGTGAAAAAAATTATTTTCCTAGAAAATATCTCTAAGACTGAACCAAATACCAAATATTCTTTTACATTCCCTTATACGAAAGGTTGGAATAAGGACTTTGAAAATAAATAAGACACTATTTTTTCCCTGTTGAAAGAAGGGCCACTATAAGAATAAATGAACCTAGGAAAAGAATTATGGGGAAGAATTTAGTGAATTTTTTATCACGTGTAATATATCTGTTTCTATAAATTAGTTATTAGATACAACATGTGGTGCTCACATATATATTCAAATACATGATCCAAGTATATTTTGAAATATTTCATGTGGTATGGTATATCTATGAGTAACCAATAGATCGAGACTTAATATTGTTTCTATTGGGGATATGCACATATCATTTCCATATAAAATGATCTTGGATCAAAAATAATGTTATTATTTGTTTCATGTTACCTATAAAATTATTTATGTTTACATACTTGATAGAGACTGATTTATTATCAAATTTGAGAATAATTGTTTCTTCTTTTCAGTGAATGGGTGTATTATGGTTAGGTATTTTTAAATAAATGTTTTTATGTTTTATGTTACATTAACCAAGAAATATAAATAAATAGAAAAATGATTTCATGTGACTCATACCACACTCAACTATAAAATCACTAGCTAGGTCATGTAAATGAATTTTTTTTATTACATAAATATGGAAAAGATGAAAGGACCACATATCATCTAATACTAATACCTGAACCACATAGTGTATGTCACAAATGTTTACAATTAAAAATGTCCAAACCCTCATTTAGTTGAATGGGTGAATGGACCACATAGCATGTTTATTTGGCTCATACCAATGTGTGTGGACCATTTTCCAATTGAACAGAGTGGTGGGTTCCCATACTTTATAACTTTACTAATTATTTTATTAGATATGGTTTTTTATACATAATGAGGTATAAGTAAAATTATTTTTATATATTCCAGAAATCTAAGAATGAATATTAGTACTAGATTTGTTAGAAAATTAAGAAACTCTGCATAGGCTCTAGTGGAGAATATATTAATCAATCATCCCTTGATTGTTTATTTTATTTTTGTATTCAATCACTATTATTTCCTTTTTATAGTCCATAATAGATTGTTGTAACAAAAAACATGAACCAAACCTTGATTTATATTGGGAGATCAATGCAGATTCATAAAAGTATTACATTATAATTTTATGGATATGAATTATAGATTGAAACACACATTCAAAACCAAGTGATAACTAATGAAACAAATTGTATTTGATATAGAAATTTATGTAAATGAATCTCACATTATCAAATTTATGATTGTGGGGTTATAAATAATATATTATGTATATTTATAGAAATAGACTTTCACCTCAGTGAACTAAGTGCATCTTTATATAATAACCTAAATAAATAAAGGGTCATTACCTATATAATCCCTCAGATCATAAGGTTATGAATAAAAAACATCCCAAATTTTATGAAATTGATCACAACCGTAAATTATATTGTGAATGAATAGGAGACTTCAATAAAGTCCCTGATCAAGATACAAAAGTGTTGGCGTAGAAACAGATTACAAAAATCCCTATATAAAGAGAATTTCTCGAGATACAAGTACAAAATAGGAGTGCAAGAGAAGATAAAGAACTAGAATGATATCAATATCTAGACATGGATGATGGATACTCATTATTATCTTATAATAATGATATTATAACCAACATGGAATAAAAAAGTAGAACATAAGCCATCAAATGGAATGAAGATATGAATATTGAAACGGGTTTCATATACAAGAACCATATATATGTTTTGGTAGATTATATAGTGGATATAAATCTTATTGGTTATAATTGTGTATTTAATAAGAAACATGAAATCGATAGAGATTTTTGTACCTATAAGGCATGACTACCTAAGAAATTGTTCATCAAGGAATTGACTACGATAAACCCATTCAATAGGTTCAAATGCTAAAATCTATTAGAATTTTATTTTCCATAGTATCTTACTGTGATTATAATATTTGGTAGATGGTTTTTAGAATATATTTCCTTAATAGGAACCTTTAGTAAGATGTTTATAAGACATAACCATATGGGTATGTGAATCCAAAAGATTCTAAAAAGGTATATAAGATTCAGATGTCCATTTATAGATTTAAGAAAGCATATATTTCATTGAAAATTAATTTGGATGAATCAATGATGTAATTTGTTTTCATAAGGAATGAAAGTGAGTCCTGTGTCTATAACATGTGTAGATGGAGTGAAATCATTTTGTAATAGTTTATATTGATGACATACTACTTATAGGAATCAAAATACCTGTATTACCATCCATTATGTCTTGGATAGATAGTTTCTTCTCCATGAAGTACGTAGGTGTAGGAACATATATTTTTGGGATCATTATCAATCATGATAGTTACAATAGAGTACATTGACTCATTGAATGTAAGGATATTGTCTATATATTGATGATATTCAGTATGGGTAAATATAAGACCAGATTGATTCTGGTGTCTCATGAAATTTATCTTATGTGGATTGTGTGTCCTCAGGCACATGAGGAATGATAGAGGATTGTAACAATTTTATATATTTCACTGATTGGTTCAAACATGTATGATATGATATGTACAATGATTGATGTGACCAATCCATTAAGAATGGTAAGAATATATCTAGTAAATTCGATGACCACCAATGGATTGATTCCATGACTATTCTTATGTATATGTGGTCTGCTAAGGAAATATTCACGGTTTATAGAGAAAATGAGGAGCTAGACATCATGGTATATGCTAATTTTAGTTTCCAAATAGTACATGATGATCTAATATTGTAGTTTAGAACCATCTTCACTCAAAATGTAGGTTTGGTGAGATAAAAGAGCTCAAAGAAATACATGGTTATTGATTCTATAGTAGAGTCTGTGTACATTAATGCTTCAAAAGCAGCTAATGAATCTATTTAGAATTGTAACATCATCCAATATCAGGATGTGGTTCCATGTAGTAATGATATTATCACATATTGTTATTATAATTCTATAGTGGTGGCACTTGCAAAGTATATAAGATCATATCAGCATATGTAGCACATACATAATAAATACGATCTCTGGAATGATTTTTCTTATAGATGGGATTTCACTCTGAGAAAACTTCCTATAGAATACCACAATGAGAACCGCATAACTAAATTACTAACTCAGTAGAAACATGATCAACATGTGAGATGTGGAATACTGAAATTTTTTAGTATTTGTATCTATTCCAAGTCAATGTCTATTAGGGTGGGTGTCCTAAAATATACTATTTATACTTTAGATTGCATCTATATTCTATTAAGTTAATATTAATTAAATTATTTTATTATATATAGTTTATATTTCTACTTCACATTTATATAATAATTTCCCAGAGTACCTATCATGTTGAAAAGATAATTTCATTTTCCCTATTTGTTGCAAACCATGAAATTCTATGATGATATTCAAAAACCTTATTCTATGAGTATATAACATTATATAATAGGACGGGTAGTATTTTGACTGCTAGGTTAATGCAAATGTATGAATATAATACCTCATCTAATGAATTTTTACATTATTAGTCTCCAATATGAGAGATTTTGTGAAAAACCCCACATGTAGTAAATTTAGAGGTTTATGTTTTCATGTAAATTCAAATAGATGAGCGTTTGTAATGATCATTCTACTTTAAGATTGACATTTTTTCATTCCATAACATTCACACATTGATTTATTACTATAAAACATGAAAACATTTGAGCACAATATTTTTTGGTGTGTTGGGTGTGTCATGAATATATGTTATTAGTTAATATGTTGAGGAATTATTTTCACATTCCATATTAATACAAGTTGGTATCATTACACATTTATTTAAATGAAAACATAACATTAAATTACATGGATATTGTGTATAATTAAGTTCATTTAAAATAGTTAATGAAATATGTATTAATCATATAGATTAATGACATGGTTCTGAAATAGGATTGATGATATATCATGAAAAATGAAATTATATTACACAGTTAGGGATTGTATGGGTTTTTTCATTATTACATAACTTCATCCTATATGGTTGTCTTGACCCATCACCCTTCATAGTGGGTTTCTACTAAAAAAACAAATGAACAATATGTTGGAGTTATCCCATACCAACAAAATAGAATTCCAAACATATTTAAAGATATAAATGAGGAAAATATTTTTCCAAAGAGAGATATCATTAAAGGAACCATGGTGTATGTTAATAGGCTACACAGCCTAATTGTTCCTCTACCATTCCTTTAAAGGTAAACCTGATCAATGATACCAACAAAATTGAACATGTTAATGAAAATCATATAGGCATTCAAAATAGTTAACTTTAATATATCTTTAACTGATACTATGTGAAAACTTTATCGATATTTTATATCTCCAAATTATATGTCTACCCACGGATGATGCAATATTAGAGATAAAAGGGTGATATATGTGAGTAATATCACAACATTAATACAGAAATTTATTACCTGATGTTGGGATCTTATAATATTCTCAATTCAATGCACTATTGGGAAATATTTATTTTCTAATACAATTCTTGATTTGGGAACCTCTATAAATTTGACCAGTCACTCTATTTTATCCTCACTAATTATTAGAGATCTAAATCATACCAAAATTGTTATTTGACTAGAAAAATATAGTATCTTCAACCCCTCCATTTCGATTGTGGATGTTCTCGTGAGAGTTATTAATTTAATTTTTACTATATATTTTTTATTAAAATATAAGATAACATGTTGAGTATAAATTACCCAATTATATTGGGGGTACCTTTCTTGAAAATTAACAAATAAAATAATTCATTTAAACAATTGTATTTTATCTTGGGAGTTTGTGAGTGATATTTTCAAATTTATCATTTTTGATACATTGAATCACCCCGTAGAAGAACATTCCTTTTAGTCTGTTAATTTATATATACTTGATATGTACATAGAAACTTTTTTGATTTCCATTTAGAATTTTTATATGTTTTAATAATTGATATAAAATATATGTAAGGATCCATGTGTTGAATGTTGTATTGGTTTTTAGAAATTATATTTATGTTTATAAATTAATTATTTGTTATTCAATTAAGACTCAATGGACATCAATGATTATACTCATATTTTAAAAGATTATTCCTCATGAAAAACATGAAGAGGTGGCATCCACTTCCTCTACTAGAAATGTATAATCCACCATACCCCTCTCTCCTACAAACTATGCACGATTTGTTGGCTTTATCCCCATTCACAATCTTATCCCTCCTTCCTGAAATCCTTGGTATTCACATTTTTTTGAATGTACTGGAACATCATAAGTGCCTCTTCTAGTCAACTTTTACTCTAGGAGTTCTAAAAGGTGTTGAATTTTCATGGGTAGTCTGTGGTTTCAGAATTTGGTTGACGATTCCAATTGATTGATAGCTTCGACAGATTTTTCTATGTTTATTGGCCCTTTTATGATTAATTTATGGTTGGACTTCTAGACCCTTGTTGTATCATTTTTCATTTCTCATGCACTGATAATTTCATGGCCATGTGGTGTTAGAGTCTTAAATCCTATAAATGTTATATTTTCATCCTTACCATATGGTGCTATTATTTTTATGTGAAAGTTGATCCCCCAATTTTGGTGATTTGGGTAAGTTTTCAAGGTTTTTTGCAACCTTTCCAGAATCATGCAATTCCTTAGATGTTGGGTAATCTTGTCTAGATATTACTATCATTTGAGTGGAGTTTGTGACCCATGTTCCATTATATTGTTCCCCATATAAGTGTGGAAGTTGAAATGTAAAATCCCTGTATTGATGATATTTGGATCGATGTTGGAGAGGAGCACTACTTCTATAAACCATTGTTATATTAGAATATATTTTATTTCTACTAGTCGTATCATCACCTGGGAAACCTATATAATAATTTTTAGTCATCTCATATATTTGTACCAGATGTGAGACTCTCTATTTTTTTAACAAATCATTTAAGTATTTATGTTCCACCTTATAAGGAGGCCATATGGATTCAGTTTTATTAACGTGGTATAAAAATTTGTATTGTTTGAAGAACTATGTGGTTGGAACAATGTAGTTAGTGTTGGAGGAGGGGTGAGCTCGACTCATCTCCTCTTCCGATAATCATTTTTTTACAAATTATATTTTTTATGGGATGTAGAATGTATGATTATGCTCCATGTGTTCATCTGATATCACTCCCCTATGCACCAATTGAAATTGTTGTGGCACAAGTTGATGATGGATCTGCTCCAATAAAGGAGACTATCGACAAGCGGGTCTCCTCTAGCTCATCACATCTTCTGAAACAATTTTTTCTCTTTTCTAAACTATTGGTTTGTGGTTCTCACTATGAAGGGTTGAAGATAGTGTCACTTAGGTGGAAAATTAAGATTAATTGTTCCAATAATCAGTTTGATGTTGTGGAAGGTGTCTATGAAATTAACTCCATGTCGATCATAGAAAAAGATTAGGATAGTCACTTGACTAATGATGAAATGCATAGTCAGTTTGTAGTGGATTGTGTTAAGCATATGAATGGTAGTGTTATATTTTACTTGAAGGATGAATAAGTGGAATAAAGGTGATCGAGACTCATAGGGAAAAACAATGATTAAGGGGGAAAATCCAAAGGGAGTATAGACAACACTTACTTGCCTAATTCAATAGAAACAAGGTCAACTAAAAATGAGGGGGCTACATGGAGGGTATGGTTTCTATATAGAAATAGAAGGTGTCATAAGAATATATACAAACCTATGAATTTAAGATAAAGTCTAAAATTGTGTAGGAATAAAAAAACAATGTTTTTAACTCATTCTCCAATTGAATGAAGAAATGGTAGAAGGATCGTTTCACATAAAAGCCAAAAAAGAGAATAATAACTGATTATATGAAAGAATGATTGAATTTGATATTAATTAGATCCAAATATAATGAATAAATAAGCAAGATCATATTTTGGAATTAGGATTCAATTAAAAAAATATGAATATGGAGGAATACATTCAAAGATGGGATAAGTTGGCCAATAATTTTGAAA
This sequence comes from Viscum album, assembly GCA_963277665.1. Taxonomy (NCBI): domain Eukaryota; kingdom Viridiplantae; phylum Streptophyta; class Magnoliopsida; order Santalales; family Viscaceae; genus Viscum; species Viscum album. Next base: position 451,209,975 of record OY728127.1, read on the forward strand.
AAATCGTTAAGAAACACTTAAAAACTAATGTAACAACTTTTAAATGGGGATCATATGGAGTGACTGGTTCTAATAATCTCAACCATCTCTTTAAATTTTTTTTATTTAATTATATCTTAAATGATGATATGTTATGATTTGTGAGGTTTTCCACTTTTCCACAATAATGATTTTGAAATAAAAAGTCTAATTTTCAACCAGTTATTCTTAATTATAGGATATATTTTTTGATAAATTAGATGAGAAAAGAAAAAATAATCTTCTCATTCCCCCCTAATGTAATAAAATCATCCATAATTTAAATCTAAACCATTATCTCAAAAATTAAAATATTAGTATATCGATAACAAAAAAAACTACTAGTTATCATTGTCAGTTCAATCCAACAAAAGAATGATTTAAAATTTGTTGAATTTTTTAGGGAGTTTAAATAAATATTAGGATGTAGAAATTCTAAAATTTCAAGTACTATCACATAAATTTTCATTCATTTTAAATTTTTAAAGGATTATGCTAAATTAAGGATGTATGCATACTGATGACTGATCCTAACCCCCTGCATTTCAATTAAAAAGAAACCAAGTTATTAGATAATAAAATATTATATCCTTTATATTACATATAATATGTAATAACAATAAATATACTTCCAAAGAAAACATGTCTTAAATTATTATAAAATGAAAATAATTAATTGGTACAAACCCATGTGTAGAATAGTTGGCATGTTTTTATAGAGTATCATTGACTAAATAAATACACTATGGAGGACCATTCACCGCTGTTTTCCATTTTCTATATACTAAAAAAGTTGTTGGGGAATTTATACTAATATATTCATAAGGGGAATTCTAGATATTTTTTGTTTCATATTTCATATGGGGACTTAGAAAACAGAAATTTCATATAAGAGGATGCCAATTGGTCTATTTAATTCTCCAGTTACATTCAAATGACACATGGTTATTATTTTTTTGGATTATCTGGACAATAGTTGGAAGTATTAATTGATGTATTCACTATTTATGGTTCATATTTTTATGAATGTTTCAGTAGTGTAGGGTTTAGCCTTCATCATTATATTAAAAATAATTTATCATTAAATTATGGGAAATTATCATTCACTGTATGATAAGGGATATTATATTTAAATTTAATTTCAAAGGATGGTATCCATATAGATAATCAATGGAGGAGAAAATTTCATCCCTACCATTCCATATAATTGTGTTGTATGTGCGGTACTTGTAATGTAACATAGTATTTTATCACGGTTTCATTCATGGATTTGAAAATATGGCTATTTTTGTATCTCTATTAGTCCAAAAAAATTATTTCAAAAAAAATTGAGGATGGTTTTAAGAAATTAAATTGGAGTCTAACATCTCCCTTGAAATTCTAACCACCTCATTTGGATTTACGATTTGATATCATATGTTATGATTCCCATTAAAATTTTGGGATGGTCTTATTAAAATGTTTCAATCATGTTTCACATGTGATTGAAAATTATTTATAGAAAATTGACTATACATTGGAAAACAATTCCACAGGGGAAAATTAATTTAAAGACATTGTTTTTTCCTTAGATAAATTCACATAAAATATTTTATGGCCCTAAGTGATTGTGTATTATTATTATATAGATATATTGTATCTAGTTATGATACCCTAAGACAAACCACATAACATTAATTTGATGAAAACCCTCTAGGAATATAGTTTAGAAATTGGGGATATAAATAAACATTGAATGTTGTGGCTGACCATATAAGTATGATACGTCCATCCTTGAACATTAAATCACCCCCTATATTATCACAAATTACATTTTCCTGGATGATAATTCTTTTTAGTGAAAGATACAATTATATTGTATGTTAAGATTATAAATTATTTAGTATTATCTTGTTTTATAAATTATTTGAATAAATTTCATATTTAGTATCTCAAACAAGAGTCATGTGGTTAAATTTTTGATTACCCATACCTTTGGAACACAAATAGTGATCAAGAATTAAGTCATTATATTCTTGATACAATATTTTAGTTGATCCAAGGGTTTTATCATGTTCTCTAATATAGGGGAGACTTTGGTCCCCCACAAAATAATCATATGGATATTAATGAAAAGCTATGTTCCATTCATTATTAGGGGATGCCAATTATTTTTTAGAGATTTTTCTCATTTTATAAAAAGGTATTTCATCTAAAATAATTTAAATTACATAAAATTCCATTCATTCCAATTTTTTTATGATTGATGCATTGAATCTATTGTGTCATTTTCTAATTCATTTGAAAATATTTACATTCTTTTTGGAGTAGATTATGTGTCCAAATGAGTGGAATAATGAGCCAGAAGGACTAATACCAAAAACATATTTTTGGATGTTTTTAGAACCCAATTATTATTTATGTTTGTATTATCTAGGTTTATTATCAAGTACTATTGTTTTAATTTTTAAAGTAATATAATTATATTACTATTACAATGCTATGTGGTTGTGAATCAATTTTCATTTTCTTATCACCCCCAAACCAATGTTCACAATAATTTTTATAATAGAGTTTAAAAACAAATCATGTGTAAAGATATAAACTATAGATAATATTTGAGTCTTATACTTTATAATGATTTTTTCATACTATACATATTTTAAAACACCCATGTACATTTCACCCTATAATATTGTATTTGGAAATATTTGTTTCCTAGATTTTGAGACATATAACTTGTATATTTGGGACATAAAATAATGAAGTTATAATATTTTTGGTGCTGGTTATAAAAGAAATGTTTATATTTATAAGTTATATGAAATACATTGAGATTTCTGTGAGAAGTAATTATTATACAAGGAAATAAATACTTTAGGCCATGAACACCTCATAATTCATCATTTGTACCATATTGGGTATAATGTTCTCCTTAATAATGAAATGTTAATGTTTCACCTAGGTAAGATTCATTTCTATTGGTTTGGACAATACATTGTCACTAATGTAATTCCTTCTGGGTATTATTGGTTAAAAAAATTAAGAAACCTCGTATACATTCACTACCAATGGGAATTGGACAAAGTACTTCCATAAAACCCTTCCAGATACCCTAGTAGAGGAAATCCACCATAAAAATTCCATATATGAATGAAACCCACTAGTTTTTATACATAATATTTATATTCAATTAAATTAAAATGAGGTAAATATTAATTCTAGGTGTGTATTGCAGGGGGAGGGGTGGATAATTTCTTAAGTTAGATGGTAATTTTTTAATAACTCTTCTCTTTTTTAACTTTTTGGATTGCTACATGACATTTTTATGATTCATTGATATTTCATCTTTTTAGATCAATTTTATTATTTTAGAGTATTTTTTTCATTTCATCATCATTTTTTCAGTTTTCTATTATAATACACAAATTTAATTCCTTCTTATCCATAAATTTATTAAGAATGAAGGATGATTTTTTATTCAAATTTTGTTTAATGTTTATGATAATTTACTTCATTTGCAACATGTGAGTATGAGAATGGATAAAATATTAATGGGTTATTTTATCAATATTAGTTTTCTTTTCAATGCTATGAATAGTAATATCTTTAATAAACACGTATATAATCAAATTATCTATGTTAAATTTATAAGAAAAATTGTTTCATTTCATAACTCCACACATCATTGAGCACAACTGTGAAATGTCAATGTTTTATACTTAACTAAAGGTGTATAAAATTTAATTAAATTTTAGTTAAATTTTTATTTCATATATAATTAGTTTCATTTTGGTACGATATTTACCCAAGGTTTATACCTAATATTGATTATATTAAAAAAATAAAAAATAAAACATGACATATAGGATGATATAAAAAATTATTTAATTATATGAATTCTTACGTGTGTGGGTTTTCAAATTCGATTGCAAATGTAATTGAGCAGGTTTTGTGGAATAGAACAAGGAAAGATGCTTTTTTTAAATTACCTATATTTAATGAATTGAAAGTGGAAAGATAAGTCGTAAATTGTAGTCACACATACATATTGGGATTTATTATCATGAATTACATAGGAATTTATTTTATATGATTATTTTTTTAATTTCCTAGAATATTTGATGGTATGATTTATTTGATAATTTAATCCATGCTAATTAATATTGAATACTTTTTGTGGTTTATGGTTCGTTCACAATTCTACTATGAGTAAAATATATATTGAATATTAAATCTATATGTACTAGGGAATATATTTTTGAATCATTTTGTAAGATATTATTTTTTTTCTCAATAGAGAAAACTTTTAGGTGTAGGTGTGTGATAGAATAAAAATTCATTATTTTATTCCACCATATTTGAGTAATATAATTTTTTTGTACTGAAATTATCCAATATAATAATAAATTTCACATAAAATCTTAATTTTTTAATTATGTTTATATACTATTAAAAAATGAAATTTCACATGTTTTCATGTTTTTATTATAGGAGGAGGCGATTTTGAGAGTCTAAAATGAAGTTGAAGAAAAATGGGTTGAACTGCATTGATGCTCAAGAACACATGAATGGATTTTTAAATTTCCAGAAGTGTACCCATACAATTGGAATTAATTATATTCATTGTATCCACAAATATGTTTAATAATGAAATTTTAGAGAAATATAAGATTAATTAATCCATTTTTAGTCACAAATTAGGAGATATATTGGCAAAACCAAAACTTCTAGATGTCATGGGTGTGTGTCAGTATGTTTTAAAATAGGTCCCATTATTTCACTCAAATTTCCAAAATAATTTAAATTGATAAAGAATAAAATTGAAACAAACTTCATATTTCTTTTAATGTCCATATATAGGCTATGATTTATACGACCCTTGTACATAAGTGGAATTAGAAAATGTATACATGATAACCAATAAGTCCCTTAGCATATAAATACATACACAGAGTACCTAATATGGTGTTTTAGCTATATTGGATAAGATGTATTTTATTTGGAGATATTTAGGGTACTTTTCATCGCTTGGTTTATTCAATAGATCTCCGTCCACAAAAAGAGACAAAGGATAAAGCTGAAGATCCTTAGATAACCCTTTATCCTAAGGGAGAGATAAATAGTAGATGAACTTTGAGAGGGAGTTTTACCCTTCTCAAGGGTGTCTTGAAACATCGGTAGTTATTGGATTAGTATTATATGGTTTTAGTAATTAATTCAATTTTATCTTCACATTTTGTAGATTTTAATTCTTACTTTTTCATATATGAATGAAATTATCTTTTCCACCTAACCGATAATTGTAAAATTATGAGTTCATAAATTATGTCATTCCAATTAAAAAATAATAATCATATTTTGTGATGCATTTTTTTTGATATTAAACAGAATTAGATGCTCTTATTCCATTTATAATGGTTGTACCTCAACTACATGATTGTTATATTAGAGTTTTGTTCAATGTGAATTGGTTAAAAGTTTTGATGGATAATTGTGATGTTAGTTAATCATCATCCAAAGTAATTTACCCTACATAAAAAATGTTAAGAATTATTAACATTAAATACTGTGTAGTGAAAGTGAAATGATCAACTCCTCTCACTACTCTGAATACCGACATAATTTTATATAGTATATACTATATTTTCTTTCTTATTTTTTACATTAAAACAACTTAACCACCCATTTTGGTTATTTTTATAAAACATATTTGAAATACAGAATCATATATATCAAATTATTTTTTAAGTTGACCTAAGATCTTACATATAACATTAATCAAAATTTATAAAATAATTAATTTGACATTTCATGGTAATGAATTTATGTTACAACATATAATACCCCCTGAGGACGATTCGTTAGTGATAACACAATGTCAAACATTGAGAGGTCAATTAAATTTTTACCTAAAGAGTATATGTAACCAATATAAAATTTTGATAATGTGAAGAATTAATTTCTTATAACTTTATATATTTTATATATTTTGACCCAATTATTAATTTTACGAAAACCATACATAAGAAAATATCTCCTCATATCACGAATTATAGACTTCTAGATCAGCCATGTGCTACAAAACATTTAGTGATTTATAAATTTTTTTCATCTGGATTTTCATTCCACAACATCTCTATATGATCACCTGAAATAAATCTACCACTAAAAACTTTTAGTGAGTAAAAAATTTGAAAAAGGATATTTTGAATAATATAGATAACTTGGTATCATATTCATAATGTTTAACTCCATGAAAATATCATGCAAACTACTTAAAATAAAAAAAATATTATGATTCTATTGACTTCTATTTTAAAATTTTATATTTTCAAATTTCACCATCATCATCATCATTTTTATATCCCATTCCATTATAAAATTTCATTGAAACATTTATGTCACAATTTAAACTCCTTACCTTAATCTTTTAGCCACATACCATAAATATTTATGGTTATTATGTGACTTTGACCACGTATTTTCACTAATGTAGTCTTTTATTTGTTAATATTAATCTTCTCTAAGTCAAAATATACTTTCACTAGAATCATTGACACTGTACTCTTTTTTTAATATTATTCTAAGATTCAAAAACTATTTTGAGTTCAAATATACTACTTATTTCCTTTATTGGGAATATTTAACAAATTAACTATCGACACCGATATCTTATATGGTTTTATATGTTTATTCATAATTATTTTTAATTTTTTTATTATTTAAAATATTTCCTAAATGGATGGTGGGATCACACCCCTCACATGTTAATAAATATTTGAAACAACTTTTTTACCTTAGATAAAACCTTTTTATCCCCATATACCTTTAATGTATTTTATATATATTGATGATTCATAAACCATTTGTGTCAATGACATCATTTTATATTTTTTATAACAAATATATATTAATATATAACTTTTAAAAGATATAATGAAAATGATATATGAAAATAAATTATTTGTTAAATCTATCTGAGATTATATTCCTTTTCATTCAAATCCATGATTCAAAAACACTTTGGATTATCATTTAGAAATAAAAATATAATCACTATAAATTAATCCTTTTATTTTGAACTCTTTTTACATAAAAAAATTTCTAATATATTTATTTGATATCATAAACCCTTGAAAATCAGTGAATTGATTCGTAATAATGATACAACATATTGATTTTCCATGGAGTTTTAGAAACCCCATTAATTTTCCCAAAAAAGTACCTTCCTATAGAAATATAACCTTTATTATTGAAACATCATTTATGAATCAATTAATAACGATAAATGGTAGAACAATATAATCTTATTTTTCAGGTCCATACATTTACCCATTAATACTTTTTAAAAAATACAAAATCCCAGAGAACACATATCATGCTCATTTATTGTCAAAACATTGGGAAAATTGGGTAAACCATTTCTATACTCATTCAAAATGTTGAAAAATTTACTAATAATATTTATAGATTGAATTTATATCCCAAAAAATAATTAATGGTAATTTTTTGTCTCTCTAAATAAATATCTTACATTATCACATTTAGTATATAAATGAATGAAAAAATACCTGTGGGGTTATATTATGTATAATTCCATTAAAATATAATGTGAAAAAATATATTATTTTCATAAACAACAATAATATGTTTTTAAAAATATTTAACATTTGGTTAGTCAAGAAGGTTTCTATAAATCCTATAGTTTTCACTGATATCAATAATTATTATGTTTCTGAATTGGTATTAGGGAATTTATTTAGTTAAGTGTTTCATTTAATATTATTAATATTACATTAATGTGATTATTATTATTCCATTTATATCTAAAATAGATGATATTATATGATTATAATATTTTATATTCATTTAATTGGGACTTTAATTATAATGTTCTCCTAATAATTGCTCCCTGAAAAGAGAGTTGTTCCAAATCTTCCAGTCATGAATCATAATTTCCTACTCAAGGTTGTGAGTGGGATAATTCTCTTCATTATGGAATAATTAGAAGGATCCATACACCACCACATAATCCTATTATATCATCACACACTCAACATTTATCTCCAAAAAATGATTCTGACACTTCTCAGCTGAGTCTAACATCACCCCCTTTCATGTTAGAGTTGTCAAGGGAAAATGAATATTCGATAAATCCCAAATGAAAAAAATCTAACATCCTACTAGAACTATGAATATCATAATCCTAGAAAAATTCTTGGTAAACACTCCAGACATGACTACACGGATCTTCTCGTGATCCATTAAGATGCCTTTCTCAGGTATCACATGATCGAATAATCCCACGTACGGAATCTAAAAATAGAATTTATATTGCTTAGTATTTGTTAGTTCTACTTATTAGTTTTAAAGATAGCGACTAGTTGGTCCCCATTTTCATCCCACAGATTATAGTGCCCTTGGATGTCACACAAAAACATCACCATGAAGGAATCTTGACAGTGATATAAGAACTAGTTCATAAAACCCATTAAAACTATATTAGTCTTAGTATTTCTTAATTATATAAATAAAAACTCATAAAAACTGTACCGTCATATGAATTTGGTCTTAGGAACAACTTCATATCCAACCCCCAACTGATGGTATCCCAATCTCAAATCAATTTCTGAAAACAACCAAGATATCTAGATATGATAAAATAGATCTTTAATCTATGTAAATTCATATTTATTTCTAAGGGTAATTTGGATTATCTTCATGTAGTTGATGGAATGATAGCATCTCGCACATGACTTATTTGAAAATATAACTGATGATGCACATGGAAGAACACATGGTCAAATAAATCCCCTTCATTCATAATTCTTTAGTAAGACTTTAAACTCATTTATCATGGAAGGATCTATCTTATAAATCGGAATAATATGATAATCTTCCCATGAATTAAGTAAATAGAGAACTATATCACTATCTAGGGAATAAATACAGAAAAAATATCTAAAAAATCATAATATTCCTATCTACCACCACGAAAAGCTAACTAAATCAATTCATATGAACCTCATAAAATAGAAATCTAGAGATCTAGAATGATATAATTCTGATATCTAGAACAATAAGTCATACCGACCCTAACATGATGTCCCACTTAACAAAAAATTCATGATTATTTCAAACAAGAGATTAGAAATACACAATAGGATGATTAAAATAAATATTCACATTAAATTAAATTCTCTAGTATATGGAAATATTTATAGAAAAAGTATATAGGTGAAAAACTATGAAATCTCACAAAATATCTAAATCTGAAATCATAACACAAAAACTATGGACACTTGAATCCCTATACCTTTATCTTTCCCCACATCGTAGAATGATCCATTAAAAATGAAAACATTTTTGGTTGAATCTGCAAATAATGAATAAATTTTAACAAATTTAATGAATGATATTCACCTATGTTAAAAAATAATAAATATACAAATGAAGAAATAAGCCATATACCTCTCATGGTGGATGGATGAGTATCCATGTCCACTGAATCATGCACAAATGTGTATATGCTCCCATATTTTTTTCTATTATTCATCTTCGAAGATATTTTATCATCATATTTTTTCAGAAATATATTCCCACTCTCATTGATCCATTATACCAAACCAAATAATCCTTTAAAGGAGAATAAAACAAATTAATTCCATAAGGAGGTAATTTTTGATAATGATTGAAATTCCCAATGAATCCAAATTGGTGAAATCTACTAAATGTATCTATATAGTAATTATTTATATATATATTCCACACTCAATAATAACATTCCACTACATTCCAACCTTAAGAAAACCAAAAATAAAATTTAGGATGCTAACCGCTGCCACTTTTATCCCATTATGTATCCACATATTTTTTTATTTTGACTTATAGAAGATAACATATTTCCACCTATAGTAGTTGGGGAAACACTTATAATAGTCATAGTAGCAATGAATTCTTTGACCATCATCATATTTTTCTCAAATTATGTATAGTCTAATAGAAAAATAAGGATGATACTTCTTCTAATCGGTAATTTTAAACCATTTCCAAATTAAAACTCTACATACAGTTATTCGCGAGAAGCTCAGGCGACTGTGGAACTAATTAGATAAACTAAGTGATTTAATCCATTAAAAATAGTCTTTATACTTGGGTTTCATGAAATATTCATATATATCCACTCTTAACATCTCAAGATAAAATTTTTGATTGAAATTTTATTTGAACATAGTCCATGGAAGATCTTCAGGGAGCTGATTTTACAATATCGAGTCCTACCACCTCTAAATAGTCCTTTCTAATAATAGGTGAATATATCGAACTTTAATGTCATATGAGTTTATAGTAATTAGATGACGCGCTAAATAATTTCTACTAATTATTTTTATTACTGAGTATCTCAATCACATCAAAATGATATACAAATATTTTATCCTAATTACTTGTCATGATTCACCATTAATTATTTTAAAATATCACATCCTTTCACAAGTGATTGAGCTGTTATAATCATTAGATTAATGAGAAGAGATACAATGAGAGGTGTTTCATGTGGTTTATTCTATAATTCTTCTCCATATTATTCATATGATTCCTTTTGGGCGGCATGATATAAATGGCAAAATATATATAACATAATCAATGCCAAATCCAATTTTTGAAAATCATCAATTTAGTGAAAACCCCACCCTATGACTCTTAAAATTGTAATAACAACAATTAAAAAAACTCTAAATACCGAGGGGTAAAAAATTAAAAATTAAATCATTTACTCAATGTTAATAGTTTGGTTACATTAAATCATAAAATTTTCGAAATTGGAATTAGTTATTTTTAACACCATGTGAAATCATTTCCAAACACTCGTTTGACTAGGAACCTGTAACAAGGATGAATATTCCTTATATTAATTCACATTCTATCATCTATTTTGTTTTGATGATATTCCTTGAGTTAGGCTTAGATTTCAATAGAATTCCTCCAATATTACTCCACTTTTCCCATGTTTTTACCACTTTCTTCAATTCCTCTAATCCTAATGTCCATTGTGAACCAATAATTGTGTTTAGGTAGGGTTTTTGTAATATTATTGGTCTTATAGGTCGGTCAGGATCCCTATCCCTTAATTGTTGAGTTATCTTAAGAAGTCTATGATGTTTTATCTTTTTTTGAGGTAGGTATCTATATTTAAATTTACTTTTACTTTCACTTTCCTATTATTATTATTTTGATTTTATTTGGTTTTTTGATCAAGTGATTTTAAAATTAATTATTAAGGTTTGATGTGAGTAGTTTAATTGATATGATGGATTATGTGGGTATAATGGTGGTTCCACTTAGATTTCCCATTCAGGTAGGTATCTATATTATCCTTGTTGTCCTTGATTGTATTATGGAATTGTTGTATATAGATGTTGCTTATCGGTTTTCTTATGTCAATGGTATGAGGTTTATATGTTATGTTTCATTATTACTACTACTATTTCTAAATTATAAAATAATTTTTTACACACATACAAAGACACACTCACACACATACACACTAATATATATATATATATTTATATTTATGAAACTACTCATTTTATGGCATCGACATCCGAAATATATAAGGGTCATTCAATAATTAAGGGAGGGTTCTATGTGATGGTTAGTTAGATTCTATAGGTGAAACCATTCCCGAAGGACATATTTTAATACCCTGGTGCATGTCTCTAGGAAATGGTGATTGGGGACATGCATAAGGTCTTATTGAAACCCAATTAAAGATACCTGGTAGGTTGACCCAAGCCTATTTTTATAATTTAGATAATTTAAATTTTTAATTTTTGTCATTGTTTTGATTTATAGTTTGAATAATGGATTACCCATCTACCTCACATAGTAAATTTTTAAATTTTGATTGTTCATCAATAAGAAAATTTAAACATATTTTTGAATGAATTAACCTTATATATATATCAAAAATATAATCTGATTGAAAACTAAAATATTATAGATAAACCCATTTGTCATAAAAAAATTTCATTTATCTTGAAATAACCTTTCAAAAAAGAAAAAATTTTATACCAATCTTAAAAAATGTTGTATATATCGCAGTAAATATTCAAAATTTTATATCAAAGAGTACATTGATGATATTAATATGAAGACCATGCACATTTTTTAGTTGAATATACATTTATTATCACATAATAGACATTAATTTCTATACTCTAAATCCTTTTTGGCCTATGGGTGTGTGTGTTGATTCATTTCATATAACCTCTAAGACCATAATAAAATAAAATATTTAATTTTAGTAATTTCTAGTACATTTTTATCATTTTATTCAATTTTTTATATTTTAATAAATACTTAAATAATTTTTTTACTTTTCATAATATTTTTTTGTAAATTAAATTATTTTTAGTAAAATTTTAAAAATATTTTATTAATTTTAAACAATTTTATAAAAATGAAATTAATTATTATTTTTTAAATTTATCAATGAAATCTTTTTTAAAAAAATTATTTTTTTATTATTATTAAATGATTAAATAATTTTTAAAAAGTTGTTTAGAAAATTATAATACTTAATTAATTTTATTATTGTTATAAATTAATCAATTTTTATAAACACTTTAAAAATTTAAATAAGTTTTATAAATATTACATTAATTTTATTATTTTTTTGAATACATAACTAAATTAAAAATTTCTTATAAATGCTAAATTAATTTTATTTTTTAATATAAATACCTAATGAATTTTTCTAATTTTATAGTTGTTATTAATATTTATAAATATATAATAATTTTTATTAGTATTTATAACATTAACTATTAATTACAAATATATATAAAACAATTCAATATTTAATATTTAAATAAATAATTATTTTTATTAAATTGTATAAATATTTAAAAAATTTACCTTTTTTATAAATCATTAATTATTATATAATACCCAAAGAATTTTCATAATTATTATTTCTAAATTACATAAAACTTAGATTTTATAAATACTTAATGAAATACATTGTTTTTTATAAATACTTAATTAATATTTATAAAATTTTCTAATTATTAAAAATTATAAAATATAATATTTATATGTTTTAGTATTATAATCTATTTTATTTAATAAAAAATAAAACTTTTTACATCTCATAAATATACTTATTTTACAATTATAATATATTTCAATACAAGAATAATATTAAGGAAAATAAATTATACACAAATGGCTATAAATATGAAACATGAAGAATGAATAATAATTATGGATGTAATATAAAAACGAATGAAAAATTAACTTCATATGATTATATATATATGAACTCAAGGATAACTTTGAGAATCTTTTACGAGAAATGGATAGAAAACCATATAAATAAGATTTTTTTGATTAATGGAATAATGAAAATTAGGGACAGACCATGGTTTATATAATTTAACTATTCATGATGGAAAATTGTGAGGGATGATAATTTTTATTTTTTTGTTCCACTACAATTAATAAATATGTTTTCTGATGGCTGTAGTAGAATATATTTTTTAATAATTCCCTATACATGAAAAAAAGATGTTTTCTTTTTAAAAGTTATCAAGGATATTTATTATCTTATAATTAATATTATAAATCACAAATAATGATATATTTTTAGTTATTATTGATATTAGTTCATCTATCATTTCATATTTTCCCCATTTAAAGTAAATATCCACAGATAAATTCTGAATAAAACATTCATATAAATTAATTACTTAATTAATTTAGATAAAAAAATTGTTTCTAAAACACAATTCACATCAATAAATTATGAGAGAGTTATGGTGGGAAAGGGTTCACTTAAATATAACACACACTACCACAAATATTTATATCAAAATGATCCCTAAAAAACTAACTCCCACAAAAATCATCACTACATGTTTCAATGGAAAATGGTTTACTGTACCCATCCCTATAATATATCATTCATACGCAAAATACCACATCATTATAAACCTCACCATTAATATAAAATAAAACATCCCTCTATGACACGTCATCATCATAAAATAAAACCATTGATGGGATTTTAAGGATTTAATTACACATATATAATGTAGCAGAAATAATTATAAAGCTAAAATTCATAAGATCAATTATGATATGAAAAAAATCATTTATATATATATATATCTCACAATTCATATTTATATTTATTTATATATGGGTTTAAAAATAATCTTCAATCATACATTTTATTAATATCCATTATATAAATACAACATACACCCACTTCTATGGTGTTTCCATGGACTGTTATGAATCATACAATTTGGAACAATACTTCCTCTCTCACTAACAATATAATAACAATCATGGTACAAGAAGAGTATGAAATAACATGTGTTGTAAAAAATAGTTATATATTTGGTATGCTTGAATGAATAACATCTCATGCTTACCACCACATTAAATGGACTAAATACATTCTTGATCTTCATTCACATTTACTCAAAATTATGAAATATTTGAGTAAGGCCAGTAGTTTGAAAACTATTTATAAACCGTAATACAATACACCAAAACATATTATAATTTGAACCTTTTTACAAAATGAAATATTATTTGTAAGATTTATCATATGATAAAATTTAATGTAAATTTTCCTTAAAATCGTATGATTCCATTGAAATCATATAATTTTATTAGGCAACACCCTATCTTTATGATCTTACCATGACATACTATAAAATAGAAAATTTCTATTGTATGTCATCCTATATCATTCCTTATATTATTCTTATATCATACCATAGAATAATTTCTTATTCACATCATATGTATTAGGTTTTAGGGAATATCTACACAAAAATCCCACTTTCACTAAAGACCCATAGACTTTGTATTATTTAACCTTAAATTGAATGATATAAAATAACTTGTGAAACAATATCCAACAATCATTTTGTTATCATCCAAAATACTTTTATAATTATATCATAAAATTCATCATGTTTCATATAATATGAAACAACTTGTGAATATCAATATGATACTCCTTTTTTATAAACTCTAAAACAAATTCAGATCATCTCTCTATGTTAAAACTCAATCCACATTTATTCAAACAAAATGTGTAACCCCATGGGCCATTACATCATTGAAAAAAAATATGAATTCAGTAGTTCATAAATTTAATAAAAAGGTGAACTTTTGAAAATAGTTAATGTCACTCAATATATAAAGTGAACATGCATTATATCCACCAAACACATACAACCCTATAATTTTGTCCACCAGCTCTATCATATACAAAATTATATGTTCATATAATTATTTTTTCCAAAACATAGAGTAACCATGGGAAACAATGTTTTTCAATAATATATAACTAATCATATGTTCTTGATCCTTTGAGTATAAACTTACATAGGTAATTAATATATCACATGTCATTCATCCTTATGGATGGGAAAATCACATTAAACACCTCTGATAAATAATTACATTATATGTATTATTTGTATATGAATTTATACGTCCTTAGTCTGACTCAACTGGTGGCCAAGATGGAGTTATCATCATACAAATGGAAAATGGAATCTCGGTTAATCTCTAAGAAATGATTTATGGATTTGTACACAATAAAAGAACCTATTGGGCCTATGAGAAACACATATTTTATGGATTCAATAAATCATTCAAAATTTAAATAATATGAATTCTTTGACCAATGAATATTTTCCAAATAATGCTGACAAATAGATATTCTAGAACTATTTATGAGTTTATCTCATATTAATTTATAATTACTTTAAAACATAATAAGAAATATTTCCCCATTTTTGATATCTTTGTTAATGATGATGTTAAACTTCTAACCCCAATAATTTTTCTTCATTATTTTTTGTTCAACCAAGATGAACCCATCTATTTCTGATCTATGTTCTCTCATTAAAATATTGAAAAATCATTTACAAATTTTCTTGGTATTGAAATGGATGATTAATTTTCTTGCAATATTCACCTTGATCACCTCATGTTCCATTGGGCTTGAATGAATTTCCCCTGTTTTTTGTCCATGAGAGGAAGAGATGAGGGTGATATTGAAATGTTATTAATGTGCACAATGAGTACTCTTATCTGTTTGACATAGTAGTGTATTTATAGACATATGGATAGGGATTAATATATATTTTATTTTACAAAGTTTCTTAATAATATATTAAACCCAAAAGGAACCACATACAACATAATTTACTAATAATAATATTTTATTTAATGGTGTACAATAACCTATATATTGATAAATACTTATTTTATAATTAGGCAAGTAAATATTCATTACTGGATAAAATATAGTCCTCTCGTCCTCCAAAAAATTTATTAAATTCTTCAAAAAAAAATTAAAATAAAAAATATTCATTCAATATTTAAATAAATATCCTTTACATAGTATACCAAATAAATATTTATTTACTATTTTTGAAACTAAATAAATTATTTATTTAATAAATAAATAATTATTTATCACAACTTGAATAACAAGAGATAAATAAATATTATAAGTTTATGTAAAAAAAATAACCTTACAAATAAATATTTATTTAATATTTTCAGTCAATTAATAAATTTGGAATAAATTATAATTCTTATTATAGAGAAAAATATTTTTTCAGAATATGTAATGAGGTAGTGGAGACCCGCTGGTCGATAGTCTCTTCTATTAGAGCAGCTCCATTATCTTCATGTCCACAATAAGATCAATTGGTGCATAGGGGAGTGATATTAGATGAAAACAAGGAGCATATTCATACATTCAATATCCCATAACCAATATAATTTAGAAAAAATAACGATCATCGGAAGAGGAGATGATTTAAGCTCGCCCCTTTACCAACACTGACTGCATGGTTCCAACCACATCGTTCTTCAAACAAGACAAATTTCAATCTCTTATTAATAAAACTTAATCCATATGGCCTCCTACTGATGTGGAACAAAAATACATAAATGATCTGTTAAAAAATAGAGATTCTCACATTTGGTACAAATATAAGTGATGACTAAAAATTATTCTATAGGTGTCCATGGTGAAAAATCGGCTAGTATAAATAAAAAATATTCTAAAATAATAATGGTTTATAGAACTAGTTCTCCTCACCAACATCAATCCAAAAATCACCAATACAATAATTTTAGATTTCAACTTCCGCACTTATATAGGGCACAATATAATGTAACATGGGTCTCAAACTCCCTCAAATGATAGTAATATCTGGACATGATTACCCAACATCTGAGGAATTTCAAGATTCAAGGTTGCGGAAAACCATGAAAACATACCAAAATCCCCACAATTGGGGGATCAAATTTCACATAAAAATCATAGCACTATATGGGAAGGATGAAAATATAACATTCATATGATTTAAGACTCATACACCACATGTCCATGAGATTATCAGTGCATGATAAATGAAAAAGGAAATGATTAGGGTCCAGAAGGACAACCATAAATTAATCTTATAAGGGAAAATAAACACACAAAAATCCGTCAAATCTATCGATTAATGGGAATCCTTAACCAAATTGAGAAACCAGGGACTACCCATGAAAATTCAATAGCTTTGAAAACTCTTGGAGTAAAAGTGGACTAGCAGAGGCCACTTATGAAGTGCCAGTACATTCGAAAAAATTTGAATACCAAGGATTTCAAGAAGGATGGATATGTTTGTGAATGAGGATAAAGCCAACAAATCATGCATAGTTTGTTTGAGAGAGGGGATGGTGGATCATACATTTCTAGTAGAGGAAGGGGATAACACCTCTTCTAGTTTTTCACAAGGAATAATCCGTTAAAATATGAGTATAATAATTGATGTCCATTGAGACTTCATTGTATAACAAATCATTAATTTATAAACATAAATATAATTTATAAAAACCAATACAACATTCAAGACATGGATCCTTATATATATTGTATATCAATTATTTAAACGTAGATTTTTTTTAAACGGAAATAAAAAAAGTTTCTATGGACATATGGAGTATATATAAATTAACAGACTGAGAGGAATGTCCTTCTTAGGGGTGATTCAATTAATCAAAAATGCTAAAGTGGAAAATATCACTCACAAACTCCCATGATAAAATACCATTATTTAAATTAATAATTTTCTTTGGATGTTTTCAAGAATGTTATCCCCAATATAATTGGGTAATTTATACTCATCATGTCATCTTATATTTTAATAAAAAAATAAATATGAAAAATTACATTAATAACTCTCACAAGAACATCCACGATCGCACTAGAGGGGTGGGAGATAATATATTTTTCTAGTTGAATAACTATTTTGGTATGATTTAGATCTCTAATAATTTGTGTGGATAAAATAGAGTAAGTGGCCACATTTATAGAGGTTCCCAAATCAAGAATTGTATTAGAAAACAAATATATCCCAATAGTGCATGGAATTGAGAATATTATAAGATCCCAACATCTGGTAAGAAATTTTTGTATTAATGCTAATATATTTCTCACATATATCACCTTTTTATCTCTAATAATTCATCATTAGTGGGTACACATCACATTTTGTGATATAAAATTTCGATCAATTTTTCACATAGTATCAATTATGGATATATTAACATTCACTTTTTTTGAATGCCTATACTATTTTCATTAACATGTTCAATATTTTTGGTATCATTGATCAGGTTTACCTTTAGAGGCATGAAAGAGGAACAATTAGGCTGTGTATCCTATTAACATACACCATGGTTACTTTAATGTGATTCCTCTACGGAAAAATACATTCCTCATTTATGTCTTTAAATATGATTGGAATTCTCTTTTTTTGGAATGGGATAACTCCAATAGATTCATAATTTGTATTTTTAGTTGAAACCCGCTATGAAGGGTGATGGAATAAATATTTTCCTTATCTATAGGTTTTATTATATACAGTGATAATGTTTTCCCAACATTTACAATTAAATTTCCCCCATCATGTAGGAAATGTTTTTAGTTATGTTTTTACTTATTTTATAGAAACATGGTTTTTTTATAATAGGATATCAATTTTAAAAAAATTTCATTACTAATTATTGCATAGGATCATGTTTTAATGGGGTTGTTAGAAATTTTTTTATAGTGTTTGAGTATTTTAGGGTAGTGTGAGATGAATATTTTCTACCTCATGTGGTTTCTTGACTATTAAGGTTGATTATATAACCACATCCTTGTAGTATTGATAATATTTTAATCCATAGTTGGATAGTTGTAATGGTTCTTATATATTAGGTTAATTTTATATGAGGACCAATAATATTACCTCATAACTCTTAAAAGAATCTCTCAATTGAGGTCATTGATCAGAATAGTGGGTCATAATGACATAGATATTACAATAAAATATATGAGGTTTGTATTTTTCATGAGTAACAATGACTTTTTGCTGTATAGTACTCACCTATGAACTCTTTTTTTTCCACCTATTTCTCACAACCAAAACTTTATGCCTCATAATATCATCTAATGGGAACACTAGTCCATGAACCAAACATATATTTTTTATGCAACATATTGACTATGAGTATTCTTATCATGACCAAAGTCTACTCTAATAGATAATAAACTATGATTTCGCATTCATAATACGATCCATAGTGATCCTTTCTTTATAAAAATATTAGGTTTCTTGTTGATCATTTATTTTATAATAAGGAAAATTTTCACAAAATCGTTTAAACCATTTTGAGTATCAGTAAGTATTCCCCCTTGAGACTTTATTAATATATATATTTTATTTATTATTATTATTTCAGAAGGATGGGATGTCTATTTTATGAAAATGTAGTATAAAATATTCCCAAAATTAAATTCAGGTGTTACAAAAGTTAATGTAATTCTTTATAGTGTGTTTTAGGGAAAATGGAAAATATATTACTTTATTAAGTTATTTATCCACTCATACAAGTTTTGATATTAAGAACATAGTGGGAAATCCTATTAAAATTTATTATGTTTCCTCTCCATATATTCCATTAAATTTTTGTAAAAAGTAAAATAAACCAAATTTTAGTTTATTTTTGTCATCCCCAAGAAATTTGATACATTGATATTGAGAGTTGACATTTTTTGATGTTAATTCCTTAAACATTATTTATTTTTATTCCATATTATATAAAAAAATTATCTCACTATTAAATGTTGAAAAATAATGTTTTAGAATATTTTTTTTGGGTTTTCCGCCCTCTTTCACTGGATCGACTCACATGTGACAGTGTCAAGGATTTATAATCCTTTTTAAATTGGGATTGAAGCGTTGAATCTATCTTAAATAAGATAATTTCATAAAAAATATTATAATTAATAAAATTATAATGAAACATGATATATAAAATACTAATATTTATAATAAATAGAAAAATGTTTACATAAATCATTAACCTCATATCCTAGAAAACACTAGATTATTACACTCTATGGAAACATTATTGAAATTTTAATGTGTTAATTTTAACATTTAAATTAATTAGGATAAATTTATAATTAATATAATATGGAAGGCCCAATGTGTAGCACGAGAGTCCCATATTCTTAGAATCTATTATAAAAAACACATTCATTATGTAAAATATTTGGAATGTTTTGAAGAAACCCAATTTAAAATAACAATTTTTACAATAAAAAAATATTGATTAGAATACATTTAATGGACCATTTATGTTTAAATTTTTATAGATATATGAAAATATTTATTAATAATGTCCATGTATTTCTCATTGTATAGACATATTTTCCACTATATAAAAACTACTTAATCTGTAAAAAGTATTTGACTTCTCCCAAAAAAGATTCAGACATGATAATTTTCTAAAAACATCTTTTTTAAAAATTATATTCACAACCTAGGGAATTGTAAATATAAAAAGAATTAACTCAAACACTCAATACAGGAAAAAAAAATTTTTAGAATTACAATATAATTAGTGATCATAATATGAATATAACTAATATATAATGAATGGATAATATAAAATAATTCTATAATTGAATAAACCTAAAGGAATAATATATAAAATAATAACTAAGGAATTAAAAACAACACATTGATAAGAATAAATATTTTATTATCAATGAAACTAATAATGTCAGATAGGTAATTCCATGCCCAATTTGAAGATATCATGATCTTATACATCATAATTTATTATCTACGGTGTTTATGTCAACAATATTTTATTTTGGGTATATAAACACAAAAAAAACAAAGATAGTTTGTATTATGACACCAAGAGATTCATTGAGGGGATATTTATAACTGATCATCTCCCATTTGTTATTAATTACAATTCATTCATCAAATAGTAAAATGATTAAAAATAAATAATCAAATTTTCCTATAATCATGCATATTATAAAAACAACATTAATAAAACCAATACTTTTCCAAAATTTATATTAAGGGATAAAATAATGATAATCCATCCGAATAATGTAATATATTGCTTAAAAAACAAAAAATAATCTTTCATTAGTAATGAATAAACATTATATCAAAATAGAAAATATACAGATATTTATCAGTTCCCCAATGAATATATAGAATATATTTCTATGTAGGCTTCCCTCATACTAAAACCATAGATATTTTGTTATATATATTTATTTTAATAATTTCTCAAATCAATTTATGTATGAAATCTAGGTGAATTTTTTTTAATTAAATTAATAGAAAATATTTCATTCAAAATGTAAAGGCATTGGAAGAAAAGTTATGTCTATTCGTGGTGGATGGTATGAAAATTAAAAGGATGTGATGAATCATTTATTTGATATAGAAGAATATTATATAATATATTCATAGAAATATTATGGTTGCAAATTTTTGAAGAATAACCTCAATAATGTATAAGATATATCAAAGTAAAATTTCATATATTAGAAACAATTTTTAATATTTTTAGAAAAATTACATTATAAATTATAAATATAAATAATCTATTTAAAATATATCAAAAGATTTATTTTATAAAACTACAAGAAAAATAATAAATTTTATAAACCATTAATAATAGATTTAATGTTTTATAGAGAATACCAATAATGTGTAATTATGTTTTCAAAGGGAAGAAAACATTGGTAAATATTTTAGAGAACATTTTAAACATTATCATAAAAGGAAATTTTACTGATCACAATCAAATTTATTTATTAAAAAGTAAAATGAAAACATGGAAAATTTCTAATTTTGAAAAAAAACAATAATATATTCATGAAGAAACATAAATGTTATCAAAATAAATGTGGTGTTAAAGATAAAACAATTATTTTAAAAAGGATGGAAAACACTTTTTAAAATTTTTATAAACCTATTTTTGAAAAGCCACATCATAAAAAGCATATTATATTTTACATTATAAATGTTGTAAATATAATTTTTAGTATCATATAAAAAATATACATATTATATTTCTTAAAATTAGTGCAGAACCATGGTGGGATATAAATTATGGGTATGGGGAAAAAAGTTAATTGGAAAGAGCGAATGTTATTATTTCTAATTTCAAACCATTATTTGAGAAGGTATTTCATAAATTTAGATGATATCGATGAAAATAAGTAACATTGAAATAGAAACAAAGAAAACAATATATATAAATGGAATAGGGAGGAAAATGGGTCATAGAATATTATCATCATGTATAGAATTTTTGAATGAATGAGTAATAATTTGTGTTATGCAAACTGTAATTTCTCTGGTTACATGTAAATTGAAACACCATTAAGGATACTATTTAAAATAATACATCAAATTCCATGAATGATTATAGGACCATGATGCATAATATTAAAAAATAATTAGACACATTACTCTAAAGGAAACATGGTGTATAATAAGAAATATGTCCAAAGTGGAGAAAATGTGAGACATGAAACACTTAAAAACATAAGAAATTTCAAGCCAAATTAAACATAAGGATATGATATAAAATGAAACATTGAATATTTTAAATAATTATAGGAACATGAAAAAAATATAAAAGTGGAATTAGATATATCATTCCCTGGAAAAATTTGTGAAATAATAGAAATGTGTCAATGGGTAAAAATTTGAGTTTATAAAATCTAATAGATTTTTTAATTTTTTAGTCATAACACTATAATAGAAAGAAAATTGAATAGATTATTTAATATTAATAAATATAATAGGATCGAGATATAAAATAATAAATGGGAATTAGATAATACCTTCAAAATAAAACATGGAGTATAAAAGATATATGTATCAAGGTAAGACAATTTGAGGAAATATACACTTAAGGAAATGGTATGGTCAGAATTAAAGAAACATTAAAGGGATAACAAGAAATTAAAATATAATTAAACTTAATATATTAAATATAATTTAATAAAATAATGTTTTTAGTACACAATGTAATAGAAATAATGGTTTCCAATATCAATCAAGTCTGAAAGATTTAAAAATTTGAAGGAAAAACCTTTTATGACTTGGGTAACATCTAAATCAATTGTTTAAACCAGGTATGTTCATTACAATAAATAGAGAATGGTTTTTGTTGGTTTTAAATATTTACACTAATGATCAGGAATAAAGTAATGAATGGGAGCTCATAGTTGAAGAATAAAATAGTATTGAAGGTGGTGTAGTTTCCCATTGTATTCCAAATTATTGGGGTCACAAATTTCGATGATGGATTTCAATAAAAAAATGTATTTTTCTTAAATTATTAATGAAAATATGGAAAAGTCATGTTTTTCAAAAATATGGTCTATGTGACCTGTGTTTAATGAAGGATTGAATATTTATGATGGTGTTCTATGTGAATATGATGTGCTTTGTTATAAGAGATGATCTTGTCCAGGATTATGAGAATTGGAGCTTCATAGTCGATGACAAAATATTTTTGATTATAACTAGAACCACCAAGGGTTTTGATGTAATACTATGTGATTATGTTGACCATTCCAAAAAAATATTTCTATAGTTCTTTTCAAAAGGAGTAACACCATTTAAATGTTTTTAAAGATCCAAAAAATCCACAAAGAGACGGCGAGGCTTCGTGATTGGTCGAGCCTATAAATAAGATTCTTCCTCTCTTTACTCAAAATGAGTTTTTAAGGATAATTTGGAAATTCTATGATTTCATAAATTCAAGTGAGCTTCTCAAATATAGCATTTTCTAAGAGCTTGAGTATTACAAAAATAATATATGACCTGACTGAAGTTCAGTTATTGTGATTAAATGGTACTTTACAATGAGGATATGTTCTATGTTTACTCAATGATCTTCAGGAAGATAGTTAGTACCATGAAGGAAATTGAGTTTCACAAAGATATTTAGTTCCATAAAGGCATGCAAGATTTACGAAGATAGTTAGTTCCATGAAGGCATGTAAACATCATGAAGATAGTTTGTTCAGTGAAGGCAAGTCTGCTTCACAAAGGAAATTTGATCTGCGAAGGCAGTGGTTCTTCATGAAAGAGTGAACTTCTCAAATGAGATTAAAAAAAGGATATATTGATTTTTTATTTTATATGGAAAGGATTTAAAATGATCATCAACTCTGAAACATGATTCAATAAGTGTCTCATTCTATGTTAAAGACACGGGCTTTAATGAAAATCAATAAAAGAAACCTCCATGTTTATAAAATATGTTAGACAGAATTCATAAAATGTTACTCATATAAAGTGTTTTGAGGGACATAATGATCTATCCTAGAAACCTTATAAAGGATGTGTTCCACAAACATAGTGACTATGTCAATAAATTTGTATTCAATATCTAGTGATGATCATTTGATATAGGTTTGACCGATAAACTATCGGTGTTTACTCCTTGGATTAGCTCTTTGTGGTGAACCATGTAAAATGGTTTTGTTCTCTCTTTTCATGTGAATGTTTTATTACTTCACTACTCCAAACGATTGGTATGAAATGTTTTTACCAATGTAAGAACATGATCCATCACTTTCGAATAAAATGTTGACACCATAATTCACCTCTCCCTTCTTTGGGTGGCCTAGGGTCCTATATCAATACTTTGGAAGAGAAAAATATTGAAACTGGAATTACAATAGCATGAAAGATAATATATGATATAATATAAAAAATTGGTAATGTATACCCCATATGAAATTAAATTGGTGTAAAATAAGAAGCATGTCTCAAGAAATAGGAACTAGACTAATAAAACCCTTTCAAGTAACATAATAATTCAAGTGGAAATTACTTAATAATGAGGTAATAAATAATATTTATTGAACCGAATAATTTATTTATGAAATACCAAAAAAATTATTCATTCGATAAAATAAATAAAATTTTAACAATAGAGATCAATCTAGATGTTTGATACTCAATAAATAGAAATTAGGTTATCCCAAACCCTTATAGGATTTTTTATTTTTGAGTAAAAATCATAAGAGAGAAATAAAATTTATTATAACATTGAATATAATGAAATTTAAGAAAATAACGACTCAAAAAATAAAAGGGTTAGTAGAAACACTATATCAAATAAAACAAGGTGTATAATAAAAAAAATTATATCTTAAGGTGTGAAAAGTTATCATAACTTGTTCCTGATTCACTTTTTGCATTCACCGAACATCAAGAATAATGAAATTATGTTTAGAGATCCATTATTATAAAAAAATCCATCACTATTTAATTTAAAATATGGCATTTATTATGATATTTTATTATTTTTATAATATAATTTTTACTTATATTTCAATTAATATTGAATTAGTATCTGCATATTTCAATAATATTTCTCATCCAATATTATATTTTAATAACAATTTAAATACACAATATAACAATTATTGAACCATAAATCTGGTGAACATATAATTTTATACTTACACATTACATCATTTTTTATGAATATTCAATACATATCATTAAAATTGACACTAAGTGATTGTAAAGTTGTAGTGTCTTTGGAAACTAGATTAATAGTGAATTTATTTCCTAAAATATCTCCAATATCCCACGAAAAATTCTTATCATAGAATATCCTTCATGTAAATTTCTTATTCAATACCTTCTTTCATTACACGAGTAAAATGGGATGATGAGAAAGGGAAAGATTAGATTCTCAGTGAGGTTAAGCATAAGAGATACCAATCAATGGTCATAAGTGAGCATAATATAAGGGTATTATAAATTCCTGATAAATTACAATAATCATACCCATTTATTCAAATATAATTAATCATATATAATTTAATAAGTATATGACATAATAAAATACATAATCCATAATTGTGAAAAAACATAAATACTCAGTCATGACCAATGATCATATATAATAATTATAAGAAATAATTATTTTAGAATACATATAAGAACAGAACTCCATTTTCTTTTTCTATGATCACTTTTAAGTCTATTAAAGTCTATTGGATTCAATCCCCATTCCATAATTCCCAAATTCATGGTTCACTACCAAGAAAAACTTACTGGAAAGAGTACCTTAATGAACTAGGTTTAATCCTCATTCTAGTGGTTATTATCTCATGATGTAGCGATATTAACCCAATGCATTGGAGTTTTATATAATTTCGTTCCCACTAATAACATAATTAAAACCAAACATATGTTTTCCATAAATAAAACATTCATCATGTAAAATCCTAATATTTCAAAATAGGCACATCATATTTGGTAGCATCTATGAAACACCACACCATACATATAAGAGAATATATTATCCCAATACTTGACGAAATATTTATTTATAAATTAAATAAATCACTTCAATATTTTATGATGCATGAAAGATGGGGCATAAACGATACATGATACTGAATTAAAAATATATTATTTAAGCATGACCATTATAACATAGTTGTTAAATTAGAGGGTACAAATAGAAATAAATAAATTATGAAAACCATATGATTTATAATTTTATAAAATAATGTAATTGGATATTTATTGATTATAAATAATATAAAATTTTTTTGAAAATTTTTTGTGAAAAAAGTTTATTTTTTCTTAAATATAGTTTAGTGAACCTTTGTGAAGATACTTTAAAATTAATTTCTACCATAATTATAAAATTAATTTTTAGAAATAAATTTTATTTATATAATCTTAATATCCAAATAATCTTAGGGTAAATATTTTGGCCTTTTTCTAAAAAATTTTATTTTTTGATGAATAGTGAAAAATAATATATTCTAATTAAAAACTACAATTTCATTTAAATTATTTATAAATATAAATTACATTTTAACTCTGTTTTAAGGTAATATTATATCGATTGAATTTAATTCTAAATAATATTGTTCATTTGAATAATTTTCTTTTTAAATTCTGATAAAAAATACATTCTCAACTTTTGAACATTTTCTCTTTGAAAACCTGCTTTCTTGTCATGCATGTGAGATTAATTTTAAATTATATTTTTTCTTGTATGTGAATGGAAATTGAAAAAAGTATTTCCATATTTTTCATTATAATACTATATATTATATAATAAGTTCAAATTATTTTTTTACCACAGTAAATAGTAAAAACAGTAAAACTTAATTAATATAATAAAGGTAAAATTTGGTTTACCAAGGGGTCAAACTAAAAATTTAAGAGTTAAAATGATATAAAAAATTATCTAAAATCTATTTTATATGATATTTTAGATCATATAATATCAAATTATATAGAATACTTTGATGACCCAAAATTTAGAAAAAACAATTCTTTCTTAATGTTATGTACTAAAATATAGAGCACATGCATCACATAAAGAACCCAATAAGAAATTATTATAAAAAATTAATAATGATAATTTAGTTATAAAAAACAATAATAAATAAAAATATTAAATTATGATAATAAATAGAAAAAAATAATAAGAATTGGAATATTTGGAAATGCTCGATCCACTTGAATGAAAACAATCACGAACAAAGATATTGAAATAAAACATAATGATAAAAATAAAATATTAATTTAAAATATGAATGTATATTTAAAATTGGGATAAAGTATCAGTTTCTAATGGATGAAATAATTGGAATTTATAGGAAGTAGTAAACCTGTATTACCATTATAAATCTAACCATTGAAATAGTAACTTGCTCGTTGGAGTATTAATGTAACTATTAGAAATAGTGATCTGACCCTTAGATTAGTAACCTAACATATGAAAGTATAAATAATATTTAGGTATTTTATCAATTAAAATATGTAATAATTATATAAGGTATTATGTTAGTAATTTTTTTAAAACATTTTAATTATGTTTTTATATTTTTGTGAAATGTAAATGTTTATTAAAAAAATTTATAATTATTATAATTATATAAAAGAAATGTTATTTTCACAAAATAGAAACATAGATTAATATATAATAGTCTTATTATTATAATATAATTATATGGTAGCATAATAAAATTCCAATGTGTCATAAGATCAGCTATAATATTAAATTTTGTACTTGTCAGGTAAAAGATTATTTTAATAAAATATTAAATTTATCGTATTTAGAAAATTATTTTCATAAAGTGAAGTCCATTTTTGAAAAATAAATATTTAAAAAATGGATTGGGTGATTTTTTGTGATTTTTTTAAATAAATGAATTTTGTGAACAATGAAATAGAGTAATTTATATTATTTAGCATTTCAATCCAAACACATTGATTTATAATACATTTTTGATGTAATAAACCATTAGTTCAAACTCACATGTACTATTTATGATATTATTTCTTTGGAAGCAAATATTTTGATAGTCTTTAGCCAAAATAATAAACAAATGAAAAAAATAATCAAAACACCCCTCTCCTCCCCTTATAAATACCACCTTCACCTCACCCCCCTAAGCCATGTATCTTGAATAAATTATACAAACTTATTGTCCCAATAATCTTACCAATATATAAGAGATATTGGTATCAACAAAATACCAAACCCAAGTTCCTTAACAATGTTCTCAAGACGACAATATTCAAGAGGTAAAATCATCCTTCTCATTTAAATTAACACTTTCTTCTACCTAATCCTCAACTACCCTAAAACCCAACAATAACTCCATTAACATATATATAAAAAAATATTATCATGCTAATTTAATATCCCTCATTAAATGTATACAATTCTTCTTTTATCTTAAAAATGAATACATCATCTCTGATATGTCGATTCACAGCCTTCACGGATGATGGTTTTTCATTTTCTATTATGTCATTCACAGCTAATCATAAAATCGTTATAATGGTAAACATAAATTTTAAAAAGTATATTATAACATTTTTTGTTCTGAAACTAATATTTATGAATAATATTAAATAATAACAATAAAAACTTTTTCCTAACGAACAAAAAACCATCAAAATATTCTATACATTTATCATTGACGTTTTTTCAAATAAATCATCCTAATATAAAATGAAAATGATATATGGGACCATTTAAATTTATTTAATTAAATTAATACCATATAATTTCCCATCTATATAGTTATTCCAACTTCTCATGAACTTTCATAATTAAACACAAGTGAACTGTCCATGAGACCATGAAATAAATCCTCCCAAAATAATGTAATTAAACTCTATAGCTCATCAAAATAGTCATAAATGAAATTCATAATGTTATATTAAATAAAATATATAGATAATCTCTTTTAAATTTGTTAATTAATGGTTCTAATTTTATTATCTTGGATATTAATTGCGCGTTTATAACACATTCATTCATAAGGTAAGGGATCTATTCGATCCTCCAGATTTACCATTATGTTGTTCTTTCTCCCTCTTTACTCCAATGTATTTATTCATTATTATTGCTTAATTATTCTAAATTATATTTATATGTTCCTAATATATATATATATATATATATATATATATATCAATTATATCATCTTTCATTGGGTAATAAATTATAAAAAAGGTTCCCTTCTGAATTCCTCAAGATGCACAATCCCAATTAAAGGGAACATCCAAATTTCTTACCAATTTTCAAGTATACTACATAAACTATTTTAATACACCAATATTTTTTTAAAAATATCATTTTATCATGAAAAATATCTCATTTCATCTCTTGATTTATACAAATAATTATTCCATTTTCTCCTTTAATGAGTCTTTGATATTTTCCCTTAAACTACACTAAAGTTGCTCATTTCTAATGTTTCATAAACACTCTTTTTATGTTTTTTCACATATGTTAGACATAATTTAGCATTGTATATAAATATTTTCCATTTTATATGTCCATGTATGAATTAAATTAATTTTTTCTGGTACAAAATTAGGATACACCATTTTTTTATTCCTTATGACATTATTGTGATACAAATTTATTTTCCATAGGTAACCCTTGTGTTTATAATTTATGTTTGATTATTTATAAATAATACATTTGAATTAACTTTTTATGATGGTGTAACGTTTATACCACTCCAATTAATTGGTTAATTTCTAGTCTCATGTGATTTTATGTGTGAGATTATGGAGTAAACATAATCCATTATGGGGCTATGTACTCTAGGTGATATAGTCTTGGCAGTTAGCCTTGAAACAAGTTTATTTCAGGTTATTATTTGTTGCCACATTCCGATGTTTCCATAATCATATGATTCTATGTTCTAGGTGTTATGATTCTATAGGAATATTTATCTATAATTCTCTTTATGTTAATATTTTATTTCTTCTAACTCATGTGTTTTGTTGTATTCTCATGTTTTTTCACATATGTGGTTTTGTGGATCATTCCATGTGTATTTATATTTCCTAGGTTATCCAATGAAATTATAAGATAAAAAAGGTTTCAATCGATCATTAAGGTGATTTATATAGAGATTCATTTATTCTAGTTCCATGTTTTAAATTTTATATATCTAATCTTCCAACGACTAATGACATTATGATTCATTGTTTTTATTTTATGGATAATTATTCTTAAAGTCATTTAATAATATGTGTAAAAGGATTGGGTAACTATTATTGGCATCAGGGGATGGCATTGTTATTTTATATAGATTATGAATAGAAAAATTTATTAATATCCTTAGGAATAAATCTATCACTGTGGATAACCAAGATAGAATCCTAGGAAATCACAAGTTAGGATATAATTTTAATTTAAAAATTTAACCTTACATATTCAATGTATTAACTTTATATTCCTACGAGAAAAGTATTCAAGCCCCCAAATTTTATTGTATTTTTCTCATTAATTATTGGGAATAGAATAAACCATTACAACAATCACTGTGATAGGCAATTTGATTATTTACCTAATGAAATAGAAAATATGATAGGAATGAGAGATCAAATCTTTAGGAAATTACTAGCACAATTGGATCAAGATATGAACAATAACATTAATATTGTGGAATGACCACCTTCTCTTAAAAATGTATTTTTGTGGTTGAACCCATTATGAGACAAATTCATCATATATTTAGTGGATCTTATTATCCCCTCATCATAGAATATTTTGTTTTCTCCATTGAGAATATATTACTTGTCCTCTAATTATCACAAGAAGTGAATATTTTTCACGTGGTCTATTATTTTGATCAGAAAGATAATTCATGAAGGGAATTAGTTAAAAATATTAATAATAATGATCAAATTGATTTCATTGAATGGGTTGCATTCCTGAAAATATTTTCAGTAAATATTTATCATGAAATATCTGTCTTAATATAGAAATGGAGTTTATCAAACCGAAGAAAAAGGAAGATGAGTCAATCAGGGTATATGAGGAAAACATTAAAACTCTTTCATGATACACCTCTAGATTATTTAAGAATACAGAAAGCATGGTGGATCAATTATTTAGTTTACTAATGTTATGTCATCAAAATGTATTATAAATTAGATTCTATTACTCGATCTAAACATTATTTCATATCCTATATGTTTTTTAGAACTATTCA
The DNA here is from genome assembly GCA_963277665.1 of Viscum album. NCBI lineage: Eukaryota > Viridiplantae > Streptophyta > Magnoliopsida > Santalales > Viscaceae > Viscum > Viscum album. Next base: position 451,241,905 of record OY728127.1, read on the forward strand.
AAAACCACCTAAAAATATGGAGAATGTGTTATCTATGAGAATATGGAATGAGAAAATAATTTCATATAAAGTAAATAACTCCTCCTCAGTTAATTTTTGTGAACTGAACCACTCAGAAACTATGGTCTTACTTTATATGTTGGATTTTGATTCTATTTTGGGCATGTATTGGCTATCATTACATAAATCCAACATCAATTTTTAGGAAATAGATATCACTCATCACATCCTAAGGAATCCCCAAATTCTATAAAAGTGTATGAAGGGTGATTAATCTTCTTCAAAATGATCATATAAATTATGGATATTATTACTTTATAAAGGTGAATATAATTATTAAAGGATTGAGACAAAGGAGAGTATCATGCATGAAGACATGTCAATTATGAGGGACTAAACTGATGTGTTCACCTAATGAATTGTTTTTTATTCCTCTTACCGAGAGGTGGGATTCTTAATTGAATTTATTCCTTTAAATATTATATATCAAATTATCCTTACATAATTGAAACCATTGATTTGGAAGAACAAAATAAAAAATATAAATAGAAATTAGAAAATGGTTTCATAGGCCCATATTTTTAACCTTAGGGTGAACTGGTCCTCCAAATCAATAGTAATGATGAATCAATGCACATCGGTATTAATTATCATGAGATCAACAAAATTTTGATAATGAAAAAGTATCACCTTCCATGGATACATGAATTTTTTGATCAACTATGTATTTGTATATGGTTGAAAACCGGTTAGGATATCACCAATTAAAGGTGAGGAAGGTAGATGGTCCCAAAAATTCCTCTCAAACAAGATATGGAAATTATTAGTTCATAATGATACCCTTTAGACTCAATAATTCTCTTTTAGTTTTCATTAACATAATGAATAGCGTATTGAGATATTACTTTGATAAATTTGTGGTAGTCTTTATATATTATATTATAATATATTCCAAAAGAAAGAAGGGTCATGAGGTGTATTTGAATAAAGTTCTATAAACATTGAAAATAGAGAAACTATATACAAATTAGAGTATATGTGATTTCAATAGGTAGAAATTACCATTCATATGGCATGTTATCCACATCAAAGGAATTATTTTGGACCCTTATAAAACAATGGAAATTAAGGAGTCTTCCAAACCACCATCTATAATGTAGATCCACATTTTTCATTGACTATATTAGTATTACAAATTATTTTTGAGGAATTATAATCGTTTTCAATCACATTAACCAAGATGACCTAGAAAGGAGTAATGTTTGAATAGACCAATGATTGTGATGACTGTTTCAATGTGTTGAAAGAGAGGCCTATCATTTAACCAGTAGTTACACAACCAAAAGTAGGTAATTAATTGTGGTATACAATGATGTTTCAGAGTAGTTATTAGGAAATTTACTCATTGAATATGATAAAGTGATAGCCTACAGAATAAGAAAGTTTAATTTTCATGAGAAAAATTATACCACTCATGATCTGGAGGTGGTGGCTATTATCTTTTCACTAAAAATTGAGTAGCATTAACCCCTTGTGGAGAAGTAGAGTCCATGATTTTTCAATATAATACTTTGAAATATATATATATATATATATATATATCTTAGCATTAGGTGATGAAATAGAATGTGATTCTGATTCCCATTGTTCTCGTAATTAATTTTATAAACATATTACATATATTTTATATTGAGTGGGAATGATACCTCAATGAAAATAGGGTAACTCTTAAAAAATAATGTATTATAAATCTGAGGCCACATTTGAGTCCAAACAATGGTGTCTTTCTTAGGTGAAACCTAAAATGGGTTATCTTGGGGAATTCAGATCTCATGCCCATTAGCAATACATTCAGTGAGTTTAATTAATTAATTAAATTAATTAATTAAATCTAATTGACATAATCTGTTCCTATAAATATAACTTCATGGAAAAATTACTAGGGTTATCCACTTATTTGTGGAATTATCACACAATTCTCTCCTCCCTCCACCATTAGCGGATCAAGTCATACCACGATGAAACTATAGATAAGATCTGATTATGAATCAGTTAACATAATGAATTCTCTCAAATCATGGGTGGATATGTTCTTTATCAGTGATAAATCCATTATCAATGTAAGAATATTAAATAGTTAATTTTTTCTCCATTGATATATTTTTATAGAAGATATTTACTTTTTTGTTGATATGTACTAAGCCTGATTTGACCACCAGAACCACAAAATATCGACAGAGTAAGCTTCACTCGACTAAATGGTCATAAATATATTAATCTTGCAAGGAATGGGTATAGAAACCCAGCCTTTACTTATATTACTATTACATAATTTCAAAGATAAAAAAAATATTATTACACAAAGAGGATCCAAAGGCATTGTGTCTTGCGAAAACTAGGAACACACATAACAAATACAACATCTAGTATAAACATTTATTTAATTACTTCTTCTCTAGCTTCTTATTGTCACTTGTCCTATCATTAGTACATGTAGCCACCTGAGGATATACATAAAAAGGGTGAGATTGAAATACAGTAAGAGGATAGATAAGACCAATATATCATGGGGTGAGTAAAAACATAACATAATCAAAAGATCGTGATCATGAGAGGAGCATAAATAAAATTCTTGAAATGTGGAAAAGTATAAAAATGAAACATCATGTCTTAGTGGTTATCTACCACACATACTTGTGAACCAAGCTTGAAACTTGTTCACACATCATTTAACATTTACTCATGAGATTCAACACTTTACCAAATGCATTGGAGTGCTATATAATTCTTGGCGCTCCCGTCACACTTAAATATTCATATTGCACTATATAATTACGAGCACACCCATCTCATCATAACATTATGATTTATCATTCATTCCACAATGAAAATATAAAATAAATGAACATAAATAACCCATGAAAAGTAATGGGTTTCATCTCATAAGAACACATTCATAAACATTGGGTTCCCAAATGTAAGAGGGAACATCATACTTGATACAAGAACCATCAACCTTGAAGGAGACGGAAAAGTTCAGTTCTTAAGAGAAGAGTTCTTTCGGAAAACATTTGTATTGAGAAAAAATTCATTAGAAAACATGTATATCCAAGAAAAGGAAAGACAATGATGAAAAATTATCTTTACGGAGTGACCATATCAAAAATGGAGTGAAAGAGGTAGAACCCCAAGGATGAAAGTTGTGTTCGAGAATTTCCCCTTACCTTGTACCCGAATGTATCGTAATCATTAATATTCGGTATAATGACATTATATTCATTAATTAGAAATCCAAAAACATGTTTAAATTAATAGGGCAAATTCTGGTTTCATTATGTCATTTTATGTTCCTTTGGATGACTTATTGAGTTTTAAAAAATTGTTTGGGGATGTTCGGTTTTATGATTTTTCTTGAGTTGATCACTTGTATTCATAAATTGATGTTTGGGTAGGACATGGTTAAACATACAGAAATGATATTACAAGTAATTAATGATATTAAATGAGTTTGAATGATCTTATAATGAATTATAATAGATCTATGTGGATGGATCATTAGATAAGAATTAAGTGATGGTTATTTGGGTAAATTTGGGCGGTTTTTGGATCACAATGAACTTGTTTTAACTTATCACATAGTTATATGGCCATAAATTATTTTCAAAACATGAAATAGGAAATAAAACATATAACATATTCTGGTTCAACCGTAAAAATGGTTTTATAACTAGATCTGATGGTAGAAATGCAAGAAGAAGCATGTCGTTCTTGAAGGTGATAAATTGACACCTCACAAACAATGTTCTCTTTAATAAAATAGAAGGAAGAGGGAAAGGGGGTGGTATTATATAATATCCAATTAGAATCATAAAATTACAGTATATGTATAATACTGGAGTTACAATACAATTTGGATGAAGATAGGTGGGGAGAGATCAAGAAATGAACATGAACTTGAAAGGAAATTAAAGGAGAAGAGGGAGGGAAAGTAACTCATTTGATGTTACTAGAAGCTCTTCGACGTGGGGGAGGGGCTAAGGAAGGTGTTGGGGTAGAGTTTTGAGAAGTTTTAGAGCATGAGAGGTGTGAGGAAATGAGGGTGTGAAGGGTGGCTTTTATAGTGGAGGGGAGCGGGGTTTCCTTAATAAAAAATTCATTAGTTTATTATTTCCCCACAAGACAAGGAATAGTGAGTATAGAAATACCAAGAATAGTAATTTATAATGTAATCCTGAACAAAGTGGCCATACATCAGCAGAATATCACACATGACCCTATAATTAGCTTATTTCGCTTATTTTGTAAATTACGATATTTCACTATTCATTAAAAATTCAAGTATCTTAGAAAAATCCCAAAAATTTACCCATACCATTATTCAACGTGTAGAATACAAAAAAGAAGATCATTTTTCGAAAATAATTTTCTAAATATTATTAATTTAATATTTAATTAAAATCATAATTTACTTAAAACCCATTTTTAGATTAAAACTGATTTTATAGTGCTTTCAAAAATTACATAGGGTCTTATAAAATTATCTAAAATATATAAGACATTGATTCAATAAATTAAGAATAAATCTAAGGTAAATAAATACTATTTTAAATTAAATAATTAATTATAATTATTTATTTATGACTTACAAAATACCAAAACATTTAGTAAGGTCAAATTGTCACTTTCTAAGATGTCTAAATTTTATTTTATTATTCATTGGTAATGTTAATCTTATTTTCGATGATTTAATATTCATAAGGGTCATATTACTATTCATAAGGGTATGTTACTATTCCTAAGGGTATGTTACTATTCACCAAAAATTATTTTTGTTTCCTTAGACTCCAAATATTATCTTGAACACAACAGTGTATGTCCGATTTTCAAAATTCCAAACATAGGAGTGAAAAATTTATCTTTAAAGTTCACTAATAACTTATTAGTTCATTATTTTTTGTTTTTATGAAATAAATATAAGAAGGTAATTTTCCATTGAAAAACATTGGGCCGTTACATTCTTTTCCCCGTAAGGAATTTCTCCCCTGAAATTTTACTTTACACAAACAGGTGAGGGTACTTCTCTTTCATTTCTTCATTGGGTTCCAAAGTTGCTTTCTCAAACATATGGTTCCTCCACAACACTTTGACATGATGGGTTGTATTGTTGTGTAGAACCTTATCTCTCTGATCCAGAATCTTTTCTGGCTGCTGCTCATAGGAGAGATCATCTTCCAGCTGCACCACCTCTGAGTTTAGTACATGTGAGGTGTCTGGTATGTACTTCTCAGTGGTGATACATGAAACACATAATGAACATGAGCCATATTCGGTGGAAGTTCAAGATGATAGGCCATGGCTCCTATGCGGTCAAGTCTATCAAAGGGGCCAATATACCTTGGTCTAAACATCCCTTTCTTCTTGAATAACATGACTCTATTCCATGGAGAAATTTGAAGGAAGACTTTATCTCCAAGTCGAACTCCAAGTCCCTTCGACGGTTTTCAGCATAGCTCTTTTCTGACTTTGAGCAGCTTTGATGTGTTTCTAGACGACTTGAACCTTCTCTGTCATCTCTTGAACAAGATCAGGTCCAAATAGATTTCTTTCTCTAACATCATCACAATAGGTTGGAGTTCTACATTTCTTTCCATACAAAGCTTCATATGAAGCCATCTGAATACTCGAGTTGAAGCTATTATTGTATGATTACTCAACGAATAGGAGATGCTGATCCCAAATACCTTTGAATTCAAGAGAACAAGCTCTTAGCATATCTTCAAAAGTCTGAATAGTCCTTTCAGACTGGCCATTGGTTTGGGGGTGATAGGTCGTGCTGAAATTTAATTTAGTAGTCAAATCATGTTGAAGGCTCCTCCATAATTTTGATGGGAAACATGGATCACGGTCAAATAATATTGAGAGTGGAACACCATGAAGTCTCACCATCTCTTTCACATATATCATTGCATGTTGTTCAAGCGAGAGGTCTTCTCGAAAAGCGATAAAATGGACAGTCTTGGTGAGTCTTTCAACCACAACCCATATGACATTATTTCCATTTGACGTCATCGGGAGAACTATGACAAAGTCCATATTAACATTTTCCCATTTCCACATGGGTATAGGCAATGGATGCATTATACCTTTTGACTTTTGTCACTCAGATTTAACTTGCTGACATACCTAGCACCTTGATATTTATTATGTAATCTCCTTCATCATGTAATCCCACCAGAAGTGTTCTCGGAGATCACGATACATCTTGGTACTTCCAGGATGGATAGAGAATGTTGAGCTATTTGAATTATCCAATAGCTCCATATTTATCTCGGGTGATGAAGGCACATAAAGCTATGTTCCAAATCGAATCACACCATTATCATCGATATGGAACTCTTGTATCTTCCATTCCTTTACTGTATCACCCACTTTTGTATCTCCAAACATCCCTCTGTGCCTCCTTAATCTTCTCTTGGATGGATGGTTGTGAAATCATTCGGGAAAGGTATGGTATATCCCCTTCCATTATGATTACCAAATCCATTGTTTGCATATGAATGATGATATGGTCTTTCTCAATCTACAACATGGATAGAGTAGCAGGCTCTTTTATTCTTAAAGCATCAGCTACCTTGTTCACCATTCCCGGATGATAGTGAATAGATAAATCGTAATCCTTGATTAGCTCTAACCATATCCATTGACACATGTTGAGCTCCTTTTGTGTGAATATATACATTAGTCTCTTCTGGTCATTGTATATGTCACACTTCTCACCATAAATGTAGTGCCAATAGATTTTCCAGGCAAAAATCAAGCCTCCCAGCTCTAGATCATGCATCTAGTAGTTCTACTCATGGATCCTCAACTATCGTGAGGAGTAGTATATCACATTATCATTTTTCATGAGTACACAACCCAAGCCTTTCTTTGAATAATCACTATATATCAAGAAACATTCTCCACTTTTCGATAGTGTGAGTACAGGTGCAGTGATCAGCCTTATCTTTAGCTCCATGAAGCTTCCCTCACATTCTTCCGTCCAGACATACTTTACCACTTTCCTTGTTATCTTAGTTAGCGAGCTTGACAATGATGAGATATTTCCCACAAAACATCGGTAGTACACACCTAATCCATGAAAACTACGGTTTTTTGTGATACTAGAGGGCCTGGGCCATTCCTCAATTGCCATTGTCTTTGAAGGATCGACATAAATTCCCTCACTTGTGTTCACATTTCCCAATAATGTGACTTTATTCATCCAAAAGTCACACTTACTGAACATGGTGTACAACTTTTCTTTTCTCAATGTCACCAACACAAGTCATAGATGTTCTTCATGTTCCTATTTTCTCATGGAGTGGATGAGAATATCGTCGATAAACACTACCAGAAATTTGTTGAGGTAATGTATAAAGAATTTATTAATCAAATCCATGATGATTGTAGGGGAATTATTAAGTCAAAAGGTCATCACCAAAAACTCATAGTGCCAAAGCCTTGTACAGAAGGACGACTTCTGAATATCATCCTTCTTCACCTTTACCAGATGATATCCATAATGAAGATCCACCTTTGGGAAGTATTGAGCTCCTCTTAAATGGTCGAACAAGTCATCAATCCTTGAGAGAGGATACTTGTTCTTTATGGTGATCTTTTTTAGTTCCTGATAATCGATACACAGCAACATGGTTCCATCCTTCTTCTTTACAAATACCACTGGCGCACCCCAAGGTGATGCACTAGGGCATATGAACCCTTTTTCCAGATGCTCTTGCAGCAGCTTCTTTAACTCCTCCAGTTTGATAGGAGCCATCCTATAGGGGAACATCGAGATATGATTATCTTCGGTTATGAGTTCAATTGAGAAATCTACCTCACGATCTAGGGGAATTCCTGGTAACTCTTCGGGGAATACATCAGTGTATTCCCTCATGGTGGGGATTTTCTCAAGGTTGTAACTTTCCTTAGAATCAACCATTTGGGCGAGGAATGCTTCTTCATAGGGAATCAACACCCACCCCATTAAAGGATTTTTCAAAGGAGATTGTTGATCTTCCATGAATTTGTAGAGGATCATGGGATAGTTTGGAATATGAAAATATATTTCCTTTTCCCAATAGTTGATATGCACTCTATATAATGAGATCCAGTCCATTCCCGTTATACCGTTGAATTCCACCAAGGGAAGTATTACGAGATTTTCCGGAAGAATCTTCCCATATACACCAATAGAAGAAGATTCAAACACTTGGGTTTTAATGATTGCACCACTTGATGTTTTTATAGATATCACTACTTTAAGGTTTTGGGGCTTCGATTCTATAGTTCTCGGAAAAATTCAAGATATAAAGGAATGCGTAGAACCATAATCAAATTATAATTTTTCTATTCTTGAGTGAATAGGATGTGTACCTTTTACGACTTTATTATCTTCCTCCACCTACGCAGTAATGATGGAATAATACTTCCCTTATTCCTTTGGCTTTGGTAGCTGATGATGTTGAATACCCTCAAGAACTCGAGGATTAGTGCACTGGTTTTCATAGGGACTTAGATCCTTAATGTTGTAGCATTGAACCATGGGTGGTTCTCTTCTTTCATTGGCTACATTCTCCTTACTTTTTGTTTTTTTTAACACTCCTGAGCATGGTGTCCTTCTTTTCCACACTTGAAGCATTTCCCCGTCCCTTTGAGGTAGTTCAAATGGTGAAAATTCCAACATTTTTGGCATGTGGTTTATTGATTTTTCTTCCCACCATTGTAACTAGATCCACCGGCTTGAAACTGAATCTTTCGTTTCATTTCCCCATTTCCATGGGACCATTCTCCAAACTCCATATCCACTTTGATAGCACATTAAACAACATCATCATGACTCCCAAAGTCTCAAATTGCAAGAGCCTTTCGAAGGTGTGGTTTTATTCCAGTAAAGAATCTATAAATTTTCCTATCGTTGTTTATAACAAAACCTGAATCATACCTTCTAAGCCATGTGAAATTCGCTTCATAGGTTGTAAAAGATTCTCCTTCTTTTTTGCTTGAGCTATATGAATTCTTTCTCCATATTCGTGCGAAGAGTTCGTGGGAAATACTTATAAATAAACATTATCTTAATGTATTCCCATTGCATCTCTTCAATTTCCACCATTGGCTTGGTGTTATTAATCAATGCACACCATTGATCAAATTCTCCATCAAGACGATAAACAGATAAAGTAACCTTCACCATCTAAGAACAATGAAGCACAAAAAAGATCTTCTCCATGGAGTTGACCCATTGTTCCGCAACTAATGGATCAGAAGATCTACAAAACTTTGGTGGTCATTTTGCATAAAACATTCAATAGCCAGTTGCTCCTTCTTTTGTGAAGGAGGGTGTTCCCCATTATTATTGTTATTATTCATAACCAGAGATAATTGGGTAAGCATCTCCATGATGTTTTTAACTCCACCTCTGAAATAATTAGGGATTTCATTCGGGTAATCGTTGCATTGGCCCTCTCATGAGTTTTTGGCCTGATTTCTCCTGGTTCCCACCATTTTCTAAAATAGAAAAAGATAGAAAAAAAATTACTAAACTATTCATGAATAAATTATTAATTTCAAAAATTATACCAAAAACATAACATATGGGATCCCAATGTAAATATTCATGTGTGCATTTTTGTACTTAGTCTCATGATAGAGGTTTTCTCTAGGGTTCACGAATCCTAATTCCCAAATTAACTAAACCTTGACTCTAATACCAACTATAGAGACCCAGACTTTTCTTATATTACAATTACATCATTTTAAATAAAAAAAATATAATAGTATAACACAAAGAGGATCTAAAGACTTAGTGTCTTGGGAAAACTAGGACCACACATAACAAATACAACATCTAGCATAATCATTTATTTAATGTCATCTTCTCTAGCTTATTATTGGCACTTGTCCTCTCCTTAGAACATGTTGGAACCTGAGGATATACATCAAAAGTGGTGAGCTAGAAGACCAGTAAGAGGATAGAAAAGAACAATATATCATGGGATGAGCATAATCATATCATAGGCCAAAGATCTTGAACATGAGATGAGCATAAATAAAAGACTTGAAATGTGGCAAGGAATAAAAATGATACATCATGTCTTAGTGGTTAACTATCACACATACTTATGAAACAAGCTAGAATCTTGTTCACACATCATTGCATATTTACTCATGAGATACATCACTTTACCTAATGCATTTGAGCACTATATTATTCCTGGCGCACCCGTCACATTTAAACATTCATATTGCGCTATATAATTCTGGGTTCACCCCTCACATCATAACATTTTAATTTATCATGCATGCCAAAATGAACATATAACATAAATGAACATATCTAACCCATGAAAAGGAATTGTTTTCATCTCATAATAACACATACAAAAACTTCGGGTTCCCAAAATAAAGAGGAAACAATATACTGGATACATGAACCATCTACCTTGAATAAGAGGTAAAAGTTGAGTTCTTAAGAGAAGAGTTCTTTAGGAAATATTTGGATTGACATAAATTTCATTAGAAAACATGTATATCCAAGAAAGGAAAATACAATGATGATAAAATGATCTTTAAGGTGTGACCATATAAAAAATGGATTGAAAGAGGTAGAACTCGAAGGATGAAAGTTGAGTTCGAGAATTTCCCCTTACATTGTACCTGGAAGCTTCCTTCTCTTTAATGTCCTATATAATGACATTATATTCATTAATTAGAAATCCAAAACCATGTGTACATTAATATGGTTAATTCTGGTTTCATTATGTCATTTTATGTTCCTTTGGATTACTTATAGAGTTCAAAAACATTGATCGGGGATGTTCGTTTTTATGGTTTTTCTTGGGTTGTTCACTTGTATTCATAAATTGATGTTCGAGTAGAACATGGGTAAACGAAAAGAAATGATATTAAATTTAATTAATTATATTAAAGGATTTTTAATGATCTTATAATGAGTTATATTAGATCAATGTGGATGAATAATTAATTAATAATTAAGTGATGGTTATTTGGGTAAATTTGCGCGGTTTTTTGATCACAACAAACTTGTTTTAACATATCACTTAGTAATGTGGTCATAGGTTATTTCCAGAACATTTAATAGTAAATAAAACATATTAAATATTCTGGATCAACTATAAAAATGGTATCATGACCATATCTAAAGGTATAAATGGAAGAAGTAAGCATTTCGTTCTTGAAGGTGATAAATTAACACCTCACGAACAACATTCTCTTTAATAAAATAAAAGGAAGAGGGAAAGGGGGTTGGATGATATAATATCCCAATAGAATAATACAATTATATTATATGTATAATAATGGAGTTAAAATACAATTTGGATGACGATAGGTGGGTAGGGATCATGAAATGAACTTGAACTTGAATGGAAATTAAAGGAGAAGAGGGAGGGAAATTACCTCTTGAATCATTCTCTTGAGAACCTTTTTAAGGGACTAAGATTGGTATTTTGATGAGACCATAAGATCATGGACGTGGGGGAGGGGATATGGAAGTTGTTTGGGCAGATTTTATAGAAGTCATGGAGCTTGAGAGGTGTGAGGAAATGAAGGTGTGAGGGGTGGCTTTTATAGTGGAGGGGAGAGGGGTTTCCTAAATATAGAATTCATTTTTTTTTATTTCCCCACAAGACAAGGAATAGTGAGTCTAGAATGACCAAGAACAGTAATATTATAATGTTATCACGAAACAATTGGTCTTACAACAGAAAAACATCACACATGACCCTATAATTAGCTTATTTAGATTATTTTGTAAATTACGGTGTTTCACTATTCATAAAAAATTTAAGTATCTCAGAAAAATACCAAAAATTTACCCCAACCATTTTATGACGTGTAGATTCTAAAAATGAAGTCCATTTTTCAAAAATATTTTTCTAAATATTATTAATTTAATATTTATTTAAAATCTTAATTTACGTAAAAAAGAGTTTTTAAGATTAAAACAGATTTTATAGTGCTTTCAAAAATTACGTAGGGTCTTATAAAATTATCTAAAAACTATAATACATTGATTCAATAATTTATGAATAAATTTTAGTGAAATAAATATTCTTTTAAATTAATTAATTAATTATAAATAATTATTTATGACTTAGAAAATACAAAAAACGTTTAATAAGATCAAATTGTCATTTTCTAAGATGTCTAAATTTTATTTTATTATTCATAGGTAATGTTACTCTTATGTTGGATGATTTACTATTCATAAGGGTCTTATTTCAATTCATAAGGGTATGTAAATATTCTTATGGGTACATTACTATTCACCAAATATTATTTTTGTTTCATTAGACTCCAAAAATCATCTTGAACACAACCGTGTATGTCAGATATTCAAAATTCCAAACATAGGAGTGAAAAACATATGTTTAAAGGTCACTTATCACTTAGTAGTTCATTATTTTGTTTTTTTATGACATAAATATAAGAATGGAATTTTCCATTGAAAAACATTGGGTCATTATAATCGGTATTCATTTGGGTGATTAAATATCAATAAATTGAATGTATAAGAATGGGACAAATTAAGAAGGAATTACTGAACCCCCTGATGGTCAACAAATGCTGATTTCCATTGAGCGATGACTGAGATCTGTGAACCACGCCTATATTTGTCATTTTTTGTTATAGATATGGTGAATTCAAAGGCGGCATGGAAATAATCAAGGTTCAATGTTTGGATTTTGATTTATATCCAAAAAACTAACTACACACCATGTTTAAGGTTGAAAACATGGCAGGTTAGCCCCTGAGTAGAGGCTGCTAGGATTTATGAAATGTTAAGGATGTCATTTCATGTTTCCCTCCTACAGGCCATATACCCCATCCCCAGTTGGACAACCTCTGTTATGGATCACACGGATTGGAACCAAAGTTTATGTACACATCTAGATGGATGTTCATGTACCCAAATACACTAACACACCCATGCGACATTGGCAACACCCCATGTGAGAAACATGTTATGTACAGAGTACACGAACACAGGTTCATATACACAAACATGACCAATAGGACACAACCTTGGGTTCAATTTATTATCAACATACCATATTTTCCACATAAATAGAATATACTATTTCATTGGATGGAGATTTATACCAGCCAAGGAAACAAACATGCAGTAGAGAGAGAGCACCAGTAGTGTGTGTCCCCTCACTCACTATGTGCCTATAGTTCAATTTTGAAAAAAAATTAGTCATTTGTATGCCCTTCCATTATACATGTATTTTGGCCTCTGATTATCCCATCCTGAGTTTTTTTATACAGAATTTGATGGTGGCCACCAATGGGGGTTTTGGGATATGATGTGGAATATTTTGTGCATGCAACCTGGGAAGTCAACACTCCATAGACAATGCGATCATGCATGATCACCAAGACCTTTCTGAGTAGACACACTTGTAGGTATGGGTGTTTTCATCTTTTATGTATATAGAGTAGACCTTCCAGCATAGGTGGGAAGTGGAATCTTCTATGAATAATTATTGAACCCTTCAGCATAGTGAGAAAATAGTGTCCTTGATGGATATCGAGCTATCCATCCATCATAGTAGGATAGTGGCATCCTCGATGGGCACCGAGTAGACCCACTTGCATAGTTAGGTAGTAGCATCCCCAATGAATACCGTGTACACCCTCCATCATATCTAGGCTGTTGAATACTCAACAAAAACCAACTAGACCTTTCATCATTATTAGCAATTGAGATCCTAGAATTATAATGAATTAATTATCCAGTAGAGCTCGGTGGTGGCATCATTGATGACTTACATAACGGAACCCTCAAAACTTTCTAGGGCATTTGACCTCTCGCTCGAGTTTTTATACACATGACTAAGAGGCAAAGGGATGACATGTGGTTAGATTATATGAATACTTCTAGGTATAGGAATGTGATGATGATTATGATTGATGGACTTTCAGAAATGTTTAATAGTCTTCTTAGGAGAATGATCTATGAGATGGAGATAACCTAACTCTCTTACTTGAATTTCTTTTGACTGAGCATATATATATTTTTATTTTATATCAAATCCTTGTATTTTGTTACACTACTTCAAAGAGATGAAAATACCCATGGGGTATTCCATTTCCCTTCCATGTTTAGATTCTCATTTTTTGATGAATCTACTCTCCTATTATAGGTGTTAAAGTTATTATGGTTGGTTCATCTACTCACAGTGTTTACCCCCTTATGTATGGATGTTCTTAAATTCACTATATATTACATATACTATCTTTTTCCCCTATTCTATCTCTTAATTACCCCTTCAATATACAAGGTTTCCTTCTGGGTATGTATATACTTTTCCATACATAGGCTTTTCCCACACGTTTTGTCTCATATGTAGATGATAGAACGGTCGAAGGTGACATTAGTGATGTATAGGGATCCTGGGTGCTTGGACTATTTATGGTGGTCATATCTTGGGATTTAAAAGCTAGACTATATTTCAGCTATTCATACATTTATCTTTTCCAGTTTGAGACATATGTATGTTGGGTCATGTATTTTTTCATTTTAATTTTCAGTTTACACTACCTTAATTTTGTACTATCTAGAGGCCCATGCATCATTAGAATTCATTAAATTTTGTTTTCATATTTTACTATTTTCCCTATAAACTTTTTCTTCGATGTGGTTCTGTGTGTGCATACATGTACATTAGAAAATTCTTCCTTGAGATAGTTATCACTTTGATTCTAGTTTTCACCATAGATCCTTTGACGGTGGTATTGGTTTAGTTGTGACTCAAGCCCCATATTGTGTCAGGTCAAGAAATATTAGTATTAGAGAAAGTTCATTCTTTGAGATGTTGTTTGGAAGTATCCCATTAAGAGGATTTGGTTGGGTTTAGGAAATCAATGTCAAAGTGTCTCATGTTTGGATCTCAGACCTGGGAATCCAGTGATGGTGTGGTAGCCAACGTGTCTATTCATCGGGACTTGGATACCTTATTATTTACTTAGTATCATGCCTATATCTTTTCTACCATTGACATTTACATTACATTTTCATAATTCTTAATCATTATTCAAAAAAATCCCAATGATTGTGATTGGTATAATTCATTTGGAATCATTGAATCATAAACATTGGTATGTATGAGAGCTACATAATATCTCACTATGTGGTTCTTGACAAGAACCCTTCTTAGAAATATCATACATAGCATATATCATCATAACCTCAAGGAAAGTAAACATAAAATTGGTGATCTCAAATGCTTAGTATTTGTTAACAAGGAATAAATGCAGGCATAAAAAGGAGTATAATTGTTTGAGAACGTGATACTGAAAATAGAATATCATACCCTGCATATTAGAAATCATAATCGAAATCATGGAATAAATATTGATAGTTCATAAGACATTAATCAAATAAAACAATGACCACAAGTCGTGAAAGTATAACATATAAATAATACATGTAATTGTGTAAAACACAATTCTCTATAATAATTTCCATAATTCCTAGGTACATCAACCCCTTTAAGATTTCTGATCATGTCAGAGTGGTAGCCTATCAACTAGAACTTCCACCAACCACTTCTCAAGTACACAATGAATTCCACATATCCCACTTAACAAAGTACATACCATGACCCACACATGCAATGAATTAAAAGGTGGTAAAATTGGAAAATGATATCTCTTATGAGGAGTAAAGGGTAATGATCTAGGACCATAGAGATAAATTTTTATATAATAAGACTAATAACCTAGTCAAAGTACTATTGAAAACCATAAATAGAACGTGGAAACATGGGAGTCAAAGGAAGAAAAAAAAGGAGAAGTTACCAAACCTTTTTTCCCCATAGAATGTAAAACAATATCATGAAGTAAAAATTTCATAAGTGGGGAATAATGTAACAACCAAAAATTTTTTAAGAAAAATTTTCATTCTTATAATTATGTCATGTAGTATAAATCACATAAATCACATAGAAAACCCAATAAAAACATTATTATCATAAATGAATAATGTTAATTTAGTGAGAGGAGAACAAATAATAATTCTAAATATTACAATAAGACAAAAAATATAAATTAAGATAATATGAATAAGAAATATTAGATCTGCTCATTCCACTATAATGATATCACTCACAAAAAATTCCCTTGAAATAATAAATAATGTTAATAATAAATTATTCATTTAAAATATTAATGAATATATAACTATATGATAATATAAAAATGATCTATTAATGGAATAATAGTTATTTATAGGATGTAGTAAACCCTTATAACCATTAGAAATTAGACAGTTGGAAGAGTAACATAGCTATCAGGAATATTATTATGGAAATTAGAATAATAACATCACCTATGAAAATATAAATAAAATTTAGGAATATTATTAACAAAAATATTATATATTTATTTCATAGAAAAAGTAAATCAATTTTTTGAAAATTATTAATTTAGTGTTGGTATGTTTAGGAAATCTAAATATTTATTTACAATTTTATAATTAATATAATGATTGAAAAAAAATTATATTCATAAAATATATTAATAAATTTATATTTTTTGTTATTATAATTTTAATATATTTTTATGAGACCTTAATCTATAATTTCTATGTTTCATAATATCTGTAAAAATATTAATATTTCCATTTTTAGGATAAATGATTATTTTAATTAAAAATTAAATTTATCATATTTAGAAAATTATTTTTTAAAATGTACTCTATTTTTAAAATTTATATTTCCCAAAAATATTGGGGTAAAATTTTGAGATTTTTCTTAAATATTTTAATTTTTTGTGAATATTGAAATATATTACGTTAGGATATTTTACATTTTATGGAAAATACATGAATTATTTTGTCATGGAAAATGTAATAACCCCTTATTTCAAACTCACTAGAACTATTTACTATATTTATTCATGGAAATAAACACTATTTAAATTCTTGATCCAAAATAATAAACAAACAAATAAAATAATCAAACACACCCAACTAATCCCCTTATAAATACAACCCCTCTCTAACCCATATCATTTCACATATTAATCCTTTCAGATTGATTTAATTATAAAAAAATTATATTTTAAATCTTATTAATCATTTACAATATCTTTAGGTCACATAAAAAGACCAAACATAAGTTTCTTTACGGAGGTTCTCTAGGAGACAATATTCCAGAGGTAAAATCCTTCTTCATTCCATTTTAAATTCATTCATTCTTCTACATTTTCCTCTCCTACAAAATCCAAAACATAATGATAAATCCAGTATAAATATTTAATATAATTTTTTTTTGTTAATGGAATATACATCATGAAATATCTTTTCAACCCCTTTTATCCTAAAAATGAAAACATCACCTGTGATATGTTGATTCACCACCTTCAGGGATGATGATTTTTCATTTTCTAATATTGTCAAAAAGATTTGTAAAAAAACAATTATAATCAATATAAAAGAAATTAAAATTCATATTATAACTTGTTTAATGTTCTAGAAAAAAATATTTATACATAATATTAATTAACAAAACGAAACTACTTCGTGATAATCAAAGAACTGAAAAAGTTATCTTAATGTTTATCATTAAAATTTTATCAAATGAATAATCCTCATGTAAAATATAAATGATAAATGGGAGAACGTAAATTTATGTAATTAAATTAATACCATATAATTTCACCTATTGTGAATTATTCAAATTTGAAATGAACTTCCATAATTGTAAACAGGCGAACTAACAATGAAACCATGGGAAGAATGCTCCTAGAATGAGGAAATTGAACTCGCAGACTCGTAAAATTATTCAAAAATTAACTTAATAAAATTATAAAAAATAAAATATTTGTGTAATTGGTTTGGAATTAATTAATTAATAGATCTAATTTTTTTTTATCATTGACATTAATTTCAAGTTTATAACACATTCACACATAAGGTCAGGGGCCTCCCAGAACCACCATATTTATTGTTGGGTTATGCTTTCTCCATATTTACACTAATATATTTCTTAATTAATAATATAAAATTATTCTAAATACTATTTATATGTTCAAAAATAATTTATCTAGATCAGTTAATCCTTTTTTGATGATTAAATACATGTTTAAAATGGTACCCTTCTAAATTCCTCCCGATATACAAGCCCGATTGAAGAAAAATACCCAAATTTTTTACCCATTTTAAGTACGCTTTATAAACATTTTAAATCCACCATTATATTTTTAAAATTAATATATTTATTGAAAAAACTATCTTAGTTCATCTCTAGATTTATATAATCAATTATTCCTTTTACTCATTAATGACTCTTTGATATTTCCCCACAAACCGCACTATAGTGGATCAAATATGGAGTTTATTAAACCTGATTTTTATATGTTTTCCCTTCAATTTTAAATCATATATCATGAGATATACATATTATACCTTATGTATTTCCATGTTTTATTTAAATTCATTATTCATTGTACACAATTTTGATACACCATTTTGTTATGGCTCATGACATGTTAACAATACCTGTTTCTTTTCCATGGGTAACCCTTTGGTGTATTATTATTTTTGATTAAATATTCAACACAAATATGTATGAACATTTAATTATGGGTCTTCCCTGATAGCACTCCAATTTTTTTGTTAATGTTTAGTCTCATGAGATGCCATGTGTAGGATTAGGAAGTAAACTTAATCCAATATCGGATATTGTCCACAATGTGGTACAGTCTAGGTAGTTACTCTGGACTCATGTTTGTAATGGTATATGTTTTTCCCACATTCCTATGTTTCCATGATCATATAATTCCATGTTATGTTCTTTTATCTGATTATGATTATTCATGTTCCATGCCATTTTTGATATCATGTTATTCCTTTAAAATCATTTGTTTTTTTATTCCCATGTTCATTCACATACAAGGGTTTTTTTATCATTTCGTTGGTCTATTTATTCCCCTAGTTATAATATGAATATATATATAAGAAAAAATAATTTTATGAGATAATTTTGGAGACCAATAATTTTTTTTCTATTCTATATCCAAGTTATCATTTTTATGTATCTAATATTACAAAAACACTAGACTTTATGATCCGTAGATAGTATTAGATGTGTAATTATTCATAATGACTTGTAATAATACGTGTAAAAGGATTTCATTTCTATAAATAATCCATTTTTTACCTTTTTCCAGAAGAAAATTTTGCATATAACTTTTACTTTTCAAAAATTACATCTATGCAACTCACATGACTTTTAAAAAGACACCCCTACCCTATTTTATTCACACCTAAAACACTTTTTTCGTCTAATAACCACGAAAATCAGTTTATAACTTCCATATAATCATTTAAGAAGATTATATTGGGTAAAAATTTATTTTATGAAACATTATGAATAGTTCTAAAGATGTTTTCAGAGAAGATAAAAAATCATTAACTATTCTAGTTTTTTTATTTCTTATTAAAAATATTTAAAAATATGTTAATTTATGACTATATAATAACACCATCATATATCATATAATGATATGTTATTATGGTAAGGAAATTATATATATACATCTCTTCTTCACTAAAATTTGAAATGATAATGTCACTCGTGTGTCTGACGGACAACCTCCTCCCAAACCGATGTGAAACATTTTCTATAAAAACAACTCACATTTTTGAATAATGATGGATCTAAATTATATATAAGATATTTAAAATGCAATAATACCTTTATATTTATTATATCATATATATATATATATATATTTATACCTGTTTACATTCCATTTCATAGTGGATACGATAATGTTGTTCATGTATATGATGGACTACCACCCCACGAAGAAACCTGGTTCGTTTTTCAATAACACTTTACATGAAAGGTAATATGGATAATGATAATTAATGTGTGTGATATAAATTAAATACTAATTATATTAATTTAATATTTATGATTCTTAAAATATAATATATCATTTTGTTAATTTTCATTAACTAAAAGATGATAACATCCTTCGTGTACGTGTGCATTACTACCTTCCCGAATCGATGAGACACTATTTTCATAACCAAACCATAAAAAAGATATATATATTATATTTAAAAAAGTAATATTATATTAATGACACTATTATCATTATATGAGCATAATATAATAACTAATTCCTTTCAACAACGATCGTTGAGAATCTAAAATGTTACTCATGCATACGTTTGACCATCTGCCTCCAGGCTTCTAACGTACATAATTTTTCAAAAATATATTTAGAGATTGTTAATAAAATAATAATTTATGTATAAATATAATAATTATATAATGATTATTATTTTTATTTGTTAAAATAATGACCTTTAATACCAATAGTCAATCTACCGAAGTCATTTTTGACATATAACATATCTATTGATTAAACCCACGATGAAAACATAATTGGAAATGTAATTGTATACACAATGGAAATAATTGAAATTTATGGAATAATAAAAATAATTTTTTTTGTTAAAAAGTAAATTAAAAACATATGTTTATTATTCAAGAATATAATTATGGTATGTGATGATCCAGACTCATGGTAAGGGACTTTATCTCAATTTTTATTCATTATATTGTATTGTAATGTTATGGATATAATTTATTTTATATAGTGTGTATAATTCCCATATTATAGGTAATATAATGAATAATTAATAATTAATGGGTTTTTATGTTTCAATAAGAATTATTTTATCCAAGAGGATTTGATTTAAAAGTTACCAAGTGGTAAAACATTTCATAACTCAAT
This sequence comes from Viscum album, assembly GCA_963277665.1. Taxonomy (NCBI): domain Eukaryota; kingdom Viridiplantae; phylum Streptophyta; class Magnoliopsida; order Santalales; family Viscaceae; genus Viscum; species Viscum album. The sequence goes on from OY728127.1 coordinate 451,262,728, forward strand.
TACTTTATGTTGGTTATGTTACTTTTTTTTCTTATTTGATATTCTAAGATTACGTGTGTAATGACTTTTTATTATCATATATTGTATTTAAACATGTTTTATATTGTTTTATAGTTGATACACACAAATAAATCCATTTATTAATTATAACTTCAAGGTTATGATCATCATGAGGGTTTATTTCAGAATCTCATTTTAATCAAGATTGTTTTTTCTTTAATTTTCGTTGATGGAAATTATTTTTTCATTATCTAAAAAACCAATATAATCTTATTCTCCTTTTTTTATTAATAATATTTTCATGATATATTATAATTTTTACTCTTTTTAAAATAACATAATAGATAAAATTTTATTAATAAAATCTAACTTCATTAATATATTTGGTTAGAAATATATTTTCTTCAAGAAACATGTTTTATATTCACATTTTCAAAACATTTTAAACCCATTTACAAATTATTTGATAAACCCATTTTTACAATTTTTAATTGTATTAAAAAAATTAAAAGAAATCTTCATGTCATTTTTAAAATAATACATTATTTTCTTTTACCAAAAATGGGAAAGGAATCATTGTATTAAAATAACTTACACGTACAAAATTTTTAGTTATCATGACCACCATGTTTTTTAAAATATCTTATATATGTTTCAATTAATATTTTAAAATTTAAATTATTTTCAAAACTTTTTATAAACACTTGGTTTTATATGTGATATAAAAAATGGAAATTATATTTTCCTCAAAAATGAATTTAAATATCTCCTATAGTTTATCTATTCATAAATGTCAACAACCCTTTAATTTAATCCACTGGGGATACATTATATTGGTACCATCTTTATGTTGAGTCTAAAGATTGGTTTTTTACTTCTCTATTCACTGAATTTAGAAATCACAAAATCATTCTAAACACATTATAGGGTTATTCTCATCAAATATGATTTATAATGTATTATTTCTAAATGTAACTGGATGTATTGTCTTCAATCATAACTACATATTTTGTTTAATATTGTAACATTATCTTGTTGACATTAAAAACTATATATAAATCCTAAATACATGTATTATTTTATATTATAATCATATGAAATTATTTCAATCATAATAGGTCTAAAATCATATCATCATGTCAGGTTTTTAATCGTATGAAGGTGTATAATCATTACTGTAAATAATGATATCAACCATCATTACATTTTTGGGTTTCAATCATAACCACATATTATTTTAATTTTGAAAATAATTAGTCTTAACGAAATCATTTCTCATAAATTTTTATTCTTATAAATGTAAATATTTTATATCAAAACAATGTTAGCCAATTTGTTATGTATTTTAATTCAATCAATTCCATGAAATCTGTTATATACTTCAAGTAAAATAGTGTTATGAAACCTATTGTGTATTTCAACTAAAATAATGTCATGTATTCTGTTTTAATTTGACTGTTGAAGTGCCAAGCGTCCAAGTCCTTCAAATTTTCATGAAAAATATAACCGTCGGAGCATGAATATGACAGTTGGGAAAAAATATATAAATACTAGGTCATTTTATTAGAGTCAATATACACCTGTAACTATAGAGATACTCTGCAAGAGCTCTTTCAAAATCACATCCTTTTGCGAAAGATCAGAATATTACAAGTCATGAATAGCTTGTTCCCGGAGCATGTATCATTGAGGAGTTTTGATTTTCATTGTCTGATACCAAACCATTTTGATTATGATTGAGGGATTATAGGGATAGGCAGACATACCAGTGATGATATTTTGTTGATTGAGGGATTCTATTCCTTGGAAGAAAGGGGTGTTGATTATCATCTTAATTGAGGGTTGTTGGGGATAGGTAGATAGACTGAAGCCGATCATTGAATCGAGGGATTACCCTGATGTGGGTAAAACAAATATTATTGAAATTATAAATCAAGGGACCTGTATCAAAAGATAACGGTTAAACTTCTATTTGTTCTAAAATAATTGTATTCTTTATATCTCAAAAGTAATGGTAAAATAAAGATAAATATTTTAGATTCTCATTCTATTTATATTTCATATCATTGTAACTGTTTCAATTGAAATACATTCATTTCATGTTGTATTAGTTCTTATGATTCTATATGTTGTATAGTGGAAACATTTATGGTTATAATAGTCTAATTATTTTAACCATTAAAATTGTGATCATTTATTCTCTTACACTGGTCATCGTATTCTTCTAGGATATGATTGTGATTAAAATACAACTTATGGTATACTTATCAAAATGAATCTAATCATGATACTTATATTAACTAGACAAATTATAGTTATATTTTTCAAAGGATCCAGGGTCCATACCAATTAATAGTTTTATTATTTTATAGGTATTGTGCATTTTATTAGTTTAAATGCTTTTAAACTCATTTTTTATGTTTGGTAACTAACATTTTTTAAATCTACATTTCACCCCCCAATTGTATTGTGCTATCTAAATAGATATTTCAATATAACAATTTGTATCAAAACAATGTATCTGAAATACTAGTATATATATTTGTATTAACATATAATTATAATATGTTTATGTTAATTTTTTCTCTTACAGGTTATATTTATTTCTTGGATAAACTGTTTGTTTATAAATACACACGACACTATTGTGTGGTGTTGAAATGTTTTGTTTTAAAATATGAAATTAATGAAGATCATATCCGTAGAGAATATAAATAATAAAAGAACACCTATATTATATGGGAATGATTATGAATACTAGAGAGACATAATATAAACCACTATTATAAATAGGTGTGTATAATATTATTAATCTCAATAGAGATTATAAAATACCTTATAAGGAAGTAATAAAATTTACTAATCAAGAAAATAAATAATATAAGATAAACTATAAGGAATGAAATACATTACTTTTTTATATGAACGCGAATATATATAGTCAGATATCTTCTTGTGAAGTAGCTAACATATGGAAGAAACACTAAGATACACATTTTAGTACTTCTAATTTTATTGAAACTAGAAGATACATTATTAGGGATGATTATCATGATTTTGTTTTTTCCTATGGAAAATCGACAGTTAATGTTCAATAGATATTCATGACTATTATAAACAGATTATAGTTGATGAGATAAAAAAATTAGATGATAATATTCTTGTATATATGACCATCGACATCATACCTAATGAATGGGAATCAAATATAACGGTAATTTATGATTCACGAAAAGTTACAAAAATAAATCACGATGAGTTATTTCGAACTCTATGGAAACATGAGAACATATTGAAGATAGATGAAAAAACTGAAAATAAGTAGAATAAATTTTTTCCTTTTACATCAAATAAAAATCTATGGAAATCACAAATTCCATATAAAATTGTAAATTCTTTAATGAAAAATAATGTTATTTTTCAATAAGACAGAAGTGAAAATGAGGAATCTAAAAATGAATTGTATAATATTTCTAGAAGGATGAAAATAATTATTGGAAAGAAGGATTATAACTACAAATATAACACGAGAAACATGAATATAAATGAAAATAAATATTCAAAAGTAACTTTTTATGAATGTAAAAAATAAGGAAAATAATAATAGATTGTCTTAATCTTAAGAAGAAGGAAAAAAGGGATAAAAATTCAAATATAAGTCAAATTTAGTTTTGAAAATACATTCGAAATTTTGTTCTCAAGGAAAATAATACTTGGATTTCTACTGACGGATACTCATCTGACGACTCTTCAGATATTGAATTTTCTATGAAAATGAATATTGGTTTTTATGCTAGGATTCAAAATAAAAATCATTGTTTTATTGATAAGGTATAAAATTATATATCATTAACTAATAGGTCTTTAAATTATAATTATACTGATGAAATTTATTCTCAATCCTCGGATGAATAATACTATTCAACTAGTGATAATGATACTATACCTTATTTTGAATATGTCTCTAGATTTTCTATATTACTTTTTAAATTAAAATTGTAAGGTAAAAAAGAAACATGATAAAAATAATTCATGAATACATGTTTTGAAAAAATAAGTATCAGATATCTCTAAAGATCATGACGCAAAATGTTTTTAATTTTGAATCTATTTGTAAATATTATAAGGAATAAATTCTTAGAAGGACAAACCTTCTAATTATCTTGAAAATATATATTCTTAAATGAATATTTTATAAACAAAAAACAATTCTAAAAAAATACATGTTAGGATAATAATTTAGTCATTAGACTAAATATGATATATTTTCCTTAAAAAACATTTATCAAACATTACTTCTATAGAGAAATAATATGGTAAGATGTATTCAGAAATTTTTCCTCTACAAAATAGTTTTGGAGGGGTTAACTCTCATCCAAAGCCTTTCGTTAGTCTCCACTATTTCATACCCAAAAGTTCCCCATTCTTTACTAAGAGTCAAATATGTAGAAATTTGAGCCAAAATAGTTCATTAATTAAAATTCAATATTTAGGATTTTATAGGGATCATTTTTCTAAGCTAATGTGGATTTCAAAGACTTTATCTATTATTGTTATCGGACCAAGGAACATTTGGGTTTTGAAAGTCTACTTGTTTTGTTTTTAGGAAAATAAAGGGAGGATCAAAAAACAAAATCCTTTGGTACATGGATAGTTTATGTTCTCTTTATATTGATAATAAACAATGATTTATTTGAATGTACTTATTATTGATCATCCAGAGCATATATTTTATTCTTTAAAATAATGTAACCCTTTCCAATATGGAAAACGCATAATTCATGTTTTATATAAAAAAGTGAGGTCTCCACTTCAGATGCATTACAACTCGTGCATATGTATCTGTTTGGTCCAACAAAAACTGAAAGTAAAGGAGGAAAATACATTGTATTTGTTTTTGTTTAAGATTAGACAATATTTACATGGTTATATTTTCTAGAAAAAAAATCTAAATCATTATCTTATTTTAAAATTTTTATAACCAATGTTAAAAATGATAAAAACCTACCATTGATAACTATTAGTGATCATGGTAGCAGAATTAAAAATTTATATTTTGAAACATTTTCAGTAACAAATGAATTAATCATAACTTTTCAAATCTAGGAACTACTTCAAAAAAATTGTTTTAGGAAGAAGGAACTAAATTCTTCAAGATATAACAAGAAATATTTTGATAGATTACATAATTTCTAAATACATTTGGGACGAATATGTATGTACTTCTTGTTTTAATATAAACCAACTTATAATTAGGTTATCACATAATAAAAAAACTTTTGAATTGTGGGAAGGCAGAATACCAAAAGTTTAATACTTAATACTATTTGGATGAAAAGTATTAATTGGGAAAACAAAACATAACCTACAAAAATTCTCACCCAAATATTATGATGGAATATTTTTATGTTATTACACTACCTCTATGGGTTATAGAGTTTTCTATAAAAATTAGTGTACTATTGAAGAAACAATAAATTTTAAATTTGATGAAACCGATCCTTTTGTTTTAAACAACTCAAACCTACATCTTTAGAAGTGTTTTTTAAAACGTATTATCAGCCTTTGATGGAATATTCTTCTAATCAAGAGAATACTAAAGAAATTGTTTTAAAGTTATTTACTGTAGATGACATTCAACCTTATGTTGATAAACTGGTCTTACAAACCCCAAATCAGTTATTTCTTTGGAATCATCATATTGATAGTATCATTTTTTATATAAATAAAATAAGAAGTACAAGAAGTTCCTTGATAAATGTAGCAGAAAATTTAGCATTTAATTATTAAATTTAAACATGAAAGTCCCAATTAGGGCTTAGGTGATGAAGATTAGATCAAACCTATACAATATGGCCTAAAAGAATTTTAAATGCATAATGTCTGGACATTTTTTGAAGCCCCTGATGAAACCTCAATAATTGGATTAAAATGGGTGTTCTGAGACAAATTTTATGTAAATGGAATAATCATTAGAAATACGGAATGAAGTGTTAATAAATGTTATAATCAAAAAGAAGGAATAAGTAATAATGAAATATATTATCAAGTAGCTATAATTGAATCTATTGATAATATAATAGCCTTTGTCTCTATATTTTATTTCAAAAAAAATCAAATGCATATGAAGTATGCTTTCCCCTATAGATAAGTACATGAAGAAGTATTTGTTGAATAACCCCATGTTTTTAAGATACAAAACATTGTGAATATGTTTTCAATCACACTAAATAATTATATGGCCTTAAACAAGACCCAAGAGCCTGGTATGATAGATTAACATGATTTTTGGTGCCAAACAATTATGTTAAGGGAACCTATGATCCAAATAATTTTATAAAGAAATAAAATAAAAATGATTTAATTAATCAAATATATGTGACGAAAAATTCAAATCAACCCAGAAACCATTATCAGATTCTTTTTGGAAGTCATATGAAATATAATTTTGAGATGAATATGATGGGTGAGTTAACATTCATTCTTGGAAGTATAATTTCTAAAAAATAAATAGGATCTTATATATATCAAAATAAGTATATTAAATATTTTCATAAAAAGTATGGATATGAGAAAACTAAGAGTATGACTACCCCAATTGGTTCTCAAATTCACTTGATTTGGATGAAACATGGAAAACAGTTGATCAATCAACTTTTATAGGTATGATAGAATGTTTACTATACTTAACATTTAGTCATCTAGACTTAATTTTTTCATTATGCTTATGTGAAAACACCCGGAAAATAAAAAATAATCTCATTTAAAATGAGTGAATAGAATTTTTCACTATTTAAAGGGAACTATGTATTTATGACTCTTCTATTCTTCTTGAAATAATTTTTAACTAATAGTTTTTTCATATACAGGAATTGGTGGTTGTATCATTGATATAAATTTTACATTCAGAATATGTAATTTCATATGAAGTTATTTTGTTTCATGGTCATACAAAAAACCAAATTCTGTAGAAAATTACACTATTAAAGTTGAATATCTGGTTACATGAAGATGTTGTGCCCAAGTATTGTGGATGCAACACACACTCACATATTATGTCATGAGTTCTACTAAAACTAAAATACCTAGTGATAAAACTAGTTTCATAGCCCTTAGTAAAAATCTTTCACATCACTCTCTTGAAAAACACATATATATTAAGCATCACATTGTTCGGGATCACACACTTAAAAGAGATATCATTTTACAACACATTGGAATGCAGAAATGTTTTTTGATATTTTTAGACAAACTCTACCTTCTGATAGATTTTAATTAAGTAAACAAAATCTAGGAATGATCACTATAAAGTAATCATTCACAACTACATCATTTTCAAACCCTCTCTTTACAAAAATTGACTCCTTTTCAAAGGGGTAATACGTATGATAATCATGTTTTTAATCAGTTTCATATTTTTAATCAATTTCATGTCATAAATCATTTTCATGTTCTTAATTGGTTTCTGTTTTTAATCAGTTTCATGTTTTTAATCGGTTTCATGTTTGTAATCAGTTTCATGTTTTTTAATCAATTTCATTTATTTTCAGTGTTACAATTTTATTAGTATTACAATTTTATCGATATTACAATTGTATCAGTATTGCAATTTTATTGTTATTACTATTTTATCATCACTACTTTTTAATCGATATTATAATTTCTTTTGTATTTCATTGTAATTAAAATCACAATTGTATTGAAAATATTTTTTCTTCAAAATATCATATTTGATTTATATTTCACTACTTTCAATTTCAATTTAAAAAAAAATTTATTTACTCGAACACATCTATCCATATACTTTGATTGGTATAATTTATAAACCATACACTAACTATTAAATTTAAAATTTTTTGGTATTTAAATTATTTCACATTGTTTTAAAACCTTATCAGGTTCATATTGAATATGATAATTGTTTTAAAAAATCCTCAATATTTTGTAATCATTTTCAATTGATGGATTATTATGATTTAATATGAGTTGTAGAATCTAAATGGTCATATTTACAACGCCAATATAAATGGTCCACTACCTCGTCCAACACCGATTTCTCACTAGAGTGCACTAAAGCCTTGTTTCCCTTCAAATAGTCGATACCATCTGTTTTCAAAACCAGAGGAGGTATTTGCTTTCAAATTTCAAGAAATTTTAAATTTTAATGTCATAGTCAACCGCCTTGTATCCAAAACAAATGTCTTAAATGGAAATTTCATTTATGACCATTATAGGTAAAAGGATAGTCTCTAAAAAATGTTATGATTGTTTTGATTCTTCGTTGAAAAGAATTATCGAATTTATGTGATGAAATTATCTCTATATTTAATGTCCCAAATCTGATCAAGAGAATGTTCACTATAAGTAGGTGATGGAATTATTCAATACTATGGAAATTTATGATAATCTCAATGACTATTTTACAATTTATGAGAATAAATACACCACTTTCGTAAATCAAGATGCAACTATTTTGGGAGTTCCATATAAAAGAGATACTTTATTTCAATCACATAGGCTTCCTAAATCATAAGGGACATTCGATAAGCAAAAGGTGGGCGAATATATTTTTGAGATTCATGTAGATTAAAGAATTGTGAATCATCTTTCAGCTGACAACCGATTAATATCCCTAAAGATGCAAGGATTTTTAGTGTTGATAAAAGGTTATAAGGAAACTCCAATAGTTTCTAATATTTATGTTCTTGACTACTTAGTATATATGAGGAAATTCAATATCAAGGATTTAAAATTTTTGACTATCAATAAATTGAAGTTCAGAGATATAAAATCATAGTTTAATATGATTCCTAAAATCCATAGGAAATTTTGTTATGATTTTTTGGGGATGTAAAATATAGAAATTAAATCAAAGCCAAAAATATTCTATGCTCTTATATCCAGTAAAAATATTATCAGGAGTCTGAAGTTACAATTATATTAAGAATAAAAGAAATTTGAAATGGATCCTGAAGCTGAAAAGAAAAAAGAAATAGTTGGATGGAGTCAGAAAACTACAAAACAATTTAAATTGAGAGTTCTAAAAAGAAATAGTTTCAGTTAGAACCACCCAAGAAATATTAGAAGAAAAAAATAGTACATAATGATGTTACAAGTGAATGGAAAATGAAAATGGAATAAACTAAAGAGGGTGAACCACATATCAGACTTGATCCTATAAAGGAATTGGCAGAAAAAAATATTTCCCATGAAACAATCAAAGAAATATAGAGTTGGAAATGATGAAGAAGAAAAAGGATGAGTTTATTGATATCAATAGGCTTATTAAGGATGTAGATAAATCCAGTGTCAGGATTGTTTCAAGAGAAACTATTTAACTAATACAATCGACATTATTATCCCAAGAAAAGAAAAATAATTTGTTAAAAGAGAATTAGATTTAGAATGAGAAGTATAAGACATTATTTTGAGACAGATTGATCATTATATTTATGAATAAAAGGATACGGACGGTATCCAATATGAAGAAGAATATGATAAGGAGGGGGAGGTTAATGGAAATGGAAATACAAATGAATCCAATAACAGAACTACCACTCTAAAAATGAAAACCCATATAGAATCCTCATAAGCGGCATCATTCAAATTTCCATATCCATATCGTCTATCTTTAAAAGATGTTTCTCATAATATAATACCCATAGAAGTAATTAAAATATCAGATGAATAAGTAGAAGAGGTGGAATCTGATAAAAATCAAAATAAAAAAATTTAGAATGTGGCTATAGTAACACATTATTTTTAGATTCCATATTTCAATGAAGATATTGATTCTAAAATAATAATTAAAATAAATAGAATGAAATAAATCGAAAAATAATTGAATTGAGTGGAAAATAACATTCCTTGATATCCAAAAATTGAAGCAAAGAAAAATTTTTCTCAAATATCCATAATGAAAGAATAGATTCTATTATGATTTTGATGGACAAATTTCTAAAACTCGAAGCCGATTTTAATGTTTTTGAAGAATGTGCTCTCTATATTGAAATTCTTGTACTATTTTTTTGTAGTTGTCATATGATATTAATGAAAATGTAAAATTTCATGAGGACAGTTTTTAGGAAATAAGAAATATTTTAAATGATCATAATAAGAAATATAGAAGCTTTATTAGTGATATGAATGAGAAAGTGAAGGAATTTAAAAGACCTAGTACATAAAAATAAATTCACTCTGACATGTTTCTGAATCTCAGAATTAAAATATCATTTTTAAAAAATTAAAACATTTTGTCTACAAAAAGGTTTGAAATCATTGAGAAGGCCTTTAGAATTTGAACAGAGGATATTCATTCTAAATAAGAAAATCACTAAGCATAGGAAGAGGTTAATAAACTTCAAGAAGAAAGAAGTCTTAATCAAAACATGATTTTTTTAGAATTAGAAGTAAATATTTGGGCCCCGCAAAAATCTAATCACAAGTAGAGGGAGGATAGAAAAAAATTCAACGAGATGAAGTTAGTTGTTTTCAATCTTATGGAGAAGGAAACATATGAGAAATTATTTTTTATACTCTTTTTGTATTTTTTATCAAATCAACTTCATGGTCGGTATCATCTATATTTTTTCATTTGTTTTGTTTCTCCAACCCTTTATAATTTGATATAGAGTTTTCATTTTTTGGAAATCAAAAAGGGGGAGAATTATATATTTTGGGGAGAATGTTTTCTAAAAAAGAAGAATATTATATTAATGGGGACAATACATAGGAAAAAAGGGATTAGAACCATACAACTAAGATAGTATGTTCCTTATGGATAATTTTATCCAAAGTTGGGATTATCCATATTCCCCATTATTCTAAAAGGAGTTTTAAATTTTAGTGGGAGATACGTTTTTGTTATATCATTATATTTGTGCTTTGTGCTTTCCAAAAAGGTGGATAATGTTGAGTCAAAAGTTTCGTTCTCACTTATCAATTCATTTTGTTTTGTAAATAACATACTCCTTATATACATACCATGGTTATTCACATCGAATATGATTTATAATGTATTGTTTTCAACTGTAACCCCATATTTCATTTACAGTCACAAATGTATTCTATGGAAATTCATAACTATATATCAATTGTAAATGCATGTATTATTTTATATTATAATAATGTTCATTTATTTCAATGGTAAATGGTTTACCAGCACAACATCATTTCATGTTTTCAATCGTAACTAGAGTGTAATCGTAATTGTAAATCATGATATCAATTGTTATTGTATGACATGGTTTCAATCATAACAACCAATTATTTTCCTTATGAAAATCATCAGTATTAAACTTATCGTTTCGATTAAGGAGTAATTCTTATGAAAGAAAATATTCTATATCAATATGTTTTCATAAAATCTATTATGTATTTCAATTATTTTTTCCCTGAAATATGTTACGTATTTCAATTAAAACAATGTCATTCAATGTGTTATGTATTTCAATTAAAATGATATCGTTTATTCTGTTTTAATATGATCGTGGATGTTCCAGGTGTCCAAGTCCCTCTGAATTTTCAGATAGAATATGATAGTTGGGACGATGGATAAAAATATGAGGTTACTCGAAAGATCTCAAAATACTTTTTTAGATATAGAGATACTCTATTATATCTATTTGAAAACAACTTCCTTTTGAGAATGATTTGAAGAATACTAGTCGTGAATATATTTTTTCAAGAACTTGTATATTTTATGAGTTTTGATTTTCTTTTTTTGATACCAATCAATTATTATTATGATCGAGGGATGTTATCGATAGGTAGACGAACTCTTTCCAATATATTATAGATCATGGGATTCTGAGGCTATGATGATATTGGTAATGATTACTAACATAATCGAGCACTTCCAGGGATATGCAGACATACTAGAGTCGATATTTGAATCAATGGCATACCATGGTGTGGATGAGATAGATTTTCTTGAAATTATAAATAAAGGGAACTTTATCATAGGTTAAATGTTACCCTTCTATTTTGGCTATAAATGTGTTTTTTACATTTATACTGTAATTATAATATAAAGATAAATCATTTAGTTTTTCTCTATATTAATATTTCATATCATTGTAATTATTTTAATTACAATAAATACATTTCATGGTGTATTAGTACTTACAATTCTATATTATTTATAGTAGAATCATTTATTGTTCGAACACTCTGATTATCATAACAATAGAAATTACGATGATTTACTCTCTTACTTTGATCATTTTATTAATCTAGGATACGATTGTTCTTTAAATACAACTTTTGGTATACTCTGCATAATCAATCTCATTATAAAACTTATCATAACTAAACAAATTACAATTATCTTTTTCATCAGTATTAGGGCCCACATCGATTCATAGTTGTATCACTTTTATAGGTATTGTGAATTGGATTAGTGTAAATCTATTTATGATAATCCTTTATTTGGTTTTATAACTAATGATTTTAAAACCTACAATTCACACACCCCATCCTCATGTATTCAGTCATATACATTCATATTTTGATCTAACACATTATTCATCCTCTTGAAGGTTTACGATTTCTTTGACAAAGGATAATATTAACACTGACATCCTTGATTTATTTTTAAATTCATGAACTCTCCTTGAAATATTCAATTTCTTATGTTCATTGGACATTGAATTTCCCCTATAAGTATATATTATTTATCATTGATATGTCTATTTCTGAAAACATATATCATTTTTTATGTATGGTGTTCTATGTTTAAATTTATTTTTATATCTAGGGAAATATTAATAAATTCAAAATCCTTACTCAAAACAGTTATCTTATGATATGGAATATTGTTAATTAATTTAAGTGATTATTATATATTTGAATAATTATTTGGAAATGCAATGATATTCTGGGAATATAATTATATATCACAACGATGAATCAATAGTCTCATGAGGTGAATCGTTAATCTAACAATAAATGGGTTTCTACCAATAGTTTTAAACAATCATTCAAAAGTTATCGACGGTTGAGGTATCATGTTCATGATAACATGATGTTTGATTAATCATTTACATCATTGAGAATTCAATGGTTATTGTAAATGATATATTAACAATGATGTTATCTCTATATGCATTTCATTTTTAATTTATTGATTATATGGAATTTATTTTTATTTATTTACCTTTACAGATTGATTAAGCCTTATCCAGTTATGATTGTAAATTTATTGATTAAATGGTATATGTGTTCAGTTATTTATCATACCATATTGATTATGCCTTACCTTATCATGATAGTCACGTTATTTAAATGGAATGTGGGTTTATTAATTTAGCTTTTCATGTCAATTATTCTTATTGAATCATGATAGTTTCCACAATACATAAAAACTAATGTGTATTTGAGATTACCCTTATTTTTCCATTCCTAGGAATCCCTGAAGTGTTCAATGATTGGTGTGAAAGGATATTGATGATGGAATAATGTTATTATCCAAAAAAGTTGTAATCTGTGTCTACAAAAAATATGGTAATCATGTTTATATATAGTTTACCAATACTAATAAAATATTCAGGGATTCAGGATTTGATTCATGATATCCTATTTGAATGTAATATAGTAAGACATTGGCTCTAGGTTGATAAGGTTACGGTTGTTATAGTTCATATTACATGTTGTTTAGAAGAACACTGTGGAACTAGATTTAGAAAAATATAGATTAAGGAACATAAAAATATGATAAAATTTGAGGATAAGTATATAATGTCATCCTTATGTTTTTGTAAGGTAAATGTTATATGATTTTCCTAAAAGTACATCCCTATATAGATACTGCATGTGTATGTGGTTCTCATGTAGTAGTACTTTGGGGTAATGACTCATGAAAGGGTGAATTATGATTAACCTAATCATTATTGGGTGAATGAAAATGAGAATTAGTAAACACCTGGATTGACACAATTTTGATATATTTTATGGTTAATTCACATTTGTTTCAAAACATTATAAAGGGTTTTAAAATATTATTATCAGTTTAATATTTTTCCAATGAAACCATGTTCATAATTAAGTGATTATCTATACATAAGTTTTTCAATTTATCTTATGTATTTCACTATTAATGAGATTATACATTATGTTTCATAATGTTATGACATAATCTAGTGTATATTATTGTTTATAAATGACACATAGAATAAGTAATGGGAATAGGATCAATGCACATAATCCAAAGGTAGGAATTATTGATTCCTTGACGAGACTAAACTAATATTTTGACAGAAAGTAGTCTACCATACTGTCTAACCAAGTAAGGATATTCTTTCATGTGAAATAAATAATGATAAATAATTCTCCAAGTATTATTAATTCAATGGAATGAATGATATGAATATGATGATAGCAAAAAAGGTGGATAATGATAATAGGTGAAAGAAATATTTTCCAACATGTTATACTTGTGTAAAGAAACATCATGGTACATTCAGAAAAAGAAAAATAATTTACTTCAACAATGGATAAAAGGCCTCAATGATCATGATTTAAATTGTATGAAATAATATTACAATGTACAATTCTTCTTCTGTAAGAAGATTAGGAACTATTTATATGAATTACTCAATCATATATGGATTATACCACAATATAAGATAAGGGATATTGGTTATCCATATGCTATTGATATAATTATAGTGTAATGATTAATTTTCTTGTGTATTTTGACTTAATAAATATGTTGTAAAATTATATTTTTAATGTTATTCTCATTGTTATAATCATGAAACATATAAGGATTGTACTACGGTATAATTTCATAAAAAATTTGAGGGCATATATTGAATGTTAATGATGACCGTGTAGATTTATTTAGTTAAAAATTGAAAATCATTGAGAAATCATTATTGAGGTAAGATATACCTTAATATGGTAAACCTTTTGGGACAATAATGATATGTTTGAGGGATAGTATTTGAGAAAAAGAAATTGGTTAGAGATTTGATAGTTTATGTCACCATTGCAGGAGTTCTACAAGTATTTATTTATGGAATATAAACGAAAATATGGGATTTTATTTTTTGGAAGCATGCATGTTTTAATTATATTTTTGTAGTGATAAAGGTATTAACAAATTTGTATTGTGACATTAATAGACATTTTATATTATCTGGGGAATATAATATTGATATAGTGACCCTCCTTTTAAATTTGGCCTCAAATATTTTTAGCGGTCATTAAGGCTAACAATTTATAAAATAGACTATTTTGAACATTGGGTGTCATATTTTTTTCTTTTTCATACCATGATGGTTTTATTAAACAAAGTAGAAATGCCTTGTTACCATTTTATGGATCTTACAATCTGTTAATAGGTAATTTATGTACTCCATGATAAAAAAATCAACTTGAATATTCATTTGTTGTATTAGGGGATGAGGTGTAGACTTATTAAAGTATAAAAAATAATGAAATTATGACTATGAAATGAAGGATATCAAGTATGT
Organism: Viscum album; assembly: GCA_963277665.1. Lineage (NCBI taxonomy): Eukaryota > Viridiplantae > Streptophyta > Magnoliopsida > Santalales > Viscaceae > Viscum > Viscum album. The sequence continues at coordinate 451,278,204 of OY728127.1, forward strand.
ATATTTTCATATTTTCTCAATCTATATGGAAAAATAATTCCTCAACTCTATTAATGGATCTTGAAATAATAATTTTATTCTAGTACCATCATTTCTAATGAATCAAATGGTCCCATAACTCAACCTAGATTTATGGTTTATTGGTTATTAAACCTCTATAGATCACCAAATTAAATGTTATTAATTATCATTATAACCCATTGTTAATCCATGGTCATTATTAATATCTTCCATGTCTACGTTTTTATTTCCCTCTAATGTTATTCAACAAGGAAAACTTGTTATGTAATTATTCTAGATGACCTTTATACTTAAAATTATATATTATTAATAAGATGCTTTATTAACCTTTACCATGATGTTTAATTTCTAAAATGATTTTTTTCAAATTTCAAACACTTGATTACGGATATCATTTTTAAATTTCAAGGATGTACTTTATTCGAAGGGTGTAGAATTTAAAATTCTGAGATTTTAAAAAAAATATCATGTTATATAGCATGAATTAAATGAAACCCCAATATTAGAATATAATATAGAATTCACAAACATTTAAATATATATATTTTATAATAAATTTAATCCCTTTAATATCTTGTGATGTATTCAACACTGGGATAAACCAGATAAGATAAATTATTGAAATATTGTTATTTAAACATGACCATTATATTATAGTCGTTAAATTAGTGTATGTGAAGATTAATAAACAAATTATGAAAATTATATGGTTTAAACATGTTAAAAATAAATTAAAATGATATCTATTTTTTTGAAATAAAATAATTATTATTTTAAATAAATAACCATTTTTTAAAAATTGATAATTTTCTAAAATATGTCTTAGTCGCACTTTGAGTACATAAATTATTATTAATCATTACCAATTTCAGAATATTTATTTGGAAAAATAAACTTTATCTTTTAAATTGTCATATAAATATTTTATTTGGGTAATTTTATTATATATTTATTAAATATTTAATTATTTTGATAAATTGTGAAAAATAGTCAATTTTAATTGAAAATTACAGTTTTATTAAATTATTTATAAATTTAAATTGTTTGTGACGTAAAATTAGTTAAATAATATTACAATATATCAAATATAGTTAATTTTAATCATTTTAATATTTAACATTTAATTAAAATCTTTTTTCACTATTAAATATTTTCTCTTTGAAAACCCACTTTCTCATCATGTCTATAGGAATAAATTTTGATTTTATTTTGACACTTGTGTGAGTGAAACGTATAAAAATTGGGTTTATATTTATAATATTAATACATAATATTTTATAATATTTTAAACCTTTTTTTTCCATAATAATTATTTAAAATAGTACAAATTATTTAACATGGTTATGGTAAAAATGGGTTTATCGGGTGTTAAGTTAAAACGATAAGGGATAAAAGAACCTAAAAAGTGGAATAAAATATATTTTGTGGTCATAATGTGACCTTATGAGGTATAATTATTTATTTTAATTTATTTTTTCCCTTATTCATGTCAACAACACATGTAATCCTTTTTCTTTTCGAAAATTACACGTGTACCACTCACCTCAATTATAAAAGGCCACCCACTATCCTCTCATAATCACACCTTGAAACAATTTTTTTTCAGAATATAGTTTTAAAAAACATATCTAAAAATACATCACCTAATTCAAGAATAATTTTTTGTGTCATAAATATATTCTAGTAATACTTTATGTATAACTATAATGAGGTGGTCTGAGAAGAGATTCAATTCTTAAATATGGGTGTTTGTTTTCTTATATTACACCCCCATACAATATTATTCATTTATTATTATATAAAAAAATAATATCTCCCATATAATTATATGTAATTAAAAAATTTTGATCACCTATATACATCCCCAATTTCATTAAATAATAAATGATAGTTTCTCTAGTGTGCACAGTGGTCTACTGCCTCACAAATTGATGTGACATGTTTTCCATCAAAACCACTAATGGTTTGGTATTATGATGGATATAAAGTGTATATATATATATATATTATAATTTACAAATAATTATACCTCTCGAATGATTGTATCAAATATATATTTTTCAGTTTAAATTCATTATTGGATACAGTAATGTTACACATTTGTACGACGCATTACCGCCTGGCGAAGCTCTGTGATTTCTTTTTCACTAATATTTTACATTAAAGTTAATAAGGATAAATATCATTAATACGTACGATATATATGATAAAATTATTATATTCCTGACATATTTATCAAGGTCAAAATATAATATATCATTCTTTTTCTTACCTTTTCATTCACAAAAAGATTATAATGTCGTTCTTGTAGGTGTAGAACATCACCTTCATGAATTGATATTACTCATTTTTCACCACAAAAACACATGGATGATAAATATAATTATATTCAAAAAATAATATTGTATTTATAATAATATTATTAATCTATAATGATAAATTCTTATCTACCTCCATTCCATAATGATCGTTGAAAAATGAAAACATTACTCTTGCATACATATGGCCTTCCATCTATGTGATCATAACATAATTCATTTATAAAAACAATATTCCATGATTGGTAATAGAAATATAATTTATGTATATAATTGATAATTATTTAATGATTATTATTAAGTATATTTTGAAAAATTACCACTTAGACCAATAGTAAACATTCCAAAGTCATTTTTGTTACATAAGTCCAATATCATCGCAACACCCGATGTAAGCTTAATTGATTATGTAATTATATATCACATGGAAGTAATTAAAATAAAATAAATTATAAACATAATAATTTTAATTAATAATGGAAATAAAATAAATTTATTATTCTAAAAGAGATGGAATGTACATGACGAGTCAGACTCATTGTATGGGAATTCATCTTAATTTCCCTTCATAGAGACAGATTTTAATGTTATGGCCCAAATTTATTTAATATGGTGTATATCATACCCATTTTTCATGTAATATATTTATTAATTTATAATTCATTCTATTTTATGTTTCATTTTGAATTATTTCATTTATTGTGATTTTACATAAAGGTTACAATGTGGAATATAATTTCATAACTCAATTGTTTTCATAATATTGTATTACTTGTTAAAAATATTTGAAATTAAGGGGTTATGTATGTAATGAATTTTGATTATATTATTATTTATTTACACTTTTTATTTGGATTTATATTTTACTCACATAATTTATTTATTTATTAATTATCACTTCAACATTATGATCATTGTAAGGATTTATTTCCTAATCTCATTATAACTGTGATTATTTATTCATGAATTTAATTTGAAGGAATTTATATTATAATTTACTTATAAAAATTTTTAATTTTCATATAAAATCATTATTTATTATATTTCCATGTAATAATACCATTGTCCACTCTTTGTTACATAAAATAATTGAGAAAATGTCTTTTTGAAAAGATAACTTTGTTTCTCTCTTACGTTGGAAATCATTTTTCTTATAAAACCTTGGTTTGAAAAAATGTTTTAAAAACATTTAAAAATTATTTGTTAAATATATTTTAAACCACTATATTTTTCAAAAAAATATCTTAGCGGAATAATTGGATATTTTCCAGAACAAGGCGAGTTTGGATTTTACCCAAAAAAATTAATGGAATCCTTATTTTAGCATACTCATCATGTTTGGAATTTCAAGACATCCTCACCACTAATGGTTTTAAATCATAATTTATATGTTTCAAGGGATATTTTTAATGAAATTTGTTTTAAAAATGTTTGTGAACTTTTAGTTTTATAGGTGATTTTCGAAAAGAAAATCACAATTTCATGATGAATGTATTTATTGATCTTTTAGGGTTATAATATTCATCAACAAAAACATCAATTTTCTTTAATATACTAGGGATATGTTGTATTGGTACCATCCTTATTAAACCTTTGGATGATTTATTATTATTTTTACAAAGGATTGTATTGATTCACAATTCCTTGATTCATTTTTGTTGTCATTAAATTTACCTTGATTTGTTCACTTTCATGTGATCATTATAGATTAAAATTACCCTACATATCCATATTATATAGTAGGTATATTGTTATTACATAAAACATATATCATTTCTAAATATGGTGTTCCAAATTTAATGTTATTTGTTTATCTAATGAAATATTTATAAATCTGTATTATTTACTCAATAGATATATTTTATGACAAGGAATATTATTAATGATTTAAATATATTATTCGATATATAAGGAATGATTTGGATAAGCAATGAAGGGTGGTTCTTGGGATTATAAATCATGTCAATTCATTGGTTTTATAATGAGGGGAATTAGTTAGTAAGAAATAAATGGGTTTCTACAAATTATTTTAAACCATATTATGAAAGGTAGTCACGATAGAGGTATCATGTGCCTGAGAACATGATATCCAATGATTAATCATTTCCTTTATTAAAAATTTAGATATTATTATCCAGGATATTTTTTGAATAATTTAATCTTTTGATGATTTTTTTTTTCACTTTTTACTGACTTGATAAGATGTTTTTTCAGTTATTTAACATTCTATATTGATTATACCTTATCTAGTAATGATTGTATTGTTATTTTTTCAATTCCATGAGAGTTTAATTATTTACCTTTCATATTGGTTATCTAATATATTATCAGAATTTTCAAGTTATTTAAATTTCATGTGTGCTTAGTTATTTACCTAACCATGATGATTATTCTTATTTATATGTGATAGTGTTCATTGTACTTAACCCTTACTAATAATTTCACCTCATAATTGTTTTAATTTTCTTTTCACAAAATATATGGAGTTTACTACGATTAATAAGAACGAATATACTATAGGGAATAATTTTATTCTCAAAAAATACCATGTAATTATGTATTCATATGTAATATTGGAATCATTTATGCATCATGTTTACGAAAAAATATTAATCTATTCAGTCCATTAGGATATGATTCCTTATATCTTATAAAAATGTAGTGATGTAAGACACTGAATCTGAGTTACCTAGGTCAGGGTCATTGCACATCATATAACCAAATTAAAACACATGTAATTGAAATTAGTTTCATCAACATTTCAACATTTCATAATCTTTGGAATAGAAATTGATTTTCTAAAGGTTTCACTATAATTTAATTAACATGTGGTAACGAAATTTCCTTTATTGAATCTTGCATAAATAAACATCATTAAAATCCATCAAAAGAATTAAAATGGATGGTATCAAAATATCATATCCCCCAAAAATCATAAGATTCCTTAAAGGATGTTAACATATAAGAAAAATACATTTAAAATAACATTTTAACCTTTCTCAAAGAACATGCAAAAATATCCTTTGATTTTGATAACATTTTATGTATAAATTCTTAGAATATTTATAAATTTATTTTCATTTAGAAAAAATTTTAATCTTTTTAAGGAAACATTAAATTTAATAATTTCCAAGATGATATGAAAATTTATTCATGCCGCATGTGTTAAAAAGAAAAATTCATATCACACTTTTGTAAAAGGGTCAAAAAACGACTTTTTCAAAAAATATCTTATTAAAAATATTACTTTTAAGAAAATTTAAATAAAAAATAGGTATTGAAAATGAACATTTTATATACTTTCATATATATGTAAAAATGACCATAACACAATTTTAATGATTAAGGACATGGAGGAAAATGTTCCTCGACCAAAAAGAAAATAAGTTCAACTTTTCATTGAAAAAATTAATAAAAAAATGGTAATAAAATTATCTGGTTTTATGGATAATATCAATATAATGTTTTTCAATGGAAATTTAACATAGACAATCCCAAAAAGCAAATGAGATTTTATCATAAATATCTTACCTCAAGTAACATCTTAATTCATGCATGATAAAACAAAAAGTATATTAAATATTGATTAAATATTCATATACTACATAAAAAAATTAGTATATAACTTAATATAAATCATTTTATTATAATTTATAAATATCTTTTTATTAACAACTTCTTCACTAAATTGAACATTCAGGAGAAAACTGGTTCATTTTCCATCAATGTTTCGGTTTGATGGATCCAGTATATGCACTATGTTCATGGTTTAATCATAAAAATATTAATAATTATACAATTATCATATTTATTTATTATATAAAATTTTATAATCATTCATATAAATTAGGGATAAAAAAATAATTATAATACGTCATGGAGATAATAGTCCGTACTTATTCTTGAGTTATATTTAATCTTTTTGATTGATATAACGAAATAAACATAAATAATATTTAACCATCAAAAAATTATTATTATATAATTATTATAATATATATTAGTTAAATTTATCCTTATAAACATATATGAAAATAAAAATTTAAAAACATAACACAACACTTTGGGGAGGTCGTAGTTCACAAGTATACAGAAGTGACATTCTCATATTAATAAACATGGAAATATAATAAGGTATATAATTTTTTATAATTATAGAAGAATAGTTATGTCATAAATATCACATATAAACATTAAATCCATCATAATAACCAGTAATGAATAGTTTTGATGAAAAGTAAAATACATCACTTTGGGGGATGGTAGTCTAAATGTATACATGAATGATGCATTTATTTCCCATTTGAAAAATAATGAGATAAAAAAAGATGAACAATAAATATAATACCATGTCATTATGTCAAAGAAAATTATTTTATTATATCATCATGGATTTTTCAGAATTTTAGGGGGGTATAAGTATAAATAAAATGAAAACACACAATTAAGTGGTATGCATCTTATTTGGTGAACAAACATTTTTTTTACACCTTATTTATTATAATATCATTAGGTTGATCAAAAAATACCTCTAGATCATGAGTAGGGATGTTATTAAGGGTTTCATATAGGTTTATAATGATCCATAAGGCTCATGAAGTTTGAGGAATTGAGGATATGTGGTTTTCTTTTCTAATAAATGGAGAGGACACACATAGAATTCTTAAAAAGATAAATATATATTAAAATTAAACTCAAGAATTTTGGGGCAATATTAGACGATTTAAAAGGGGAGGAATATATAGCTTATATATATATAAAAATAAAACAGGATTTAAATAGTCTTTTATGTAATTTTATACCTTTTATTTTGTAGATTAATCCCTTATTAACCCGCTTTAACCTTTATAGAAATAATGAATTTTGACCTCAGTTATTATTCATAATGACCAAATATTATGTTTAACTAATTACATAATATTAATAATAATGACTAATAATATTTAATAAAATTTATAAAATTATATTTCAATTTGTGGTAGAAAATAATTTTAAAATAAATTCAAAAATCCCAATTAAACTATTTTTGTCAAAATACATTTTTAAGTAAACCTTTAAATTCCATGTAAAAACAATTGTAATAATTTTAACCAATTTTATTTAATATATAATATATAAATTCCATTAAAATCATAAATAAATATAAATTAATGTAATTTATTAATATAAATAAGTATTGTGTTCATAGAAATAGTTTTTATAAAAAATATCTCTTTTTATCTTTAAATTCATTAATTTAAGCACATAAATCACTAAAAACCAAGGAATTAATTTTACACATATGTAATATTTTTTTTTCATAATTTTCATAGTAAAATGTTTTTCTCTCTAATAAATGAACTTCGAGATAAAAATCACAATAAATAATAACAATTAAATAGTATATCATTGTTTTTCTAAATTCAGTTTCACATGTAAAGAAAGATGTAAAAGAAATATTAAAAAAAACATATACCATAAAATTTTAGGAAGTTAAATTCAACCCAATTAAAGTAATTTATCCCTAAAAATCTATGACTCTAATATTAAAAAATAACAATACTTATACCTCACTATGAGTTTTGGTTCTCTTATAGATTCTTCAAATTTCTGATTCCTCCGGAAAACTATTACCAGGTGAGTAGCCCAATTATATATCACTTTATATCTACACTAAAATATTTTTAAAGGTTATTATTCAAATAAAATATCATACTACAGTGTTACAGACTCTATGTTTGGTACATGGGAGTATCAAGTATGAAATTATTCAAGAGAGACAAATAAAACACATTGTGAACTCAAAAAAAGATTTATGGAAGTGAAAAATGACAAGAAACCATCCTAATTTGATCAAGAATCATAAAACCAAAAATATATCTAGGATCATATATTCCATTATAAATCTCATTATTTTGATATTGAGAAATTTATAGGACTACCATCAAACTAACATTAAATTACATATCATTCATAATATTGTCAAAATAAATCATCTATTGACTCTAAGATATCTTGATGTTATACTAAATGGAACATTCCTTCTCTATCATTTCCTTATACCAATCAACTCTCAATATATATTTTTCTATAAATTCATCAAATAATAATGGAGTCATAAACTTCCTTTCACATATGGATTCACAGGGATCCATATGAATGCTAGATGGGAAGATATTTTAAAAATAAAACTCAACCAAAGGAAGGTGTTATAGAATAAACCTTTAAAATACATAGAAGATAATATTAGAAAATATTATAATCTTTCAATGGTCATCTTAAACTGAATATCTATTTGTGGATGATATGAATTGCTAAATTTTAAATTTTTGTCATAAATTTTTACCATGAATTATAATTAAATATAATATTACATGGTACTCTATGAAACGTTACCTCGTCCTTCATGTGTACCCTATAAATATTTTTAAAAGATAAATCTTCAATGATGTAAATTTATAGATCTGATTTAAAAAGTTGATCGACTACAACCCAAATAGTATTATGCTCTTTAGATGTTTTTTGGATTATAATAATGAAATCCATGGTAATGTCTTTCCATTTCCATTAGGGTATCGGTAATGTTTATAACATCCGAATACATTTTTGTCTCTCAATCATAAAATTATGACACACTATGCACTGAGAAATATACTCTACAATATTCCATCTCATGATATCCCACTAAAAATACTCTTTCTGATCTCTATATATCTCATACATCTAGGATGAATAGATAATGATAAAATAGGAGCTTCATCCAACAACTAATTCTACAATTTTGTTATTATGGGGACATATTCATGGTTTCTAAAGCTCATTATTCCATCATAAAAATTGTTTAACTAAGGGACTTTTCCAACCTTCTTCTACTATTTCACATCTTACATTCTCAATTATTAAATCCACACATGGATGGAAGGTTGAATTTTCACATGTGAAATATATGATCCATCCACATTCCTTATGATTTATGGATCTATATTATATATGATTATAATTATTGGATCTATTTAAATTCTCATCATAGAAACACAATCATGGTATTACCAACTCTGAGAATCATCTACCATGTTCACCTTCTTAATGTTGTAGTGTATGGAGTAGTGATAATATTTAATTAATTACAACCATCTACATTAGATCATATTCAACACATTTTATGTAAAAATATACCTCAATATTTAATGATCGGTATATAAATCATATCTTTATACATTAAAATAAAACCTTCATATTTTAGAAGAAAATTTACAACTTCTATCTCCAACTCATGATTCGGTATATTTTTCTTAGAAAATTTTAATTATAATGATGAGAAAGATATCACCATATAATTCATCACAAGGATGCATCCATATCCCATTTTTATTCATAAAAATAGATCTAAAAACATTCTCCACTACAGGATAGTGTAATTTTAGGGTCATTTAATAACCATGTTTTTATCTCCTTAAAATTATACATACATTAATCTAATAAAAAGAACATGGATCGCATCTAATTATACTTGGTTATTATATTATATATCCATGATAAGTCACTAGAAAATAACCTGTAGTATCCGTTGAACCTAAAATGAATATAGATCTAGATTACCATGGTTGTTATTTTCTATTGATCAACAACATCCATCTTTGAATGATCCACTGATATACTCTCAATTGGTATTATAAGCACAAATAATGAAACATTTTTTATCCAAATTTAACACTTTCTAAATATTTTATTTGGATTATTCTTGCTCATGGTCTTAAATATGATCCTAAAATTATCTTCATAATCTTAAATGATCAATGATCAAATATGGATATCATCTATAAAGATAACCAATGACTGATAAAATTATTATCTAAAGAATATATTCTTTAAATCCATGAAGAGAGCAAGGGAATTTTTAAGTCCAAATGGAATCATAATAAATTAATAATGATTATAACTCATAGGAAAGGATTTCCTATGTATATCATCTATATTGACCATCAATTGATGATATCCATAATAGTGGTCAAACTTGTAGAATTATTGAACTATGTATAGCTGGTCAAAAATTCATCAATACAAGGTAGAGGATACATGATCTTGATAGTGATCTTGTAAACAACACCATAATTAATGAAATAATTGATTAAAAATACATTCTGCTTATCAAAAATACTAAGCTCACCTCACATTTAAAAACAAGGGTGTATGAATCCCTTATCAAGAATCACCAATATTTTCATCTTGAATTAATGCAACTCAATGAGGGCTATTTTATATGGATTATTGAAAATATGTGTAGAAAAGGTACTAATTCCATTAAAAAATAAACATTACAATTTTTGGGAAAATGTGGAATGTATTTAGCAAATAAATATCTATAATATAGAACAATATGAATTTATTTTATCCTAATTTTCTCCCCAAGTATTATAGATAAATAAACTCATAAAAAAAATTTAATACGAATATATCATAAGTAAAATATATTGTAATTTTATATTCATCCATGCACAAAAATATTATCATAAATCGATTAAAAATATCAAACATGAATTCCATTCGTCAAAAATTGATATCTGATCTATATAGAGAGATCTAATCCATTCCCAAAATCACAAAAAAAAAATCAACTAGAGGGAGATGCACAATATTTATAGGAATAATATTCTAACACACTTATATCAAATAGGAGATATAGACTTGAGATGCAATCATCTAACCATTATATATTTTTATTGTTAACTGAATATTTTACAATTGAGGTAGTAACATTGTATCGTTACAAATTATTTAGTTATAAAATATTAGTTATATTCAAAACCAAATAAAACATTTTCAACTCTAAAGTGGATGGAAAGTGTACCATTCACCACATCATTCTCGTGACCCACTTCAGTTGTTGTGATCATATGATCTTTTCAATTATCTATATACTAAAGAGGTTTATATTTAGGATATTCATAATTAACCATTTTATTTATTCATTTATTGTTTTTATTTCAATAAACCTTTCATTTATATAATTATATTTTAGGTATTAAATTTAGTTATTATTTAACACATTTCCTTTGATTTCACTGGCCTCATCACATCACATCAGTAAACTTTTAATCGATAGACTACCATTCCTTTCATAAATATTTTACCAAAACTCACAAGTAAATTTCCTTCATTTTTAATTCCACTACTCTATCATTATGAAACGTTAATTTTTTTTCTCCATATTTATTATAATTATAATTTACATTAAATTTCATATTTCTAATTTTACCCCCAAAACCACAAGAACACTGCGAGTCTCCAATTTTCATTTCCACTATGTGGACACAATAAACGATTTCTTTTTAGATATTAAATTATCAAATAGAAAATTAATTTTAGAGATATGGTATCAATCCAATAAATTTTTTTTCAACTTTTCTTTTAGGATCAATTATAACATTGGAAGAATACCATTCAAGTATTGTATGATTTTCCTCATATATACAAATAGTTTTATCATATATTCACATTTATTTCAAGAATTACCTTTCCATTTTCATTTGTAGAGTTTAAGGAAAATACATATTTAAAAATACATTCTCAAACTCTTCCCATATTATATATTCAATTTTATACCCCTATCTTATATTATTTATAAAAATATATTATTGATCAGTTTCACCTTCAAAATGATGCATGCCCAAAATAACCATCTCATGGTATAATCATTAGAGAAAAAATTATTTTTTTAATTACATTTTTCAATTTCTACATAATATGGTGACAAGGGTAACCAATGAAGGAAGGTGGGAATTGTTAAATATAATATTCAATAGTGAGTTGTTCTCTCTTTTATCTATTTGGAATTTTTGTATGGTCCATGTTACCATTCATAGAATGAGATAGTTGGGTCATAATAGAAGAAATATCATTCATCCTAGATCCCATTTCATTTTGTTGTTCATGAGGATGTTTTTTATATTTCCTTTATGTTTTATCATTTACATGATTCACCTAGGGTTCATCAATTTAAAAATACCAAAAAAACTGTGTGATCAATAATGATCAAAGTGATTAATAAAGTGATCATTACAAATAATCCATAAGATATCTATATCCCGAATCCTTTTATATCTATGAAAAATTAGGTTTCACCCAGGCCATTCATGGTCAGCATCAATTCAAATCCATTATAATTATTCATAAATAAAATATGAAATAACCAAATAATATCCTTCAATAGTGACTTTCTTTGTCTCCAGTATTAGTCTCACTCATCATTCCATGGTGATGACTAAGAAATAACTCAATCTTACCCCTTCAGAGTTTTCCCCTGGGTTATTCTATTCCATAGAAACATCCACATTCCAGAATGTAGAGAGTGATTAATTTTTTATTGAAACCAATCAAAATCTACTTTATTAATGAATTAGGATGATATCCTATATTTAGACTGATCCCTTGGGTTTTCCATAAATTTATCTAATCCTATTATCCTAAAATAAGTAAACACTAAAATACAAACTGAGCTGACCTAATCATTTCAAAAATATAAGAAACATATTTTTATAGGAATGTTAAATATATCTCATAAATACCCATTTCTGAGGAAAACAATGTTTTAGTGTCATTGGAGGCTATATACATAATAAACATGTTTCATATATTACCTTTATCATCTCCCACAAATTTATTCTCCTATTTTATCCTTCTAATACATTTCTAACATAATAACATTTTGCAATACATTGAGAAATGATAAACATAATAAAAAGTTTGATTTGATGCTCAGAAAGGGAAAAAATAAGAGATATAAAACAATGATAATAAGTTACTATAGGATAATTATATGGGTTTGATAAAATGATCATGGCTTACAACAATCATACACAATTAGTAAACGATATATAATCATAAATAATTGAATATGTATTTCTTATAACAAAATATGTAAGTCCTAAGTGTGTGGAATCATCAACAATCAATCATGAGCCATGATAATATAAAATAATCATATGAAATATGTTTATGGAAAACATATTAGCCTAGAAAATTATTTTATTACTCATGTTTCACTTCCAAGTCTATCATAGTGGATTAGGTTCCCCCCTCGTACTATCACTTCATTAGTAAAGGATCGATCCCAATAATATCTTTTTAGATAATGTCCCTTACTAAACTAGGTTCACTCCCCATTATTGCTCTTATTATATCATTATATATCAATCATTATGAAATTCATTAAAACGAAATATAATTCCAGGTCCACACATCACATAATAAAAACCATACAAATATATGCCTCAATATCATAAAGCATTCAACATATAATTATATATTATCCATTATAAATTAACAAACATTCATAAATATTTAATAACATCGTCAATGAAAAACCCTTGGAAAATAAATGGGTTTCCAAATGGTTTCAGCCTAACATAATTAACCAATGGGAAAAAATAGGGTTTTAGAGAATAAATGTTAAATCATCATCATTATAATACGTCAATTGAAATAATGTTGAAGGTATCTTAAGATCATATACCATGTGAAGGAAAATAATCCTTAAATAATGTAAACATAGATTAAATATATCATTAATAGAGATTTCAATCATTTATCCAAGAACATGAGAATAATAAAATTTTATTTTGATAAAATTTTAACATAATATTCCATAGATATTGAAAAAATTATTTTCATTGAAAATTAACATGGAAACCGATAATTGAATCTTATAACCAATTAACGTCATCATGACAGGAAAATAAATAAATAACATATATTTTAAAAGAGATTACTGTGTTCACACTTTTATAAACATATAAAAAATGACATGCTCAAAATATATTTCTGTTGGTCATTGTAGACAAATCAAGAGGGGGTGAGTGGAGTTTTCATTTAAATTTTCTATTTTAAAATAAATTCAAAATATAATTTCAATTTTTTAAATCATCCTACATAACTAAAATAGAATAAATATATAATCTAATGTTTTGAAGGATTTATCAAAGGCTTGATCATACCCCAATTAAAAAAAATTCATGATGAATTCATCATTTGAAAGAAATATAATCACATTAAAAAGAGTATATAACACACTAATTAAAGCTAACTATCAATGTATTATTTTTACATATATTATTGAGAACTACAACTTGTTTTTTTATAAATAGAGTAAAAAATAAATAAAAACACAATGGAATAAAAAAATGTGGTTCAGTCTCAAGTGGAGACCTTTTCATATATACATTGTAGTCACTTTATACCAAATAGATTATTAAATTATAAACATGATCCATAACCTTAATCAGGTTTTTACATTCAACAACAGCTCACCAGTAGTCTATGATATACAAATAATATTTACAGTTTTTCATAGGAAATGGAAGTAAAAAGTATAATAAGTATATATAATCTACGTAATATCTAATATATTACATAATCAATGGATATTAAACTGTTGGTATTACATACAGAATGATTGTAGATAAATTTTACTAATGGTAGCAGTATCAACTAATAGTAGAACATCTAAACAGGATGACGAGTAACTCTACTAGTAGAAGAATCTGTGAATAAATAGTAGTTGTAAAATCTAATTATGATTGTAGCATGCCTATTCTAGAAGTGTAATTTTTTTTCTAATGTTAGCATAGTTACACAGGTGTAATCAAGTAATACCTTACTTGTAGAAAAGGGCCTTGATAGTAGGATTATTGTACTGAAGATATCATCTGTGAACTAGAGGTATATGTATCAGCTATAACCATTAGTAATATACTTTTATCTATGGTGTCACTATTTCATTACTATCATTAGCAACTCCCTAATAGTAGTAGATAACTTCAGGGGAAAGCAGAGTATTTAGATGGTCAAAATTCCCAACTAATGTACACTTGATCTAGTATTTGGTAATATCATCTTGAGGTAAAAAGATCATTTTAATAGAATATAAATATTACAAATGTTAGTAGTTTCTTATAATCAGATCATCTCTATAAAATTAAAAATAATCTTTACATACTCCATGTAAGGGTAAATCAATCTTTTTAATCCATACATTGTGATAAAAAATCACATATATAATGTTAAATAATTTATAATATCCACAATATTAACCTAATTTACATGATTAATATTATTAATATAATTAACAAGATTTATTAATATTGAAAAAAGTAATTTCTATGACTACATTAACAATATCCCCCTTTTTTATGATCACAAATCATGGAAGAAATCTAAATTCTAAAACAAATTATATCAATAATGTACCAAACATATATTCTCATTTAAATTTATACTTATTTCTCCCACTTATGGGATTATATAAAAGCTATAAATGAGATTAAAAGAAGGAAAATACACAACTATGAATAAATACAAAGGATTTTTTTGAATAAAAAATTCAAAAGATTACATAAATATATATAAAATAAACAAAAAGGATGTTTGGAATCCTCTTCTAAGTCTACTGAAGCATCATCATCATGAATATAGGTATTATAAATTAGTTATTTTCCTTTTTTGATAATAGCATTTGAAAGAGTATATGGAAATGGAGTTACAAGAGGTCTAGAGAAAATGGATGTTGGAGTTGGCCTTATATTATATACTACCTTAATTAGTGTGATTCAAAAAGTTCTGGAAATAATATATTTGGTCTATAGATTTTTTGAGATAGGAACTGAGAAAGAGTATATCATGGGAATTTCTAGGTGAGCATCAATAATTTTCCTAGTGGGGTAGAAGAAGGGCTTCATGAGTTCCACAAACTGAGTGATGACTCTTCCACATTGATTTATTACACTTAAAAAATATATATTTTCCTCTATATAAATAATTCTCCTCGTTGATAAAACCTTCAATTGATTCACATATTCTTTAAAAGTCCTATATATAGGTGGTTTCCATATATTCTTTTTTAAGAACATAAAATGGGAGTTATCTTCATTCTTGGAAAAACTCTTAGAAATATGATACTTAATGGATTTGGTGAGGGTTTATTTATCACATATATCATCATTTAAGAATTATCTAACATGTTTTTAAATATTCTCACTATGAGGTTTTATCTAACAAATTTCATCAAAATAAGTGTTATATGAATCAGTTAACGCTATTTATAGCTCATCTCTAAAAGTATATTAGATCAACTCGTCATTAATAGATGAAGTTACAAATGGTGGAAGAGATTTTGAAGAATAATAACAAGATATTGAAATTGGATACATCCTTTATAGAATAGATTAGTATCTTTATATTATGTAAGTTGTTAAGTCCAATAATATGAAATGAATGAATCCAATATATTCCACCAATTTCTTATTCTACATCTTTATATTTTCAATCCTTATAAATAATTTAGCATATTGATAAGCTACAACCATGTAAAAAATCTATGATATATTACCCTCTATTAGTTTCTAATCCCAAAAGTTCGATGATATAATTCTAACACTAAGATCAAAAAATAAGTCTTCCTTAAAGTCATATAGGCCATCTCTTGTTAGACAACATGTTTGAGGGGGAGTAAGAGGAGGGGGTAAATAAATACTGTAGACAGTAAAGGAAAATTATGATGATTGTTTTCCCAAAAATCCACTCAATATAGAATAGTATCTAATAGCTCCTAAAATTCAACATTTTACACTAAGGATCCCATTATATCTCTCTAATAAACCGATATGGAAAGCCCACTATGATCTCTTGGACATCGCTAATAATCATCATCTCCATCATTTGAGTCCTAATTTGGGAGGTGAAACATATTAGTTCATGGGGAATTATCCCCCTTATATAGTGCATCATATTAATCATTGTTTGATACATATTCCTCAACATAGATTCATTCATCCTAACTTACATAGACATTTTTGGAGATTATATCCAAATATACACTAAGATTTATAGAAGATTTATAAATAGATTATAAGGGATTAGATTTCTAATCCTCATCCTCACCAACAACATCATACTCTGATTCATAAAATAACGCAAAACATCATTCAATACTCTCTAAATTGGGACCTTTAAATCGAGCACCATTTGATAAATTACTATATTTATATTTATTATATTCAAGGAACTTTTCACTAAAAGGTATATAAAGAAGATAATAAAGAGGTCCAAGGAAACATTTTGACTTC
Organism: Viscum album; assembly: GCA_963277665.1. NCBI lineage: Eukaryota > Viridiplantae > Streptophyta > Magnoliopsida > Santalales > Viscaceae > Viscum > Viscum album. The sequence continues at coordinate 451,295,641 of OY728127.1, forward strand.
TAAAACTGTCACGTTCAATTTTTTCATCAATATAAAATTGTATAGATTCTTTCATTTCTCTATCATGTGATTATTTCATCACTTTATTACTATCATATAACACTATATCATAAAAAATTTATGTAACGTACTCATTTGGCTCCATGTCCAGATCAACCAAGTCACTTAGTCTTTAAGGGTTCCCTATAGTTTTTCATTTTTTATATACACATTTATTTTCTAATAACCATCACTTTATAAAAGGGTTCCAATTAACCTTAATTATTTTATAGGTGACTTGACTAAGATAGAAACTGTCACATTTTTTTCATTTTCTTCTCCTTCTATAAAAATTCCTCTAACTTCTAGCTTGGAAGAAATTATCTTAGGGAAGACAAGTAAATTTTTCCATAAAGTATTCATTCACAATTCCATCATGTTCACCATTAAATATCAACACAAAAGGATATTATCTCATATTTTAATTAGATATATTGAAAATATTTATTGGTACCTAATAAAACTAAAATCTCTATTCTTAGGAAAATATATGATTTGTATGACTTTTTAAATAAGTTTCTATTCAACACCTTGTTCAATTGAAATAGGTAATCTCAAAATTGAATCTCTAATTAGCCGAAGATGAGAATACTAAATAAAGAAATTCATGATCAATGGTATATGAACTATGATAATACTCACAAACTCCATTCTGAGGGTCTCTCATGAACATCTCCTTGTATTTTGGAAAGAAAATTAACTCTATCCATTTAGAACAGTCCTGTTAAAAACATTATTATTTTCAAATTCTAAATTAGAAAATAGATTAAAGTTAATAAAGAAACTAGGATATAACGGTATTTCATTCCATAAAAATTCACTTCACATCATTTTACTTGGATCAATTTTTATATGTCTGACTTTATTGAATTTAAAAAACCAATGTCAATTTATTTTATATAAACAACAACACATGAAAAAAGAAGACAGTTTTTCCGTTCGATGGGTCTATTTTATTCCCCTTTACATATCATTCATGGATATGACCATTCATAAGGGATAACATCCCACTTAATTATTACTATTATTATGAATATTTGATGGTTGAAGGTTGATGTTTGAAGGTGAAGGGTCATGGTTAAAAAAAATAAAGGAATATTATTGAAGGGTGTGTGTGAAAGAGGATTCTAATTTTGACTCTTATTCGATTTTTTTATCATATAGGTATTCAAGACTATTTTTTAAATATAAAATGGCTGTGAACATAAAATTTATGGTTTTAAAAATAGTTAGTAATGGTAGTAGAAGAAAAAATGAATATTCATTAAGTAACAAAAGTAAAAAATAGTAGCAACCAACAGTATTATGGAATTTTATTATCAAGTGGTAGTGGCTAAATGGTAGAAAATGGATTGTAGTTCCTTATGATATTAGTAAATTATAGAAAACTATTATTTTAGACAACATTGGTAATGAAAAATGTAGAGAGCTTCATGGTAGAAGGCCATGGTAGAAATAAAATGTAAGCAATCCAGAGTAGCACAGAATGGCAGAAAAATATCGTACAAATAAATGGTATGATTTTTTGTAAGAAATAAATAGTAATATGGCATGATAGAGGGAAATGGTAGCACCAAAATCCTTAAAATATCATTAGAAGAAACAATGTAATTATAGAAATTATATAATACAAAAATTATATCATTATATATTCATGTCTGTAATATATCATTACCTCAAAATTAAATATATTTGTATATATATTTTCAAACTATTATTTAGTACATATTAATTCATGAGTTATATCACCTTATTTTAAGTTGTAGCTTAAAAATTGACATCTTATATCAATATATTTTTTCCTAGAGTGAGGGATTGGATTTTTAGAAAATTCTATATTACTTTTATTATCACATTTTATAAGGACATGTCTAAATTGATATCAAAATTTCTTTTTGGTTCATTTCAACCATTGGAGTTGAGGACAATAACTACATGTATCTATGTATTCAAATTAAACAGTGCATTATAAAATACAAATATACATTTTACTACACCATAATACTAGAGACTCACCATAAATGTCATTTTCTAGAAGTTCTCTTTCTATCTATTATACATCAAACAAAATAATAATATGAATAACTGACTAATTCATACTTTATTTTACATTATATTTAAACAACACAAAGTTAGTTTATTTATGATTTAATTGAAAATTATTTTGAGAGGAAATAAATGGGTTTCTTTTGGGTTTTCTTAAAATCATGCACACACTAAACATAATATCAGTTCAGCAAGTTTTTAAGTAAAGTAGACTCTATACCATACCAAAATTGATCATTTGATCATATGGTTTCCTAGTTTTATTTGGATTCAATTTTAGGTGGTACTCATTGGATTATAAATTCTTTTTTATCTATCCATAAAAAACCTTTCAGAAGTCCATTTGTTTATTTTATTTAATTTAAAATTATTCCTTCCTTATTTTGAAAATATGAAAAACAAGGATAATTTTAACTTATCCATTACAATCATTTAAAATTAATTTTTCATTATTTTATAAATTCAATTCCAAATGATTTCATGGTTTATCAAAAATATTATCATAAACATAGATTTTAACTAACAAAAACTTATTTTTCATAGAAATAGAACATAATCATCATCAAATTTATTTATATTAAATGAAATAACACAGAGAAAATAAAAAAAAATAGGGGAAAAGGGAGAGAGAGAGAGAATAAGATAGTCCCTTAAGTTAGAAATTAATGGTGAATCATGAGAGCATCACCTCTAATAACATCCACCCACTCAGGAGGAAAAGTTAACTGGAATAGATATAATAGAAAATAAACCCAAGGTTTAAGGGATTAGGTGAGAGAATATTATACCTTTTTCCATTAGACTAGTTATGAGAAATCATAGTGGTGTTTTAAATAAGGCCCATTCACCTTCTGGGAATATACGTAATATACCATGGGGAATCTCAAGTATTCATCAATGAATTGAAAATAGTTACAGAGTCCCTTTCCACCACAATTAAGCTCAACTTCCATTGTCTATATATTTTTAGTCTGGTTAAAATTGTCATTAATTCATCTTTGAAGGAGTGAGAACATCCAAAATATACTAATAAGGTGAATATGTAAGATCCCCTAGAGTCACAGACCACTCCTCCTCCTTTCATGAAACCTAATGAGAAATATCCATTGGTGTTGACTTTTTTTTCTAGAGTCGGGAGCATTATAGTGAAACCATATCTCCTAGAGGCACTACTAACTAGGTGGGAGGTAGACATACCTGTCTAAAGAGGATTGACGGTGGGATAATCCTTACGATTCTTTACAAGTCGAATCATATCCAATAAGTGTATTTTTGTTCACATCACTACGGTGTTACTAGATAATTCACTCTATTTGAAGTGGATCTTGTTCCTAGTTTTCCATAGACTCCAACATCCGTAGATCATGAAATCTTCTTAGGTTTCCCTCTCATGAATAGCTTGTTATGCTATTTGATACAAGATACTAAGGAAATGGGTGCCCTCTTTTTCTAGCACACTAAATCATGTGAAGTCACCACATATTTTCCAAATCATTTTTTCTAACTCACGTTCAAAAAATAAATGATTAATACTTTCCATCATCCAATATTTTTAGAATTTACACCTGGATTATGACATTATTACAAGCCTACTCATATTCTCTTCAGTGCGTAATGTTTAGATCATAATTCTCCAAAAGTGGAAATTTTATTTTGTAGGTACCTCCTAACACAAAAGAAAAATTTCCAAGGGATTTCAATGGTTCGAGGTTGGAAGATTTATGTGATAATAACTAACCAAGAAAGATCATGTGGATGTGTTTGTAAAAAAACCTATTGGGTTCATTATTGATGTCAATAAGATCATAATTTCCATGTTGATCGGATTCCAGGACTATGTTGATAATAAACAAATGGTTTATCGCCTGTTAGATGTTAATATATGTTGCTAGACAGCCTAAAAATCCATGCACTAGGCCTTCTCATTTATGGTGCCCAAACAGGGTCTCACCAATCCCCAAGATCTATTGATTGTGGTTTGATAGTGTCGAGTAGTGGGGCTGAATCAAAGGCCATAAGGATCTACCCATTTCCTCCATCCCCCCTGATTATAAACTCCTATTTCACATCCCCGCAAAGATATTTTTTCAACCACATTCCATGAAGTCTTTGTGTGAAAGCATTGTAAAGAGTCCATGATATTTTTAACATTTTCACCCCCTTCATATATGTTCTTACCCATTCTTTTCCATGAATCCAATGATACTTCCCATCAATATTAGTGCCCTTGATAAATGAAGCTTGGATTCTATCTATGTTTTTACGGAATAACATAGGAACTATGGTTTCTAATATATTATGGATTCAGATAGTCATGAACACATTATAAACTAGTATAATCCACCCTACATAGAAGATATGGTGGTTCTTTTAATTCATTACATTTTCTGTGATATTATCTACAATCTAATCAAATCTCAGAATTCAAATCCTATTGGAAGAAATGAAGGGCCCCAGGTAAAAGATATGGAATCTCATTTACTGAATTCCCATGTCCTTTATAATCACTTGGATCCTCCTTTCTTGGTATCATTGTGAAATTTAGATACTCATTTTTGATCGGTTGATATCTTTTCCACTCCATTTTTAAAAATCTTTATGAACCCCGATCATTCCTCTCACTGATCCCTAGATAGCATTCATGAAAATTATAGTATTATCCTCAAACATGACATGATATATGTTAGTAGAACGATCCCTCCAACGGTAATTAAGAATCATCCCATTAGATATGATCATTTTTATGATTATTCTGAAAAGATAAATAGATATTATGAAATTTGTAGGGGATAAGTGTTCTCCTTTTCTAATTACTAGTTATTATTTAAGGAGTCCATAGGTCTTCCTTAGGAAGGAAATGGAAAAAAGGGGAGCTCAGACATCTGAACAAGTTATTAGTATCCCATGTGGAGAAACCCCACTTCATGAGAAACCTTCATGATAAAATTATATTCTATGTGATTATAGGACCTGTCCACATTGAGCGTGAGAATCATTTTTGAGTCTAGAGACTTATTTTTGAAGTAATTCATTAGTACATGAGTCATAGAAATACCCCTTATAGCAATCTTCCATTTCACAAACCTGTTATTTTCTGGACAAATCCAACATGGAGGATGGGCTGAGAGTATTGTTTTGATAATGATGGAAAGCAACTTAGACATGAAGATTCACATGCTAATGGGCCTTTAGTGATGAAGATATGTGGGTAATTTGATAATTGGATTGAGGAAAAGGGATGTGGAATAAGAATCTTGGGAAAGATATCATCTCATGAAAAAATATTGAATGGCCTTAACCATTTCATGCCTTACCAAATCCCTATAGGATATATAAAAGTCACCCAGGAAACCATTAGGTCCAGGTGTACTCTCTATGTTGAGGCCCTTGAATTACATGATTATTTCCTCCATATCAGGAACTGATTCAAGGATTTCATGGAATCAATTGGACACCAAATGAGAAATATCTTCGAGAATACCCCAACACCACCCCCCTGAGAAACTTCTCACTCATACAGGGATTGGGGTATGCAATAACTAAAGTAATGTGAGAGACCTCCATGTTTCCAATAACAACCTAATCTTCAATGTTAGATAAATCCTCCATAAATATGTTAGGACTTTGTAAGTGGAATTTCAAATTAAAAAAATAATCGAAGAAAGTTGAGTTCATGTCTCCTATGTGAAGTAATTTTATGTGGTATTTATCTCAGTCGGGATGTTCATTCCTTGGGATCGTATCATCCATAATTTTTTGTGGTACTCTAATATCCTCATGTCTTGATAATGTTATAATGGTTTTTTCATAGTAAATAAAATATTATATATTATATACCTGTGAAATTAATCAATTTTTTTCCTAATTACTATTTCATTCTTATCAACCTTGTTCCTAAACATCCATTTTGTTCCAATGGTCATGAAGTCTTTAGTTCATTCAAAATGTTCCCAAAAATTGTTTATTTAAAACTGATTCAACTATTTTTAGATATAAATTTCCAAAATATCAACACCTATATCTTTTTTTATGTTCTTAGGATAAATATGTGACAAGAATTATTTATGTTCAAGGTTCTTTGGTGATGTTCTTATGGTTACAGTTAATTATTATGATCGAGTAGCATGTACAGACACCCAGATGTTCTAGGGGGTCCCTAATATCCAAATGGTTAAGAATATATAAATTATTACCCCTATTTCCATATATTCATTTAGTAATATTAATTATAAGGGATGTAATTAGATATTACTCATTGGTAATGAGGATGTGGTATGTGATGGTGTTTATGTATTTTATAATGGGGCATAATTTTGATTTCCATCATGTTCATGATACCCTACAACTCTAGTTTTGATGATATGATGTATGTATAGTGACTAATGTCGGATTGAGTGGTATGTATGTTTAAATTGATACTCACATAGGAAGATGGCCCATATGAAAGGTTAGGGTAGGTATGGATGTTTCTCAACCCACATCTGAGATGGTTTGACACATGTTAGTGAGATGGAATGAAAGGGATGGGATTACTGGATGTTTGACATTGGGGTGAGAGAGTGACAACTCAGTGGGGATGTTGATGTGGGGTTACTTTATCAACATTCTCCTATTATTATCTGAATTTTTCTTACGTTAATTGGTGAGTGAACCATGGTGTGGTTGAGATAGTGATTTTTCTTGTTTAGGTTCATATTTTTTCTATTGTTTGTTTACTGGTGCATTAGTATTATCATTTCATATTTTTATGGGATACATTGGGTATGATCTTAATAAGTATACATGTAATTCTTAGAAAACATTTATAAACACGTTTAAAAGTTTATTGGAGGGTTATGGGGACCTATCTATGAATTACTATCTTAAATATTAGATATGTTTTGGGGTTTCTACCTATTATTGGGGTATTTATTTTAGATAATTTATTTATATTTTTTGACATACACCTATGTGATGGCTTGGTTTTTATAGCAGTTGATAGATTTTTTGGGGGGATTCTTATCTTTTATCATAATACTTTCATATATCAATTTTCATTCCTTCAATGTGAGGGTTTCAAAACTTCATTTCTACTATCCAACATATGGCCTACTAGAGGAGGGACATGGGGGCCTCCTCTTCACTATAGGCCCAACAAGGGTATTAGTGGAGTGGGTAATGGTAGATCCATTGAATCTAAAAAGATATGAGTTTTCAATAGTCATAATATCTTTTTTTTCTATGTCTATAACCATCAAGTGGAAAGAGATTGGTCCTGTTAAATTTATAATTATTTAATTATTATTGATCATTATATGAATTCAAAGTTATTTTTTTTACTCATGAAATTCATTTTTTAATCTAATTGTTGATATCTTCTTCCTCCCTCAATTTCTCACTCATATAATCTAGCTCAGATTAAATTTTAATGAATGATATCTGAAGAAAACATCTATAGGTGCTCATAAGTCTAGCTAGACAACACATGATTGGACGGATTATGGTCATCGTACACTACGTGTTTCCTATATCATTTCACAAAGGAATAGAAATAAATAAGTTATTTCATCATGAAATGAAGTACACATAGTTAATTAAATGCTCCACATGTTGAGAAAACTAGGCTGGCACAAAGCATGTGGGACTACACACCATGTATCTCGATTACACATCGTGTAGTCTATATTATTTTATCATGTCAAATTCATCGTAACATAAATTTCATGTAATAATCACACAATCTATAGTGATTGATAATTGTATAATAAGAAGGTTACATGGAATGTACCAGTTGTACACATCTTGTACCACACATGCCTGTGTAGTAATACACCTTAAGTCCCTAGAAATTTTTCATAGAAATATATCGAGAATGTACATGGTGTGTACCTAGATATAAAAACTATATATCCTACCTATTGAAATAGACAATTAAAATTTTAGTAAAACCTACTTTAAAACTCAATATCAAATGTTTTTTTTGACATATATTGACTTTTAATCATCACGTGATAGGTTATATATATATAATGATAAATTAGTTGTTTTAATTTATGATCTTCACATAATGTATACTCGTAATAAATAAACAACTTAAAAGGAATTAAAATCATTATATGCAGTGTTAATTAACATGTGTTTTTGGAGTCAGATAATTAACTCACACAAGCCCAGTAATTATATGATAAAACATGTATACTAAATGTCACATTAGAATACTATATTTTATCTCTATACATACTCAGTAGTTTTAATAGGTACTTATCAAGTAGCTTCTATGTATAAGTTGTGTACTTATTTTGTTACATTTTAAATTTAAATAAATTTATTTAATTTAGTTTATATTATTGTACATGGGAATATCTATGATATATTATATGGTTATTAAGATAAATTTTATTAATTCATTAATAAAATAATTAAAAAGATTAATTTATACATATTTATCTTAATAAAAAAATCATTTGAAATGACTTGTAGTGAATTATTTCAAATATGTATTCATTACACTATTGGATGATCATGAGGTTAATATGACCTATATATGTGTATTTATTCATTTAATTTAATTATTTCAAGAGATTATTCAATATTTTATTAAATTAAATTTATGGAATGTGAGTCATCGGTCCTTCCGTATTATGCATGGGCCAATGTGTCCACCGTTTCTTTTTTGTAAAACCTCTTTTCGATTACCTTATCATGTGAGTAAAGTATACACATTGTACCAATAGATGTCCCGTGAATATGTATTTGTTTTTAGATAGAGACAAGGTGAATTAAAATCAAGGAGATACATAAGAAAATGGTGGATTGCTGCAAATTGAATCACTAATTGGTTCAAGCAGTTTTTTCCTAGAGTAAATGGATTGTTTACTATCATGTCAATAAAAAACCACTTGTTATTTCTCATGTTCCTTCCATGTTTTATTTATTTTATTTTTATCTATTTCATGGTTTATTTTATTGATGAAATACCACAATCATATAAATGAATAGATTAATATAAAACTATACAATTAATATAACATGATTATGAGTAAATATTTTATCAATACATGGTTAGTAAATAAAGTAAAATTAACTTTATATTAATAGGAAATGAAAACAATAAGAAATAATAATGTATATTCATAATAAAAAACCCCTCATGTAATTAGTAAGTACATAGGCCTTCCATTATCTCATTTATGATGGACATAAAACTAACGTGTTGATTTTTTCCTTTCTTGGGAGCACATTAAATTACCATGAAACCTAAACAAAGATGATGGGTCTAATTAACCAAAATATTATTTGATTTTACAACCATGGTAAGTTCAACACTAGTTTTTGAGTCTTGTTTTTAGGTAGTCTATTTAATCAATTTTGGATTAGGGAGTACACTCAACTGAAAAAGATTTTCATTCCTGAAGTTGACAGAACTTCATACCTTAAACCAATCATAAAATTATCATGCCTTTTTTAGGATTATAATAATGTAAATTAAGATAATATCTACTTGAATCTATAATGATGTGGTAAATTACATGTTTATTGGTTTGGGCCATTGGGAATTGATAATAAGTGTGATTTTTAATAAAGATAAATTTATTATGTCTCAGATGATTTTTATCCAAGGGAATTTCTAATAATCTTCACACTTATTATTGTAGAATATTGAAAAGATCATCAACCAAATTATCCCAATGATCAATTCTAGAGAAATACTATATCCAAAATAACATTAAATTCTATAAATGATTTATAAACCTATGGCTAGTTTTGTACCATGAATAGAATTATTCCATTTGAGAATCCTCAATTACTAATCAACTAGTTAAAGTGGTTACTAATGAGAAGTTCACAGTATACAATAAAAATTGAATTATATGATAAATATTAAATGATCTATGATTTAATCCATGTCTATTGAACTTATTAAGTCACATGAGAACATGGATTCATATAGAATTATCAAAAATTTAATTGATATTTATTTGGGGAGAATCATACATGAATGGATTTAAATATCCAAGTCTCTCCTATGATATAATTTCTAGAATTTCTACAAGATCTCCCTCACATAGACAGAAATTTCAGATATATTTAGTGCCTAAAGGTTTTAGGGTTTACTATTCCTCAAGAATTATGAACTGGTCATATTCTTTCATCTTTACCATAGTTCTTCAGTATTTTTATTATATATTTAAATTTGAAAAACATAGATAATTATTTTTCATATCTTATCATGTTACTTTTCAAACATGAAAAGTATATGAAGCGTGAAAATCCTTCCATCAATACGGAGAAAAAAAGAATTTTCTCATAAAATATCTCTAAGACTAAATAAAATATCGAATCTTAATTTTCATTCCCTTAACAAAAAAGGTGGAATATGGAATTTTGAATTATATAAGACACTATGTTTTGTCTATATTGAAAAACGGCCACCATGAAAATAAAAGAACCTAGAAAAACAATTATGGGGAATATTTTAGCGAATTTTTTATCAAGTCTAATATATATGTTTCTATAAATTAGTTATTAGATACAACATGTGGTGCTCACATATGTATTCAAATACATGATCCATGTATATTTTGAAATATTTCATGAGTTATGGTATATCTATGAGTAACCAATAGATCGAGATTTACTATTTTTTTATTAGTGATATCCACATATAATTTCTATATAGAATGATCTTGGATATAAAATAATGTTATTATTTGTTTTAAGTTACCAAGAAAATTATTTTTGTGTACACACAAGATAAATATTGATTTATTCTCAAATTTGAGAATAATTGTTTCTTCATTTCAGTAAAATGGTGAATTAAGGTTAGGTATTTTTAAATAAAAGTTTTTATGTTTTAGATTACACGAACCAAAAAATAGAAATAAATAGAATAAGTATTTCATGTGACTCATACCACACTCGACTATAAAATCACTAGCATGGTTATGTAAATTAATTTTTTTTTATTGCATAAATATAGAAATGTTGAATAGACCACAGAGCTTCTAATACCACTACCAAAACCACATAGTGTTTGTCAAAAATGTTTACAAGTAAAAATGTCCAAAGCCCCATTTAGTGGAATGGGTGAATGGACCACATAACATCTTGATTTCTCTCATACCAATGTGTGTGGAACATTTCCAATTGAACATAGTTGTGGGTTCTCATAATTTATAACTTTACTAATTATTTTATTATATAAGATCCTTTCCTCATAATGAGGTATAAGTAAAATTACTTTTATATATTCAAGTAATCTAAGAATAAAAATTATCACTAGATTTTTTAGAAAATTAAGAAACTCTTCTTAGGATATAGTGGAGAATATATTAATCAATACTTCCTTGATTATTTATTATATTTTTGGATTCTATCCCGACTAATTCCACATTATACTCCATAATAGATTTTGTATCCAAAAATATGAACCAAACCTTGTTTAATATGGGGAGATCAATGAGGATTCATAAAATTATTACATTAATATTTTATGGATATGAATTATAGATTGAAACACACATTCTAAACAAATTGATAACTAACAAAACAAATTGTATTTGATATAAAAATTTATGTAAAATAATCCCTGATTATTGAATTTATGGGTGCAGGGTTGTAAATAATCTATTAATATATTTCTAGAAACAGATATTCACCTCGGTGAACTAAGTGGATCTTCATATAATACCCTAAATAAATAAAGTGATATTACCTATATAAACCCTCAGATCATAAGGTTATGAATAAAAAAACCTAAATTTCATCAAATGGATCACAACCGTAACGAATATACTGAATGAATAAAAGAATTCAATGAGGTTCATGATCAAGATAAAAAAATTTTGGTGTAGAAACATATTACAAAAATCCCTATATAAAGGGAATTTATGGATATACAAGTATAATAAAGGAGTGTATGAGAAGATAGAGAACCAGAATGATATCGATTTCTAGACATGGATGATGGTGAATCATTATTATTTTATAATAATGATATTATAACCAACAAGGAATAAAAAAGTAAAAAATAATCCATCAAATGGAAAGAACATATGAATATTGAAATGGGTTTCAAATACCAAAACCATATATATATATATTGGTAGATTCTATAGTGGAAATAAATCTTATTGGTTATAATTGGGTATTCCTAAAGAAACATGAAATGGATATAGAGTCTGGTACCTATAAAGAACGACTACCTAAGAAATGGTTCATCAAGGAATTGACTAAGAGAAACCCATTTAATAGGATCAAATGCTAAAATATATTAGAATTTTATTTTACATAGTATCTCACCATTATTATAATATTTGGTAGATGGTTGTTATGATATATTTCCTTAATAGGAACCTTCAGTAAGATGTTTATAAGATATAACCATAAGGTTATGTGAATCCAAAATATTCTAACAAGGTATATAAGATGCAGCCTTCCATTTATGGATTTATTAATGAATCTATTTCTTGGAAAATTAAGTTGGATGAATCCATTGTGTAATTTGTTTTTATAAGAATGGAAATTGAGTCTTGTGTCTATAACCTATGTAGTTTGAGTTCATACCTTTTTTAATAGATTATATTGATGACATTCTAATTATAGGAATAAAAATACCAGTATTACAATCCATTAAGTCATGGTTAGATGGTTTTTTCTCCATGAAGTACTTAGGTATAGAAACACATATTTTTGGGATCATGATCAGTCATGATAGTTCCAATAGAGTACATTGACTCATTGAATGTAAGGATATTGTCTAGATATTGATGTGATTCAATATGGGTAAATATAAGACATGATTTATTCTGGTGTCACATGTATTTTATCTCATGTGGAAAGTGTGTCCTCATGAACATGAGGACTCGTAGAGGATTGTCACAATTTTATATATTTCATGGATTGGTTCAAACATGTATGATATGATATGTACAATGATTGATGTTACCAGTCCATTACAAATGGTAAGAATATATCTGGTAACTTGGGTGACCACCAATGTATTGATTCCATGACTATTCTTAAGTATATGAGGTCTAATAAGGTTATATCCATGGTTTATAGAGGAAATGATGATCTAGACATCATGGGATATACATATTTTAGTTTCCAATTAGTACATGATGATCTAAAATTGTAGTTTAGAACCATCGTCACTCACAATGTAGGGTTGGTTAGCTAAAAGTTCTCAAATAAATACATGGTTATTGATTCTATAGTAGAGTCCATGTACATTAACCCTTATGAGGCCACTAATGAAACTATTTGGATATGTAACATCATCCAATATCTTGATGTGGTTCCAAGTAGTAATGATATTATCACACTTTGTTATTATAATAATATAGTGGTGGCTCTTGCAAAGGATCTAAGATCATATCAATAGATGTTGCACATACATTATAAATATGACCTCTGGAAGGATTTTTCTTATAGATGTGATGTCACTATGAGAAATATTTCTATAGAATAGAACATGGAGAACCCAATAACTAAATTACTAACTCAGAAGAAACATGATCAACATGTGAGATGTGGAATATGGAATTTTTTTTAGTTGGATCTATTCCAAGTCAATGTCTATTAGAGTTGGTGTCCTAAAACATACTATTTATTCTTTTTATTCCATCTATATTATATGAAGTTAATATTAATTAAAATATTTTACAATATGTAGTTTATATTTCTACTTCCCATTAATATAATAATTTCTAAGAGTACTATCATGTTGAAAATATGATTTCATTTTCCTTATTTTTTGGGAACATTGAAATGTAATAATGATATTTTAAAACATTATTCTATGAACGAATTACATTATATAATAGGACGGGTGGTATTTTGACTACTAGGTGAATGTACATGTTAGAATATAAGACCTCATCTAATGAATTTTTACATTATTAGTCTCCAAGATGAGATATTATGTGAAAAAACCTACATGTAGTAAATCTATAGGTTTATGTTTTATTGTATATTCCAATCTATGAGAATGTGCAGTGATCATTATACTTTAAGATTAATATTATTTCATTCCATAACATTCACACATTGATGTATTACTATAAAACATGAAAAAATTTGAGCAAAATATTTTTTGGTGTGTTGGGTGTGTCAGGAATTATATGTTATTAGTTAATAAGTTGAGGAATGATTTTCTCATTCCATAATTATAGAAGTTTTTATATTTACACTTTAATTTAAATGAAAATATAACATTAAATTACATAGATAATGTGTATAAGTATGTTCATTTAAAATATTTAATGATATATGTATCAATCATATAGATTAATGACATGGTTCTGAAACAGGATTGATGGTAAATAATTAAAAAAGAAATTATATTACCTAGTTAGGGATTGTATGTGTTTTTTCATTATGACATAACTTCATACTATATAGTTTTCTTGACTCATTTCTAGATAATAATCTAAGACTTAATTCATTATCATCTAATACCACTGAGGTAGAGGCTTAGAGAGTCACTGAAAAAATTCTTTTTTTCTCTTAGATAAATATTATTTTTATATAAAAATGAGAATAAATATTATTCTCCATAATAAGAACTAATATTTATACCATATTTATTAATTGGTTGAAAATATTAATTAAATATTTTTTTGTAAGGTAATTTTTTAATTACATAAACATATAATATTTATTTATCTCTTGTTATTCACTTAGTGATAAAAAATTATTAATTTATTAAATAAAAAATTCATTTAGTTTCAGAAATACTAAATAAATATTTATTTAGAATACTATGAAATGGATATTTATTTATTTATTGAATCAATATTTTTTATTTTTAATTTTATTTAAAGAATTGAATTACTGTTTTGGAGGACGAGAGGACTATATTTTATCCAGTAATGAATATTTACATACTTAATTATAAAATAAATATTTATCATTATGCGGGTTATCGCAAACCATTAAATAAACTACTATTATTTTTAAATTCTGTTGTATGGGGTTCCTTTTGGGTTTAATATATTAATAAGATCCTTTGTAAAATGAATTATATATTAAAACTTATCAATCAGTCTAAAAATACACTACTATGTCAATCAGATAAGCGTACTCATTGTGACATTAATAACCTTTCAATATCACCCTCATCACTTCCTCTCATGTCGAAAAAAACAAGGGAAATTCTTCAAGCCCAATGGAACATGAGGAGATCAAGGTGAAAAATACAAGAAAATTAATCAACCATTTCAAAACCAAGCAAATTTGTAAATGATTTTTTAATGTTTTAAGGAGAGCACAAAGATCACAACTAGATGAGTTCATCTTGGATCAACACAAAATAATGAAAAAAATAATTGGGGTTATAAGTTCTACATCATCATTTACAAAGATATCAAAAAATGGGGAAATATTTATTATTATGTTTTAAAGTAATTATAAATTAATATTGGATAACCTCTCAAATGGTTCTAGAAAATATATTTTTCAATATTTTTTGGAAAATATTCACTGGCCAAGGAATTCATATTATTTACATTTTTTATGATTTATTGAATCAAAAAAATATGTGTTTATCAGAGGCCCAATATGTTCTTTCTTTGTGTATAAATCCATAAATCATTTCTTAGAGAATAACCAAGATTGTATTTTAAATTTTTATAATGATAACTCCATCTTGGCCACCAGTTGATTGAGACTAAGGAAGTATAAAATCATATATAAATAATACATATAATGTAATTATTTATCAAATGTGTTTAATGTGATTTTCCCATCCATAGGGATGAATTACATGTGATATATTAATTACCTATGTATGTTTATACTCAAAGGATCAAAAACCTATGATTATTTATATATGATTCAAAAAATATGCTTCCCAGAGTTACTCAATGTCTTGGAAAAATTAATTATATGAACATAAAAGATTGTATATGATAGAGCCGGTGGACACAATTATAGGGTTGTATGGGGTTGATGGAGATAATGCATGTTCACTTTGTATATTGAGTGACATTAATTATTTCATCAAGTTCACTCTTTTATTACATTTATGAACTAGTGAATTCATATATTTTTTTCAATGATGTAATGGCCCATGAGGTCACACATTATGTTTGAATGAATGTGGATTGAGTTTTAACATAGAGTGATGATCTAAATTTGTTTTAGATTTTTAACAAATGAGTATCAGATTGATATTCACAATTTGTTTCATATTATATGATACATGATGAATTTTATTATAGAATTATAAAATTATTTTGGATGGTAACAAAATTATTGTTGGATATTGTTTCACAAGTTATTTTTTATCATTCAATTTAAGGTGAAATAGAACAATGTATATGGGTCTTTAGTGAAAGTTGTATTTTTGTGTAGATATTCCCTAAAACCTAATACATATGATGTTCACTAGGAATTATTATATGCTATGATATAAGAATATTGTAAGGAATGATATATGCTGTCATACAATAGAAATTTTCTAGTTTAGAGTATGTCATGGTAAGATCATAATGATAGGTGTTTCCTAATAAAAATATATGATTTCCAAGGAATCATACGATTGTATGGAGAATTTACATTAATTTTAATTATATTATAATTCTTACAAACAATATTTCATTATGTAAAATTTTTCAAAGTATAAAATGTTTAGGTGTATTGGATTAAGAATTATAAATATTTTTGAAACTGTTGACCTTAATAAAATATTTCATAATTTTGAGTAAATGTGAATGAGGCTCAAGAATGTATAATGTTACTTTAAATAGGTGGTAACCATGAGATGTTATTCATTCATGAAAACCTAATATATAACTATTTTTTTCCAAAACAAGGTATATCATACTCTTCCTCTACCATTAGTGATATTAGAATGTTATTGAGAGAGGAAGTATTGTTCCAAGTTGTATGATTCATAACAGTCCATGGATACACCATTGAGCAGGGTCTCTGTTGTCTTTCTATAATGGATATTAATCATATGTGTGATTGAATATTATTGTTTAATCCATATATAAATAAAAATAAATATGAATTGTAAGATATATATAAATACATGATTTTTTTTCATATCATAGTTGATCTTAGGAATTTTAGGATTCTAATTATTTCTGCTATATTATATGACTGTAATTAAATCCTTAAAAACCCATGAATGGATTTATTATCTTTTGATGATGTGGAATAGTGTGATGTTTTATTTTATATTATTGGTGAGGTTTATAATGATGTGTTATTAGGCATATGAATGATATATTATAGGGATGTGTACACTAAACCTTTTTCCATTGAAACATGTAGTGATGATTTTAGTGAGAGTTAGTTTTCTAGGGATCATTTTGATATAAATATTTGTGGTAGTGTGTGTTATATTGTCCTTATACCATTTTTTGTGTTCTTAATATGAGATATTATTGAAACTAGAAGAAAAATATAAAAATGTAACTCACTATTTGTGAATAATAGTAATATCATCTAGCATGATTCATTTAGAAATAGTAACTTACATTGGATAACGTTTATTTTTCAAAAAGTTTTATTTTTGATGATTAATTTTGATGGATCATCCATCCATCATAATTAATTGTGGAACCCTTTCCCACCAAAACTCTCTCACAATTTATTGAAGTGAATTGTGTTTTTGAAAAAAAATATCTAAATTAATTAATTAATTAATTTATATGAATGTTTTAATTGGAATTTATCGGTGGATATTTACTTCCAATGGAGAAAATATTAAATGATAGAAGAACTACTATCACAAATAACTAAAAATATATCATTATTTGTGATTTATAATATTAATTATATGATAATAAATATCATTGATAACTTTTAAAAAGCACGTATCTTTTTTAATGGATAATGAATTCTTAAAAAATATATTCTACTACAACCATCGGAAAACATATTTATTAATTGTAGTGGAACAAACAATGAAAAATTATCATCCATCACAATTTTCTATCACTAACAGTGAAATTATATAAACCATGATCAGTCCCTAATTTTCATTATTCCATTAATCTAGAACTTCTTATTAATATTGTTTCCTATCCATTTCTAGTAAAATATTCTCAAAGTTATCCTTGAGTTCATATATATAAAATCATATGAAGTTATTTTTTCAATGGTTTTTATATTACATCCATAATTATTATTTGGTTTTCTTGTTTCGTATTTATATCTATTTGTGTATAATTTATTTTCCTCAATATTATTCTTGTATTGAAATATATTATAATTTAAAATAAGTATATTTATGTGATGTTACAATTTTTTTTATTAAATATAATATTTTATAATAATAAAACATATAAAAATTATATTTTATAATTTTTTGTTATTATAAAAATTTATAAATATTAAGTAAGTATCTATAAAAAACATTGTATTTAATTAAGTATTTATAAAATCAGAGTTTTATGTAATTTAAAAATAAAAATTCTGAAAATTATTTGTGTATTATATAATTAATTAACGATTTATAAAAATTGTAAAATTATTAAATATTTATACAATTTAATAAAAATAACTATTTATTTAAATATTAAATATTTAATTATTATGTATATATATATATTTTAGTAAAAATAGTTAAAGTTATAAAAACTAATAAAAATTATTATATATTTATAAATATTAATAAAAAATATATAATTAGAAAAATTCATTAGGTATTTACATTAAATAATAAAATTAATTTAGTATTTATAGGAAATATTACATGTAATTATGCATTCACAAAAAATAGTAAAATAAATGTAATATTTATAAAATTTATTAAAATTTGTAAACTGTTTATAAATATTGATTAATTTATAAAAATAATAACATTAATTAAGTATTATAATTTTATAAACAACTTTATAAAACTTATATAATCATATACTAATAATAAAAAATTCAATTTAAAAAAAAGTATTCATGGATAAATTTTAAAAATATGAATTTATTTCTAATTTATAAAATTGTGTAAAATTAATTCAATATTTTTAAAAATTTACTAAAAAAAATTAAATTTATAAAAATAAAATTATGAAAAGTAACAAAATTATTTAATTAGTTATGAAAATATAAAAAATTGAATATAATGATAAAAATATACTACATTTTACTAAAATTAAAAAAAATCATTTTTATTGTCCTTTAGATTATATGAAATGAAACAACACACACACCCATAGGCCAAAAAGGATATAGAGAATATGCATTAATGTCAATTATGTGATAATAAATTTATATTCAACTAAAAAATGTGCATGGTTTTCATATAAATCATATCAATGTATTCTTTGATATGGAATTTAAAATATTTACTGTGATATATAAAATGTTTATTTCAAAGTGGTATATAATCTTTTATTTTTTGAATGGTTATTTCAATATATAAAAAAAAATTTATGACATTTGGGTTTTTCAATAATATTTTATTTTTTCAATCATATTAGATTTTTGATATATATATATATTTAAGGTTAATTCATTCAAAAAAAAATTTAAATTTTCTTATTGATGAACTTTCAAAATTTAAAAATTTAGTACGTGGTGTTGTTGGGTAATCCATTATTCAAACTATAAATCAAAACAGTGATAAAATTTAAAAAATTAAATTATATAAAATATAAAAATGGTCTTGGTTCAACCTACCATGTAACTTGAATGATGTTTTAATAAGAACATAAGCATGTCCCCAATCACCATTTCCTAGACACAGGCACCAGGGTATTAAAATATGTCCTTTGGGAATGGTTTCACCATTAGAATCCATCTAACCATCACAGAGAACCCTCCCTTAATTCTAGAATGACCCTTATATATGTCCGATGTCAATGCCATCAAATGAGTAGTTTCATATATATATATATATACATATATATAACATATATATATTTCAGTGTGTATGTGTGTGAGGGTGTCTTTCTATGTGTGTAAAAATAGATATTATAATTTAGCAATAGCAGTAGTGATAATGAACCATAACATATAAACCTCATACTATTGACATTCGAAAACCGATAAGCAACATCCATATACAACCATTCCATTATACAGTCAAGGCTAACAAGGCTGATACAAAGAAACCCAAAACATATCACAAATAATTTGAAACACTCTAAATGATCCCATCCGATTCATAACACTCATTGAACACCAAAAATATAATTTGGATAAATAAATAACATCATAAGAATCCACCATACATCATGGAAATATTACCCTAACATGTATCCTAGATTACAATGTCTATATATGACTAATGGAATATATATGGTTTAAGGAAAATATTATTAGGATACCACCATGATTTATATGACAACTATCTTAATTAGAACATTTGATTCAAGTTTAAAATCAATTTTGAAACACATTTCCATAATTCGTTTGGTTTTATAATCATGAAAAATTTACTTACATAGAAGTATAAAGAATCATAAAATATTAATGAAGGTAGTAAAATACAATCACATTATCATAAAATGAATAATAGAGGGAATGAATAGAATGTGTTAATAAAATCATAATATAAATAACATGGGAATATCTTTGAAATATAGATTCTAAAGGTAACTATAAATCTCTCATATAACACCAGTTGGCCTATATTATCCTAAATAAGCAATTTAAACTAGGGCCTCATGAGGCCTCAAAAGATATGAACCCAAGCTAGTTTTTTCCTAAAACTAAGGTAGAAACCATACATTCACTCACCTAACAATCGTCTCCCATGTGATAACGTAATCAGTACACTGGAAAATCAATATTCAAGACAAAAATAAATAGTTGATAATAAAAAATAATTTTTTAAAGAATGTCCTATTTTAAATCATCCTTCGAATTGCACTTTGAAAAAAATAAATTCATTTAATCCTTTTGAAAAATATCTTGAAAGATTAAAAATATTTTACAATGGGAAATCTAAGTGGAACCACCATTATACCAACATAATCCAACAAATAAAATAAACCACTCACATCAACCCTTAATAATTAATTTTAAAATCACTTGATCAAAAACCCAAATAAAATATAAATTATAATAGGAAAGTGAATGTAAAAGTAAATTTAAATATAGATACCTACCTCAAAATAGAGAAAACATCATAGCCTTCTTATGATAACTCAACAATTAAGAGATAGGGATCCTGACCAACCTATAAGACCAATAATATTATAAAACCCCTTCCTAAACAAAATTATTGGTTCACAATGGCCATTAAGATTATAGGAATGGGAGAATGTTTTAAAAACAAGGGAAATGGGGAGTAATATATGTGGAATGATATTGAAATCTAGACCTAACTCTAGGAAAACCATCAAAACCAAAGAGATGTTAGAATGTGAATTAATATAAGTAATATCAATTCTTTTGAGAGGTTTATAGTCAAATGAGTGTTTGGAAATGATTTCACATGGTGTTAAAAATAACTATGTCCATTTTCGAAAATTTTATGATTTAACGTAACTAAACTATTAACATTGAGAAAATGATTTAATTTTCAAATTTTCACCCCTTTGGTATTTAGAGTTTTCTTCAAATGTTGTTATTAAATTTTTAAGAGTCATATAGTCGGGTTTTCAATAAATTAATGATTTTCAAAAATTAGATTTTGCATTGATTATGTTTTATATCTGTAGCCTTTTAGATCATGCCGCCCGAAATGAATCATAGGAATAATATGGAGAAGTCTTATAGAATACACCACAAGAATAACCACTCATTATATCACTTCTCATTAAACTAATGCTTATCACAGCTCAATCAGTTGGGAAAGGTTCTGAGATTCTAAAATAATTATTGGCGAATCATGACAAGTAATTAGGAGAAAATAATTTTATATCATTTTGATGTGATTTAGATCCTCAATAATCAAAATAATTTCTAGAAATTATATAATGTGTCATCCAATTACTATAGACTCATATGACATTAAATTTCAATATATACACCTAGGATTAGAACAGACTTGTTAGATGTGGTAGGACTTGATATTATTATATCATATCCATGAAGATCTTCCATGGACAATGTTCAAAAAGAATTTCAATCAAAAAATTTATCTTGAGATGTTAAGAGTGGATATATATGGATATTTTTTGAAACTAAAGTATATGGAATATTTTTAATGGAGTAAACCACTTAGTTTATCTAATTAGTTCCTCAGTCGCATGAGCTTCTAATGAATAACTATATGCAGAGTCTTAATATTGAAATGGTTTAAAATTAGAGATTTGATGAAGTGTCATCCTTATTTTTCTATTAGAATATACATAATTTGTGGAAAATAAAATTATGGGAAAGGAATTCATTACTAGTATGACTATTATGAGTCGTTCCCCAACTACTATAGGTAGAAATGTGTTCTCTTCTATAGGTCAAAAGAAGAAATGTTTGGATACATAATGGGATTGAAGTGGCTGTAGTTAGCATCCTAAATTTTATTTTTGTTTTTCTTAAGGATGGAATATAGTGGCATGTTATTATTGAGTGAGGACTATATATATAAATAATTTATATATAGATACTTTTATTAGATTTCACCAATTTGGATTCATGGGGAATTTCCATAATTATCGAAAATTACATCCTTATAGAATTAATGTGTGTTATTCTCCTTAGAAGGGTTCTTAGGTTTTTTATAATGCATCAAAGAGTGTGGGAATATATTTTTAAAAAAATATGATGATAAAATATCAAGTAAGATGAATAAAAGAAAAAATATGGGAGCGTATACACACTTGAGCATGATTCATGGGACATGGAAACTCATCCATCCACCATGAGAGGTATAGGGTTTATTGCGTCTTCTGTATATTTATTATTTTTTAACATAGGTAAATATCATTCATTCATTTTATTAAAATTTATTCATTATTTGTAGATTGAACCAGAGTTGATATAATTTTTAATGGATCTTTCTACGATGTGGGGAAAGATAAAGGTTTAGGGCTTCAAGTGTACATAGTTTTTGGGTTATGATTTCAGATTTTGAGATTTTGTGGGATTTCATAGTTTTCCACATATATATTTTTTATATAAATTTTTCCATAGACTAGAGAATTTAATTTAATTTGAATATTTACTTTTATCATCATATTGTGATGTTATAATCTATTGTTTGAAATAATCATGCATTTTATGTTAAGTGGGACATCATGTTAGGGTGGGTATGACCTATTGTTCTAGATATCAGAATTATTTCATGCTAGATCTATAGATTTCTCTTTTATGTGGTTGATAAGAATTGAGTTAGTTAGCATTCGGTGGTAGTAGATAGGCATGTTGAGGTGTTATTAGAGATTTTTTTCTATATTAATTCCCAAGATAGAGGTGTAGTTCTCTATTGACATAATTATTGGGAAGATTCTCATATTATTCCCATTTATCAGATAAATCCTTCCCCGATGAAAGAGTATAAAGCATAACAAAAGAATTATGAATGAGATGGATTCATTTGTCCATGTGTTATTATACGTGCATCATCAGTTCTCTTTTAAAATAAGTCATATGCGAGATGCTATCTTTCCATCAACTACACGAAGATAAACCAAATTACCTTTAAAAATAAATATGAATTTACATTGATTAAAGATCTATTTTATCATCACTATTTATCTTGGTTGTTTTCAAAAAAATAGATTTGAGATTGGGACGCCATCGGTTGGAGGTTGGATAAGAAGCTATTCTTAAGACCAAATTCATATGACGGTATGGGTTTTATGAGTTTTTATTTATATTATTAAGAAATACTAAGACTTATATGGTTTTAATGGGTTTTATGAACTAGTTCTTATATCACTGTCAAGATTCCTTCATAGTGATGTTTTTGTGTGATATCTAAGTGCCCTATAATCTATGGGAGGAACGTGGGGACCAACTAGTCACTATCTTTAAAACCAATAAGGAGAAATAAATAAATACTATGCTATATAAATTCTATTTTGAGATTCTATAAGTGAGATTAATCAATCATGTGATACCTAAGAAAGGAATCTCAATGGATCCCGAGAAGATCCATGTGGTCATGTTTGGATTGTTTACCAATAAATTGTCTAATATTAGTATATTCATAGTTCTAGTAGGATGTTAGAAGTTTTTCATTTAGGATTTATAAAATATAGATTTTCCCTTGATAACTTTTACATGAAAGGGGGGGGATGTTAGAATAGGATGAGAAGTGTTAGAATTATTTTTAGGAGCATAATGTTGGGTGTGTGATGAGGCGGTAGGATAATGAGGTGGTGTATGGATCCTTCTAATTATTACATAATGAAATGAATTATTACACTCACAACCTTGAGTATGAAGCTATTGTTCACGATGGGATATGATGAACAACTCTCTTTTCAGGGAGCAATTATTTGTATATTTAGACCATAAGTGTCTGAATTATATTCTCACAATGAGAGATGTGCATCTTTATAGGAGATATTGGTTCATGAATCTAATGGATTTTTACTTCAATATAGCTTATAACACTAGAAATAGGAATATTCTGGTTTAATACATGATCAGGGAACTACCAGTATAGGTAGTAAAATAATACAAATAATATGGATGACTGCTGATATGGTATTTATTGAGATGCATTTGGGTGTGATCGGGGAAGATGATAAAGTGTTCTCAACATATGTATAAGTAACATCCTCCTAAGATGATCAAATTTCGATTGAGAAAGAAATATATCCTTAATTTCAACAACCAATAAGTGCATTAAAAGGTGGCTGTGTAGCATAAATAGATTTTTTTGAGACCTATATTTCCAACAGTGTATATAACATACAACACATGACCTAAATAAAACATTGAATATTAATATTTAAAATTTATAGTTTTAAATAAATCCATAAAATTGGATTTCATGAATAGAATTTACCTTATTATGAAATATATATGATGTTCCTACTCGATAAATATTTATTAATTAATTCTAATGAAATAAGAACTCAATATTTTAGTAAAGTCATTTTGTGCGTCAAAAGTTTCTTTTTTCAAAAATGATATTTAATAAATTTATAAAGAAAATAATTTAATGAATTTCAAGAATTTCTAATAATTTTTATTTATTAAAAGATATAACATATTTTAAGTAATTATATAAACATTATCTTATTGTTAAATTTTGCAATTTTTCTAAAAATATTGATTTTTTCGGTGAATAGTGAAAAATACTACTTTCCTTGCACGTCACACAATTATCTCAAAATTAATTTTTTAATTTTATATAAATTTTAATATATTAAATTAACTTCTTTTAATATTTCATAAAGTCAACTTTTCCTTGTGTGATATTTTTATATTTTTCAGAAGAAGTTATATTTTTTGGGGAATGGTAAAGAATACACATTGTTGAAATATTGTATCTCTTATCTCTAAGAAAAAATTACGATATTAAAAGTTATTAAAAATGTTGAAAGAACTTTTTTTCAAAATATAGTAAAATTATAATATTAAAATAATTAAAAAATAATAATTTATAATTTATTTCATCAAAAATACAAAAATAATTTTCAATGTCAATCCAGCATGTGTACAACACTGGAAAATTAAACTTTTATGTTCTAATGATGACAATAGAGTTAGAAATTCTTTTCATGAATTTTAAGTAAATATTATGTATAAATGATCATATTTATATTTATTTTCTATTTTTTAATTTCTATAAAAAAAATCTTATCCCAAATCTTGTGTAATGATTGGGCTAGGGACGAAAAATAAAAATAACATATTAAGTATGTATTAATGAAAAATATGTTATTAAAAATACATATTCAATAAATATAAATGTTTTTATTTGAATATATTAATTTATATTTATGGTGATTTGTTTAATTTTTAGAAATTAAAAAATTTCCCTAAATACTTATGTAACACTGACACAATTCTTGTGCAAGGAGTATAAAAAATTAAGTATATGATTTTAAAAACACTAAAAGTTATTTCATTTTATTTATAGTGCCCTAAAAATTTTATTGATAAATATAACATATTATGGATGTTTAAAAGGATTATTTTAAAATTCATTCCTTTCATGTGGTTTTCAATGTCAAATTAAATGATAGTGTCAAAAATGACATTAATGATAATTAATGTTAAATATTATTTTATTAAATCAATTAAAAAATATAAAAATATTGAAATAGGTAAATTAGGATGAAATATAATTGGAAATTTTAAAACACTTTCATTTGTGCTAGGTTTTTTCTTATATGTAAAATTATAACCCTTTAATATTGAAAAATTAATTACCACAATTAATTTAAAAAAATTTTAATCAAGGGTTTAATCCAAAAATAATGGATTAACTGATATTAAAACATATAATAACTGATTGGGTGATTATATTAACACTAAACCCTCCTAATCCGTAATCCATGTGATTTTGGATGAAACATGATATGAGTTGGATACATATTATATTATAATTTTTCATGTATTTCCAAAAATTACATTAATGATATTATCTAATAAATAATATTTTATTAAATGATTTAAAATAAATAAAAATAAATATTCATCTCAGTGAATATTTTATGGTTTAAAATATAAATGATGGTCCATTTATGGGTCAGTTTTTCTTTTATTATATGTTTCTTCGCTCCTTTACTGTAAAAACATTAATAACATGGTAATTGTCGAAAGAGATAATGGGGGTCAAAACTAATATATATGTGTAAAACATTACCAAAATATATAAAAACAATTATGATATTATTTTTACTCGTAAAAATAATATATTTTAATTATATTAATTTGGATGGATTTATTCTTGAAAATTATTTTAAATTAATTTAATAATTTAAAAAATTACAAGATTTCCCCATCCCTCACATATAAAATGACACCCCTTATCTCATTTATCTACACCTTATTTAACAAAATATTGAATTGTGGATGATTTTCTGCTATATATTATTCAATGGTCTGATGCTCTTTAATAATGTGGATTGTTGCACTTAGGTCGAATCCTTGATAATGAAACTATATTGTGGAGTCAGTTTTTTTCATTGTATTTTGAATGAATGTTTTTCTTCAAGAGATTAGTTATATTAAAAAATGAATTATGTATGATTTAAAAATTTTATAAATATTTTGGAATGAAAATTATTATGGATTTATGCTTACTAAATCCTTGAAATTTTCAAAATATTTATTTAAATAAACATTCACATCATAATATGATTTTGATCGAAATTCCTAGTTTTGGATTAAATGAAAACCTCAAAAATTGTTTTCATATTTATAAGTTCTCAATTATGGGAGGTTAAATATTTCATTCAACCCATGTGTATTTTTTGTTCCCAAAATCTATTGAATTAACATATCCAACAAAATTTGTCAATAATCCATGACATATTGAGTTTTATATACACAATGTTAAATTAAAGAATGTTAATCAAGAAAAATCTCTTAATGACATAACGTCCCTAAATTATGACACACCACAACAAATAATTTAATCATTCATTGTGATTTTTTAATCGAGTTGGTATTATTATGATGATTTCTAATTAAAAAAAATTATTGAGATGAGAAAAATAATTGTGCATTAAACACATGAAAATGATGAGAGGTAAACACACATTTTTTATTGAATAAAAAAGATAAATAGGGATGTAATTTCATAATTATTTAAAATATTTTGAGATAATTTATATTAAAACATCATATGATAATAATAGGATAATATTAATATTCATTCATTAAAATTCAAATGAAATTATTGTCTAACTAACATGATTACCATTGAAAGGGAAAAAAACAAACATGAACATAAAAATATAGGACATGATTTTATTGATGAATCTGGAGTATGAAAATAAATAATATCCTTGTTTAATGTATATGTTTTTTCCAATTATCCATCTTGAGTTCTTAAATTCTAACACCATTAAACAAGACTAAGGGACTGTATTTATAGCCGAATGAGGTGGAGTGTTTGAATAAAAGAAATACCCTTCAATTTGACAGAATCATTTAACTATTAAGAATTACAAATCATAAAATTTAAAATTATTTAATGTTTTATTGATGGATTTTATATTAAAATGTCCAATTTTGGAGTACGTTTTACTTTAATATCCAAAATTATGGATATTGTGGTCAAATATGTCTTTTTCTATAGAATTTTCAATAACCTTTCCATCTCCTAAATGTGAAAGAATTTATATCTATAAAGATTCCCTCAAATAATAACAATTATTTATAAAATTTTTGGATCCTATATGTTTAATTTATCACTAAAAAATTACAACTCAGTTTTACTTTTATATTGGGCGAAAAGTCAATAATTTTGGGTTGTTTTCAAATCCCAGAATTAATAGTGGTCTTGAATGTCATGCATAAACTGGATTAATTCAAATAATTAGCGAATCCTCATGTTTGATTATTTGTATTAATTTTAAATATTAATAAATAAAATCAAATAATTTTGATAACTAGGATAAAATTTATTATAAAAATATTAAATATAATAGAATTTGGATTAATTCAAATAATTCTCAAAAATTATATTAAATATTAAAACATGTGTATTTAACACCAATTATTCACATTTACTGGAAAATATGTAATGTTTTTTGAATAAAATTTATGAAAAAATGAATAACAACAAATTCACCGCACATAGGATTGTTTATGTCCCCATGTAAAACACTTATAAAATAACAAAATCATTTTTACTTACCAGTAAATATTAAAATTTTGTTTTCAAAAATCAGGGGAGAATTATACTTGTTCACTAATTCAAAAATCATTACACCAAGATTATTTTCTAGAATAATATTTCAATTAAATTTATTTTTCATGTGAAAAATTGAAATTAAAAATTGTGGTCACTCAAAACAAACTACATTCATGTTGGTCTAAATTTATTCATGGTAGTACACTATGTCCCCAACAAAAAGTGAAAATCAAAGAGTTTGTAAGAGATATCAGATTTAAATTCGTATTCAAAAGTTCTTTTTAATTAGGAGTTATTTTTATGTGGTTTTCAGTGGCTATGGGATGGTAGGAATATAATTTCTAAAAGAGTGGAAAATAGGGGTAAAACAAAAACATGGAAATAATCATTGCACAATTTTTTAAGTGAGATATGAAAGGTTATTAAAATATATATTTTCAAGGGAAATAATATATGAAGTAAGAAACAATATAGTTAAAAAATTGCAATAAGATGAAAAATAATAAAATATTTAGAAAACACACAATATATTTCAATGAAATAAGAAAATATTATGCAGGTGTTCTTTTTTCCATTATTAATTTTCTTTTTTCAAAAGATGAACATGGAAACAATATCACACTCATCTCTCAACCTTTGTTTGATCTATTAATTAAACTAGTTATAATATTTATAATAATATAAAATCTTGAGTAAGAGTGATTCTTTATCAGAAAAAAACACAACCCACGTTTTTATTTACTTATTTTTTAGTTGTAATAAAGGGGATTACAAAATAAGGACTATTATAAGGTTAATGAAAAGAAATTTGGTTATTTTGATTGTCATATGGTTTAAAAATGCCTCTATCGGATTAATGAAGTCAAGAGTATGAAATTTAGCTTGATGGTCTACAAACTCAAGACTCACAATACAGAGATGGAAAACAGTCAATATAAAAGTATATTCATTTCTGATATTATAATGAAAGATAAAGTTACTCCTCAAGGTAGGAGAAAACATTTTCTAATCACAAAATGAATATTCAAAACATATTTTTGTTGAAACAAAATTGAATGTCAATGTTTATCAAGAAAATAAAAGATTATTGAGATTAAAAAATCCTTTTGACCACCCAAAATGGTTGAAAAAAATCGGAATTTAATTTTTAGTAATTTAAGTTTTTTTGTTTTTTTAGTTATTTTTATATTTTTTATTCTATTTCTAAAAAAACATGACCACACTAAAGAGAATGTTAATAATTATTTGATGAACTAAGTGGTAAAAATGTAGATATATTTATAAGAACATTGTAATAAGAATAAAGATATGTAATGATTGAGAAAGATAACAAGGAAGATAATGTGAGGGAGTTATAAGAAAATATGTTCTCATTGTGTGGATATGGTTGGTCTCCATATCTATTCAATAATGATTTGAATTCATTTATTGGGTATTTGGTTGAATTTAATGTAGTTCTTGGGGGTGTGTGTCCTCTCATGGTGATTCTTTAACTGATTTTTATTAACCATGAATGTTTATTTGAGAGAGGGGACATTGACTTTTAACAGCACCAAATGAGTAAACATTAGTAACAATAAATGGATCTTCCCAATTAGAATTAATCATACCCAGGTGAAGATTAAGTAAATAATTAAGTAGAATTGCCTTTTCACCTACATGGAATTTATTTTGTAGCTTGTGTTTTTCATGATGTTTTCGATAATTTTCATTATAGGGATGAGAATTCTCATAAGTATCAAGTAGAATATCCTTTAGATCATTCAACTACAACAATATACCTTCACAAAATTTTCCACAGTCAAAATTACATGTTTTGAAATATCAAAGTGACATATGTTAGATTTCAATTTGTGAATTCCATGCTTTACCAAAATATATCCCAAAAGGAGACATACAAATGAGAATTTTATAAGATGTTCATTAATCCCAAAGCACTTCACCATGTCTTTTAGTCCATTCTTTTCTTACATGATTAACAATTCTCTAAAGTACTCATTTCACTTATTTATTGGAAATTTCAACCATTCCATTTGTTCGGGGTGATTTATAGTCACTACATATCATAAAAAACCATTATTTTTTAAAATATATTTCATGTTTTGATTACCGAAATAGGTACTTTTGTAACATACCAAGTCACAAAAAGTTATAAATTGATAGAAGAGGAAGGTTTGAGGAGCTTGATAACAGTATGTGCATTATAAATTCTAGTGTATATTTCCTTGAATCATTTAGAAAAATTGTTGAAATAAATAATAATATAGGATAATATATTGTTTGGGGTAATGGTCTAGGAAATAAATTCCCCAAACATCAAATACCTCACAAAATATTGGGAGTTTGGGAGAATTTATTTATTTTTTAAATTGTGCCATAATTTGGGAAATTGTGGCATGATTGATAGGACAATTGTGAGTCCATAATTATTGAAAGGTAGAAGAATCCAGTGTCAATGACCATTAGGGACATAATTTGTTGTTGAAATTGGACATGACCATACAATGTGTTTCCAAAATCTAAGAAGTGAGAATTTTTATCCTTATCAACACCTCTTCTAACATACATTTCATCACCTATTTTCCAAATATTATTATTATCCCAAAAATAGTATTTTTAATCCCTTTTTTGATTGATTTTTTTGTTCTATTGAATTTTTTTAGAAACCCACAATCAACCAAGTAATTTACAATTGGGAAATACCATGGTGAATTTGGGGTGAGAGATGAGAAGTGTTCCGTTGGAAATTCCTGATCAATGATTTCACAATAAGAATAATAAAAAAATATACTTAGGTTATCATCCACAGGGATTTATTTTCTGTAATGCCATGGACTCGAACTTCAACTCGAATAGTGCCAAATAGGTCGGCTTCTACTACCTTAGGTGCACCTCCTAGAACGTCAATGGCTGCCAATTAGCAGTGAGGGTCTTATGGGTATAGTGGAGAGGCTATACCCACTTAGAGGATAATAATAATGGTACTATTCCAAGTATAATAACAATGATTCAGTGGAATAAATGACTCTCCAGACTCGAACCAGACCCGCAGAGCGGAAGCCCATTCAATATTAATAAATAGTTGAAGCAATAAATATAAACAACAACAGTTGACATAAACACAACAATATGCTGATTAGTGGTAACTACTACTAAACAATAATGCATGAATCCAAAGAAGTTCATTCAAAACCGAATATAAAAAGGGTTCCAATGGATAACCAACTGCGGAAATAGAACATGTAAGCATGTTGTTACATGAATAATGAAAAACATGGTAACTCTATCTAGGCAGAACCTCAAAGTCCATACCATCTCCTTGAAATAGCTAATACAGCCCAACTCCTGAAGCTGTTCTCTTTCCTACATGTAAATCCATAAAGTCTTTACGTGTCCCGATGGTCCCATGTAGGGTGTGAGACAAATTTTAGTAGGATTCCACACAACGGTGCGTACATAATATAAGTGTTTAAGCAGGAATGCATTATAATGAAAGTATTAAACAGTATGATAAACAAATAAACACAAACTCCACTGGTGCTTAGTAGTCACCATGGAGTGTCACCTGGTTCGGCCAACATCGGATTCTCTATCATGTAACCCCACACCATGTGCCCCCTAACACTGCGTGTCTCAAGTACCAACCTCTCGAAGGCATGCCCGAGAAATAGTTACCTGGAGGAACATTGATGACTGTCTTCAATATGTAACCGGAGGGACATCGATGACTGCCCTAAAAATAAGTATTCGGAGGGACATCGATGTCTGCCTTCAAAATAATGTATCCGGAGGGACAGTAATGTCTGGCCTCAAATAATGTATCCGGAGGGACAACGATTTCTTCCCTCAAATAACGGTGAGCCTCTACCCCCCAACATGATAGCCTCAATGCTATCCCTTGAAGGTTCCTCACCTCTCATGTTCTTTCCTACGAAAATCACCCCCAAACCAATAGTACCTAAACCACAACTAATGGGGGCCTCTACCCAAACGAGTGGTCAAAACCATCTCATCACAGAGTCTCTCTGTGTGCACATTAATCAAAGGTTCAGAGTGAGCGGTAATAACTAAAAAAATACCCAAGACATGACATCTCTAAAACCTCGTGTCCCTGCGACCATGCCGCTCATGTCCGATGGCCTTATCATCACAGTAACCAGGGCCATGCCCAACCTGATAGTCATCCTTCCTCAAAATGATGCCCATGATGCCCAATCCCATGGTCAAAACCACCCAACATAACTCGGGAAAAGCCTAACCTGTGATTATCATCACTCAAGAATATTCGGGGAATGTCCAACACAACCCAATGGTAATAGCATATGAAATTCAGAAATTACATATATAACATATATAAAGATAACACATAAATAGGAAAAACATTCTAAATTGTTGAATTTCCCTAACCCACAGTTTTTAATCAACAACATTGAGGTCTTGAATTCCTCTAACAATTTATATCAAGGATTAATAACGAAAATAACTTTAAAACAATATAATTCAAATATATCCATTTTGGCATCCCCTGGCCAAAATTCCCGAAGAGCAACAACCCCTCGTCCGTCCCCGCTCAAGAAAAACTAGAAATAGGGCATACCCAAAGTCATCCCATAGGTCAAACAATCAATTAAATATGTAATAGAAGATAAAACGGTTCCTGCTCAAAAAACCAAAAAAAACTCCATAGGTCGTGCCACCCAAAAGTTGGAAAAAACAAAAAAAAGATGTATGCCCCCACCTACTTGAGACTCGTACAATACTACTCATCCAATAACAGCCTCCAATTAGTTCAAAAACGTGGTAGATCTGCAAAAGAAAAAAAACTGATCAAACCGCAAAAAACTCATTCTAGAACTGTAATCAAACAAAATGGATCAATAGGAATAAAGGGCTTACCTATGGTTTCCAACAGATCAATCGTTGCTCGAATCGGGTCTCCGATGAAGGAACAGGAGAAAAATGAGCTTTGGCCGGCTATCCCTGCTCAACCCGATGAAACAATCGAGGTTCTGCCTCAAAATGAGGCAACTGCCCATTTTTGCAAAACAAATAAACTACACGTTATGTACTTTAGGACTACATGTCATGTATCATTTTACTATTCATAATATGGCTAAAATTATGCCGACTTACTTTCCTGAAACTGTCGACATGATTACACGGCATGTACCTAGGGGTACATGGTGTGTACTTTGTTTTTCTTAACTTCCTCGCCGACATACCCACACTTAATGTATATCCCTCATACATGGCCAGAATACATGATAGGTCCAAGGAGGACATGGGATGTAATTAGATTAAATTATTCTACCCAGCCAACAGGCCTACACGCCATGTATATCCCTCATACACGACCTAGTGTAAATGGCGTGTTTCTAACTAAACGCAGTGTAGTAAGAAATTTATACACTTTCATCACACGACATGTACTTGGAGAGCACACAGCTGGCACTCGCCTAACCTATAAATGGAGTGCTCTTAAAAGTACATGGCTTGTAGATTTGAAATTTCTAGAAACTACCCAATTTCTCTAGTTTTCTTCGGGAAAAGTCAAAAATACAATCAGGGTCTGGATTTTCACCCATTCTAAAAACCAGGGTTCTTACAATCTCCCCACCTAAATATAGCCCATCCCTGAGCTATCAAACAAAACCTGAAGATGGCACCAAACATACCACCCTGAGAAAAGTAACATGGACATCCCCAGTCTCAATGGTCCTGGATAAATTTCTCAAGGGGCTCCCCACCTTAGGAATCACCTAACTCAGTCTCATCAATACAAAACCCAAAACAGCCAACGTTTAAATAACGTATTTTCTGGATACACAGTCCTTATATGATGCATCATCACCCTTGCACCTTATTGGTTCCCCTATGTCGTTCCTGACACGCAAAGTATCCCACACCCCATCGGTGTCTTCCACCACGAGGTTTTGTATCACATGGACGCTCAAAAACACACCCAGTGCCTAGCACCTCAAGAAACCTGCATCCTCGATGCCCTGATGCCAATGACACCTAATGTAACCCGCATCCTCAATTCCCCTAATGCTACGCATCTCATACATATTTATAAATATATCATGCACCTGATATGGGGCTAACCCCCACTAAATAGAATCTAGACAGTTCACATAGATCATGTGCATCATGTGCACTCAAAACAGGCATGCCTCTACAGGTCATGCCAAAAAGAAAACATGGGAATCATGGCCACACCACGGTGTACCTCTAACCTTCATCAACTCACCAACCTGCTCAGCCTCTGGAAGCTCCATATCATGCACCTGGCCTGAAGTACGGATGTCTGATGCCTGACCTCCCTGTGGTGCTGCTCCCGCAAAAGGCCACTGACCCCTTAGCTAGATCTCGTTGTCTATGTCACATCCTCCATGTGCAGCTGAACCTCATCTACCCTCTCCTAGTAACAAAAATGAACCAACTCCATATGCAACCGTCTTTCCTGGTCCCTTCCTGCCGGCTGTCTAATAAAGATACCAGAAAAACTCTCCAGATTCCTAACTTGTCCACATTCTTGACACTCATATGGAGGCCTACCACACTTAGTAAGAACATGACATAGCTATCCACACTGAAAGAAAACGACTGAAGAACTAATACGAGGTGGTATAGCTAAGTCTTTGGCTGGACTGCCCTACTGGAACTCATCACGTCCTCGCTACCTGCTATCTGAACCCTCACCTGATGTCGTCATCCGGCCATCCTAAGGCCTATCCCGCTGGTTTCCCCCCACTAGGAGAGATTGTTTCACCGCCTCTGAAAAGAAAACCGAACCTGAATATATACACCTAGATCCAAATATCATGTCTTTAACCATACTCAAATTTCCTCACCCTAGCCGCGTCATTTTTTACCATACAAGGTGAAAAGTGAGACATCTCAGTGAAAGTAGATGCATAGTCCATGAAAGACATGCCTCCCTACTGCAGACCCAATAACTCCTGAGCTATCTCTGCTCTTAGTGTCTCTAGGTAAATGTGCTCATTGAACCTGGCCTAGATGTCCTTCCACGCTAGTCCCTCATGTCTGCGACCCTGATCCTCAACATCCCACCAATTCTTTTCCGGACCTCACTGTATGAATGTTTCTAGCTTGAACCTCGGCCCTGGAGGCGTCTCGAGCTGCTAGAAGATCATCTGAATGCTCTCTATCCAGTTATCAGCAGCCTGTGTACCACCCACACCCTGAAAAAGTGGCGGGTCCTATGACTGGAACTCCCATGCCAGATATTACATAGATGGATTTGTACAATGAGCTCCTCT
The DNA here is from genome assembly GCA_963277665.1 of Viscum album. Taxonomy (NCBI): domain Eukaryota; kingdom Viridiplantae; phylum Streptophyta; class Magnoliopsida; order Santalales; family Viscaceae; genus Viscum; species Viscum album. Next base: position 451,331,656 of record OY728127.1, read on the forward strand.
GTCAATCCCATGTAAGACACGTACCAAGCTCTCTCGGAGATGCTTGTCAATCCATGGCCTCAAAACTGCCAAATACAGATATTGTCCTGCCTACACTGGATATTGAACCAGTTCCTGTCCTTGAGCCTATACTTGTGGATCGTGCTCTGCCAGTACTGAATCTTGATCCTTATCCTGCAGTTGACACACTATATCCTCACTTTTCTAATGCTCCATAGAGATGTATAGGAGGAACCTGCTGAATACCATAAATGGTCATACATCTCATATATATATATATAACAATATAAACTGAACGCAGATAAGAAATAAGTAAAAGGTTGCACACAACTACCACCCTTAATCTCCCCCACTACAACCATGCCTCACAGCATCCCAGCCTCATGGCCTCCTTACCCTCCCAAAACATAGCCAAATATCAAAATTATCTCGAGCCATGACCATCCAGACAACTAACATTGCCTCAAACCGATGACCGAGTTTCCCAATCCTAGTGATCAAAATCACCCCAACCGATAGTACTTGCCTACTCATACATGATCCAGACCGAAATACCATGTCACATGCAATTATACGATTATAAAGCATGGAATACACATTGAAACAACAATAAATTATATTTGGAATTTCATATATTCACATTTCAGAGCATTCAATGAATGGAAATTGATTTTATTCACATGGAATTATCACTTCAAAAAGAATACATGCAGTTATGAAATTGAAATACCCTAAAAATGTATCTATCAAAATCCAAGAAAACAAGTCAGACCATACCGGACCAAGGTATAATTCTCCCTTACCGTACCGTGTCAGGGGTTACATATCACAATCAACAACACCGCACACCAAGTGAGCCAACAAGGTTGAAATCATAAAAATTGTAATTTGAGAAAAATGAAAAATGTATTTCCCTCCCATGGAAACTTGGTTCATACCTTGTACATGGGGTTGTAGGCACCCAAGCCCAAGCTAAAACCCCAGTTCTAGTAACAAATTGTCTCAAGTCTACCATATCCCAAATAGTAAAATCAGTGAAAATAAAACAGAAGTCTCTATCTCATTAGTATCCAGTAAAACATAATAACTAAATCTATGTCATGAACTCATTTGAAACCACATTGTAATGACCTGGACTTGAACGACCACCTGAAAAGTTCCAAACGGGTCGAGTGCTACTACCTTAGGCGCATCTCACTGAACTAAAAAGGCTTCTGACTAGCAGTGGGGGTCTTATAGGTATAGTGTGGAATATATACCCTCTCGGAGGATAATAATCACTATAATGGTCTAAGTATAATAATAAAAATGTAACAGAATAAATGAATCTGTAGACTCATACCAGACCTGCAGAGCAGGAGAACATTCTATATCAATATATAGCAGAAGCAATAAATATAAACAACAACAACATAAATAAAAAAATAGCACGACGATAACATGTAACTACTACTGAATAATAAAACATGCATCCAAAGCAGGTCATACATATTTGAATATAAAATGGGTGCAAATGGATAACCAAATATCGCTACAAAATAGGTAAGTATGATGATACAAAAAAAAGAAAAACATGGTAACTCAAGCTAGGAAAAACTTAATGGTCCATACCATCTCCATGCAACAACTAATACATCCCAGCTCCTGAAGCTGGTCACTTTCATGCACGTAAATCCATAAAGTCTACACGTGCCCTGAAGGGCCCGCGCAGGGTGTGAGATGAATCTCAGTAGGATGCCACCCAGTGGTATGTACCTAATAAATTTTTTTTAGAAGGCATGAATTATAAGGAAAGCAATAAACAGTACGATTCACAAATAAACAGAAACTACACTAGTGCTCAGTAGCCACCATAGAGTGTCACCTACTTCATTCAATGCCGGAATCTCTGTCATGTAACCCAGCATCATGTGCCCCTGGACACCATGTGTCTCAAGTACCGACATCCTGAAGGCACACTCGAGAAATATTAACCCAGAGGAATAACGATGCCTATCCTCAATAAGTAACCGGAGGGACAGCGATGTCTACCCTCAAAATAAGTAGATGGAGGGACAATGATGTCTGCCCTAAAAATAATGTATCCAGAGGGAAGTTGATGTATGCCCTCAAAAAATGTATCCCAAGGGACAATGATATCTGCCCTCAAATAACAGCGAGCCTCTACCCTCAACCCAATATCCTCAATGCTATCCCCTGAAGGCTCCCCACCTCCCACGTGGCTTCCTACGATGAGCACCCCAAACCAATAGTACCTAAACCACAACTAATAGGGGTATCAACCCACATGATTGGTTAAAACCACCTCATCAAAGAGTCTCTCTATGTGGACACTACTAAATGTTTCCGGGTGAGCGGCAATCACCAAAATAATACCCATGCCACAACACCTCTGACACCTTGTGCCCCTGCGACCATGTCACTCATGTCTGATGGCCTTTCCAACCCAGTAACCTAGGCCATGCCCATCCTAACAGTCATCCTGCCTCAAGCCGAAACCCATGACGCCCAATCCCGTGGTCAGAACCACCCAATGTTACCAGGGCCCAGTCCAACCTGTTATCAGAATCACACAAGAATATTATGACCATTCCCAACACAACCTAATGGATCCAACATATTCAATTCATCAATTACATATATAACATATATAAATAGAACACAAGAACTAGAAAAACATTATAAACTATTGAATTTACCTAACCCAATGGTTATCAATCAACAACACTGTGGTCATAAATTCCTAAAACAATTTATATCAAGGTTTAATAACTAAACTCAACACTTTTAAACAATATAATTCAAATATAACCATTTTGTCATCCCTCGTCCAAAATGGCCGATGATCAACAACCCCTTTCCCGGCCACGCTCATGAAAAATTGGGAAAAGGTCATACCCAAAGGCATCCCATATGTCAAATAATCAATTCAATATTTAATGGTATATAAAACGAGTCCCGTTCAAAATACCCGAAAATGCGCCATAGGCCGCGTCACCTAAAAGTCTACAAAAACACAAAAAGAAGTATGATCCACTTACCCGAGACGCGTACAATGATACTCCTATGATAAAAACCTCTAATTAGGTGTAAAACGTGGTAGATCTACAAAAGAATCAAAATCTCTCAAACCCCAATAACTCGTTCTAGATTAGAAATCAAACAAAATGACTCATGTAGAATCAAGGCCATACCAAGGGGGTTCCAACAGATCAATCAATGTTCGAATCGGGTATTGGACTAAGGAATGGGAGAAAAGATGATCTCTAGTTGGCAGTCTCACATCAACCCAATGAAACAAATGAGGTTTGGTCTCAAAATGAGGCTACTTCCCATTTTAGAAAAAAAAAATAAACTACATGGTGTGTACTCTAGGACTACACACCATGTATCATTTTACTGTTCATAAAACTACTGAAATTCCACCGACATACTTTCCAGAACATGTAGACATGAGTACACGATGTGTACCTTGGGGAACATGGTGTGTACTTAGTTTTTCTTATATTCCTCACCAACTTAACCACATGCCATGTATATCCTTCATACATGTCCAGACTACACTACGAGTCCAAGGAGGACACGGAGGGTACATGGTTCAAATGATTCTACCCAGCCAACAAGCCGACACACCATGTATATCCCGCATACATGTCCAAGGGTACATGGTGTGTTTATATCTACACGTCCTGTAGTAATCAATTTCTACACGGTCATCAAACGACATGTTCTCAGCGAGCACACGGACGACACTCGCCTTACCTATACACATTGTTTACTTAAAATTACATAGCATGTAGTCGATAAATTTCCAGAGACTGCCCAATTTATCTAGTTTTCTCATGGACAAGACAAAAATTCAAACATGGTCTATATTTTGACACGTTCTAAAAACTCGAGTTCTTACATTTTCAATGTATATCATTGATCACTAAGAAAATATCTTTTAGAATTATGATCCATATTATTATCCCATGATTTTAATTACATTTCTTATAAAATAATTTTAATGGTGAATGCTATGTAAAGATGATGATTTTATAACCTAAGATATAAGACTGAAATTTATCCAATTAAATGACCACAAATAAATGTTCCCTTTAAGTGATAGTGTAATATGATTGAGTCTCATCTATTATTTTGAGGAATTATAGAATAAATTTTGAATTTCCCTCTTATTTGGCCAATAACGGGCCTAATAGACATATTATAAGTGTCAAACATCATTTAAAAGCATAAGGTCCCATTTGGGTGTTGGATTAAAGGGAGAGATGTAAGAAAAGATTTGATTTCAATGAAGTATCCTTTCTGGATTCATTAAAATGGAATGTAACATCATTATAGAGTAAATGAGAGATTGTGAGTTCAATCATAGATATTTTATGGATGATTCGTCGATATAACGCAACATGACCAAGGAATGATTGGATGTCTTGAACTGATGTGGGTTTATGAAGTGATTGGATCACCTTAGTAATAATTGTATCAAATTGAATACTCTCTAGAGAAATTGTGTGCTCTAGAATAATAACATTAGTAACCATGAAGTATTGTTTTTCAAATGTTACCATAATATAAAATTTAAAAAACTTTTATTTTACCAGAGAGAGTGAATTCAAGACGGATTCAAATTACTTTCTATAACTGGTAAGGTAAACTATGATGATATCCAAGAAATTATCATGTCTTTAGAAAACATACTCACAATACACATGTTTAATGGTATGGGAGAATTATATAGGCCAAAATAAATTATACTATAGGAATATGTTCTAATGGGGTATGTTAATTCATTCTTTTCTTGGTCTTGTGGTGTGATTGTGATTTTTAATTAGCTAGTGTATCCATCATCAATGAAATAATGTGACATTTTTTATAATATAACTATAATTTGATTGTGGAATGGAATAGGATATTGAATTTTTCATGTTCAGCATTCAATTTCTAATAACCTATGCACACACACCACTTCGTTTTTCTAATATATTTGTGACCACCTCTCCCTATTCATTTTTGGAAATAGTTATCCCACCATTCATAGACACCATGTGAATTGGAATGACCCATTCACAATTGAAAATTGTTTAAATAATAAAATCATCATAAATATTTGTAATTTCCTCCCTAACTAGTTTAAATAAGGGTTCGTTGATTTTTCTTTTGTTTTTTATATTGTTTTGTATGATTATTTTATATTGAAGTGATTCATCAAAAAGACATGGTTGATTCTTGGTATATCATCTCACATCCAACCTAGGGAATTTTCATTCCTTTAATAACTATAAATGTTCGTACTCCTCCACTCCAATATGTGTAGTGGAGACAATGATATGAAAAGTGTGATCAGGGAAAAGGAATTTATACTTCAGGTGTACATGAAGGGGTTTCATATTAGTTTCATCCTTCATTTGTGGGATCGAAAACATAGGAATATAGGAAATGCTTCTAGTTGTTTTTGATTCATTTTCCTCATTATTTTCCATGGTTTAATAGTAGAGATGTGAGGAGATACATGATTCAAAATATTTTTCATGATCCTTTAGATTTAAACATTGTATAGATGAAATTTTAAAATCAACATCTCCATTTATGACTTGGTTAATCATGGTAAACAAAATTTAATACTCTATTTTCAATAGAATAGGAATAACATGATGGAATATGGTTCAATATACTCTCAAAAGTGTCCATATAATTTTGTATATATAAGGTAGTTTAATCTTCTAATGGTTATCACATTGATTGAAAAATACTGAACATGACTAGTTGGTCACAAAATCCATGGATAACATGCCTACATGGGCATCAATTTTAGGTTTATCATTAATGGGGAGTGGGATTAAAGGAATTTGGGGATATCGAGATTAATATGTCTCACCTTCCATATCAAGTATATTAAAATCATCTAAGAAGATAATATCATTGAACCAAACAAGGTATCCTCGATTATTCCCTTTGGATTGGAAGTTCTTCAATTCGATAACAAGATAAAAACACTCGTTGGGTAAAAGGGACCTAGAACAAGGGTTGATAATACAGATTTTGGAATAATATTTATTGAGTCCCCTTGGTGTATGATTGTGTCATAAAATTTGGAACTCTTTATTTGGTATATAATTGTAATGTTCCCTGGATGTTTCCACTTCATGGGAATACACAGTTGTGTTGAAACATTATCAATTGTCCTAACTTTTTCTATTATGGGTTCATAATTCCTTAAGAAACATTTTATACAAAGGGATATTTTTATGGAATCAAAGAGTACAATGTAGGACTAAAATTTTCAAAACATGTGAAAATTTGTAGAATCAGTATTGAATGGATTCTTAGGATTAGAGATGTCTTGGAGAAAATGAGTTGGTTTATTTAGAGGAATGGATGAAAATTAGGCAGTAGCATCAAGTTAATTTTGGTTTTTTATGTTATTTTATTTTTCAATATAAATATATCAAGGCTATTTAAAGGATTCACCAAGAGGAATAATAATTTTATTACTATATCGATGTGAAATTATATTGAAATTACCCTTAGAGTTGGGAAAAGGTTGATTTGGGAGTTGGGAAGAGATGTGATGTTGTTTCTAAAATTGGTGGAATTCGAGTTGACCAAATCAGTTTTCAATGCTTTTATGGACAGAACTAGTGAATGAGGGAGGATATTCCATATCCCTTTCATATGTTTTCTTAGAATAAGTGTCATGTCCTATAAAAGAATTTCTCGATTTTGGTTCTGGGTAAATTAAATTTATTGAGTTGGGAAGTGAGAAGGATCATAAATATTATAGAAACTAGAAGAAGTGGGAGGAGGATTGGTCCCTTGATGTTGAGGAACAAAAGGTTAATGTTTTTGGATGTTACCATTGCATTGACCGTATTACAATTGGTTTGGATTTTGAGGGTGGAAATGAGGGGTGATTTTATGGATTACCATACGTCAATCATGGGTTATAGGTTAAATATAATTTATCATTCCACAACCCATCCTATGAGTCCCATTCTATGACTACCGCATGCCCACCTCCCAACGGCCAGGGGCTGGAGACTATCACCGAAGGAATTATACCAAAAGTGGGAGGCATTTTAACGAGTACCTGTATGTACAAAAACTCACATTCCTATCCCACAATATAGAAAATTAAACTCTCATGCCACTAAGATAGCCACTGAGATTAACATTACAATATTGAAAGTGAAGGAGCCAGAATACTGGCCTAGAAAAAGACAATTACAATATCCTAAAGTCTCTCTTTAGTAAACCCTACCTAAAGGGCAAGTGAATGGGGGTGTCTCTTTTGGCTATATAAGTATGCCTCATTATCACATCTCCCATGAGTCAATTAGGTCTTCTGGGTCACCTAGACAAACTTATAACATGGGCCTGTTGGGTTACCTAGACTTGCTCCTAACTGGGTCACCAAGACCCTCTAGTCAATCTATCAACTATACACACCCATCACTTAGGCCTATGATTTCATCTATACCCACTAGTCATAGAGTCACCAAGACCTACTTGTCATGGTCCCCTCATCAAAGCCAGTCACAGGATTACCACTAGTAGCGCACTTGATTCTAGGAGAACTTACTCCTCAAGACATCAGACATAGAAATCTGGTGGCCCAGTATTCTCTAGTCGGGATGTGGCAAGTGTCGTGTCTGTATAAGCCTCATAGTCTGCTATGTAGCTGCCCTGCAGGCTGCTTCTTAGCTGCCCTGTGGGCCGCTGCATAGATAAACTGTGGATTAGTCATGGTATGTCACCGCATGATGTAGTTGGAAACCGTGTCTACCCACACTTCCACAAGCCACCATCTGACAGCCTTTGATCACCTCTTGTGGTGGATTTTGTGGGAAACCATCACTAGTACACCAATTGGTTCTTCCTCGGGCCACCAGACATTCTCTGGTGGTCTGTTTTCTGATCTGGAAGTCCCCCTATGGTCCTCGAGGCACCACATCCACTATTGTGTCCTCCATGTTGTCAGGCCATCGATCTGAGGTTTGACAATGCTCGGAACCTCCCGACCATAATCTGAAGCATCCACCGGGGTGCATCAGCAAATAACATGAGGAGGATGAGAGATCATAATGAAAACCTAATGCAAAAAATTGGAATTGTTCATTTTTTCTTTTATTCAATGTGTTAGAAAAAAAGGGATTTGTTCAAATAATTTGCATGATATAATCCCCTCTTTAATTCCCACATGTCGAAATCCTATTCATGTAATGGCGATTGATCTGATGTTCGGTTTTTTAGTGAATTGACCCATTTTTATAATTTCTAATGGAATAATGGAGGAAGGGAGGACACAACCAAATCAAGAAACCATATCGTGGAATTGGATCATTTTTTGGGGAAGAAAAGATTTTTTCTGTTGTCGTTCGTCAATCCAAAAATCTCTTCAATGGAATGATCCTTCAAAGAGAATGAAAGGAAGGTGTTCACTGTCATGGGTATTTTGTTATTTTCCAATGCAAGTTCTCTAGAGTTTCAGGCCAACCACAATGATTGTGCTCAGATTCCCATATCTACGTTAGGCTATCAATTTATGAAACACATTTCTACATTTATGTTACCTTAAATCTCCACATCGTTACAAAGTTTCATTTATGAAATTATATAGTTTCCTCATCTCTAAATTTCATAAAAAATTTCTAATAAAATAATTTTTTTAGGTTTATATTATTTTTCCTCAAAATTCTAGAAAATTAACATTTACTCTTGACCCCTACTGGGAAAGGTTAGATCCTTTATTTGGTAAATTTCCCATTACGGGTGTAATGGTGGCCACATATTTTTAATCTAGGGACGCTTTTAGATGTTTACAAAACCACACATGCATGCTTGTTTTTAAAATTCAATAAAAAGATGAAAATTTATTTTGGTCTCATCGGGTCGTAGAATCATGTTCCATTTATGGGCCTTGTCTCAAAATAATCACAAAATTTTTCCAAACAAATACATGGACTTTCATGGACATTATATTCTCCCCACCATAGATATTTACATCCTAACAATCCAAAACAAGGGTCAAAAAAACAAATGGGGATACTATGAATTAATCTAAGCCTACTGATCTCAAGTGATCTCCTAGATATTCCAATAATACCACCAAACACATAACTGAGGAATCATCTTCCCGTGTTGGACACTCTCCATTCGATCCAAAATCTCCACTAGAAAAATCATAAGCATTTCCACATCAATAATGTTTATCTCACCCCAATCGATGAAGAGTGATGGATCATGAATGATCCTTCTCATCAGTGACACATGGAAGTCATCATGCATCTGACGCATATGTGGGAAAAGAGATTGGATGTATGCCACCTCACCAACTCTGATCATAATACATAACATGTTTATAGACCTCATGTACAACTAAACAACTCGGAATAACCATTGTAATACCCATCGAGGTGAGATACAAAGGAACACATCATATCCCTCCTCGAACTCTAAGTGCCTCTATCTCTTATCAGCATAATATTTTTCCATATTCTGTGTAGTCCCTATCCACCCCTGGATGAACTACATCTTCATGGGGGTGGCATGTACCGACTCTAGACCCATGAGGGATGAATCCCCTAGGTTAGTCGAGTATAATGGTGATCATCATGGTCTCCCATACAGTGCCTCGAATGATACCATAACAATTTCGGGGTGGAATATGTTGTTTTACTTGAACTCCACTAGTGGTAGAGGGTCCACTCCATCTGTACATCTTTCTGGTGATGAAATGTCATGATCAACCGCGGATAAGTCCTGAATGCCTCTTGTAATCCTTTCCAGGACCAGGAAGTGAAGCATGCATCACAGTCTGAAAATATAGTTTAAGTAACCCCATTAATCCGAACTATCTCATGAATGTATAGGATTCTGAAACCCACTACAGAACCCTACTCCCAGAAGGGTATAATGTGGTATGACATGGGGAGTTGGTCAATGATCACCCAGATGGTATCATGTCCCGTGGACATGTGTGGAAAACCGATAAAAAATTACATCATTATACCATAAAATCTCCACATCGGTACCTTGACTGTCTGAGCTAAGCCTACTAAAACCCGATGCTATGCCTTCCCTTGATGACAAGTGAGGCATCGAGAAATGAACTCTTCCACTAACTTCATCATCCCCAACCAACATCACCGACATTGGAGATCGTGTTACATCATTACCACTCACAGATGCACTACCAAAGGGTAGGTATGTTGCTCCCTCAGAACCTCCACTCACAACACCACTGGTACAGTGGTGTTCCCTTTGAAAAAAAAGATATGCTCCTAGCCTATCGAATATCAATCTAGTTCCTACCCTCTGAATAACTTAGCACATCGGGCGTTGCAGTCGATATCCTGAAGCTATGCCTCCCTAAATCACTACAAGTGTGGGGGAGTGACAACCATAGACATTAGGGAAGCTACTCCATCACAATCTATGAAGGATATATGCATCGTGGATAACTGGTATGATGCCTCACTCAGTAACTACAACATGTTTCTCCTTTTGAGGGCGTCCTTCTCCACATTCCCCTTTCCATGAATATAGACTATCTCAAAGTTGTATTCATATAAAATCTCAATCCACCACTGCTTATTCATGTTCAAGTCTTTCTGGGTGATGATATACATGTTAATTTTGTTGTCATAATAGATGGTAAACAGCTCATCCATCGTGTAGTGTCTTCACATCATCCAAGTGAAGACCACAAATATTAGCTCAAGATCATGGGATGCATAGTTATACTCTTGCTACCTAAAATTTCATGAATTGAAGGAAATCACCACTTAATCCTACATCAAGACACAACCCAATCCGGTCCTTGATGCATCGCAGAACACTACATACCCCACGCCCTCCTCCGGCAGTCTCAAGATAGGGGCACTCATAATCTCCACCTAAACAACTGGAAACTCTATTGTCATATCTCTATCCACACGATTGGATGTCCCTTCCATGTCAAGGTTGATATGGGTGCTTATACCTAGGATAATTTAGGCACAATCCTCTAATAGTATCCAACCAATTGGAAGAAATTGTTCACATAAATTATACTATTGGGTTACTCCAAAAGAAAGTACCACCTCTATCTTCATCAGTTCCACTACAATTCCAACCTAAATAAATTATGTGTCCCATATTATAGACCTCTCGAATCCATAACTGACACTTCAATATCTTCACATAAATATAGTTCTCTCAGAGTGTATCCAGTACTATTCGCAGGTCCATCGCATGCTCCTCCTCGGATGTAGAGTACACCATGATGTAATCAATGATGACTAAAATGAACCGGTCATGTTAGGGTTGGATGATCCTATTTATGAGACCCATGAAAACTTTTAGGGCATTGGTCATGCCAAATTGAATCACCAAGAACTCAAAGTGACCATACCAAAATCTAAAGGTTGTCATTGGTACATCCTCATCCCATACACAAAGTGGATGATAGCCACAACTAAGTTCTATCTTTTGACATCTATCTCTCTCCCTTCAATTGGTCAATGATGACATTGATTCATGGATGTGGATATTTTTTGTTCACAATCACATAATTCAAGTGCTGATAGTCTACACATATTATCAAACTCCCATCTGCCTTCTTGAAAAACAGAACTGGGGCCACCCAAGATGAAACACTAGGCCTTATGCATCCATCCTCTGTAGGTCCTTGAGTTGAACCCTAAATAAAAAAAATTATGTGAGAGCCATAAGATATGCTTTGTGGATATCGGTGTCATCCTAGGGTCTAGGTCAATGTTGAAGGAATCCTCCCAATGAAGTGGTAATCCCAGAATGTCCTCTGGAAATATATCATTGTAGTCATCCACTAGTACATATAAATGAGGACTCCTATCATCCATAATAATTAGGGTAAGGGTATCCAAAAAGTGTGTTATTGGCTTCAAAATCCTCCGAGAAAGTCTTTACTGGGCTATAAGGATTCATTTTTTGTCAGTAAGGGAGAACTCAGTCCAATCTCCATAGACACACTGCAATCTATTCCTGAAATAGTCAACATGAGCCTAGTATTTGGATAACCAATCTATACCTATAATGACATCGTAATGCCTAGATTCCACTACTAGGATATCTCACTCGATGCTCTTGCCTCCGATAGTAATCTTGCATTACCGGCACTAGTGTGTTATCATCGAATCACATCCTGTAGGAGTCTCTAAACATAAGGATCATTCAAACAGATCTACCAGAATTTCTGAGAACTAAACAAGGTACATGGTAAGGAAAGAGTTACTAGAACTTGTTTATATATGTATTTTTTCTAAGGTGGAGAATGCATAGATCATACCCCTAATAATCTCTGGAGCATCAGGATCACATGAAACTATTGCCCGAAGCTAGGCCCGCCCCTGTCCACCAACTCATTGAGCTCGTGGTGGACTGCCTGGGGGTGGTGGTGGTAGTACTTAGAACCTCTCACAACCACATAATGATCTACTTTCTACCCTTCTACTTCCATCTCTCTATATACCACCTTTTTTGACTCTATGACTATGCCTCAATGGTACATTTAACATCTACTAATTATCTATATGTAGATTCGGGAAGTCACAAGACTTGTGTCCCTGCCAGCCACATACGTAGCACACCCTACTCCTCAACTGACTCGCTCTTCCCAAAAATCCTTGTACTATCAAATATGTGTCATCAGGTTGACTCCTGAATGGATTGACCAATTTGGTTCATCGCTTCTGTTGCCTGCTACACGCTGTTGAAAACTATGCTGGATAATTTATACTGGTAGCTCCTTCTGCTGGTTCCCACTCTTCTTGGAGGATCTACATTAGTTGAGCTCACTACAGTACCCCTGCCTAGGAAGAGATTCCAAGAGATTCCATGGATTCCCCATCTCTCGACAAAATCCCTATTCCAAAAAATGATCCTTAAAGAATGGGTATCAGATCATATCTATAGAGTAGTGAGAAAGCTCAGTGTATCTCGTTGTGTACTTTGATATTGTCATGATACCCTGCTATAGGTGAAATAACTCTGGTACGGGTAATGATCATAGTGTTTCTGAAAATAATTTCTCATTGAAAAGGCACTCAAAATCAGTCCATGTGATAGTCGACTCATCATGCGTATGGATCATCAAGCTCCACCGTCTCCCACACTAAGCCTTGAAGAAGTCTTGCGACTAAGATCACCATCATGTTGGGAGGCATTCTCACTCGAAGGAAAAATCATGTAACCACCTCAAGATGAACCTTATCTACTTATGGGTCATTCTCAACCCTGAACTGCAGAGGTCTATACATCTGGAACACGTGTATGGCACTATTTTTTTTGCATCCTATACCGGTAACGCTAGTAGAAACTTCTAATCAATGGGTGGTGGTAATACTGGTGTACCACCTAGTGGGGGAACCATTGGTATTATTCCATGTGCATATGCATCATTTCTAGTAGTAAAATACTCCAGGTCACACACTATTATCATGGTTGGCTATCTACGAAGAGGTATCCATAAATAGATCGAGATGAACCACAATCAATGTATTATACCTGGTGAGATGAATCTGACACAAGAAAGACATTAGAACATTCTCAATTCTTATATGATGCATGCAATTAGTGTTTTCATGTACAAAGTTGAAATGAATAATTCAGCATCCAGGTGTATGGATACGTCTAGCTTTGTAACAATACTGGACTCCCAGGGTATGAAAGTTGAACTCAAAACATTTAATACTATTTACCCAAAAAAAACTTAGACCCTTGGCCCTTAAGATAGAACTGACTTCCTCCCATATGACTCTATAACGGACCGTCCAACAGGGCCCTTGTCGTGACTTCCTTCTGACAGCCTCCCAAAGGCCAAGGGATGGACACATGCAACAAAAGGAATAATCCCGCAAGTTGGATTCATTTTCCTGAGTACCGGTACACATCCACACACAAATCCTCATCCCAAAATGCTGAATTGTAAACATTTATTCCACTAAGACAACCACTAAGAGTAATAGTATAAAACTAATTGTAAAGGGGCCAAAATACGATACTCAAAAATGATATGTACATGCTCTTGATGTTCGTCTATGGTAAACCCTACATTAATGGTAGATGAAGGTGTTTCCACCTGAAGCCATCAATGTAAGCCTCATCTATATGATATCAGTAGGAATCGCATGGTCCTAGACCACCAAGGTATCTATTGAAGCATCAGTCATCTGCATATTACATGACACATGCGGGTAGAGCCCGTGCAAGGGTGAGTAACATAATACTCAATAAGGATGCAGAAACACAAAGGTAATACCATAAAGGAATGTATTCACAATTATTTTCCATCTCACATAGGTATAATCTAAATAATGGAAATATGGGATATCAGTCGTATCACAGTGCACCTTGTAATCCCGAAGCACTCATCCCTGATCAGTCACTTAAGTCTGGTTGGTCACCTAGAAGTGCTAATCACATAGTCCTGCTAGGTTACCAAGACCCACATATTGCTGGGTCACCTAGACCTGCTTATCATTTGTTAAAATATTACCACTCATCTCTTAGGCATTCTGGGTCACCAATAACTGCTCATTGATGGGTCACAAAGACCCACTCATCATCTTGCTCTCATTTTAGCCTGATGTAGGATTCCCACTCATAATGTCCTTGATTCAAGAATAATATACTCCTCAATTCATCATTCGTATCCCAACTCCCATGAAATCATACTTATATTATATCAAAAGGGATACCTTGTTGCGAGGGTCACAATGCCACAAATGGATCATCAATTGGACGTGTAATTTAGAAGTTAGGAGGCTTTCAGTGGAATGGGTCAGTTGGGTCTAGGACCAGTTTGACCTGGTTAGACCAACATGACCTGGCCTTTCCCATTAGGCCTACTGGCCCCAACTTGCTTAGCCACGGGTCAAGACCTGTGGCCTGGTCTTCGTCCAGCCTGACCCTCACTGGCCATATGTTTCTCCCCCAAGCGAGATTCTTAGTGGCCCGATCCACCCCATTGGTTCGGCCCGTGATGGGGGGCTGGTGTTTTTCTTATAGGGACATAGAAACTACCTCATCCATCTAGGCCATGTGGGCTGCTGCATAGCCACCCCATAGTTGTGTTGAATGGTCCTGTCCTGGTTCATCGCCACATGATGCAGATCGAAGCTGCGTCCTCCCACACCGATGTCTGACACCTTCCAATAGCATCTGATCACTACCTGTGGAGAATGTCATGGACCCTCTTTCTCACCATGGTGTATCGGTGGCCCATGCCGGCATAGTGTATTAGGGGGCCACCGAACATGATCCGGTGTCCTTTTTTCTGATCCGGAAGTCCCGGTGTGGTCCTCAGGTAGAGGCCTCCAATACCATCTACTCCTATTCATCAATCCATCAATCATGGGGTCCCACCATGTTCGGTTCCTCATAGAAAGAATCTATTGTGACAACAGGTTTTAGTCGATAAAGAACACAAGGAGGAAGAGATATCACACTAATCCCCTATGGAAACAAATGTCGGCCTTGTTTGTTTTGCCTTAATTTGTTGATTATAAAATAAAGGGGTTACATTCAAATAATTTACACAATAAAATACACTCATTAATTCCCACATGCCAAAATCCCATTCTTGTATGGATGGTCAATCCGCAGGTCCATTTTATAGGGAATTGACCCTCCTTTGATGTTTAGAATGGAAGAACTGGGGGAGGGAAACCACAAAAAAACAAGGATCCCTTACTTTGAATCAGAACATTTTTAGTTGAACAACGGAGTTATTCTATCTTCGTTCGTCGATCCACAATGATCATCAATGGTTATATCCTTCATTGAGAAAGTAATGATATTGTTTTTCATGACGATTGGTTCATCATTTTTCAATAAAAGTTCTCCATAGGTTTAGAGTAATCTCCCCAATCATGCTCTAATTCCTGTATCCATGTTAGGATGTTAATAGATGAAATGAATTTCAGTGTTTCTATTATGTTGAGTTGATTTTTTGTCACACCGTTTCATTTATGAAATGAAACAAAAGCCTCATCTATGTGTTGCAATGAAAATTTTTCCAATGAAATTAAATTTTTAATATTATTTTATTTTTCCATAAAATGGAAAAAAAATTAACTTTTTCCCTAGAATCGAACTGGTCTAGGTTAGCTACATCATTGGGAAAAGTCATTGTTCAAGACGTAATGGTTCCCTCATAATTTTAATCTGGGAACCCATTTAGATGTTTCCAAAACCAATCACATGCACCACTTTTAATCAAACTAAAAGAAGCTCAAACATTTATTCTGGTCTTATTGGGCCTCAGAATCATGTTCCGTCTGAGCACATATTACTGAAAGAATCCCATAAGATTTTAAAACAAATTATTGGGAATTTATGGGACATTACAGATCAAAGTGGGGTTGGTTAGAGTTTCTAATGAAATGTATTCCTTGTTGAGGGTTGTTGTTCCACTTATCATATGTTTCATTTCGATCCATTGGACTAGAAGAATATGATGGATCACTTATATTTTTGGACATGTGTTAGATGGGTGAGTGGGTGAGCTACAAATTACACTATTTTTTGCAAGGCAATAGAATATATATTTTGGATAAGATGAGGTTTGGGCTCTATCATCTATAGTTAATTATCTAACAAGAACACTATGTCCACTCATCCACTCGTCCATCTTGTTGTGCTCAATGGATTGATTATATTAGAATTTTTTGATTTAATTATGCTCTAAAGTATGGAAATGTTGCTTGTTTTCATCTATGTTTTTTATGATGTATCATCTATCTATAGGTGTTTGTTAAATAAGAGCACTGTCACATGATACATTGATGAGATTTTTTTCTATATCCACTAAACCCTTATAGAAGTATTCTATGATGATGATATCATGGATTTAGTGGTGTGGGAATGTTTTCAAATTCTTTTGGAACCTACAAAAGTATTCATGAATTAATTCATTAGGTAATTGGAAGATATCAGTAATATAATTTCACATAGAAGTTCTTTGAGAATCATGGAATAATTTATCTAATAATAGTTCCATCATAACATTTATTGTGATTATGAAAACATTAGGGAGGTACTAGATCCATGAATTGGTTAATTAATCTAGAGAGATAGGGAATAATCTAAATTTTAATATTTCATCGAAAACCCCATGAGGATTTATGGTAGATCCCACCACATGGAAATTGAATACTAAGGGCTTGGTAATTATTATCTGGATATGTGAGTTCTTTATGTGTTTTTTCATTATGATTTTTTTATAACCTGATCAATTGGATGTTAATTGATGGATTATCTCTAATTATACACTTATAATATGGATGATTTTTCTTGATTTCTGGTTAAAAAAACATCTGATGTATTTTTTTGGGAGGCAATGGGGAAATGAGAGATATTTTTAAAGGACGAGGAAGATGGGTTTTCCACTATGTTTTTTTGGGATTTTTTTGAAATTGTTTAAAAAACCAACTAACTACTCCTCACAACATCCCCCAAAAAAATATGCCATTTGAAGAGTAAAATATTTTTACATATTGATCGTTCATAGGTCCAATTATTTTTTATAATGTTTATAACATTAATTTTGTGGAATCCTTAATGATGTTTCTATTTTTTAGACTCAGTTATTTTTTCTTTTTGTTTTGAATTTGGGGTTTTCTTGAAGGGATTAACAAACCTAATCTATGAATGAATTGTGATTTGATAATTAGATACATATTGGTTGGATTTCATTTTTGGATATATATTATTACTACATCCTTAAGATGTTCAAAAAATTTCAATAAATTAGAATCCACTTCATGTGAGAATTCCAAAAGGAATTCCCTATTTTTTCTTGAATCCATGCCTCAACAAGGGATCTAAAATTTATCAATTCACATTTATGTATTGTTAAATATTTAATTATTAGAGTTTTAATTTTGGTTTCAATAATACACGTAATCCACATGTAAAATTAGATGTGATAATAATTTATGACATATCCATATTCATATACACAATTTTAAATCAAAGAACGTCAATCGAGAAAAATCACTCAATTACATAACATCCCAAAATTATGAATCCCACCAATAGATGATTTAATCATAAATTTAAATGGCTATTATTATTATTTGGACTATAATGATGATTTTATAAATGAAAAACAAAATGAATCGAATGAAAAAAAGAATTGTGCAACAAACATGCTAAAATAAAGTGAGGTAAACACACGCCTTCAATTGAATGAGAATGAGAATTAGTGATGGTTTTAATGATTATTTAAAATATTATAAGATAATTAATAATATAAAAAAGTTATATGAGAGTAATAGTTTTATATTAAGAGTATATTATTAAAATTAAAATGATATTACTTTTAAACAGACAATATTATAATTGAAAGAAATGGAAAGTGAATAATAAAAGAAAAATGGAGGGGAGGTTTATCTTATTGAATCAATATTATGAAAATTAATCCCATACCTATTTCATGACTATGATAATTCAAATCATCCTCCTAGAGTTCTAAAATTACAACACCTTTAATGGATAATAGGGGAGTGTATTAATAGCCCAAAGTGGTCGACTGTTTCCCTTCAAAAACTGCCCCACAATATAACTCAACCATTTGACCATTAATATATTTGAATATAAAAAAATCATTTTCCCGTAGAGATGTATGTTCAAATTAGACACTCTATATTTCTATTCCATTATACCTTTATAGCCAATTTTATAGCTATTTGGGTCATCTATGTGTTGGCATCACGAATTGTCCAGAGATTTTCATTGGCCAAATGTGAATGAATTTATAGCTATGAAGAGACCATAAAATCAGAAATATTTCATACAAACATATGATTGAAAATTTATTTAATTTCACCGCAAAAAATAAAACTCTATTGTAATGTTAGATAGGGATAAAAGTAAAGAATTTTGGGATATTTCCAAATCTTAAAATGAATTGTGGGCTCGAAATCCATGCACCAATTGGGCCCCATATTGTTTGTGTTGGAGATTGAAATTTTAATATAAGTTTTAATGGAATGTACTTGGTCTTAGGGTGGTGTATAAACTAATTTATAGTTATGGATTGAGAACTTAAATGTAACATTATATCTGGTCTAGTTTCCTTGAAAAAAAAATTTTGGTGCGTTTCTGTTGTCCATATAGCCCTATAAATGGATGAAATAGCCAATTCTTCAGTTGGACGATTTTTAGTAATTTGAATAAGAAAAACTAAAAAACAATAATCACACAATTTCATTAAGTATTATGAAAGTTATTATTAAAATAGAAAATTTAATTGTATCATCATTATTTCAAATAATTCCATTAAATTAAATTTAATATTAAAATATTTGAATTTCAAACAAATTATGAACTTTTCCTAAAAAAATCAGTAAATTGAGTAAATAAAACTTTATTCATAAATGAATAAATCACCTTTATATACAAAACACTACCCAAAAAAATATTATTAAATAATATTTACATAATGTAGAGGTTTTATTTTTATTAAAATCACTTTTCAAGGGTCCTTAAGAATAGATATAAATGAGGTCTACTGATGAAGAGGTAATCATATTTACAACAAAATATCATACATTATTTCTTCTCATAATTCCAATAATTATGTTATACCCATAATAAAATACTAATTCCAATATATTCAATTAACTGTTATTTTTTATTATTATTATTTTTAATAATGTTTCTATATCTTTTCCATCCTTTAAAAAAATGAAAACATCGCTCATGCATATGTTCAACATACCATCTCCACATAGCAGTGTAATTCAATTTTCATTACCACTTTATTTTAATGGATATAAATATGTAAATAATTAATATAAACTATATTTATGACATAATTTTTCTTATAAAATTATAACATCATATCTACCTTCTTACATTCCAATCTATTGGAAAACGATAATGTCGCTTGTGTGTCTGTGTGGATTAGCCCCTCCATTAAGTGAAGTGGTTAGTTTTTTGTTTATTAATATATTAATGGTAATAAGGATATATTTATTGAATATACAAAATATATATGATAAAATAATTTTTATTAAAAGATATATTATTATTTACCATTTATTTCTTCAATTAGTCAAAAAGTGAAAATAGAGTTCATGTGTACGTATAACCTATCATCTCAAAAAATATTGTAATTAATATTTATATCTATAAAATTTTTGGATGATTAAAAATAAGTATATAATGAATATATATTATATTTATATAATTTTTATAAATCTAGAGATTATAGAACCTCGATAAAGATGAAAGGACCAAAACATCTGAAATGAAACATACATGATAAATGAGATAGTTAATACTCAAGAATGAAAATTTTATTAAATAATTATTTATAGTTGAGTATTGAAATTTATAAGTGTGTTATATGTGATATTATAATAATGTATATGTATATTTTATGTAAATATAGTTAATATAATTTTTTTTATTAGAGGTTAAAATAACATATAAAGTAAGAAGGACCAATGTTAAGGGTTCTTCATCTCAATATTGTATTATTGAGACATGTTTAATGTTATGCACCTCGATAAATTTATGAGGTAGATATAATGATCCTGTTACATGATATACACTTCATCCTTTTTTATTCATGTTATTAATAATTAAAAATGAATTATTTCATCTAATAGGTTTTAATTTGAATGATACCAAGGTGGTAATGGTTTATTTCACAATCTCATCATTATTTGATATTATTTATTTTTAAGACTCCAGAGGAGGAATTATGAAATTTTAATATTTTAAACACAATCCATTTTCTTATCATCTATATATTTTTTTAAAATTATATGTTTTCCTTTCATTTTTTTATTTTAATCACTGATGATATAGAAAGAATGTTTTTAAGGAGAACATATTTGTTTGATGTTCAGTCACGAGTATTTTTCTTCCGTATATATATTTTCATTAAAATATTTCCATGAAAGTTTTTTCAATTATAATTTGAATTTTTAATGTTTTTACCCATTATTGAATTTATATAATTATTTTTTCAATGGAATCTTCTTATCGTTTTCCAAATGAGGTACATTTTTAACGGTTACATAAAATGTGAATAGAATATTTATTTCAATGTACTCAGAATGAAAATAATTTCCCACCATCTGGAAAACATTTTGATTTGAACCATACTTTACATGTTTCAATGTCTCTTTCCCAAAATGAAATCCTAATATTTTGTAAATATATAGTTTTTAAAAAGTTATTTTCAAATAGAAAAGTCAATTCTTCTCAATAAACCATTTAATGATATATTTATGATATTTATAATCATAAAAAATAATTATTCAATTATTTAATTTATTCTCCAATTAGGATATTTTTCAATTATACCATCCTTATTATTTATCTTTATTGTTCATTAGCAGTTTGATTGGAAAATTACTGAAATCCCGTTTACAATTTCTTCCTATATTGAGAGTTTTTTTTACCATAAGTAATATTGATTATTTCTTATTATTTATTCATATAACGAATGACATTAAATTAATAAGTGATGGTTGGGGACTATTATGGACCCTTGATGCTTTATTAAGAATTTTGAGATAAACTTCTTTTCTGTATTGGTCTGGGCGTTGTCCATTTTTTAAGATGTCCTATCATGAGGCCACGATGGTAAGTTTAATTTGTTCATCATTATAAATTTTATCACTTTTATATCAGTTAATGATGTGCATGTTTTTATTTTAATATTTATTATATCCAAGGATATGCTTCAATACCATGTGATTAGTTATATGAAATTACTTGTTCATCATTTAATCTTGTAATGTTATTCTTCGTGCTCAAGATAATGATTAAATGGAATTAGTTTTCAGTTATTTTCCTTCCCATATAGATTATGAATTTTTTATTCTATGATATATTTTACTGTTCATAACCTATATTTAGAATTTAAGCTCATCCTTTTATAGTTTCCTTTCCCAAGGATATTAAGAAGTGTATTTTGAATGATATACAGTAATATATTTTATAGAATATTAATGTTCTTAAAAATTTATTTTGTTTCATATTATGTTCCTAGAGGTAATATGATATTCAATTAGTAATCTAGTTTACCAAGGATACTAAACAATTCGGTTTTATGGGATGATATCTCCTATATATTATGCCAATGTAATAAAGTAACAACCAACTCTAAGCTACATATGCTGGGGTCTTTAGAGTTGGTATCAAATAAATTTTATTAGAAACATTGTGACATATATTTTGCAAAGAAAATATTAAAGAAAATAACTATATTAATATAATCATGGGTATTTCTAATTATGGAATAATATCAAAAAAATCCTAAGGAATATATGTTGTTGTTTTCTATTAAATTCATCCCTGACTAGAAACTACAGGTGGACATGTCTTTGTAATAGTTTCATCTAGGCTTAATGACCCTAAGAAGAGTTTGTGAAATATATATTCACCATCATTCCAGTGCAAAGTGAGTTTTTCTATATGTCGCATCTGGTTTGACACTCCTTATCATATACTTGGGTAAATTCAAATTTTTCTCTATAAACCATCATAATGAATTGGATAAAAGAATAAATGGAAACATATGATATAAAATAGTGACATTTGATAAATCTAATATTTATTGGAATTATAAGTCTATGATTGATAATTTCGTGAATATCATAAATACCCCTTTTGATGTTTTTTGTGATAGGAATTTATGTTGATTAAGGATATTTTGGGAGAAAACCCTTTTATTCAGTATATGTTTTAGTAAAATGTTTCATTCTGTAAGAATAAATATAAATTTTATGGACATAAGTTAAAAGTTATTGATAAATAATATGGTATTTCATATCATTAATTTTGTGGAAATTATGTTTTATTATAATTTGAGTATATATGATTTATCATATAGAAACCCATGTGATTTAAATGATATTTAGTGATTATGACACAAATGTAATCTATTATGAAGATAACAGTTGTGGGGATATTATATAAATATGGTAAATAAAAAAAACTTTTTTCTATGATGAATTTTTATTTTATTAAAAAAGGTGGATTTTTATTTTTGAAATTTAAATGATTTTATTTTGACATTATTTTGGGAAACAATTAATATATTTTGGAGAATATATGGATAATACATATAAAATTTTTTATATTATAATTTAATAGAGAATAATGTTATTGGGTGATAAATGTTAAGTTTATCATTGAAGAATATGTGATTGTAGTGTCCCACCCCAGATTCCACAGAAGAGTGCATCAAGACTGTGGCCATAAGACCTCAAGAACGCCACCCCAAATGTCAGAGGCTACCAACTACAAATGAGGGACAAGGGGGTTCTAGTGGGGAGACTACACCCTAATTGATCAGAGTTGAGCATAGAAATATATAAAGAAATAGAAACAGAGAAATAATATTCTATATGAGTTCAACAGTAACCTGTCATAGCATAAGTAATAATACAAAACATACAACAGTGTAAATATTGTAATAATAATTCTATAAAAGTAACTGTGACATGAAATCTCAATAAAAAAAATTATATAAAACAAATATGATGATGATATGTAATATATCTATAAAATAGTGGTCATGATAAATATGGTATGCAAGTATATACCCCATGAAAACAAAATATATAAAAATGGCTAAAATAACTACTAAAAGAATCCTATTCATAGGATGGGTCCTCTTCTCCCATACTCAATCCTATAAAAAACAATAAAGAATCATAAGATGGATACATCCCTTTATCAATCCTTGAAACCATGAAGTATACATGGTTACCAAATGTGGACCAAGAAGGGTGAGATATTTACTCAGTAGGCCACTATTAATGGTGTCAATTTTAATCAATTCCATGCAATAGAAAAAAACCTTCTTCAATAATTAATAAATTAAATATATAAATAAATAACTATATACACCATATTCGTTTCCACGGGATTCCCTAAATAGAAATTCTAAGATAATTACATGTATCTTTCTAGGGGATTGGTATAAGTCCAATTCCTAGGGATTCCACACATGGTGACCCAACAATGAGATCCCAAGTGTCATAACTAGCATGGTGTGAGGAAATTTGGAACTAACCTCTATGTTTATCCCTGGTATCACACATAGGGTACCCAGTATCCCTCATGTCATGGTATAACCATTGTGCCACCAAGCATTTCCATGGGGACTCCCCTAAGGAACTAGTTTCACTCATCTAGAGGTAAAATAGAAAATTTTCAGTGATAACATCATAGAAAAATCTAATCTCTCCCTTGGTGTGTTTACATTTCATTAAGAATTATAATTAAGGCATCAAGATCCCATCTATAGGGTATTTATTTCAATACCCCTGTTATCTCTCTTAGTGTAAGGTGAGGATATGACTTGGATAGAATGTCCATACTGTTTAAAAAATAAGAATTTACCACATTATTTAATAGGTTGTCCATGTCATTAAATTAACAATATTTTTATGTCATAGGAGATAATGAATAAGAACCTGGAAAATTCACATACCTAACCCATTTCATTTATAGAATGATGTGTAGGATCAAATTCACGGTTCACCACCCTAATCAATACAATTTATAACTCAAATAATTAACAACAAATTAGTTCACCTAAAATGGTGACTAAAAAATTAGAACAGTGGTTGATAGGCTATAACAGAATAGGCGTACCCAAAGGAGTTCATTTGATAAAGGTAGTCACTCTCAGAGGTGATTACCCTCAATCTAGGGTCATAATACACATTATAAACCATTTAGAATAATTTTTTTAACATTTTGGTGGAATATATGAAAGGATCAGTGCTTCAAACAACGATGTAATTTATAAAATGCCACTAATCTTTTTGAAGGAAGATGTACTACCTACCTTATCCCCATAGGGATTCCTGCATCCAACGTCATCTTTTGATTTTATATGTAACAAAAGTTTTTAGATAAATTTTCATAATTCCCTAAAAATAGGGAAAATGATATATCACCTAAATAGAACAATAAAGTATAATATAAACTATAAATATAATTTATAAGGGTATATATTTTACCTCGAAATTTCTGATGGATATGAAAGTGAGTTATTTTCATACTAGATGGAGAAGATAGGACAAAACATAAGAGGAGTATATGAGAAGGCATCAGGCATGGGATATATCCATTGTAGGAGGAGGAATGTAAGATGAGGGATTGAAAAAATTTTAGGGGAAAATTGGAAATTCACCCACACTCGAAGAGGTGAATGTTTGGTCGAACGGTTGGCCAAATCATTCACAAACCATAAAAAAGGCCACTATCTAAGTGGTTCAAAATCCCACATAGCCATGCGCTTAGGGACACATGGTTGACGAAATACTATGTGGTCCCCAACACCCGACTGTCTCAGACTGCATATTTAGGGGAATAATGAAGGCTAGGTGGCATAATTTCTACTAACCAGCATCACGGTATTTTTCTTTAGGTTTTGGGGTTCTCGGCTCTAAATTAACCATAACCCTACTCTTCTTCATGGCCTCCATAACTCCATTAAGAAACATTTAAAGGTACAAAAAAATAAATTTAAACCAAAAAAAATTTGAACCTTTTGAGAAAATTCAGTATGTTATATCCACCCTTATTTAAGAAAAATCAGCCTCGAGTTTCCCTTATAATGTTGGTGAAACATTTTTAGAGAAGAGTTACAAACACTACATACATCATCCTCCCTCTCCTAGGACACATACTGTATGTGGACATGCTACCAAAGCTACCAAACCATAGGAATTTCCCTGCCTCAAAGATCCTTCATGCTCTGATCAAAAATACATATCAGAGAGTCTTAAAAGTATGCATCCACCTCCATATAAACATCCTCGAGGTCAAACAAATGAGTTAGGGTGTCATGATAGATATGAAGTTGTGATACATTGAAAAAATCATGCACTAAATGGTATATATGAGGTAACTGTAACTAATAGGCTATCGAACTGACTACCTCTATTATCTCAAAAGTCAAAACATATCGAAGTTATAACATTCGATGACTCATGATTAGTCTATGACCAAACCTAGGAGAAACACATAGAAAGACCCAATCTCCCACCTCAAACTCTTATTTTATTTGGTGAAAATTGGTATCTAAATTTTGTTTAAACTAAGTTATATCCATAAACTTTTGAACCAGATAGACTTACTCTATTGTCTCCTGAATGAGATATGGTTCCAATAGTGCTACCTCAACTGCCTCTCTAACTATTATAATGGTGACGTATATAGTCTACCCTAAAGAGTGTCATATGGATCCATCTAAATTATTGCCTAAGATCTATTATTGTATGAAAACTCTACAAGATGGATATGATTATCCCATGATCCTTTTCCATCAAATAATTAGGCCCAAAGAAGATACTCTAAAACCTGTATCACCCACCCAGACATCCCATCACATTGAGGGTGATATTTTATACTCAAGGTATCCAACAAATCAAAATCCATCAGGAACCATTTACAAAACTGTGTGGTAAACTGAGCATCTCATTATGATATGATATAATGAGAAACACAATTAAGGTTCACTATCTCTAAGATGTAAATACTTCTATGATGGTCAACTTAGAAGGTCTCTCAGACTGGTAGGAAGTGTGTGGATTTAATTAACCTATCGTTGATCACTCGTTCTGCACCGCTGCCTGAAGGGGATCTCAGAAATCCTATCACTAAATCAACTGTAACATCATTCCATTTCCACTCATGAATGGAAAGGGGTTTTTCATGTCCAAAGATTCACTAGTTTTATACCCTGGCCTTTGGATAGGTGGACCATAAAGTATTGAAACCTACAATCTGCTTCTTCATACCTGGCCGCCATTACTGATGGTGTATGTATTGGTACATCATGGTGAGACCAATATGAACATACCAAACAAAGGCCTGAGATTCCTTCATCATTTATTCCCATATTTCATAAGTCACGGAAACATTCCCTTTGAAGAGAAGGACATCATTCTCATAAACAGCCAAACCAGATGGTGGGATATCACCTGTGACTCTCTCCCTTGAAACAATTCCATAGAAATCAGACAACTACCTCATCCAGACCCACTCCATAAGGTAGGATGTCACTACCAAAGATAATAAAACAATATACTCGTGTTTTTCCTAAGCCTCTAAGTGCATCTTAAGAAATATATATGTCAACTACAACTCACTAATGGCCTCTGTGATATCTTTCTTATGGGTCCTCTAGATCAAAAAATTGAATATAGCATTACCCTCCTCGGATGTATAAGAAATTTCAAGGTCAATGGACTATAGGTACTCTACCCACTTGTGTTTCCTTGTATTCAAGTATCCTTTTTTCGAGATATACTTGATACATTTTTTATTTATGTATACACATAATCACTCCATCATAAGTAGTTCCTCCATATAGTGTATATCATCAACCATGAAATCTATATCATCGTTGTGTGTAGGGTAATTCCACTCATGAGGTATCAGCTAACAAGGCATGTATACTACAACCTGATCACCCTAAATCAGAACATTCACTATCCCAATTCTTGAAGCATTATAGTAAATAGTATAGATTATTCCCATCTCAGAAATAATCAAGACCAGTGCTAATGTCTTTCTATTATTTGACTTCTATAAAGTTATCTCATAAGCTTCATTTGAGTGAAATTTTACACCCTTCTTATTCAGTCATATATGTGATGCTTCCAGGTTTGATAAATCTAGTATGAACTACCTATAATATTCATCCATCCCTAACAAGATTCCTGTGTAAAAAAAATTATTGGGATGTTCCCATGAAATCAGGGATCTTACATTCTCTATGTAAAAATATACTCTTCCCTCATATATTATATGTCCCATGAAGTTAACCATTCTAATCCAAAAGTGGTATCTTCTCATCTTTACAAATAATTGTTGATCTCTCAATGTATTCAGCATGATCTCAAGATGGTTTGAATGGTCATGTCTTGTGTACTAATACACTAAGATTTCTTCTATAAATACAACCATAAATAAATCCATGTAAGGGTGAAAGACATAGTTCATCAGAGCCATATAGACCTCCTTCATGATTGTTAGACCAAACAACATGAAAAAATAATCATACAAGCCATACCTACTCTAAAACACTATATGTTTTATGTATGATGGTCTCACATTAACCTGTGGGTAGAGTGACCTCAAATATATCATGGAGAAAACTATCGATCATTGGAGATGGTTAAAGAGTTCATTTATATAAGGAAGTGGAAATCATTCCTTCACTGTAATCATGTTTGGTCAGTAGTAATCTATACACAATATAAGGTTACCATCGACCTTCTAGGATAAAAGGACAGGTGAACCACATGGCGATGTGATGGTTTGGATAAAACCTTTTTCATCACGATCTTTAAACTGATTATCGAGTCCATTTATCTCTCTAGGTTTCATCCTATATAGAGGAGTTGAAATTTGTTTCACACATTGAACAAGATTTATGATGAACTCAACCACACTCTCAGCTAGAAATATGGATAAATCTTTAGGTAAGTCATTACTAAATTGACCCACAATTGGAGGTAAGTCCATGAGATGCATTCTTAGATCACTCAAGAAGAGGCATGACATTTGGGTTGTCACTCCACCCAGCCAATTATACTTAGATACAGCTCATAATTCCCAAGATATCTCATTTTCCTTTATGGATATATGTGTTTCCATTTGGTGATGTGAACAATACCCTTTTGCAATAGTAATTCAACTAGGCTCAATAAGTCATAAGTCATTACATACTGAGGATAACATTGAATATAGTCATCTTGGGGACAAAGAAACTCCAAAAAAATGGTACACAGCTATCTCAAGGGGGAACTCCCTATATTAACTTAAACCATATATCTAACTTTTAACGGTATGTCAATATTTATCATGCCACAAGAATATTCTAGTTCCAAGCCCAGACATCCCAGAGTCACCGTAGATAAAAAATATTATGATGCATCTATATCAAACAAGGTATATACTCAAGTGAAGGCTTATAAAATAGTACATCTAATTGTATATGGCCCTATACACAACTTATTTTGTGTAGGATGAACTATGTATATGTGGTTGGATCTATGGCCTTGAGATGCTATCTAATTAGCCAGGGCAGGTCCACTCTGTTGATGATGAAAATATGAGCCCTAACGGGCATCATCCATGACTGACTTCCCGGCCCAAGCAGCCTATAGAAGGCCAAATTCATGCATTACGTGGTGTCACTAAACTTTCACCTAAAGGTGGTTCTATCACAGAACCCCACTAATTATGAACTATAGGAAAGGATCATCATAAATGCTAGAGGTGACCCATCCTTCCCAATATCAACACTCAATAAGTATCCTCGTACAATGGTGATTTTTATAGTCTGGGATTCCACACATTTGACACACCCCACATATCTCTTATTGCGTGTCACCAAGATGTTATAACCCACACATGTAACTTAAAAACATCATTTCCTACTAATGGATAAACCACTACTCATCCTAGAACCTGAACTATCATTTCTCACATTGCATGATTCCCTCATGATCCGCTATGTGATGAGGGATTGGATCACTATTTTTAAATCTTTTTTTAGCTGAAATATTTTTACTTGATATTTGAAGGAATATGAAATCCCATCCATGAATCACATCGTAGCCGTTAACTCATCACCAAATAGGGTTGGTGAAATGTTCTGCAATTCGGTAATGTGATATGAAAATTACATCCCAAATTGGTCACCATATTGAAGGTGAATGAACTACACATCATGGTCTATTCTCAAGGTATGATGATATAATTATTCAGAAAAATACATATGTAAATCCTACTAGACCATACATTGATGATTACTATCCTGGGTAAGGATTTAATACCAATGTTTTACAGATTTAGATATCATATATGTGGAGATCATGACCATCCACTATGGAGGCATCTTGATAAGCTCAAATATTGACAACATATACACTATCAGGGTCTAAATAGCGGGAGGTATTACATTCCCCAAGAATGTTGGAGAATTCTTCTAATGGAAATCTTGTGTAAGCACTTTCATGGTAAGGTTATGTCGGGGAGCAACTAGAATAGACTGGATGAACTAAACTAAACTATCTACGAATTGATAATCAGTTCCCAACGGAAGAACGGAATGAGGTGCCTCAGGTGGAACTATAGTATTTACTATGAGTGGCTCAAGTCTAACCACATTTTATATATTATTGTTGCCTCTATATTAGAATAAAACATGAGGAAATCATGACTACATATCTATATATGTTCCTAGTTCACACCTTGAATAATATTTATAATAAATAGGAAAAGTGATAAATAAATGAGAGGTACAAGCCTCGCCAATAATAATGTTTCTAACCTTAGTATTCTCTATTATATAGGTTTATGTGCTCCAAAAAGGTCACTGAAGTATCATAGGAGACACTCCCGACTTCCCACTACTAAGGTTGGGTTATGGTCATGTTCTCATATTAAAAATATAAGATAACTGTTTCATTTTAATGACAATATTCAATTTGATTCATTTCTGTATTTAAATATTAATTAAATGGTTCAGTTATATAGATAACCATTCTAAAATTATAAGGGCCCATACACCCTATAAATTGAATTGTGGAATCCACTTAATCCTAACCTTAACACATTATATCCCACACACCCAATGGTCTATGGCTAAATGTTCATTAATCAACTACTGAAGATGTCTACAATAACCTGTGTATGAAACAATATTAGGTCAAGGAATTAACATTAATTGTTAATTATATTTTTCCATGATACATGTAAGGTTCTCACATTTCTATATATAATATTGAAATCATTTCAATACATAACAAACAAAGCACCACAGAACGTTCATGCAAAATAGGTGATGCACATAGAAGGTAAATATGGCATGGAATAAGGCATGAAGTGTAAGTCCTATGGCTCCTAGTATGATGCATGTTTCAATGTTCCCTCATATCATTGGATTAAGGTAGAAGATATCCCATTAAAATAATTATAATATAATGTAGGTGTTTTTTTCAATAAGAAAATATGTGAAACAATAAAAACAAAAGAAATAAGAGTATTAACCCATCCCTAGTAATTTGGGTTTCCCATTTATGTGGGTTAGATACTCCCCTGCATAAGATAATTACCAATTTCAAATATTAAAGTCTTCTATCTAAATCCAAACATTATGTAAAAAATGAATGAAGATCCTCTCATACAACTTTCTAGTGTCCTTCCAAGAATTCCACTAAATAGTGCCCGAAGATGGTGTCCACAGGACCTCAACTACACCTCCTTGATCTCTATAGGTTACTTACATGTAGTGAGAGCCTAGGGTGTGTTTTTGGGGATAATACTCCACCCTTAATCAGAGTGGAGAACCTCAATGTATTAGTAATATGAAACAATAGAGGTATATTTTATATGACCAGACTTGTATCCAATCATATTGGAAGTAGTAATTCTAAATAGACAAGAGTGGAAATAAGATAATAATCATACAAGACAAGAAACAAACATAGAGAATCTACATAAAAATAAATATATACAAAAATATGATAATGATAAGTCATGTATATTTAAAAAAATTGTTCATGGGAAATAGGGGAAACTATTATATACCATATGCTAACAAAATATACAAAAATGACAAAAATAGTTATAACTTCAATACTGAGCATAAGATTTGTTCTCTTCTTCTGTACTTCGTACAAAAAATAATCAATCATCTAAAGATGGATGATTCCCTTTATCAATCCATATAACCAAGAAGTGTACATCAGTACCAAAGGTTTCCCAATTAGGGTGAGAGATATAATCAGTTGGCCAACAATAATGGTTTCTATATATATCCATTCAGAGGAATATAAAATGGAATGTGTTCCATAATTACAATTGCATGATATAAATAAATAACTAAATACACTATATTGGGATCTACTTAGATCATAGATCATATTCTGCCTACTTTGGCCTAGGATAGTGTGTTTGAACTAGTGGATCATACACAAGTAAATTGAGAAAGTAAATTTATAAAACAATAGACTATCCCCATGATTAGGATTTGGATTAGCAGATACATCCTTGAAGTTATTATTTCAAAGGTTAATTTCTTTATTAAAATCATTAACATTCTTTTTAATTCAATTAACCTATATATAAATTATTGAGAGTCATCCTGAGATTGTTTATTGAAATTATAATAGAATTCCATGTATCAATCTAAGTGATCAATAAAATTTAAATTCCATGAGAGTCTATTAAAGGCTACCCAAGAATGACATCCCTACTTTGACACTAGGAATGGTGAGAATACTGCATGGAATATCCATTATGTTTTCCCCTAGTATCAGAAGTATGGTCCAGAGTATCTCTCATGGAATTATATAACCATTGGTCCACTGATCCTGTCCATAGGGTATCTCATATGAAATTAGTGTCACTAATCTAGAGTTAAAAAAGAAACTTCTCAACCATATCACCCCAAAAATATCAAGTGTCTCCCCTGACATGTTTACATTTCATTAAAAAGTTATAACTAATGAATAAGGATACCTTCCATGTTTTCCTTAAGTGGGAACCCCTTGTGTTTCCTTAAAAAGAAGTTAAAGGTATGATTTGGTTACCAAGTTCATTATATTTTACAAAATAATCATTCAACACATGATTTAATAGGTTGTTCATGTAATTGAATTAACTGTCTATTTATTGTATAGGGGGTTAATACATAATTACCTCACCAATTTACCTGGTTCATCAATATCATTTAGGGAATGAGGTGTACAGACAAACTCAGGGTTCATCACTCAATTCAATTCAATGTATAACTGAACAAATTAATCAAATGGAAATGCACCAAAAATGATCACTAGTAAATTTGAACACTAGCTGATTGGATATAATAGACTAAGCATACTCAAATGGGTTTATTAGGAAAGTCAATCAATCTATGAGCTGATTCGATGAATTATAGGGTCAAAATATACACAGAAAACCTTTTGAAATAATTTATTTCACATTTCCAAGGTTTTTATAGAATGGTTCATCAAAATGAGAAACAGAACAAGTTAAAAATGAAATGAAATTTTTGGGAAGCATCTTCAATACCTATCGTAGCCCCATAGTTCTTCCATCTTCTATCATTGTCCTTTTCATCGATCTAGAATTAAATTTATTATAGAAATCATAAAATTTACTGAAAATAGTTAATATAGGATTTCTCCTAAATTGAACAATATAAGAGAAGAGAAACACGAAATATAAGAAATATGACTATATATCTTACCTCATGATTTCAGATGAATTTTACATTGAGCGATTTAGTGACCGGATAGAGAAGATGTTAGAAAACCTAAGAGGATGAGAGAATACAGCTTTTTTTGTTGGAGCAATCTGCTTTAGGAGGAGGAAAGGATGTTGAGGGATTAAACACATTTTTTGGAAAAATATGGGAATTCACCCAGATAGGTAGGGGCACACAGTTTTGTCCTACGGTTGTTTAAACTATGATCCAATTGTGAGGAAGGGAACTGTCTATGTGGTTTGTAGTCCTACATGGTCATGCTTCTTGGGTATCATGTTTGCAGACAAACTATGTGGACCCTGGTACCCCTTTACATCAAAATACAAGGTTAGGGTAACTATTTAGGATGGGCTAAACAGTTTCTACTAACCATGAATCTCAGTCTGTATCACCAGGATTCAGGGCTCTTGGCTCCGAACAAGCCTCGGAAACCCCCTTGTGTCCTCCATAACTCACATAGAAAACATTTAAATATCCAATCAATGAAATTTAAACAATTGTTTTAAAAAAAATATGAGAAAAATCAATATGTTATAGTAATAAAATCATTCTAATATTTGGGATTCAAAAATTTTCATCAATATTTTGAACAATTTCAAGGATAATTAATTATGAAAGAAATTATTTTGGACATTGGGTATTACTCTTAAATTTTACAAATTAATTTATTATTTATCCATGTAATGGTTTATTAATTTTGGGTATTATCTTACCTAGTGATAAAATTTTTTATTTTTTTTAATGTCTATAAATATGAATACTTTATTTTTAGACTTTTATATACCTAATTACCAATAAAAACATTATTTTAGTTCATAATACAAGAATCATTCATCTGGAATACCCATCATTTGGAGGAAAATATTTTATTGTGAAAGAAATTGATTAAAATATTAAATTCTATTATTCAGGTAATAATATCCTATTTGTGTACATAGTATATGTAGATATATAATTCCCAAAATCTAGGAATATTTTATTGAAACAAAAATTTTATCCCATTACCTTAATTTTCCATGAACGGATGGTCCTTTTCACAGCTTAATTATTTAATGTTTTGTGGTCCTTGACTTTATGTTGATCATTCACTTTATTTTGATCATTGTTATTTTTCACTCTCCATAATTATTTTAAAATAAAATTTTTACACCATCTCCATATTTTCCCATATACATAATGTTCTCTTATTTGGAAACATGGTAATTTGTTATTCAACCTGACCTTTATACTTCACGTTCCCAATTTTATAGAGAAAGTTTTGTTAACCCTTTTTATGATGTAAAATTTAAATAATGGTATTTTTAAATGTGAAAACCATTATTACTGAGCCTTAATTCAAATTTCAAGTATTAAATTTATTAAATGGGATCAATATAACACCTTAATAATTTTTTAATAAACCTATTTTCGATAGCATATATAACAAGAAACACCGGGCATAAATAAACTATAAAATAATAATATTT
Organism: Viscum album; assembly: GCA_963277665.1. NCBI lineage: Eukaryota > Viridiplantae > Streptophyta > Magnoliopsida > Santalales > Viscaceae > Viscum > Viscum album. The sequence continues at coordinate 451,366,414 of OY728127.1, forward strand.
AAATTTTATGGCTAAATAATATCCAAAAAATTTTAAAGAATGGATAGGATTATGTAAATTATGAAATATATATAAACATCATACTCAATAAATAATTATTTATTAATTATTTTTAAATAATCATTCTATATTTCTATAAATCCATTTTATGCTTCAAAATGTGTTTTCTTCCAAAATGATTATTATTGTTTTTTTAGAGTAAATATTATATTTCTTCCAAATCATTTAAAAATATAATTTTATATAAAGATGTATTTTTTGAAATAATCATATCACAATTATCTTTTGGTGTCCTTTTAGAGTTTTTCTACGAAGATTAATTTTTCACTTAACAGTGCAAAATACAACATCTTTAAAATTATTATTTATTTTATTTTAATTATTATTATGTGTTTAATTTTATCATAAATTAATATTGTAATCCTTTATTTAAATATTTTCAGATTAATTACATAAGAATCCTCTTTGTACTTTATTTTTAAAATAAATTCATTTTTGGGCCTAAAAAGTGTAATTTTCTAAAAAAAACTATTTTCGTTGTTTGTTATGAATTTATATAAAAATTTATCTCAGAAGCATATATGAATTTTAATTTATTTAATATAATTAATTTTCTAATTGATGAAGTAAAATTTTTTATCGTATGAATTTTTTATGTTTTTTTGAAGAAGTGGAATTTATGGTGAATAATAATACAATACAATTTTTAGAAAATATTTTATCTCATATAACCATGAAATAAATGTGATATACAATTTCATTAAAAATATGAAAATGATAATTTATTATAATATAATAAAATTATAATATTAAAATTAGTCAATCCATATATATTAGAGTTTATTTTATGATAAATATGAAAATAATTTTCAATGTCGATGTTGTTTTTGCGCAGCACTAGAAAAGAAAAATACGGATTTATAATGATAGAAATGGAGACATAAAAAGTTTTATCATTAATATTTTGTGAATATTATTAATAAATTATTATTATGATATATATTTTCTAATTTTTTTAATTATATAACAATAATATTATCCAAATGGTAGTGCATAGTGGGAAAAAGAAAAATAACAAATTACAAAAGTATTCAAGAAAAACATGTGAGTAAATATACCCATTGAACCAATATAAATATAAATTGTAAAAATAAATAATTTATTTTTATGATGGATATTTATTTACCATGTTTATAATTTAAATTGTTTCCATAAATGCTTACGTAACACAAACATAGTTCTTGTGAAGCAGTTGAAAAAATCATGTAAATAATTTTAAAAACTATAAAATAATTCTTCTAGGTGAGTTATTGTATAACATGAATTTATTTGTTAATGATAACATTATTTTGATGCTTTAAATTTTTATATTTTAATTCCATTATAATTATGTTGGATACAAAGTAAAATTGAATGAATAGTGTCAACAATGACATTGATGATATTTTATGTTAAATAACATTATATTAAATTATTTAAAAATAATGAAAAAAATTTAAGATGAAAAATAAGATTATAAATGCCTAACATCTCATCTCCTTCACAATTTTGATACAATTTTCACCTTATTAGTAAAATTATATACTTGTAATAATGAAAAAATGATTATTGTGATCAATGTTAAAATTTGTTAATCAAGGGGGTAATAAAAATAATAAGATTTAAAATTATATCAAAACGAATATAAATTTCATTATATGGTTATATGAATACTAAAAATCCTTACATTAAAATAAATTTCTTTTTTAGAACAATTTTACTTGAGTTCTACCCATACTAAATTACAATATTTCATATATTTTTAAAATTGACATTTATTATATTGTATAATATACAATATTTTATCAAATGATTTAAAATTCATAAAAGTAGTATACTTATACAAGTGAATAAGATATGGTATAAAATAAAAAATATATATTTATGGGTCACTTTTTTTTTATTTTAACTTTCATAACTTGTTTAGAATAAAAAAAAGGTATACCGTGGTAATTGTCAAAAGGGTTAACAGGGGTTAAAACTAAGAGATAAAGAAAAAAATTAGAAAAACATATTATTTTTTTATTGTGTGAGAATATTTTGAATAATTATCAACTTATATTATAATTATATAAATATTTAGTATTCATTCCCTAAAAATTAATTTATATTAGTTTAATACCTTATATAATTACAAGAGTGACCCTCCCCTCACTTATAAAATGATACCCCTTATAGCTTTTATTTATTCATTTATGAAAATTGATTCTCTACCAAAAGCTAAGAAATGATTTTTTAAACTTATATATTCATGAATAAAAGGTGATGATATTCTTAAAAGATAATTCTGAGGGTACTTTGGGAGGAATCTAAAGGAAGTCCACCAGAGAATAGGTAATCAATCTTACTAACTATTTAACAGTTATTTATTATCCTACACCTTATCAATTAGTTTTTCCCATCCTTAAATAATAAATAAATTATAATAAATATACTAATATGTTAATATTATTTTTTAAAACCATTTTTTATCTCTTCTCCATCCTATGAAAAGCGAAAACATCGATCATGAGTTTGTGTGGATTACCGTATCCACATAGTATTGTAATTTATTTTTCATATCCACTTTATTTGGATGGTAATGAAGATGGACCTAGTGAATATATATTATATTTATGAAATAATTATACTTATTAATTTATAATATCATATCTACCTTTTTACCTTATAGTCTGTTGTAAAATGATTACGTCACTCGTTCTTATGGATTACCACCTCCACAAAGCGTCGTAACTCATTTTTCATTTATAATTTACATGGATATTAAAATGGATATTTTTAAGGAATATATATGATATATATGATATATTTTTTATTACAAAAAGTTTAATTTTTCTTTACCTATCATTAATTCCATTCATAGAAAAGTAATAACTACATTCATTTGTACATATAACTTACCATCTCCACAAATAGTGAATTTCATTTTTCTATATCTTCCAGTGTTCGATGATTGTTAATATGTATATAATTAATATATATTATATTTATATAATTATTATATTTATATATATGATGTAACCATGATAAATATTAATTAACCTAGACTGGTGAATTGAAACATACATGAAAAATGATATAGTTATCACCTAGAAAAATATGTTTAAATAAAGAATTATCTATAAACTGATGTTGAAATTTTATAAGTGAATCAATAATGATATTTTATGCTTGTATATGGATCTGTTATATAATTAAAATAAATTTAAATTAATATTATTGGATTTTTAAAGAACATACTAAGCAAGTCATACCTGATGTAATGGTACGTCGACTAAATATTATTTCATTGAGACATATTTGATGTTATAGAACTATTTTTTATATAAATAGTATATACTACTCATTTTAAATTTTATATCATGGATTCTTATTTATTCATTGTATTTGAAGTTACAACTCAAATTATTTTATATAATGGGTTTTATTTAAAAATTAATGAAAGTGGTATGGGTTTATTTAACAATCTCATCATCATTCAAGATTGTTTATGTTTATGTATCCATTAGGAGAATTAGATTATTTTAAAATCATAAACCAAATATATATTATTATCCTCTAGTTATTTCATAAAATTATATGTTTTCTTTTAATTTTCATTTTTATGTACTAAATATAACGTAACAACGTTTTTAAGAAACATTTAATTCTTTTTATTATTCAGTCAGGAATCTTTCTATTCCATGTCTAAATTTTCATTAAAATATTTTAAATATTTTGTAAAATTATAAATGATCATATAATGTCATTTTTACCGATTTTTTATATTCTATAAAAACGTTTCAAATTAATCTTCTTATCAATTTCTAAATGTGTTTTTTTAATTTTTACCAAAACTGTGAATGGAATATTTATTTAAACATACTTGGCATGAAAAAAATTTCACACCATCATGAACACCATATTCTTTCAAGCTTCCATATAAATTGCCATCATTATTTTCTAATATATTTTTTCCCTAATACTCTATAAATTTATAGTTTTCAAAAGTGAATTTCAAAGTGAAAAGGGTATTTTTCTCAATAATGTTTTTTATTATATTTTTGTGGTATTTATATTCATAAATGAAAACAATGCATTATATTAATAATGATACATTGGTTATATGTTGTAATGACAACATCAATATTATTTCTCTTGATTTTTTGGATTAGTTTGACTAGGAAAGTATTGGAATTCCAAATACATATACTTCTTATACAGATACTTTTTAACTATATTTCATGTAGATTATGTTGTATTGATTAATATTATAATTAATTTATTGTACTTTTTATGTGATTGGAAATTCCCATTGTAGAACCCCAATACATCAGTAGGTCTTATGTGAAAAACTAGTTTTGGTATTTGGGTGAGGACAGACCTATTTATGTAAGGTGTTTTGGAATGAGGCCTTGATTATATGTTTCATATATCCATAATTATACATTTCATGATTATGACATTAGTTATTTATGTTCATGTGATTATTTTAATTGTTATTATATCAATATATGAGTATAAAACTCATGTGATGAGTTATATATAATTATTTGATCACCATTTATTCATATATTATTAATCAAAATTCTCATGTTATTGCTTAAATGATATTATTTGGTTATTTATATTTCCATATTGATTATGCCATATTTATTTTATGATATCTTCCATTGTACATAACCCTTACTGAGCATCTGAGCTCACACTTATTTTTCCCTCCTCCAAGATTCTAGGAACTGTAATATAAATGATATGTATAGATATTATAGTGAGAATAATGATTTTATCAATTAAAATGTAATGTTTTATTATATTAATTCATAAATAATATGATATTCCTATACAAATCTACTTTATAATAATAATAATAATATATTCAATCCTTTTGTATGAAATCTATTTAATCATATTCAAATGTAATAATTTAATCACTAACTATGTGATACTGGTGTGGGGGTATTTAAATGAATACATTGGGTGATTATTCTCAGTCACCTAATGGAGCCATTCTATTTATAATAGGCTTATCATTCCCTTAGATTTTATATAGGAGTTGATAATGGGAGGGAATGACTATAGTTGGTTTTTTCACCTCATGGATATCGCGATGTTCTATGATATTTGAAATCAATATTAGTGGCCCCATGAATAGATGATTAGTTTTTGAATCTATATATTAGTGTCTCACATGTTAGATGATCAAATTATAGAATTATAGGAAAGTTAGTTTATTTAATCACATTACTATACATTTATAGATGTTGGATAAAATATCAATGGATTTCATGATTAGAATTCATCATACTCTAAGTTGGAGAGATTCTATTTGGTTGGTTATTTATTGGTTAAAAAAGAATCAAATTTAATTCTTATGAATGAGTCTGGAAAGGTGGAGGAGCATAAATACTTGTACATCAATGAGATAATTAATATTCATAGTGTTCCTATAGCCATTTTTTTATCTAAGACCCTCACATCACTTATCATTTTTTAGAAGACATGTTAAATGGATTTATATTCTCAAATAATTTTGAGCATCGCATATCATCCATGGATGGAAAGTCATTCTTAGGGGGCCTTATTGATCTTTAAGGATATGACATTAGTATGTGTGTTTGATTTTAGTTGTTCTTAGGAGAAGTATCCATCATCAAATGATGTTATTATAAAAATAGTTATCATGGTTCAATTAATTTTGTTCTCATTAAAACATTATATGGGCCTTGTCAATATCATCTATATAAGATAAAATTGGGCTAGCGGTCCTTATTGGGGCCATGTCTTATCCAATATATGATAGAGAAAATATGGTTGATCCAAAATAGTTTTGACACATCTTAGAGTCATTGAAACTCTTATTCCAACTGTTTAATTCATCCATTATAGTTAGATTTGTAAATTGGTAATATACGTTAGATCTTGTTGTGTATGGATTCAGGTGGCATGTTAGGTTGACCAAGGTTTGTCAATTATAGTTATGTTCTATATCACACATCATACCGCTATTGTATTTATAATTTTTTGAAATATTTTGAGGATACCATGCATAAAAAATTAAATTTTAATAAACTATAATCAGTTAAAAAAGTATCATTTTTAAATTTATGTTTTTAATAATAATGGTTTCATTAATCAAGTCTTATGTTTATATAAACGTTATTTTCTAAAATGTAATATTTTTCTAAAACAATTTTATATATGAAGTGTGTATATAATATTGGTCACAATTATAACAATATTTATGCATGGAATGTTGATTATGTCTTATATCATGGAGATTATATATGTCTAATTAATAGTCTATTATGTGGAAAATCAATGAATAATGAAAGGAAACAATAAACAAACTTTTAATTATTTAATAGTTGAAGAATAATCTAGTGAAACCCAAACTATAGAGTTATTTATGTCGAGTTACACAAATACATTTATTATATGGAATCATATTAATGTTTTTATAAATTTAAATTAAAAAATTTATGCGATAGTGACTCCTGAAAATATTTTAACCAATTTAATTTTTATTTTTCTTCAGAACCTAATAATATTTATTGGAGTCATTGTACAATTATTTTCTATCCATTGGGTTCTTATAAGATTAAATATTATTGTAATTATGTTTTCATGACACTATATAAATTTCCTTGAGAGATATTGATAAAAAACCAAATTTATATTTGGTATTAATAATTACATGCCATAAAAAGGAATATTCATATTTATTTAAAAACAAAAATATTTGACTTGAAATTAATATATAGTGATAGTATTAATACATATGATGTAGTATCAAAGAAAAAATTTCATTAATGGTGACATTATTGACGAAAATTTTGGATTTTCTAGCCATTGGATTGTTCAATAAGTAGAGTACACAAGGGTATAAATAATTTTTTACAGCCTCGATGGTAAAAAAGCTATATCTCCTGGTAATCAAATAATAATAGTTTTTTTATTTTCATCATAGATTTCATCCAGTTTATTATAAATTTCATAAAAATATAAATATCATTAAAAATTTATTGAATTAAAAGAGATTGAACTCTATTAATTCATCCTATTATTCTGTTTGAATCTCATTTATTTTCTTTAAATTATATTAATTCTTGTAAAACTATAATTCAATATAAAATAATTGTTATTAGGATATTTTATAATTGGATAAAATGATATAACGTTTAGTATTTACCATATCATGGTGATTTTTTAGTTTTTCACGAGCATGATGTAATTAACAGTGATAAAAAATGTTTTATTATTTATTTTATACCATATTAGATACACCTAGAAAAACATATGAAACAATCCAGCAGTCGTTAGATACTGGATAAATTTTTAGGCATCCTAAAAATTAATTATATAAAAATGAAAATTCATTAAGTTTAATTAATAAAAAATTAGTATTTTCATTAATAAAAGAATTTTTTATCTTTCTATAAATGGATTATATTTTTCTGTTTATCAGTTGAATTTTCTTCTAATTTAGAATGTCATGTATTAAATGGTCATATCACATGGTTAAAAATCAATTAATGTCTGGCCAAAATGTAAAATTCATTTTATATAGGAATTTTTGGGTTACTTTTCATTCTAATTTAGGATTATTTGATTGAAATTTCATGTTTCATTTATTATATTCATTTTCCTATTGAGTATGATTCAGGAAGCGGTTTTTGTATGATTATTTAAATTGGAAGAGATATTTCCAAAATCATTTGTTAAACCAAAATAACTTTTAGAAATACATTTCCAATATGTAGAAAGGTGTTTAGGTCCAATACAATTTCAATTGATGGATCATTTTAGATATGTATTCATTGAATAAGAAGGTATGTAATAATGAGTTGGTCAAATGGTCAATTATATTGGTATATTTTCATTAGGAAAATTCAAAAAAATATAAAGATATTTTTATTTTCAATTTTCATCAATATCGTTCAAAATATGTCATAACTAGGTAAATATATATATATATAGTTACACATATAAGTGATTATAATTATTCAGTCAACTGGGGTGTGGTTTTGGTGGTCATTAAGAACAACAATTTTCAAATAATTAATAATAAATATCTTCGGTATATGTCATCATGAACTAATAAGGAATGGATAGATTCGTATAGTAAGTGTTATTAGTATTATGATTTTATTTTTATTAATATTGTAAAAAATATATCATTTTCTTGGTAAATATTATCATAGTTAGTCTAAAAAAATATAGGAAACAAAATCATTTATTTTTGATTCAATGAAATGTGATATAAAGTTGCTTGTCTATGAAATTTCCAAATATATATAAACATTATCATAATAAAAATAATATAAAATTTATTAAGTTTCACAATATAAAATCCTATATGGTAGTTTATTATGTTCACTCATTATACCACTATTTAAATTGATCAAATGTTATAATGGCTATAAGCGTAATGGGTTATGATTTCATACATGCACACATGGAGAGTCAGAGAAATCAATAAATAGTGTAATTTGTTTAAATTATTTTTATCATAAAGAAAGTGACATTGAAATTTTATTATGAATGAGATATTTACCTAAAAGAAGAAGTCCCCTTCATTGAATAAGAAAATGTTAAAGATATCTATGAAAATGCATTTTACAAAAGTCACATATTAATAATGAAGAGAGATCATCATGTAAATAATTGATCTATGTATATTCCTAAGAAGTTATTATCTCTTTTTTTCATTACTCATGTGTGTAATTATGTTGAATTTTTATTTTTTAAATGTATTATTTATATATTTCATCAATTATATTTTTAATAAAATTTTGAAGAATATTTTATCATTTAATCATATTTGGTATTGAGTCCAGAATTTATGATATTGAGGAACTATTTTTCTACTTCTTGGTTTTCATGGGATCATGTTCCCATAAATACAGATTAATTCATGTTTGATCACTATGTGGTATGAAAACAATGTTTAATTTTTATTTTTATTTAATTATATAATAATGTTAATACATTATTATTTTTTATTTAGCTTCTTTGGATTTCTAATGGGAAATATATGAAACAATCTATCAAACATTCATGATCTTCATTCATGTAAGATAATTTTCATTAGGTGTTTGTATAAAATTAATAGAATATCCATGTAGAGATCTTTCGTAACTATTTTTGAAGAGTACCATATATCTCATCAACCACATATATTTCTTCATAGAAATGGGTGGGTATGTTATCCTACTTGATATATAATAATTAAAAGATGATATCACCTATAGGATGACATATTTAGGTGAGACAAGATATTACTCATAGATTTGGGACTCATACTTTTAGTATAAAACATCGATCGATGATAAATAGTGAAACTGGGTTTTTATGTGATAATTTTTTCAAAAATAAGTATTGGAATAGTAAAAAATTAATTATGAAAAAAATGGAATTATAATTAAATTATGAGGTTCATGGGTAATTATAGGGATGATTACCATTCATAGGAACCGCATTTTTTTAAGGGTAGATCATTTCAATATATGGTTCGTATGAAAATGATCATGGAGTATATTGTGAATGAAGATGAAACATGATATTTCTATATAACATGGTCATGGTATGTGGAGATAATTATTTAGAGATTGATGAAAAATATGTATTAGATGGATGAATTATATTTAGAATCTTGTTTATCCTAGTATTATATGTTGTATGGAATAATATGATCTAATGTGGACGGTCTTACAGAAGTACTAAAGTAGTGTGGTGAAGGATGAAATCAAAATGGATGTTTTGAAGTTCAACATTCAATGGTGGTGATGTAAATAGTTAGACTAATGTGTTTTTGGAATTTTGATGTTATTTCAATATGAAGGAATTCTTATTGGAAATAGTCTAGTTGTATATGCAATGGTTAAAGCTGTCATGGATGTGAAACATGATCTTTTAGCTATTTTGAGGGAGGAAATGTCCATAGTTGAGTGAATAATCCAATCATATAGTTTAACCATAATGGAATTTGTTTGTTGGGGAAAGGATTTTTTAAGTTGATATGACGTTTTGAACAATTTGATATCTTGAAATGAGATGGTATTAATTATATAAAGTGTAATATAGATCATGTTGTCGAAGAGAAAACTAAAATTGAATATTGATTAAAAAAATGGGTGTTAAGAATGGTGTTTTGTTATTTATATATTTTAATATGAAACAGGGATAATAAATAGTTTTTTTTTCAATTTAGTATTCTATACATAATATTAATTTAAATGGGTTATTGGGAGATGACACACAATACTATACTACATTCTGGCTATCAATATTTATGGATATAAAATAAAATATGGAATATGAGCATAAAGAAATCATATTCATAAGGTATTTCACCTAGAAACTACCTATTTTGTGGTATGTACCACAATAAAATGAAAATGATAATGATTACATGCAATCAAACATCTGAAATTTCTTAAAAAAATCAAATATCATGGATTGTGGACAAAATGGAATGCAAATGAGATTGTTAATGTAGTTCCCAAAATATAATTTTCAAGGGTACATCATCCGATAGTGATCCAGAAACTATAATAACAAAATAATTCATTTTAATTAAAATATATAATAACTTAAGCAATTTTTTGGATATTTAATTAACTTAAAGAGGCATGTTTTGACCACATAAAATCATGTGAAATATTTGGTATAATAATAAATCGTGAAAAAATAATGTGTGATCCACATTATTAATAGAAAGTATTAGTATCTAACAATAATATATAAACTGGAATTATAATTTTTAAAGATGATATAATTAGAAAAATAGTTGAATATATAACCTAATAATAAAAAAAGATGAATAAGGAATGATTTTAAAGATCTAGTTATGCACAGAAAAGAGGGATGAGAATAAGGGGAAGTGGTGCAAGATTGAAAATATGGTTTATTGAATGAAATTATCAAATATTGTGTTTTTGGAAGAGGATAAGTATAATGAGAGATATTGATTCATTTTATATTTTTTTTATAAGAATTATACTGTAGAGTTGATAAATAATTGACCATCATGTCAAAAGGTCATAATAATCTGGATTTGGAAGAAAAATATTCATCACACTTCGTGAGGAGTTTATCTCATCCATATTTAACGAATTAAAAGTGTAGAGAATTGGAAGATAATAGACCCTGAAATATTCACCTAATGATTCATATAGAAGTAAAACTTATATTAATATGGAGTAGACCTAATTGTCTATAAACTATTGAAGATTACATAACATATATAAACATAAAAATCATTCTACAATGATGTTCGTGATTTTTAAGAGGAATGATTTACCTTTGGGGTTGTAGTGAGTGAAACCTAATATTTTTAAAGGTATTATTCATTTGGATGGAGTTACCATGAACAAACATTGAGTCCACCAAACATGAATTTAGTATATTTTTTCACATTGAAACATCATTGGTGGTTTCTCCTCGGATATATCCAAACATTGGTGAACCAAGTTAAATTATCATGTGATTTGTATGTTTTAATTATTCATTTGTGTTTCATATTTTATGTGGACTTAGGTGAGGGAATTGTGATTTAACATTATTCCTATCAATGAGGTAATAAAATCCATGAAATTTGTGAATAAAAAAATAAATTGTTTAATTGGGAAACACCACCCCCCCACACACATACACATCAGGGTTTATTTTTTCACATTAAACCAAAAAAAGTATTATTCATATTTTTGTTACTTCTTGGTTGTTAAATATCTAAGAAAACATGTCATTGTATTATTTTATATGAGGATTTTATAATTAACCACCCCATTCTCTATGGTTCTAAATTTAATTGTTAGATGTAGGATATATTTTTTCATACAATATTTTAGTGAACAGATTGGGTATTATTTGTCAAAATACTAATTTCATAACGAATAATGAAAGAATTTTTTATCTGAGAATAGAGAAGATCATGTTACGATTGATACCCAGTGAGGTAAATAAGAAACCCTCAAAATGTGCTAAATTATTTGATTTGTGGGAAACTTTGAAAATATTTAAGAAAAATATATATAATCTAAGTAAATGGATATATATATATATAATTAAATTATAAATACATCCTCATATAAAATATAAAAAGATGATGGAAATTATAAAGAAGGTTCCTATAGAAAAGAAAACATGTAATGAGGTATGAAACAATGTCCTTGATAATAAATATGGTACAAATTATATTGTGGAAAATGATTATCAATCTAGAAGGAATTATTAACCCATATTGAATGTGATTTAATGAAAGTATGTTATCAATATGAATAATTCTTTTACATCAACCATGTTGATATCCAAGTCATATATGAAAAGGTGGATCAACAGGAAATCATCTGTGATGTAGAATACATATTCAAAGAAAATTTAATCAGGGATAATGGAAACCTGAAGTAGAAAAAGATTATTACATTAATGAATAAATTGGAAAAATGTGTGTAAGGACGAAATGATAAATTAGCCTACTTATAGAACATACACATGGTATGGAACAACACATGTCCACAAATAATTATCTGAAATTAAGTCATATCCTCCAAAATCATAGTTTTATTGGAGGATAAATTTTAAAAAATAATCTCATTTAATATTTTAGAAAATGGATTTTATTTTTTGTTATATAGTTGTATTAATTAGTGAGTTTATGTTATGGTTAAAATACATAAATGAAAATATCTCCCCCATTGATAGCGTCAATGAGTGAAGTTTACAAAGATGAAATTTATAATCATTGTAAAAATAGTGTGATTTATAAAATCAATATTTAAATTATCTCAAAAGAAATTACATATGAACAGAAAGAATTGGGAAATCATATGATATTTGTTAGATGTGTTTCTAGAATACCAAGGGCTAGATTATGGAAGAAGCTATGTTATAATGTATCATCTAAGAAATATATACTTTTATTATAGCCTTATAAATATATGTTATATTTATTAGTACTATGGATATATGGAAGGTCATTCTAGATATATATTTCAAAGAAAACACAAGGGGATAACCCCTATTACCATGATGATGGATGATTGGAATAGAAAGAATAAGTATTTGTTTAACCAAAAAATTTATTCAGTTGTTTAAAATAATTCAACGATGGGACATTAAGAAGGGGGACACAACAACCAATAACAACATATACATAGTAACATTCAGGTGTTGAATTAAATCTTATATATATGTGGAATAAATTATTTATTACTCTTGAAAAAATTGATGATGAACATGTGAGATGGAATCTGTAAGGATAGAAAAGTATAAAATGACTATAATGGCTATAAGGGAGAAAAATTAAAAAACATGCATATGTGGATTCATAAATCATATCATGATTACAGATATGATGACTTGTGTAAGAGTCCACTTATATCAGAGGATTCATGACTAAAGATACATAAATTAATCATCAAGTGAAGAGATATTTACAAGTTGGATTACTCTTACAATGGACATGAATATCATGGAAAAGATGATATATGAAACAAAATAAATAATATATAATGAAGTTTTCAAAAGACATGTTATAAAGAAAAACAAACTAAAGAACATGAAAAATGTTGAAATAGGAGGGTTAGTTCAAAAAGATCAATCATATTAATCTACTTGATGATGTTGAGAAGTACCCATCTCCCTCTATATTCTATTGTAAAAAATTATTGTTTTAGTGATGGAGGTTTTAGGGGGAGATACAATCCATCATGTGATCTAATTGAAAAATTATTGTGGATTTAAGGAACTATCGAAAATATGTAGTTGTGTTGAACAATACCCCATGGATATTAATAATATATTTTATATTGGAGTTTTTTTGACACACTATTGTTATATCTTGTTGAATCTAGTATTAAATTTGTTAATGGGGAAAATAAGTGGTGTTGATCTCAATCGGAAATTTTAAATGGTCTTAAATCCAATATAAGTTATTAAATAGTATTTATCCATCTATAGTGGTAAATAATTTATATGAATCCATATCTAGTATTATTCAACTTACAATAAAATTGAAGATAACATGAACGAATATATAGTAATGTTCTTAGAAAAATTCATTATTTATTTAATTATTAATCAATCAATGTGGTATCTACTAAAGATGTTTTATGACACTAAAAATTATTGGAAAAGATTGTTATAATGATGAATTTCAAATACAACCAGTGGTCCTAAATCCATAATAACTCAAGGGAGTGTGGTATTGGAGGTTTAATGTTTTTTTTCCATAATTTAAAAATAAAGAATACCATATAATTGAAGGAAGGTCATGGATATAAAGTGGTATCAAAATTTTTTTAAAACAAATGTTATAAATCTATTTCATCTTCAGTATAACTCTCACACTTGGACCATTATTGTTTATCCACTAAGTATCTTGAGTATGTGTAACTCAGATAATAGGAATAACTGTTGAAGGAATTGAAATTTCATGTCTAATGGAATTAATGGGTGTAATTTAGTGAAATTTAGAACACTGAAAATAATTTATTAAATGCTTGGTTCCTACACTGAAATCCTACTCCACATATATAGATTATTTTTTTAATAACTCATTTACATGTAGAAAATTCACTCAGTGAAATATTTTAGAGTTAATATATTTTTTATTTTATTTGAACTTGAAATGAAACATTGAAATATAGTGTTCAAAATGTTTAAAAATCCTATAGATTTTGGATAGTAATTTAGTAATTAAGAGTGATTTATATTTTATTTCATGTGATTATAATTTTACAAATGGTTTAAATAGCTGAAATTTCAATGACCAGGTATAAATCATAGTTAATTTTGATGTATAAGTTTTTAAAAGAACCTAATGTTTTTGAATATAAAATATAAGTGGTTTAAAGAGATGTGAGTTTTGGATGGAAAAAAGTGAAAATAAAAATTAAAACTTTTGATCCTAAAATGAATAGTTTCTTAAAACCTTGTACAATAAGTGAATTGATATAGTAGGGGAAATATAATGAATATTCCAATATGAATTTCACAGATAAAGGGGCCACTGTGATTACCTTTCTTGAATCACTGGGTCTAAGCAGGAGGGCCACATGACAACATCTGCATCTCCATGTATACAAGATTTTTTTTGCCAATGGTAAGGTCCTAATTTGTACTAAGGGGAGAAAATATAATTTATGTCTAAAAATGATTATATTAAATTCATGATAAAAGATGAAATAATAATAATAACTCTCATAATGACTAAAATAGAAAAATTAGTAGTTAAAATCTCTAAAATACAATACAATACAGAATATAATAACTAGTTACTCAAGACAAAATGGATCCCCATATATGGAAGACCATTATGTACAATGAATAAAGAACAAAATAATAACTGAGGAATTGTAGAACAATATCCATGAGTAGGTATCAACATTATGTAAATCTTTTCAACCTCAATCAACATAGAAACATGTTATATGCAACTTGACCTTATAAAGATCTATAACTATAAATAATGAAAATGAATTGAAATTATCATGTTGGTTGTGAGTATAATCCTAGTAGTACCCAACCCAAAAAAACCAATTACATAAGAGTAGAAGTTGTAAATATATATATGTATTGATATAACTTAAAAAATCAATAAATAAACATCCAACCCTCATTGGTTAATCTAGTGATAATGATGCCTCCCTGAATACCTCACCTAACCTACATCATCTCAATGATATAAGGAAGTGTCATAAGGAGCCATAGAAGTAAGCCAAAACATTTTTATTTCCTTCTCATTCAAGGCCTGACCCCATACAATTTCAACTATCGCGTGTATTCCACTATACCTTCTAAATCATGGTAGGCCACACCAACACCCATATCCACTGACTCAGAATGAAGTCAAAATAATCACTTCCATTACACCTATCTCAAACTAATACCTATTATATTATATAGGTCACATAACCTAACAGAGACCATTACCACCAAATTAAGTACATAGAATATAATATCACTCCAAAAACATCATCCATGTTCACTCACTCATAATGAGGATAGAGGTAAAAAAAATTCCCTATGAAATAGTATAAATAACAAACAAAAATAGGGATGCTCAACAACTCACTCTAGTTCCATTATATTTGAGGACAACCCTATTCCTAACCAAAGTATGAGGCTATGTTTCATTATTTAAATATCATTTCTCTAAAACCCCCGCTAAACAATTGACAAAAATCTTAAGGAAATACCTTGTAATTTGATTCCAAAAACTAGGGTCTAAGAACCCATATACTAGCCATGGAATACAAATTTATTTGAAAATTATAACATGATAATAACTTATTACTTAGAACATATCGTAGTATACACTCCAATACATACACCCTAATTCAATATTAAAACTCCAAAAACATAAAATCAACACAAAATCTCGATATTTAGTATTTTAAAAAGGGGAAATAATATATATAGAATGAAGGAGGAATCCATAGAATAATAAATCTTTGGAATGATTAGACTCACCAAGGGAGAACTTATGTATTGATCTTAGAATTAAACGGTTAATAATTAGGGATGAGGAGCACAAATCATCCAAGAGGATCCCCAAATTTCACTTCAGTCAAGTGGGGGTTAATGAATAAGTAGATGGATGAAAAAAAACCACTCGGTAAGTAGGTCATGACACAACTGTATGGTTTCTGTTTTTATTCCTTCATTCCATGTATTATTGTGTATTAGTCTTTAAACTATGTCATTGGTGTCTTAAAAATGGCTGACTAGTTTATCCCCCCTACAAGTTTTACCTTATGGTGGGTCTTGAAGTCCATGCAATAATATATCCAACCCAATGATCCCCATGGTTTAACCCATGTGGTTATGAAGTTGGACATTCCCATGATCCAGAGGCCACAATGTAGCACCTAGTTCCATTCCACAACCATCTACCTATAGAAAAATTCCAACTTCAAGCCCAACCAACTCTCTCATAGCCCACTCCTCAGACACCTCCAACACCAAAATGAACAAAAAACAATTAAAATTATTTATAATATATATTAATTTAAACTATAATGTACATTGAAAATTTAGGTTATTGGAAAACCCTCCTCTTAGGGATTATAATCCTTGAGAATTGTATATAGGGGTCCAAAATAAAATATATTTACATTGTTCCTATTCATATATTTAACACTCCCAAGTCTTAGATTCATTATTCATTGATTCTATAACACTTGAATGAGAGGTATTGTCTTCCCACATGGATCCTTCTCACTGTAGTATACAATTTACTCACAATGTTCCTTTAATGAAGTATCTTCTTCCAAATCGACATCATCATCATCAATTATTTTCACAATATCTAAGTCATAAATCAAATTCTATGTCACTTGTAACACATTTTTCATATCTCTATTTCATGGAGGAATATCCTATTAATGTTATTTTATCCAAATATATTCCACAATATCAAAGGGATTGATATACCACGGAATGACCATCTCCAACCTCCTCAATCACTAATACACTAACCAAAGTGATACCAAAAGTAATTATCAATCTCCCATATGAAACTCTTATGTCCATTTATTCTAGTTAGAATATAAATTTTTAATACTGTAAGAGATATCAAACTACTTCTGAATAATTTACAATTACTTAGTGGTTTCCTGAAGCATTCCCAGTTTGTTGATCATTGAATCACCAACCTCTAATTAAAAAAATTGTGAGAGAAATGGCCTATGATATATATCCTAAAAATGATCAATATAAGTCAAATCCTAAAAGGTATTGTTATGTGAAAAATCTTCCATATACAAATGGTCATCCAAATATTCACTAAAATTAAGTGTTAATGACCTAAATAGACCCTTATGTATATGAATCTTAATCTATGATGGTTTCCTATTAGTGTGTGATATGTCATACTAGTTTTCATCTAAGACCCAATGGACTACTGCAGGCCCATATAGAACCTCAATGTGAAATTTTAATCTAGATATCATATTATTCTCCCAGGTACACTCTAAAACAAAATTATCTCTCATATATTTATATAACCTATCTAACCCGTCCACAAACCAAGTATCCATAATAGGAATAAAATGTATACCATTAATAAATCTGTCAACTACCACCAAAAACAAATCACAGCCTCTCTAGGTCATTGTTAATCCTTTGAGGAAGTCCAAGGTCACCTCATCCAACTTTAATATCAACAATAGAATGGGTAGAAGTAAACTACATTGTAATTGATACTCCACCATTATCCTTTTATTAGTAATTAAATTAGAAACAAATACCATATTATCCTTCCACAAGCCCAACCACCCAAAACGTTGCCAAATATGGTGATACATCTTAGTCAGTCCTAGATGCTCTTCTCATTGTGTAATATATTATTCCTACATCAGTTCTTACCTCATAGAGGTTGGGAACACCACTATACCATGTACATTAAACACATAACATCTATCCTATGTCCACCCTATTATATTATTATCTTCAATAATTAATTACCATATCATATTGAAAACCAAATTATACCTTTTTATGGCCTTCACAAGGTCTTCCAGTGAAGAAGTAATAGTAAAGAAAGTAAAAGAGACCACCTATCAATTAACTAACATGTATATATAATATTTAATAATTAGACCAATAATATTCCACTCATTATATTATGTTAGAACCCCTTACTCTTTTGTATCTATACTGAGATCATTTATAAGGAAATTACCCATTTTGATGGAATATACCACATCAGAGTTAAAAGAATGACGGTATTGAAACCCTCACCTCTATTTAATATTCAAATATCATTGGGAGAATATCTAACACATTATACTTTGGTTATTATATATTAAAAATTTATCACTAAATATATTATTAAACCAATATTTCAAGGCATGAACTTCATATACTATCTCCAAATCAAGGGTAGAGTTGTTACGATCATGAGGTTATAACTGATGAGACTCATAAGCGACCACCAAATTCCTCTACACCAAAAGAAACTCATTGTTAAACTCCTAAATAATTATAATTGACTTCATAAAAAATTCCTCTGTTTATAATAATTAGAACAATTGTATAATTCAACATCTTCATTAACTCATAGAATGCCTCCATTCATGGGCTATTCGACATAGACATTCCACCATCTTAGTCAGATAATCATGTGAAATTCCAAGTGATAAAAGTCATAAAGAAACTACAAACAATATATGTACAACCAAAGAAGGGATATATCTCAAATACAATCATGGGTTGAGTTAAAGACAATATTACATCCACTTTTTATGGATTGACTATGATCCCTAGCCCTGAGGTCACATGGCCAAGAAAGAACAACTCGTGAATCCAAACGTGACATTATGAGTAGACGGAATACATATGATGGGACCAAAATTTACTAGGAATAGTATCAAGGTTCTAGTTTGTTGACTCCTTGGACCATGAGTATAAAATGATGACATTGAAAACACTGCACAAAATGAGACCAAATAAGGGTAAAAAACTAGTTCATGAAATTTATGAAAAATATTGGTGCATTCATCAACCCAAATTACATCATGAGGTTCACATATAATCCATAAAAATGCCTAAATTCTATATTTGTAACACCTATACCATTAGCTATTATAGGTGGTTACCCTATCATAGGTTAATTTTAGAGAACCATTAGGTTGACCTCGGTTAAAAAAACAAGTCATAAATCCATTGAAAATGATACTGATTATTTACCATTACTATGTTCAACTTTTGATAATCCATTCATATCCTAAGATGATCATCCTCCTTCATTGAGAATAATACTGCAGCATTGTGAGGATATTTACGCTGGTGGATTAAATTGTTTACCTCATGGTACACGATCTGTACAGTTTAATCCCTCAGATTATTTTGTTTCATAAAATAAGGAGGAACTCATACCGTCTTTTCTTGTAGAATAGATAAATCACAAATTATGTATCACTCAAAAATATAAGACATGATAAATCATCCAAACAATCCTATAATGGTTCCAAAAATAGAATATAAATGTTTGGGACCAACACATGGTCATCTCCTAGTTGTATACCCTCTACACGTGTTGTAATGTATCTTACCTAATTTTAATTAAATATACATATACATTCCAAAAAATACCACTCACTCAATTGAATATAATATTCTCCCCCAAGGGAGGTAAAAGAAACCTACCTCTAAGAGAAATCATTGAAATCATATAAAAACAATAAATAAGAAATACCATAAATTTCTTCAAAACATTGAATATCCAAGACCATAAAGTCCCATAAATTCTTATAGGCTCTCACCACTAAAAAATATGCTAGGAACTTTCTAGAATAATCTAACATATTACCAAAAGTTGTATCATGATATAATAACCCTGTGAAATATCTAAATTTAACCCCAAATCATTTACAACTTGGGTGAAAATGATTGAATAATAATCCCCAAGATCAAATAAGGAAACAGAAAACATTGAGGTGATGAGAACCACACACATAATAGATGAATGAACCATGGATCCATCTGCTAGAATCTAGTCCAAATAAAAAAATTGGAATACCTCGAATCCATTGAAATAATATCATAATCTCGTTATTTCCTATGGAACTAAACATTGAGGCATCTACTATTGTGGCGTCCCTTAAAACCCTTGTCCTCCTCTATGTCAGAACCTATGGGATGTAACCATGAAAAATATATCACATCCACCTTTCTAACCACATAAAGTCTTTATATACCATGATACCATATGTAAACTAAATTGATACAACTATATAAAAATTGATAGGGGATCCCTATATTACATCACATGTTCCACTCCCTTGGTGGACTCGATCATGCACTATTGATATGCCAAATCTGACTACACAAATAACATATAAGGAAAACACCTCACATGGTAGGAGAAAAATAATCCTTACCCTACCCTAATGGATTATTACCTCTATTGAATATATATTTGGATCTCCTCTTCCAACAACTAGATGTCTCACTATAAATTACACTCATAAGGCCATCACCTTGCCCACCAGTATAAGAAAGTTTACCTACTACATTGTCCTTTATCATTCCCATCTCAACATTATGGGACTAGCAGACTGAATACAAGTAATTAATCTGGTCAAATCATTGATCTTAGAATCTCACATCATGATGAATTTACACCTCAAATATCTTAGAATTTTGGGTCTCATTTACATCCAACATAAGTCGAAAATGAATCGACTCCCCATAACGGGTCAAGTAATAAGCTACTCACATCGATCCTTTTTACAGCTATATAAACTACTAAACTTGATCCATCCCCAACATATCTAAAAATTAATCCTCAAAGTTGGTCTTTGAAGGTTTTCCATGATAGGCCCTCATGACTTTAAGAGTGAATCCCCACCTCCCTATCACATTCTAGCAGGTCCTTGTAGCATGTACACTGCCAGTTTCACTAGTCAATCATCATGAGTTTCCATTACTTACATGGGTTCCATGAGGATATCAATAAAGACCTTATCATCTTGAGGAACACTCACATCATAAAATACTGAAGGGTGTATTATCTAAAAATCCATCAATATATAAGCTTTCACTATCCCTCCCTAATGGGTTCCTCTCCTACCCACCGTTACCAATCAGAAAACTAGTAGTTTATAAGGCCTTGCTTACTATACTACCCGGGTGGTTATATATTCATTCTCTATTTGTTAAACAAAAACATATGGCTGTGAAATGAGAATATTCCCCACTTCAAGGATGTCCTCTATCAGTCCTCTAGGTGGTAACATGGAGCATAAATTATGGGAAATTTTCTAAAATTCTGATTGGATACTCTAAAAAACATTTAAAATAAAAAATTAAAAAACCTTAAATTAGTAAATACGTGTACACATAATAAACCAAAAAAGGAAACCACATCCTAGAGGTAGACATCAAACTACTAATCCTAAACCACATGTACTCCCTCAAGGAATAAACCTGAATTGCTGGTACAAATACATTAGTCACAGTCATAGTATACAAATTATATTACTCTTATGTTCAATTAATCCCATTTCACCAGTAATTTATTTGGTAGAACTCCAAAAATATTATTTCTAGATTTTAAATAATTTAAGTCTACATCACTCATAAGAAACCAGGAACATGATATGTGAACCTACATACCTACATATGATTCTTCGTCTCACCTACTCTCTCCAATAGGGTAAAGATAAAATATTATAATTTATACCAACACAATAATATTGGATAACCATATGAAACAATCACATCACAACCTATAAAAACTAATCAAACCACATTGGTAACTCAATATTTTCTAATAAAGGTTTTGGAAAATCAAAATCATAGCTTCGTAATAAATCTCTGACCACCCAGTAATTATTCTACAAACTCAAAAATAATAAATCAAAAGAAAATAGATTAATATTACATTTTCTGAATCCTCATCCAGATCAACGGATATATGTTTGAGGGAAAAATGACCTCATGTGTGTATCCCGATAAGTACTGGGATATAAACAAGAAAATATGGATTGATGTAACACCATGAGATCATATATTATAATTTCCATTAAAACCCTAATGTGTTCAATTGCTTTCATTAAAAGAAACACATAACAAAAAAACCAAAAAAACTATATAACTATTATAATGTAGCCATAGAAATGGTTGGTAAAATATATGTAACCAAATTGTAAAATATAATTTTAAAAAATAAATTTCATTATAAATTAAGTCATAGATAAAATAAATTAGTGTAATTAATCAACTGAAAATAATTATATATGCTTTAAAATGAATCCATTCTAAAAATATCTTTTATATGATATATTTTCAAAACTTAAATATATTATGGATAAATTGTATTATTTATATTAAAAATATATTGGCTCCAATTTCATTATTAATTGATTATAAATAAAAATTTGAATATATGATATTTTTAAAAGCCTATTTTTCTACAAATTGTTTTTTTAATACATCATTATATTTTTATTGAAATGTTAAATTAAATGTTTTAAAATTGTAATTTGAAATAATAAAATTAATTTTCTAATTCCTCAAGTCAAAATTATCATTATTTAAATGTTTTTCACATTTCTAAAATAGTTGATTTTTAAGTGAATATTGAAAATTATAGTTTTTTATAACAATATATATTATATGAATTTATCATTATATAAATAAGAACTATATGTTAATAAAATAACTAATTAGTAAAATATTTTATTAATGATGTGAAACTATACACATTAAAAATATAATGTTTGATTTATAAAACCTATTATTAACATTTTATAGACTTAAGTAATATTTAAAAATAAAAACTATCTTCTAAACATTTCATTTAATTAAATACTATTTTTGAATAATTTTGTTTTTTATTTCTTTGAAATCCATATAGATATTATAATAAAGAAATTTATATCCATAAAATAAAATTAATCGATAATTTTACCATGATTAAATATTTTAAACTTAAAAATAGCCTTTTTCTAAAAATTGGGATTTTTTGCATTACATGCGCTAAAAATGATTTCTTATTTCAAATAAATCGATCATAATTTTGTAATTTGGATCATTTTATTTTTATGAATAAAAAATATTTACTAAAGTAAAAAAATAGTTACCATGGTTACATAAAAAATGGTATAAGTAATAATTATATGGGTAAAAATAAAGAAACATGTTTAAAACGTTTTTCGAACTCAATGGTTGAGAGATTAACAACCATATTTAATTCTCCATCAATTGATATCAATTTTTAGAGCCAATGTACTTTTGAAAAATGTTCCAACTTTACATTAAGTTCTAATGATTATTAAAAAGTCATTCTTATCAATTATAAAAGGGATATCTCATCACCCCTTCATTACCACTCAAAATTATTGGTTTCCCCTTGAATAATTTTACTTAATCTTTAATTTAGAATACTATTTAAATATACTTATCTTATCATCCCAGAATAATAGTCTACGATCACCATTTCTAAGGAGTCCTTTGGGGGAATGTCAAAGTCCTCCACTTGAGTAAGGATTTTCCCTAATTTGTTTTATTTTCTATATTAACATTCCATTTATATTTTTATAATTACAATATAAATAAATCATTATTATTTGAATAATTTATATTGGTACGATAAGTTAATAACTATTAACTATCTTTCCCCTTTTCCCATGAGGAAAACAATTATTTCATTTTTTGTGTGTGTGTGGAATACCACCTCCACAAAGCATCATGTTCCATTTTACTTAACTAAATTAACAATATTTTCATCATATTAAATATAATTATTAATAATGATATTTAGAAAATATTTTAGATTCTGGGATGAATTTTTTTTTATAAATTCATTATTTTTTATCAAAAATTAAATCATTAACCATGTGTACGTGTAGACTACCACCACAATGGAACGATTGATTTCCATTTTTAGTTTCATCACATCCTTTCGTGGTTAGTCATGAGAATGATTAAAATTGATAAAAGTGATTTTAAGGAAATTATTTTGGTTTATGAATGAAAAATATTACAACCTATTAATAGTATGCCTAATAAACAATATGACAAATTCAACCATCCAAAATGGAATTTTGAGAGAAATATTGCTTTCTTCAAAAGATGTAATAAATTAATTTAGGTGATATTATTATTTTAATTCTATAAAATTTAGATATATATTACTAAAAAACAATAAATAATATCATTATACCCTTGTTATAATTATATTACAACTAAATAACTTCATAATTATCCATTAATTATGTTATGTTCATGTTTGGGTCGGTTTTTCCACATTGAAAAACAGTGATATAAATATAAAATGGATGTATATGGTAATTTAGTTTTTTATAATATATGATAAAAATAATTAAATTAAGGTTTTTATTTAGTTCAAGAATGGTGAAATTAAAATTAAACCCATTAGTTAAGATACTAACAATCGTTCATACAAAATCACCAAAACATGGTCATCTTTGATTCCATCTTTGAGTATCATTACCAAAACTCCAATTGATAAAAATTAAAACATTCTAAATTATTAAAAAATGATAATTATAGTTCCTTTTATGATATTTTCACGATTAATAATGGATGATTAAAGAAAAAAAACCTCAATTATGAAACTACTTCAAATGGATCAAGATTACTCACACTAAATATTGAAAATAATTAACAACTAACTAATATAATTATAGAGAAAAATTATAAATGAATATTATAAAATATTATATATATACTATTATCAAATTGATTATTAAAATATTTTTTGTAGATTATATTCAAGTACATTAGTGAAAGTCATAAATTAATTTAAGGGTTTATTTTCTTAATTTTTTACCCCATGAGACATATATCTTATTATACACCATGATTTCCTTGGAATGATATATCTATATTTCCTTTAATATATTGTATCATGATCCTGTAATTATTTATATTATTTAATGAATCATTATGAATCATGTATTTTGAGGGGATTTGATTTAGAAGTTACTCAAGTCGTAACTGTTTTCACTACCAAAAATATGTCTCCTTTAATCCGAAATTATCAACATGATGGTGATATTTTAAGAACATCTTGTCCTTAAAATTCATTTTATGTAAATAATTTTAGCATTTTCTATGTTCAAGTTAAATATTTTCATTGATATTATCTTTATAAACTAAATAACTACTCAAATAAATGTTTGAAATTAGAAATAATAACTCTCATTCATTCCAATATATCTTTTCTATCATGTCATAATTTAAATCCATATATAGCTCTATACTACATTGGGAATTATTATATTTATTATTTTTCTATGATCCTCAAATATCTATTTTTTTTATTTAAAATATAATTCTATTTTCATTATGTGGGTTTTTATACTGTGGTATTTCTAAATATTGAAATGGGTTTTCCATATATTCAAAATAAAATGTTTTATCCCCAACCCAAATTTATTTAGTAAAAATTATGTGTTTTAATAGATAAATTATCGATTTTTTTTTCAGAAGTAAAATTTTTCATTATTTTCATTCCACCTTTTAAAAAATAAATTTTTAAAGTGACTTGTATACATATATTTTTATGATAATGTAAAAAATATTTTCTATGTTTTCATATATTTACACAAACAATTACACTATCCTTATCTTCTATATGAAAATTTCTGTCAATGTGTTTATGGTTAATAAAAGAAATTATTTTTGTTTTTGTTATATTATATATTTCATTAGAAATTTCTAATAATATAATGTATAATTATTATTTTTAAAGTAACTTCTGTAAAACTCCAAAAAAGTGTTTCTCATCTGTGTCATTTAACATTGTCATATATTTTTATTGATCAAAATTATTATTTAAATGTTACCATATAACTTATTTATTATGATTTATTATGTAATGTTATTCTCTATCAAATATATGATCCATTAAACATTTATCTTTCATAACCATCCCCCATGAATAGGCCTAAAATTTATTCGAATTTCATTACATTTTTAATTAATATTCTTCTATATCATTGATTGAAGGGTGTTCTCCTACAATACAGACATTTATTTATTCAAGAAATTAATTAATTAATTATATACCACTTACTCTATATAGTTTTATTTTGAGGGATTCTTACAAATAATCATATTCTAATTATTTATTGGGGAAATACTAAAATTAGATATACTTATTATTTCAATATGAATGATTATTTATTACTATGTAATGTTGGTTTTGTATTTTATAGTGTATTCATTCCATCATATAATGAATGAATTAGACATAATTAGCAGTGGTTTGGGGCAAAAATAAATATCCCCATGATTCAACCATAGGTGTTATGAGAGAAATAATCTTGGGTGTTATTTTTTATGAATACCCAAAATAAAATATTTCCAATACACTATTCCATAATGATACGATAATGATTTTAAAGAACATGATTTGTTGTCATTGGTTATAAAATAAGTTGTACTAAATTATTTGTTTCTTCACCAAGAAACTGTTTATTATTATAAATGCAATTTTTATTTTAAATATAATCTATGGGTATATTATACCATCAATTTATTTCTATCATGGATTTATTTAGCGTTATCCATTCATATCATATTATTTATGCTCATATTATGATCATTATTTATATTTGTTTTTTATTTCTTATTTTTACACATGCTGATAATTTTATCACACCAATTCTTATGTTTCCATTTCCTTAGAATATAAATAAAACTATGCACATGATATATCTAACATGATATATTGTAAAGGGAATTCGTGGGAGATTTTGAAGACATAATATGGATGAAGTTGTTTCTTATATTCTAGGAATGAATTACATTAGTTGAGAAAGACATGGAATTTATTGGTCAATATTTTGTCTTGCATATGTACAGATTTAATGTTAAAGGTATTGGGAAGGTATAAAATTAAATATTTTATTTATTTTATGAAATTGTGGGACAATTATTCCCAAGAGTCTACATTTTTTTCTGAATCCACAATGAAATGTATGGTTTTAATCTCAAAATAAGGAATTGTGTGTTTGGGCATTACAATTAGAATTAGATAAGGTTTTAGATAACATTGGAGATTAGGATATTACCTGTTCAAAATATATTAAGGGTTTTAAAGGTAATCAAGGATTAATAGGTTATGTATTATCATAGTTTCAAATGTATATTTAAACATTTATGTTGGTTATATTGAATATTTTATGTTTTTTAGGAATTAGGATAAGAATAAATTTATTAAAAACTTAGAGATAAATGTAGAAGATATATCTAAGTATATTATAACATATTGATGTTTTTGTATAGTAGATATTGTATAGTTATCCTTTAAAATTAATTCGCATCTTGATACAATAAGTGGATGTAGGAACTGTCGTAAATCTACCTAGGGGTAATGACCATGAAATGGGTGGATTGGGTATTAACGCCATCGTCACGTGGTACATGAATGAAGGTATAATTTCACACAGATTTTGACACTCTTAAGGGATATTATTTGTTTAATCACACTTTATTTAAAAAGAATTTATGAAGGATTTATTATTTTAAGGAATTATGTTATGAAGTAGGAGATAATCCAACCTAAAAAAATCTATATTGAACCGATCTTTATTTGGGTTGAACTGAAATCTAATAATGTTATTATGATGTGTAATATATTTTGAGATATAGTTTTTTAGGTAATTATCTTAAAATAATTCTATTGTATTTTCGGTTATTCATTACTCATGGTTAAATCCTTTTGGCATTAGTAATGTATGAATCCCAAAGGAATCACGTTGACATGGAATGTTAGGTACAATATGAAGATTGTCCCTAATGAAACCTAAAGGGATATGATATTGATTAAGAAAATTTATGATTACGAAACCTAGAAATAATTAATTATTATTACCAAATTAAACATAGTTGAATCCAAAAATATAGTAAATATGAGAAATTTGGACTCTTATGTATGTTTTGCTGAAAATTATGATGAAGGAAAAAATATTTAATTTCTTACCTATCATTAATGCGGAATGAAATGCCTCGGGTATTTTTTTGAAGGGAATATGAATTATATATAAGTGTGAAAATTAAGGTCATAAATTTCTTGGGTTCATGGTAAAGATCAAAGCTACAAAAAAATTTGATTAAATTGTATAAAAATTTTTCACTATACAAATCAATGAACATAACCAATGGCCAGTAGGGAAAATAATAACCATGATCATCCTATACTATTGGAATAAGGAAACACCAACACAATGACTACTATTAAATGGAATATTTATTCTTCAATATATATTTTTTAATGACATATGACATGTATGTTTCTACCAAATATTTAATATAGAGTAATAAAAATTCTTGGTAGTATGATTTGAATTAAATCCTCTTCATGTTTTGTGGGATGTAACTATCGTACAAATCTAGTTTTTCCCTTCATTTGATGTGGAATTAGGAAGGGATTAACTCTATTTGAAAAAATGAAAATATATTTATTTATTAAGAGATATTGCTGCTTGTCAAACATTTATTAATTTTTTACTATTAACTTCTTCTGGAAATTACATTGTCATTTAGCATTTGATACCTAATGGTGAGTAACATAGAACCCAAAATTTTATGTTTGATATCTCATTATAAATAAAAAATTTGATTACTTTTTCCATTTTTATATGCTTGACTATTTTCCATATAATTTAAAATTTTATAGAAGAAATGTTTTTATGTGTCTGTAATGTTAAAACATGATATAATAAATTATAGATATCCTTTAAGAACCTAGGATGTCCATTAGATTATTTCACAGGAAAAACCAAACCAAATCAAATAATGGAACATTATATATTTGTTAAAAAGTAGTCGTATAAATGGATAATAAAAATAGATTTATCTCAATTATAATTTTTTTTAGAAATAAAAATAAAGATCATTTTCAATTCTAAGTCATTTATATATTAAATTATTATACTTATGTTACTAGTAAGATTTAATTATGGTTTTAATTTTTTCCATTCTAAAATTTTATTTTATTCACTTTATTTTAAGAAACCAAATATATTATAGATAAAATATAATTATGTCATTAATAATATATTAAATCAAATTTTATTAGAAATTGATAGTATATAAGTATAGGGACAATTAAAAAAATTTAAAAGGTAATTTTCGTACAAAAATGGTTTTTATTATACTAATATGTTTTTCATAAAAAGTAAAATTTCGAAATTTTAAAATTTGAATATGATAAAATAAACATCATTTTTAGATTTTTAATTTCAATATTTATTTATATGATTTATGTTTTTATTTTTCTAAAAAAATTTGTTTTTTTGGTGAATATTGAAAAATACATTTGTTTACCAATGCTGTACATTTTATAACATTAGAATTATATAATAATGGTATAAGAGTTTATAAAACCTTTTAATTGGTATAATATATAATTAATAAATAAATTATACATTTTAAAAATATTATTTTTAATATAGAAAACCAATGATTATTATTTTAATGACTTAAGTAATATTTAATAACAAAAACTATTTTTGTATTTTTCCGTTAATTAAATATTAATATTCCATAAAATTGTATTTTTTATTTACTTTAAATAAAAAAAATTATAATGAACAAATATATTACCCTAAAAAAATTGACAGTTATACCATACTCATAAATTTTAAACATAAAATATACTTTTCCTAAATATCGGTTTTTATGAGTTAAATGAGAAAATGTTAAAATTTATTGTATATATATATATATTAATATTTAATTTATTTAATATATTCAACTATTAGTTTAAAATTATATAATAAGTTTAATTTTATTTTTATTCATAAATTTTTATTTAATTAGGTAAAAAACTAGTTACCATTGTAAAACCATAAATGGTAAAAGCGATAAATCATGGGGTAAAGAGATCTAATTATGTTAAAAATGTTGTTTTAATTGAGATTTTGATATATTATAAAATTTATCTTATTATAGAATCACTAATTTTCAATTTTTTAAGTCTATTGACATTTGAATCATGTTCCCACTTTATATTAAGCTGAAATATTTACAAAAACATTACATTATCACCACTTATAAAAGGGGCCTATCACTACCCCATAAATACCACTAAAAAAATGGATTCCGATTGAAAATATTAAATTATTTTATAAACTATAATCATATTCTACCATGTTAATATTTAGGATAAAATGTATAATCCAAATCACTCCCTTTCTAAGGATTCCTTGAAGGGAAAGTTTCAGTCCTCAACACGAGTACTCATTCTTCATAATTTCTTTTCATTTCTATATTAAATATCCAAATATATTTTCCTCGTTAATATAAAAAAAATTTATTTAATTTAATTATTATAAGGTGATAATTATGACCCACTCTACCCCATTCCCATAAGGAATAAAATGAAATTCAAGTGTTTGTGCGAACGACTACCACTACAAAGTGTCGTGTTTCGTTTCCCTTAACCACATTACATTGATGGTATTAATATTGAATTTAATAAATAATTATAAAATGTATAAAAATATTTAGATTCTCAAATGTTAAAAAATATATTATACATTATTCTTGTTCTATGGAAAATGAAATCATCGACTAAGAATATGTGCACACTACCACCTCAATGAAACGATTGGTTTCCATTTTTTAATCACTTACATTAATTTATGTTTATGTTAACAGTTATTATGGGTAAATTATTATTATTAATAAATTATTCAAGATATATAAAGGTAAATTGGACAACCCATTAACACTATGAGCAATAAAAAATTGTTGTAAATTCAACCCTCCAAAAGAGAATTGTAAGAGAAAATATATTTTCTTATTAATACGTAATAACTCCATATAAGTTATATTCTTCTTAAAATAATTATAATTATTATTAATATCACTAAATAAAACATAATAATATCATTATTATTATTTTATAATTATTTTACAACTAAATAAATTCATAATCATCAATTAATTATGGTATGTTTTTGTCTCAGTCAATTTACCCACCTACATGAACAATGCTATAAATCAATAACAAGGATGACTATAGGAATTTAATTTTTTAAGATATATGACATAAAAAAGGTAATAATAATATTAATTTCTTTATAGAATTGAAACATTAATATTAAACCCATTAGTTTAAATGCTCATGATTTTTTGTGAAAAATCATTGAAACATGCTCATTGACAATTTTATCTATAAAGAACATAACCTAAATACCATAGAATATAATTATAACATTTAAAATAATTATTAAACATCAATTATAGTACATACCAAGAGGATATAAAACCTCAAGGGACTAAAATCATTCAAGTTGAAGTTTAATCTTTCAAATGTCCACATCCAAAAATAAAATGATTAGAGAAACCAATTAAATAAATACATCATCAATAACAGAACCATGGTCAACAAGAAACCATATTTAAAGGACCAAAATAAATCCACAAGAGACCCTTGTAATAAGATGGTTACCAAGAACAAATTATCAAGAATAGTTAATTCTCAAAAAGACTTCACTGTGTCTTTGGAAATAATATGTTTCACTATATCAACCACCACTGACATCTCTTTCACTATGTTAAAATAATTACACTATGGAATATGGATAAGGATATTTTTTATTAAATCATCATATTACCAATAAACAAAATTTTATGATACTATATAAAAACATTCCCCTTATTTAGCTCAAATTATAAATTCTCTTATGTTAACTCAAATGGACACACCATTTACAATATTTCAATTCTTTTAAACATTAATTTTTAGAATAGCCATGTACTCAACAATAGAAGCACATAAGAATCCACTAATTTTCCCAAACATATTTTCCCTACTTAAGAAAATTAAAAAATACAAAAAATTGTATATATCCTCCTAATTCATCATGAAATGATGAATTCTACCCTTTTGTTGTATTACTAGATCTTCTTCAGCGGCAAGGTCATTTCAATTATCTTGGAATTAAATATCAAATAGAATGATATAACCAAGGTCTAGGTTATTATATTATCTAAAAACTATTTATTTAATGGGGTCATCAACAATAATATTAGGTAATAAGTATACCAAAATTAGTAATTTATATGAATAATTTATAAATAATATCTTCACTTGAATGAATCCCAAGAGCTGAGAGAATTTCTCCTTCTTCACTTCCTTAAAATACTGAAATAGAATTAAGACTGAGTTGAATAATTCCGAAGTCATTATTTCAAGAAGACAGGAAGGGATCATGACATCCCACCACTGTTTTCTAGGTCCCTCAATTAATAAATTTATTGTTTTTACACTTAGATCGTCATGATTCATGTGAGAATCAATGAAATCCTCACCTTCTTCATGAAAATTATTTTTTTCATGGGAATATAAAAGTACATTATAATATCATGAAGCTTTGGTAAAGTTGGTATTTTGTGATTTTATTGGAAAATAAATCTCTTTATGGATACTATCATCCCTATGCACCAATTTTTTAGATAAAACGTTGGGTAACAACTCTGAAAGTGGTGGATTGGGTATTAACTTGATCATCAGTACTGTGTATTGAATATTCCTTAGACTGAACACCAAGATGAACATTTCTGGGTGGATATTTTTGGGTCAATTAAAATTTACTTTATTAATCATTATTAGGAATGAGTGGATCAATACTATGGAGACCGATGATATTCCATAGTGATATGAGATAAACACAAATTGTTTGGGGTTTATCATGTGTTAAATCTAATAGAACCCCATTTTTAGGTTTTATGTGATGAGAGTTTAAAATGATTAAGGATATTATTATATTCATTTATAGGAATACAATATTTTTTTGTTTAATGTGATTTTTAGTGAAAATTTTAATTATGGAAGAACAATTTTATAATTTAGGACATATGATGAAAGGTATTGATAACCATTAGTTTTAACATAATCATTTATTTCAATATTTTTAATTAGGTTAAAAGGGTTATTAAATTTTAGGAAAATATGTCATATCATTAGATAACCATGGGATGAAAAATGTATTTTCTAGCTCTGTCATTCATGTTGATTTTAAATAATTTAACTATATTATGAACATTATTTGATAGAGATTTATGGATGTATTTTTCGTTAAAAAGGGAGTTTATTTAAAGAATAAATAATGACTTATATTTTGGAATTATATATGATTTTATTGTGAATTTATAGTGTTTTAGGTTATTTATAAGAAGTATTAGTATATTTTATAGTTTATATGACCGTGAATACAGATTTTTTTGTATATTTATTTACTAGTGATTAGTTTTTTTGAGATAAATGTTAAGTTTATATTGGAAGAATATGTGACAAAACCATTCAATTATTTTGGTCAAAATTTAGTCCAAAATATTTAAGGATTTTTATATTGATATTTGATTACTATTACGATTTTGGAGACTAATTTTTATGATGGTTTGATCATATTGGTAATTACTTGAACATATGAAAATAGTTTTAGTTTTAGAGAGGGTGAATTACTTTTTATCATTTTCTAGAATTTATTTTCAACTAAAAATGATTTTAGTGCCTTAGATATGAAAAATTAATCATGATAATTATTATTCACATACAAATTATGAATTCATTCTTATGGAATTGTAATTAATCAATAAAGAATATTTTATTAAATTTTTTATCCAACTGCTAAATTATTTTCTCAAAATTAAGAGAACTAAAGATAATTCTATTAAGTATTATGTGGAATGAAGAACTCAACTAAATTTTTTTTCGAAAATAATTTTAATTTACGAGTCTTATAGATGTATAAGCATAATAAATTTCCCAGATGTAACCTAGAAAATAATGTTAACGATACAAACTATATCTAGTTTTATTATAATCTTATGATATTTTTTATTTCGGAAAAGAATAGTTCAAATTGAGAAAAAAAATTTATGTATGGTGTAACGAAGGAAATGAACATATATTTTAGCTTATATTTTTTATTTAAATATAATTAGATTTCACACCCCATGCAACCACAATCTTAAACGAACATTGAAATAATATTATTTAAATATGACTTCTATAACCAGCCTTTGAGATGACGAGTGTAAATAATAATATATGAAATTATGGAATATATATTTAAATGTTTTTATTAAAAAATAAATTATTAAATCAATAGATTTAACGATCATATAACTTTTTTACTAACAATATAATAAGAATTAATTTTTTTATTCTTTATTTTTACTTTTCTTCAAAAATGGTTTTTATTTCAATTTGTGCACTGATATTATAAAAAAAATTAGAAACCATAGTAAAAATTACTTTATGATATTTATATAAATTTTTAAATAAAAATTTCATAACAGTCTTAGAATTAAGTTTTTATAATTTTTTAAAAAGGACGATTTTTTACTAAATAGTGAAAAACAGTTTTCTTCTAAGTGTTACTTTTGACATTAAATAAATTAATTTAAAATATTCCTTATAATATTAAGTTTATATTAATGTAAAATAATTATAATTTAATAATAAGTATTTTAATTAAATACATAAGAATCATCATTATACTATCTTTTGGTATAAGTTTATTTTTGGCTCAAAAAATAATTTTTCTAAAAATTTATTTTCATTAAATTTTATCATTTATATTAAAATTGTTATCTACCACTTATTGAAATTTCATATTTAAAAATGGATTCCATATTTTTAATAAATAGGTTCAAATTTTTTAAATACTTCAATTATATTTTGGTCATGAAAAATAGTAACCTTAGTAATGATTTGTCAACACTACAAAGGAAAAACTGGTAAAACCTGGTAAAAACTATGAGATAAGGCCCGAGAATATCGCTAATACTGTCCATTATTTCATTATATGTGATTAATTTGACCATATCTATCTCAAATTATAATATATAGATTTTTTTTGTGATTTTCAATTGATAATTATTTTTATATTATTTCTAAGTTATGAATAAATACGAAATGTCATTGTCCTTCTTTTAATATCATTAATATATTTTAATTAGGATAAAAAGAAGGTAACATCAGTTATAAATATTTATTTGTAAAACAAATGAATTATTTTTATGATATTAAATTAATTTTACATTATTAATGATATAATTACATTAAATTTTTATATAATATATATAAAGTTCTTATACAAGAAGTATAAAAGTTAAGTTAAATTATTTTAAAAAAATTAAATTAAAAACAAAATGGATTAATTTTGGAGTTTTAAGATGTTAATAGTTAATTATATAGAATAATTAAAATTAAATGATTTTATATTGGAATTTCGTTTCTATATTAATGTCTTTGAAGTCAAATTAAATGAATTTTCCAAAAAATGGATTTAATGATATTTTATGATAAAAAATATTTTACTTAATGTTCTTAGAAATGAAAAAAATTTATGAAGGAAAGAATAGATGTTAAATAGTATAAGTAAAAAAGTCCACTTTTAACCAAATATTTAATGTTATGACTCTTAATTATAGAAAAACATGTTACCACTCTTAAGGTCAAAAATAGTTTGTGATGGTGTTAATCCAAAATATAGAGATTAAAATGCAATTTATACCAGTATAAATTGAATTTTTTAATGGTATTTCATCATTATAATGTCTTATAAATGAAATTATATCCATTTGGTTTCACTTTACATGATTATGATATATATAATATTAAAAAAATAACATAATTCTAAGCATGTCATTTTCTTAACTTATAAATAGCTATGCTTCTACTCCCATAATTACACCTATTGAGCTACTTATATTTATCAAGACCTAACTGAATCCATTATAAAAAACTTTCCACAAGAACTAGAGGATATTTAATCATTTAAAAAACAACCTAAATAGAATATGGTAAAATCTATGGTTGTTTCCCAAAGAATAACTATAACTCTTAACTACGTGTTTCCATTTTATTTCATCTTCTACCTCTTTAAAATATTATATTTCCATGATAATATAATTAATATGTATAATTTATATACTTAAATTTTAGTATTATTGATTAATAACCCTTATTCAACTTTTGATGATCCTATATAAAATGAAAACATTGCTCGTGCGTACGTACAACATATCATCTCTACGCAGTGATGCATTTCGTTTGTCATCACCACATAAAAAATAATGTTACTATAAATGATTTAATGAATATAAATGATAATATTTACATAGTTATTACTATAATAAGATAAAATATTACTTATCTTCTTACAAATCAATCTAATGTAGAATTATAACGTCATTCGTCTGTACGTGTGAACTACCACCTCCTTGATGCGGTACTATTCATTTCATATTCTCATAATTCATGAATTATTATATATTATTAATTAATGTTTATAAATTATAAAATTTTCATTATTAATATTATTTAGATGATGAAACCATGACAAATATTAAAGGATCGAAAATACTAAACCAAATGATGTATGAAAAATGGAATAGTTAACACCTAAGAATGTGATGTTAATAAATAATAATAATAAATGAGTGATATAATTTTATGAGTGAATCACATATGGTATATTAAATATGAGTATA
Source organism: Viscum album (assembly GCA_963277665.1). Classification (NCBI taxonomy): domain Eukaryota; kingdom Viridiplantae; phylum Streptophyta; class Magnoliopsida; order Santalales; family Viscaceae; genus Viscum; species Viscum album. The sequence continues at coordinate 451,403,428 of OY728127.1, forward strand.
TATATTTTATATATGTATAAAAAATATAAATTTTTTATACATGAGGTTAATATCACATACAATGTAAGTTGGACTTGAGGTAAGAGTTTACCATCTCAAATTTTCTTCTTTGGGAGATATGTTATTTTATGAACCTATATTCTTTTATAATGAGTATATACTTCCCTTATGTAAAATTATATCCATAATTATTTTCAAAAAAATCTTTTTAATGATACAATTCATCTTATTTCATCCAATAGGTTATGTTTAAAAAGTGTCCAAAGAAGTAACGGGTTTAATTACACTCTCATTATATATGAGGATTTTTTATATTTATATATAATTTTTTGAAAATTATATGACCCATATATTTTAAAAGTAAACTATTTTATAATTATATAGTATTTTAAGATTTATAGTTTTACATTCTATATATTCTCTTGTAGTAAAAAGAATCATTGAGAATGTTATATATAAGAAAATAACTTTAATAAATATTTTTTTAAAGGTTTCCATCCATGTTTTTTTCTTCCATGTTACTGTTTTCCATAAAATGATTTCAATAATGTTTTTAATATTATATAAAAATTTATTACATTAATTTTTCCCTTGTTTTACATTCTATAAAATAGTTTAAATTGGATATTCTTATTATTTTCTGAATGAAGTACTTTTTACCAAAGGTGTGAACAGAATCATAATGTTATTGAACACTGCTCTAAAAACATGTCCATTGGCCATGAGTAATCACTTATTTGAAGGTTCATTAAATTTTTTTAAATTGATTTCTTTTAATATTTTGTGAATTTTTCATTAAAATTATATCAAAAGAAAAAGGTATTATTTTGATAAAAAAATGAAATGAATTTTGAATATTGATTTAAAACTCTTTTCTTGCACAATGTTTCAAGGAAATTATCTAAATATATTTATTATATATTATTTTATGAATTATAGGTTTTAATAAAAACGATTCATTTCTATTTAATCATTTTACTATTATCATACATTACTAATAAATGATTTTATCTTATTTTCTGATCATCCCCATTCTTTTAATAATGTTCTCTATCACTATACATTTTTCATTGGATATTATTTTTCTGCTTCATGTATCTACTTTTCATATCATGTATGAATTAAAAATAATTTCTTTTAAAATGATTATGATTCATACTTATAACATTCATATATATGGTATGAGTTTAAAAAATCCTATTAGGTAAGTTATTTCATTTACTTTGTAAATATTGATGTTTTGTATTCTTGATTCAATATAGATAATTGTTAATATACTGTAATTTTGAGAATTAATCGTGTTGATTGTTAAGAATAATATGAATGCTGTAGAGACCCGAAGCCTAACGTACATGAACATTACATTACTTTTGCGGAATACTTAATACATAACAAAAATATACACACAAGGAACGTAATAGTTTAGTGTCTTTGGAAACTCAGAACGTAATCTTCTAATCGTGGTGAAAGTTCTTCAATATCTCCCATAAAGGTCATCCCTTTTTTTTACCTAAAACCTTTCTTTATATCCTGGGGAAAAGAAAACATAAAAGGGTGAGCTCAAATGCTCAGTAAGTGTAAACAAAAGAAATATCAATCACATCATATATATAAGAACATAGCTTTTGGAAATCTTAACCTGCAAAAAAGCTCATAATATCATAACATGGGATAAATCATAGAATTGAAATGTAATCCCAATAATCATAACATAAAACATGAAACTTTGTGGCATACACACATAATCATAGAGAATCATTTCTTGTTAGTCAAGACTCAATGCCAAGTCTATCTTAGTGGACAAAGTCCCTTTCTGAATCGAGTAACCCTCGTTTCAGTCCTGTTTCACTAAACCGGTATAACCTACCATTTCAGCCATGTCTATCTCATGAGATATAAAATCTTTACCCAATGCATTGGAGGGAGATATAGGTCCCACCCATCTTATAATGAATCCTTTCTTATGTGTGCCACATAATCATAAATCATACATCATCGCATAACCCATGTAATAAAAATGGGATTCTTAAACAACATGACATCATAAAACAATTCATATAAGATAAAGGAATTCATAAAAATGTTTCCATCATAACATTATCAAATCCATGTAATAATAGGGATAAAAACAGAATCCTTTTATTATCTTAGATGGAAAATAATTTTGATAAAACACTTGAACTTCATTCTTGAGGAAAATATCCTTTCTACTTCAAAAACATTTTTCCTTTCATAACATGTCATAAAACTTTAAAATAAAATAAGTTGATTAAAGATAAACTTGAAAACTTGTAAAGGAAGCTTCTTGGAAATAATGTTTTAAAAATATATTCATGCCGTATAAGTTAAAAAAAACATTCTTCGTACTTTTGTCGGAAAAGTCAAAAAGTACCTCGTACGAAAAAACGACAAAAGATTCCTTTCATACATATTACTAAAAACTCACCGAAGGGTAAAAATGGATTTAAACAATTGTAGGTGGATGGAAATAACATTACATATTGAGTAAACATGGATGTGGATGATAAAATACACCCCAGAAAATACTTACGAATAAACAATCTCGGATAAAAATGAGATTGTGATATTTCCCTTACCTTAGGTCCGATTTGATTCGTAAGTGTCCGAACCTCCTGTATAATTATTTAAATAATGTCATTGACTTATTACAGAATCATATTCATTGTTATGATATCATATATGGTTCACTTATGACATTATATTACCCGTTCTTTTGTAAATTCCATGTTAAAGAAGCGTTTTGGGTAAAATCGTTTCATTTATCATAGGTGTTTTGACTTGTTGTTCTTGACATCATTATTACTTATATCATGATTTACTTACTTCCAGAATATAAAATATGATTTATATATCATATATATTCAGTATATATATATATATAATAGATAGATAAATAAAATGAAAAACACCGTTCATGGAGACGGTAGTCCGTACGTACGCATGAACGCTGTTTTTCTTTCCTTATTGTCCTGAAATGGAAGTAAGTAGATGACATACATATGTATATATATACATAAATCCAGTAGCTTTATAATGTCATATATTTCATTATTATTTCTTATATATACATTATAATCATTCTTAAATGGTTAACATGGAGAATGAATCTCATCGCGTCGTGGAGACGGTAGTCCGTACGTACGCACGAGCGATGATATCATTTCTATAAATATTGAATTGGAGTGGAGTGGATTATACAATATATCAGAATCAATATGATGTTGTAATAACTATGTATAGTTATTCTTTACACCATTATACCCATCCATGTAAGGTGGTGGTGGAAAATAGATTACACCACGGCGTGGAGACGGTATTCCGTACGTACGCACGCGCGGTGATTTCTTTTTCCGTAGGATGGATAGATGGTGAAATAGGTTTGTTTCATACTTATAATAACATATCAGTATATTAGTGATACTGATGTTATTACTTCATAATGAAACAACCTAAGAAGAAGAAGTGGAAGAAGAAATAAAGATGAAAGAATTGGTAACGGTAATTACCTCTTCTTTGAAGTGCCTCTTTGAGACCTCCTATTAGGGCACTAAAATTGGTCTTTGAGGAGGACCAGAACCTCTAGGATGTTGCTAGGGAAGTGGAGAGGATAAATTGTCAGGGGTTGACCGAGCTTTAGTGCTCAAATTGGTGTGAGGAGGAGGGGGAGGAGGTGTCCTTTTATAGGGGAGGAGAGGGGCACCTTAGGAATTCTTAAAAATATTAATTTATAATAAATCTAACCCCACTTAAAAACCTCCAAAAATGACTCATATTCGAAGCTTAGATGAGATAGGGTTGCAATCTCATCAACCAATCAAATTTAGACATGTTTGGATCTTATTTTAAACCTTATCAATTAGATTTAACTCTAAGTTAAATAATTTTACTTTTACCGTGTCTTTTTTTTTCTTTCACTATATGGTTAATACACTTACTATAACATGCCAAACGAACCCCAAATTGTTTATTATTAATATATATATCTTTATCTAAGTCATTTGGCCGAACCTTATATTTTTAGGAATAAAATAACAATTAATAATATAATATTTGATTTAAAAACTATTTTGTGTCAATTTTGACACTATTTGATATATGATTTTTGTGAAAGTCATAATAGAATTAAATGTTCGAAACAAGTTGATTAAATCAACATTAATATATCATAGTAACCTATAAAATTAGTGGAATTCATAAAAATTCTCAAATTACATTTATTTTGGTGTTTATAACATCAATTATGTCAATATTTCATAAATAAGATAATTACTGCATCATCTTTGTGTCATAAATTAATTAAATTATTTGATGTCTAAAATTTACAAATAAAATCCCATTATGTAGGAAATCAGTTTAGCTTTCTAATGAATATTTATAGTCGAATTTATCTTATGTATAACCCCATATTAAAAATGATTTACTTATTAAACTTTGATTTTAACTATTTTAACCTTTCTTTAAATAAATTAATAATAAATGTCCTAATCTAATCCAAGTGGGCCTAAATGGTCATATTTTATTCCTAAGTTTGTTTTTGGTCGAATTAAACTTGTCCAATAGAATTAGGACATGTGTTAGGGTAATATTAATATCATATTTACCCTTAGTTACCCTATTTACTATTAACCGCGGTAAAAATAGTAAAAAGTTACTATTCACCAAAAAATTATTTTTATCTCATTGAACCACATTTTAGTCCTTGATATTAACCGTGTCTCTCGGATTTTCGAAATTCCATTCACAGAAGCGGTAAAATTATGTTTTATGCAAAATTCAGTTTTTAACCTACCACTTAGTAGTTTCACTATTCATCAAAAATTGATGTTTTTCAGAACAATGCCAAAATTTCATCCCAAGCTATATTTCATATTCCGAATTCAAAAATGAAGTCTATTTTACCAAATTCATAACATAAAAGTTGCATTAATTAATTTTATAATTAAATCCCGCTGTTAAAACAAATAGCGTGTTTTTAAGAAACAATATCTATCAAAAGATTGACACTTGTTTATGTCTAGTTTAAATGTGAAACTACATCCAATGACCGACATTGTATTAAATTGTAAAAATATATTCTAAATATACTTTAAAACCACTCAAATTAATGATTTATCACTATTAATTATTTCGATTAAAAAAAGTTGTTTGTAATTATAATTTAGTAATTTTCACTATTCATCAGAATATGAAAGTTATCCGAAAAGTACCAAAATTTCACCTTAGGCTAAATTCGATACTCCGAATCCAAAAATAAAGTTCATTTTGAAAAATAAGATTTACTGGATTTCAAAAAGTGGTTATTACTATTCATAACGGCTAGTTTTAATTATATTTTATAGCATATCGTTGTTTAGTGAAACTCGGTATTGCGTACTACACACGCTATCGAGGAAGGTCGTGATTGCGTGTAATGCAAGTCAAGTCAAGGATGTGTGTTGTGCAAGCTCCTTTTGGTGTAGCGTACAACACAAGACATTAATAAAATTAAAAAGAATATTTTTTTTATAAAATCTTGGGCTGTTACATTCTACCCCCCTTAAAATGAATTTCGCCCTCGAAATTCGTCGGGGTTATAAATGGTTTACTATTTGAAAGTTTCTTTAATAGAAACCCACATCGTAAAAGGGAATACCAAAACTTGGCTTTAAAAACTAAAGTATGAAATGTAACGATTACCCAAATAAACTAATCACTGGGTTTCCACATAGGTAAAAATATGGATATGGAAGAGAAATCTAACCATCATGTTCTGATGGAGAGTGGTAGAGAAGATGGCTATGGAAAATCCAGTAATCACAAATCCATAAATTTGTGACGATCTAAGGTACCATCTGATTCATCAGGTATAAGATCACTAGGACAACATTTTTGGTTTTCAAGATCATTTCCCTAAAGTTGAAAATTTGAATTAGAATAAATACTTACTTTATTTTGATACAATATCACTGTTGTTCGTGCCTTGAACAATTTCCACTTCATCTCTTAAATAAATGAAGTTGAATTTGTTATTCGTGAAGTGTTAGCAGATCATGTGATAGAATGACGGGTCATTCCATCTGTCTCAAACAAAAGGTAAGCAAAAGTTATTAAATACACATAAGTCATTCTATAGTGAGTTTAATCATATATAGTTCCTAAAATGGACTTATACTTCATATATCATACTGCTTAATATAATAAAACTAGTTTCTACTAAACAGGGACTTCCTGTAGGCCAGTGGTAGGCGATAAAGGCCAGTCGCACTTTGGTTGTGGGTTCGATTCCTACAGCCTTGTCCGAAGCGATGGGATGTCGCCCGTCCTGCAGGTTGTCCCTTTTTCTAAAACTACGTTACTATAACATCCCATCAATAATATCGAAAATCTTCTATCCTTAAACAATACTAACTTATGTCCAACATAATCCAGTCTAATCTTTAGGCTTATAATACTGCAGTCCACTCTCATAATATAGTGACAACGATTACCAGAGATTTAATACTGTCGTTGATCCCCACATATCATAAGATATGTCTTGTTGGTCACATTCCAAACATTCAAAGTCCTTAATCGTGTATTCTCTTGAATACCTTAGTGAAAACATGAGTGCAGTTAAAAGTTAACACTTTCCACATACCAAAATCCTCAAAATTATTTATACTCAAACCATGATATCACTTAGTCCTTATATCAATCATGAGCTCATGAATACAATCAAACATCTCATTATCTTCTTATCCTTTCATTATGCACTTATCATCTACTTTCCAAAAGTATCTGAATATCCTTTCATGGTTACTGGTAACATTAATCAGTCAACAATTTAACAATCCTTACATGTCTCTTTATTCCATAGTACCATGAGATTACTTATACAACATTACACATGATAAACATGTAATCATTCCACTACATTCTTAAACCATTAACCGAGCTTCAACAATTCTTTCATCTCACATATCATCTGTAGTCTCTTCATCATCATCCACATAAATACTACCCATATGGCCATACTGATTCTCTTCATGAGTCTTTCCCTTAGGACATTGGTTTGCATAATGCCCATACATTCCACATTTAAAACACTTAACCATTTTTGATGTCGTAGCAATACCATTATCCTCATCCATGGTGTTAACTGAACCTTTTCCTTTGCACTTACTTGCTTTGTGTCCTTCTTTTCCACACCCAAAGCATCTTCCAGTTCCTTTGAAACATTCTCCTTGATGCCTCTTCCCACATGAATTACATAGGGGAAATTGAACTTTCTTTCCTCTATGATCATCATGAAACTCCATCTTTCTCTTATTAGTCGAGTCAGGAAACTTACCAAATTTTACTTTATTGATCATATTATGAGATTGCTGATTCGGCATAATAATTATGTTTGGACTTCCAAATCCCATTTCATTATGAAGAATATCATTCCATTTTCCATCATTTCCTCCATTATCGTGAATCACCTTGTTTCCAGCCATTTTCTAAAACCCAAAAAGAATAGCGTGAGAGGCAAAAATCATGCTAGGGAAAACAACATAATAAAGGGGGAGTACCTTGAACGTCTAACATCTTAGGTTTAATTCTATGATCGTTAGCGTAGTTCTAGTACTATAACCTATACGTATACTTAACCTTAGGGACATCCCTAGACATACCTTAGAAATATCTCTAGGGATCTCACTAACGTTTTCGCATCCTAGTTTCCAAAGGTTGACTAAACCTTTCCTCTGATACCAACTATAACGGTCTGGAATTACTTCCATTGGACTATAGTTGATACCTATCAGGGCACTCCATGGGCGGCTACACCCCCTGGGCGGGACACACCACCATCCCCAGTGGCAGCCATTTCCTCATGAAGCCCTTGGGCGGAGAGCCATGCTTCGTCCAACGCTCACATGTGAGAGTTCCCAAGGATCGGATACATTCCTACCTCCTTTGCCTCTGATACCAACTGTAGAGACCCGAAGCCTAACGTACATGAACATTACATTACTTTTGCGGAATACTTAATACATAACAAAAATATACACACAAGGATCGTAATAGTTTAGTGTCTTTGGAAACTCAGAACGTAATCTTCTAATCGTGGTGAAAGTTCTTCAATATCTCCCATAAAGGTCATCCCTTTTTTTTAACCTAAAACCTTTCTTTATATCCTGGGGAAAAGAAAACATAAAAGGGTGAGCTCAAATGCTCAGTAAGGGTAAACAAAAGAAATATCAATCACATCATATATATAAGAACATAGCTTTTGGAAATCTTAACCTGCAAAAAAGCTCATAATATCATAACATGGGATAAATCATAGAAGTGAAATGTAATCCCAATAATCATAACTTAAAACATGAAACTTTGTGGCATACACACATAATCATAGAGAATCATTTCTTGTTAGTCAAGACTCAATGCCAAGACTATCTTAGTGGACAAAGTCCCTTTCTGAATCGAGTAACCCTCGTTTCAGTCCTGTTTCACTAAACCGGTATAACCTACCATTTCAGCCATGTCTATCTCATGAGATATAAAATCTTTACCCAATGCATTGGAGGGAGATATAGGTCCCACCCATCTTATAATGAATCCTTTCTTATGTGTGCCACATAATCATAAATCATACATCATCGCATAACCCATGTAATAAAAATGGGATTCTTAAACAACATGACATCATAAAACAATTCATATAAGATAAAGGAATTCATAAAAATTTTTCCATCAAAACATTATCAAATACATGTAATAATAGGGATAAAAACAGAATCCTTTTATTATCTTAGATGGAAAATAATTTTGATAAAACACTTGAACTTCATTCTTGAGGAAAATATCCTTTCTACTTCAAAAACATTTTTCCTTTCATAACATGTCATAAAACTTTAAAATAAAATAATTTGATTAAAGATAAACTTGAAAACTTGTAAAGGAAGCTTCTTGGAAATAATGTTTTAAAAATCCATTCATGCCGTATAAGTTAAAAAAAACATTCTTCGTACTTTTGTCGGAAAAGTCAAAAAGTACCTCGTACGAAAAAACGACAAAAGATTCCTTTCATACATATTACTAAAAACTCACTGAAGGGTAAAAATGGATTTAAACAATTGTAGGTGGATGGAAATAACATTAAATATTGAGTAAACATGGATGTGGATGATAAAATACACCCCAGTAAATACTTACGAATAAACAATCTCGGATAAAAATGAGATTGTGATATTTCCCTTACCTTAGGTCCGATTTGATTCGTAAGTGTCCGAACCTCCTGTATAATGATTTAAATAATTTCATTGACTTATTAAAGAATCATATTCATTGTTATGATATCATATATGGTTCACTTATGACATTATATTACCCGTTCTTTTGTAAATTCCATGTTAAAGAAGCGTTTTGGGTAAAATCGTTTCATTTATCATAGGTGTTTTGACTTGTTGTTCTTGACATCATTATTACTTATATCATGATTTACTTACTTCCAGAATATAAAATATGATTTATATATCATATATATTCAGTATATATATATATATATAATAGATAGATAAATAAAATGAAAAACACCGTTCATGGAGACGGTAGTCCGTACGTACGCATGAACGCTGTTTTTCTTTCCTTATTGTCCTGAAATGGACGTAAGTATATGACATACATATGTATATATATACATAAATCCAGTAGCTTTATAATGTCATATATTTCATTATTATTTCTTATATATACATTATAATCATTCTTAAATGGTTAACATGGAGAATGAATCTCATCGCGTCGTGGAGACGGTAGTCCGTACGTACGCACGAGCGATGATATCATTTCTATAAATATTGAATTGAATTGGAGTGGATTATACAATATATCAGAATCAATATGATGTTGTAATAACTATGTATAGTTATTCTTTACACCATTATACCCATCCATGTAAGGTGGTGGTGGAAAATAGATTACACCACGGCGTGGAGACGGTATTCCGTACGTACGCACGCGCGGTGATTTCTTTTTCCGTAGGATGGATAGATGGTGAAATAGGTTTGTTTCATACTTATAATAACATATCAGTATATGAGTGATACTGATGTTATTACTTCATAATGAAAAAACCTAAGAAGAAGAAGTGGAAGAAGAAATAAAGATGAAAGAATTGGTAACGGTAATTACCTCTTCTTTGAAGTGCCTCTTTGAGACCTCCTATTAGGGCACTAAAATTGGTCTTTGAGGAAGACCAGAACCTCTAGGATGTTTCTAGGGAAGTGGAGAGGATAAATTGGCAGGGGTTGGCCGAGCTTTAGTGCTCAAATTGGTGTGAGGAGGAGGGGGAGGAGGTGTCCTTTTATAGGGGAGGAGAAGGGCACCTTAGGAATTCTTAAAAATATTAATTTATAATAAATCTAACCCCACTTAAAAACCTCCAAAAATGACTCATATTCTAAGCTTAGATGAGATAGGGTTGTAATCTCATCAACCAATCAAATTTAGACATGTTTGGATCTTATTTTAAACCTTATCAATTAGATTTAACTCTAAGTTAAATAATTTTACTTTTACCGTGTCTTTTTGTTTTCTTTCACTATATGGTTAATACACTTACTATAACATGCCAAACGAACCCCAAATTGTTTATTATAAATATATATATCCTTATCTAAGTCAGTTGGCCGAACCTTATATTTTTAGGAATAAAATAACAATTAATAATATAATATTTGATTTAAAAACTATTTTGTGTCAATTTTGGCACTATTTGATATATGATTTTTGTGAAAGTCATAACAGAATTAAATGTTCGAACCAAGTTGATTAAATCAACATTAATATATCATAGTAACCTATAAAATTAGTGGAATTCATAAAAATTCTCAAATTACATTTATTTTGGTGTTTATAACATCAATTATGTCAATATTTCATAAATAAGATAATTACTGCATCATCTTTGTGTCATAAATTAATTAAATTATTTGATATCTAAAATTTACAAATAAAATCCCATTATGTAGGAAATCAGTTTAGCTTTCTAATGAATATTTATAGTCGAATTTATCTTATGTATAACCCCATATTAAAAATGATTTACTTATTAAACTTTGATTTTAACTATTTTAACCTTTCTTTAAATAAATTAATAATAAATGTCCTAATCTAATCCAAGTGGGCCTAAATGGTCATCTTTTATTCCTAAGTTTGTTTTTGGTCGAATTAAACTTGTCCAATAGAATTAGGACATGTGTTAGGGTAATATTAATATCATATTTACCCTTAGTTACCCTATTTACTATTAACCGCAGTAAAAATAGTAAAAAGTTACTATTCACCAAAAAATTATTTTTATCTCATTGAACCACATTTTAGTCCTTGATATTAACCGTGTCTCTCAGATTTTCAAAATTCCATTCACAGAAGCGGTAAAATTAAGTTTTATGCAAAATTCAGTTTTTAACCTACCACTTAGTAGTTTCACTATTCATCAAAAATTGATGTTTTTCAGAACAATGCCAAAATTTCATCCCAAGCTATATTTCATATTCCGAATTCAAAAATGAAGTCTATTTTACCAAATTCATAACATAAAAGTTGCATTAATTAATTTTATAATTAAATCCCGCTGTTAAAACAAATAGCGTGTTTTTAAGAAACAATATCTATCAAAAGATTGACACTTGTTTATGTCTAGTTTAAATGTGAAACTACATCCAATGACCAACATTGTATTAAATTGTAAAAATATATTCTAAATATACTTTAAAACCACTCAAATTAATGATTTATCACTATTAATTATTTCGATTAAAAAAAGTTGTTTGTAATTATAATTTAGTAATTTTCACTATTCATCAGAATATGAATGTTATCCGAAAAGTACCAAAATTTCACCTTAGGCTAAATTCGATACTCCGAATCCAAAAATAAAGTTCATTTTGAAAAATAAGATTTACTGGATTTCAAAAAGTGGTTATTACTATTCATAACGGCTAGTTTTAATTATATTTTATAGCATATCGTTGTTTAGTGAAACTCGGTATTGCGTACTACACACGCTATCGAGGAAGGTCGCGATTGCATGTAATGCAAGTCAAGTCAAGGATGTGTGTTGTGCAAGCTCCTTTTGGTGTAGCGTACAACACAAGACATTAATAAAATTAAAAAGAATATTTTTTTTATAAAATCTTGGGCTGTTACAAATGCAAATGAAATGAATTTGGTAAATCAGCCCTCTTTATAGATATCCTCGTTATACCTCAACAGGTCTTATGAGACAATATTATTTGGCATGATGTAATGGATAAGTTGTAAGATCATTTAAAATAGTTGGTTATTTGGGTTATAACTTACCTATTTATGTAACCTTTCTTCATTTAAAGTCATTCACTATATTAATGATTTATTGGTTGAGAGTAATTAATATTAAGATTTAGGAAAAATTAGGCATGGCATTCATGGAATGATTATGGACATTCATATTTATGCATTAACTTTATTGATAATTTTGTTTCAATTATCAATTTGATTACCATGTTTATAATATCCATGTATATTCAATGAACTAATTTTTTTGATTGAAAAACTATAATTTTGAATATACACTCTTTAATATTTATTATTATATATTTAATTATGATATTTTACACTGTACGTAACACTTATTGAGCATATGAGCTCACCTTGTATTATTTTCTATTCACTGGAATGTGAGGAATATATCTTCAAATAATCTACATAGATGGTAAAAAATAAACATTCTATGTTTTATTTTTCCAATGTAATATGGAAATCATGTATGTATATATTCTCTCATGACAGATAAATTGATTGATCCTTCATGATTAAATCCCTTATATACTATGTGAATGTAAAAAGTAAGCACTAACTAAGGTTTATTTCAATTATTATTGCTACAGTAATCATTACTTCAGGTAGTCAAAAGCCACCCTACATTAATCATTCCATAAGAAGACTTAGTCTACTCTCGTAAAAGCTATCAACAAGCCCAAAATATGAGATAATTCCGAAAAAAACATATGACAATAGCCAAAAAGACCAAAGAAACTGAAAAACTCATCCATGTTCATGGGTACATCCTAACAAACAATTTCCTTGATCATTGATAGGTCCACAACCACATCTTGTTAAGACACTACATATATAAGGAAAATATACTCCCATATCCAAACCATTCACTTGGATAGTATTAAATATATTAGATGTAGTAAAATAAATTTTCAGACCACTCTATGATTATTTCACCACAAAAATATATTTTAAAATAATATTATGCTTTATATAATTCATAACACATAAATAAGTGCTTTAAGTGAACTGCAAAATACTATAAAAATATTATTATTTAAATGTGACCCTAATAGCATAGCCACTAAATTGGACGGTATGAATAGTAATAACAACACTATGAAAAATAATTACAAATTTTTAAATAAATTCAGTTTATTTGTTAATTTATAATAAATCTGTACTCAGTTTATAGTAAGGTCATTTTACACTTCAAAAATATTTTTTCTTATAAAATTTTGTGTATTGAATTTTGTGCATAGATATTATAATTAATTAAAAATAAATAAATAAATAATATTTGAAAAAATAAATAATTTTTTTTAAAGAATCTTTCCGTTGAAATATTTGGGTTAATTTTTGATAATTTTCTAAAATGAATTATTTTTCAATGAATACTGAAAAATATTTATATTTGTAAAATTGTCATTTATTTTCTATAAATAAATTAATTTAAAATTTAAATTATTTAATTTATTAGGTTTTAAATTAACATTAGATCCATTTTACTGAACATTATCTAAATAATTTTATAGTAGCCATCATTATATATTATTTTGTTATAATTTCATTTTTGTGATTAAAAAACAAGATTATCAATAAATTTTTTTATTATGTTTTGTAAATTTATATTAAAAATTATTTCTAGGAATTGGGAAAAAAATAATATTTAATAATTTATTCTATATATGGAACCATAAAGTTTAAATTTGTTAAGTATTTTCTTTTTATCAGTGATCATTATGAATATTGGTAATGGTAAGTATTTTCATGATAGTAAAGGGTAAAATATGATATTAATTTTTTAAAAAAATTAATAAGGCCTTCAAAATATATATCTAATGTAAAGACCTGAAAATTTCAAGGAAATTTTTTTTCCTTAATTTCATGGGAATTTTATGAATTTGTGGCTTCTGACGGAACATGATTCCGAGGACTGTTGTGCCCAGAATCAATTCAGAAGTTTTGCTCGGGTACGTTCAGTGAATGAACGAGTGAGTTTTTCTATCTTTTGAACCTTTTATCAGAATTTAAATCTTAGGGCACCAATGAACTCGCAACGCCGGTAATTGCTGAAAGGGGCCTTTACAGAAATTGTGTTTGCACGGGAGGAGAAGTTAAAATTTGTGGATTAAATATGAATTGAATAAAATTGTGGAACAATTTTATTCTATATCTAATGTGGTTATATCTTACATGCAGGAGTTGAGGTGGGACCCATAAGCACCTAACTACCCATGTGACGATATTTGTGAGGTGGGGCCCCCACGAGCCCCAACCATTCATTTTCCAAAAGCCTCCTTAAACCCTCAATAATGTCCCTTGCTTAATGTTGACAACTTCCCTTCTTAAAGGGGAGCCTCTCCACCTCCCAAGCTTAATGAAGCCAACTAAGGTAATTAATAACCCTATTAATTATCTTTTCACACCTCTTTGACTTATTTGAATTTCATGGAGGTATTTTAAAAGAAGGAGACTTAATGAAATATTATCTTGGAAAATAATTTGGGAGAGTTAGAGGAGAGCTTTCTTTATCCACGAAGAACGAATTCTTGCCTCGACAAAGAATGCCGGTTCCACGAAGAACAATCGAAGTGCTTTCCATTATTTTCTTTGTGACAGGAGGGAAGAAACCAAATCTTCGGATACACTCCAACATCACCAACTAATCTTTTCCCCGTGACGCCATCTATCGCGACGCCCGACGTGCGACGTTAATTATTCGAGGTAAGGGGTGTTGTGTTTATGTTTTAATACCATTCTTCATCGTTCGTAAATTCTTGAGTGTCGTTTGTCCACTGGATACCATCATTATGGGGAAGGGTTCGGACCACATGAACTTATTCTGACACTTCCCTTTCCATTTTGTGTAGATGATGGAGGAGGACTACGAAGAACCGTCTGACGACGGGCCGACCACAAGAGGATTGATAGTGCATAATTGCCGGGTCGCAGCCAAGGCGCGACACCAATGTGCTGTGCGGAGTAGATCTAGTCTGCGGTAGTGACGGGCAGCGACGGATGGGCGCGGCGCCGTAGTACCGCACTGTAAATACAAGAGTCGCAACCGGGGTGGGCCACAGAAGAAGGGCGCGACAAAGTCACGTCGTGCTAGAGCTATAAGTGGGCCGCAACCGCGGCGGAGGAGCACGACGCTATCTCCCCGCACTGGTCAAAAAAAGCCGAGACCTAAGGTCGTGGTAGACCGTGAAGGGCGTTCGGCTGTGCTGGTCACCGGTGCCTTCATAAGGCAGGACCCTAGGGGTTCCCGTGGATACCAAGGGCCGGCCTTAATGGTCGACTTTTTTCAGAGAAACGGGGGGTGTAACCCCCCTGGTTGCCCAGCCACGCGGCCGACCGCATGGGTCACGTAGACCAGACCACTTCGGCCAGGATGGGCCGCTAGCACGAGGCCGGGCCATGCCCTACCCGGAAGGACCTGGACCCGGGTCAGGTTTACCGGGTTCGGGCCGACCTAAGGGGTGTTGGGCCAGGTCGGAACGGGCCCATACCCCCAATTTTTGGACCGTTTTCTGTTTAATGGATATATGTTGAGGTACAGACCTCCGATCGCCGCACCGTCAGTTTCGTAGGATCCCTTGGATATAGACGGTCATTTCAGTGTATTATACTCAAGGTTTCGGCGAATTTTGGGTATGTCCGGGTTGGTTCGAACTCGAAACCAATGGGTCCCTAGGAGCGGAAACACTTATAAGTTGAGCTCCGGATGTCTAATGGACATGCCGTCAAATTTTTTGGATTCCTCTTAATGAGAATGTTCTTTTGGAATACTTCACCTGAGGTTTGGACATAGTTGGAGTATGTCCAGGTTAGATCATACCCAAAATCCAACCGGGCCCCTAGAACTGTAATACCAATATCTATAAGACCAGATGTCTGTTTGACAAACCATCGATGGAGTTTGTAATATAGTTGAGTAACAGTTCCTTTTTGTATACCACATGGGAATTTGGGGTATAGTTGAGATACAGCTGGGTTGGTTCATCTACGATACCAACCGGGCTTACGGGACATAAAATCTAATAACTCACAGACCGGGCATCCGATTGACGCGGCGTCTTTGCATTGTGACCCCTATGATGAGGCGGTCCTTTGAGATACATCCAAGTGAGATTAAGTGACACTAGGACTTATCGACAAGTAGCATGTGGAGCGGACCCTCCTCGAGACGAGGGTACGGAGTACAGAGACCTTGTGGCTGGCTGAGAATAGATGACAGCTTGATCGATTTGACTCGTAGTGATTCGGTTAGCCCAGTGGATAGAGTGACCAATATTTGGTGGTAGTCCCATGACAGATGGAGCGCCTGGTAGTTGGCAGAAAACCCGCGATACTCGACCAGAGGAGTACCCTTGTAGGCTATTAGGGAGAGCACCCTGTATTTGGTGGCAGACCCTCAACGGACAGAGTGCCCGGTATTTGGTAGCAGACCTCTAGTACTCAACTGGACGAGTACCTCAGAAGTATATGGTTAGAGATTAGCGCCTCAGAGTCATGACATGGCCACTGTACTCAATAGAGGAGGAGTTCTCCAGCTGTTGTGGTTTCGATAATCAAAACCTTGGTTCGAGCTGATTCAATGACCTATGTGTTTACCTCATGATGGAGATGGGTCACTTGATAACTTAGGTATATGTATGGGAATATACCTAAGTAGTGGTTATCCGTTGATTTCATAACATTTGTGTTTCCTCATGATTGAGATTGGTTACTTGATAACTTAGGTATAAGTATGGACTTATTCCTAAGTAAGGGTTATCTGTTGAGATCCTTCTTTGGGGTTATACTTGTTGTATTTAGTGAGACCATGAGGGTCTCGGATTCCCTACTGAGTATCATTATATTCACACCTGCACGGGGTATGCCCGCACCTCGTTGTGTTGGATGCAGATGACGGAATGCTCTAATGGAGACCGAGTGTACGGGGACTAGATGGTACTCGGAGTTGGACCTCATGACGAGTCAGTACACGGAGGTGGACATCACGACGAGATGGTACTCATAGGATGTTGGCGGGCGAGGGTGTTGAGTAGGCTATCTGTAAATACCCTTCAGGTAGGATCCAAGGTGGATGACCCAGGTGCTTATTCTATCTTCCAGCTATTTTCCATTTCTGTTGTACTTTCATTCAGCTGTAGCTGTAGTTTTCAGTTAGGTTCGTATTCGTTCCCATTTACTTTTTCGCACGTTCTTTTGTACTTAGTGTATTTCTTTCGCTTGTACTCTGGTTGGATATGATTATTTTTTAAAGGCAATGCCTTCCCAGTTACCGGGAATTACGCCTTTGGTGCTAGTCGCCAGCCCCTGGCCTATAAAAGGCGGGCTTGGGGTAGTCACGGCACAAGCCCCGAGGACGAGTCGTGAATTATTGGTATCAGAGGAGTCGGTTCTACCGCAGAACTTAGAACTCTGATACACCAGGACCGTGACTACTAATTTAAGACTCAGTGCACGAAAAAACTAACTGCGTGTGTGTTTTAAATATTTTTTCTGTAGGTCATCTAAAACCAGGTCATCTCACCAGGTTTATCTCGTATGAACATGTCGCATCTGTTCAGGAGGTCTCTACATAGACATTCAGTTGGAGTTCCGAGAGAGTACTCGATGACGGCCCACCGAGCGATGAGACTCCGGTGCAGGGTCCCCTTTTTATGTTGGCAACTTCGGGTGGTGTACCAGCAGCACCACCACTCATTGGGCAGCATTTGCCACCAGCTTTACTAGTGGACAGTGCACACTGAAAGAGCGCGTTGCATGAGTCCTAGCAGCAGAGGCCTCTGAGGTTATGAGGCAAGACATATTACCAGGTAGTAGTGTACTAGATGGAGGTGATTGCTAGAGTTCTACACAAAGTTTAGACACTAGTAGAGCAGATGGTGATCATAGCTACTGTTGTTTCCCATTGAGTGGCCAATTGGTTGGTCGGCATAGTGATGAGGCTTCGGTACGTGGACCGATGACTGAGATAGTACCTTCGGGTAGCGTTCCATCTATATCACTACCTGTTGGTCAGCAGTTTCAACTGGTGGTACCGGTAGATGAAACATGTAGGCTTAGTGCCTTATATTTGTTTCAGTGTCAAATACCCCTCAGGTTTCTAGGAGAGCTCGACTCATAGGCGGATGAGTACTGACTTGAGGAGGTGACTGAGAGTTTTCTAGAGCTTATACGGCTTCGTCAGGAGGGCATGTCGGTAGCTAGGCAGTCATCAAGGCATACAGATCGTTCTTGGTACTTGATGACTATGATATGATCAGTGCTTTAGAGCTTAGGCCTCAGAGCGAGGTGTGTTTAAAGGAAATCCGAGCCAGCACATTACCTCTACGCATTTCTACTTATGTTAGGATGATAGAGAGATCCTTTGTGGCTGAATGATCTTTGGATGAACGGATACACCCTGTGAAGGCTAGTAATAAGAAACAGGAAACTGGTGCCAGTCTCAGAGACTTGGGTGTGTAAAATTTTTCGAGAAGAGGAAGTGTTATGGACAAATGAATCTGCAGGGTAACAGACATGAAAGAAGAGCTAAGAGAGTAGCATGAGGTGGTGAACATTTCAACATGTTGCAACCACCCGCATTTGTAGTCCCCGCTTGTCTCAGGGAGCTGGAGGGCCGGGGAAGTGAATAGTTGCATTCGGTCAATGAGTGTGACACAAGGGCTCTAGGAATGATTCAAAGTACCGTCTGTGTCTACTGATAGCTTCTGCAACAACATACATTGATATCAATCATCCCTTCCTTCCACGAATCATGTCCCATACCTAGTGTTTCCGGATAAGCCGTTGAATTGACCATCAGGTCTGAAGACACCTTTGGGAGGAGACTCGATAATCACACTCATGACGACAGAGTGATCTAACACTTGATGTGAGAGTTTCGTTTGGAACCTCTTGGTGGCAGCATTGAGGCCTTATGACGTTAGTTTGGGTATGGACTAGGCAACCACAGTTCAAAAACAGATTGATAGTATTAGGAAAAAACGTTGTGGTTTATCTACAATGCTAGGATAGGGGTTTCCCTTGGTCGGTGAAAAGGGAAACCCAGGCAGTGTAGGATAAACACATGTATAGGAGGGTGAGGCCGATCACTCTTGAGCTGGCCAACCTTACCCTCGTGGCAGCACGAGTTTTTAGTGATTAGTTCCAAATAGGGAGCAAAGGCCTCTATAGTTCGAGGATGGCAACCATGTCTTTATATGGGTCTCAGCTCGATGAGGTCTACGAAGATGTGGCTGAAGTAGCAAGTTATCTCTGAGGTTCATCAGACCCTTCTAGGTCCTCATCAGTGTAGGCGAGGTGGTTTACCGTCTAGCCTTTCCACCTCAGATGCACCAGGTGCACGACGTCATCCAGGTATCTCAGATAAGGAGATACGTGCATGAACCTTCACACATCATCGACCTCATGGAGCTGGACATCGATGACATGGCGACATACACGGAGGATCCAATGGAGATTGAGGATCGACAGGAGCTAGTCTTACGTGGACAGTCGATTCCTCTGGTGCGCTTTCACTGGCAGCACATGAACCGCTAGGAGAGCACATAGAATTAGAAGGCTCAGATGCATGCTCATTAGCACCTTTTTTTCCCATGTCTGTGTTGACTCTTTACGGGGATGTAAATCTCCGAGGTGGGAGTAATGTAAAGACATGAAAATTTCATGTAATTTTTTTTCTTAATTTCTTTTAAATGTTACGAGTCTGTGTCTTCTGATAGCACTTGATTCCGAGGCACAGTGTGCAAAAAATCAATTTCCAAATTTTAGCATGGGTACGTTTAGGGAACGAACGAGCGTGTTTTTCTATATTTTGATCTAGTGCTCAGAATTGAAATCTGAGGGCACCGATGAACTAACAATGCCAGTAATTGCTTAAGGGGACGTTTACCGCAGTTGCATTTCCACGGGAAGAGACGATAAAATTTGTGGATTAAATAAGAAGTGAATAAAATTGTGGAACAATTTTATTCTATATCTAATGTGGTTATATCCTACATGCGAGAGTTGGGGTGGGACCCATAAACACCTAACTACCCATGTGAGTATATTTGTGAGGTGGGGCCCACACGAGCCCCAACATTTCATTTTCCCCAAACCTCCTTAAACCCTCAATAAATTCCCTTGCTTAATGTTGACAACATCCCTTCTTAAAGGGGAGCCTCTCCACCTCCAATGCTTTATGAATCCAACTATGGTGATTAATAACCTTATTTATTATTTTGTCACTCCTCTTTGACTTATTTTAATTGCATGGAGATATTTTAAAAGAAGGAGACTTAATGAAATATTTGCTTGGAAAATATTTTGGGAGAGTTAGAGGACATCTTTCTTTATCCACGAAGAACAACTTCATCCCTCGACGAAGAACATTGGTTCAATGAAGAGAGATCGACGTGCATTCTGTTCTTTTCACCATGATAAGAGGGAGGACACCACATATAAGGATACACTCCAATGTCTCCAACAAATCTTTTCCCCGCGATGCCGTCTTTCACGACACTTAACATGAAACGTTAATTATTCGAGGTAGGGGTTGTTGTGTTTATGTTTTAATATCGTTCTTCATTGTTCTAAAATTCATGAGTTCTGTTTGGCCACTTGATACCATCATGATGAGTAAGGGTTCAGACCACATGAACACGGCCCGACCCTTCTACTTCAATTTGTTTTGGATGATGGAGGGGGACTTCGAGGAACCATCCGGTGACGGGACGACCATAAGGGGATCGACATCACATGATTGTCAGGTCGCCGAAAAGGCACGACAACAACGTGCCGCGTGGAGTAGAGCCAGGCCGCGGCCGGGATGGGCTGTGAAGGAGGGGCACGACATCACTGCTCCATGCCAAAACTATAAGAGCCATGGCCGGGGTGGGATACAGTAGAGGGGTGCGGCGCCATCGCGCCCCGCCAGAGCTTGAAGGAGGTCGTGGCCTGAGCGGGCCACGACAGAGAAGCGTGGCGCCGTCGCGCCACGCTGATCGAACAAGGCCGCGGCCTACGGCCACAACAGACCGGGAAGGGCGGCCAGCTGGGCCAGCCGATGGTGCCATCATGTGGCGGGACCGGAGGGGGTCACGCGGCTACCATGGGCCAACCTTAATAGGAGGTTGTTTCCGAAGAACCGGATGGTGTAACCCCGCTGGTCGCCGAGCCACGCGGCTGATCGTGCGGGTCACGCGGACTAATCCACGTCGGTTGGGACAGGCTGCCCGTGATGTGCCGGTCCGCCCTCGCCGGGCCGGGTCGGGCCGCGCCCCACTAGGCCGGACCTGGAACTGGGTCTGGTCGACCCAGTTCGGGCCGACCCAGGGGCTGTTGGGCCGGGTCGGACCGGGCCCAGACCCCCTATTTTCAGACTGTTTTCGGTTTAATGGACATATCTTCAGCTACGGACCTATAATAGACAAATCGTCAATTGAGTAGGATTACACGGATCGAGACGGTCGTTTTGGTATTTTACAATCAAGGTTTAGACGAAGTTTTGGAACAGCCGGGTTGGTTCGAACTCGAAACCAATCGGGCCCTCGGAGCGGAAACGCTTATAACTTGAGCTCCGGATGTCCGATTGACATGCTGTCGAATTTTTTTGATTCTTCATGATGAGAAGGTTCTTTTGAAATACTTCACCTGAGGGTTGGATGTAGTTGGTGTAAGGCCGGGTTGGATCGTACCCAAAATCCAACTGGGCCCCTAGAACGGTAATACCAATATCTCTCAGATCAAAAGTCCTTTTGAAAAACCATCAGCGGCGTTGGTAATCTCGTTGAGTAAAGGATCCTTTTTGTATACCCCATGGGAATTCACGGTACAGTTGACATACGGCCGGGTTGGTTCGTACAAAAAATCAACCGGGCCCCCAGAACGGAACACCTAATAACTCGTAGACCGAGCATCCGATTGACGTGTCGTCTGTTGCATTGAGACCCATATGATGAGGTGGTCCATTGAGATACATCCACGTGAGAATACATGACACTTGAAAGTATCGACCAGTAGCTCATGTACTGGACCCTCCTGGAGACGAGCGTATGGAGTACGGAGACATTGTAGCTGGCTGAGACTTGATAACTACTTGACTAATTCGACTCGCATTGATTCCGTTAGCCCAATGGACGGAGCGCCCAATATTTTGCAGCAGACCCACAGTGGACAAAGCACATGGTAGTTGGCAGCAGACCCGCGATACTCGACAAGAGGAGTACCTATATAGGATATTTGGGAGAGCACCCAGAATTTGGCGGCAGACCCTCTGTGGACGGAGCGCCTTGTATTTGGCAGCAGACCCGCGATACTCGATAGGAGGAGTACCTTAGAATTCTAAGGTTAGTGAGTAGCACCTCGGAGTCGTTACATGACCACTGTACTCGACCGGGCAGAAGTTATCCAGCAGTTGTGGTTTCAATAATGAAAATCCTCATTCGAGCTGAGTCAATAACCTTTGTGTTTACCTCATGATTGAGATGGGTCAGTTTATAACTTTGGTATATGAATGGGCATATACCTAAGTAGTGGTTATCCGTTGATTTCATAACCTATGTGTTACCACATGATTGAGATGGGTTACTTGATTACTTTAGTATAAGTATGGGATTATACCTATGTAAGGGTTATCTTTTGAGATCCATCTTTGTGGTTATCCTTTTTGGATTTTGTGATACCTTGAGGGTCTCGGGGTCCCTACATAGTATCGTTATACTCACCCTTTCACGGGCTATGCCTGCAGCTCATTGTGTTTGATGCAGAGGATGGACAACTCTAAGAGAGACTGAGTGTATGAGGACTGGACGTTACCCGGAGGTGGACCTCACGACGAGTTAGTACCCATAGGTGGACTTCACGGTGAGACTATACTCGAAGGAGGTTAGTGGGTGAGATCATTTAGGAGACAATCTATACCTACCCTTTAGGAAAGATCTGAGGTGGATGACCCAGGAGCTTCTTATATCTTCCATATGTTTGTCTTTTCTATTGTACCTTCATTCAGTGGTAGCTGTACATTTCAGTTGGGTTTGTATTCTGGCCCATTTACTTTTCCGCACTTCCTTTTGTACTTAGTTTATTTTTTCCGCTTGTACTCTGGTTGTATGTGTTAATGTTTTTTAAAGGCAATACATTCCCAATTACTAGGATTTATTCCTTTGGTGCTAGTCGCCAACCCCTGGCCTATGGAAGGTGGGCTTGAGGTAGTCACGACATGGGCCCCAAGGATGGGTCATGACATCTAAAACATGACTATATTTCATTTTTTGGATTACATTGACAATATCTATCCTAGCTTCCAATTTTATTGAATTTTGGCACCATTTCCTTCTATAATTAAATTTATATTATTTTAAGTTAAGAAAACAATGATATATCACTATCCTTATTTTAATATGTCTACCATATTTTCATTGGATTAAAAAGAAATTATGATATAGTATAATTGTTTATTTATAATATTAATATATATTTTTATGATATTTAATTTTTTTATTTTTATTGACATTATAATTAACTCAAACAATTAGACAACGCCAATACAATGCATGCGCAAGAAGATGAAAAATCCTCGTTAATGATAATAAAATTAATAAAATTCCTATGATTGGATTAAGTTGGAAGTTACAATTATTTAATAGGTAATGAAAAGGTATAAATGATAGAAAATGTATTTATTTTTGAATTTCATTAATGTTTTTATTTCATTGAATTCATATGAAATGAAAGGTCTAAAAAATTACTTTGATGATATTTAACAATAAAACATATTCTATTATATGATTTTAAAAAGTAAAAAATGTTGATATTGGAAAATTGGAATTGAAAATGGTTTAAAATTTCATATATGGACAATTGTTCCCAATTTTTTACAATAGAATTTGATTTATTACCCTTAATGCCTAAAAAATGTGTTACCATGATTAAGGATATAAAGGGTTGGTGAGGGGTTATCCCAAACGATAATGTTTGATTTTTTACGTCAACACATATAAATTTTATTTTTTTCAAGTTTTCTTAACTATATCATACCATAAATTATATAATATGTCCATATTATTCCACTAGACAATATTATGATATATATAATATTTGAATATTTAATCTAATTTCAAGTTTATCCATTTTATCACTTATAAAAGTAAGCCAATTATTATATCTTCATTTAACCTATTGAGCCACTTAGATTGGACATTTATTAAACCAATCCACTCACATACTTAATCCCTACTATCTATATAATGTTTATCTTTAATGCTCCATCCTATAAGGCTAATGGTGTAATCCAATTGTTGTTTTTTGGAAGACAAGTTATAACTCTTATTTGATAAATTTAATTTTATTTCACCTTCTAAATCCATAAAATTTTATTTAAAAATTATCATATAATAACATAAGTATCTTAAATTTAATTAAATGTTATTATACAAGTGGAACAACCCATATATGTCTTCTTTACATCCTTTAGAAAATTAAATCATCGCTCACGCATATGTGAGACATACCGTCTCCACATTGAGGTGTAATTATTTGTTCATCGCCACTTTACTTGGATGGTTTTGAAGATGAAAGTAATGGATATATATGATATTAATGAAATAATTATAATTACAGAAATATAATATATAACTTAACATTTTCCCTTCCTCATGTTAACAAATGATTATACATCTTCTGTGTACATGTTGACCACCACATCCACGAAGCTATGTGATTTATTTTTTATATACGCCTTTCAAGGATGTCTATAAATAAGTTTATAATGAATATATATGATACTTATACCATTATTAGAATTCTTGATATGAAGGATCCATGATCAAGATTCAAGTACCATAACTTTCACATCCAAAAAGACACTAAAAACTATGTAATTAATAGTTAAAATTACTATGATAATAAAATATTTTTATTGAATAGGTGAAAATATGTTATAAGTAAACCATGTATGGAATTATAATTATGTATTTGATTAATGTATATAATAATAATATATTGAAATTTATTATACATAAGGTTAAATTAAATAATGAATTAAATAAGACCAGAGGTCAGGGGCTTCTTAACTAAATTTCTTTTCACTGGTTATAATACATCTTTATTTTATATAATATTTAAATATAATGTCTGAAATAAAAATTGGTAATTTTATATGGTACTTATAGGTGTGTTATTAATATTTACATTTTTTTCATGTTATCACTTCAATGATTAACTCTCACTTCAATTATATGTTATTTTAAATGTTTTTTATTCTCACATTGGTTTCTGTGAGACATATATAATATTCAGACTTATTTATTTTTTTAGGTGTTTATAAGGATCCGTTGATCTTTTATATCACTAATATATTTATATTAATTTCATTTAAAATTTCTTTTTTTTTATTTCAAGGGTGTTATGATTCAATAGTTTAATTAGTGGAAAGGGTTTATTTCATAATATCATTCTTATTCAGGATTGTGGATGGTTACGTTTCTTTCAGGGGAATTAAATGATATTTCTTTCATAAAACCATATATTTGGTTATCCTATGGTTATTTATTGAAATTAAAAGTTTTACTATCCATTTCCTCTCTCTATGTAATCAAAATTTTTAAATAATATTTTAAGTAAATCATCTTTGTTTCATAATTATATTGGGAATCTATTTCTTCCATGTCCATATTTCCATTTAACTATTTCCAAAAAAATTAATATTAAGAAATGATTGATTAAATTAATATTTACCCATGTTTTACTATTTATAAGTGTCACAAACCAACCTATGTTGACCCTAGACCATTCACCCGATCCGGTTTGTGGCATGTCCTAAACGGCGTTCCTGATCCCCATGGGCTGGAAACCAGTCTCAGGCATCAAAACAAAAACTTGGAAAATATTTATCACAGAAAATAATAGACATATAAATAATTAAAATGGAAAAATAAGGTTATAACTAATTGATGAAAAATAAAATATAGATAACCAGCCAAACATACCACCATGTTACCCCACAGGTCTCCACCAAAAATAGAAACAATCTTGTTCCTCAAGTGATATGAGAATAAAACCTGGAACGAAAAAGTAAAGTAGTTGTGAGCTCTATAATTCACAGTAGGAAATCCAAGTGATGACAGTTCCCTATTCCCTTACCTTTTATGAGAAACCCAAAACATGATTTTTTTTTAAAATAAGATCTATTAAAATATATGTTTTTCACTCTTTTCAAAATCAAGTAACAGGTTTACATTTTTACAAAATACACTTCTCTCTCACCACATTTTCAAATAGAATTCAATCATGGATTAAAATTTCATAATGAAATTGATGAAATTTAAATTAAAATATTATATTCACAAAAGGGGCAAATAAGCATGAAACAACTAAAATGAATATCACTTCATATGAATCATGTTGCAAACGAGAACCGTGGGAAATCCCTAAAGGTAACTAGCACAAGTGAGACCCCAGATACCTTATTACTTAGTGTAAATGTTCAATAGGAACCAAAATGATATATGTTCTCAGGCATGATACACTAGTATGGATCACAACCATATCCTTGTTCTCCCCAATCATCGTAATGCTTAGATAGTGTTGTAGCGCCAATCCTGCAAGAAGAAACTAAGACGATCCAGTAATGTATCATCTAGCATACAAATCATGGTATGCCAACCTAGATAACCAATATTATCATGTGCTCTCTTTAAATTTGTGATGAGTTTTATCAACAACTAACGACACACACACACATCACATTAGATATCTAAAAATGTTCCAATTTTCACCCCTGACCTCCCCCCTTAAGAGAGTCCCCTTTTTTCAAAATCACACATCATTGAACAAGCCTCATCAGAAGGAAAATATTACATTTCATTCATTTAACATACACATCATTTATCTAATGAAAGAGGGAACATATTAGGAGGGGGTATTCGTTTTCAAAAATCATTTTGAAAGTGGAAAATGTGCTTAATCACTTATGAGTAACAATTTTCATTTTAGAAACCTAATCACCGAGTATTTTTATGTTTATAAAATAGTTTTAAATATTAACTAAAAAACCAAGGTATGACATGTTTAAATCAGGAATAAAACTATACATTAAATTAAGAAACCCTTTTAATAATATCAAACCACCCTTTTATTTGAATTTGAATCAAAACTCATTTTAGAAATCACTTTGGAACTTATTTGGAAAATCCAATATGTCACTAATATTTTATAAAAAACCGGATAAAAGACAACAGGTCTTTGGAAATACCTATTTCACATTCAAAAAATCCTAGATACCACTTTTCCTGAAATAAAAACATTTATTTAGAAGCATATATATATATATATATAAATTGCATATCAAATTAATATAACGGCATAAGACACACCTTTAAAAGAATACCATCCATTAATGGAAGTTCTAATAAAATATTAGGTCCAAGGTAACCAACATCAAGGTGGAACCAAGCCATCCACTTTGGCTCTTGGATCATTCTAATTAAAAGATACCACTTCCACACTAAGAATATGTGTCTTCACACAAAACATGGACTCATAGCCCTAATTCAAATATTCTCATGGCCCATGAACATGTGATAGGGTTCCTCAAAGGTATTATCATATGCATATACAAATCTATAATTAGGTATGTATTCTTTTATATATAAATATATATATATATACATGGGAACACTATGACCCATACTTGTATAATAACTACCATCAATGATTATACATGTAAAGGGGGAACCCAAACACACACACTCAAATATATATATATATATATATACTTACCTACGCACACATAGGTGATTAACCTTTGACCTAGTGACTCGAAACAACTCAGAACTATCCAACATACATCACAATAATTAGAATGAACCTTATAACATCAAAAGAATTCCATAAAACATGTGAGAAACCAACCAGCAGCATGAAATCCATACCTCAAAACAAAAAACTTTTGAAGAAGTCAGCCCAAGAGTGATTCACCATACATTCATATAAATTTTCACAAATGCACACACACACATATATATACATTGATGCAAAGTATAAATTCCCCTCATAATGATGGAATATGCACATAGAGGATATAAATATATATATACATGACTACCCATGTAAATACATGTAGGTGTTTGCTGCCAACCACTAAAACTCACACATCGATGAACACATCATAATACAACAATTAAAAGTAATCTAATAGTAACAAAACCCTTCAAATAAAACAACATTAAATAAGATAGAAAGGGAAACCTCACCTCCAATAGTGACTAACGAACTGAGATGGACTGAAAACAAAAGTTTGTGACCCAAGCACTACAAGATAATTACTACGAACCATAAAACATATAAAGGCACAAATCCAGTAGGTGAAAAAAAAAACACCAGATATAAAAATTACCTTGTAAAAAAACCATCAAATAGAAAAACCTCATACCGCCTTGCCTCCAATAGATGTTTCTGGAACAAATACCAATGGGTCCTGAGAGTCCCTTTTCACAACCTAGAACATGAAAAAAAAACTGAAAAACACATCAACTCCAAACTAGGGTTTCGGCCAAGAGTCTTAGGGTGGTGGTTAGGCAACGAAATTTCTAGAAAAAAGGAAAAAGGAAGAAGAGGAATCACATTGATAGATCAATTGATATTCAAGGAAAAATCTAGATAGATTTGATAAAGGATAGGTGGCCATAGGAAGGTTCCATCATGTGTCGAAGGAGAGACCCTCCATGTGGGGGTGTTTTACACCTTTGGTAAGGGAGGGGGAAATTTGAGTGTCACATTATTCTATTTATTTAAAAACTATAATAATAATAATAAACATAATATTAATAATACTTATTAGAATCCCAATAATCATAATGAATTAATTATTATTATTATTATTATTATGATTATCATCATTATTATTATTATTATTATAAACATAATAACATAATAATCATAATAATAATATTCATATTAATAATAAAGACGTAATAATAATAATAATATTACTATTATTATTAGTAAACATTATTTTAATTAATATTTTATTTTATATCTCCTACAAATTATATTTTGATTTAAAAGACACTCAGACTACATTGTTTCCTAAGAAAAGCCATAGGGTTACCAAACTGTGCTCATCCCACGTGTCAGATGCTGCCAAGACCTAACATCCCATTTTTAAATAATAAACCAAAAATTCAAAGCCAGTTTGAAATCTCTCAATCAAAAAATAATATAATTCCAAGGATAAATAAAATTATTAAAATAAAAGAGTAGTTTCAGGTAGGGGTGTGAAAATTCTCCCCAACACGACACTTTATGCCCCTAGAAAGTCCCAAAAACACAGTTGATCAATGTACGGATAAAAATGAACGATTCTCAAAATAGAACCTTATTAATTTAAGCGATGAGAACCATGAACTCAATCAATAACAAAAGGTAAATTCAATGAGATCCCAAGAATCGAACCCCTAATCATGAGGATCAATAGTGAGGAACTCTAATATCTAAACAGAACCACAACACGGAACACACCAACCCCTAACATAGTAATTAACAATGATCGATGGAACTTACACAATCAATCATCAAGAGACGCATTGCCCATCTATATAATTACCATGTTCGGGTCGGGTGGACATGAAAAAAGGATTACCCCATTAGAAGCTCTTTGAAGACCAATATTCCCTTGGGTTCATTCCATTATGGTCTCCACATCATATTATGATTCATGCCAATTTTTAAAATCATTAAATGAAACCACTCCCAAAACCAAATTAAACTCCAAACATGTGTGGGACCGATGATGGGTCTCCCCACCATATTATGAATAATCTAGAATAACACATGTCAAACCATCCAACAAGAACCCACCTGCATGAGCCAAATCCCAACAAAAGAAGGGGTGAAGTTTCACCGAATGGAAGGAACCTTAAATTAACTCTGATTTCTGACTTGTCACTCTCTTAGGACGTCAGCATCTCCAATTAGTAACACCCAAAACCCAAAATCATTTAAAAATCAATAGTCACAAGAGTGTTTATATCCCACAAGACACAGCCACACAAACTACGGGGAAGAGGCCACCATGACCTTCAAAAAAGGTCCCAAAACAAACATACATGGCATATGAAAATTAAACTAGCATCCTCTATAATGTTTGGAGACAAAAAAATTGGATTTCAATTCCCATAAACCCAGTGACTGCCCAACAAAAAGAAAATATTCACTCCGAGACCTATGGATGAATTCATGATGTGTTGAATCATCTTTTACACCACAGTCAGGAACTGAAAACCACCAACTAAGTCTTTATCCTCTAGAAACACAACTTACTGACTTTTTCTGTGGCCATAACCAAAACATGCCTTAGATGGATTATGGGAAATCATATAGATATCCAAAATGACAACAATAGAAGAAATGAACAAGTGTTCCAAAGATCAAGAAATAGAAAGTAACAATAGATACAATCTTTGAATAGATTCCTCTGATTCACACTCCTCCCTAGATAGGGAACCTTTCATGTGCACATGAAGGATCTAAAACTCCTCATGTCACAGTCCACCCATTTTGACTGACATTGAAAGAAGAAAATGGAAAGTACCCTTCACCGATACTAACATGGTCCTTTTTATTGAAACAGAATGGCTAATACATTCATGACATCTAGAGTTCCCAAATACCTGGAGACACACCCAAATTTATAAATTCACGCCACAACCACTATTAATCCTATAACGTTAGAGGGATAAAATGGAAAACATTGATGTCTCTACCCCAACAATCATTTTGTAGTTCGGGAAAACCCATCAAATGAAAAATATCATTCATAGGCCATAAGATGTTTTTGGGAGGCATACTCTAAATGTTAAACACTGAACCAAATCGAAGATATTAAAAAAACAAACCACCACATCCAATCATAAATAAAATATTACCTCAAACATCATCTAAACCCATTAATACTAATTCTAAAACCATGAACCAGAAAAAAATCCCAAAATGTACCTTAAGAAATCACCACATACTTTTTGAACTCAATCCATTTTCCACTTAAAAATTATTGAACATCAGAACCCATTTTTAAAACCCCTTCAATTTAATGTCCATCGGGACAAAAACCCTTCTAATGTGCCCACATATCACGAAATACTCTTTGAATGAAAACAAGGCTTTAAAACCAATCTCCCACCCATTGTTATTCTATAAGGGCTCAAATGTATGTACATTCCTCTGCCAACATGTAACCCATACTTCCACACAAACTCCATCTAAACTATACATATACGTGATCAACCATAAGAATATTAATGGTCAAAAAAATTTCATATTCTCATTTCCAACAGACATCAATTTCACATTTCACAATAATTTCAAAAGTCCCAAAACATTTTTCAAATCCACTTCTGATTAATGTTTAAAATATATTTAAGAGATCCTGAAGAATTCCAAAAGTAAATCCAATTTCTACACACCACATTTCATTTTCAAACAATCCAAGAATATAATAATTAAATCAAATTTTCAATGGACTAATAATAAATATGGAAACCCAAGAAAAACATCGTAAAACTAGCTAAAAATCTCACCAAGAATATCCCAAAGAAACCAATTCATCGAACAAATCAATATTCCAAGTTCTCAAATAAACAACTTCTACACAAGGCTTAGTCACATGATTTGGTAGTTCATGCACCAACTAGGTGAGCACATATGATGTCATAAAAGTTAATTTCATGGTCGGTATATGGAATTCTAGGCCATGCACATCAACCATTAACCCCTCTAGAATGACCATCAAAATTTATGACATAATAGAAATAAGGATACATGACTAAGGACCTTCAATACAATTGAGATCCAAGCACAGACTCTAAGTAACATTTATCAATAACTACACTAGAAATTCCAATGTCATTCCAAAAAGTTTGTGATCAATAACCTACCCACAATTGTCCACATAGATTTTGTAAATCCTAAATCCAAACAATAGAACATCTCTAAAACACATGGTCGAAACCTCCGATGAATACATTTTTTCATGAACCAACGCGGGTTAACCCTGAACTGGTCTCTCAAACCGATCCGCGACATGGCCTTAAGGGTGTTCCTGATTCTCACACGTTGGGATCTAGTGACATGAATCAATAAAAAACTGTTGGGAAAAATTTAGTCTGGAATATAAAAGAAATATAAAAAAATAATTCAGAAAAAATAGGTAAACAGGAATGCCAGAAAATAAAATAAAGATAACCAGCTAAGTATACCTCCAAGTGAACCAATGGGTGACCATAAAACATATAACCATGCATTCTCCATGAGAGTTCCTGGAATGACCCAAAAAACTAAAAAAGTAATGCCGGTGTAAGCACCGAGATGCTCAGTAGGAAAGCCAAGGGTTGACAACGCCCTATGTCATTACCTTTAAAGAGAAACCCAAAACATGATAGTTTGAAAATAAGAAATATTAAAATATTATTTTTCATTATATTCAATATCATGTAATAGGCTTACATTTTTAAAGAAACATTTATTTCCCACTATGTTTTCAAATAGAACATAAGAATATATTGACATTTCAAAGTGAAAGAGTAAGAAATGTAAATTAAAATATAGTTTTCACAAAGTGCAAGAACAAGCATGAAATGACATAAATAAAAATCTCGTCACAAGAATCACATGATAAAAGTGCACCAAGGGAAATCCCATTTGGTAACTAGCACATGTAGGACCCAAGAGACCTCGTACCTCTATGTAAATGTGGCATATGAACCACAACAATCCAGGTTCTAATTCCTGAGCCACTATTAAGGAATAGAATCATAACCTTTTGGTCTCCAATCATCATAATATTTAGTTAGTGTTGTAGAATCAATCCTTCTACAAGAAACTACAATGAACCACTTTCGTATGATCTAGTGTACTAGTCCTTGTCCACCCCCTATATACTCAGGTTTCCCATGTGCTCTATATCAAATAGTGGTGAGTTTTGTCAACATGTAAATACCCATATACACATCACATTCATTATCTAAGAACAAAGTAGTTTTCAGCACCATCCTTCCCTCATAAGTGTGTCCCATTCTCTTTCAAAAGCACACATTAATGCACAATACTCTTCCCTTGGAACATATAACAATTGGTATATTTAACTTATACATAATTTTTATAAATCAAGAGAGACATCCTAATGAGGTGTTTTCTTTTTTAATAAATCATTATTATAGTTCCACATGGGCTTAATTAATTATGATGAACAATTTTCATGTTTGAAACAAAATCCCCCAAAAATTTTGAGATTCCAAAATAGTTTGAAATCTTAACTAAACAACCAAGGTACTATATGTTTATAGCAATATTGAAACTGCACATAAATTGAAGCAACCCTTTTAAGAAAATAAAACCACTCTTTTCGATGAATTCACACCAAAAACCATTTGTGAAATCACTTTGGAAATTATTAGAAAAAAAATATGCCCCTAAAATTTTATAAAAAAACCAGCTGAAAGACCACACGCCTTTGGATATACCCATTTTTGTGTTCATAACATCTAAGAAACCACTTTTCAACAACCACAACCATTTATTCATAAGCATATATATATATATACATTTCATATACATTTCATATAAAGGATGAAGACACACTTTTAAAAGAATAACTAATAGTAATGGGAATTTTAAATAATGGTTAGGGCATAGGTATCCTACCAAAAGGTGGAACCAAGCCGTCCAATTCATATCTGGGTGATTTCTGACTAAATGTTGCCCCACACCCAACTAATCATATGCATCATTGCATACATGAAATTACATATATCCCTTATGAACACATTCTCAGGGCCAATAAACATGTGAAAGGGGATCATTACAGGTATGTCCATACACATATACCTGTATCCACTCACATGCATATGAATTTTTATATATATACATTGGAAAACCAATCCCCATACATGTATCATTACTTCCATGGATAATTATAGATGTAACGGGGGAACCCACACACACACACACACACATATATATATATATATATTTTAATATATATACTTACATGTGCCCATGAAGGAGAGTCGACATAGACCCGACGACTTGAAACCACTTGGACGAGTCCAACAAACTACACAACAATTAGAACAACCGTTGAGACATAAAAATAATTCCATAAATAAAGTGTAAAACTAACTATTAGTATTAAAGTTCATACCTCAAAACATGAAATGTTTGACAAAGGCACCCTGAGACCACTTCACCTTACATGCATATACATTTTCACACACACACACACATATATATATACTTCGACTCAAAGTGAAAATTCCTCTATCAATGAGGGAATATTTATGACGAGGATATATATATGCCTTCCCATTTATATACATGTAGGTGTTTGTTACCAACCTCTCGAACTCACACTACGATGACCAAAAAAACTACAACAATAAAAAGGAATCTAATAATTACAAAAGGCTTTACATATAACTAAATTATATAAGGATGAAAGAGAAAAATAAAGTAAAATGGTGACCAACAAACCGAGATAGGCCAAAATAAAAAAACAGTGACCAATACACCACAAGATAATTATTACGATCCTTAAATTACATAAAGGCCCAAATTAAACAGGTTTGAAACCAAGAAACCAACATAAAACATACCTCGACACAAAAAAGATGGATTTAAAACACTCGGAACACTTCCCCTTTAGTTTCGGTTTCTAGTACACGAACCAATGGGTCCTAAGAGGCCCTTTTCAAAACCTAGAACTTGATGAAAACCGAAAAAACACATCAACCCCAAACTATGTTTTTGGTTGAGCGTCCTATTATTGAGGTTAGGCCAAGAAATATCCTGAAAAATGGAAGAAAATGAATGAGAAGACTTGACATAATAGATCGTTGAAGATTAAAGGCAATATATAGGTGGATTCAGTGAAGAAGAGGAGGCCGTAGGAGGGCATCACCATGCGTCAAAGGGGAGACCTTCCTGGTGGGGTGGGGGTGTCTTGCATTAGGGAAGATTGGTGGAGAGTGGATAGATTCTTTTATTAATTTTATTTAAAAAAAACTATAATAATAAAAAATAATATTA
The DNA here is from genome assembly GCA_963277665.1 of Viscum album. Taxonomy (NCBI): domain Eukaryota; kingdom Viridiplantae; phylum Streptophyta; class Magnoliopsida; order Santalales; family Viscaceae; genus Viscum; species Viscum album. The sequence goes on from OY728127.1 coordinate 451,438,792, forward strand.
ATAATAATTATTATAATACCCATAATAAGAATGACTTAATAGTAATAATAATAATAATAATAAACTTAATAACATAATAATAACAATAAAAATATTCAATTTAATAATAATGAAATAATGATAATATGATTATTATTATTATTATTAAACATTATTTTAATTAAAATTTTATTTTATTTCTCATTTAAATTTTACATTATTTTATATCACAGGCAAAGTGAATGGTTTCCTAGGCGAAGCCACATAGATCCTAAACCATGCATAGCCCACGCTCCATATTCAACCAAGACCAAAAACCCCATTTTTAAATATTAACCCAAAAATTAAAACTGGGAATCGAACCACTCAAAAATAAAATAAAATAATTAAAATAAAGGAGTAGTGTCGGGTCAGGGTGTGACAATGAAATTTTTTAAAATTATTCTTTTATTATTTTTTTTAAAAGGCCATTTTTTGCCGAATTTGAGAAAAAGTCTTTTTAAGGATTTTCTCATGAATAATTATTCCCACCATAAAAACTATTCTTTGTCTTGAATATCTCTTTATAGGTTTCCATTTTTTTAAAAATAAGAGTATTTTCCTAATATTCTGGAATCTTTTATATTTAATATATTTGATTTATAAATGAAAAGGGTATTTTTCCATAATAAATTCTCCAGTGATCTATTATAATAATTCCATCTATGTCAATAACCTTTGTTAAATATTGATATTTTATAGTGATATACTCTAATAATACCTTCCACCATATTTATCTGGATAAATTATGATCATTTTGACTAGGGAATGTACCAGCATTCTGTAATCTTGTACTTCCAACATCAATAGTTATTGATTATTATGGCATGTTGATTTAGTCATAATTTCTATTAATATGATGAATCAATTCGAGATAATAAATTATTAGTGGGGCCTAATTATATATTGACCCAAGATGAATAAATATGTTTTGTGAGACAAAATAGATTAGGTATTCATAATATGCCTTAACCATTTAGGTATGATTTCTTAGAATGGGGACTCGATGGTAATTTTAAGACGTCTGACATTATGCATTCCATCATTATGAAATTTGTTATTTATATCTATGTGATTATTCAAATATAAATGATTTCCAGGGATAAGTTTCAATATCATGCGATTATTTATATGGAATTATTTGATCATCATTGATTCTATCCATATTATTCATGTGTCATTTATTTTATGATAGTTTTAACCATACACATTCCCTCATTGAGAATTTGAGATCACCATTTTATTTTGTTTCATTTCCCCATGATGCAAGTAAGTGTACTATAATTGATATGAATGTATATTCTTGTGGAAAAAATACTTTTATCCATGAAAATACCATGTTTTAGATTATATCACTAAATGTTAAGTGATATTAAAGCATGTGTCTAGTTTTATAGGACTAATAAAATATACAATCATTCTGGATGTAATCCCTTATATCTAATTGTAATGTAGAAAAATAATCACCAACTCTATGTTACTAGAGTCAGGGTTTTATAGGCATTCTTAAAATGAGCCTACATTTAAATTGAGTATGACAAGATGTCATTGATGAAAATGGCTATGAACTGGTCTACGAACTTGCAAATTAATGAGTTTATAATCCCCAATAGCATAGGTGGGGCATTCATGTAATCGAACAACATGACCAAATATTTGAAGTGATTTTATCTACACAAAAAAGTTAGTCTTCATTATTTCTTCTTAATTATCCCTTGTTTGGTGATATCTGGACCGAATAATGATCTTTAAAATCCAACTGACCCCTTTCAGTTGGTCGAATAGATTTTTTATTCCTAGAATATTTTAATGCTTATTGACCATTTCCTGATTCAACTTCTGGTATTCTATGAATATCCCCAAAATTCCATTCTAATTCTTCGATAATAACACTAGAACTCTTAAAGGAGATACAACCATCACAAAGAATCCCTTCTATTTAAATTAATTGATATTGGGTCTCAACTCTTACCGCTCCAAGGTTGGGATATAAAAAGTATCTATTGAAATCTGATAGGTACCTGGTTGTATAACTATTCCAAACTAAAAAACGTCTCAAGGGGTATTTTCACAAACTCATCTATGTATACATAAATAAAATCATCAACATAACTATTGATCTTGACTAAATAATCCTCTACTGAAAACACTTATGACTAAGATAGAAGAGGATTTATATGCCTTTCACCCATATTACAATCCCAAAAACCATCAAACACCACTCGATAACCCTTTACATAAGAAAAAAAAGAATCTCCTCCTAGAATATTAAATAGATATACGTACAAAACATGGCCATTATTTTATCAGGATGATATTTTATGGCAATATCGAAAAAAAGTTGATACTCCCCAACCATCTAATTTTTTCCTAGGATCAGTATAAATCCCCAGCAAATATCAAAACAAAATAATGACCTACAAATTTTGTGTATAACACTATGGGAACTGGAAGCCTCTCCACCTATAGTCCTAATGTTTAGATTGAAGTAGATGAAACCAGGGTGTACCAAGATATAGAATCAGAAAAATTACAATATATGGTTAATGACAAACTCATCGTTCCATGAGAAACATATAGTCCCTTTGGCCATGAAACCTCCATTGCATGCACCTTACCAATTCTAGAACCCGGACTAACTCTTTTTCACCTCCATGGTCCTGTTATATCCTAGGACCTTGAGGATGAGGACTATCATGAGGATGAAATATACCGACTTCTTCCCCTGTCACCTACTAAAGGAACACTGGAGTCCTTTACTTCTATTTCTATGGCTAGGTCTGAACACAAAAAAAACTAACCTCGTTAAGAATATAGGAACTGATCCTGATAGTGACCATAACCCCCATAGGTATCACATGAAAAAATAAATACCATTGTAGATTTTTAATAACCAATGGCACTATAAAATAAGGGATCATATTATTGTGATCGAATAACCACTAATCATAACCAAGAATACCTTAAAATGTATAATCTATTTTTTGTGTCACTATTATTCATGATATTCTACCAACTTCCCTCATCGGGAATTTTTTCCGATGAGTACATCCTCTATAACACCTCAAATTTCTTCAACATCACATGATATATATGAAGAATAAATTAACTAACATAATTTCTGATCACTATATATAGATCATATTTAGGAAACCATGATATGAAATCCTCATCTAGGAATATTTCTAGAGATAAATACAAGAGATCCGTTAAACTAATCTCAATGTCTTCCATGCTCAAAATCCCCCACTAAAGGAATAGTAGATCGTTTCTTTTTAATACCGACATCACCAATGATAAAAACTCAAGATGAAACTCCTTTTTAATGTTTTCCTAAGAAACACCCTCTTCCTTCCACATCCAAGGTAATGTGTCCCCCACTGGTGCACTACTCTTCTCATTCAATTGACTACCAAAATAACCCAGTAATAAAATTTATTCTAGATCAGAAAAAAGGAAATATCTAAATCATCCAACAAACTCTACGTATCAATATGATATTTGATCACATAATAATCATTTATATTCTGACACTATAGAGCACACAACACAATCTACATATTCTCATTTTCCTTTACCAGATCAACCCTCCAATGATTGAATAAGTTTTAAAACTGAAAATCGAGATTTATAATTGTATGAAGATAACAACAAAGGAACATCTATGGAAAATCATGAGGGAATGAATAATAATCTTGGTAGAATTTAATTTATTTAGATTATTTAATTAACTTCATTTTAATTTTTAAAATCTCCCAATTCATTTACAAATGAAAACAAACATGATGCATGTACATTATATAAGTTCCCACCCAAATAATAATCATCATCCTACATAATATATTTATTAAACTTAAGGTCCCTATATTAGATCATAAGGGTCTATAAAATCATAGTCCCTAGCTAGTCACCTTTGTGACATGGAACACTAAACCTAACTAATATGATTTCCCTATTTTTCCCATTCAGTCCACACATCTGTATAACACCAAACTATATCCTATATCTCAAAGAAAACAATTGATACCACTTTATCATGCTCCCCACCACTAGTACCCCTCTAGGACAGATATTTAAAAGAAGTGTGGACCCTCTAGTCTTACCTTCAGTAGGCCTCATGTTGTTTATTATCACTATGGGTGTAAAAACCATAAATGGGAGTCATTACTATAAGTATATGAAAAGGATCTTGAAAAATGATTATCTCACCCCAAAAAACTCTTTCACATACTATAGAAGAAACCAAACCATATGAAAAGCATATATCAATAAATAGAAATAATTTCTCTAGAATAAATATAAAAAAAATAATATCACAAACCCCAAAAGGGATTTAATCTCAATTCCTAGCTCGGTCCTCATAACCATCCTAGAATCATGAAAATAGTTTTTATATGTAGGGTGATAATAACATGCATACTCAATATGATCATACCCAAAGTCACCCATGAAAAATTGATATGAACATACTAATGAACCAATGAACAAATAATAAAACTATCCCAACCTCAATATTTCTCACTAACAAAACCACACAAGAAAAAGTATGATAATAACAAGAGAGAAATGATAAAGGCTCTAAACATCTACTTCCCCATTGAGTTTCCACTGTCATTCCCCAATGTCAAATTTTCTATTCTCTCATCACTTCCATGTCATCTCATAACCCAATATCAATCCACTTCATATGTGGGTCGAGGCACATCACTACCAACCCCAACATCCCATAGTTCCTAACATCTCATTATGGAATCAATGTCATCATGCATACCTCTCATGTTGTTATTAAACCCAATACACATATCACAATATCAAAACTAGAGAATTAATTTATCATGAACATGATGGACATAAAGATTAATCCCTCCTCCTGTCATGCATTACCCCCATCACATACAATATCCTCATCATCATTGGTTGGTCTCGAACACTAACAGTCATCATCATTGTTTTCCAAAGAATAGAAGGAAATATGGGTTAATTAGTTATCCATTACTCGCCATTTGGGTGTTAAGGATAACAAAACCAAAACATCTGGGTTTCATTATATAGAACTACATATGGGTAGAGTGAATATAAATGTAACATGAAAATAGAAGAACAAACATAAAAATAGACATCACACATGCCCGACCTAAAGGTTTCACATCAAAAAATCATCACCTTCACATTAACATAATCATACTTCTAAAATTTATACACACTACAACCAACTAGATGCAACCCATAAACAAAATAACCACACACATCACACCATTTTATTTCTTTAAATTCATTAGCTATTAACCACATAATAATTTATAGACCTTATTCATTAATTATAACCCTTGTCATTACCACTGTATCATTAATAGTTCATATTACATTACTTCTAGGATACTATGAAAACTATGCACACTAAAACTATCTTACTATAAAACAAACTTCATAAATTCCACCATAATTGAACATCCCATAACACATCATGTACATGAACCAGTCACCACCATAATCGTAAAAACCAAAAAAAACAAGAATCATAAAAAATATACTTCAATCACACAATAATATATTTTTAGAACATATATATGTTACCATAATTCCTTTACTGGGGTTTTATGTATCATACCATCTTCTTGTGCCAAATAATTTTCATGAAGTACCATATTGACATGGGGAACCAATTATTCGATAAATATTTATATTACACAATTAATGAATGGGGATATTAAAAATGAAATATGACAGGGTTATAAATTCCCTATAGATGTTTATAATTATCTATAGTCACCAAATTCATAGAAAAATAGCTTGTGATTACACATAACAATAATCACTTTGTAATAACAAGAAACCTATTTATGTTTGCAAGTAATTTCCATCCCATTCAACTAAATTTTATCAAATTATTTTATCTTAATTTTTTTCTCACCATCCACTAATTGTAAAACAAAATCATGATAATTTTATAGATTCACAAAAGAGGAGTGAATAAGTATTCCATTCTTGTAGAAGACGTTCCATAATATACTCAACTAAAAATAAGAGAAAATGAAGATGATGTCATCATCAAGATATCATGATGGTATAGGCTTTTTTAACATAGTGATATGGAATTTATCAAACATATGAACAAAAGTGTGATCATGATAAGGAATTGTGTGATCGTATGAATAAATGTGTGACTATGAGAAGGAATTTTTTTACTCTAAGACCAAATGTGACGTGAGAATAGACTATATAACTTTGTGAAAAAACATGTAAATTTTAGGGGGTTAGTAAAAACTATAAACACCCCCATGAATTCTATAGGACATGGGAAAAAATCAAATGTTATAGTTTTTAAGAAATAGAGTTATTAAAAGATCGTTCATAATGAACATGATGTGAATTAAATTACCAATAATTTTTTTATGAATATAGAAAAAATAACTAATCAAAACCAAGAAAGATGATATTTTACATTAATTAATGTAATTTTTGTTATATCTTCCATAATGGAACACACCGAAATGATCTAAATTATATCCCATTTAGTGGTGATCTGTATGTGCTCCCTTGATATCCAAACAATCAGATGAACCACCCATTGTTAGTACAATATATTTATCATATTCCATTATTCTCCTTGATATCCATACATTCCTTAATGATTAAATGAATTCATCTTATTTTACTTTTTCTTGAGATAAAGGGATGACAAGGGAGATCTTGAGAGGTAACTTTTGTTTACAATAATTAGTCTTCTCTGATTTCTATAGTTTTTTTTATAATTATATGGTCAATGTTTAATATTCTTTCAATAAAAAATTTCCGTAAATAATATATTAGACACAAAATGATACCAATGACATGTAATAAAATATTATTATTAATTTATTATATGGAGTGTGCTAACCTACACAATGATAAATATTTATTTTATTACATAGTTAAAAAATAATCATCTTCAGAAAAAATATGACCCACATTCCCTTTTAAACATTTATGGAAGTCTTAAAATAAATATTTATATAAAAATTAATCTTTAACATAAAAAATAAATTCAAATTTTGGTGAATAAATATTGATTTACTATTGTCATAACAAAAGAAATTATTTATTTAATATAAAAATAATTATTTATTACAGTGCGAATGACAATAGATTAATAAATATTATATATTCCAATAATTAAATGGTTACCTTACAAAAAATAATTATTTAATATTTTTTATCAGTTAATAAGTATTGAGTAATTATTATTACATATTGTTAAGAATAATATTTGTTCTAATATTTAAATATCAATAATATTTAACTAATATTTTACTAAAAAATTACTTATAACCCACTAGAACTCTTCCTCAATGGCATTAGGAGGACCTGCCAAAAGTCCAAGATTACTATCTAGAAATGGGTAAAGGAACCCATCAATGAATAAGATGTGTCAAATATGTTTTTTCATTTTAAAACTTATGAATATTTTAATGAATATTTTCAGATCTAAACATAGATTTTTTCTCAGATTCCAGGGCTTGGAGTGGCTGGGTACTGATATATTAGAAATATGTAATATATCATATCACGTGAACAAATATTGTCATAATAAATGGTTTCGCTATATTTTGAAACCTTTGATGGAAAATTCAGTAACCCCAATTGATTTTAGAATGTGGTTTTTACCCTAGACAAGATATGATTTTTGTTAGCATCAAGCATTCGAATAGAGGGAGCCATTGGCGGGAGCATTAAGATGATAAATTAATTAATTTAAATAATTTATTTTATAAAAGAAAATCCTAAACCTCCATTATAAATACAAATTTTTGGAAAAAACTATAGGGTTCTCTATCTAAAGCTTGGTAAATTTTGGAGGAGGAGAATGTATTGCTCTTTTATAAATTAGGATCCAAGATCAATAATGAACATATTGAGGTGAATCATGAGATGGATAGTGAAAATATAATATCTTTTTCTCCATCACTAGTAGATACATCATTCACAGATGATCAATCCCATATATATATTGGACTCATTATTTTTAGTTTCATACAGACAATTAAATTGATAAAAATGGGTTATATTAGTTTCCTTGATTGATCTATGGTTACCCATTCTTCACATTACCCAAAATATGAATATATTTTTAAACCCAATTTATATTATCTTCCTTGATTATAAAAATCATTACATTATTTATAATAATTATTTTAGATTTCATTATCCATAAAATATTATCATCATTTTTTTATTCAAACCCCCCACCGTTCTTATTACTCTAAATTATTAGACTATGGGGTTGGAGATTAAACATTTTTGGGTAAAATTCATGCCTGATTGGACCCCAAAACACGTAGAAGATGTTTCCATGATGTATAAAACAAATTTTTGGAAAATGAATCATGATTTATTACAAGGTAATGGGTGATTGATATAGGGTTTCAAGACCCATAAAAATAATAAAAACAAGTTGGATTATTACATAGGGGATTAGATTTCCTATTTTTTACAATCAAAATCCATGAATCAGTAGATGTTGTTGTTTCCTTAAATTTTAGGGAATTAAATATTCAAAATTGAATGTATTAATATATAACTGGTGGATATAGTGTCTACATGTGAACCGAGCTTCATATTATATGAAAAACCTAACAACATTCATGCAGTTCAAAAGAACACACACAATGTTCTTCAGATCCCTATGGGGATCACGGTTTTAGTTGAGATAACAATAATACATAGTGTGTATGGCCCCGCACATTGTGTCCTTCTAGGGAGTCTATTTCCGGTTCCATATGCATGCAATTTGGGACCCTTGTTGTCAAACACACCATGTCACATTAGGGATACATTGTGTGGATATACCAGGAGAGTTGATCCATGTTCCATGTGTACATGCATAAGAATCTAGGTGGACATATGTTCATTATACCTATGTAGAGGACAGAAGTTGTATGAAATGGATTATAATTTCATGCCCATAGAAAATATTCCCATGAGATAAGGCAAGTTCAGACCTCATTTTCTCTCATGTACACACCATGCACTTATCCCATAAACTTCTACAATTTATATCTCCTTCTTAATGACTTAGATATTGTCTCGTGATTATCATATCCAAAGTTGTTTTACACATGGGATGAGATGGTACACTTCATTGTTGCTCGAGATATATGATGTTAGGATTTCATAGTGTGATGCTTTTTTAAGAGACACTAGAATGGTTGTAGTAATCATAAATAATCATTAGATATATACTAGGGTTGGTAATCACATATCACACCAGGGTGCGGATACCCTATATGCATTACAGAGATAGAGTTTGTCCACACCCATACTATATTAGGGAAATTTTCCTTTATCTATGGAGTTCAAATCCTCTATTGTTCATCTCTGATGACGACTGGGTCCTCCATGAGTGATAGTGTACCCTCAACTATAGAGCATAGTTGTGATGTAGGGTCCCCTCTACTCAAATTCTTGTGAGGTTGTGTGTGATGACATAAATTAGAGATTGACCTCTATATCTGCAAAAATATTATCCATTCGTGGATTGATTGTGGATATGGAGTCCCCCTTTTTCTCTCATATAGGTTTCTTTTGAGCATAATGTCAGGTTTTCACATCCCTATTATTATGGATTGAACTGAATCTTATAGCTTTTTATTTATCATTACTTAAACTTGAGGATTTCCTACTTGGTATGTATATAATCATCCCTACATGGTATTCGCCCACACATTTTGTTTCTTAAGTGGACAACATGTAAAAAGATGGTGAATTTGATTGAGCAAAGTGGTACGTAAGTGAATTGACCACATTTTGTTGTCAAAATTAGAGTTGTAGAGTCAATATATATATATATATATATATATTATGTTTAAATTTTTTCTATTATTTTTGGGTGTGTAACTCAATTTGGGTTCGACATTTATTTTTACTACATATGATTTAGTTTTATATTTTTGTACTCTGACGCATTCCATATACATTATTTCATCCATGGTTATACACTTGATGTTGCAATCATATATTATTAAAAAACACATTTTTATAAATATTTTTTTGTTTATGAATAAAAACACCATATTATAAGGCCTCACATATCATTTTATGCCTTATTGGTTCTTTTCACCAGCCCCCATACTATTGTAACATATTTTGGGGTTTCACACTTGATGAACCATTGTTTAAGAAGGCCCTAGTGTGTTGTGTCATGACAGAGTGGTATTAGAGTTGGTATTTCACCTAGGTTGGTGTTTATTGTATTACATAGTTATGAGGATTGGATTGGTAACATAGAGAAAAAATGTTGAAGTGTCTCGTGTCAAGATTTTAGATAAGAGAACCCAGTGTTGGTCATCTGATGGTGTATCCATTAACCAAGACATGGACTAATTTCTTATCAACTCAATATATCGAGACATTAGTTGTATGGGAAAAATTGTACATTCATCATATAAGAATGGTTCTTTTGATTTTCATATAATTTTTGAGATAGATACCCTTATATATACGTCTAACTGTGGTACATCTTGAAAAATTTAAAGATGCCTCTACGATGATGGCCAGCTAGGGAACTAATTTGGGATCATAATGAAGATTGTTTGAGTGATGATACCTCAGTTAGGATTCATTCTCATAAAGTGGTTACTCTGGATGGGTAGAGATAATTTCCATCACCTACCGAGTAGTAGATAGTTATAACTAGTCAGGATGATGGTTTGGGTAGGCATAGTGCATTACACATGTTCCAATGACTAGGAAAGCTAGGGTCTTATTATGAAATATACACTAAGGTAAAATATGATTGGATTGAGGTGGTAGCTCAATAATTTAGGCTTGTTCATTCCCCAAAAGATCAAATAGTTTCACTTATGGGCAGTCTTTTTCATCGAGTAGTAGGGTGCTAGTTTAGTAGAATCGTACAGACTCTTGATGCAACAATGATCTAATGGATATACATCTAGCAGCTTTCCAATGATGGTTATTACCATTATTTCCTTCCCTTTATGTATATTTTGGTTATTATTGAGAAAAAATGGTGATATGATGGTTTCTAATTATATCATTTGATTCACCAACCTCATATATCTCTCCCTCGATATGGTGTGAGATGGTTTCTTCATATAATGGAAGATTTAGTAGGACATTTATAGTGATATATATGCTAGCATGGTCTCCTTGTTCCTTAATACCTATGTTGGGGTGATATAGTAGGATCTAGTTATAGAGATATAAAAAATATAGGGAATCTAGGAAACTAGATCTAGAAGTAGTCCTCAGGGGGTTAGTCATCCATAACAACTAACAGGTGACATGTGTTAGGGTCTCAACAGAAGAGGCACAACCATGCCCAAACATAGACACATGGATCGGCAAAATAGAGTCCATGCAGTGGATTCAGGTATCCAGGATATGGGTGATGTTATTCTGGTGATGACTGATGTCACATGGATCATGATTTCCGGACTGACGTGCTATATAGGATAGATTGGTAGATAATGGACCACCATGGAAGAGGCAGTATCGTGATCATGGATCTTCTAGATATGATCAAGGTATCACCCAATGATATTAGTGGTGATAGAGTATTATGATGAGCTCTAAAGGCTGGAGCAGCTAGGGAAGGGAAATTCTATGAGTTACATCCACCACCACCACCACCAAGAGGCCAACACTAGGCTTAGAGAGGTGGCGGTTGAGGCCACAAGAATCTTCAGGGTATGGAGGGATATGACCATGTTGTGTTTTTGATTATTCAAGATATGATTTTTATATTTTATACACTATGTATATTACTTTTAGACATACGAAAAAGTAATTAATTTATATTTATATACTTTTTTCGAGTGTCGGAGCATCCAGTTGAGACTTTATCTGATGATATATTTCTATAGGTTCTAACATGGATAGATTATTATACTGTAAATATCTTCCATTAGTTCAATTTGTTGTTTGGAAGACATAGTTTCTCGTGGGACCTCTTGGTCATCAAGATGAAAAATTAACATATCATCTTAGGTGTCGACTAATTGTACATGGTTTATTCCTAGTTTTACTATCATCTTATGCGAGATACATGCTTTCAAAATGATGGGATGGTATTATCATTATTGGGGGAGATAGAACTTATTACTGATTGGGCATGATTTTTTATTACGAATATACATCCCATCATCCATTAGTTTTTTATAATATCCCTTGGTGCATCCGGATCTTTAGGAATTTGGCTCCCATCAGTAGTGGATGATGGCATGGAATTATTTCCCAATGATTGTAGGAGACTAACTATGGGGTGGGAGATAGAATTATTCATCTAATTTCAACCATGTATTGTAAAAATATATTCATTAGTATATCACTTATTGAGATCAAAGATATGAGGGTAAAATTTGAGTAACATAAAGAAAAATTTTATCCCATCAACCATCTACCCCTATGCAGCTGCATCACTGGTTTTGAAAAATATGTATGGGATTTTTAGGTTTTGTGTTCACTATCATCACCTAAATCAGATAATGATAATAAAAAAGTGTCCCTTGTATAGGATTTATAACTTATTCCACTAGTTTATTAGGTTGGGTTAGTTATCAGAGATCAATCACAGGTCTGACCACCACTAGTTGAGGGTTCACAAAGATGATATTCCAAATAAGAATTCCAATTTGTCTACAGACACTATGAGATCATATCTATTCCATTATATGTATAATATTCCCCAACTATTTTCATGGTTCTAATGAACTAGATCTTTTATCCATACACTGAATAATTTGTTGATGTCATCATCTATGATAATTCATTTTCTCTAAATCAGAGGAAGGTTATATAGATCATTTTAGGATGGCCAAAGACTTACTCCAAGAGAACCATCTTTATAAAAATCTAGTGAAGTTTTAGTTTTGGATTAGTGAGGTTTAAATTTGGGGGCATTTCATCTATGATCATGGTGTAACTTGGGACCCAATGAATATTGTTGTTGTTCTTTATTAAGATCCACCCAGTAGTTTGATGAAGGTTCAATGTTTTATTGGATTTTAGGGGTAATATATGTGGTTCAACGTAGTATTATATGGGTTAGAAACTCATTTTACAACATTAAAGTGGATAGGGTGGCTCTTCTCTTATACAGAGAAGTGTCAGCGATCTTTTTAGCAGCTAAGGTAGAGGTTTACTAGTTTAACACTGTTGAGACTACCATTGGAGGTTGTTGTGAATGTAATTTTTTGAGCTGAATCTGGAGTTCGGCTTAGTTACATGTTGATGTAGAGGCATGGTCTGATATATTATAGGTTATGGTGGATGATACCCCATGAGAAGAACTACATGACCCACAACCTCAGGTTTGAAGTTGTAGTATTCACACTAATGATGTGGAGGCACTATATATGGGAATGATTTTTTTTCTTTTCTCAGACCATCAAATTCTCAGTTTCATCATTACATAGATATATCATAAACCTAGATAGAAGAATTTGTGGAAGATCCTATAGGATTATGACTTTGAGATTATCTATACTCTTGAAAAGGGTAATTTATTGTAATATTCTCTAAGTATGAAGCCATTTTCTAACCTACTTGGTGAAGCGTCTGAGCAGCTATCTTCAATGTAGGTTACACTAAGGGAGGAGATCGGTGTAGTTTTTCTTCATATTAAGGTGGGGACTCATTCTCCTATTAAAAATGTGAGAGTGGAATAGTTAGGATATAGTGAATTTGAAGTTTTATTTGAATGTATATCCTTAGGAGATGTACGAGATGAATTTTTACAAGGAGGGGATTATGTCATCATTTTCTAATGATGAATGGTGGTTCTATATATGTGGTGAGGATATGTGACATGGAATATTAAAACAACCCACTTTTATATACAATCTTGTGTGGAAAACATTCAAAATGATCTTTGGTAAGAGTTTTTTTGTGTTGTCATCATGTCAAGTTTCACCATGTTTTTCTCTTGGTGTATCACATGTCACCAGGTAAAGTTTATACATTGGGTTTCATAAGGTTTGACACAACCTATTGAAATCCTAGAGTTTAATTGGGATGAAATATATATAGACATTATGAAGTTTGTTATATGAATTACATGATTTCATGGATATATTTGTCTAATTATTGATAAATGAGCCAATTTTTTACCATTTCATCCCACCGAGGACAAAATGTCAGATGGTATTTTTAAGTAGTTATAGATGATGGAGATCATATAACTCCATGGGATACCCTTGATGATTTTCTTAGACTACGATTCACGATTCATGACATAATTGTTTATAGGATTTTTGGAGTCCTTTGGGACCTCTTTGTTGAGGGTTACAAAGTTTCACCTTTAGAGGAATAGGAAAGGGGACCATACAGTTACTTTATGGTATACCAAGAGCCTCTTTGTTAGTCTTCGACTAGAGCTGGGAGAATTACTTTCCAATTATATTTTTTCTTATAATAATAGTAATCACTCTACTATCTGCATTGATCCTTTTGTGGCCCAATATGGATGAAAATAACGGCTAGCTATATGCTGGTGTGATATTGGAGAGACAACTATTGATAGGATATATATAGTATAAAAAAATAGATAAATTACTTGTTATTTAATGATCATATGTGGATAGCCCATTGTAGCTTCAAATCTTTTGTAGATTAATTTCATAGGAATTTTTAGTATAAGTTTGAAAATAGTGTTTTTCCTAATTTCCTCTCCATGATAAATATTTTAGAGGTTTATCTAGGGATGAAATATATCCCCAAAGTTCATCAGTCCATGAAAAATCTTATAGAAGGTTGTTGAGATTGCAAACCATAATGCCTCTTCACAATGTCGGACTGAGTTTATGAAGTCTTATATGTATCACAGTTAAGGAGATACATGCTTTCCCCAAGACACATTATTCACTATGGAGAGTGGGACATCGAGGTTAGATCCATCTTCATGGAGTCTCTAGTAGAGATAGAGGATTGTTAGGAGATGAACATGTATGGAAAAATCATCAAATGAATTCGTGTTCTTTGACCGTATAGGTTCATGCAAGGGATCTCCTAGGATCTCGAGATCTAGATGCGGTCTTAAAAACCTCAAATTTTTTATATTTTTTTAGTGTAAAATAACATTAATGGGGGGAGAATGTAAAGAATCATATTTTTACTTGAAATAATTTGTAATATTTTAAGAAATATTTTTTGAGCTGGGTGATGAGTGATCCCATTGTCGAGAGCGTCAAATTAGATGTTTATTTTAAACTATAATTTCTGCAGTATAGCAGCATACCTAGGTCGTCTCTCGATGGAGCCTTTGGTAATTAATTTCAAAAGAGGGGTTTCATTATGAAAGTATAAGGGGAATGAGTTTTTTTATAACTTGGGGGTTTGATTATTGAATATGAAACTAGAAAATGACAGCGATAAAACAAAATAGAAATTAACAGAATTAATTAAGTGTGATCAACCTGGGGTACTCTCATGATATTCATCCTTCATCGCTTCATAATATAGGGTTATGATCTTTTAATCACTAGTTTCCAACAACTATAACCGGAATTTTTCTGAGTTTATACTAGGATACCTCCTATGGGTTAGTCAAAAACACACAATGATTCACGGGACACCACCGATGATTGGGTGATTTGTGATCGACATCATAACTGAAACTCACCAAGGCAGCACAAGAAGAACAAGATGTGCTATAAAGGTTTGTTTGTCATTTCATTTTGATTCCATGAAATAAATATACATGGCCTTGACAATGCTTATGTGAGTTCAATTGACCAATATGAACCACACAAACAATGCAATTGAATGAGGGAAGATAAAGGGAAAAAACGGTGTGTGAAACATCACATGAAAGGGTACCCGCAAACATGATCATTTGAATTTTTGTATAACATAACTATATATAAAACAATTAAATTAAAATAGAGGATAAATAAACACAACAAACAATCTAGAATTAAAAAGTTCATTCAAAATAATACAAACATGATGTACGAGATTACATCACATTTCTCCCTGGGTGATCACGAGGGGTTTAGAAACCCATGAGAGAGGAGGAAGAGAAATATATTTATGTAGAACATCCTATTTCATCAATAACATGAAATACTTGTGGGATGGATCCATTGGGACTCCGAAATGGCAACACCTTTCCTCTGGTTCGAACTCACAACTGGAGACCCAAGGTGCCGTTATATAGGAAAATTGGTAGGTGGTTTTGGGCACACAGATTTCATCAAACCACTTTTACCACACATTTAAGCCATTAGGCGATCGAATCACCCTTTCAAAAAAAACATTCAAGTTGTATCCCCGCTTCATTACTATGTACACCTAATTTTTTACATCAATTGGACAAGTGGATCTGGTGATATGGATAGATTACAGAACACCACTTTTGATGTCGCACAAATTTAGTGTTATGGAATGTTCATGTAAATTTGACCTTTTATGGTATAATTGGGCTTGGGATTCTTCATAAGAGTTGCAGACAATTATATTTGGACCCAAATACAAAATATGAGTCCATTTGGGAGCACGTAATTTTCTAAAAAGGCAAAATAGTGGACATTTCTTCATAGATCCAAGCAATTTGGCCCCATTTTTCTTCTTCTTCATTATGTGCCCTCAAAATAACCTCCACCTACAATATAATTATCAAATCATGTAACATTTCCATTATTAACAGTGTTAAACACAAAATAATTGAATCAAGCATGGAGTGAAATTTGTTAGGATACTTGTAATTTTAAATACAAAATCAGTTTAATACATTGGTATAAGGGTGAAAAAATAGTGAATTGTGGTACAATCGCACCCCCACACCTTAACATTTTCACTCCTAGGAAAAGTAAAATATCCTAATCATGTTCCATTCCTAAATAAATAGTGTGAAAACAATAAATATTATTTTTGAAATGAAATTCGTAATGTCTCTTTTATGGAATTAATTTTCTTATCATTTTTTCTCTTCTCAAATTCAAATTAGTTCACCTTCATTTGTTCACCCATGAAACATGTCTCAACCAACTTCACCTAAAAATTATCCCTCTTTACTCAAGGATCATATGAATGTGTATTTATGCTCTTTTCCTAGATTTCATGTGATATTACCATATTCTTGCCCAAATTCTCAATTCTATACCGGAAGAATATAGTGTTCTACTCAAGAGGACTTTCTACAGGTTATTCTAGGGATTAAGGGTCGGAAGGATTTAATGTTTAAAAGTATGAGGTAAAAGAGAAGTGTTTGATCTCTTATGTACAGAACATGTCAAAATTCATTAAGTTTTCATAATTAATGTACACACTCAACCCCTAACAATGTGTATCACTTCCAACATACTCTCCCTATTGTCCAACTTTGTCAGTTACAACCATGCATTGAATAGTATTGAGTAAACCACCTATTTTATCTATTTTTTCTTTTGTTTTGTTTTTTATTCGATGTAAAAAACTATATTTTAATGTATAGATTTTTTGGAGATAAAGAGGGAAACATGGGTAAAACAATGAAGTAATATGGATTTTGACCCCATTACCCAAGGAAAATGTAGGCACCCTTTATGTAAACCCATAACAATGATTCTCTCCCCAGAATTACCATGGAAACACCCTCTTTCCCAAAATTTATAAAAATAAGACAATAATATTCATAATATATGGGTAGGAAAGGATAAATTAGCTTGTAATGTGGCTAACTAATAGGCATTTCATGGTCTCTATTGCTTAATGAGGATAAAATGTAAAGGTGAAAAAATAAAGGATAATTGTACAAAGGTATTTTCAATGAATGATTTCCTCTATCATGAATGTAGCTTACATTAATCTTATGGATTCAAATTGAATCAATTAATGTTCTAGTCTCTCTACAAGACCTGATACTGTCAATAAAGTGATTAAAAGGATGAATATGAAATAAAGGGATTAGAGTATCTCATCAGTAAGGGATTAAAATATTGGACAACACTAATGAGGCATGGTATTCAAAAATCCATTAAACACCTATGAATGATTTTAATATTCAAATTCTAGAAAAACATTCCATATCAAAATTCATTTAAAAAAAATTTCCAAAACACCATGGAATTTTCCACATAATCGACTCAAGCATAAAAAATGATTTTGGATATTCTTTTTACGATCAATTTTTATCGGAAAAAAAAACAAAATAAGGAAAAAGAAATCAAAAATGATAACACATTTTTTTTGTTTTTTTTGTTTTATTCCTAACTATGACATGTCATACCCCCGCCACACCTTAAATTTTCATTGTCCATATTGAATAATTTTTATATAAATAGACTAGTAAACAAAGGTAGGGATAAGGTATATCCAACTAAGTTGTAACATATGTGTCATCTATCAGTTGGATTTATTCATTGATATGATTTGGAAAATCCTCATAAACTTGTTTGATCCTCTACCCATTGACAGTAATCCTTTGTCCACTCTTCTCATGAAAAACATGTATAGCACAAAAAGGGTAATCATCAGTAATGGTATAAGGACCGAGACATTGAGATCGAAGCATACCTGGGTGGTGCTTTATCCAGGAATTATACATGAGAACCGTCTCACCAATATGAATCTTTTACTGGTGAATCATGCTTTCATAGATATCCATTACCATATCATAATAGATCTAGGAATTCTCATTTGCATTACGTAGAATTTCTCTAAACTCTTGAATTTGAACCTTCCTAGGCTCACCTGTATCTAAAAGATTCATATTACATTGTTTAATATCCCAATATGCACAATGTTCTACCTCCACTGGTAGGTGAAAAGCCTTTAAAATACAATCTTGAATGGTGACATTCTGATTGGGGTTTTAAAATCTATACGGTATTCCCAAAGTGCATCATTCAAGTGAAAATTCCAATCAATCCAATTGGGTTGTACCGTTTTATCTAAGATTCTAATAACATCCCAATTTGAGATTTCTTCTTGTATGTTAGTTTGGGGGTTAATTTCAGTGGAGAATTAATGATCAACCCCATAAACATTAAGAAACGTTTTCATGTTGCGCATACAAAATTAGGAACCCTGATCACTAATGATGAATCTAGGAAAACTGAACTGATTAAAAATTTGGGACCTCACAAAATTAATAACAACTGAAGATTCATCAGTCCTAGTATCCTTTCCTTCAACCCATTTAGACACGTAGTCCACAACTAACAAGATGTACATGATGAAAAATGAATTTGGAAAATGCCCCATGAATTCAATTCACCATGCATCAAAGATTTCACAGAATAACATGGGTTGTTGGGGAATTTCATTCCTCTTAGAGATATTCCTTATAAATTCAAAATGACTACATGAATTGAAAAATATATGGGCATCCCTATAGAATTTTGGCAACTAAAGTCCTGATTCAAGGATCTTTCGAGCTGTACACTGAGATCCAATCTAGCCCCCATAGAACAAAGTGTGGAAGAAGGTCCAAAAAGAGGTGAACTCTTGGTCAGGGACACACCGATGAACTACTTGGTCACCAATAATTCTCCACAAATATGGGTCCTCCCAAATGTACCACTGAGAATCTTGCTTATGTCTATGGGATTGTGAAATGATGAAATCAGGGGGGAACCTAGATATTAATATAAAATTCACAAAGTATGCATACCATGGGGAATGGTTTACAATATCAAAAAGGTTATCATGAGGGAAGAATTCTTCAATGGGAAGGGGTGAGTCAACATGACAGTCCAATGTTGGGGAAATACTACTAATGTGTCCACCTACCACATTTTCCACTTTCCAATTATCTTTTATCTCAATGTCAAACTCTTGGAGGAGGAGAATCCACCATATGAGGTGGGGCTTAACTTCAGGTATCATTAAGAAGAATCGAAGGGCATCCTTGTCGGAAAACACCATCACTTTTGATCCAAGAAGATATGAACGAAATTTTTCAAAGGAAAACACAATATAAAAGATTTCTTTTTTAGTGGTTGTGTAGTTTACCTAGGTAGGATCAACAGTACGTGAGGCATACACAATGACATAAGGAGCCTTCTCAACCCTTTGTGGTAAAATTTTCCCAACTGCAATGTTAGCGACATCACATATAAGCATGAAGGGTAGATCCCACCATTGTGGTTGGATGATGGGAGGTGATATGAGAATCATTTTTAGTGAATTGAACACATCCTAACAATTTTTATGAAATGGAAACTCATAATCCATTTGTAATAATCAGGACAATGTATGTGTGATCTTGCTGAAGTCTTTAATGAATCAAGGGTAAAAACTAGCATGACCCATGAATGTTCACACCTCAAAAACACATTTTGCATATAGAAGAGTTGAAATTAATTCAATTTTTTTATATATCCACTTGAATTAACTATTTTGACATAACATGTCCAAGAACTATCTCCTATTAAACCATGAAATGACATTTCTCATAATTTAATACAAGAAATTTTTCTATGCAATGATGGAGGATAGGACCTGGGTGAGACAAACAGTTTTCCATGGATGTTCTATAAACTATAAAATCATCCATAAAAACTTCCATTCAATTATCTAGGTTCTTAGAAAAAATACTCAACATACAATGGTGAAAAATACCATAGGCATTACAAATACCAAAAGTCGTCCTTCTATACGTAAATATGCCAAATGAAAAGATAAATGTGGTCTTATCTTGATCCTTATGGGTTATATGGATTTCAAAATAACCCGAATATCCATTAGGGAAATAATAATAGGACTTACTAGCCAATCGTTCAAACATTTGGACAATGAAAGGTAGAGGAAAGTGGTCCTTTCGTGTAGCTTGAATCAGTAAGTGGTAGTTAATATAGACTCACCAACTATTTTGCACACGTTTTGGAACCAATTCATTCCTTTCATATGACACAACAATTATTCCTATTTTTTGGCACAAATTTCATTGGGCTAACCCATTTACTATTAGATATAGGATTAATGATCCCAGTAGTATATAATTTACTAAATTCCAATTTTACCACATCAAGGAGTTTTGGATTAAACTTACATTGATAATGTCTTATGGGATTAGCCTCATCATCTAAAATTATATGGTGCATACAAAAAGATGGGATAATCCTAATAATATCAACCAATGTCCGTCCTGTTTTCTTTTTACACTCTCAAATGATGAAGTAGTTTTGATTCCTACTATTGAGAAAGGTTATTGGAAATAATGAGGGGAAATTGGTGAACACCCTCAGGATAGGCATATTTTAAATTAGACCAAAGTCATTTAAGTTCCAACACCAAGAATTTTTGTACCGAGGGAGGGGATTTAGGGGGAGTAAGGTCCATTAAAATATATATATACTCATGTTTATTCTCTAAAGATAGATAATCAATTTAAATGAGATTTTCCGAATCATTGATGGTCCTGGGTACCTCTGAATGAACACACTCGTCAATTAAAGAAAAAAATTTACACATTTTAGAACCCACACAACACACAAAACATGACTCAAAACTCAAAGCATCCAAGGGTGAAGAAGAAGAAAATGAATCTGTGTATGGGTTGAGGATAGAATTGTTTGTGTGTGCATCATTTGAGAGCACTTCCATTGAATATACAGGAAGTGTGGAGTGCTATTAAATGGGGTGTTTCATTTCCCCATGGATATTAAAACTTACCTTTTCTCCACCGAACCTCATGGGCAGTGTACCATTGTGATCATTGATGATCGTCATACTGTTCTGAGGAATGACCTCTCATGTATGAGCGGGAAATGTACCTGGATTTGGGTATCTTCCATCTGAAGAATATAGAAATCAGCGGGGAAGATTAGATTCTCCACTCCGACAAGGACATCCTCAATCACCCATGTTGGATGTGTTATACTCCAATTGGAATATTGTACGACAATGTCTGTTAGATGAATCTCTCAAACCTATAGAGATGTATACACATAGTAAAGCATTTCATTAATGGAAGAACCTATATCTAACATAACATCTGAAAATAATGTATCCCCTATGGTATATGGTATTTTGAATGTACCTGGATCATTTCATTTGGTTGGAATTGTTGGTTGAATCAATGCTGATACATTCCTTCCCATGTGGACTCTTTCATTACCATTTTTCCTCCTTCTTTTAGTGCAATGCTCATTGAGAAATTGGGCATAACATGGAATTTTTTTGACTACATCCAATAAAGGAATATTAACTTGAATTTTTTTAAAGAAATCCATTATTTCAGTATCAATCTCATTATTATAATTTTTCTACGATTTAGAGTCTTTGGGGAAAATGAAGAGGAATGGATTTTTCATTTGAATATTAAATACTAATTTGATTACTATTTTTATTTTTTATTCATTGGAAACTTTTATGGGTTGAGAAAGTGTTTTTTTAAGAGGGGGACGTACGAGTTGTGTTGAATCTATAGAAGGAGGAACTTATTTACCTCTACGAAGTGTAACTGCACATATGTAACCTTTTTCCTACAGATTGGCATTGGGTTGGGATGGTAGTTGTTCAGAACCTTTCATCTTAAGCTCACTAATGGTGTTCACTAATTGTCCCACTTGAGTTCATTGGTCTTGAATTGTCGATTATGAGGTTTGTTGGAACTGGAGGTTCTAGGTTGCCATTTTTTTCACAGTAACCTCAAGGATTGCTTCAGATTTGGGAGGTGGATGATGATTTTTTTTAATGTTAAAGGATATGAAGGTTTCATAACTTGGACTTGTTGATACCAAATCTTCTTGGGGTAGATTTAGTTTCCTCCTTGTCAGAATTGGGGTTGTTCTTGCTACCTGAGGTTCGGATTTGGACTGAATGTTTATTCCTTGAAGGGAGGTGATTTTTGGAATGGACACCCTAGGAACACAGATGCACAAGACTCAGGTGAATCTTGATATTGTGGGCATAGTTTAGAAAAATGTGTATTTTTATAACAAATACCACAATGTAATGGAACTGGAGGAGATTGGGAGTTAACTAGTTCTTGAGCTAATTGCCTTATAAGGGTATGCATCTCATCAAGCTTGTTTTCTACCTTTTTTTCTAGAGATGAATGACTCACCTCATGAACTCATAGGGTTAGTGAAATAGCTCGTGTACCAAAATTTTGTGCATTTTGAGCCATGTTGGCTATCATGTCTAGAGCCGCGGAAGGAGTTTTATCAGCTGGGGAACCACCAGCTACAACATCAATCATTCCACAATCCATGGGGATATGTCCCTCATAAGGGTATTGGATTAATAGTTGTTCACTAATCTGGAGGTGGGGGAATCTTGAGCTAAGTCTTTTGATTCTCTCCCAATATTCATGAAGGGTATCTCCTTGTGATTACCTAATTCCACAGATTTCTTTCTTCTTTGATGCAGTTTGGGAGGCTGGGAAGAACATCTTTAAAAAGAGACTTTTAAGGTCATTACAACCCTCAATAATGGTAGGAAAATAGTATAGATAATATTTTTCTACACCATCAAGGGTGAAATTGAAGGCCCTAAACATAATTAGGTACTCAGATATATTTTGGGGTTTCATGGTGGAACACAGTATGTGAAACTCATTAAGGTGTTTATGAGGGTCCTCATCGGGAAGACCATGGAATTTTGGAAGAAGGTGGATGAGGCCTGATCTTAGTTCAAAGTTGGATGTTTCCAGAGGATATTGGATGTATGTAGGTTGGTACTCCACATCTGGGGTGGTTATTTCTTTTAAGGATCGATTATTTACAGCCATGTTTTCTTGGGATAAATTGGGTAAAATTTTGGATTGGTTTATTACCACTTCAGGTTACAAAATTGGTTCCTCAATATTAATTGATTACTTTTTTTATGTTACTTGATTTATGGATGGATTTATTTTTCAATTTCAGGTTCAAATTCAAGTAGTGTTTGTTTACCAAATCTTTTCATGCAACAACGATGTCTAGTTTAATTCATTGATTGTTTATTGCTGCTTTTTTGTTTTTTTTAATATTTTTTATAGAATATGAATGGAAAAATAATATTTAATAAATGAAAGGATAAAATAAAAGAGAATGTTATACTAGAAAATTATATAGAGATATAAGGAGAAAAATAAGAAAAAGATAGTGAGAGGAAGAACACACAAAAATAACCAAAAATAAAAAAAACCAAAAAAATCGAATGGGGGTGCGGTATTAAATGAATTACTAATTGATAAGTAAAATAAATTAATAAATAAAAGATCTCGGCACCACAACAATGGTGCTAAAACTTGATCGCGTTGTCGAGCCCAACAAATTATAAGTTTATGTTTAACTAGAATTTCTACAGTATAAGAGCAACCCTAGGTCGTCTCAAGACCTATCAGAAGATCATTAGTATAAAAATTTGGGTTTTATTATGAAAGTATATGTGGTATGAGATTTTTCTAAATTTGGGGTTTTGATGATTGAATATGAAAATAGAAAATGAAAGCGATAAGAGAAAATAGAAATTAACAGAATAAATTATGTGTGACCAACCTGGAGTACTCTCATGATGTTCATCCTTTATCACGTCATGATATGGGGTTATGATATTTTAATACTTGGTTTGTAACACCATGAAACATAATGTTACTTATTTTCTTCTAGGATAACTCCTAGGGTTTAGTCGAAAACACACAATGATTCACCGGACACCACCGATTATTCGATGATTTGTGTTCGACTTCATAGCCGAAACCCACTAAAGAAACACACGAATAAATCAATGTTCTATAAAGGTTTTTATGTTATTTCTTTGTGATCAAATGAAATAAATATTCAAGGCCTTGACAGTTCTTATTTGACTTCAATTGACCAATATGAACCACACTATCACCTCAAATTAATTAGGGAAGGAAAAGGGATGAATGGTGTGTGAACCATCAAATTAACGTGTACCCAAAAACATGATCATTTGAGTTTTAATATAATATAACAGTATATAACATAATTAAATTAAAATAGAGGATAAATAAAGGCAACATAAAACATGGAATTTAATAGAACGTTTAAAATAATAAAAACAAGAAGCTTGTGATTACATCACGTTCCTCCCCAGGTGATCACACGGGGTTCAGAATCCCATGGGAGAGGAGGAAGATAATGATTTTGAGGTAGAACTTCCCATAGCCTCTAGAACATAAAATATTTGTGGGAGTAATCCTTTGGGACTATAAAATGGCAGAACCTTTCCTCTAGTTCAAACAAGCAAATGGAGATCCCAAGGTTCCATTTTATTGGAAAATTGGAAGGTGGTGTGGGGCAGACAGATTTCATCAAACCACTTGTACCCCACATTTCTGCCATTAGACAACTGAATCTCTCTTTTGAAAAAATTAGAAAGTTGTAACCACACTTCCTGAATATCTCCACAGAATGTTTGGCATTAATTGGACATGTGGATCAAGAGATATGAACAGATTATAGAATGCCACTTTTGACATCACACAAATTCGGTGTTCTTGACAAATTACGTCAGTTGGGCCCCTTTATTGTTGAATTAGGCTTGGTTTTATTCATAATATTTGTACACAATTAATGTTTTGACCATCATACAATATATGAGCACATATTGATTCAATAAATTTTCTAAAAAGGAAAAATAGCGGACACTTCTTCATGGATCCATGCAATTTTGGCCCATTTTTCTTCCTCTTCATCATGTGCCCACCAAGTCACCTCCCCCTACAATATAAATATCAAATAAAGTAACATTGACCTTTTTAACAGTGTAAAACAAAAAATAATTTAATCAAACATGGAGTTAAATTTGTTATTATACTTTTAATTTTAAATACAAATCCATTTTAATACATAGGTATAATGGTGAAATAAAATAGTGAATCATGGTATTATCACTAAGTCAACAAGATATTTTAGGGCCCAGAGGGGATTTATATATATATATATATAAAATATTAAATATATTATATAACATGAAAAAATATTTTCAAAATAAACAGTTTTTCCTTTATTAGTGACATTTTATTGTAAATCTAATACCCTGGTTATTTCAATAATGGGGGTTCTACCCTAGTCATTACATAATGTTGGTAGGTTTTGGGCATTTTGATAGAGATGACTACTGGAATGTGTGTTATGTGGATTAATTCATTCATTTAATAAATTCATTTAATTACCTAAAAATCTAATCCTTCATTATTAATATATAGTTATAAAAAATCAATAGGGTTAGCTTTATAAGCATATGAATATTTGATATGTTGAGAAAGAGTTCTTCATTGGAAGATCATGAATGAAGATTGCTGAAAAATAGATTGAGATGAATCATGAGACAGATGGAGAACGTTGGAAATCATCTTCACCATCACCCATGTAAATTTTATTCACAAAATCTCAATTCAATCCTGATGTTGCGATCATTATTTGTGATTTCCTCCTTCTAGGTTAACTGATAAGAATGGATTCAATTATTTTCATTGATTGATCTCCGATTACCCATACATCACATGATCTTGAATATGAATTCTATTTTGAACTAGTTTATATTTGTAATTCCTTGATTCCATCCATTGTTCTAAACTTAATGATCATTGTCTATGATCACATTAGCTAATGATTCTTGTCATATAAATTCTTATTCTTTTCACCCATTATGTTTCATGTTCTTTGTCATTTTCCTGAGAGATTGGTGATTTGACATTGATTGGTCAGATTTGAATATGATCGAAGCCTCGTATATGTTACATATGAATATATAACATAAGAATTAGTCTTTTGTAAATGAATTTTCATGGATTCATCGAATGTGGATGACGGATATGTGGTTTTGGTACCCTAAACGGTGAAAGACACAATGAGGATTACTACACTGGTTATTAGATATTCCAATTCTTGATGGATGGTGGATTGTAATTAATGATTTTAGATGATTCCTTTGGTTTTTGTGGATTTTAGTGGTCTAATAGTTGTGCATTGTGGTGGAAATTCCTTATCATTTATTTTGCATGATGACCAAGATTTATTTCCAAAAAAACCAATTACACACCATGTATTCTGGAAGAGAACTTGTCATGATCTTTGTAGCCCCATGGTGGCTAGGGTATTGGATGAGTTACGGATTACATGCTATGTCATTGGTCCCATATACCATGTGACCCAACCAAGGTGGCTAATCGATTTGACAACTAAATACAACTTGCGGCCTTGTGTGATCAAACATGACATGTAAATTAAGGGACTCGTAGAGTGGCTATGCATGACCAGTCAAGCTGTGTGTTGGGTGTACACACAAAAGACCCTACTAAGACACGAACATTGTCTACCTATATAGACACAATTTTTAGTATGAAATTGATTTGTATTATGTGTCCATTGGAGAACATTATAAGGTGATGAGGTGAGTCCACATACTATGTACTTCTATCATTCGTACCTCCTTCTCCAGGACTCATATTGTATTCCATGAGAAGTATATCCAAGTGGAATTCAACATTAGACACAATGGTATACCTCATAGTGTCCTATGATATATAATATAATGTTTTTAGATAATGAAACTTATTTAGGTGAATATTGACTGATGGTCGTGATTAGGTAGGATCATCAGAGATATGTTTGAGGTCGGTACTCCCCTATCACACTAGGGAGTAGGCCCCACATATACTTTACGTAGGTATATTTGGTACTCCACCATACTATAATATTTAATTATTCCTTTATCTATGGATTTTAACTCCCTTATATTTTAAATTTGGATGATATTGGGTCCTTCGTGTTAGTTAATTTGCCCTTAGATGTGGATAACAGTTGCAAGTAGCTTTCCCCACCACAAAAATTCTTGTGTGGATGCACGTGATGATTGTATTCAGTGGTATAACATTAGAGTTCTAGGAATAATCTTCATTCTTGGATAGTATATGGATATGGAAATCCATTTGCTCTCTCATATGGGTTTCTTTATGAACATAAATGTTGATTTTTTTCCCACATTCTATGGATTAATATGACTCTTGTATATTTATATTTCTCCATCCATAGTTTTTTGGGAATCCTACGAGGTATTCATATAATCACCCAAGTATGGGATTCACCCACATGTATTGTGTATTATGCAGAAAATAAACAGATTGACGGTGACTTTGTTAGATAATAGTATCACATGGGTGGATTGAATGTGTTTGATGTTCGAACATAGAGATCAGCAGCCTGGAACACTTCAGTTTTCCCATTTTCTAGTTGTGGTAAATTTGGGACACCATTTTTAGTTGGGTGTGAATTTTTTAAATTTAAAATTTGGTTTTATATTTTCATACTCTATTTTAATCCCTAAAATTTATTGCATACAAGGTTATGATCTATATGTTGAAGTATTTTATTATTCCTATACACCTTTTGGAGAGATAATTATATGAATACATATCGAAACCTTTGGCTGGACCTTCCAATTATGTATATTCATTCTCGGTGCTTGTATAAAGTCCCTAGTGATTTACCTAGTTGTGAGGATAGGTTAGTAAACATAGGAAAATGGTGTCTAAGTGTCTCCAGTGTGTATTTCTAGTCAGGAAAACCAATGTTGGTGTGACAGTCAATATAATCATTCACCAAGACTCTGACTACCTACTTGTTGACTCAGCATATTGGGACATTGTTTTTATGGAAAAAATGTCATGTGAATCATATTGGATTGATTATTTTCACTTTCATGTCATTCTTGAGTCGGGTCCCCATATATGGTCATCAAATCGTGGTACATCGTGATATCTTTCAGGATTCCTCTTTAACCAAAACTAGTTAGGACATCGACATGTTACCATGATGATGATATGTTGAGTGATGAGGCCTCTGTTTAGGGGCCTTCTCATGAGGTGTTCCATCTAGGAGGATAGAGAGTAGTGAAATCACCTATCGAGCTATAGATAGTTCAATTAGGTTAGGATGATGATGCACATAGTGTTAACGCATTATGGAATTTATAGATATAGATACTGCTAAGTATTCATGGATATATAAACCCTCACGAAGAAGAGGATTATCTTAATACAATGTTCTGAGACATTAGGAATTTTTATACCCGGAATGATTGGATGGTTGGACTTTTCGATTGTATTTTTCATGGAGTAATAGGGAACTTGTGGAGTTTGATAAAGATGAATCTTGATGAGTTGACCCTCTCATGGCTATACATCCAACAACAGCTTCAAGATGAGTATTACCATTTATGATTTTGTTATATCCCAATTTAAGATCTTATTTAGTTACAATTGAGTGATATGAAAATTATATAGTATTTTTTTAGGTTCACTAACCTCATCTAATACTCCATAGATATGGTATGAGATGGTTTCATCTGAGTGTGGAATTTTGAGAATGGCCTCTGTAGAGACATCGATGCCTGCATGGTATACTTGTGCATTTCTACTTGTGATGGACTACTCGATTGAGCTATAGTTATTGATATTTTCCTTGAAGAGGGATTCCAAATGGATTGAGTTTAAAGTCATCATCATTGGGATGATTAGTTTGTAGCACCTAGAGAGCGACATATATCAAGGTCTCATATTAGGAGACAAACCCTTTTCTGTACACATACACATGGATCTCTGATATAGGGTTCATACATATAATATAGTCATCCAGTATAGAGGATATTCTATGATTTGGACTAAGGAGGTCACATAACACATGACTTACTAACTTGACAAGATGAGTATAAACAATGACACTAGATGGACCCCCATGTGGGAGGTAGAGCAAGGATCTGGGATCTCTTAGGTGTGGTCAGGGTGGCCACCAGTGATATGGTGAGGAAATTTGAGTAGTTGGTGCTTCAGATGGATGAGATGTTGGTTGAGGGTGATGGAATGAGATACTTCCACCATACCACTACCACTATCTGGACCAGTATAGGATTAGATAACCAATGGTCGAGGTCATAGGAAGCCTCACACTATAGAGGGATGTCACTATGCTTCTTGTGAGATGATTTTAGGTATGATTTGTGTCTTTTCTACTCTTTTTGTAGTACATACAGACACATTCTCATGTTATTCCATTATCTATGTCTCCTTTCCATGAGATCTAGAGATTAATTATGAGACATTTGCCTAGCATCTATGGATCAAGGATTTTATAAAGATATATTATTCTATAGTGAATATATGTGGTGTGATATTTAATTAAGTAGATAGAGTTTCTTATTGGGCCACATGGTCATCATGATGAAAATTTTTGATATCATCATGGGTATGGAATTTTCTTCTGTGGTTCATTACCAAATTGAAAATCATCGTAGGTGAGTTAAATGTCTATAAAATTATGGAACAATATTATCCTTATTAGGAAA
The DNA here is from genome assembly GCA_963277665.1 of Viscum album. Classification (NCBI taxonomy): domain Eukaryota; kingdom Viridiplantae; phylum Streptophyta; class Magnoliopsida; order Santalales; family Viscaceae; genus Viscum; species Viscum album. The sequence goes on from OY728127.1 coordinate 451,469,026, forward strand.
TAGATATTTTATGGCTCTGTGAGTGGGAATTTTGAAAAAGAATTAACAACCCATCACTAATTAGTTGGAGAGCATATCCCTTGGTGAATTGAGCTCTTTAGGAATCTAGATTCCATCAGTAGTGGATATTTATATAGAAATAATTCCATATGATGTTATGAGACTACCTATGAGGTGAGATTTGTGCTTCTTCATTGATGTGAACTGTATGAACAGAACTATATCTTATGAAGCATATCATATGGCCCTTATTGAAATTTGGGAGATGTGGTTGTATTTAGAGGACCTTTGAGAGAATGTTTTATCAAACCCAATTTGTCCTCCTTAGAAGATCTAGTTTTGTTCATGAAATAGTCATATGAGAGTTTGAGTCTTCATGTTGACTATAATTTAATGAATTAATTAATTATAAATAAAAAAGTACCCATTAATGAAGTTTTAATACCTAGCTGACCAGTTGAGCGTTGTTATTTGGTTCTAAAAGATTGATCTTAGTTTTTACTACCACCGTTTGATTGTTAGAATGGATGATATTTCAATGATGGAATTCTAATGTCTCTACACACACTATTATTTCCTGATTATTCATTTGGGTGTGATGAATTCCCCCACAATTTTCATCACTTTAATGAACCATATATTTCAGTGGTTCTTGGAGAAATTCATTGTTCTCTTCATCAATGAAATTCTAATTAACTATGTGTTAGAGGAAGAGCATGCAAAGAATTTATGGATTTTCAAAAACATTCTCTAGAAGAACCAACATTATGGTAAGCTCTCAATGTGTTCTTTTTAGATCATCGAGGTTCATTGTTTGGGGAATTTTATTTATGATCATGGTTTAGCTCTGGACATGGTGAAGGTACATGGGGTACTTTCTTGGGATCCACCAACGAAAGGGTTGGAGGTGCACAATTTTCTTAGGTTAGAGAAGAGTTACTAGGATGTTTATGGTAGGCATACCCACGTTATTAGCTTATATTAATCCCTTTAAATAAAATGGGAAACCATTTATCTATACTAAGTATTTTTAGGGATACATTTAGGAGAATCATTATTTGTTTACCAGTGCTTCTATGTTGAGACTACTAGTGGAGGGTGTTGAGGGCATAGTGTTTTTTGATGTCCCTAGATAATGTGTTAGTTTCATGTTGATATAGAGGTATAAAATGATCACTTCTGGGTTGTGATATTTGATAACCCATGAGAATAACTACGTGAATCAATACCTAGAGTTGGTGGTGTTAGTCTTTGCTCTATAGATGTGGAGGCACTATCATCTCAATGAGTGTTTTTCATTTAAGTAAACCATTGGAGTCTTAGAAACATATTTAGTTAGGGTGATCATAACATTAGATAGAGGTGTTGTTTATAGTTACTATAGGACTATAAATTCATGATAATCTTTACTCCAAGAAATGAAATGTGTTGGAAGATACCCTGAGAAAGATGTCTCATTCTCACTTAGTGGGGGAAACGTCTGTGCAGATGGATTTTCATCAGCTGGCCCTCGTGGAGGAATGAGGTGAAATTTTTATTCATTCTATGATGTTGACTCCTCTGTTTCATAATTTTGTCAGTGGTTCATAATTGAGATATATATACAATGATGTTCTATATGACTAGATATCCATAACAGGTGCACTATATGGATTTTTAGAAGGGGGGGATCCTATCATCCTTTTCTAAGGAAGGATGGTGGTTCCAATCATGTTCTGAGGGTATGTGATGAGGGATTTTGAAACATACCATTTGGATTTATATTTGGATGTGTAAAATATATACAATGGTCTTTAGTGGATGATTTAGGGGGATGTATTTTGGTAGAGTTTCACCGAGTTCATCACTCAGTGAATCACATTTTAGTTGAAAAAAAGATGAGTATCAAGTTCTAGAATGTTTGACATAGCCTCTTGTGATCAAGGAGTTGATGTGGGATGGAATATCTATGGAATTTGAGATAGGGATTCTGGGGATAGGGAGATTACATAATGAAATCCAGTTTACTATTGACCAATCCACCAAGTGGACATAATTTCATTTCTTGAGGGAGTGGAGTTTGGTTGATAGTTTAGGGAAGTTGTGCATATAAGATATCTTATAACTCTATGGGGTACCGTTAGAAATTAACTCTAATCATGACTCTTAATTCATGCCATTGTTGTGTAGAGTCTTGTAGAATTCCATTGATACACATTTTATGATGAGTATAGCACTTCAACCCCATATGGATAGGTAGATTGAGTGGACCATCCATGTGTTGGAGGATATGTTGAGAGCCTATGTGTTGGACTTTATCCAGAGTTGAGAGGATCACATTCCATTAGTAGTGTTTTATTATAACAATATTTTTCACTATAATATTGTGATGGAAACTTTTAAGTACATGTACAAGAGTCCTTGAAGGTCTCCCATATGCTAGAATAAAATTATTGATACATCTCTTATTAGTTTTTATATAGTGAAGGAAATTGTGGGGAAAGTATAGATGATCTACAAGAATATAAGGAAAACTCAGAGTAAAAATAAATATTACATATATCAACATCATATTACATTAATGATTGAGGAGATAAACCACATTTCAATAAGAGTCCCCACACAATAAAGATTTCATAGATTTATTTAGGGAATAATTCTATCCTTGACTTCATTGGGTCATTGCAGATCCTAAGGAGGGTTGAAGATGTTTCTTACTACTTGGCCTTGGCCCTACAGTTGGACTGGGTACATGATGTCTTCCATGTGATTAAATTAAGGAGATATATTCATGACTAGACACACATTATTAACTAGGTTGATCTGGAAATTGAGGATGTGGAAACCTTCACAGATTACATGATGGTGATCGACAATTGGTAGGCGAGGTTCCTATGTAGATGAACTATCACTATGGTTCTTGTTATTTTAATGAATGGGAGCATTAAAGAGATCACATGGGAGCCAGAAATCCTGATACAGGATCAGTACAGTCCATTTTTTGAATATATTATTCTTTTCAAGGATAAATTCCTTAAATGAGGGTATAATGTGACAAATCTATTTTTTTCTTGAAAGCATTTGGAATATTTTTGGGATATTTTTGGATCTAGGAGATAAGTCATCATATGATTCCAGGACCCAGAGTGGCTCGATATTGATATATTAAAAATATTTAAATTATTATATTATGTGAAATAATTTTTTAATAAAAGTTTTTATCATTTTTTAAAACCATGGATTAGAATGTCTAGACCATGGATGATTCTAAAACACATGGTTTACCCTAGGCGTGTCATAAAGTCGGCTGGCACTAGGTGTTTGGTTATATATGGTCATAGGTCAGTGAATTAAGTGGATTAATTATTTAATTTAAATAATTAATTTAATAAAATAAAAAATCTACTTATAATTAATTGGTTATAGAAAATCACTAGGGTTAGTCACATAACCCTGGCTATATTTGAGAGGAGGAGAAGTTTTCTTCATTGGTAGGTCAAGATCAAATATCATTGATGAATGGATTTAGGTGAACTGTGTGATAGAAGAAGAATGTATCAGATATTGTTCTAAATCCCTATATGACGTTCCTTCACAAATGATCAATTCAATATTTATATAGGGCTCATTATTTGTAGTTTCTTCCATTTGAGTTAATTGTTTATCATGGATTAAATTGTTTTATTTGATAGATCTCTGATTACCTATTATTTACATGAGATGAAAATTGAAATGAGTTTTTAATGGAATTAATATTTTTTATGACTTGAATCCACCCATGTATCCATAATTTTTGATCTTTTTATTGGATCACATTAGCCAATTATTCTTATAATCTTTTTTCTTCTTCTTTCCCCCACCATTCTTTGTGTTTTTCTTCATTTCCCATGGATTCAAATTTTCAACATTGTTAGGTCATATTTGTGAATGATAAAAGCCAAAAATATTTTGTATATGCATGAATGATATATGAATAAGTGTTTTTTGGAATGAATCATGATGTATTGATGGGTTTCATGTGATGGAAATGGGATTTTGGGAACAAGAACTATGGAAAACACGTGATGAATTAACATTTGGTTGATTAGATTTTTATTTATTTCCCCCAGAGTAAAGGAATCAATGGATGTAGATGTTACATTTAGTTTTTTATAATTTGAGAAATTAAATAGGTGAAAATGGGGTTGGTAATGGAGGATCTGTAGTCAACATGAGATCCATGTTTTATTGGTTGTTAAAACTCTGATTATACGCCTTGATGTTTTGTTAAACACATTTTGCGTTATTCAGGTCCTTGTGGTGGATAAGGTATATTTAAGTCAATGATAAGACGTTTTTTGGTTAGGAACACATTTTTTGTAACCCATCATGGGTGGAAAAGATACATGTTAGCTTCAAAAACCCAGAGAACCATAGTTGGTTAAACATGTTGGGTCACATTAGGGGCATGCTGTTTGGAATTACATGTCCAGTCAAGACATGTTCTAGGTGTACACTCCCAATACCAAGGGTGGAAATATAAATTTTTTTCTCATGTGGATACTCTATGTAGTATTTCATGGCATCCCAATTAGTGTCAAGTGGATAAAACTATAAGGTGATGAGGTGAGGCCACATGTCCTATTCCCCTACGCACATACCATTAGCTTATCCTATGAACATATATCTTCCCAATATCCTTCATCAAGACTCAAATTTAGGCCCATGATAATCCTAAACATAGTGGTTTTCCACATAGGATATTAAGGTAACCTTGGAAGTGGATTGGTAGATATGATGATAGGTTTTCGAAATGTGGTGCTTCTTCAGAAGACACTTGACAAATGGTAGAAATCTGGAAGTATCATCCTAGATATTCCACAATCAGCAATCCCATTTTGTACTAGGGTACAGTTCCTCTATATTCTTTACATAGGTATGTTTAGTACTCCTCCAAACGAAAATATGACCTTGGTTTTCTATCTAAACATTGTAACTTCCCCTTATTTATTCTTCAGTGACAAGTGGTTCCTCCACGAGAGTAAGTGATTCATTAAATGTGGAGCACAATAGTAAGGATATGGCCCACCCACATGTATTCTTCAATGGTTTCACATTATATTAGAAATCATAAGTATAGATTGTGAGCTATATGCTGAGTCTTTATTCTTGGATGGACTTTCGAGATAGAGATCCCCATTCTCTCCCATCTGGGTTTCTTTAAGAGAGTATATGTTTAGTTTTTGTTTCCCTCTTTTAATGGGGTTATCTTACTCTTATATCCTTGTATTTATCACTTATTTGTTTTGGGGGAATCCTACAAGGTATGTATACACTAACCCCAACATGGGATTCTATGACATGTGTTTTGTATGATACAGATGATAGGCAGATCAACGGCGACATTAATGGTCCATAGTGGTATATGGGCTCATTGACTATTTTCGATGGTTAGATTATTGATATTAGGATATATGAACACTTTAGAAAAAAAAATTTCAGTTATTTTCATGTTGGGGACTATTTTCTGGCTGGGTGTTTATTTTGTCACTTTATAATTTAGTTTTATATTTTCATACTCTAGTGTATTTATGGCTTACTGCATGTGTGGTTATAATAGAGATATTATGGTATTTTGTTATTCCTGTGCACTATTTCATGGATATGGTTATGTATGTGAATATAGGTACCTTAGCCTGAGGCCTGCCATTTTATTTTATGCTTTATTAGGACTTATCTCCATGTACTGGACTATTGGAGGTAGGACTAGGTTTTCACACTCATATTCACTCTTTCTAGGAAGGCCTCGATGGGTCAGGTCATGAAAAATGAAATGTTGTAATAAAAAACACACATATGAACAATTACTATAAAATATAATCCTTATTTCATGATATATCGTCAAGTAGGTTTCACACTCGTAACATCAATATTTATTCATGATATATAATTCATTGACTATCTAGAATGAACACCCTTTTACACCATTTCCATGAGATTTAATTTAATTTTTTCAATTTAAATCAAATGGATAAGACAAAAAATTCTTAAAAGATGTAGAGGAAAATTATTCATTTAATTATTCATTAATTATATATCATTATTGACTCACTCAATACATCTTACTTCACTATGATCATATGTTGTCATGTTTTATAATAGTAAATCAATGTGCATGAGTCATAAAAAACATTAATAATAATTTTAAAGTCCAAGGGCCATTGCACACACTCATAGATAAGAATATCCAATGACACATAAACAAGTGAATTTTGTACACATAGTTTGGTTATCATAATCTTGTATATTATTGATTTCAAATTGTGAACATCATGAGAGTAAGACTCATCTACTTATGAGTACATGTACATGGGGATAAGAATACTATGTGTACTATCCTGGAATGTTATTCAATTTTAAAACAATGTTTAATATTATCATAATGAAATTTAAAGGTTTTCAAAATAATGGAAAACAATTATACCCTTTTCAATGTGACATATAATCAAAGACATTATTACATTAAATTCACCTTGAACTATGAATGATATATAATAATATAATTTAATTGGCATTCACTAAATTAAATATACATGCAATCTAAAGTACATATAGTTGCATCTAGGTAACCAACTCCAAAAATTACATGACCATAAATAATACCAACAGACCATGATTATCAATTCATAAAGGGTTATAAAATAAATAAATCATAGTATGAATTTTATAATGCAAGGTATCCTCCCAACCTCATGTATAAGAAAATCAAAATATGAAACATGCACCCCTAATATACCATGACATAGTGTATTACACTACAAATGGTATACTTCACTAGCCATATAGTTAATAAACCCCATTTTGTGTCCCATGATCATACTTATTATCTCTATATGAAATACTTCTTATTTTATCCTAAATATTCTCTTATGATTGTTTCATAATTCACTATTCAATTCCACCCTTATACAACAATTTTAAACTATTTTTGTATTGTAATTTTATAACATGACAATCAATTGAAATTTATAATACATTTAAATAATTAATATTTTATAAGGTTAAGATAAAAATTTAACATTTTTTATGATTTAGTTATAGGTGGAGGTGATTTGGATAGCTTAACATGATGTTGAATCAAAATGGGCCAAACAATATGGAACCTAAGAAGACATGTGCCTTGATTTTCATATTTTGATAAAAATTAACATATATTTGGGTTGCAATTTGGTCAGTAGAACAATATTTATGTGGGATATAAAATTTAAAACAAGCATAATCCAAATTCATCCATTTTAAATCAAAAATTATGCCAACTATTCCAAAAACAAAAATTATTATACATCAAGAGTATAGAATAGTATACTAAAAATAAATAATATTAGATAATTACAATATAAATTATATTTTACAAGGATACATTGAAATTTTTTTCCAATAACCCTATATTTTTTTCAATTTAATGATATGTCTGTTTACTTTTCTAGAAAATACATATAATTATTATTAGGAAAAGTTTTATTAAAAATCATCTCCTCCCTAGGCCTATAATTACATACCTTGGGTAACTCATTCGAAACCTTTGAATATGGGTAACACATGATAAATTTTAAAATAATTAAGTTCATTCTCATCTCATTGATGGTTTTTGATTTCCCTATCACTATAGATAGATAAATAATGAACGTAGATATTCATACGAGCCACCTTCTCACTCAATAGCAAGTTAAACAACGGGAAATCATTTCAAGGGATCTACCCACTTCCCAATGGACATTTAAAACATAAATTAGTTTTTGGTTAGTGTAATATATATTATAAAACATTTAATTCAATTATATATTAGTATCATTTAAATTGGAATGTTTTTAATGAAATAAAGAAATTCCATTTTCTCTTAACTGATCGGTTTGAGATTTTTTGTGTGTGACTTATATTGTCACGATTGGGAAATATTAGAATCATTATATTTCCAAAAAATTTATGATATCAAATTTATTTGGTTTCTATTGTTTCATTTATCTTGGATGGACCCAAACTGCATGAATTTATTTCAATGATTAGTTCCACATGTTTTGGTTTAAATGTTGGGAGATAATTGAGATCTTAGTTAAACTAAACCAAATATTTTTTCCAAACCGTAATTTTTTTAATAAAAATGAACATGAAATGTTTCATAATGAACATTAAATTATAGCATTATCATAGTTATATCAAAACCCACTTCTTACCCAAAAATCCATAATTTATTTTCATTCCTTTTTATACTTAAAACTGTTTACCGGCCCCCCATTTTAGTAACTTATATAAAACATATATTAAATATAAATATTAAAATCCAATGATACTAGATAGATGAACTGGTGTAATACCCAAAGATATTAAATTATATATTGTATTATGACATAATATGTTCGATAGTGTGTGATACATGCAACACTAAACCAAAGGGAACCATATAAAAATATATAAATGTCATAATGTAGTCTGTGAAATAGAGGGTAAAAATATATGTAACTAAATTATGAAACATATGTTGAAAAAAAGTTCATTATCTATAATGAAGAATGATAAATTTAGTTAGTGTAGAAAAATAACTAATACGACTAATTTATTCTTTAAAATTTAACACTAGTAATAATATATTTTATATTATTTATTATAATATATTAAATATATTATGGATAAAAAATATTTTTTATATGAATAATATATTAATTGCAATTTTATTTGTAATTGACAATAAATAAGAATAAGAATAATTTATATTTAAAAAAGTGATTTCACAATTAAGATTATTTTCATTATATTTTTATATTTTTATTTACTGTCTAAATTTCAAAATTAAAATTTGAATTTTATAAAATAAAAATTATTTTTATATTAATTATATTAATATTAGATTAATATTTATTTTTCTTTGAGTTTTTTAAAATAGTTTATTTTTATGTAATTAAGACAAAATATATAGATTTTTCTAAAACTATCATGTTTAGGAAATTATCAATATACAGTAATGAAAAAAAAATTAAATTTATTTTATATAATATATATATATTTATAAGTTAATTGAATCATTTAAAATTACTATATTGAATTTATGAAATCCAATTTTATAATTTTGGAATTATAAGTAAAATATTATTCTTAAACGTGATTTATAATCTTACATTAAAATAGTTTTCTTACCAGTAGTAGAAATAAAATTTCAATAAAATGATTTAATATTTAATATGAAAAGTTCCATATAATTTAAAAGGTAAATTTGGTTTTTCGGAATAAAATTTTGATTTCTAAAATTAATGATAATGAACATGATAATGGTAAAACTGTTATTATAAAAAAATTACTACATTAACACTGTGTAATTTTTATCGAATATATTCAAATTAATCTCATCTCAAAAGTAACATTAATATAATTTTTGAAGATATATTTAAATAAATTACCACTCCTTCAATTTTTAATTAATATTAAATAATATTAAGAACATTTAATATAGAAAACAACATTTTACTAAAAAATAGTTTTCCATATATTAAATGTTTTAATTTAATGTTAATTTCACCATAAATAGAAATTTAACTAGAATAAATTAATAAAAAATATAGGTTCTTTACACACTTGTTTTTAGAGGGGTTTTTTAGATTTTTATTAAAACATAAGTTATTTGGATAAAATCTAGTGACCTTAGAAAAAACAAAAAATAACAGGTAAAGTAAAAAATATAAGAAATAATAACTTAAAATATGTTTAAAACATGTATACAAAAGGTTTTTTGTGGATTTATCACCCCAAAATCACCCAAAAATCCATCATTTCTAAATTTTTTGAACCATTGACTCTAAAACCGTGATGCTCATTTTTAGAAGAATAATGGGTGATCAAAGTAGTTCTATTTATACCCTGATAAAAGGGGAGAATTCCATGCCTTCATGACACACCAATTCTTTTATAATTATTAATAAAACTCTACCATTTATATAAAAATACCATCTTGTATCATGTTCAAGATACTTTGGTCTTAATTATTTTAACATCTTGGTTAAGTTATGTTCTCTTTTATTGTTTATGGGGATGCACTTTGGGTTTTGGTAATTATTATAAAGGAAACTGAGATGGGAACTGGCTAAAGAATAAATTCACATTGTGATGGGATCATATATAATGTGAATCTATTATTAGGAATAATCCAGGAAATCATATCAGGATGTGAAATAGATTCATGATGTGGATTCCAATCCCATCATGAATGGTTCACTCAGGATTTTATTAGCAAAGATGAATCAATTTTTGGAATAAATGAAAATTGAAGGGCTCATATCCTGAATTGATGGCCCATGAAGTGAATTTTTTTATTTCCAATGGGTTTTATTCACTTAATGTATATTATTCCTCTCATTTGACTTACTCCATTTTTGTCATACCCTATGGTCAATCTAGATGTTTGAAATTGGATTCTCTTTTTCTAGACTTTTCCTTTTGGAACTTCAATCTATCACTTTGTGGGTTTACCTTATTCTAGTTCATGAGATATTTATTATCTTGTAATATCTATTTCTATAAGAATTGAAATTTGTTTTGGTCTAAATTTATGGGATATGCTGATCATGTGATTATTCTTTTTCAGTTTCTTTTTGATCTATTGTGTGATCATCTTATGGGGGTCAGATCATGTTTTGGTTACTGTGAGATGCATGAGGATCTTGAGGTATATATCAATATAATTCCTCTTCCAACCCTATTTACTTATGAAAATCAATTCTAATGTGTTATAATCGAAGATAAGGCCATTGTTTTCTGTTTTTCTGTTTTTCTGTTATGTGTGAATCCCATCATGTTTGGTATATGAGTTGAGCTTAAGGTGGGTGGTTACCTATATAGTCTATAGAATTTGAACAATAATTTCTCGTGGTTTTATAAAATATATTATAAATTAATTGTAATTAACTTTTTATTGGTTGATTTGAGTGATTAAATATGTTTTTGAGAAAAGATGGGTTTCCACTCATTTTGGTAATAGAAAGGTTTTTTTTCAAAGAATTGTAAAAAAAATTAAAATGTGTTTAAAAAGAATTTTATGAATAAAAATGGGTCTTCTAGAATTTATTATAAAATTTGAAAATCCATTTGAAATTGATTTAATAAATTTATCACATGAGATCCTTGGGTACCAATGTGCAAGGTTTTGTATTACTTCTTGTGCTTTGAGATTGTGGAAAAGTTCACATTATTTAGCGATTTCTTATCCTATATCACATATTCATGGCCTCTATAAACTTATTGACATTATTGGGGGTTCATTTATAGGGAATTACACTATTCCCTAGACTTTTTGTGCGTGGGATTTAAGTAATTGAGTGCTCATTAGTCATATATTATTGTTTTAGTGCAACTAATATAGCTAGAAATACCTAATACAACCCTAAAATAATTTAAACATTATTCGTGAGTTTTTTGATGCATTCGTTTTGATATTCCTATTTTTATAAATTTGAATTATTTTTTATATATTATTATTTGAATATATTTTACTTGGATTTATTTTAGAGCTATGGATGAAGGAGAATTGTTTACCATGTTTTTGATATAAAAACTAATAAACTATTTATCATGACTTGTTTTCTATAAACTGGGGAATTTTTTATTATTTTATAAATACATGATAAATAACACCTTAGTAGGATCTTACGGATCATATTTATCCCACAACCTACACTCTAATTTGGGGGGTGTGTAGACTTTATATTGTATTTTGATGCAGGAAAAAGAATGACACTAAAGTGAGGTGGTGAGGTTTATATCAGCTTGGTTTAGGTAGCCACTGGTAAGATTGTGGTTTATTTCCCACATATTACCTGGAGTATTTTTTCTAGTTTTCATTATCTTTTTTAGTTATTGGAAATGTAGCTTTCAATTTTCTCTTATTTCTTTTGGGTTGTACCACTATAAATGTTCTTCTATTGTAAGGGAATATATTTCTTATAGTTCTCATAAAATATATTTTTTTGTGTATGTATTCTAGGTGTCCTGTTTTTGGTTGGGTGAAAACAATCACTTTATTTATTGTTTGATTCCCAAGACCATGTTTCCAGCCTATGGGAATTGTGAATTTCCTTTGGTTCAACAAAATATAGATTTGTGTACCAGTTTTTTAAGGTTTCTTAGATCTATTCATTAAAAATTTCTATAAAATGGGGGTTTTTATTAAGTTTCATTATATTGGGATGTCTATTAGATAGGAGATAGGATTTTCAATAAATTGGAGGTCGGTTTTAGTGATTTTATTTCCAACTCTCTCTATGAGAATCCCCAAGTTACCTTGTTATTTTAGGATGTGTTCCTCTAGTGTTGGGGATTTGGTGTTGATTTAATTTTTTCCTTATGATTTCTTGATTTAAACTAATATTAACGAGTTTTTTGATCATTTACCTCTATTTTTACATTTATAAAACAAGCCTATGAGACATTTCCCATGGGTTCCACTAGAGGGTGCATCATTAGATTCTTTTTCTGTTTATCCTTATATTGAACAAAATCTCTTGGAGGTTATCTTTTGGTTTGTTTGTTCGAAAGATTAAATTATACCATGCGTTCAAACCCTAGATGTGGATGAATATATATGAGATGATCAAGCCAAGGTTTAAAGTTGATAGTTTTCACAAGAGAAACCCCATCCTTTATATGTATTAATGAACCCCAAGAGGAGTAAGACTATATAGAAAATATTGGAAAGGTTATTAAATTGTTTTATATAACTATGTATTTAAGGTTAAATGTGCAATGGTTAAGCTATAAGGACGAAATAATATGAGGTGGAATTATATGGAACCAGAAATATAGAAAAATAGAAAATATTATAAGGGATTCCAAATCCTTTTTATATAGTATTTATTCCCATATTCCCAAATGATTAAAAAATTGGACTTCCACTCTATATAGTAGGGAGTGAAATCGATGTCAGAATACACTGATTAGTTCATAGAGTAGGTTTGTTTTTCTTTGGAGGTGGTGATAAATGAATAAATGAAAGAAAATAATTAGTTATAGGGCTTATGAAATCACTTTTGATCAAAGGTTTATATGTTAAATGTTACCACCCACATCTAAATGATTTATATAGTTGTGATAGAAGAAATCGATATAATGGAAAAGATCAGCTTATATATCTCTTATCCTCCACATAGTTAAAGTTTTATTCAGGGATATGGATGGATGTGGGATTTTTAATATAATACAAAAAGGTGTTGGATAGAGTTCTTAGTAGTGGTCAGACAATACACCAGCAGAAAAAACCATTAGTTTTCCCCTAACCTTCTATTAGTGTGCCAATGTAGGAAATGCTCGTTGTACTTGTCCTACACATGAAAAGACTTTCAATTCTTATAGACACAAATTAAATATGTATAGGTTCATTCAAGATATGTCTTTTTGAAATTATGATCAAGGATATAGGAATCCAAAGGCCTCTATGGCATAGTAAGAAGATTCAATGCATGCATGGATCTTGCCATAGGCCTCAAGAGTGAATCATTTCATGTAGTGGATGAGTTTCTGGAGGTGTTTTACATAGGCCCAATGATAGTGAGGGGTACCATTTTTTTATATTCTATTAAAACTTATTTATTTGTTACTAGTTACATATACATGTTTATATCTACATGTTTTTTTGATATACTGGAAATTCCAATGGAGATACAGTTCTTTTTTATAAATATGTTGATGCCACATGGAAAGAGGAAAAAGAAGGGGTTTCATTTTCTAATGTGTTCTCTATCGATAGCTTACGTATATTTGTTTAGGTATTTCTTGGTTCTTGATTTTTACCTCTTTGATGTCATTATCGAGATGAATTGGATTGTTTCTCATCAAGTTGAGAGTGATTATTTTCATCAGCTTATTTTTTCTCTACCACTGATAAGAGATCATCGGTATTTTATGAAGAATGAGATCTTGGTCTGGTAATATTGGACATTTCCTCCTAGATCTCAAGATTCTATTTCTACTATTGTAGTTGATCGCGATGATGTTTCAATTATTGGAGACATTTTCTTTGTTTTATGGAATTTACCCATTTTCTTCTAAGATGACTTACTCGGTCTTCTTTTATAATGATAGTTAAAATTCCCAATAGATCTAGTTATGGGTACTTAACTGATATCAATACCAATTATCATATAGAACATGGTGAGCTAAAAGAGTTCAAGATCCAAATGGTTGATCTATTGTAGACAATGTTTGTTATCTCAAGTGTTCGCCTTGGGTATCCCTCATGCTATTTACTAATATGTCTAATGTTTGAGATATTGTTTTGAGAAAACTATCAGAATTTGAACCAGATAACTATTAATAATACATAACATATACCCCATTTTTCTGAAATGTTTGATCAGTAAAAGGGGGAGTTGTTTATGAAAATTGACCTTCGATCAGGTTATTATCTACTCATGGTTTAGGAGTATGACATTACAAATAAATCATTTAGGATTTGGTATGGTAATTATGAATATCATAGGATATCTTTTAATATAACTAATTATCTAATAGTTTTTATGTATTTGTTGTACCAAATATTCCATTAGAGGTCGGGGGCGTATCAGCGCCAAACTGTGGAATGAACTGAGAGATCCAGAACGAAAAATTGCAGATAAAGTGAGGAAAAAGACTGGTTCACAAGGAAGGTGACTTTAATGTATTTGTTTGCACTTTTTTCATGAGTTTCTCCCCACAACTCTCTTTTATAAATAAATTTTCGAGGCTTAGACCCCTAAACTTTTAAAAATTGTACCAAATACTCCATTAGTGTCTTGACACATTTTTTTGTATATGTGGGTGACATCCTGCTTTATTCAAGACTTGATTGTGACAATGAACAACATCTAAATCTAGATAGGGATATCCTGAGGAGTTACTAAATTTATGGGAAGCTAGAAAAAATAAATTTATAGATCAATGAAGTGAATTTATTGGGGAATCTAATTTAATAACATGGAATTTCATTTGATCCTGAGAAGGTAAAGGATATATTTTTAATAGAGAATCCACAAAATATCTGATATTCAAGGAATCATCGGTTGGTATGACATTTTTAGTACTTATTCATGGATTTCTCTGAGCTTTAATGTTCCTTAATTTAACTTATTGGGAAAGGATTGAAATATTCATGTGATTTTAAATGCATGACATCATTTCATGAGTTAAATATACTTCATAGATCATCTCCTATTTTGATTTTTCTTGGTCCCATTAAGAGTTATATGGTGTATTATGATAATTATGGTTCATTAATGTGTTTTTTTCTTAAATAGGATGATCATGTTGTAGCCTATAGCTCTTTTTAACTCTGTCTACATGAGGATAATTACACCCATTAAGATTTAGAGCTCACTGCTATTTTTCAAAATATTAAATGGTGGAATTTTTTTGGGGGGGAGAGGTTCTTGGTATTTTATGATTATAGGAAGAGAGAAACCTTATATGAAACTTCACATAGTTACATATTTATGTTTAGAAGGATGTTTTATGAATGATTCTAACTACTGTTCAATATTCATCATCTCTCCTTGAGTCTATTATATAGTTTCAATAGTAAGATAAAAATTTCATGTGAAACAGGGAAACTTTTTATGGTGGGGTGATCCTTTCTGGATGGTCTTTTCATTCCAAATTTATTCTCCACTTAATGATTTTTTTTATTCTATAATATAGGAGTAATTATTTATTTCATTATTATAATAACTCTTAAGGGGTCCTCCACCCTAAAACTAATAAAATTTATTATAATATGAGACCACACTTTTGGTGGCTAGTTATGAAGTGTGAAATAAATTAATTCATGCCCAACTATTAAACTATTCACCATATAGATTTTTATCACCTACAAACTTTTATAATGATCTATCATCTTCTAGTAAAGTAATATAAATTAGATGATGTGTCCATAGATGTCATTGTTATTTTCCCATAATCTCCAAGAGGTAATAATTATATAAGGACGGTGATTGATGATTTGATGAAGTCAATTAATTTCATCTTTATTAGATACACCAGTAAGGTAAAAGATCAATGTATGATTTACATGATTGAGATTGAGAGGTTTTATGGGGTTCCCATATCCATTATGTTAACAAATGATCATAGTTTTACTTTAATGTTATGAAATATTCTCCTAGTGGTGATGGGGAATTATTTATAGTTGATTATAACATTCTATCCATAAATGGATGGTCAGACAGATCATGATATTTAAATTCTAGAGGATATGATTTGTTCCTTTATCTTGGTTTTATTTTTATCATGTGATAGCCATATGGGACTGTTCGGGTTAATGTATAACCATAGTTACCAATCACAAATCCGAATGGAACCCTTTGAGGATTTTTATGATCACCCATGTAGTTCACTACTTTGTTGGGTAGAGGTATTGAGACCTGTCTTGTAAGACCAAGTCTTATTTAGGATATTTTCATGAGGATTCATGATATAAACTGATTTTTGAATACATCTCACATTCAATAAGAATCATATGTGAATCATTGGCATCATCCTTTGGAGTTTTTCACTTGTGACTAGGTTCACTTGAAATTTTCTTCTCTTCTAGGTCTATTTCTTCATAGATAATAGGTAAATGTAGTTATGATATATGTTGAAATATTTTAGTCCATTTAGTGTCTTGGTCAAGAAGCTTATCATTTAGATTTACAATCTTAGATGGATGGTATACATGGTTTAATCCACATATCCAATATCAAGAATCAGAATCATATTCCATCCTTTGTTCTGAGTTGGTATGACATTTAGTTGGGGAGAAATAATTATATTGAGGAGAAACTAATAAAGATAATTTATTTTCAAATGAATGTGTTACAGGAGAATTATATTCTTCTGCTGATATTATTGTGGCAATATAGATCAGATTCTAATCACAAAATGGAGAATGAATTTTTAGCAATGGAATAGTTTCCTCAACTCTTTCTTGAGATCCAATCTTCCATGTGACATTACAAGGACATAACATTCTATAGTGGAGAAAATTATAACATCTTAGTTAATGTAAAATATCGTTTATTATTTATGGTTTTCTGATTTATGTTTTTGGAGTTTTTTGTAATAGAAGACGAGATGGGATCCGATTGCAAAAAAAATTCACCTCATTAACAGATTATTTATTTTATAAATATGTTATTTGTAAAAATATATGAAATAAGTTCATTATGTAAAATGAATTCATGATTTAAATTCTATTTATGTCATCAATGGGTCTCTCCATATTTTATCAACCATGGAAATGAATTTTTCAAATTATATGAAAATATGGGGAATATTATCTTGAATTTATGGTTCAAAACCAAAATTCTTTTTACCCTACGGGTTTTATTCAAAAAAAATGTTAAAATCCTCAAATTAATCATTGTTATCATTTCCTCAAACCCTATATATTATTTTGACATTGGAAGGTGGATTCTTCTTTTCCAGACTCCGCCTTTTGATGATTCTATCTCTAGCATGGTAAGTTTCTATTTATTCGATATGTGAAATAATTATCATATCATTATTTCAGTTTCTCTAAGAATTTAAGTCATGTTATTATTATTTTATAGTGTATATGGATCATGTGGTGATCCATCATTAGTCACTTGTAGATATATTGTGTGATTGTCTTCTAGGTGTTGAATCTTGTGTTGGTTGTAGAGATTAATGGGAGGATATTAAGGCATGATTCAATATAACCCCACTACATAACATATCTTCATGTGAAACACAATTATATGGCGTGGGAATATATTATAGGGTATCTATTTGTTATTATTTATTTTATCTGGTATGTCTGGATCCCACCATGTTTAGTTTGTGACTCAATGTAGAGTTGGGTGGTTTTGTTTCTATAATATGGATTTTAATGTTAATTTATATTTTTTATAAACAATTTTATAAATTAATTGGAATGATCTTTTTGTTTTGTTTGTTTGTGTGTGTAAATATGATTTTTAGTTAATTGGGGTTACGACTCTTATTTTTGAAATAAACTTGTTTTTCAAGGCCTTGGTAAAAGAATTTTTAAATGAATTTATAATTTATTTTTTATTATAAAGTGTTTTTTTGGAATGGAATATAAATTTTTATGAGCCCTTTGAAATTTATTTAATAAATGAAGAATATGGGATCCTTGGATACTAGAGTAGAGTGTTTGGTATCATATAATTTTCATTGGAATTTTAAATAATTTCTAATTGACATTTTATTTAATATCCTCAGTCATAGATGCATTGGCTCTTGGACCTGATTGAAATTTCAAAAGGTTCACTCCTATAGTATTCATCTATACTATAGAATTTTATGAATTTGTTTTGTGGAATTTAGTATGAATTGGCCATAAATTGTTTTTGTGTTACAATTGATCTAGCATTCTTGACCAATTATGAAACTAGGAATTTTTACGAGTGTGCATTATTTTTTTACTATTTTGGAATTAATATACCTATTTTGATAAGTGTAAATGATTTTCTGTAAATTATGATTTAAAACCATTTTATATTGATTTACATTTGAAATGTGTAAAAGGGTAACTATTTACCATGATTTTTATATAAAAAATGCATAACTATTTATCATGACTTGTTTTTGGTAAATTCAGAATTATATGATTATTGTATGGAGACTTGATATAGAACACCTTGATGGGGAACTACTAAGAATTTTTTATTATAACTTTCACACTCTCGTGGGCGTTTATAGACCTTGTATTATGTTTTGATATAGGAAAATCAATGGCGCCATAGTGAGCGGGTATGGGTTATGTCAGGTTGGATCAGGTAGCTAGTGGTCAGATGGTGGGATATTTCCCACATATTACATGGGGTGGTTGTTTCATGTTTCTATTTCCTTTTGTGGTTATTAGACCTATTACTTTTTGATCTTACTTATTTTGGGTTGTGTATTTATGGTTATTATTTTTTTTATTTTGGAATATATTTCTTCTAGTTTTATTATCCTTTTTTTCTACTATGTATTTATTCAATGGGTCTTGTTTTATGATGGGTGAAATCGTTCACTCTAACTGTAGTTTGATGTCCAGGTTTCAGATACTAGCTTATAGGGATATTAAACTCACTTTGGTTCAATATCTTATCTATTTAGGTAAAATCTTTAGAGAATATATAGTGTTCGTTCGTTTCAATTAATTAGTATAATTCCTCTATTTCCCAAGAGCCTTATGAGAGAATGTTCTAATTCCTAAAGCGGGTATTAATTAAATCTTATATTTTTTTCTAATTAATTTTATTGCAAACATATCTTAAACATAGTATTATATTGACCTTAGTAACATTAGTATATCGAAGTGTTATTTTATTAATGTAAAAGTCATTATTTATTCTATTCCAACAACATAGAAAAACAAATTGACATTGCCATGTGTAGTGAGGACTACCGCCTCCACCAAATAATGATTTTTTATTTTTCATATTAATTTAAATTCATTAAATAAAACAATAAAAATATGATTCACCAAAATAAAAAATATAAAAAATATAATTTTTATTCTATTATAATTATGTTATACACTTTCTTAACAACACTCACCCATCAAGTTATGATGTGTTCTTATTGGGGATGGTTTAACCACTTACATGTGTTGTGGTATATAAATCTATCATGAATGAATACAAGAACATTAATACTAATTCTATTAAAATTTAATAAGAAACTAATGATTTTATTATGGTTATTGAAATTTTATATTATATATGTAACTGATTATTAAAATATCATATTGAATCATGAAAATTACCTAAATAAGATGACATTAATATAATGTTTTTTGAAAAAAATGGAAACACTCTATAGTATATAAGTATCATATTAAAATAAAAATTATATATATAATGAAAAATATATGAAAAGTATTACAAAATATATATCTAATAATCTAAATTCTTTTTTTC
The DNA here is from genome assembly GCA_963277665.1 of Viscum album. Lineage (NCBI taxonomy): Eukaryota > Viridiplantae > Streptophyta > Magnoliopsida > Santalales > Viscaceae > Viscum > Viscum album. Next base: position 451,488,927 of record OY728127.1, read on the forward strand.
AATAATATAGGTACATTCCTTTAATGAATCAAGTACAAGGTAAGGGTTTATTCTATCAAATTTTTACACCATGATACATGATTGCTATTATACACCATGTTTTATTTGAAATAGTGATTATAATTAAAATTTAATACTTATTATCATGATTCAATTATATTTCATGATAATATATTTATATTTAATATTATTTCTATCAAGGGGTTTTAACTAAAGAATTACAAAAGATGTAATGTTTTTTTCTAACCCAATTTTCTTCCATTGAGTTACAAACATTATTAATGAAATTTATTTTTCCATTTTTTACTCACTATTCCTAATGAATATTTTCTATTGTATTTCATACTTACATTCTAGTTTTCTATATTTATACATTATAACATCATTATCCAATAATTCTGACATCAAATATTATGTTAAATGAAAAAAAGATTAAAAGTTTGATTCATATTTCTTAATACATGGTTATTTTTATACAAAAATCAACATTTATATAATGTATATATTATAAATTTTTTATTATATATCATGAATTATCTTTCACAATGTTTGAATTTGAACTTCAAGATATTTATCTTTCAATGGTATTGATTTAGATGATACTCAATCAATGAAGGGGTTTTTCTCATTTTTAAATCCATGAGAGTAGTTCAATATAGCTCACCATTATTTAATTTATATAGTCTCTACAAATAAATTTTTAATTATTTTGTAATTATTCCCTTTCATTTCATTTTATTTTTAATTCTTCGTATCCCTTTATTATTCTAAACATCTCTACAATACAATTACAGTATGTGTTTATTCTGTCAAATTTGTACACATTGAGACATATTTATTATTATATATCATGTTTTTTATAATAGAGTATCCACCACATAATTTATATTTTTAATCACTAATAACTTTTATTTCATGGTATTTAATTTTCTATTCATTTTTAATATCAAGGTGTTTGGACTAAAAAATTTTAAGGGTTTCTTTTTTCAAATTTTCACCCCTTGGGATATATTTTTTTATAATACACCATTTTTCTTTGGAATTCTGAATATAATACCCAATTAATATTTTGTATAATTACTCTATCATTATTAATTTTATTTAATGAATTATTTGAAATCATATCCTTCGAGGGGGTTTTACTTGAAATTTACAGAGGCTATAATGGTTTTTTTGTCTCAAATTTTCACCATTCGAGACATATTTCTTATTATACATCATGTTTTCTATGGAATTATATATATAATGACGCTTTAATATGTTGTATCCTGATACTATAATTATTAATTTTATTTAATATTTCGTTTGAAACAATATCATTCAAGGGGTTTCAATTTAAATGTTACTCGAGTTATAACCGTTTTATTGACAAAAATTCTTTCTCATCGAGTCCTAAAATATATACATAATGATGATCATTAAATCCACTTTTATCGTTCTAATTACATTTCACAATTATATTTTACCTTTTCATACAGGTATGTAACATCTTTTTATCAATATCATCTTCCTTATTGAAATACCTTTATGAATAAAATTTTGGTGTTAGAAAGAATAACACTCATTTCATCAAAAAAAACATTTCCTCCATGTCCATATTTTCCTCCCAACAAATATTGTCCTAAATTTTTGGGAAATTTATTATTTATTATTTTTATATGATCCAAAAAACTATCATCACTTGTTTTCTAATGGGAAATATAATACTATTTTCATGATATGTTCTAATAAAGCAATTTCAAAATATTAAAAATAGGTTTCCATCCCTTTAAAATAAAATATTTTATCTTCCACACCACATTTGTTTGGATAACAATTATGTCCTTTAAAATATATATTTTTGTGATATTTTTTAAAAATTAATATTTATCAATGTTTTCAATTCAACTTTTTGGAACAAATTCTTTTTAATGTCACCCATAACATTTTATTTTTATTGTAATGTTAAAAATGTTTTCTAAAATATATTTTTAATTTTTCTTTTATGTGAACATTTCAACCCACCATAATTGAGTTTTATATGAATAATCCTATATAAATTTTCTTGTTTTTTAAATGAAGTTATTTTTCATGTAGTTTTATAAAAAAACTCATCAGGAAAGATTTTTGAAAGACTGGGTATATTAACTATTTGCAAAGTGATTTTTATAAGGATCCTAAAAAGTGTTGCATGTTAGTCATTGAAAATTCAAAAAATTTATTATTGGTATAGGATATTATATAAATGTTATCATCACCCATACATATAGTGAGGACATATATCTAGGGGATGTTCTTATTAATAAAGGGATTGCTTCTACAGATCTTACAATGCTCAATGATGTACTGTAAGATCATCTTTTCCTTTTTGGAAAAATGATTACTATAAGATACCTTATTTTCATCTATTTTAATTTTTCGTCATTTAAATTAATGATATATGTCCATTTCAGTAAATCTCTATATATTTATAAAAAATTACATTGGGAAATATATTATCATCCCATATGTTTTTATTCTATTATAGATGATTTTTAGAAATGTTAATTTTTTATTGTCTATTAATTTTCTCATGTTATGAATGCATTGTACATAATTAGTGATGTGTGGGTCAAAATAATATATATATATATATATATATTTCATCAATGAATTTATGTGTCTCATGATACAACTATCTTGTGTATTTAATGGTATTCCTTAACGGAACAAAATATAACTTAAACACATGGATTTAATGGTAAGATCATGAATTCTGAGATCACGATGTTTTGGATTAGAGAATAGACATATATTTCAAAAATTATGAATTTCATCATTATAGAATATGTAACAACACGAGATTTTATGAGATATATTGTTTTTAATTCCTTTTATGGTACACTACAACAAGTTTAGCTTGTACTATACACAACATCGTATTAGCGTGCAGTATACGCAACACTATTCTTGGATCTTGTTACACACAATTTCAAGTTCGCAACATTGAGTGTGTATATATATATATGTGTATATATATATGTATATATATATATATATTCAATGTATAAATGAAATATGGTTGGATTATGTTATAAAAAACTACAAAGGAGTCTTGCACTACATGCAACCCATACTTGTCTTGCATTACACGCAATCACGACCTTCCTCGATAGCGTGTGTTGTACGTAAAACCGTGTTTTACTAAACAGTGATATATTATTATTATATTATTATGGACTAGTCGTTATAAATAGTAATGACTAAATTTTGAATTTTATAACCTTATTATTCATCTTACACATTTTCTAGAACATGTTAAGAGAACAAAATAAATTTTCCAGGTAAAATAAGTATTTTTCAAAAAATGCAGTTTTGCCACCTTTTGATGGCACACCCACAGTAAACCTAGTTTCTGACACATTTATAAGTTCAATTTGACAGAATAAAATTCTTATTTTGAATCAGGATATAAGATTTTTCTTTGGATATAATTTTGATACTTTTCTGAAAACTTTAATGTTTTGATGAATAGTAAAAATATGCTAATTTTTAATTAAAAACATCTTTTTTCATTGAGATAATTTATATGGTTAAATTTTAATATTTAAAGGATTTAAAGTATAAATAGAACATATTTTTACTATTTAATATAATGTATGTCATTAGCATTGATTTTACATTGAATTCGTAGGTTAAATCAATTTAATGTTTTGCAATGTTTTAAACAAAAACCCGTTTTCTTTCAACAACGGGATTATTTTTAATTTAATTTCTGCAACTTTTGTGTATTGAATTGGAAAAAATGGATTACATATTTTGAATAAGTGGGTCCAAATTATGTTAATAAGCTAGTTTTTATATTTTGGCATTATCAATAGTAACTATGGTAAATTTTATATATCATAGTTAAAGGAAAATCGGGTAATTAAGGGTAAATATGAAATTATAAAATTACCCTATCACCTAAAAAAATACTATTGGATGACTAAATGTCGACCCATATCACCTAAGGGTTGTAATAGATTCATTTTACGGACTTGTTTCTTTGAAAATAATTTAATTATTATTAAAACCATTGAAAGTGACAACATGTCACTCTCTTAAATCTTATAAGTATATTAATTTTAATATAGTGATAAACTGAATGGATCTTCGAACATGAATAGTCCCCAGAAGGATATTAAAATTATATACATCATATGAATTTATTTATAATTTTTAGGGATTAAATAAATATAATTGAAGGTGACATAACAGTGATGTTGAAATTATTTTATTAAGAGAAATATCAAATAAATGGTTTTAAAAGTATTAAAATAAATATTATAAGAACAATTTAATTTTCTCCACAAATTTTATAGATAAATATGACATGTTATTAATCTATTAAATATTTTAGTTCGAATATATCATCTCTGTAGATTTTACGTAAATTCAAATAAATGAATATTGTCAAAATTGACACTAGTGTTATTTTATAAAAATAACATATTATTAAATTGTTTAAAAATCACAAAAAATATTTAAAAATTATCAATTGAAATTTATATAGTCTAAAATTTCATAAAGTATCCAATTATGGAAAATTAATAACACATAAGTGATTATTTATAACCATTTATAATTTAGAATTTTATTACCACAAAGAAACATAAATAGATATAATAAGGATAAATCAAAATGATAAGGTTTAAAATAAGATCAAAACATTTCTAAATATGATTGGTTGATGATATTACAACCAGATATCATCTAATATTATAATTTAATCATTTGTGGAGGTTTTTATGCGGGTTTTGAATTTATATTAAACTAATATTTTTGAGGATTCCAAATGTGCCCCTCTCCTCCCTTATAAAAGGGAACCTCCTCCCTTTCATCCTCACACCAATTTGAGCATTCACGCTAGGCCAAAGCCTGCCCATTTCACTTCCGAACTTCCATAGAAACATCCTAGGGGTCCTGGTATTCTTCAAAGTCCAATTTTATTGCCCTAAGAGGAGGTCTCAAAGAGGCGCTTCAAAGAAGAGGTAATGTCCATTACCGATTCTTTCAACTTTATTTCTTATTCTACTTCTTCTTCTTTAGTTGTTTCATTATGAAGTAATAACATCAGAATCACTCATATACTGATATGTTATTATATGTATGAAACAACCCTATTTCACCACCAATCCATCCTATGGAAAACAAAATCACCGCGCGTGCGTACGTATGGAATACCATCTCCACGCCATGGTGTAATCTATTTTCCACAACCACCTTACTTGGATAGGTATAATGGTGTAAATAATGGTTATATATTATTATTAAATATTATACATACACATCAATAAAATTACATGATCATGGGAATGATATCATTCCTTGTGCATACGTACGGACTACCGTCTCCACGACGCGATGAGATTCATTCTCAATGATTAACCATTCATGAATAATTATAATGTATATATAATAAGTAATCATGAAATATATGAAATAATAATGATACTGGATTTATGTATATATATATGTATGTCATCTACTTAATTCCATTCAATTCAATAAGGAAACGAAAACAACATTCATGCGTACATACGACCTACCGTCTCCATGAACGGTGTATTTATTTCCATTTATCGATCTAATATATATATATGTATATTCTGAATATATATTATATATAAATCATGTTTTAAATTATTTATTTATGTAATCATGATCTATATAATCATATGAATAATTACAAGTTAAAACACGAACGACAAATGAAACGATTTTACCCAAAATGCTAATTTAACATGAATTTACAAAAGAATGGGTAATATAAAGTCATAAGTGAACCATATATGATATCATAACAATAAATATGATTCTTTAATAAGTCAATGAAATTATTTAAATCATTATACAGGAGGTTTAGATACATAAAAATCATATCGGACATAAGGTAAGGGATTATTTTGCAATGCTCATTTTTTTATCCGAGATTGATTATACATATGTATTTACTAGGGTTATTCTTATCATCCATGTCCATATTTTATAAATGTTTTTTTATGTATGTTTAATTTCCTTTTACCCATTTTGACTTTTACTACATGGTATGTAAGGAATCTTTCTTTTTTTACGTTAAGAGGTACTTTTTTACTTTTCTGACAAAAGTACGAGGAGAATGTTTTTCTTAACTTATACGGAATGAAAGGATTTTTAGGGTTTTATAAAGCCTTATTTTCATGAAGCTTCCTCCAAAATATTTAATGAATATTTTCAACAAAATCTAATTCTTTTAAAATTAAGTGACATTTTGAGAAAAGAAATTGATTTTGAAGAAGAAAGGTTATTTTCCTAAAGGATTCATTTCAAATGTTTTATCATAACCATTTTCCATCTAAGATGACATTATTTCATTTGTGTATGTATCAAGTATAATATCTCTTTTATTTACATGGTTTCACTTTTTCTATGATGAAATTATATCCATTTGTTTGTATTGAATATGTTAGGATGGGATCATGTTTATGAAACCCATTTTATTCTTTGGGCTATGATGAATGATTTATGTTTATGTTGTGTCACAAGTAAGAATGATTTCATTATGAGATGGGTGGGACCTATATCTTCCTCCAATGCATTGGGTAAAGATTTATATCTCATGATATAGACATGGCTGGAATGGGAAGTTAAACCGGTTCAGTAATACAAGACTGGAATGAGGAGTGAACTCAATTCAGAAAGGGACTTTGTCCACTAAGATGGTCTTGGTAGCAATGCCATGGCTACTATGGAAATCATAACATGTGCTTAATGGTTTCCACAATTACATGTTTTATTCCAATGCAATTTTATCAAGCTTAATTTTTTTTTATGATTTATGCCTTACGTAATTCCATTTATTATGTCATTGCTCATGCTTTTGATGTTTAAACATCATGTTAATGTTTTTAAGTTCAAATGTATATGATTTGTTTTATTTTATCCATGCTTACATTTACTGAGAAATTGATCTCACCCTTTATATTTTTTCTTTTCCCCAGGATATAAAGAAAAGTATTAGGTATGAAAACAAAAGGGAAGATCATTATGAGAGATGTTGAAGATATTTCACCACAATTAGAAGTTTATATTCCATGGTTCCAAAGACACTAAACTATTTTGATCCTTGTGTGTCTGTTTTTTTAAGTATTAAGTATTCCTCAAATGTAATGTAATGTCCATGTACGTCATGCTTCGGGTCTCTACAGTTGGTATCAGAGGAAAGGTTTAGTCAACCTTTGGAAACTAGGATGCAAAAAAGTTAGTGAGATCCCTAGAGATATTTCTAATGTATATCTAGGGATGTCTCTAAGGTTAAGTATAAGTATAGGTTATTATCCTAGAATTACATTAACATCTTATAATTACACCTAAGATGTTAGATATTGAATGTACTCCCCCTTTATTATATTGTTTTCCCTAGAATGATTTTTTCCTCTCACACTATTCTTTTTGGGTTTTAGACGATGGCTGGAACCTGAAGGAACCGTGTTAATGAATGTAATGGACAATGCAAAGATTTTCCTCCTGAACAACCCCATGTTATGGGAGATGGAGTTAAAAATCTTATTTATATACCTACACAAGCAATGAATCATTCTGGACTTCCAAATGAGCAGATAAGGGTACAATACTCTATTGAGTCCTTCATAAGGCAATGTCCACATTCTTTCAATGGGTCTTCCGATCCACTTGTTGCTGAACAATGGATCACTACCATTGAAAAGATATTTTCCATACTTTGTTGTTCGGAACATGATAAAGTCATTCTAGTTGTTTACCATTTAGAAGGTGAAGCAGACCAGTGGTGGACTCTAATTATGAATACAAGGCCCCAAGATGAAATTTAATCCATGGAATGTGATGAGTTCAAGAACTTGTTTTTCAGTAAGTAATTCCATCGTATTCTTTGAAAAAATATAGAAAAGAGTTCCTTGATCTTAAGAAGAAGGATGATGAATCTGTTGGTATATACGAAGCGAATTTTACAAGACATTCAAGGTATGCATCTGTTTTTATCATCCAACCAAAAAGTAAAGTTGATCGATTCTTCAGTGGCATAAAACCATGTCATCAAAGGGCATTAGCTATAAAAGGCATCAGTAGCTATGATGAAATTGTTTGTTGTGCTATCAAGGTAGAAATAGAAGTTGGTGTTACATATCCATCTCACATTTTTAATAATAAACGAAAGATGGATATCAAGGAGAAATCATAGAATAATGGTGAAAAGAAGAGGAATGTTTCTTTATGCTCATTGTGTGGAATGAAGCATGGTGGATATTGTCTTAAAGGGACTAGAAAATGTTTTAAGTGTGTAAAAGAAGGTCATCGAGTAGATGAGTGTCAAAGTAATGGAAAAAGGGTTGCTAATGATGTGCATAAAGAAAAGACTACAGAGAATGCACCACCAACACTTCAATGCTTCAAGTGCAAGAAAATGGGGAATTATGCTAATAAATACCCTAATACATGGGCTAATGATGATCAACATGAGCAACCTCTTAAGGCCAATGATAAAGGGAAGTCTCATGCGATCACTATTTGTGATGTTGAGTATGATAATAATGTTGTGTAATGATTATGTGTTTATGTAATGGGATTTCAAGATAGTTTCATGGAATCTCATTTATGGTATTGTGGAATTTTGGAATATCTATGAGTTGGTTTTCAATAATTATATGGTACTGGTAACCATGAAAATGTGATTGAAATATTTTTTTCTTGAAAGTAGATGATATGTGCATAATGAAATGATAAAGAGGTAATGACATGTTTGATAGTATTCATGAGCTCATGATTTTTATAAGGACTAAGTGATATCATGGTTTGAGTATATAGAATTTTGGGATTTTGCTATTTGCAAAGAGTTAACTTTTGATAGCACTCATGTTTTCAATAAAGTTCATTGGGTATTCATTTTTCAAGAGAATACATGATTAAGACCTTCGAATGTTTGGAATGTGACCAACAAGACATATCTTCTGATATATGGATATCAATGATGGTATTAACATGCTTGTTATATGAACTCTCTGGTAATCGTTTTCACTATAATATGAGATTGGACAACAGTATTTTGGATAAGCCTAAAGATTGGAATGGATTATGTTGGACATAAGTTAGTGTTGTTTAAGAATATAACTTTTTCGATATTATTGATGGAATGTTATAATAATGTAGTTTTAAAAAAGGAAAACCTGGAGGACGGGTGACAACCCATCGCGTCGGACAAGGCTGTGGGAATCGAACCAACAACCAAAGTGCGACAGGCCTTCATCACCTACCACTGGCCTACAAGAAGTCCCTAATTATTATAAACAAGTCTTATTTTATTAATTGGTATGATAGATGATGTATAAGTTCATTTTTGGAACCATATACGATTAATCTCACCATATATGGACTTATGTATAATACTTTTTCTAACCTTTTGTTTGAAACAGATGGAAGGACCCATCATTCTACCACATGATCTGCTAACACACCACGAATGAGAAATTCAACTTATTTTCTTTAAAAGATGAAGTGGAAATTGTTCATGGAACGAACAATAGTGATATTGTACCAAAATCAAGGAAGTATTTCTTTTGATTCGAAAATTATACAACATTAGGGAAATGATATTGAAAACCAAATATGTTGTCCCAGTGCCCTCATATCAGATGAATCAGATGGTACCTTAGAACATCACAAATTTATGGCATTATAATTTTTGGATTTTTCATATCCATGTCCTCTACCACTATTCATCATAAGTTGATGGATATATTTCTCTTCCATATCCATATTTTCACCTATGTTCTAATATGTTGAAAACCAGTGATTAGTTAATTAGGGTAACTGTTACATTTCAAACTTTAGTTTTTAAAGTCATGTTTTGGTATTCCTTTTTACGATGTGGGTTTCTATTAAAGAAACTTTCAAGTAGTAAACCATTTATAACCTCGATGAATTTTGAGGGTGAAATTCATTTTATGGGGGGTAGAATGTAACACCCCTAGATTTAATGAGATATATTCTATTTAATTCCTTTGATTGTACACTACATCAAGATTAGCTTGTACTATATGCAACACTGTATTAGCTTGTAGTATACGCAACACTATTCTTGGATCTTGTTACACACAATTTCATGTTCACAACATTGAGTGTATATATATATGTATATGTACATATATTCAATGTATAAATGAAATATGGTTGGATTATGTTATATAAAACAACTAAGGAGTCTTTCACTACATGCAACCCTGACTTGGCTTACATTACACGCAATCGCGACCTTCCTCGATAGCATGTGTTGTACGCAATACCAGGCTTCATTAAACAATGATATATTGTTATAATATTATTATGGACTAGCCGTTATGAATATTATTGACTACATTTTGAATTTAATAACATTATTATTCATCTTACACATTTTCTAGAACATGTTAAGAGTATAAAATAATTTTTTCGGGTAAAATAAGTATTTTTAAAAAAATGCAGTTTTTCCGCCTTTTGATGGTGCACCCACATTAAATCTAGTTTTTGACATGTTTATACGTTAAATTTGACAAAATAAAATTCTTCTTTGGAATCAGGATATAAAAATTTACTTTGGATATATTTTTGATACTTTTTGATAACTTTCATGTTTCGATGAATAGTAAAAATATGCTAATTTGTAATTAAAAACAACTATTTTCTATGAGATAAATTATATGGTTAAATAATAATATTGAATTATTTTAAAGTATAAATAGAATATATTTTTACCATTTAATATAATGTATTTCATTAGAATTGATGTTACATTTAATTCATATGTTAAATCAATTCAATCTTTTTCAATGTTTTAAACAAAAACCCGTTTTCATTCAACAACATGATTAATTTTAATTTAATTTTTGAAACTTTTGTGTATTGAATTTTGAAAAAAGGATTCCATATTTGGAATCAGTGGGTCCAAATTATGTTAATAAGCTACTTTTTATTTTTGGGCATTATGAATAGTATCTACGGTAAATCATTTAATTAAGGGTAAATATGAGATTATAAAATTACCCTAACAACTGCCAAAATTCTATTAGATGTATAAAAGTCGACCCCTATCACCTAATGGTGGGAATAGATACATTTTATGGACTTGTTTCTTTGAAAATAATTTAATTATTATAAAAACCAAAGAAAGTGACAACATGTCACTCTCTTAATTATTATAATTATATTAATTTTAATTTAGTGATAAACTTCATGAAACCTCGAAAATGAATAATATAAAGAAATATAATAAAATTATCTACATCATATAAACTTATTTATAATTTTTAGGGATTAAATAATTATCATTAAAGGTGACATAATAGTGATGTTGAAATTATTTTATTTAGAAAAATATCAAATAAATGGTTTTAAAAATATTAAAATAAAAATTATATGAACTATATAATGTGCTACACAAATTTTATTGATAAATATGGAATGTTGGGAATCTATTAAATATTTTAGTGCGAATATATCCTCAGTTTGGATTTTATTTAAATTCAAATAAATGTATATTGTCAAAATTGACACTATTGTTATTTTATAAAAATAACATATTATTAAATTCTTTAAAAATCACAAAAAAATTTTAAAAATTATAAATTGAAATTTATATAGTCTAAAATGTCATAAAGTATCCAATTATGGAAAATTAACAACACATAAGTGATTATTTATAACAATTTATAATTTAGAATTTTATCACCACAAATAAACATAAATAGATTTAATAAGGATTAATCAAAATGATAAGGTTTAAAATAAGATCAAAAAATTTCTAAATTTGATTGGTTGATGATATTACAACCCTATATCATCTAATATTCTAATTGAGTCATTTTTGAGGTTTTTATGTGTGGTATGAATTTATATTAAACTAATATGTTTGATGATTCCAAAGGTGCCCCTCTCCTCCCTTATAAAAGGGAACATCCTCCCTCTCCTCTTCACACCAATTTGAGACTTCATGCTCAGCCAAGACCTGCCAATTTATCTTCCCCCCTCCATAGAAACATCTTATAGGTACTGGTCTTCTTTAATGACCAATTTTAGTGCCCTAACAGGAGGTCTCAATGAGGCGCTTCAAAGATGAGGTAATGTCTGTTACCGATACTTTCAACTTTATTTCTACTTCTACTTCTTCTTATTTAGTTGTTTCATTATTAAGTAATAACATAATTATAACTCATATACTGATATTTTATTATAAGTATGAAAAAACCCTATTTCACCATCTATACATCCTACGGAAAACGAAATCACCACGTGTGCGTATGTACGGAATATCGTCTCCATGCCGTGGTGTAATCTATTTTCCACCACCACCTTAATTGGATGGGTATAATGGTGTAAATAATGATTATATATGACTATTGTAAAGTGATATTGATTTTTAAATATTATACATACACTTCAATAAAATTCCATGATCATGGGAATGATATCATCGTTCGTGCGTACGTACGGACTACCGTCTCCACAACGCGATGAGATTCATTCTCAATGATTAACCATTCATGAATAATTATAAAGTATATATAATAAGTAATCAAGAAATATATGACATAATAATGATATTGTATTTATGTATATATATATGTATGTCATCTACTTAATTCCATTCAATTCAATAAGGAAACGAAAACAGCGTTCATGCGTACGTACGGCATACCGTCTCCATTTACGGTGTATTTCATTCCAAATTATCGAACTATTATATATATGTATATTCAGAATATATATTATATATAAATAATGTTTTACAATCTGTATGTAAGTAATCATGATCTAAGTAATCATATGAATAATTACAAGTTAAAACACGAACGACAAATGAAACGATTTTACCCAAAAAACTAGTTTAACATGAATTTACAAAAGAATGGGTAATATAAAGTCATAAGTGAGCCATATATGATATCATAACAATGAATATGATTCTTTAATAAGTCAATGACATTGTTTAATTCATTATACTTGAGATCCAGATACATACGAAGCATATCAGACGTAATGTAAGGGATAATTTTCCAAATCTCAATTTTTTTATCCGAGATTGCTTATATGTAAGTATTTACTGGTGTTATTATTATCATCCATGTCCATGTTTTGTAAAATTGTTTTTATGTATGTTTAATGTCATTTATACCCATTTTGACTTTTACTACATGGTATGTAAGGAATCTTTCTTTTGTTTACGTTATGAGGTACTTTTTGACTTTTCTGACAAAAGTACGAGGAGAATATTTTTTTAACTTATACGGAATGAAAGGATTTTTAAGGTTTTATAAAGTCTTATTTTCATGAAGCTTCCTCCAAAATATTTCATGACTATTTTCAACAAAATCCCTTTCTTTTAAAATTTCATGACGTTTTGTGACAAGAAATTGATTTTGAAAAGAAAGGATATTTTCCTCAAGAATTCATTTCAAATGTTTTATCAAAACCATTTTCCATCTAAGATGAAATTATTTAATATGTGTATGTTTCAAGTATAATGTCTCTATGATTTACATGGTTTCACATTTTCTATGCAGAAATTATATCCATTTTTTTGTTTGGATTATGCGATGATGTGATGATGTTTATGAAACCCATTTTATTATTTAGGTTATGATGAATGATATATGTTGATGTTGTGGAACAAGTAAGAATGATTTCATTATGAGATTGGTGCGACCTATATCTCCCTCAAATGAATTGGGTAATGATTTAAGTCTCATGAGATAGAAATTGCTGGAATGGCAAGTTAAACCAGTTCAGTAATATAGGACTGGAACGAGTAGTGAACTCGATTCAGAAAGGGACTTTGTCCACTAAGGTGTTCTTGGCAGCAATTCCATGGCTACTATGGAAATCATAACATGTGTTTAATGGTTTCCACAATACATGTTTTAATCCCATTATATTTTATCATGCTCAATGTTTCTTTATGATTTATTCCTTACGTACTTCCATGTTTTATGTCATTTATCACGCTTTTGATGTTTAAACATCATGTTCATGTTTTTAAGTTCAAATGTATATGATTTGTTTTATTTTATCCATGCTTACCCTTATTGAGAATTTGATCTCACCCTTTATATGTTTTCTTTTCCCCAGGATATAAAGAAAGGTTTTAGGTAAGAAAACAAAAGGGGAAGATCATTATGGGAGATGTTGAAGATCATTCACCATGATTAGAAGTTTATATTCCATGTTTCCAAAGACGCTAAACTATTACAATCCTTGTGTGTCTGTTTTTGTTTTGTATTAAGTATTCCTCAAGAGTAATGTAATGTCCATGTATGTCAAGTTTCGGGACTCTATAGAATCAGTTATTATTATTCATGTGATCTTTTTATTTCTATTTTAATACATGGATATATTATGCTTTTGGTTTCACTATATTATGTAATTACTTGTTTTTATCTATTCATGTCATATCATATATTCTCATGTTATATTCAATTATGATCTTCTCGTGTCATAATATGTGTTTAAACATACAAAGAATTTGAGCACACACTTAATATGTTTTGAATTAACTAGGATATGAACATAATTATAACACATTTTATGTCTAGTAGAGTGGAATGTTTTGCGAATTTTGTGGGAGATGTTAAAGACTTATTACAGATTAAGTAGATTCTTATAAATTGGGAAAATGAATATATAATGATAAAGAAATTAGATATTTTAGTTAATCATTTTTCCCAAATCTCTCAAAATCTAAACCTATAATAACATTTAAATGTTTATGATTCAATACTAGTTGGTGATATGGTAAACATTGATGGATGAAATTTGGTTGCGTTAGTTCATCCAAAATGAGGTTTATAATGCATGTTTTTTCACAATGGATTATAGGGGTAAAGGTGGAAATAATTTTAATAGGTATCAAAGAAGTATTTATATATAATTGGTTGTTATGATGTTTGGTAAGAATATTTTTAGGGTTGATAAGTTAGGTTGTAACATAATTTTATAGCTATAGATAACCCTTTAGGCTATCAGAGGTAATATTTAATATTTTAGGGTTTAGGATAAGATAAGGTTATTAAAACCCCTTGGTAAAATTCTATAGAATAAGTCAATATATAGGATAACATATCGAATATTTGGTAAATTAGATATTTTTTTTAAATAAAAATAAAATACTTATATAGATAATAAAAGTTGACGGAGTCTCTGACATGTATATACTTAGGGGTAATAATCATGATAGGGGTGGTTTGGGTATATACTTAATCATCACCTAGTCCACAAAAAAGAGACCAATATTCATAATTATTTGGAATAGAAAAATAATAATATAAAATTAAATTGAAAAACGACTAGGGACAACCGTTTTTTGAATAAAGGGAGTTTTAGGTTGAACCAGAACTGTCATATATTAAAAAAATGTTTTATAGGGGAAGACATATTCTGATTGATGTTTTAATATTGTATTTTTAATATTCTCATAACTATTTTGGTTTTAGTATTTTTCTTAATCATGATCACAATGGTGATGCAAAGAGAGGTATGTATCTATAAACCTCTTTGTCTTATATCTTTATAATGTAGCATACCTAAATGGTTAAAATACTAGTCAATTACAATTATGATAGTAACTATTAATTTTATTGTATTACCTAAGGTATTGAGTTTAAATTCACATTTAAAATTAAATCATGACATTCATAACTATTTCCATAGGTGTGTAATATTTATCAATCATATTTTGGTATATTATAAAATGTTATGATGATTTTGTTAAACAAATAAGGATTATTCATTAATAGTTTTTATTTAAGGGTTTATAAATATATATTAAATAGTATCAATAATAATGAAAAGTTGTTTTATGAAAAAGATATATTTTATTTTTGTTATAATTATTTAAGAATAAATTATTGAGTGATGGATAATTTTTTTAATATTCTCATTGATTTTGAGATAGTATAGGTTGAATGACTATGAAAAAAATATTATAAATTATTGGTATCCTTGAGATTGATAATTGACTCAAAATATGTTTGGTGAAGTTCATAATTTTTTTGGTATTGTTGTATATATTAGATAGTGTGTGATCTTATTAAAAATGGATTAATAGTATTTTTTGTTTAAAGATAGTGTTAATTTAATAAAGAAAAAATTGTTTCACTATGGTTTAATATCATAGTGATTCAGATTGTTTTGGTAAGGGTATATTTTCTAGAATTTATTATTTGGGTATATACATACTTGAATACATGATTATTTGAAATATTAATGTTGTTTTATGAAATATAAGTAACATAATCTCATATATGAGTTTAAGGTAGATTTCATATTAAAATTAATATCACGAATGATAAATATAGTATAAATATTATCTAAAACATTTATCAGTTAGTAACAATAAAAATTAAGATAATAAAATTTAGTTAAGGGGTATAATGTAACACATAAATTTTTTAAATTATATATTATTTTAAGACCTAATATGTTTGACTACGTGTGATACACACGTCACCAATCCTCAATGAAGTATAGAAAAATATATTAAAGTTAAAATATAACCATATAATTTGAAATTAAAAATATATGTAACCTCATTTTGAAGTATATGTTGAAAAAAATTCCATTATCCATATTAATGCATTGATAAATTAAATTTGTATATCTAAACAAATATTATGACAGATTTATGCTTTAAAATGTAACTCTTATAAAATTTGAATTAATGTGATTTATTTTAAGATAATAAATACATTTTGGATGAAATATATTGTTAATATGTATAATATTATAGAACTAAATTTATTAGTAATTAATAAGAAATAAAAATAATGATAAATGATATTTCTTAAAAAATTATTTCCAAATTAAAACAATTTTCATTATAACATTACGTTTTTTATTACAAATATAAACTCTAAACTTTTAGAATGTTAATTTTATAAAATAAAATTATATTTAGATTTATAATTTTAATATTATAATAAATAAAATTAGGATATTTTTGAAATAGTTTATTTTATAGGAGAATAGTATAAAATAACGATTTTTCATAAATCATCAATTTTATTACATTATCAAAATACAAGAACGAACTAAATGTTTTGTTAAACCATTTGATAAAAATATATATATTTATATATTTGTAATAAAAAATGATTTAAAATCATTGCATTGTACTTATAAAACCCATTTTTTTATTTTGTAAACCTGAGTAATATTTTAGTCTACATACTAATTTTTTCACTTATATTAAAAAAATTCATCACTTTAATAAATTAACTATATAAAATGGATTTCAAATTTTTGAGGAACATGATCATAATATGTATTATGGTAGAATTCATTTTTTGGAAAAAAATTATGTTTACTAAGATAAATGTTAATGTCCATGATTATGGTAAAACTGTTATTTTTAAAGAACTGATTTATTAATCTGATGTAACTTTTATTTAATAAAATAAATTGACCTAAAAAAAGTAAATTTAATATAATATTAAAACCTACATTTAAATAAATCATCATTCTGTAAATTTTTAATCAATACTAAATAGTATTAAGAAAAAATAATGTTTAAACAACATTTATCTACAATATAGTTTAAAATATATAAAATATTTTAACTTAAAGTTTAATTTAATGTTAATTTTTAATTGAATTAGAAAAAATATATATTAAATATATATTCATAATACTCAAATATGGTAATAAATTTTTATTATATGTTTAGTAAAAGATTATTTATTTAGGTAAAAACAAGTTACCCATATAAAAAAGGTAAAAGTGAAAATATAGAAAAAAATAACATAAAACATGTTTAAAAAATTTATGGAAATACATGGTTACATATTTAATTACCTAACATCACTAAAAATCTAATATTTCTCACATTTGGAAACATTATCCCAAAATAATGTCATTCCTTTTTTGAAAAATAATGGGTGTTCATATAAGTGGAATTTTCCTCACTTATAAAAGGGTAGTCTTAAAACCCCTAATGAAACACAAATTCCATACAATTTAAGATGAAAAGTATGAAATTATTATCCAACTATAATCCTACCACAATTTCATAATACCTTGGTCTCAATTAGTTTTCTTAATCCCTTCATTTTCAAGGAGAGTTCCAAGAGAATGTTCAAGATCCCAAAGTGAGTATTGCATATTTATTATCTTTTTCTTATTATTATTCCACATTTAAATATATAATACCATAGTTAAAAAATGACCTCATTATCATTATTATAATTAATTTTTATTACATTAATGTAAAATAATTATTTATTCCTTACCAAAAACATAGAAAAAAAATAATTATGACCATGGGTTATTTAATCTATGACCTCTATGAAATAATGTTTTTTTATTTTTCAGTATGATTTTATTTATTTGTAGAAACCAAATAAAATATTATTCAAAAAATTAAAAACATTTAAAAATTTTTAGTAATAATCTACTACAATTATATTATACAGTTACTTAACAATACTAACCCATCGTGTTATAAATTGCTCATCTTTGGGTTGGTTTAACCACCTTCATGAATGATTCTATAAAACTATATCATAGATTACAATGAGATCATAAATAAAAATACCAAAATAAGCCAACACCGATTCAATTTTAATTAAAACAAAAGAAAATATCATATAATAAAATAAATAGAATATGATTATAAATCTTAAATATTAAATGAAATATATAAGAATATAGTTCCAAAATAGTATCTAAAAAGAATAATTTGATTATACTAGAACATAGGTGCTTGTGTAGAGTGACCAGGAATAAGGTATCATTTTATTGTCTCAAATTTAAACCTCTTCAAAAAAATTTAAAAATATATAGAATGTTTTATTTGGAATGATTTATCTATTTCAAATATAATATTCAGTATATAAATTATATTTTTTATGATATTAAATTTTTCTATTCAATTTTATTTCTATCATGTTTCATTGAATTAAAAATTTCAATGGTTTCAAGGTTTTTTCCTACTCAATTTTCTTCCCCTAAGTTATAAACATTCTTATTAATCATTATTATTACAATTTTGATTTATTATACCAAATGAATAAATTAAATATTACATTAACCGTGAATTAGGGGGTTATTTTAATATTCATTTTGACCTCATTATCAAAATATTCATACCTCATAGATTATGTTACTTAAATGGGGTTTCCAGGTCCAAATTCATATTTTGTGAGACATGAATCATGTTATACACGTGTTTAATTTTATATGGTGTATATATTTACTATTTGATATATAATATCTTGAATTTTCATTCATGTTATTTTAGTTTCATTTTCAATGTATTTATCCTTCAAGGGTATTGATTTATATGATACTCAAGACATAAGGATTTTTTATCTAATTTTTAAATCCATGAGACAAGTTAAATGTTGCACACAAATATTTCATGTTTATTGTATATTCACTAAACTATTGAAATAAAAAATAATGAATAGATTTCATTTTGATAGATTATAATTTCATGTTATCACTCTCATTTTATTTTTATTTATACATTACCATTACCATAAGGG
The DNA here is from genome assembly GCA_963277665.1 of Viscum album. Taxonomy (NCBI): domain Eukaryota; kingdom Viridiplantae; phylum Streptophyta; class Magnoliopsida; order Santalales; family Viscaceae; genus Viscum; species Viscum album. The sequence goes on from OY728127.1 coordinate 451,508,450, forward strand.
TTTATTGTCTCAAATTTTTACCCATGGGACATATAAATTGTTACATACAATGGTCTCTTGGGAAATTTTTATCTACTAATACATTAATATATTCTATCATGATTATATTATATTTCATGGTAATAAATTTTATATTAATCGTTATTTCATTCATGGGGGTTTTACTCAAAAATTAAAAAAGCTTTAAGGGTTTCTTCTCTCAAATTTTTACCCACCAAGACATATTTCTTATTATTCACCATATTTTCATTAGAATAGTGTATTTACTATATCTTTTTTTTTCTTATCATGATCCTATAATAATTAACTATATTTAATGAATAATTTCAAATTATATCCTTTATTGTGTTTTGACTTGAATGAATCAGAGTTTGGAAAGGTTTCCTGTTACATCTTTTTACCCCATGAGACAATTATATTACTATACACCATTTTTTATTTAAAAATATTTATCTAATTAACCATTAATATTTTTTATATTGATAATATTACAAAATTTCCCCCAGGTCCCATGACGTTACAAATCCCAAGCCAACCTCCATAAGGATAGGGGTTGGTGAATATCACAAAAGGAATCAACCTGTAGGTGGGAAGAATTTTCCCGAATATCTATACGCACACAAACACCCAACCATATCCCACAAACTATAATGGGAAAACAAGTATACTAAAACATGTGTTGAGTACAAGTACAAATGAAAATAAGTGGGCTAGAATACAAACCCAAAAAAAGAACTCAAAACAACAAAGTACAAAGGGACTCGGGTAGCCATCCACTAACCCCCCCCCTCCCACCCATGATTATTGAGATTAGTGTTACTACTAGAAGCTAATGAAGTATGTCATGTTCGTTTGATCCTACTAGGCCCTTCCTGCTCTTATGTAACCAAGTCCATCGTCGAAATGTTTGTCGTCTTCACAAGACACAACACGTGTGGGTTAAGCCCATGCAGGGGTTAGTAAAATTGTACTTAGTAGGGGTCCCTGGTCCACTAGTTAAAAACACTAAAAATAAACCATAATTAAAAGCCACAAAGGATATATATCTCATGCTTGGTATAATCTAAAGCATAGAGAGGGGGTTCATCTGCTATAGTGATGAACGTTTTGTATTGTTGAGGGACTCATCCTTGATGAATCATTTCATGTCTTCCGAGAAACTAAGGATCCATATGGGTACTACTCGTCTAACAGGACACTAAGGATCCACAAGGATATTTTTCATCTATCATGCCATAAGAATCCATGTGGCTACTGCTTCTCTACTAGGACAATATGTATCCAAACAGCTACTGCTCATCTGCTGGGCCCCTAAGAATCCACACAGCTGCTTATAGATCCATCGGTCACACCTCAACCACTATGAATTTCCATTTATAATAACATAAAGGACCACCTCATCATATGTGTTCCAATTCCACAAACGTATCATCAATTGGACGCGTGGTTTACATGTTATTGGTATTTTAGTAGCCTGGTCCGGTTCCGTCTATGACAGGACCGACCCGACCAACCTAGGTTGGGGGTCCCACATACCCGAGATTAATTTTACTGACTAGATCTGGCCCAAATTTGGGTCTGGTTCAGTCTTGTCCAACCTTGCCAGTGGGCCATCCCCAATGGGCCTCGCTGGACTTAGCCCAGTTTGGGTGAGGGTCTAGCCGATCAGGTCGCCCAACAACCCGGTGTCATCCATGCAGGCCCGAAATCCATAGTTCAGGCCTATCGGTATAGGTCAAACCTGCAAACATGGGGTTTGGATTGATGGGAATGAGTCCAGTCCACCCTCCTACTTGGTTCGACAAAGACGCGGCTGAGAGCAGTGTCTGGTACCTCTTTCCCTAGGGTTTGTCCGGGGGGACATTCCACAACTGTAGTCAGTTGATGGGGGTCCAAAACATGCAATGAGTCATGGTACCGCATAGGATCACCAACAGCTACTAGCATGGAGGTCGGAGGCCCCCCCTACAGCACCGCATCCAAAGGGGGCAGCCTTCTCCGTGTAGGATAGCTACCTATGTGGTTGTTTGGGACATTACAGTAGGGTCTCTAGCGGACCATCGGAAGCACTCCGGTTTTCCATTCTATATATCCCCAACTCATCATGTCTCTAGGAGAATTCACCTTAAATTTGATGTCCTTCATTTAACATTATCACCCACTTGTGAATTAGGTCATGAAGAACACCCTAGAAAAGGGGCTCTACACTAGTTCGTGTTTACCCTCACCCTTTGAGTTACCAGTTTAAATTCATCGGGAGGCTCAGGTATTGTCCTTCTACAAAACTAATGTTTAATACCAAAAAGAAATCACAAAAAAATCAATACCCTCCTGAGAGAACACATGATCCACAGATCAACCTGTTCATGGGTTGATCTATGTTCGTCGTTTAGAAAATTAATGGGGAAACTTTAAAATAAAACTTCTACCTCATTGGTGATCGTTGTTGTAGTGCTTCATCCTTGATTTCCCAAAAGGATGATGGTGTTTTCCATTCATTGATGTACGTCGAAGTCAGTGACTTCCCATAATCATTAATCATTATTTTTTATGAAGGAAATCCATCGAGATAATCCTTGTAGTTTAATCCCTATTCCACTAACAAGTCAAGTATTTAAAATAAAAACATGTCACAACATTTCTATTATGCTATTACGTTAAGTCGTTACATTGTTTCATTTATGAAATAGTATTGATGTTACACATCATGAAATCATCATTACGATGCGTGTTAACATGTGATTAGTGATCCCCATTAATGTGCTTTGTCACAGAACCACAAAGGCTCTATGTCACTTTTAGTCGGTGATAAAAGAAATAAAATATCTTCTTATGTTATTTTGTTACTTTTCTCGAAAGGTCCAAAAATAAACTTTTCTGTTTGGACATTTTTGGCCGAAGTTAATTATTTTTTAGGAGAATCCTTGTGTTCATCCTTTAATGGGGCCCTCCGATTTTTTATTCGAGCACCAGTTCAAAATTTATAAAAATAAGCTCTCACATATACTGAACACACATTAAAAAGGTGCCAAATTCCTTTCTGGGCTAATCGGGCCTTGAAATCATGTACCTTCTAAGCATGTAGTCATGAAATAATTCCAAATAATTTAAAAAAATAAAAATAAAATTCTCAGAAATACATTCTCCCCACCATTGTGCTTTACATCCCTGAAATCCAAAACAATGGATAATAAAAAAAGGGGGTTCTGAGCATAAATCTGAGCCTCCTTCTCCCATGTTCTCCCATGAAAATTCATATGGTACCACTGAACATGAACCAGAGTAATCGACCACCCATACATGACCTTCTCCTATTGATCCTATATCTCCATTAGGAACTCTCCAAATGTCTCCCTATCATCAATTTCTATCTCAACACATTTGATGACATGAAATAGATAATGAATGTATCTCCTCAGCTGTGACATGTGGAAAACATCATGCACCTGGTGCATCTATGGGGGATAATCTAGGTTGTATGCGACCTCTCCAACAATTCTCAAGTTATTAAAAGGTCTGTTGTAACATAGATATAGCTTTCCACCCCGACCAAATCTCTGTAGTCCCCATCGAGGAGTGACTTGAAGGAACACATGGTCTCTCTCCTTGAACCCCAAGGGTCTTTATCCCCTATTGGAATAAGAGGTATGTCTGCTCTGTGTAGACCTCATCTACTACTGGATGGCCCTCACCATCTTAGTGGTAGCTTATACCAACTCTAGACTCATGAGTGATGAATCCCCTAGTTCTTTCCACCATAGAGGTGATCTGCAAAGACTCATTCACAAGGCATCAAAAGGTAACATGACGATGGTAGAGTGATATTTATTGCTATATGGAAACATCAACAGTGGAAGGTTGTCCTCCCAACTATGAACAACATCTAGGATGCAATCATGAAGCATGTCCTCCAAGGATAGTGTGGTCTTCTCTATCTGACCATCCGTCTAGGGATGAAATGTTGTGCTCAAGCGCAGCTGAGTCTTGAATGCTTCCTATAATCCCTTACACAACATGGATGTAAAGAATTCATCATGTTATAAGGTTATCCTCAAAGGAACCCTATGAACCAGCATTATATCCTAGATATTGAGGTGTCTCAATCCCTCTAACGGTCTCTACTCCCATATGGGTAGTAATTGAGCTGACTTGGTGAGTCAGTCAATGATCACATAGATAGAATCATGTCATCTATATGTACATTCTAACCCCATCAAAAAGTCCATCGAGATATCATCCCATTTCCACTATGGTACCTCAAGTGGCTAATCCAAGCCTTCTAGAACTTGGTTCTCGGACATCACTTCCTGACAAGTGAGGAACCGTGAAACAAACTCTCCAATTTATTTCATTATCCCTCGCCACCAGTACTGATTTTGGAGGTCCTGGTAAATCTTCTCCACACCAGGATGTACCACCAAAGGGGATGTATGGAACTCCCTCAACACCACCTCTCGTAACATCACTGGTACTATGGTGAGTCCTTTGAAAAGGATGATGTGATCCCCAATTATCAAAAATACATCAGGAGATTGTCCTGAGGATAACTGAACATGTGGGGCCTCACAGTCAACATACACTAGCTATTCATCCCTGAATCACTGTAAGAGTGGGGGGGGGGGTAATAGTCATCAAATGAAGGTAAGATTATCCTTCATCATCTGTGAAGGATATCTTCATTGCGGCTAGTTATTCTGTCCCCTCAGTCTATAGTTTCAAACTGGCCCTCCTGCTAAGCACGTCGTCTTCCACAGTCCCCTTCCTAGGAGTACATACTATCTTAAATTCATAGTCCGAGAGGAAATCTGTCCATATCCATTGTCTTGTGGTCAGTCCCTTCTAGGAGAAGATATACTTGAGAATACTGTGGTCGGAGTAGATGGTAAATCATACACCCATCAAGTAGTTCACCAACATCTTAAAGTAAAAAACCACTGCTACTAACTCCCAGTCATGGGTTGTATAGTTCATATCATGCTTCCTCAACTTTTGTGAGCCAAAGGCTATTATTGCTCACTCCTTCATCAAGGAACAACCCAGTCTTGTTCCTGATGCATCTCATAAGACTACATACCCAAGGCCTTCTTCTGGTAGTCTCAAGATGGTGTCACTCGTCTATCTCTATCTCATCTCCTGGAAACTCTACAATTACCTATCCACCCACATGAAGGGATTTCACTTCATTGTCAAAGATTACAAGGATGACGCTACTTAGGAAAACTCAGAAATGAACCTCGAGTTGTATTAGGCCAAACCATTGAAACTCTGCACATCAGTCAAGATTTTTGGTGGATCAAAAGAAAGAAATGCCTCATTTTTCACCAGATTAACTACAAATCCAGTCTTTGAGGTGATGTATCCTATAAATTGGACCTCTGGATTATAGAACTGGAAATTAGAGAGCATACCATAAGGCAGGTTCCCTCGGAGCATTTCCATGATTATCCATAGGTATGTAGCATGGTCTTCCTCTGACGATGTGTACACCAAGATGTCATAAAGGAAGACTACACTGAAACAATCGAGGTAAGGCTGGAAGATCCTGTTTATGAGTTTGATGATCACTCATGGGTAATTGGTCACACCAAAGGGCATCACCAATAACTCATAGGGGTGGTACCGGCATAATTGTTTTTTCATTGGTATGTCTTCATCCCATATCAGAAGCTGAAGATTGCCTGATCTGATGTCGATCTTCAAGAATCATGTCATTCCCTTTAGCTGATCAAATATGTCATCAATCCTTGGTATTGGATACATGTTCTTCACAGTCATCTGGTTCAGGTGCTGGAGTTCCATGAACAACCTCAAACTACCATATGCCTTCTTGGAAAACAACACTGGGGTTTCCCAAGGGGAAAACTAGGTCTTATAAACCCCTTCTCTTGAAAGTTTTCTAGTTGTACACTTAGCTCACGAAGCTCTGCGGGATCCATCCAATATTTCTTTGTGGATATCAGAGTCATACTAGGTTATATGTAGATGGAAAAGTCTACCTCTATATGAGGATATAGTCTTGGAACATCCTTTAGAAAAACATTTTCATACTTTTCCACCACTACCGGAAAGCGTAGACTCCTCTCATCGACTATACCGGGGGTGAGGTAAGAGAACTGGTGAGTGATCAACTAAACCCTCCTATAAGAAATTCTTTCCTAAATTGAAAGGGTTTTCTTCTCAACAGTGAAGGAAAACCCGGTGTCATCGTCACCGACAGAATGTACTTTGTGCCTAAAACATTCGATCTGAGCATGGACTGTAGATAACTAGTTCATACCTAGGATGAAATTTCAAGGCCTCGACGTTGAAACTAAGATATCCTAGATGAATCAATCACCTCATATAGTAATCTCACACTCTCAAAAAAAGTGTTTAATCATTGAATCTCCTCTTGTAGGAGTCTATAGAAATAAGGATTGAGCCAATGGATCCACCAAAATCATTGTGCTTCGAACGACAGTCGTGGCATGGAATGAGTGACTGGAACATGTATCTAAAAGATCTGAATATAAGGTGGAGAAAACACAGATCATACCTAAAATAAAATACGGAGTGTGGTGGTCATATGCCACTACTACTTGAAGCTGATTTTTCCCATGTCTGCCTACTTATAAAGGTCACGGTGGAACACCTGGAGGTGGTGGTTGTAGTACTCGAACTATCTCCCACCGCATGCAACTCAGCATGATACCATGACCTATCTACTTCCCTATGGGCCTCCTCATTTGAGCCTCTACCTTTATCTCGATGGTCCCTCGACCATCTACTGATCATCTTCACGACAAGTCGGGCAATCACATGCCATGTTTCCCTACCCGCCACATGAGTAGCACACCCTTCTCCTCTATTGTCTCCCATAGTTCGGGTGGCCTCGTACCACCTATCCTGAGTCCTGGGGTTGTCCACTAGATGAATTGGCATATTTGGACCACTTCTCCATATATTGGCTACCGACCATGGATGTCTTGGCTGCGTGTCACCCGGTGGTGGCATCCACTCTCGGTTCCTACTCTCTGAGGAAGCTCCCTATTAGTAGAGTTCGATCCATCACTCCATTATATGGGGGGATGGTGAGTGACAAAACATATGTCGTAACCTCACACATGAGTCCATAATAAAATTCATAAGCACTAAATAAAGGGTCTCGAACCATGTCTGTAGAGTAGCAGGAAATCTCGGTGAACCTCACTGAGTACTCATCTACCATCATGCTTCCCTCCTGAAGGTGAAGCAGATCTTGAATGTGCACCGATCAGAATGTCGTGGGGTTGAACTCCACTAGAAAAAGTTGCTCAAATTCCATCCATGTGAGGGTCACCTCATGCTTCGTCTGGATCGTATGGCTCCACCATCACCATACCGATCCCTGAAAAAGGATCATAGCTAAGATCACTATCTAGTCAAGTAGTGTCTTTACTAAGTGGAGGACCCACACCGCTGCCTCCTTCCAATCCTCATTGTCATAGGGATTCATCTCTACATTGAACCTGGGATGTATCTATATCTAAATTTAATGAATGTCACTAAGTCTTTGCTTTTCCTATGCCGGTACTTCCAGTAGTAGATGTTGACCAATGGGTGGTGGTAGCACTGGTGCACCACCCGATGGGGCAATCTCGAGAACTGGTCCATGAATGGATGCCTCAACACAAGGAGTGATATCTTCTCAACAACGTATCTGATGCCTAGCTGACTATCTGTGTTGAGGCATCACGTAATAGATCATGATGGGCCATGATCAAAATATTATACGTCGTGAGATATGTCTTATACAAAAGAACATAAGGAGACACATTTATATCCATTCTTATTATTTATTGATCTAAAATGAAGAATTCAAGGTCCTAGTGTGTGGATTTGTCAGCTGCCTCACCAACACTAGACTCCCTGAATCTAAAAGGTAGACTGGAACATTTAACATTGTTTCCAAAAATCAAAAACAAAATACCCTCGGTATCTGAGGTAGAAATTACCACCTTTGATACAAATTTTCCATGACTCATCCCCCCAGTGCACATTCCTTGACATACCCCAAGACTGCCTCCTCAAGTCTATGTGTTGGCAACTAGCACTGAAGTTGTCAACCTGCTAGTGGAAGGCATTTTCATGGGTACTTTTAAGCACACACATGTGCAACCACATCCCAAAAACTGGCAGGGGAAAATAATTATGATGAAACAAGTACTATGTAAATGTACAACTAAAAATATGTGGGCTAGAATAAAAACCTAAAAAGAACAATTGAAAAATATAAATGTAGAAAAGGACTTGGTTAGACTTCCACTAAAAAATCCACCTAATTATAGTATTACTATAGCTACTGTAATATGAATTAGTACCTCATGTTCGCATAATCCTACTACGCCGCACCTGCTCCTATGCCACCAAGTCCTCCGTCTAAATGTACGTCATATTCAAAAGACACAAGACATGCATGAAAAGCCTAGGTATGGGTGCGTGACATAGTACTCAATAGGTGCGCAAGTCCACTCAGGATAAACACCACAAAGAAAACAAAAAGAAAATCCAAAAAAGCTAGGACATATCACACCATGTACAATCTATAACATATGAATAAATTTCATCGATTATAGTGATGAATGCCTCATACTGTTGAGGGACTCATCCTTGATTAATCACTACTCATCTTCCAATCCACTATGGATCTACATGGTTGCTGGTTGTCTATTGATCTACTAAAGATCCAAACTACTGTGGCTAGTTTTCCAGGACACTAAGTATCTACATGGTTGTTGCTAATCTAATAGTCCACTAACGAACCACACAACTCCTTCTCGAGAGATAAGTAATATATAAACTACCAAAAATTCATGTATATAATAATAAAAAGGACCACCTCCTCATAAGGGATCCAATACTGCAAATGTATCATCAATCGGACTCTCAGTTTTCATGTTATTAGCATTTTAGTAGTTAGGGGCCGCTTCTGACTCAGTTGGGCTGGACCAACCCAACTCACTTAGCTCAGGGGGTCACACATACCCTAATTTAATTCGACTGGATCGACCATACTGGGTTTGGATTTGGGTCAGTCTTGATCGGCATGGCCAATGGGCCTCGCTAGACTCATCCCGGTTTGGCTGAGGGTCCAGCCTACCAGGTCACCTTGTGACCCGACCCAAAGGGTACGAGTCCTTCCGGTCGTCATGGGTCTAGCCTACTAGGAGTTGGTCTGGCCTCATAGGTGTAGGGTCCACCCCACTGGGTGCGGGGTCCAGCCCACTGCTGTGGGGTTCGGCCCACTGGGTGACAGTCTTGCCCACTAGGCGTGGGTCCAGCCAACCTTCCTGCCATGGCTGCCAAAGTTGGACCAGTCCTTTTCAGTCTAGCCTGGATGCGGTTCTCACTTGTGTTAGGAACCTTCTAACCCAAGTGTCTTCCCTGGGGTCATTCCCCAGCCATGTTCAGTTTACCATAGCTCCTTCATATGTGATGTGGCATAACACCACGTTGACTCACAACCACAAACCAACTCAGAGGTCAGCGACCCCTCCAGTTGCACCATGGACAAATTTTGTGGCCTGCTTCGTTTTGGGACGTCTGTCGATGCGGCTGTTCGGGTCAATATGGACCACCGCTGTGGTACACTTCCCTCTGGTTCCGGTGCCTGCAGGGTCTATGGCAGACCACCATACGCACTCTGGTGGTCTGTTCTTTTTGTCGCCTGTGCCTATGACCTCCAGTTAATGTCACCTTCTCATTGATGGCCTCGATTCGTCCATGTATCCCACTTGATAATTCAGTCACAAAGAAAACCCAAGTAGTGGGGCTTGGGCTTAGTTAGTTTTCCCCACACCCTCTATGTTAGAAGATTAAAGACATGGGGAGGCTTAGGGATCTGCATTAAATAAAAAAAAGTGTAATCCTGAATAGAAATCCCAAAACAAGAAATACACTCTCCTAAGAACCCACAATCCTTGGACAAACCTCTTAGTGGGTAAATTTGTGTTTGTCATTTAGAAATAGAAAAGGGAAATTTTAAAATAAAACTCATTCCTCAATGATGTCTATTGCCATATCACGTCATCCCCAAGGGTCCAAGAGGTTGATGGTGTTCGTTGTTCACCAAGGTACGTTGAAGATGATGGCATCCCACTGATATTCATTTTTCTTCATGGGGCAGGAAATCCATCAGAGGTTCTTTAGAGAATCCTCACAGTTTAATCTTCATTCAACAAATGTGTCAACTATTAAAAAGAAAACACATCACAATATTTCAATTTTGATGTGACGTCACATTGTTACATTGATTCATTTATAAAATAGTGTCATAGTTATGTGTCATTAAAGTGTTGTTAGGCAATGTTTTATTGATCCATTAATGAGATCCTTTAATGCCCCTCATTATTTCCTTATCGTTGAACCGTAGTGTCTCTATGTCACTGCTGGTCGGTGAGAAAATAAATAAAATAAATATTTATGTAATTTTATTATTTTTCTTGGAAATTCTGAAAAATAACTTTTTCAGACCTTTCCGGCCAATGTTAAGTCCTTTATATTAAAATACCAACATTTTGAGTTAAATGGTGCCCTTTGATTTTTGATTCCTGTACTAGTTCAAATGTTAGGAAAAATTGCATGAATGTTTACTAAACATACCTTAAAAAAAGTTCAAAATTTCCTTTAGGGATCCCTAGGCCTCAAGAATCGTGTGCTTTCATAGCATGTAGTCTTGAAATTATTCCATATAATCTAAAAAAATAACATTGAAATTCTGAGACATTATAGAACCTTTCATTATTCCAGTCATTAAATTTTTCATTTGAATTTATATCCTTCATAGGGTTTTTATTTAAATGTTACTCAAACCAAATTAGTATTCTTAACTCAAATTCTTCTTCCATGATAAATAAATTCCCTACTTAATGATGATATTGTAATCCCCTTTTATAAATAATTTTTTTTTTGTATTTTCTCTTTTTCTCTATGTAAGTAACTTGTTTTTTTCAACATCATCTTCTATTTTGAAACACCTTCTCAAATTAATGTTTAACATTGGAAAGAATAACTCACATTATTACAACAAGATCTTTTACTCCATGACTATATTTTCCTTTATAACAAATCTATCATTTATATTTGGGAACTGTATTAAGGATTATTTTCATTTATCCTCAAAATTATCTTTACCTATCTTTGAATGGAAAATATAATACTCTTTTCATGATGTGGGTTTTCGAAAAAATAATTTCAAAATATTAAAAATGGGTTTCCATAATTTCAATATATATATATATATATATTATTATCCACCCCAAAATTATTTTGATAATATATATGCATTTTCAAGGATATATTATTATTATATATTTTTCAAAATGAATTTTTTTAATTTTTTTAATTCAGCTTTTTGAAAAAAAAACATTTGAAAGTGATCTATAATTTAATCTTTTAATGATAATGTTAGAAATGATTCATACAAACTCTTTTGAAGTTTTCTTCCATGTGAAAAAATGATTCCACTATATTTGAATTTTATATGAATCTTACTCTCCAAATTTACATGGATTCTAAAAGAAATTATTTTACATTTAGTTTTGTAAAATATTTCTTTAGAAATATATTCAAAAGATCAACAAAATTTCTAATTTTTTAAGTTGTTTTCATAAAATTACTAAAACATGTTTCTCATCAATTTCATTGTCCTTTGACATATATTATTATTGAATTAGGATATTCATCAAATTTTAACATCCAAATTCTTCTTATATATAGATTATGTAATATTTTTCTTTATCATATATATTATTAATTATTATATTTTTCTCACTTAACCATCTCCAATGAATATGTGTAGCATATCATCCAATTTATTTGATTTGTGAATACATATTTTCCATTTTTTTGACTTAAGGGAGTTTATATAGATCTCATGCATCAATTGATAAGGTTAATAATTGACTTAACTATATACCCCATAATAAATATGGAATTAGTTCGAGGGGTGATAAGATATAAGTATATTGCAATTATTTATTGGGGAAATATTAAATATCCACATATTTTTTTCATTGAGAGACATATTATTTTTCATTACATAGGAAAGTAGAATATGCATTTTTTTAACAATCCACATTATTTATTAGAATGGTATATGATCATGATATACATTTAAATTACATGAGGTAAATTATTATCATTTTATATATCATTATTGTAATATGAATGATTATTGAAAAATTTAATACTATTTTATTTACTAATTTTCTCATATGATAAATGAATTATACTTAATTAGTTATAATAAGGGGCCTATTATAGAAATCCGACAAATACATATATAATTATTCTGATAAAACATAGAAAGCGTATGTTTTTGTATTCCCACATAGAATAAAATATTTCCTACACACATAGAATATATGGTAAGATCATGTTTCCTAAGATGAGTATGTGTTTTCTTATGGAATGAAATTAGATGTATAAAAATATTAATTAAATTAATAAGAAAACAATTATTATTATCTATGTGATATTTTTTATTTATATTTTTATCCATTGATATATTATGCTTTCATTTTCTTTCTATTGGAGTATTAGTTTTGGTTTTATATTCCCCCATATCATTTATGAACAAATTCTGCTCACTTATGATGTTTGATTGGTATTGTTTTATGTTTAGCATTACTAATAATTTGAGATCACCTTTATTATATTTCCAATTCCCTAATTTATTAATAAATGTTTTTCATCTGATATGCCTAGAAGATTATATTTTGTCGGTAAAATTTTGGTAGATTTTGGAAACTAATTTTTTATTAAGTTATTCATAATAGTGGGAAAATATTGTATATTATTGGAATGACACGAATATTTAATTAATATTTTTCCTAAGTCTCTAAGACTCTATACCTAAATGGTCCTTCAAATGTATGTGACTCAATATTTTCTCTGAAATGGTAAAAATTTATGGATAAATTTTGGTTCCTTTTTTCTTTTCAATGTCGATATGAAAAGAAGCTGTTTTTTCACAATGTATTCTGGCATTATGCATCGAGGGTGAAAAAATTGACATAAAAGTTTGGTTTTGTTAACATTATAAGGTATAATGTTTGTTGGGAATAATTTAAGGGATGAAAAGCTAAGTTTTATCATAATTTTAATGTTATATATATCCCTTAAGGCTAGTTGAGGTTATATTGAATATTTTAGGTATTATGATAAGATGAATTTCAAGAAAACCCTAGGTATATGTCTGTGAGATATGAAAATATATTGGATACCATACAGATGTTTTGGTAAATTACATATTTTGGGGGTATCCTAGAAATAAAATCTATTTTCAGATTCTACAATTGGATGAATAATTTTACATAGATGTACCTAGGGGTAATAAAAAGAAAAAGAATGAATTGAGCATTTACTTGAATTTCACCGGCTGCACGATAAATTGGCCTAACTAAACACCTGGATTGAAGCCCGTATGAGATATTATATGGTAAATCATATTCTATTTGATAACTAATATGAATAATTTGATTATGATTCTAAATAATTACGTTATAGAAGGTAATAAAAAAATGACTATGGATTACCAATGTTTAAACAAAGAGGCACATTGGTTGAACCAAAAGTATCATATGTTAAAAATAAGGATTTATAGTAGAATATGTATTCAAATTGATGTCTTAATATTAATATTATATATATTACCATAACCATTTTTCATTCAGTATTTGGTTGAAATAGGATTGCAATGATGATGCTACGAGTGGTATATATCTAAAAACAATTATTTCTTATGATGGTATAAAGGATCATACTTATGGGGTTGATAATAATATTATATTTCTATTACTATGGGAAATAATAATTTATAAGCCTTAACTAAGGTAGGGATGTTGATATCATAAAATAAATTAAATCTTGATAATCATAGATATTTTCATCAGTGAATGATAGTTATTGATCATATTCTAGTATATTATTAATGTTTTACGGATAATTTAAAACATATATGGATTATTCTTATATAGAATTTTTTAATATTTTATAAAAATATATCAATAGATATTATGATCATTGAATAGTTATTTCATTACAATGTTACATTTTTTGGGTTTAAATAATGAATAAAACATGATTGGGTGATTGATAACTCTTATGTTTAACATAGAATTGATGTTAAGATAGAAAAGTGTGGATTTATTTTGAAAAATATGTTATATAATAATGGTATACATGATATTAATAAATGGTTCATGATATTTTTAGTGAATTTCATTGAAATTTGGGTATTATGGTATATATTGGAGTGTATTTGATGTTATGAAAAAATTATTAAAACAGATAGAGGCTTAAAGATAGTGTTAATTTCTTCAATAATATATGGTTTTGATTTTCTTTACTGTATTAATGATTTTTATAGATTTGGAAATGGTATATTTTAATGAATGTAAGATTAGGGTGTATACATACCTGAGTAAATGATTGTATGAAATATTATTATTATTTGAGGAAATATAAGTAACTTAATCTGACCCGAGAGAGTAATGTAGATTTCATATTAAAAGTTATATCTTAAATGATATATATTTCAATAATATCCTAAAATGTTTTTATCAAAGAGTAATAATTTAAATTATGAGGACATAATTTATTTGAGGGTAGAATGTAACACCCAGAGATTTAAAATTATATATTCCATAAATACCTAATATGTTCGATAGTGTCTGAATCATTACAACACTAAACCACTACAAACCCTAGAAAATATATAACCCTTAAAATTCAACCCTAGAATTGTTGGGTAAATTATATGTAACCAAATTATGAAATATATGTTAAAATAATAACAATGATTGTTATCCATGTTTAGGCATTGATAAATTAAATTAGTGTTTCTAAATAACATTTAAAATTGATTTGTGCTTTAAATTTAATTCGTATATTATTAAAATTTATGGGATTAATTTTAAGATACTAAATATATTATGTAAAAAATATTTTTTTAATATGACTAATCTATTACCACTAATTTTATTAATAATTTACAGGAATTAACAATAATATTAATTTATATTTTTTAAAATATTATTTTCCAATGTAAATAGTTTTCATTATAATTTCAATTTTAAAAAATATTATTCATTTTTAGATTTATAATTTTAAAATTTTCATAAGATTAATTTTTTGTAATTTTCTAAAATAATTAATTTTTTTACTGCACTGTAATGAGTATTGATTTTTTTAAACTATCCCTTTTATAATATTATAATCAGAAAAGAATAAAATAAATTTTTTCCAAAAAAAATTATATGATATATATATATGAAAAATAAATCATTTAAAATTAATATGTTGTATTTATAAAACCCATTTTAATAATTTTGGAAACATAGGTAATATTTTACTATAAAAACTAATTTATTCACTTATATTAAAAAATTAATTTTTATCATATGTAGAAATTAAATGAAAAAATGGATTTAATATTTTATATGAACACAGACATATTATTTAATAATTTAAATATAATTTTTTTCCAAAAACTATAATTTCAATTATTATACATAATGAACACGATAATTATAAAACTATTATTTTGGAAGAATTGTTTTATTAATATTGTGATTTTTTTATCAGGTCAAATGAATTAACATCATATGAAAATAATGATTAATATAATTTTTAATACTAAATTTATGTAAATTAAAACTCCATAAATTAGTAATCAATAATAAAAAATAATAAAAACACATACTAGTGAAAAATATTTTTTTGAAATATTTTTTAAGATATATATAAAATGATTTGATTTCAAAGTAAATTTTTTATTAATTAAAAATTAATTTGAAAAAAATTATATATATTAAATTTATATTTTAAAAAAATAAATATGTAATAGGGTTTAATTTATATGATTAGTACAACATAAGTAATTTTGGTAAAAACTAGTTACACTAGTAAAAATAAAAAATTATAATAAAAAATATTAAAACAAATGACATCACACATATAAAAACAATGTGTGTAAATAAGTTGTTATGTTTTTATTATAACAATATATTCTCATAATACATTATTTAACATTCTTTTTAATGCTTTGTTTTAAATTATTTATCCTAAGCCTTTTATTTCCCTAGAGACCACCAAAAAAACATTCAAGGCCCCAAAGTAAGTATTACAAAATCCATATGATTTTATTCTTAATATTTCAATACCAAAACAATATAAATAAAAATTATATAAATAAATTAGTATAATTATTATACATAAGTAATATTATATTGATGGAATAACCATTATTTATTCATTCCTAGCCACTTATATAAACAAAAAATAGTGACTATGTGTTATACAAACTATTTCCTAAATGAAATATATTTTTTCCATTTTTCAAATTTATTTGTATTATTTATAAAAAAACTTTAAAATTTATTATAAAACATAAAAAACATAAAAAACTATAATTATAATTCTTTTATTTTCATATTATAAACTTATAATACCAAACTCACCCATCGAGTTATAAGTTGTTCATTCTTGGGTTGTTTTAACTACCTACATAAATTATGCTATAAAACACTATCATGGATTGCTATGATAACTTAAAAAATAATGTTATTATAATTAATAAGAAAATATTTTATCGTTCAATTTAAAACCTAGATATTTTATGATATATTTTTGTTTAAATAAATATTATTTCTTTGTAATCTTTCATTACACGCAACACTAATTTTAAATGAACAGTTATATACTATTGAATTATTATTATTTAATGTCATAAATACCACATAGGTATTAGATATATGGGTATTAATAGAGAAAAACTAAATTCTGTAAAGGTATTTTTATATATTTTTAAAATTAGTTCATTGGTTTTTATGGTGTTAAAAATTATAATAAAATCATTTGAAGGTAAAAAATATGTTTTTTCTAAAAAATTATGTTTACAATATGTTATTATCTGGATTAATTAAATTAATAATTATTTATGATGTATATTAATATAATATCTATTATAAATTAAATAACATGTTCTAACATTTATGTAACAGTTTTTTAATGGAAATTAATGATTGAAAATATGGTTTTATACATAAAATTTTATTTCGAAAAAACCATTTTTGTTTGGTTTGGTAAACTTATTTTAAACTAAATTTATAAAAATTGTAGAATTTTAATCATTTAAAATTAATTAAATATTTTTATTGAGAATATTTTATATTATTTTATAATTCAACTTAATTTTGGGTCTTTACAAAAAGTTAATGAGGTAAATATTCATTAATATGATTAATGTTAAAATGGGTTAGTGATTGTTTAAACTAAAAACCATAATGGTTAAAATTCTTTAAAAATATGTCTAAATTATAATATCTCTATATTTTTTCATCCTGTATCATATAATATTCAAAATTAATCTAATTTGGACAGACATGGATTTAGTAGGACAATATTATATTTTAATCATTCGAAAAATTAATGATGTGTTCTCTCCCACACTTTTAAAATTGAAACAACTACTGATTTATTCCTCAATCTTCATGATCATTATATTTTATATACCTAGATTTAAAAGAAAAAAATGTTTGATAGTGTATATAATACATGATACTAAGCCTTTAAAATATTATTATTTAAATATGGTCGCTATAACCTAGTAATTGAATAGGCCGGTATAGATATGAATAACCACAAAAATAAAAATACTTGAAAGTTATACTAAATAAAATAATATTTATTAATTATTATGTAATAAACATTCAATTTTTCATTAAATTCATTTCATTCTTCGAAAATTTATTTTCCTTAAAAATTAGTTTTTTACTTTTTGTTAGAAATTAATATATTTAATTATTTTGACATAAAGTATATATTTTAAAAAATTTAATTCATTTCTTAAAAAATCATATGAATATCAACTTATAGTGAAATTATTATATTTCTCTCAAAAGAATAGTAGAATAGAATTTTATTAAAGAAAAAAGTAAACAATATAAGAAAAATACAAACAAGAAACACCAAAAAACAATAAATTATGGTTATGGTGAAGGAGATCAAAAACCAAAGCAATAAGAAACACACATTGAAATAAGGTGAGATCTAGATGTCAAATAGAAAATCATATTGTTTATCCAAATCAGATGGAACTTCCAAATCAATCCAATCCTAAAACAACAATAATGTAGTCCACTCTAAGTTGGCACTCCATGAACTGCTATGATGGAGGAGGCATGCTGATATAAAAAAATAGAAACGATCCAGCTATAAAAATACGGCCTCGTGAGCGACCCCCTATGAAGGGAATCATCCACCTCATGTGCTCACAGATGCCTCGAAAAAATCTTCTTGGAGATCACGCGAAATAAAAAACAGGCCACTACATACAAGACAATAATAAACAGAAAAGAACAAGAATGAGAAGTGTTGACTTATGAAAAAACAGATATAAAGAATCTCATTAGAAAAGAGAAAGCTTGAAAAAAGCAAGGATATCACTACAAGAGGCCCCATCCGAGACACAAACCAAAATGAAATAAAAAAGATACAACATGAAAATAAGAGCAGAAATTAACAGAGAACTGTAGACCTACCACTTTATTCCTATAAAATAACAAGGAAAACAAAACACTCCAACGAAGAATAAAGAATTAAACTAAACAAATAGACCCCAATGTTTTAAAAAAACTCAAAGATGTAAAATAACCTTATAAAATAGCCTCAAACAGAGATAAGAGACGTCTTACACAGGTCTAAAAATGGGAGACTTGTCACCATCCCTTTTAAGAAAAGGAAGAAGATCATTATGATCTTGATCAGACCAAACAAAATCAGCTCCATTAACACCTTTATTTGTAAGGAAATCTAAAACAGACTTGGATTCCCTATAAATGTGAGTGATAATATGATTCATGGGAAATAGAGTATTCGAAAAATTAATCCAATGATTAGTTAGCTTCTAGGATAAGTGAGAAATCCCCAACCTTATGGTAGAAATGAAAAAAGTAGAATCACTCTCGAACCATAAATTATCCCAACCATGCTTCGCAGTTTGATCCACAGCAACGAGAATGCCAAACATTTCAACCTCAAGTGAAGAGGAAAAGCCACAAGGACCATGGAAACAACCAAGGACAGCCCCTTTATGATTTCGGAAAACAACACCAGAACTAGAAAGACCCATATTACCTCAAGAAGCCCTATCAGAAATAAAATTTAACCAACCAAAAAGTGGTTCCTTCCTAATAACTTCAAAAGTACCATTCGGAGGCTTGAAGTTTCAATAAACATCTATCTGGTTCAGAACAGACAAATCATGAACTTAGTTGATGCAAAAATACTTCCTTGGAATATCAAATTTTTTTGTATGTCCTTTTTGTTTCTAGTAATTATGTATAATTACCATAGTAAAAAATTGTCACTAGAGTAAGGGTAAATTGGGTAATTAAGGTTAAAAATAATGTGACAAGACATTAAAAAAACCCCAAACATGACATAATTTCATTATATGATTATATTTTTTCTATAATTATCTATAATATGAAAATTTTACCTCTTTATATTTTTTTATGATGTTGACCTTTATAACATTTAAGTGAGAGATATCGACAAAAAATTCATTTTTTTCATTAAATGTCTTTAATATTTTATGATAGGGAAAAAAATTATTTCCAGTTATAAATAGTAATTCTAAAGATAAAATTATTTATTTTTATTCATGTGGATTTATTGATAACTTTTTGTGATGTAATAAGTAACATAAATTTTTGTGCAACACCAACACATCATTTATTTAATTAATAGAAAAATGAAATAAATGTTTTTTAAAATACTAAAACTAATGTAATTTAAAATAATTATTGTGTTCCATATTATTTTTTAAAAAATATAACATTCTAGACATATTTCAAAGGATTATATTGTGATGAATTTTTTTCTTAATATATTTTAATTCCAAATAAATAAAATTGTGTCTAAAATAATATTAACTATATTTTATGATAAAAAATATTTTATTTTATGATTTTAAAATCATATAAAAAATTGTTTTCCAAATTAATTGAACCATATTGGTATTTTTTTAATTTTATATTATCATTATAGACCCTTAAATTATATATAACATTAATACTGTGGTAATTATCATAAGGGTTAATGTGGGTCAAAACTAATAAAGAAGGGTAAAAACATAACCATAACATGTGAAATTTTTATTGAATTATATTATTTTAATACATCCTTCTTTTATATTATAATTATATCATTTTTTATGTAATTTAATATTTAATTTTTTTATGATAATTTAATATATTAAGGAATACCAAAAATACCCCTCCCCTCACTTATAAAAAGGCACATACTCTCCTCTTTTCATCAACCATAAGAAGCCTTTTAGTTCAGATTGTACCTAACGAAATATATTCCATAAATCCATTTATATATCCCATAAAACAATTTGTTATCAGAAATCCAATCTAAGATGAAAATGGGTACAATCTTAATGAGGTTGTGTGAAGAAGATAAATCATTCTTAAATAAGTGTTTTCATATTATTTCACCTTCTAGATACTTCAAATATTATTCAAACATGAAAATATAAAAATATCATTGTTCAATATAATGAGTTTTTATCATGTTAATTTCATATCCTACATCAATCTACTCTTTTATAAATTTGTAAATGAAACCATCGTTTGTGTGTATAATGATCTACTACCTCACAAACCGATGTAATTCATTTTCCATCATTATCTCTCATTGATAATTATAACGGTGGATTATTTATAAATTAATTTTAAATTAATAAAACATTTATCAATATATGAAATTAATATATTGTATATATGTTTACCATCCCATTTATTGAAAAAGGATTATGTCATTCATGTGTATGTGTGGCCTATCATATTGACAATGTGACGTGATCAGTTTTTCACCACCACATAACATGAACAGTATATATAAGTAATATGTTATTTATAATATAATTATCATTATATAAATATAAAATATCACTTACCATATTTCCCTCAAGATAGATGAAAAGTTGAAAACATTACTCAGGTGTATGTATGACCTACCGTCACTATGACTCTAACATAATTCATTATTCATAACCATATTTATTCGGAAGTTAAACAGAATAATTGATGTATAAAATTTATAATTATTTCATGATTATTATTATATATATTTTGAATTATTTATCACTTTTAATATAGTTAAACTACTAATGTCCTTTTGGGCATATGAGATAAATATCATCGAAGCGTCCAACGTGAACATAATTGAGTAAATAAATGAATATTACATGGTAAAAATAAAATTACAGGAATAATAAATTTAATTTTTTTTAGAAAATAAATAATTAATATAAATTAATTATTTATGAAAAAAAATAACATACATGATAATTTAGACATTAGGTATGAGATTTCATATCAATTTCCACTCTATAGATCTATATTTTATATCATACGTCTGTTTATTTTTATAAGGTGAATATACTGATTATTTGTGTGTTTTTACATTAATACTCATTTATTCATGAATATTCATTATTATATTGAAGTTATTCATTAATGAGTAATATTTAAAATAACATATGAACTTATATCACTTTTTGATCGGATAAATTTTTCTTCCTTGTCCATGTTTTTCAAAAAAATTACAATATTCCTTTTTATCAATCAAAAGATTTATAAAGAAAATTTTATGTTGCCATTTAGTATTTAAATATGTTTAAAGGAATATTTATAATTTTTTATAGAATGATTCATTTTCAATTTTCAGAATAAAATGTCCAAACGAATTTTTTATTTTAACGTATACAATGTTAGTCGACTTTCCTATCACCATAATTATTTTATGCAATTTAGTTTCTTATACAAGATTTAAATGGACTTATGAAGTAAAATATTAAATGAAAACTTATCTGAAATAACTATATTTCCATTTTTATGTAATTTGAAAAAGTATCAATTTTATTACAAAATCAACTATTTTATGGCCATCTCTCATCTCTTGATTAATCTTCTGAACATTAACTTTATGTAGAAACATTCACTTTCTTTTGATCATTTGAAATAAAATTTCAATTAAATATCCTTAAAATTTTCATCCTGGATATTTTACTTTATGAAACCATATTCTATTTATATATGTGTAGTTTTAAATGAAATGTTATATTATTTTCTAAATAATTATTGATAATTTGTATTATTTTCTTCGTGTAGAAATTTATTGATAAGGCATGTTATCGATGAATTTAAGTTTATCATTCAACATATATGAAATTCTTTCTACATAAATTGAGGGGTGGGGATTGGAATTATATATCTCCTTGATGAATTCATAGGTCTCATGAGAAAAATCAATAGGATATCAATAAATGGGTTTTTTGTAAAATCCTACCCATATATTAAACAATCCTATCACATAGATTCGATGGTATAAATATCATGATGTCTAAATTCATGATTTCCTATGATAATAACATCATTAATTGTGAATTTACATATTAGCATCCATGATATAATAGAATTTATATTATCCATAGATTCATTTTGTAATCATTTTTTTGATTAAATGAAATGGGTTTTAAGTTATTTTTATTTCTATATACATTATGCCCTTTGGATTCCCGATATCTTCTACTATAATTACCTATTACTATGAATTTGGGCACTCCAATTAATTGTTTTATTATCTCGTGGATGTTAATAAGGGAATTAAAAATAATATAAAACGTGAATGAATGTTTTGATTTTATTTATTTTATATTTACAATGTAATATGGAAATCATGTATGTATCTATTTTACCAAGACTACAAAATTGATCGATCTGGCATTGTGATATCCCTAATATGTATTCCAAAGTAATAAAGTAGAAACTATCTCTCGGTTAGAGGAGTTAGGGTTATTGCATTTAGTATTATATGGAGGTATTGTAGAAACTATGGGAAATAGATTTTAAGTAGACGTAGCTAACATGAGAACTATAATAAACTCTTTTAGTTTTTGAAAATTTTTACTATTAAGGGTATTATTAATTTATTGCACAAATTTATTGATGATTATGATCTATATTAGTGTGTTCCATTTTTCAGTTATTCATCCTAAAAACTAAATTTAATCAATACCCATAGAAATTTTTGGAATTTCTCTATCGTGGTAGACAAGAAAACTGTTATTGGAACTCATAAGACAATGGCTATATTATGGAAGCTTACTCAGGTTATGATGAATAACCTTTTATGAATTGATGAACATATTACTCTATAATGTGAATTTCCAATATTTTATTTCTACATGCGATAAAAGCCTTTATCTTTTAGATGAACGTCTAATTAACATGAGGCTGAGTAATGGACTATGTCTCTAGAAATGAAATTCGAACCATTAGATCGAAATGATCCTGGAATAGTTATTTTGGTACTATTTTGTCTAAAATGAGATGCAGATCAATGGTGGTCATTTATCTAAATCACTATAGAGGATAAAAAAGTAGAAATCATTGAATAAAGAACCTTTAATGTTATATAATTTTAGAAATACTTCCCTTGAGAATAATGATCTGAAATGGAGAAAACCCACTAACATTAATGAAGATGGAATAAGGACATGTCATAGATTATGTGGATAACTTTACAATAGATATAAAGAATTATTTGGACTATATATAATCCCAAAATTAATATTTACCCTTTATTTTATGTAATTAAGATGATTCTATGAAGGGAACTAGTTTCTCAATATTATTATCATATGATTATATAGTATCAAATTCCACTAATATGTTGATAGATTTTTCTAGGTATTTTAAATTTAATGGAAATCAAGAAAATAAGAGGTCTAATGAACACCAATAATAAATTGAATGGTTAAATAGATAATATTATTTAAAAAAAATTGGTTATTTTAAAAAAGTGGAAATAAACAATTCTGTAAAATGATTAATGGGAATGTGAGTTTGTTACAAGTGAAAAGATAAGGGTCATTTTTCTAATGTATGAAAGGGGAATAAATATACCACTATTATCTATTTCTTTAACTATAAATAAATGGTCCATCATTCAAAATAGTTTCCCTATAGTTACGGGAATCTAGAATAGAACATTCCAAGGGGAGAAGGCTAAGATTTTTTGATCACTATAACAGAGGTTGAATTTCGTAATGATGTAGTGTTTAGTACTCTAATCATAAACACAAATTTAGCCAATGATTTATTTGAATCTGGATATTTTTACTCTTTTATATCTTCCATATTTTTATGAAAATTAGATATTTCCCTAACACCATAATATGGGATTCTTCTATCAAAAATACTTATGGAGATATCATCACAACAAGGATGTGTGAGTTAGTTCTTATAATTCCACATTAACATTCCCTATTTTCATCCTTCATTTTTATAACTATTATTGATTTTGATGCAATCATTGTTGTGTATTTTATTTTAAAATATAAATCAAAATTTTATTTTTAATTAAAAGAAATTATTAATTGTGATGATGACATATAATTTCATATATTTATTGGGGAGACATCATTATCTAAGTCTTTTATATATCCTCCATCAAATGCTCATATGAATGGAATTCATGGGGAAGAAAATAAGAAACAATCAACAAATGGAAAATGTATTCATAAAATTTAGAATGTACCTATTTTATATAAATTAATTGATGTATTCCATAATTAATTACTTAAATGTCCACTAGAGTGTGATGTTGAGTTTTATATCAATTTATACTCTGATTCGAGACCTATGTAAAAAAAGATCTTTAGAATGGTCACAGTTGAATTAGTTGAGTAAAAGAAAAAACTACATGAGTTGTGTAAAAAGGGATTTATGGGACATAATGATTGACCATGTAAAGTCCATTCCATTTCATTAAGAATAAATATATATTTATGAGGCTACACATTTATTATATGGAAATCAAATCTATTATGATAAAGAACAAGAATATTATACTTCATATTTTCAACTAATTTATCAAATTCATGGAGAACAATATTTTTTAAATATTTAACATCATTTTGTGATTCATCAATTGCGATTAAAAATTATGATATTCAGAATACATGATTTTAAATGATCTTTGGGAATAATGAGTTTACATAAATGTCATTTGGATAAACTAATGAACCCTATATTTTTATAGATCTAAAAAATATGGTGTGCAAAAAATATCTTAATATATTTTTTGTAGTGTTTATTAAGGATATGTTAGTAAATTAAAATAATTTATGAGGACTAGGGTATTCACATTTAGTTAATACTTTATGCTTATAGTATAAAATAGCTATATGAAAAATTTTGAATGTATGAATTTTGGTTGTTGGAATTTTTCTTTGGTTAGCCATATTGTCTCAAAGGATGGAATTTCATTTGATCTTGAAGAAATGGCCTACACAAATGAACTTAAATTTGGTACATATTTTAATTGGTTTTTAAGGATACTATTAATTACTTATTGTAAAAATTTACCAATTCGATAACCTGTTAACCAATATCACACACAAATGAGTTATGTTCATATCGAAAAAATAATGAGAATAATGTTTAGAAGAATTGAAGAGGATATTGGTGAATGATCTTATTTTTTATACCTCTATGAAATGATGTAATTGTTATATATAGTGATTCATACATTAATAGACATGATAATTTACTTATGATAAATAATAAATTTATTACATATTCATCAATAAATCTAATGATTCATTAATAGAACTTTCCAATTTTTTAACTTGATTTTATAGTCAAAATCTTTTCATTGATGATATGGAAAAAATATATATATTGTGAATGATGTGAGATATATAAATATCATAAGAGTATTAAATACATATTTTCATAGAAATATTTCAACATGAGGAAAATATGATGGAAAAATCTAATCATGGATTATGATTTATTGATACACTAAGAATGAGGGAAGGAAAATTAGGAATAAGGTATTTTTACTAGGAAAAATAATGGAGTTATAGAAAAAATGGGGATTTAGAGAGATCCATTGTTCATGGAATTATAAAATATGGATATGATAGTTAATATGGAATGTGAAACATCAATTTTTTTTCAAATGGTCACTAAATCATATTTATTGGAAATGTTAAAATGGTCTCATCGAGATGATGATATTTTTTAAAATAAAATTAAATCCATGAATGAAGGGAAATAGGAAGAATTCATGTTAATGATTAAATTATTAAACTTGGAAATATATTATATTTTTTATTTATACCTATGATAAGAATGATATTATTAGATGATGCTCGTAGGTCTATTTTTTTTATACACATTTCCTTCCAAAATATGTATAGATATATGAATGAATACTTTTTATTTGGATAATGTAATGCTTGTAATGGATGATTATGTTCTTAGATAATTTATTTTTCAATAAATGAAGGCTAAGAGATATCAACCTAGTGGATTCATGAAACCCCTATCCATTATTATATAGAAATAGGAGGAAATTACTATAGAATGTTTCATTAGATTTATGAAGACTTTTAGAAATAATTATACAATATCGGCTATTGTTGATAACCTTACCAAATATGATCACTTCCTTTATACAAGAGAATATTTAACTCTTGAAAACCTCCCATGAATCTATATTAATTTTGTATTAAGTCATAATTTTGAACCTATTTCAATTGTTTCTAATCATATTCAATGATTAACATCGAAATTATAGAGAATTATTTAGAAGTATCTTGATACTAAACATTATTTGAGAACTGGATATCATCCCTAAATTTATAGAAAATACAAAAATAATATTCAAACATCAGATGATATGTTTTGATTATTATCACTTGACTTTCAATATATGTGGGATAAATAATTACCTTTAATATAATTTTACGATAATAATAACTCACATTCATGTATTGAGATTGTGTCACATGAATCCATATATGGAAATATATGTCATACTATAAATTTTAGAGAAGAGGTTGGAGAAATAAATCTCTTAGGTCCAAATCATTCAATGGAGACAATGACAATGATAAAGGCTATTAATACCCATATTAAATTATCTCAAACCCAAAAAACAACTATGTTGATATTTGATGGTATGATTTGAAATTTTCTTTTGTATATCACGTTTTCATTAAATTATTTGAATGAAAGGGTGTTATAATGTTTATTATGAAGGAAAAAATAAGACCTAGGTACATTAGACTTTTTAAAATTCTATATAAAATTGGATTCATGAATTACTGATTTTCAATGACACCAATTCGCTCTAAAGTGCCCAATGTGACCCATATCTCTTTGTTATGGATCGATATTCCAGACCCAATGCATGTTACAATCTTTTAAAAAATATAATTATAACCTAAGATATCTTAATATTAATATTATATCTAGATTCTTGGCAACATACATCATGTGATTAGGAATTGGATGAATCGACTAGTGAATGTACTATGGAGAAATCATAAAATAGAGGAATCAATGTGGGAACAAGAGGATGTATTGAAATAGAAAATATATCATTTGATTAGAAGGTATTATAAAAGAAATATTTTTGGAAAAAAATTATTTAGGTGGGAAAATTTTAATATGTTGAGTTTTTATAAAAACACTATATTCGATAGTATGTAAAACACACAACATTGAGCCTAAATGAACCACAAAATATTATTATTTAATTATGATTGTCATAACCCAACCATTAAATTTGTAGGCATTAATTGTAATAACCAAATTATGAAATTTTCCTTAATTTAATAGTTAAAAAAAATTATTAATTAGATAATAGAAAATAAACATTCATTTTTTAGTAAAGTTATCTTATTCTTCAAAAATAAATTTTTTTCAAAAATGTTTTTTATCGATTTTTATAAGGAAATATCTATATTAAAATTTTATAATTTTACAAAAAAAAAATTAAAATGAACATAATTTTTGAAATTATCATATTAAAATTGTGTTTGGATGAATGTATGGGAATATTCTTAAAATTTTGATTTTCTAATGAATAGTGAAAAATATATCTTTTAATTATAAACTATATTTTTTAAGTCATATGTAAAGAAAAATTATATATCATAATATTTTAAAAGTAATAGGATAAAATTACAATTAGTAATAATCCCATTAATTACATTCGAATCAGTTTTATGATTAAATTTAATATAAAACATTTTTATACCAAAAAGAATATTTTTTCGTCAAAATTTTTTTTTGTAGAATTTTTTGTTTTAATATTATATTAATTACTCACAATTAATTAAATTAATTCATGAAAAAAATATTAAATAAATATAATTATTATGTAAAAATTTGGAATGTAGGTCCATTTTCTTTCTATTCATTATGAATAATAACCCCAGTAAAATATTGTCACCATTTTATGGGTAAATTGTGTCATTATGGTTATAAAATGTTATAATACATTAAAAAACAACTCAACACTTGACTTAAGTTCATTATATGGGTTTATTTCATTCATAATAATCCAAAATTTTAAAATGTATACTTTTAATTTCGTTTCTCTTGGATTTTGACCTTTAAAATATTTATGTGAGATATAAAGGAAAAATGTCACTTTTCTTGTTTAAATATGTAAAATAATTTAAGATATGGATAAATATAACTTATTTTCAGATATAAATATTAATTTGAAGTATAAATGATTTATTTTTATCATGGTAATTGGATAATAATTTTTAAGGATAAAAGAATTGCCTAAATTGTTTGTGCAACCCTGATAAAATATTTAATTAACTAATCAAAATTTATAATAATTTTTTTTAAAATAACAAATATAATTTGAAATAATTATTGTGTTAAATGAATTATTTACATATATATAATATTATAGTTAGGGTTAAATTTTTATATTCAAATTCCATTATTGTATTTATGTATTTAAGTTAAAATTAAATGAATAGTGAGAAAAATTACATTAATGAAATTTTATACTAAATAATAATTTATTCAATTATTTGAAATTAATAAAAAACATATTTAGCTATGTAAATGGGATATGTTTTAAATAATAAATCTCTATACATGTATATTTTTTTTCATTTTATAGTAACATTATTAACCCTTAAAGGGTAGAAAACTTTAATACCCTAATAATCGACAAAATAGATAACAGGTGATTAAAACTAAAAGATAATGGTAAATCATAATAAAAACATTTAAAAAAATTTATATATGATAGGATTTAGATCCATACTCATATTATATTACAATTATATTAATTTGGATCCATTTTAATAAAAATGGTATTTTATATTACTCGAATGGCCCGAAGGCCTTTTTTTATTCATTTTTTAGAATCCCCCATTTAAGGGTTAAACGGGAACACTTACATGGCCCATAGGCTATATGAAATTACGCTACCCAAATATATTATACAAAATCATCTAGACTATAACTACTTGGGACTACCTCTCCCCAGCTTTTATGTCATGATGTTAGCTCTCCACCTTCACATGGCTATTCAGCTGAGCTTCCCATGCAAGAATAGGATGTTCTAGATTGAAATTTCTATATCCTAATATCCTACAAATCAGTTAGCTCTACTATGGTGAATTCACCTTGCTTCATATCCACAACTAGATCCTGCTCCTTGTCGAGTCTTTCTGGTCTATTAAGTACAATATCATGTGGCATGAAGTCCTTAGGTGTCCTGATGGCCTTGAGGTTGAATAAAAGCCATGCTAGACCAAATTCCATGGGAGGCCCGAAGGCCTTGAGGGACTCGAGGTCAAAAATACTGTCCCAAAAGCCTAAAATAATGAATTGTTCCTGCTGATATAGTATCGAATAGTGTATGTTATAGTTCCTCCTCTAGTACTGCTATGGTAACTACGAAATATTTCTCCATATACATTTGATCTTGGATATCTTGGATGCATTGTTAGAGTCATCAACAACTGGTACAATGCTCTTGTGTTAAAACATGGGTTCCTAACATTGACTTCCATCAGGGGGCCCATCCAAGACCATGTGTCTTCAATGGTCCTATATTAAGAAATGTATTTGAAAATCTTGTTCATAATATGTATAATGTCTAAGTCTGGCAGGACTGAAGATATTAGATATAGAAAATTCCTACCAAAACCCCTTATCTACATCCATTCCCAAAAACTAATGTCCTTGGTTTCATCATAAATCCAATCTAGGGAGGTGTTAGGTTTAATATTAAAGATGATGTCCGAATAAGAGGTATCATTCTGAACTGGTCTTTTTTTATTTCTCCTTCCACCTCCTTCAAATATTATTCAACCATGAAAATATCATAAAATAAATATCTCCCATTGTAAAGACCCTAACCTCAGTATCCCAATTTTGGTGCCTTAATTAGAGTTTTACTATGAAAAAGATATTGAATCCCATAGGACTGAATAGTTTAGTGTGTTTCAAAACCCAGATACATACATATGTTTTACATTGAAGCTTTAATGGAATAACAATATAAAAACTCCATTTATAACACCCATAAACTCATATATTATCCTTGAATTTCATTCATAATATACATCTTTACATCATAATGAAAAATAAAACCTAAGAAAGGGGTGATCTAAGATTCTTAGTAAGGGTATGTAATGGAGCTAAAGTTATTATAAATAATCTTAAAAAAATAAAGAAAGGTCAAAAACTAAAAACACATTCCATTGAAACATAATCTTGATTATAATATGGTAGGAATAAAATTTGTTAAAAAAATTACATATAAATAATCACATGAAACATAACCATTGATATTATACTAGTAGAATAATCAAATGGATTATCATGTACAAATACAATAATTTGGGAATCCATAATGAGTTACATAATAAAAATTCCATCAAGGATTCATTCCTAGAATCTAAAAATATCACGTCTTCATGCCATGAATCCAATAAATCATTAATGCATCATCCGAAACCATATCCAGTTTCTATCATGAGACCTAGAAATGTATCAAGGGGATATAAAACGCTATATCTGTCACTTAATAATTCCAATACATTCCTCTTATTAATAAGTGACACATAAGCTATTTAGAAGTTCATATTGAAAAAACTAGCATACAAAATGTCAATACTTTTACCATAAACTTTGAATGGTATCAAAATAGCACATCCATAGTCTAACTAATCAGAAAACCTTCAATAAAATTTGTAATATGGTATCATAATTGATAAAACATAATGAATAAAATGATTCAAAAAATTATTTTACCGTATATGGAGATACTTTTAAATGAAACCTTTGAAAATTTCTTATAAAAAATCATTAGGCCTTTCAATGTGTCTCATACCACTTTGGAACATTTAAATCATAATCCCTATGAATTAATATCATTAAATTAAAATTATAATATTATAAAAATATGTATATTCATGGTATGATATATCAAAGGTCAGTAGGACACCACACTTAAGGAATAAGCGGTATACAAGGAATATATCTCTAGAAAACCCCATTTACATTTGATAGAATAGTTCTTTTGGAAAATAACTTGTAATATTCAGAAAATATGATTGTATAAATATCTATACATGAAAAGTAAAATTATGTAAAACAAAATTATGTTTGATACATAAATGATTTCAAATATGTAAAAAAGATTTTGTTTTGATATATAGAATTGCGCTACTTTAGTCTGGTTTAAGTGAAAATATAAATGAGTCATTAAAATGGAAAAAGTCATAATTCATTGTATAAAACCAAAAAAGAAAAAAATATATTTTTTCATATAAAAAATAGTGATTTTATAAAAAAAATGTTTTCTTAAAATAGATGATGTATGGTACTTGAAAATGTGTAATAAATTTGGAAGTTATTTTTAATTGGCCTGGCTTAACAAGAATAAATGAAAAGAGAACGTTATAAAACATGTATTTCACCATAAAAGAACGATAAAGAAATCTAGATACATGATTTTAAACATATAAAAAATTATATTAATTATATAAATTTAAATAAGAGTTTCATTGGGGTAAATAGAGAGAAAGCGTAACCTGAATGAAAAATGGAGGTTCAGGGAGAATCCCTTACCATAGTGTAAACAATCGATTAATATGCCCCATAAAATTAATGATCATAAAATTAAACATTGAATACCATTATGATTAATATATTCATGATATTATACATCAATTTTTATTATACATATACCACACATAATAAATAGTGGGGAATAAGTCATATCTCATAAAAATAAAGGTGAGATTAGAAAACCCTTACCTTATGTCTAAAAGTGTTCTCCACTTGTACGCAATTTCATGGATAATTAAACTATATTGTTTGATAATTTAGTTAATTAAATATTAAACAAGTATTTGAATTATTAATATTTTATTAAGTTAATTTATGGATTTTATATGAGTTATAATAATCAACTTCACCATTCGAGATTGTTCATTTTCCTGGTTTTCAAGGTTGGTTCACTTGTATACGTGCAAGGAAGATCATGTGAAATGACGATAGTTGTACAAAATTTAAATTATATGTTATTAAGGAACATAAAATAAATAATTGTCTTATATATCATTTTTTAGTATACGAGGTTGATTCATTGGGTTAAACGTTATTGATAATTATTTGGATTATTTTGGTATTTGTATTGATAATCACACAATAGTTTTGTTTTATTAATTAATATTGTTTATATATGCAAGTTAAATGACACTATTTATGTTTTAATATAAATATTATAATCTATTTTAAGCATAAAAATAGTTTTATGACCATCTTTTGTGGAGTAATTGAAAAATAAAAAACATGTTGTCCATGATGGTGGAAAATTGGCACCTCACTGATGATGTTTTCATTTTTAGAATCGATGGAAGAGGTGAAGAGAACTTATTGTTGATTTCACATTGATATTATAAAATTAGAGTATATACAAGATAATAGAAATATCATTCAATTTTTTTAAATAGGTGTTTTTGAAAGTACAATAAAATAAAATAAATTGAAAACAAAATAGAGAAAGTGAAAGAAATTTTTACCTATTGAATTCTTCTCCTTCAGATCCTCCTTAGGGAAATTGATTTTGTTATTTTTTGAGGTAGAAACTCATGGACAAGGGGAAGAGGATTGGGAAGAGTATTGGGAAGAAATTAGACAAGATTCAAGGCTTTTTTGGTGTGAGGATAATAATTGGTGAGAAGTTGTATTTATAGTGGAGGTTGTGGATGTTTTTATTATTATTTCCTTCATTGGATTTTTATTTTGGCTCAAGACTATAATTATTTTTTCTTACCATTAACAAATAAATTAAATAATGAAGGATAGTTATATATTATGGTTCTTAAATAATAAATTATTCAACAATTAGTGAATTTATCTAATAATGTTTATATATATCATAAATTATCGTATTTCACTTTTCACCAAAAAATAAATTATTTTTAAAAAAATACCAAAAATTCACCCTCATCATTTTTCAATGAGTATAATTATAAAATAAAATCAGTTTTACGAAAATATTTTTCAAAATATGATAAGTTTAACTTTTATTTAAAATCATCATTTATTTAATAAATACTAATTTATAATTAATTATTGATTTTATGACACCTAAAGGTATCAAAAATAATATTATAATAAAAAAGACAACAAAATATTAATTTATGATTATTTTTTAAAAAATAATTTCTCTTTTAAATGAATATATTAATTATAAAATAGTAATAAAACGTCTTACAATAATACCAACATTTAATTAATCATTTAAAAAAATTTATTTACTTCTTTCATGATATAAATATATCATATTTACATTTATAAGATATCGAATTTCTATTTACACTTTCATAGGTGATGTTACTATTAAAATAATAAATATATTATTAACATAATAAAATTGGCAGTTTTAAGAAAATTGTGATTTCTCACTCTTCACTAGAAAATAAATATTTTCCTAAAAATAAAAATATTTCACCGTAAGATAATTTTGACATTTAGATTAAAAAAAAATGTTTATTAAAATTTATAAATTTTTTTAAAAAAAATCAAAATCAGTATGCCATTAAAAGGTAGTAAAATTATCTTTAGAAATGTAGTCTTTTATACATAGTAATGGATTTGTTCTTATATTAAGCATAACCAATTTATTTTTTTAATTTAAAAAAATTGATTGATTATATAACATTTAATTTACATTAAAATATTTCACTAATAGTTATGAATTAGATTTGTTAATATAAAATATCATTTTAGTTATAAAAATTGGTTTCCATAAAAACACATATTTTTTGTTCATTTGTTTTTTATTTACATTTATAGTTAATTAGTAACCAAAGAAATAATTTTATAAATATGTGCAAACTATATTTTCATATTTTATATAATCTCTTTCATTACCTTATTTCCAATAGATATTTGATAACTATCAAAATATTATTAAATAATTTTTAAGCATGGTGTTCTATGTAATGTACACTATTTAAGTATATAAATTTAAAATATGATAGACCATAAAATATTGGGGTGTTACATTCTACCCTAATTCAATAAATTGAATCCAAACAATTTAAATTTTCACTTAAATAAATATTGATACTCGAATTTTTTTTCTAAATCCCACACCGTAAAAAGGCTTAAAAAAATTCTCTTAAAGAGAGGGACATAGAAATATTATGGTCACCACAAAAATTGGTTTCCCTCTAGGAGAAAATTTGTATTAATTGGAAACATGGGCATGGAAAGAAAATATAACTATCATGTTCTGATGGAGAGTGATATAGAACTTGGTCTCCATAATATTAACCATCACAAGACTATAAATCTATGATTAGTTAAAAGACCTTTGATTTATAAGTAATAAAAGTAAACAAATAAAATTTTTATTCCAAAATAATTTTTCTAAAGTTGAGAGATTTCATTACTATAAATATAGTCACTTTTGAATATAAAATCACATGATTTATTTCCATGTCATAAGAATAATATAATCATTTTGTTATGATTTAATCTATTTTTAGTTTACACCTAACACCAATAAAAGAGTTTTAAAGATGATTTTTTCTCTCCCAAATCTCTTTTAACAAATCATATAGTCATTAATTCATTCAATCTACCATTAAAAGATTATTGAAACCAAGAATGTTATATTAAGTTATCAATGGACAATGATTTCTAATGTTTCACTTGATTTATTTTTCTTTTAGTTAATCTTAATACTCGTCTAAAACCCTCTTATATAAATTCAATGACCAATAATTTAGGAGGATGGTCAATAAAATTACAAAATCAACATAACATAAGATTCTCCAAATAGTGTTGCTCTTAATCCCAGATACCAAATATTTTAATACCTTGTTCTCCTTAAAACATTAATGAAAACATTCATACTTTCTGATCCATATGGAATATGTACTAGACTACAATTCTTATATATCTCATTATTATTAAAACCAAGAAATTATTGATGAATTACTCAAATAACATAATTATTTAATCCCAACACAAGCATAATAACCATTCTTCTTCATCATTGGTAATATAAAAAGCTTCCCCATTATCCATTCTCCTCTTTTGGGGTGTATTCATTTGACTCTTGAGATATTTATTTGGATATTTCTACATATCTTTACAGTTGATGCATTGAATATATTCTCTCTTTCCTTTACAATCATGAGTCTGGTTTCCCTTTGCTCCATAGTGGTTGCAAAATCCCATTCCCTTCAAGAAAATACCAAGGTATTTCATTTAAAACGTATAACATTTTGGTAAAATACATCATTACATTGTCACCTTTGTCCATGATTTTCTATTTCATCCTCTTCTTCTCCTTATTCCTTTTGAAGTCAAAAGACTTGGAGAATTATTTTTCATTCTTGATATCACCTGATATTATATCCTCATGCGATTAGAATGTTTAGAAGCACATTTCCCTTCAGACTAATTGTTTTAGACCATAAAATAGTATATAAATCAATCACTTTTTATTGAATATATAATTCAGGACATGAGTTGTTAAGCATGTAATGTTGGCTTCATACATAGAAACATTTTTATCCTTTTTTTTTCAAAGACACAAGAATTTTCTATCTATATCTTCTTGTTGTTAGCAAGGGAAATATTTTTCTAAGAAAATTTCCTTAAAATACAACATTTCATATTTCCAATTTATAACTCCTTTGGGGTGTTTGGAATTCGTTATCACTATTTATTTTTATCTCCAAATATACAATAAAATTACCTAATAACCTTATCCATTTTTTAACTTCCTAAAGAAAGAAATGTATTCGATAAGTAACTTATCCACTCCACCATTAGAAATAGGGTTGTAATCCATTAAATGATAAATATTGTTGTCTCATGAAGCAGTCTAACATTGTTGCTTCATATTTTAGATCAAGATGTTCCATATGGGTAAAGTTATTGTTCATAAACTATTTCAGATATCCCAGTATTGTTATAATTTTCTAAACTCTACTTGCATCAACTTCTCCAGCATCATTATCTTCCATAGTAGGTAAATCCATACATGGAACACTTTCTTTGGTATAATTTCAATTCCTTCCATCATGTTCCACTTCTAAACAATGACATACACTAAATTAGGTTATGAATCATATTACTTAATTTTCAAACTAAAAAAATACTTAACATAAATTAGATAATTAATGCATATCTAATCTCATAATCCTATGAATAGTTTATTTGGGGACATATTTTCTTTTAAATCCTTCTTAATGGTTTGTAAAAAATTGAATTGTCATAAGTATATACCACAGGAGAGTAAAACCATGCGTGTAGTAAGACCCATTGTTTTGTACCACATTATGCCATGTCAGGCCTGGAGAACCTTGTCAGATTTGTCACCCCTACGTAAATCTATGTTAGAACCATGTCCAACTGTATTATCTAGTCATGGATGTATTTATAAGAATATAAACATAATATCTACATTACCCAAATTCTAGGATGTTATCATATGCTTATCCATAAAGTATAACATTCAGTATGTTACCTAATCTATGATTTTTAAATCTAGCTTCAATGGTTCTTTCGAAACTTCCTTTTATACCTTCTATAAATATCCCTAACCTAGTAGCCCAGAGTTGGTGCTTTACTTAATTAATTTAGTACTATGAATGATAGATCACATCTCAATGGACCAAATAGTTTAGTAGATTTGGAAAACCATACACATACATATGTTTTACATTACAACATGAAAGGAAAACAACATGGAAACTCTATTGGGAACACTAATAAACTCATACATTATCCCTCCGTGTCATTCATAATACACATCTTCACATCCTAGGTAAAAATATAACATAAAAAAAGTTCATGTAGGATTATAAGCAAGGGTATGAAATATTGATGAATTTATCATAAATAAACAAAAACAAAATAAGGAAATGTGAATAACTAAAAAATTACATTAAAACATAATAATGAGCATTATATGGAAGTAATAAATACATCATAAATAATTCCACAAAAATAATCACATGAAAAATAACCATGTATATTATTGTAGTAAGATAATAACATGGACTGTAACTCATATCATATATAAGGAATTCATAAATAAGGAAATCATAAACATACTATCAAGGATTCATGCCATGAATCTAATATTGTCAAGGCTTCATGCTATTAATCTAATAAATGGGTAATGCCTCATCGAGAACCATATATTTCATGTCTCATTAGACCTTAAAAGGATTTTAGGGGACATTTTAGACCCTTACAATCACCTAATATGTCAAATACATTCCACATATTAAAAAGGTGAATAATAAAAAACTGAAACATTAGTATTGAAAAATTAGCTTACAAAATGTGAATACATTAACCTAAACCATGAATGGTAACAAAATAGCACATATATAGTAAAATCTAATCATAAAAAATTCAATAAAATATGGAAATATATTATCATAATAGATAAAACTCAATGAATAAAAGGATTCAAAAAATAATTTTTACATAGATAAAGATAGTTTTAAATGATTCCATTGAAAAATTCATAAGAAAAATAATCATTAAATATTTCAATATTTCTCATACAACATTGAAACATTTAAATTATAATAAATTTCAATTAATAACATTTAATAAAACATAGAATATCATTAGAATAAGGATAATAATGATATTATATATCAAAGGAGAGTACATACACCACACACAAAGAATAAGTGGGTAACAAATCATATATCTCGAGAGGAACCTGATTAACATTTGAAAGAATAGTTCTTTTGGAATATCATTTATATTTATCAAAAAATAATATAGTAAATATACATATCCAATAAAATAAAATTTATGAAAAATGAAACTATGTTTAAGAAACTAGTGATGTCAAATATGTAAAAAAAAAATTTTAGAATCATTTGAATTGGGCCACTTTAGTGCGTCTTCTAGAAAAAAAATAAAAGATTCTTTAAAATGGAAACATTCATAATTGTTTTTGTAAAACCAAAAATGAAATAAGGTAGTTTTCTCCTGAATAAATAGTGATTTTATAGAAATAATTGTGTCTTAATATAGATTATTTATGGAACATGAAAATGGGTATGAAATTGAAATGTTCCATTTAATTGGTCTATCTTAACAGGAAGAATTGAAATGGGAACCCAATATGACATGTATTTTCACATCAAATAAATCTGAACTAAACTAGATAAGTGATTTAGAAACATATATACATAACTTATAATATTTATATATAAATAAATAAGAGTCCCATTGGTGTAAAGAGATAGAATTCATAACTAGAATAAAAAATGGAGGTTCGGGGATAATTCCTTACCACATTGAAAATAGTCAAACTATACGCCAAATAAATTTATTTATCATAAAATTTCCTATTTAATATCATTAATGTATATTCATTCATGATAATATACATCAAATATTTGTCTAAATACACAAGACACAAGAAATGGTGGTGAATAATTCATATCTCATAGTAATAATTGGTAGATGATAAAAACATTTCCTTATGTTTAAAATTTTCACGTACATGTAATTAGTTTCATTGATCATGAAAATAGAATAATTAATAATTAAAATAAAAACAAATTAAATATTTATTTGATTACTTATAATTTTATTTTGTTTGTGTATGTAAATTTTTACGAGTTATAAGATTCAATTTCGTTGTTCATGAGTGTTCGGTTCCATGGTTTTCATGTTCGGTTCACTTGTACACATTTATGGAAGATCATGTGAAATGGTGACAGTTTTAAATAATTGAAACTATATGTTATTAATTAATATAAAAAAATTTAATGTTCATATATATCATTTTTTCCATATTTGCGGACGATTCAGTAGATTAAATTTAAATGATATCCATTTGGATTATTTTTTGTATTTTTTCGATCACCATGCAACAATTTTAGTTTATTAATTAATATTATGTATATATAAAGGTTCCATGCCACTAAATAATGTTTTTATTTTAATTTTATACTATTTTTTAATGATAAATGTTTTTTATGATCATCCTTGAAGGCGTAATTTAAAAATGAAAATACATTGTCCATGAAGGCGATAAGTCGACACCTCATGGATGATGTTTTAATTTTTAGAATAAAAGGAATATGAGAAGAGGCTTGATAGTGGATTTTATATTGATATAATAACCTTATATTATATAATATATTGAAATTTATCATTAATGTTTTTACATATGAGTTTAGGAGAGTATAAGAAAAGAAAATAAAGTGAAAAGAACATAACGAAATCGATAGAGGATTTTAGATCTTGAATTTTTCTCCATGAGAAAATCTATAGGAATATTGGTTTTTATATTGTTTTTATACCATAACCCCATAGATGTTTGTAAGAGTCTTGGGAATAGTATAGGTAAATTTAATAAGATTCAAGGTTTTGGAGGTGTGAGGAGAAGAGGTGGTGAGTGGTGGTATTTATAATGGAGGAGAGGGGTGTTTTTTGATGATTTTATTCGTTGGTTTATTATTATATATCAATAATATGATTAGTATTGATTCCCATGAATACATATAGTAAATATTTACGGATATTTTTAGATGATAGAGAGTACATTATAAATTACATAATTAATTGTGTATTTATCTTATAATGTATACATATTCCGTAAAATACCATATTTCACTATTCTAAAAAATTAAACTATTTTAGAAAAATATAAAAAAATAACCCTAACCATCTTTTTTATAATAATTAAAAAAAAATCCATTTTATGAAACTAATTCTCTAAATAAGATAAATTTAATTTTTCATTAAAATCATCTTTTATTCGAAAAATATCAATTTTAGAATTATATAGGATTTTATAACATTATGGATAATAAATTAATGTCTCTTAAAATTATATTATAATCACAATATATATAAATAATAATTTATGAATCGTTTTTTTAATAAACTTTTTTATATCATTCTATTAATTATAAAATCGAAAACACGCATTTACACATTACAAAAATAACAACACTTAATTTATCTGTTTTAAAACATCTATTTATTTATTCCAAGATATAAATATTCCATATTGTCATTTATAAGAAACCCATATTTTATTTAAACATTCATATATGATGTTAATATTCAAATTATAAATATACTATTAATATAGTAAAATCGAATGTTTTATAAAAATTGGGATTTTTCACTAATCATGAAAAAATAAATATTTTTAGAATAATACCAAAATTTCACCCTAAGATATTTTGACATTATTCTTTTTAAAAAGAATTTTATTTTGTTCAATATAATTTATAAAAGTGTCAAAATATATTTTCAAAACAAGTGAACCATTAAATGATGGTAAAACTGCCTTTTGAAAATGTATTCCTTTATACATAAAATTAGATTTATTATTATATTAATCCTATAAATTTTATTTGTTGAATTAAATAAATTTATTTAATATATACCATATAAGTTTAATTAATATATTGGACTAATAGTTATTAATTCAGTTTATTAATATATAATACTATTACAGTCATAAAAATAGTTTTCTATAAAAATAAAACTTTTATGTTTAGTTCATTTTTTCATTTATAATGAATTAGAATCCAATGAATTGATTTTATAAATATCTGTACACTATAGTTTCATAATTTATATAATATACCTCATTCCCGCAATTCCAGCAACTAATTGATAACTATCACAATAATATATAATCATTTTTTTAATCTCGGTGTTCTTGGTAATATACATTATCAAAGAACATAAATTTAAAAAGTGACATATAGAAATATTTTGGGGTGTTAAACCCATATACTGAGATTTTATTATGTCAATGTAATAAACAAAATATATTTTAATTACCATCAAATAGAAAATAAAACCATATTTTTTGTGAATGGCGGACTACTGCCTCGTTAACTTATGTTATTCGTTTCCATCACTAACTCTCTGGGTGGTTAAAATGGTAGATTTAAAATATATATATATATATATATATTATATTCATAAAATATTTATAAATATATAAATTTAATATATCATATATATTTTTACCTTCCCATAAATTAAAAAATGATAACATCATTTGCCCGTATGGGTGGACTAGCTCCTCCATGAGGTGATGTGATCCTTTCTTCACCACCTCACCAAATGAATAGTAAATATAAGTATTATCATCTTTATGGAATTATTATTATTCTATAAATATAAAATAATAACTATCTTATTTACATCAAGATCATTGAAAATTTGAAATTGTTACTCTTGTGTACGTATGACCCAATGACTCTTTGATTGTAACGTAGTTCCTTTTTCATAACTATATATCATCATTGATTTGAAAAGTATAATTGATTTATAAAAATAATAATTATGAAATAATTATATTTATTTTTATATAGATGATGAAATAATGAAATCTTTAACCATAGTAATCCTACCAAATTCTTTTTGGTTATATGAACTAAACATAATCAAAATGCCCGCTGTGAAAATAATTGAATAAGTAAATTAATATAAAATAATAATAAATAAAATAAAATAAATTATAAATTTAATAAATTCTCTCAATGAATTAAATAATTTTCACAATTTTATTATTAATAAAGATAGAGAACATATGTGACATGTCCTAAATGAGGTAAAGGTTTCATCCCAATTTTCACTCTATTGAGACGTATTTGGTATTATACACCTATTTATTTATATTAGGTTTATATACATATAATTTTAGATAATTAAAAAGAATATAAATTTATTCATTTATAATAATGATTTAATTAATGTTACTCTTTTAGGAGGAATTCTTCAAAGAGAATATGACATAATTTCTCTTTTTGATCAGGTATATTTGTCTTATATATCCCTGTTTTTCTAATATAGTTTTAAAAATGTCATTTTTTTACCAAATGATTTTCCAAATAAATTTTATGTTATCATTGAATTTTTTATTGTTTTGAGATTACTATTTATAATGTTTTCTCAAAAGGTTCATCTTCAACTTTTTTTATGAAAAGTCGAAATGAATTTTTTCTTTTAATGTATACAACATTAGAAATACGTCTCTCCTCCATAACCATTTTACCCCTTTTATCTTATTTGAAATGTTTTTAATGGTTTCACTAATAAAATTATTAAATAAAAACTTATATTAAATGTTCCATTTCAATTTTCATCTATTCAATAAAAATAAAAAATTTTACTAAAATTTTACTTTTTGTCGAAATCTCTCTTATATTGATTGAATCTCAAATAAAATAACTTTCTTTTGAAACATTAACTTTGTTATTATCATTATAAATTACGTTTTCTTTAATATACATATTCTATGATACATTAATATTCTTATTTCCAAAACCATACACTATTTCTATATATGGTGTATTTATTTGAAATTTATTTCATTCAATAGGAAATTATTGATAATCTATATTCTTTACTCGATACGAAAACAAAATGATAAGGAAGTTTATTTATTAATTTAAGTTGATGATTCAACATATGATGAATCGATTAGACATGTAGTAATGGGTGGGGTCTGAAATTATATATCCCCTTGATGCATTAATAGGTATCATGAGAAAAATCAGTGAGCTAGCATCAAATGGGTTTTTGGTGAATACCTACCCATTAATTAAACTATCTTGGAATAATGATTTGATGGTATAAATATAATGATGTTGAAATCGTGACATTAAATATTAAGAACATCTTTCAATAAGAATTTAATTATTTTTATCCATGAGTTTTCAAAATTGATATTATCCATGGATTCATATCACAATAATTTTATTGATTAAATTTAATATTTTTCAGTTATTAATTTTCTATATTGATTATGAATTATTGATTAATGATAGATTCTAATGTACAAAAATCTTTCTGGGCATTTTATCTCACACATTTTTTTTCATTTCCATTTGATATAAAGAAGAATATTGGGAATAATATCAAATTTGATAGAATTTATTCAAGCAACAAATTTTATATTTATAATGAATTATGGGAATCATGTTTGTATCTTGTTTACAATGATTACTATACTGATCGATCCTGCTTGTTGAGATCTCTCGTATATATTCGAATGTTTATAAAGTAGATATCATATCTAGGTTAATGGAGTTTGTGGTTAATAAATTATAGATCATAAAATACCTTTTAAGACCATAATTAACAACCCTATATATAATATAGAGTTATTGGTTTGATTAAAATATCATCCTTATAAATATTATGGTGTAAGCCAATG
Source organism: Viscum album (assembly GCA_963277665.1). NCBI lineage: Eukaryota > Viridiplantae > Streptophyta > Magnoliopsida > Santalales > Viscaceae > Viscum > Viscum album. The sequence goes on from OY728127.1 coordinate 451,552,085, forward strand.
GAGGTTGATCAAAGAATATGTGTAAATCTTAACTGAGTATTCTTATTTTATTTTTTCTTATACATCCTTTAATTATATTTTATCCATGATGATATAAGAAATTTAGTATCTCGCATATACCAAAATGTTATTACGTAGAATCAACATCCATTATTCATTTCCTTCACTTTAAAATAAGAACTAGAAGTTTTTTTTGCGTACATAGGGACTACAGCCTTAGAATGGGATGTATTTTTTTTAAAACATTATTTATGGGTGGATATTTTAATGTACTTATTTTTTATAAATGATAATTATGGCATAAATAATCTTTAAAATATATTTTATCTTAAATAACTTATTACACTTTTAGAAAATGATAACGTCACTAATGCGTAAGTGGTGACAACCACCTCCACAAATCTATATGATTAATTTTTCATTTTTGATTTAAATTATTAGTAAGAAGTATTTATTTAATGAATAAAAATTATATTTATGATATAATTATGATTCTATAATGATTAATTATTATTTACCATTCTTTTATTCCATCTATTGATGAATGGAAACATCACTCAAGCATACGTACAAACTGTCGTCTCCACAAGGGGATGTAATAAATTTTAATCAACACATCATATGATTTATTATAATATCATATATGATGAACAAAAATGATACTTGTTTGATGATTAAATTTCTATATATGATGAATCCATGACCAATGGGAATGTTCAAGAAGCATCGAACAAAATTATTCATGAAAAATAAACTAGGTTTCTCCTGAATTCATTTTAGAAAATAAATTGTAAATAAAAGAATGATTCAAAATTATAGAGAAATGAAAAATTGTATTTTATTTTTGAATATATTTCTATAAAATATATAAATAAATCTATATTTATTATACATTATTTATGAATTTTAAAAAGAATGAAAAATCTTAATGTAATAGAATTTTGATACAATCTAATTTCTTTTTGTGATTTCCTTTGTTAAATTTCCATTAAGGGGCATTATATGAATATTATCCATTAAACGCCATATATTATGTTATACTCTATTTTTTCATGTGACGTTTATGAAATAGTACCATTTTACTCTTTTTGATACTTAAAATGAATGTGGTAATGTTTTTAATGAAATCTAGACCTTATTTAATTTTAGTTCAGTGGACTTTTTCTTATATGTACAAGATCATCAAAATTATTTATTCAAGTACATACCTATAGATTATTATTATTAAAAGTCCATTTTCATTAACTATTTCATTATTTAAAAATTTTTAAACTAAATTCATTTAAATAAACTGTTGTATTATCCCAAGCTATTCAATTAATTAACATTAAAAAAATTAATTGTATTAAGCTTATTAGTCATGTAAATCATGTTAATCATATTGATCTTATAAATAATTTACCCTTATTTATGTCTCTAATTTATCTTATTTATGGTACTACATGTTTTATTTACCCTTACCAAGAGTATAAAAGTTTTATTATTACCTTTATGAAGATACTAGCATAAGTAACAAGATACTACCATTAGTAATAATTTGATCCCATTATAAAGATATCATTATAGCTAAAAGAGAAGTATTAACACTAAATTAGCTGTGATACTGTCAGTTACCAATTTCTAATTTCATAAGACTCTAAAACCACAAGATGTTAAATTTTATCATGAGAGTGCATCATTTACCACTAGTGAAACATTGTTTCCTGAAATAGAAATATATTACTTCTAGTTTTATCTTCTACCGCTACTTCTAGTTCACAAATTTTACAGCAATTAAAATCATTCTATCATCAATATAATTTTCTACCTCAACGGTATTTCTTTCTACCTCTAGTGGAACTATGCTACCACAAGAAGAAATTTTATACCACTAAAAGAGGTGTTTTACCCATTGAAAAAGATAATAACACTCTCAAGGGTTTAATGATACTACTTCTAGTAGAGTTACATAACCTCCAGTTCAGACATGCTACCACCAATTGATGTTGATATCATTTTCAAAATATTTTTTCTTTAGTTGAAATTTTCTTCAATCATTTCAAAGTTTACTACAATAACTCTCTATAATTAAAATAAAATTTAATTTCATTACTATCTTATTTAGGTTATTTAATTCAATTTAGAGACACATGGATTTAAGAATTATTATTTTTATAAAGGCTACATATATATTTAATACAAATTTATACTTTTTGAATATATGGATTAGTATGAGGATTTGTATTATATGATTATTATTAAATAATATGTAATTGGAATATCTAAAAAGATATAAATTCTGATAAACCCCTCATGGATAATGGATTACTAGTTAGCCAGCTGGTGGATTTTTTTCCATACTTTGGTTATTTGGTTTTATCAAGGATTACTGATAAAAATAGGAGATTTTATAGAGTTTCATAAAATAATATATTTCTATATAAAAATAGAGATCCACATAAGAATATTTAACGTGACCTCAAGGACTAATTTTATGAAAATATTAAAGAATAATGAGAACATTCATAATTATCCTCTACTTTATTAGAGAAATATTGTCTACATAAAAACCTCTACAATCATTATTTCTTATTCATGGTTTATTTTCATTTGAGATGTTCCGATATCAAATTATTCATTACATATAATATGATTATTTCCTATATTACAGTATACATAGATACATTATAATTATTCTTTTTTAATATTTGTTATCTCATAGGTAAATTTGGAAGATGATTTCTGTACCTTAGACTGGTTTTATGTTTTTTACTATGTAATAAATAGATTCTATATGTGAAACATGTTTATTATTTAATAAAGTACTTTCTAATGGGTGATATCGAAGTGGAGATAACTAGGTCTCATATTGAGTAAAAATATCTTATTTTTTTCTGTTCTGAATTTCATCATATTGTTTTTTCTACTTAAAAAAACTTTTAATTTTAAAAAATATATTGAAAAGATTACTTTAATAGTTACCTTTAATTAGTGTTTTATATATAGTTTTTAAAGTGATTAAACTTATTTTAAATGTATTTGATCTTGAAATATTTTTAACTAGGATGTGAATAATACTTTGACAAATTATTTTAGAACATTTAATTACGTATTCCAAAAATTTTAGTCACCTGTAATGATTTATATATTAGATATTTTTCTGAAATTTTTACTAAAATAGAAATTTTAATTGGAAACTCATTTCACCACCATTTTAAATTTTCTTCTCTATAAAATATATGTTATAAAATTGAAATTATTTATTTCATTATATACTCTAGAAATGATCATTTTTCACCCAAAAAGATCAAAATTCATATTTATTCTAAATTCATATCATTATGGAAAACTATTGACAATAGGTGACTAATACAAATAGACCTACCTAAATTAATGGTATAAAATTTTCTCAATTTAGGATTAAGAGAAAAAAATATAATGATCCTGGTATTTTATATTTTGAATATAATATAGTTTAAATATAAAAAACAACATGTTTTTTGGGATGATTAGATTGATGAAACAATAATTTCTTATGAATTTTATAGAAAACCTATAATGACATATATTTTTCACCATGAGAGGATTAATTCAACATAATTTCTACTTGTTAAACTACTTATAAAATTTTGGATACACTTTCTATATATTATTAAGGAACATAAAATATTAAAAAAATCTCCTTGAATACCTACACTATTGAATATATTACATTAAAATGAATATCCATGAATCAATTTATATCATGTATCTCAGGTGTTAAAACACATGTACTTGTAGAATAATTTGTTTTTATTCTAGTATAAAATTTTTAAATTAATTATAAATGTGTAATAAAATAAGTGGTATTTATAGAAATTAAGGAATATAAACTAATAGAATTGTAACTTGAAGATATAACTAAATAATCTATAATTGATGTTGTAATCCCTCCCTGAAAAGGAAATCAGAGAATTTTCCCCCGGATTCCTATCTCAGGCTAGAGTTTATCCTCAGCATTTTCTCAGTTTGGGAGAGGCCTTCACCTGGCTCTCTCACATTGTATCCCATATCCCTATCTTCTTGCTTCTCCTTCTTCTTATTTGGTCTTTGTTGTCGGCCCCTACGCTCACCCGGGTGATGGTCTTCTTATTTTTCCATCATCGGGTTCAGTTTATCTGTCTCAATAATGGTGCCGGAGCTCAAAGCCCATGATTTCTCCATCACATATCTAGACTCTTCTTCTTTTACGCCCCTAAATGGTGGATTTAGAGTTGTGTTAATGGAGAGACATTGGGATGTGCGGTGCGGAGGTTGTCGACATTCCTCACACAGACCTTCATCGATGGCGTTTTTTTCATTTATTTGGGGATTGATTTTTATATATGTGATTCGAGATGACTTTAGTCTGGTTCACATTTTGTCATTGTTCCACCTAATGTTGTGTTGAAGGTGATGACAACACAATGATGTCAATATGATATTTCACTAGTGTTTCATCCAGTCTCGGTTTATTATTTAATCTTCTATGGTTATGAGACAACCCCAATCTCTCTGAATAAAAGTATTGAGGTAGTCATCATGGTTCTTAGAGGTGTGAGATTTAGTATATGGTTCATGTTTTTCAATGGTTTTGGCATGTTTCGGCATCGAAGGTCCTTGTATATTAATTTGTGAAGGTGGTCTTCGTTGTTGTGGAGGATGATGGTGATGAGGTGTAGATGATGAAGACATTGGTGATGTGTTGATGCAAAGACAAGGATAGGTTTTTTCAGGTGATATGATTATGGAATTGAACTTGTACATCAATTCATATTTTGTTCACAATAGCTAGATAAACTAAAACTTTATCTAGTGGACTGGTGTGGTGCTTGGACAACAAAAACAACAATGGAACTGGATCAGATCAGATTCATGGATAATGGTGATGATAATTAGGCACATTGTGAGACAATGATGGAGTTGATGATGATGGTGATGAGGATTATGGTGGGTCTCTCTAGCATGGGGATTATTTGGAGGCAAAAGGGAAGGATCTTTTATGTGATGGGTGTAAACCTTGAGGCATGTGATTGACTCGAGATTTATGAGAACCAAGATGGTGATGATGTTTTTTGAAAGATTTAATTTGAATTGAATGCATAATTTTATAAGAAATGTATGGTTTCCCACTTACCCATAAATAAATTTTTTTTAAAATGGGTGAAGATCCATTTTTATGTAATAGTAACATGACCATTGAAATATTAATATTACCGTGGACTACATGCTCCTTCTCACTAACTGTTGTGCTCCGCTTTTTTATTCTCTAGTATAGTGTGGCTAAGTTCCACCTAATATTCCAATTTCATTTCCCTTTGTTTTCATTTAATCATCTTTTTCCTCACTAATTCCATTTAAGAAGTTCATTTTTTATATTAACCCCTGCTGTTGGTGTAACATCCCAGGTAATTAAAGAATAATGAATTTTCGTATTTATTAATATTTATGAATTAAATATTAATTTTAATTAAAAGGTGTTTCTACGTTCGATAGCGTACTCAATACACAACGATGAGTTTCTTTGAAAACATATGTTGCACAAAAGTAATAAAATAATATTATTTTAAATGTTAGTTAACAAGTAGCCATTGTACTGGTGGGAACGGATAGAAATAACTAAAATATGATTATATATGTTTTTAAATGTTTTTACATTTACCCAATAAAGGATAAAGGCTTAAAATACGGAAAGAATTTAATTTTAGGCATTTATACCCTAATTTTCACTAAGGGTTCACTTATCATATTTTGACGGAGAACCGTCATTAAATATAGTTTTGATCAATCTTATAAATTATATTGGACCAAAAATAACTCTTCTTTAGAATCGTGACATCAAAATTTACTTTGTGTAAATTTTTGGTATATTTCCGATAAAGTTCATTTTTTTAATGAATAGTGTAAAATGTTGTATTTTAATTCAAAACCACTTTTTAATCTAATTTATTTATATGATTAGATTATATTTTGAATTGGTTTTAAATTGAAATTAGAAAATATTTTTACCATTAAATCCAATAGTGGTCGTTGGAATTAATTTCAATTTGGCATCGGACTTAAACTAGTGTCAATCTTCTGATACTTATTGTTTCATAAAATCACGCTATTTGCTCTGACAGCGGGAATTAATTATTAAATTAATTAATGCAACTTATATGTTGTGAATTTTGTAAAATGGACTTCATTTTTGAATTCGGAATATCAAATATAGCTTAGGGTGAATTTTTGGTATTTTTCTGAAAAACATCAATTTTTGATGAATAGTGAAACCACTAAGTGGTAATCAAGCAAACTGATTTTTCAGTTAAATGAAAGTTTACCACTAATGTGTATTGAATTTTTAAAATCCGACATACATGGTTGTCATTAAGAAGTATAATGTGGTTCAATGAGATTAAAATAAATTTTTGGTGAATAGTAACTTATTAAGTTTTTAATCGCGATTAGAGATAATTAGTGTAATTTTAGGTAAAAATGATATTATAAAAATGTGAAAACACCATGACACTTGTCCTACACCTATTGAGTAAGTCATGGCCGACCAATACAACCCATGGGTCGATTTAGGGGACCCCATGGAGCCACTTGGGTGAGATAATGACTTTAATGCCTTTTTTTAAAAAATAAAGGTGAAAATGACACTAACATAAATTTTTTTACTAAAACAATTTTTAGAAGGGGTTATATTAATAATATTTTTGTTTATAAATATTTATTAGAAATATAAAAATATTTCCTACATCATATTATTTTTTTTTAATTTTTAGACATTAAATAAAATAAATTATTTATGACATCATGATGATGCAGCGATGACCTCATTATTTAACGATTTAAATAAAATGGAAAGATAATGTAATATATAAGACCTAAACTTGTCCAAAAACTATTTTATGGGAATATTTCGAAGACTTATCATATTATCTTCCGAATATGTCAATGTGGGACCTTATAAATTTGAAACACTTTTGAAAATAAAATAATAATTTCATGATTTCCAAAAGTGCCCCTCATCTCCTCTTATAAAAGGCCCCCACCTCTACCTCATTTCACACACTCCTCAAGCCTTTGGCTCGGCCATCCCCTGCCCATTTACTCTCTCCACATCCCTCTCCTCATCTTAGAGGATTTCCTTTGGGCAGAATCTTTTCAAAGGAAGCCTTTAGGCTCAATTGGAGTTACACTATTAAAGGTAATTCAATCTCTAATGTTCATTTGTTTTATTTTGCTTATCCAACCCCATAAAATCTTTTTATTTACTTGTTTTGTAACAACAACAGTATCTTCAATATACTAGGATGTTGTTATAAGATTTATTCGAGCTACACTCTCACACAACTACATCAAATGGTTAATGAACCTACGGTTTCCGTGGATGGCGAAATTTTGCCTCCCGAAACGATGATTGTTCAATACTCATTTAACACCTTCAAAGGTGGCCATTATGATGTCACTATTTTTATATATGATATATAATATGTTTAGTATTTCCTTAAGAACTTTAGTTTTCATTTATGGCATACCATTATTGTTTCCATTATGGGTAAACACGATATCTTCATTTTAGGAAGTGCGGACTACCGCCCCCTAAAAGTGATTTGATTCGTTAATACCATATGTGGGATGTGTAAAGGATAAAGTTAATGATATTATATATTTTATTATATTGGAATTATAATATACTCTTATATCATTATGATTACATTCCAGAAAATACGAAATAGAAATGGAAGTAGCGTTCATGCGTACGTACGGCTTACCGTCTCCATGAATGGTGCATTACATTTCTTACCTCTAAATGATTATGTAATAATATAAATACATGTATATGATGGATATATATGATATATATGATATCCAAATCAGGAATGTCATTCTGGATATAAAGAACCTTTGACCACACGAACAACATGTAATTGTAAGAAGTCCACTTTCGACTTAAGAACCAAATATCGACAAAACAAACATTATTTACTTAAATGGTTACATAATGTTTATAACATGGAAATAAGTGATATAAAAGGTTCTTAATCAAGTAGAAATTTACTCAAGTTTATTATTCAGGACATTAAAGAACGATCAAGTCAAGTCGGACCCGAGGTAAGGGACTTCGTCTCAAACTCCTTTCATTGAGGCATATTTCGTTTTATACACAACTTTCTTTTATACGGTGTATAAACCCCTTTGATTGTTACTTTTATACAAAAGGAATCTTTTTCTACGAAGTGTTTTACAAAACGTCAAAAAGGAATGTTTTTTTAACGTACGCGGTAACAACGACCTTTTCCACCACCACGTGTATTATTTGGTCTTTGGCTTCCTCAACAAGCCGTAATGTTTTTAGAATAAAATAAATACCATATACTCTTTTATGTATTTTGGCATTGAAAATGGTTTTGATAAAGGATTCTATTATGCCAATACATTTATGATATATTGTGATTGAAATATGGAAATGTCATCATTCCTTTATGTTGGTTTTATGTTTTATGATTTTATATTGGTACATGGACATTTTAACGGGTGGTTACGTTATAAACCATATGACGGGTGGTGCCGTGAATACCAGGACGAGTGGTTACGTTATATCCTCCAATGCATTGGGTATGGAAGTCGGTCGTATGGATATTCCATTAAGTATGTATGGAAATTGCCCGTATGGCTATTCCATTATGTGATATTTGTGGAAGTCGACCGTATGGTTATTCCACTTAAGTATGTTTATTTCCCAAGTTACCTTTATATATGTTATGTGTTCTTTTTATGGGTTTTATGGTAATCCTTGGGTTACAAAAAGGTATGTAATGATACTTTATTCAGTGAAGAGTTTTTATTACTTCATGAAGGTGAAGGTATTACTTTGATAGAGAATACATGGTTTACTTGATGTTTCAAAAACTAACAGTTTTCATTTTTTTTGTGTATCCCTTACTGAGCTTTTTATGCTCACCCCAAGTTTTTTTGAAATGTTTTTCACAAGACATAATGTGGAATAAGGTCAAGTATGGGATCAAGGGAATGTCATGCTATATAAAACATGGAACTAGACATGTTTCTTTTTAAGAGTTTTTTTTATTATTGAAACTTAGTAGAAGTGTCTACTTTGTAATCTTTTGAGATGTTATAGTTATGTTCTAATTCTCTAAAACTCTAAAACTGAATAGATCCTCAATGTGAATTATTCATTTAATTCAATATTAAGTAAGGTTTAAGGGTGGGGCCTCATAGTTAGTATCAGAGGTCGGTTTAGACAACTTTAGGTGTTAGAAAATTGTTAAATTATAATATGATTGAAATGATATAGCATTTACGGATTACCATGTTGCTTCGCCTAAGATATTTCTATGTTCAGAATGGCTTTCCGCAGAGGAAACAAAGCAGTTATGTTGGGACGACATCAGGAGGAAGACAACCTTCCATATCAGCAACTTGAGATGGTCGGAATCAGAACTGAATAGTTTGTTGCAGTGATGGCATAGCTGACTCAGGCTATAAATGGTGGTGGTATCCATGCACGAGATTAGCCAGATCAACCGCAGAGGAACATGTCAGTGGTGGAACATTTCATGAGCCAACATCCCCCATCATTCAGAGGATCATCTGACCCTGTGCAAGCTGAAGGGTGTATTAAAGCACTGGAGAAGATTTTTGATTTCATGGGGTGTTCAGAACATCAAAAGGTTAGTCTTGCTGTTTACTGTTTTGAAGGTGAAGCTGATCAGTGGTGGTCGATGGTGAAAAATATCAGGGATAGTGATGAGATTGAGGATCTTCACTGGGATGAATTCAAAGGTATGTTTCTTGAGAAATATTTTCCTAAGGTGGTTCGTCTTAGGATGGAAAAACAGTTCCTAGAATTGAGGCAGGAGGATGATTCGGTGGCTGCTTATGAAGCAAAGTTCACTTGATTGGCAAGGTATGCTCCAAACATCATACGAGATCTTGATAGTAAAATAAACTGTTTTTACTCAGGGTTAAAGCCAAAGTATCGAAGGGCTTTAGCTTCTCGTGAGTTCAAAAGTTATGAAAAACTTGTTCGATGTGCGGAGAAGGTGGAAATGGAGTTTGTCGATGATCAGGTGTTCTATGAAAAACAACAGAATAAGAGGTCTAGTTGGAAGGAAAAGGGGAAGAATTAATCAAAGAATCAAGGAGGTAAGAAAACCAAATATCCATCCTGTGAGAAGTGTGGTAAAATGCATCTTGGAGAATGTTTATCCAAGTCTGTTAAGTGCTTTCGGTGTGGTAAGTCCGGTCATATTTCTCATAACTGTAAGGAAGATGATCAAGCATGCAATGAAAAGCCAACGGTAAGATGTTTTAAGTGTAATGAAATGGGTCATTATGCAAACGAGTGTCCAACGAAGAACTCAACTGGGGGAATGCATCCAGACTACAAGCAGAAAGGGGTGGTGAAATCCTTTGCAACAACTTTAGCAGATGTTGGGCCATCAAATGAAGTGGTATCAGGTGCACTGTTTGTTTGTTCAGATTATGCCAATGTGTTTTTTGATTCAGGGTCTACACACTCTTTCATTTCAGAGAAGTTTTCTAGTAAATTGGAAATTCCATATCAAGATTTGAATTCTGAACTTATGGTAAAAACACCCGGAGGGAACGTTGAGACAAAAAGGAATTATAAGAACCTTCCTATCCTTGTGTGTGGAATGAATCTACTAGAAAACCTTAGTGTTTTACCTCTAGTAGAGTTTGATGTTATTTTGGGCATGGATTGGATTTCTGTTTATCATGCTACAATTGACTGTAGAGCTAAAATGGTTTCTTTTCAGACATATTTTCAGTTTGTGTACAAGAATGAACCCTTGATTTTGATAACATATCATGAAGTTGAGAAACTAGTAAAAGATTGAAATTAATGTTACCTTGCACATATTTTTGAAAATAAAGGAACTGTTCAGATTAATGATGTGCCAGTGGTAAATGAGTATCTTGATGTTTTTCCTGATGATTTTCCTGGTATTATTCATTATCGGGAAGTTGAATTTACTGTTGACTTAGTTCCTGATTCTATACCAATTTCAAAACCCCCTTATCGAATGGCTCATGTTGAACTTTTAGAGTTAAAGAAACAATTGTAGGAGTTATTAGATAAAGGTTTCATTCGACCTAGAACATCACCATGGGGTGCGCCTGTCTTGTTTGTTAAAAAGAAAGATGGATCAATGAGACTTTGCATTGATTATAGAGCCTTGAATAATATTACTGTTAAGAACAAGTATCCTTTGCCTCATATCGATGATTTGTTTGATCAGCTTCAGGGAGCTCAGTATTTTTCAAAGATTGACTTGAGGTCGGGGTACCATCAGTTGAAAGTAAAATAAGCAGACGTTCCGAAGACTGCGTTCCGTACTAGATATGGCCATTATGAATTTGTAGTTATGCCTTTTGGGTTAACTCATGCACCTTCTGTATTCATGGACCTTATGAATAGAATTTTCCATGAGTTCTTGGATAAGTTTGTGGTTGTTTTCATTGATGATATTTTGGTGTTTTCTAAAAGTAAAGAGGATCATGAAAGACATTTAAGGTTTATCATGAAATACTTAAAAGAAAAGAAACTATATGGAAGATTCAGCAAGTGTGAGTTTTGGTTGAACAAATTTCTTTCCTTGGTCATATTGTTTCTAAGGATGGAATAACTGTTGATCCTGCAAAATCAAAAGTTTTCGAAGAATGGCCCAGACCCAAAAATGTAATCGAGATCCGTAGTTTTCTTGGTTTTGGTGGTTACTACCAAAGGTTTGTTGAAATTTTTTCACGGTTATCTAGTCCAATGACTAAGCTAACTCGGAAGGGTGTTAATTTTATCTGGACAAAAGAATGTGATGATTGTTTTCAAGAATTGAAAAGAAGATTGGTGAATGCTCCAGTTTTGGCACTTACTTCCAGGAATGGTGTGTTTGTTATATACAGTGATGCTTCATTGAAGGGACTTGGCTGTGTCCTTATGCAGAATGACCAGGTAACTGCTTATGCTTCACGACATTTGAAAACTCATGAGGTAAATTACCCTACACATGATTTGGAATTAGCTACTGTTGTTTTTGCTTTAAAAATTTAGAGGCATCATTTGAATGGAGTAAAGTGTGAAATATATACTGATCACAAAAGTTTAAAGTATATATTCACTCAGAAAGTATTGAACATGAGACAAAGGAGATGGCTGGAATTAATCAAGGATTATGATTGTAAAATTCATTACCATCTGGGTAAAAAAATAAAGTGGCTTATTCTTTGAGTCAAAAATGTAATGATTCATTAGCAATGTTGCATTTGGAACATGATCCTTTGGTTAAGGATTTGATGAACTTTGGCATAGAAGTTGTTGGTGCAGGAATTACTTCTGTTTTGTTTCAGGTATCAGTGAAATCTTCTCTATCAGACAGAATCAAGAAAGCATAGAAGCGGGACAGTGAGTTGCAGAAAAAGGTAGAGCTGGTTCAGAAAGGTATGTTGCCTGAATTCAACATTGATAATGATTGTGTTTTGAGGTTTGGGAAGAGATTATGTGTGCCTTGTGATTCACAGCTGAAGAATGAGTTGTTATGTGAGGCTCATAGTTCCTCGTTTTCAGTTCATCCTGGCAGTACTAAGATGTACAGAGATCAGCAGGAGTATTACTGGTGGGATGGAATGAAAAGAGATATTACTGATTTTACTGTGAAGTGTATAACTTGTCCGCAGGTTAAAGCAGAGCAGCAGTTACCGAAAGGGATGCTTCAGCCTTTACCAGTGCCAGAGTGGAAATGGGATAATATATCCATGGACTTTGTTGTGGAATTACTGAAGTCATCTCGAGGTAATAATGCAATCTGTGTCATTGTTGATCGCTTGACCAAGTCTGCTCATTTCCTTGCTATACGAGATACTTTTTCCCTAGATCAACATTCCCTTTTGTATCTTAAAGAGATAGTCAGGTTACATGGAGTTCCTCTATCCATTGTATCTGATCGTGATCCCAGGTTCACTTCTAACTTTTGGAAAGGCCTTCAGAAGTCGTTGGGTATTGAATTAAATTTTAGTACAGATTTTCATCCTCAATCAGATGGGCAGTCAGAACGAACAATTCAGACCTTGGAGGATATGCTACGTTCTTGCTCTATGGATTATCAGGGAAGTTGGGACCAACATCTTTCTTTGGTTGAGTTTTCTTATAATAACAGTTTTCATTCCAGTATACAGATGGCACCATTTGAGGCATTATATGGGAAGCGGTGTCGAACTCCAGCATTTTGGGATGAAGTGGGTGAAAGGAAGATGATGGGGCCAGAATTGGTAGAAGAGATGGCAGAAAAAGTTCATTTGATTCAGAAGCACATAAGAACAGCTCAGAGTAGGCAGAAGAGTTATGCGGATAACCGGAGGAAGGATCTATCTTTCGAGGTAGGTGATCATGTTTTTCTCAAGGTTTCTCCTTGGAAAAGTGTGATGAAATTTGGTAAGAAAGGAAAGCTGAGTCCAAGGTTTATTGGACCATATGAAATTCTGGAGAAAGTTGGATCAGTTTCTTACCGAGTGGCTTTACCTCCGTGTTTATCTCAGGTACACAATGTTTTTCATGTTTCGATGTTGAGGACGTATATGCCAGATCCATCTCATGTTTTGAGTCCAGAGGTATTTCAGCTGGAGGAGAACCTATCTTATGAAGAACAACCAGTCCAGATTCTTGACCACATGGAGCAGGTGTTACGGAATAAGGTGATTCATTAGGTAAATGTTTTGTGGAAAAACCAAGTGATTGAAGAGGCAACGTGGGAATCTGAAAATGTAATGAGGGATAAATACCACAATTATTTTGATAAGTGAATAAAATTGCGAGGATGAAATTCCCAAAAGGGGGGAAGGATGTAACATCCCAGGTAATTAAAGAATAAAGAGTTTTCATATTTATTAATATTTATGAATTAAATATTAATTTTAATTAAAAGGGGTTTCTACGTTCGATAGTGTACTCGATACACAACGATGAGTTTCTTTGAAAACTTACGTTGCACACAAGTAATAAAATAATATTATTTTAAATGTTAGTTAATAAGTAGCCGTTGTACTAGTGGGAATGGATATAAATAACTAAAATATGATTATATATGTTTTTAAATGTTTTTACATTTACCTAATAAAGGATAAAGGCTTAAAATACGGAAAGAATTCAATTTTAGGCATTTATACCTTAATTTTCACTAAGGGTTCACTTATCACCTTTTGATAGGGAACCGTTATTAAATATAGTTTTGATCAATATTATAAATTATATTGGACCAAAAATAACTCTTCTTTAGAATCGGGACATCAAAATTTAATTTGTGCAAATTTTTGGTATCTTTCCGATAAAGTTCATTTTATTAATGAATAGTGTAAAATGTTGTATTTTAATTCAAAACCTCTTTTTAATCTAATTTATTTATATGATTAGATTATCTTTTGAATTATTTTAGAAGTTAAATTAGAAAATATTTTTACCATTAAATCCAATAGTGGTCATTGGAATTAATTTCAATTTGACATCGGACTTAAACTAGTGTCAATCTTTTGATACTTATTGTTTCATAAATACACGCTATTCGCTCTGACAGCGGGAATTAATTATTAAATTAATTAATGCAACTTATATGTTGTGAATTTTGTAAAATGGACTTCATTTTTGAATTCAGAATATCAAATATAGCTTAGGGTGAATTTTTGGTATTTTTCTGAAAAACATCAATTTTTGATGAATAGTGAAACCACTAAGTGGTAATCAAGCAAACTGATATTTCAGTTAAATGAAAGTTTACCACTAATGTGTATTGAATTTTGAAAATCTGACATATATGGTTGTCATTAAGAAGTAAAATTTGGTTCAATGAGATTAAAATAAATTTTTTGTGAATAGTAACTTATTAAGTTTTTAATCGCAATTAGAGGTAATTATTGTAATTTAAGGTAAAAATGATATTATAAAAATGTGAAAACACCATGACACTTGTCCTACACCTATTGGGTGAGTCATGGCCGACCCAGACAACCCATGGGTCGATTTGGGGGACCCCATGGTGCTACTTGGGTGAGATAATGACTTTAATACCTTTTTTTAAAAATAAAGGTGAAAATGACACTAACATAAATTGTTTTACTAAAACAAATTTTAGAAGGGGTTATACTAATCATATATTTGTATATAAATAGTAATTAGAAATATAATAAGATTTCCTACATCATATTATTTTTTTTATAATTTTTAGACATTATATAAATTAAATTATTTATGACATCATGATGATGCAACGATGACCTCATCATTTAACGATTTAAATAAAATGGAAAGATAATGTAATATCTAAGACTAAAATTGTCCAAACACTATTTGATGGGAATATTTCAAAGATTTATCATCTTAACTTCGAAATATATCAATTTGGGAGCATAGAAATTCGAAACACTTTTGAAAATAAAATAATAGTTTCATGATTTCCAAAAGTGCCCCTCCTCTCCTCTTATAAAAGGCCCCCACCTCTACCTTATTTCACACACTCCTCAAGCCTTTGGATCGGCCATACCCTGCCCATTTACTCTCTCCACATCCCTCTACTCATCCTAGAGGATTTCCTTTGGGAATAATCCTTTCAAAGGAATCCTTTAGGCTAAAATCAAAAGGAGTTACACTTTTAAAGGTAATTCAATCTCTCATGTTCATTTGTTTTATTTTTCTTCTCCAAGCCCCTAAACTAAATTTATTTACTTCTTTTGTAACAACACCAGTATCTTCAATATACTAGGATGTTCTTATAAGATTTATTCGAGATACACTCTCACACAACTACATCAAATGGTTAAAGAACAGACGGTTTCTGTGGATGGTGAAATTCTGCCTCCCGAAACGATGATTGTTCAATACTCATTTAACACATTCAAAGGTGGCCATTATGATGTCACTATTTTTATATATGATATATAATATGTTTATTATTTACTTAATCTTCTGTATTTTTCATTTATGGCATAACATTATTGTTTCCATTATGGGTAAACACGATATCTTCATTTTAGGAAGTGCGGACTACTGCCCCCTGAAAGTGATTTGATTCGTTAATACCATATGTGGGATGTGTAATGGATAAAGTTAATGATATTATATATGTTATTATACTAGAATTATAATATACTCTTATATCATTATGATTCCATTCTAGAAAATAAGAAATAGAAATGGAAGTAGCATTCATGCGTACGTACGGCTTACCGTCTCCATGAACGGTGCATTTCATTTCTTACCTCTAAATAATTATGTAATATTATAAATACATGTATATGCTGGATATATATGATATATATGATATCCAAATCAGGAATGTCATTCTGGATATAAAGAACCTTTGACCACACGAACAACATGTAATTGTAAGAAATCCACTTTCGACTTAAGAACCAAATATCCACAAAACAAACATTATTAACGTAAATGGTTACATAATGTTTATAACATGGAAATAAGTGATATAAAAGGTTCTTAATCAAGTAGATATTAACTCAAGTTTATTATTCAGGACATTAAAGAACGATCGAGTCAAGTCGGACCCGAGGTAAGGGACTTCGTCTCAATCTCCTTTCATTGAGGCATATTTCGATTTATACACAACTTTCTTTTATACGGTGTATAAACCCTTTTGAATTTTACTTTTATACAAAATGAATCTTTTTCTATGAAGAGTTTTACTAAACGACAGAAAGGAATGTTTTTTTTAACGTACGCAGTGACAATGACCTTTTCCGCCACCGCGAGTATTATTTGGACTTTGGCTTCCTCAGCAAGCCGTAATGTTTTTAGAATAAAATAAATACCATATACTCTTTTATGTATTTTGGTATTGAAAATGGTTTTGATAAACGATTCTATTATGTCAATATATTTATGATATATTGTGATTGAAATATGGAAATGTTATCATTCCTTTATGTTGGTTTTAAGTTTTATTATTTTATATTGGTACTTGGACATTTTAACAGGTGGTTATGTTATAAACAATATGATGGGTGGTGTCGTGAATACCAGGACGGGTGGTTACGTTATAACCTCCAATGCATTGGGTATGGAAGTCGGCCGTATGGCTATTCCATTAAGTATGTATGGAAATTGGCCGTATGGCTATTCCATTAAGTGATATGTGTGGAAGTCGACCATATGGTTATTCCACTTAAGTATGTTTATGTCCCAAGTTACCTTTATATAGGTTATGTGTTATTTTTATGGTTTTTATGGTAATTCTTTGGTTACAAAAAGGTATGTAATGATACTTTATTCAGGGAATTGTTTTTACTACTTCATGAAGGTGAAGATATTACTTTGATAGAGTATACATGGTTTACTTGATGTTTGAAAAACTAACAGTTTTCACTTTTTTTTGTATCCCTTACTAGGCTTTTTATGCTCACCCCAAGTTTTTTTGAAATGTTTTTCACAGGACTTAATGTGGAATAAGGTCAAGGATGTGATCATGGGAATGTCATGCTATATAAAACATGTAACTAGACATGTTTCTTTTTAAGAGTTTTTTTTATTATGGAAACTTAGTAGAAGTGTCTACTTTGTAATCTTTTGAGATGTAATAGTTATGTTCTAATTCTCTAAAACTCTAATCCTGAAAATATCCTCAATGTGAATTATTCATTTCATTCAATATTAAGTAAGTTTTAAGGCCGGGGCCTTATAGTTGGTCCTTCCTAGTCTTCAGTTGATTCATATTTGAGTCCAAAGTGGCGATTTCAGATCCAACTGACCTAGGCCCCCTCACATGTGTCCTCTCTGATTTCTATGATCGATTATTTCATCCCTATGTCGAAATTACATGATTTGTTTCTTGGAGATTCTCAACTCATTGGTTACACTCTTTGGAGTGGATTGGGTGTGATTTCAGATTTAGTTGTGTCGATGGTCCTAGATATAGTTCTCCCTTTAGATGATACTTTGGTGATGTTATGGTGGGTATCTCCAGTTCATTCTTCTTCTGATGACATAAGGTATCCAATGTTAATTCATGTTCTTGTGGAGCTATATAAATTATGATATTCATTTTGTTTATTTTTTATTATGACACTTTGTTGGAGCTATGTTTTGATCTCCGGTGGTGGCTTATAAGTCCAATTTTGGTGGAGTTTTTTCATCTCATTTCAATTTTGTGGTTCTCCCTGTATGATGAAGTTTACGGGGTAAACAATATGTCATTGATAGAACATAGATGACAACAATGGTAACTTCTAAAATTAATTTATTGCAATGAGACTTCAGATAAAGCTAGTGAATCTAGGATTGCGATCTTCGAGGGTTTTGTGTTTCATGTTTATTTTTATTTTTTAATTTCTATTTTTGAATACTTGGATTTTTATTTGAAGTGTCGTGTTGGTTATCTCTGAAAAATAAATCTATTATTTTAAAAAACAAACAAAGATTTAATTTTCACTAAACAAAGTGTCATAAAATTACTTATAATATAAAAATCTGAATTTTTATAATAAATGATGATTTTAATTAAAAATAAATTATTTTGTATTTAGAAAATTGAATTCTATATTTCAAAAATTGGTCAGGGTGATTTTTTTGTATTTTTCTAAAATAGTTTCAATTTTGATAAATAGTGAAATGTTGTAATTAATGATATAAATTAATTAAATGATTTATTTTATTTTGAATGATTTATTTACGAGTTAATAACCCATTGGTTAGGTCACACATTCACTAGTTATTTTATATAGTCACAAGAAGCAACACCATTGATATTCATGAGCCAAAATAATATACGAAGGAATATAATGATAAAAAAACACCCCTCTCTTCTTCATATAAATACCAACCCAAACCACCTATTTCACTCCACCTAAAAAGCCTTGTATCATGGAAAAAACATAGACAATTACATTACCAAGCCTCTTCCCCAAATCAAATACCTACTTTTCTCACCAAAATATCAAAACCATGTGACTTATGTAGGATCTCCTAGAGATAATATTCGAGAGGTAAAATCCTTCATTCATTCTATTTTAATTTTTTTTTAATTCATTCTACCTTATCATCACCTACCCTAAATATAGTGTAATTATAACTCAGTTCCCTTATATATACAAGATGGTAATTGTTTTAATTTAATATAAATCATCAAAAATATTCTTTTCTCCTCTTATTCTAAAAAAATGAAAACATCATATGTGACAAGTAGATTTATTGCCTTTATGGATTATGATTTTTCATTTTCCTTTACAACCTTAAAGGCTGGTCAAAAAACCATTATTATGGTTAATATATATTTTAATATTTATATTATAACATTTTTAATGTTTTAGAAATAATTTATATACATAATATTATATTAGATGAATCTAGTTTGCGATGGTCTGAAAAAACACCAAAAACAAACAAAAATTTTTTCATTTATATTTTATCTAAAGAATCATCATCATATCAGAAAGAAAAATGATATATGAGACAATTTAAAATTATTGAAATATTTTAATACCATTTCATTATACTTCTATATTTTTTTCTTCTTTTTGAAAATAACACCCATAATTATACTCAAGGGAACCGACCACAATGGCCTGAAACAAACAATTCTGAAAAAATGAAATTGAGCTCTACAACTCATACAAATGGACATAAACAAACATAATAAGATTATAATAAATAAAATTAATGAATAATATTTTATTTTATTTTTAATTAATTAATCTAATTTTATTTTCCAAGACATTTAGTACAAGTACAAAATTCATTTGAATATAAGGTTAGGGACTTTCATTAGAAAATAATCTTTTCAATAACAACTATTTTTATGAAATAATTTTTTTTAATTGTATGAAATTAGAGGATTTAACTACATTCATGAATACTTATTTATTTTATATATCATTTACATGTCTACATGTTTATTTTTAAATAAATTTATTTCATATTTATGTGTACGGCTTCTTAAAAATGAAAAGTGATTTCAAAATGGAAAATCTATTTCGCTAAAGAATGATTGTTTTTTGAAAAATTTAGGGATTATGATAATGTTATGGTTCTTGGTTATTGTTATTATTATGGGTAGTTCCATGATAAACTAAGTCTATGTGATTCCATAATATCCCCCAAAGGAATTGTGTAAAGGGATAGAGTTAGATGCTTTGGTTTCTCCTAATATATTATGTGAATATACTATAATGGTTAATCTAAGTGTAACCATGGTGGTTACTCCCTGTATTGTAGGAAGATTTATATTATATATAAGAGTGATGTGAAAATTATTCCATCGATTAAATTTTACGATCTTTGTGTGATTTCTATTATTTTACAAGTAACATTTTATTTCATAAGGAAAGCTGAAGAGATTATGTATTAATTTTTGAAAATATTTTCATTCATGGACTAATAGTTTCCTTCACCCTTTTTATATCCCTTGATGACATTTTTTTCTCATCCCGTGTATTGAAATATTTATCACAATTTTTGTGGATGTGTAATGGAAATTAATAGTCCATATTTCAATTGATGAAGTTTTCTATGAAAATAAATCTTGTTTTGTTTTAAAAAGTTTCATATAATGAAAAAATGGTTACTATTTTGAAGTTTCTACTTTGTAATTGTATAAGTTTTTTATGTATAATTTAGGACCAAATTATCTAAAAATATAAACTGAAAAGATCATTGGGAATGTATGAAATTGAATTTTAGTTGAATTAACTATACATTGTAATGTTTGTGTTTGGGTCCTTATAGTTGGTATTAATGTAAGGATTAGAAAACATTTGGGGTTAAGATAATGTTAATCAAAGACCCATAAATGATTTTTTTACTTTATGGATAAGTTTAAATGATATATAATTTAATGATTAACTTATTGGGTCATTTATGATATGTATGTTCAGAATGGTTTTCTGCCTATGAAATAGGGAGGCTAAAATAGTAAGGATTCGATTGGAAGATATCCTTCTAAATTTGCAACTAGGAAATGGGGCAATTGGAATTGATCTATTTGTGATAGAAATGGATCAGTTGAAATAACATATAAGTGGAGGTGATATCCATTAATTAGATCATTTTGATTAGTGTCAGAGGAATATATATGTGGTAGGAACATTTTTTGAGGAAACACCATCCTACATTTAGTGGATCTTCTGACCCATTGGAATATGAAGGGTGGATTAAATCCCAAAACAATAATTTCAATGTCATGGGGTGTTCAGACCATAAAATTTATAGTCTTTCTATTTACTGTTTTTATGGTGAATCCAACTAGTGGTGGTAAATGGTACAAATATCAGGGATATCAAGGATTATGATTCTTTTTAATTAGATGAATTTAAAAATATCGTCCTTTAGAAATATTTTCCTAAGGCAGATTGACTTAGGATGGAAAAACACTTCATGGAATTGAGATAAGAGGGAGCTTCAGTGGCCTCATATAAAGAAAAAATCACTCAATTGGAAAGGTATTCTATAAATGTTAATCTGGACCTTGATAGTAAGATCTGTCATTTTTACAAAGGATTGATGACAAAATATCAAAGGGTATTGGCTTCTTGTGAATTAAAAAGTTATGAAAAAAATTAAATTTTTTAAAAATGGTGTAAATGGAGTTTAATATTGATCATATTTACTTATAAAACAATCATATGAAATGTATAGGTGGATATAAAAATAATATAATACATCAAATAATATATATGGTAAAAAAATATGTTCTTATCTTGAATGAAATATGTTATAACCCACATAGGAGAATTCCTTTTAAAGTCTAGTACGTGTTTCCATTTTTTATGTTTGGGAATATATCTCATAAATACAACAGAAAATAACATGGTAGTGGTAAGAACAATTCTGATATATAGATACTAAAACGTTTTAAATGTAATGTGATGTGTTCTTATATAATTGTGTTCCTAAAGAGGAACCTAAATGATAGTAATTAGCAATAAAATCAGAAAAAAATTTGTGGTGAAATCCATTGAAACTACTTCAATATAAGTTGGTCCATCCAATGAAGTGGTATTAGGAAGATTATTAGTTTACTTATATTTTGTGAAGTCTGATTTCATTTGTGGTCGGAACCTTATTTCAAATATAATAAAATTTCTCCTAAATTGGAAATTCCACCTTAATAAATATTGTTTGAACTTATGATAAAAACACCTAGGAAAAAATATAATGGAAAAATAAATTATAATAATCTTCATGTTGATTTATATGGAATGAATTAATATACAAACCTTGTTGTCTTTCCCATGGTATAATTTGATGCTTTTCTGGGCATTGCTTCCATTTCTATTTACCTTTATATTATTGATTATAGAGATAAAGAAATTGTTTGTTTGAAAGAGTTTTAGTTTTTATACAAGAATGAACCCATAGCATTAATAAAATACCAGGAGGAAGATAAACTATTAAAATATGGAAATTAATGTTATATTTCACATATTGTTGGGAATAAGGGAACTGTTTAGATTAATTATTCATTTGTGGTAAATGTGTATCAAGATGTTTTTTCTAATGGGTTTCCTAGTATTATAACTAATCAAGATGTTGAATTTATAATTGAATCATTCATTGATACTAAACCTATTTCAATACCCCCTTGTCGACTAAATCATATAGTGCTTATATAAATGAAAAAATAGTTGCAGGTGTTTCTATATAATGGTTTCATTTATCCAAGTACATCACCTTGGGGTTACTTGGTTTTCTTTGTTAAAAATATACATGGTTACATGAGGATTTGTATTGATAATATGGCATTGAATAACTTCAATGTTTTGAATAAGTAACTTTTTCCTCATGTTGATTACTTATTGGATCAGCTCTAGGCAGTTTAGTATTTTTCCATGATTGACGTGAGATTCGGTTTCCACCAACTAATGGTAAAGGGGAAAGAGATTCAAAAAACATCATTCCAAACTAGATAATCTCTTTGGATTGACAAATTATCTTATTGTGTTTACAGATCTAATGATTTAGATATTCTATGTATATTTTGATTCTTTTATTGTTATTTTAATTGATTATATGTTGTTTTATTCAAAAAGATATGAGGATCATGAAAAACATCTATGTATTGTTCTGTAACCCCTTAAATAAAACAAGATATATGGGAAATTTAGAAAATTTAATTTTTGGTTACAATGGGATTATTTTATTGGGAACATTGTAGATATAAATTTCATAATAGTTGATGCTTTCAAAAAAGGATGTTGAATGGATGAGAACTAAAAATGTTTCTGAAATTTATATTTTTCATGTATTAGGAGGATATTTACAATAGTTAGCTAAAACATTACAATGTTTTCTAGCCTGGTAACTAATTTAACATGAAAATGGGTTAAATTTATTTATATAGAAGAATGTGATTTTTATTATCATTAACTGAAAAAAAGATACGACGGTTCTCTAGTTTTGGCCCTACCTTCTAAAAATGGTGATTTTTTCATATATATTGATTCTTTGTTAAAGGTACTTAGTTCCATTCTGATGCAGAATGATCATGTAATTGCATACTCTTTATAGAAAACAAATACTTCAAAGTTAAATTATACAAAATGTGATATGGAATTATCAACTATCATTTTTTACATTAAAAATTTGGAGACATCATTTATATAGATCCAAATGTGAAACATATACTTATCATAAAAGTTTGAAATATATATTCACTCAGAAGGAATTGAGGATGAGGGAGAGAAGATGGTTGGAATAGATAAGGTATTATGATTTCACAATAAATTCCTATCTTGTTAGAGGAATAAAATAAGTGGATTCCTTGATTCAAAAACATCATGTTACATTAACAATGTTATGTTTGGAACATGGACCCTAGGTTAATGATTTTAAAAATTTCAGATTGAAATTTGTTGGTGCAGAAAATTCTACTATTTTGTTTCATGAGTAAGTGAAATATTCCCTATCAGAAAAAATTAATAATGCATTGAAAGATAACCATGAGTTACCGAAAAAATGTAGATTTGGTTAAAAATGGTATTTTTCTATAATTTGACTGTGATAAATATTGTTTTTTGAGATTTTAGAAGATATTATGTGTGCGTTCTGATTCATAATTAAAGAAAGAGTTTTTAAGTGAAGCTCATAGTTCTCTATTTTTAGTTCATACTAGATGAACTAAGACATACATAGACCATTGGGAGTATTACCGGTGGTAAAGAATTAAAAATGACATTTCTATCATTACCTTGAGATGGTTGACTTGTCAATAGGTAAAAGAAGAATTAATATTACCAAAGGGGTGCTTAATCATTTTTCTATTTCTGATTAGAAATAAGAAAATATATTTATTTATTTCAATGTGGGATTACGAAAAACATCCCTAAGTAACAATTCAATTTGGGTTATTGTTGATCGACTGACTAAATCTATATATTTTAATCATATTCTACTCACTATGTATTTATATCCTATTTCTTGAGTGTACCACAATGAGATTGTCATATTACATTAAGTTCCTTTTTCCATTACATCTAAGTCGTGATTTTAGGTTCACTAATAATTTTTGGAAGGGCCTTTAAAATATATTGGGAACTGAAATGACTTTCAACACTGCTTTTCAGCATCAATCTGATAGATAGCTCGAGTGAACAATTCATAGATTAATGGTTATGATTCGAGAATTTCCATTGGATTACCAAGGTTTTTGTGATCAATATTATTATTTAGTTGAGTTTTCTTATAATAGAATCATTCATTATAGTTTATATATGGAAACATTTGAAGAATTATATGGAAAGAATTGTCAAACTATAGCATTTTGGGATGAAATATGTGAAATAATGTTAATGGGACAAGAATTGTTAGGGGAAATGACAATAATGTCCAGATGATTTAGCGATATGTGAGGATAGATCAAATCTAGAAGAAAACTTATAAATATAACCAAATGAAGGATCATTATTTAGATAAAGTTGATGATGTCTTTCTCAAAGATTCACTATTGAAATGTGTGATGCGTTTTGGTGAGAATGGGAAGTTGAGTACATGGTTTATTAGACCCTATGAAATCATGGAGAATGTTTGATCAGTTTTCTACTTGGTGGATTTTACACTGACTTGTTTCCAGGTACACAATGTTTTTCATGTTTCGATGTTAAGAAATTATGTGTCGGATTCATCTCATGTTTTGATCCCTAAATTATATTAGCTATAAGAGAACCTTTCTTATAGGTGGAAACCTATTCAGATATATGATCATAGAGAAAAATTATTTACAAATATGCAATTTCATCAATTTATGGTTTTTTTGGAAAAACCACATTATTCAAGAAGCAACAAGACAATCTGAAAAGGCTATAAATAAAGGTATAATCACTTGTTTAATAAGTTAATTGAATCATGAGGCCACAATTTATAGAATCGGGAGAATTTAACAACCTAAGTACAAATAGATTAATTTTATCTATTTTAGAATTTAATATTTAAATTCATTATAAATGTATAATGAAATAAGTTATATTTAAAGAAATTAAGGTATCCATAACAATTTAATAGTTACCTAGATATTGGAATAGTAATGTGGCCATTAGGAATATTAATATATCCATTAGAAAAGTAACATCTCCTATGAAAGTATAATTAAAATTTATGTATCATATAAATGAAATTATGAAATCTTTATATCATGGTATAAATAAATTGTTAGGACCATAAAGTGGCATAAATACCCTGAGTGGGGAGTTGAATCAAGGTATGAATATTATATTTCTAAATCCTTCATTCCCCACAGGATCTCGACCTCAATATTATATGGCTCACTTTCATTGAACTTATGTTTTACTGTTGACCTTATTCATCTCTTATTTATCTCATGATGATGATACCTTTAATGCGATGTAGGAATGAAAAATAGAAGAAATAAATATTTTTACTTGGTTCACCCTTATTGGGATACCTCTAAGGAGCATACAAATACAATGTGTCGATGTAGCAAATCCACTAAAGATCACTACGAATAATGTTCAGGCTAGATCACTTCTATGCCTAGGATCAATTCCTTTACAATGATTAGGGTTAGATCACTGCATTCCCAAGGCTCACACTCTATTTCTCTCTCTCTAGATTATTGCCGGTAGAAAGGATCACCTTCTTCCTCTTCCTTTTTTCACTGCTCTAGAAAGGATCCACTAACAGTTTATGGACATTTAGGTCCCTTCATTATCTTAAATGAGTACATCCTCAATTATATATAGATGGCCTATTGAAGACCAAATTTCATCCACTGATAAATACCACTTTTCCAATAATAATTTGGCAACACCCTTTGGAAATACCTTCGCAATGAACCCTACGTCACGAAGCTCCAATTTTTTTGAAGCTCAAACAAAACATAGCGAATTCCATGCCTCTTCGTGAAGCACTCACCTTTTCAGATCAAACTGCTTCATAGAAAAAACTACTTCACAGATCTCAAGACATTTCAAAGATCAAGCCTTTGAAAATCATAGGTCGTCACAAAGATCAAGCCATCATAAAGTGACTTCCATTACAAAGCTCACTAAGGCAACGTGGAACACACCTCTTTCATAGAGCTAGATTAGTCATGACGAAGCTCCTATCTTTCACGAAGCACACTGCCTCTGCTAACCTCATTCGCAATTTGGGAGAAACAAATTTTTATTGGAAAACTCTCTAATTCTCACAAGGATATTGATGCTTATTTATAGGTGATTCCACTGACCCTTGAACCATCCACACATAGTCAGCGCCATATCAGCTCAAATCGCGATGCTCTGAAATTTCTGCCAAAATTCACTCTATATCGCAAAGCACTAGAGAAATTTTAAGATTGTGGAGCTCATAATAATCAAAGATAATTCAGTCAAATATTTTGTGCCTTTGCTTTGAAGCGCCACTAGCAATGCCCATAACCCCCACAATGCTCTTCAATGTTGTTGTTCACGAAGCTCATCATAATCACGAAGAACACTGTAAACTTTCTTCATGTCTTCGGAA
Organism: Viscum album; assembly: GCA_963277665.1. Classification (NCBI taxonomy): domain Eukaryota; kingdom Viridiplantae; phylum Streptophyta; class Magnoliopsida; order Santalales; family Viscaceae; genus Viscum; species Viscum album. The sequence goes on from OY728127.1 coordinate 451,579,062, forward strand.
AATCCTCAACAACAATGTTTATCAAAAACATCTATAGAAATTGTCAAATCACCATGAGTACTTGAATTTTCAACAAAACCAACCAACCCATAAATGCTGCAATATTACCTTGAGGAATTGTTCCACAATATAAATAAATGTTTTAAAAATGATAAATTAAGTGTTGGTATTTTTTTGAAATGTAAATATTTATTTACAATTTTATAATCAAAATAATGATTTAAAAGAAAATTTAATTTAATAAAATATTTTTTAAAATTAATATTTTCTTTTATTTTACATATAATATAATTTTATGAGAACATATTTAATTTATTCATGGTATTATAAAGTCGGTTATAATATTAATATTGGTGTTTTTTTAATAAATGATGATTTTAATTATAAATTAAATTTCTTATGCTTAGATGATTATTTTCAGAAAATGGAGTCCATTTTTGAATTTTGGACATGTAAAAATTATTAGGGTGAATTTTTGGTATTTTTCTAAAATAGATGAAATTTTGATCAATACTAAAATACGATAGTTTACGATATAATTAAATTAATGAATTATTGAGCCATGAATGATTTATTAATAGGGTAATAACCCATTAGATAAAACAAAAATTAACTAGTTACTGTATATATTCAGAATAATCAATATTATTGATAGTCTTCTGCCAAAATCATAAGCAAATGAAAAAAATAATCAAAACACCCCACTCCGCTGACTATAAATACCACCCCTCACAACATCTTCTTCTCACACATCCAATTCCCTGTATATTGTTTAAATTATTCCTAATTCCTTTCCCAAGACTCTTACCCACATCCAATGCCTACTTGTATCCCCAAAATACTATAACCAAGTGCCTAATGGCGGTTCTCAAAAGGACAACATTCGAGAGGTAAAATCTTCCATTCTTTCTCTTTTAAATTCATTCTTTCTTTATTTACTTCTACCTTATACTCTCCTGATCTACCCAATGTGGCATAATAACTCTATTATCATATAAGTACTATAATTCTACTGTGTTAATGTAAAATCCATCCTCAAATATCTTCTCCCTACCTCTTATTCTAAAAAGGAAAACATAGTACATGACCCATCGATTCACCGCCTTCATGGATGATAATTTTTCATTTTATGTTTCCACCTCCAAGGATGGTAATAAAACCATTCTTATGAATAAAAAAATTAATATTTATTTTATAACATGATTAATGTTTTGAAACTAATTTACAGACATAATATTAAATAAAACAAAAGTAGTTTGCGCTGGTAAGAAAAACAACCAAAAGAAAACCAAACATTTATCAGTAATATTCTATCTAATGAATTATCCTCATATCAGAAAAAAAATTACATATCGGATAATATAAAATTAATGAAACATTTCAATACCAATTTATTCCACTTATGTATTTTTTTCTTCCATTTTACAAGAACACCCATATTATACTCAAGGGACCTAACCATAAATCTATAAAACAAACCCTCCCAAAAAAATGAACGCTCTAACTCATCAAAATGGAAATAAAAGAACTCAATAAAATTATTATAAATTTAAAAAATGAATAATATGATCTAGATTTATTAAAATACAAATATTATTTGATTTTTTAGTATATTAATTATAAGTGAAAAAAGTATTCAGATATATGGTAAGGGTATTTCTTTTTAAAAACCCTCTTTGCTTTTGGACTGTTTCGTCGTTGTGGGGGTGGAGTGTTCCAACAATAGTGGAGCATGAAGGATGGATGTATGGTTTTTTGAATTTTCTGTAGTTTTAAGGGAGGAGTTGCATCTGTGCTGCTGTTGGTTTTTTTCATTGAATTTGTGGAATGGTTTCTTGGAATTGTGAATCATTATGGCCAGATGGTTCAATGTTAGAGATTCGTTGCATCTGTCACACAAGGGGTTTCTCCAGATGAGGTTTATAGAAGAGGGTTAACTTTTTATCATCGATTCAAAATTTTATGTTTAAGAGGGTATGCATTTTCCATGCGTTCCAGGCCCATGCATTCTTTCACGGGACAGTTTGCCGAAAATGAGGAGGAGAATGAAACTAATCTCATTGTTTTTTATGCTGGGTAGGGGTCTTCCATGGTGTCTTGATGATGTATTCCATATAACGTTTGTACCATGTTGGATTTTTTGTTTTATGTCATGATGGCTTTTATGTTTTGTAACTTTTTCCTCAAAAGTGATTGAATAATATAAATAGAATTTTCAGTCCTTACATCGGGTTTAATGAAATAGTCAATACCATGCATTCACATGGAATGAAAACTAAATACTATGATAATGTGTCTCAAGTGGTTCTTACCAGATGGATGTATAGGAAATTCTATCACCATTATAGAATATTTTGATATAAATACTCTTATTGTGAATGAGGTGATTATTAAACTCATGATGTATTAGGAAGAGGTGATCGTGAATAAAGAAGATAATGAACCAATAAATAAAATCGTATTCTTTAAAAAAAATTGAGTCAAATATGAAGGGCGAAATCAAATAAACTAGTTAAAGTGAGTAAAATTCACCCTATGAAAATGATGAGGATATGACACATCTATCTAGGATGTTTATGAAATTATATATGAAGAAGCAATTATATAATAAATAAAACTACATATAGATGATTTATAGAAGTGGAAACTAGAAATAAAAAAATCAATTAGGAGAAGTGACTTTATATGAATACAAGAGGAATGATATTATTAAATAATAATGTAAAAAAATTAAAGGACAACAAAATGTTTAAGGAAAAAGGAAAAATACCACATAAATATCTGAAATAATCCCAAAGCACCACTAATGAAAATTATAGTGATTTAATTCAGGTAAAGGATACAAGGTTGAGAGGGAAAACATGTTCTCTTTGGAAAGCACATACAAGGTAAGTACATCAACCAAATTTAATGATACACCTATAGAACTAGATATAACTACTAAAGAAATGTAGGAATATTTTTCTGTGCTATAATTTGGTGATAATGAATTAAAATAAAAATTAACAAAATATGAAAAGGTTTCATGTTTTATATTCCAATGATAATAATGATTTACGTGTTTAAAAAGAATAGATGGATCATTTATTAAAGCATTAAAATGGACATAAAATTTAAAATTATAAACATAAAAAAGGATCATTAAAGGTTTGTAAATAGAATACAAACATTGATCATTATTCTTGGTAATCATAACACACCCAAGTAAACAATTGGGATTGGATACCATCATAGTCTAAGTAAAATATATAAATATGAGTTTATTACTTGCTCAAGCTCATCTAATTCTACTAAAAATCCATATTATTATGAACATAATATGGTAATTATTTCTAAAATTGTATTATAAAAGATATTACTTTTAACTTCTATAGACCTAAGAAATTTTTGGTATCAAATTCATTTCTAATCTAAATTTTTTGTAGGAAACATGCTTCAAGAGTACCGATAATAATTTATCATATTTGGAAAGTGGATGTTCTAGACACATGAATAAAGACTATACAAGATTTTAGATCCTTATAATGTTACATGGTGGATATGTTATACCACTCTGATATTTTGTGAAATATTTTTTCAAAATAAATTAATCTTTTTTATATTTTTCATTTCAAATAAAACTGAGTTTATCATACATTACATGCTATACTAATTTTAAATGAAATGTAAAATAATATTAAAATATTATTATGATACCATTATAATGGTAAATATGAGAAGGATTTAATAATTTTTTAAAATATATTGTTTACACATGTATATATAGTTCATTTCTTAGTGACCAACAAAATATAAATGAAAATGAAAAGCATTTGAATATAAAGAGAATCATTTCCTAAAAAACTTTTTTATGAAAAAAAAATATTTTTAACGTGATATATTTTAAAAAATAACTTTTATTTAATTATTATAAATAAATTTATATATAAAATTTTTAATAAAATTTTTAACATTCATCTTCTGTGTATTCTAAAAAATAGATTAGAAAAAATATAAAATATTACAATTAAAAAGAGTAGTTTTCTAACAAATGGTTTTGTCTTATTTTTGCGCACTTATTTCAATAATAATTTTCAGAATTTTTCAAAAAATTATTTGAAATAATAAATTTTTTTATATAATCATGTAAAAATTATAATAGGTTTAATTTTTTTTTTGATTTTCTAATCATATTTTTTTTAATGAATTGTGAAAAATGTAGATTTTTAGTTGACAAATACCATTTCATTTAAATTATTTATGAAAATAAATTTTATTTTGAATTGTTTTGAATAAAAAATAGTTAAATTATATATCTATTAATCGAATTTTGGTTATTGTAATCATTTTAATTTTTAATTTTGATATAAAAACATTGAAAACATTTGAAAATTTTCTCTTTCAAAACCTACTTTCTTATCGCATCAAGATTACTAATTTTATATTGATTTTTTTGACTTATATGAATGGAATTTTAAAAAATGGATTATATATTTTTAATCACAATAATTTATATTTTATAATTTCTTCATGTTAATTTTTTTATTAATAATATTAAAATTAGTATAAAATATTTACCATAGTTTATGTAAAAATGGGTTTACCAGGGGTTAAACTAAAAACACGAGGGTTAAAATAAACTAAAAACATTCCTAAAATATATTTTAACACCATATTTAGATCATATAATTTATAATTATTTACAATAAATCAATATTTATCCATGTGGAATGAGAAAGACATGGTCACACCTTTATCTTTTCAAAATTTGCAAGTGTCTCACTGACCCAATTTAAAAAATTCCACACCTCTAATCTCTTATTCACAAATTTAAAAAAAATTAGTAAATAAGTGTCCAAATAACATATAAAAATCCCTCAAATAATCCTAGAATAATTTTTTTTGGATGAAATATTATCTGTGAATGATTTTGGTGAAACCCTAAGGATGTTATCCAGTAAAGAGTTAACATTCCCCAACAATCATTTTTATTTTAGTAATTCATCCTCATCATTAAATTATTGTTATACCATTTTTATATTATGAAATAATTATCTTATATATATATATTTTTAATATCATGACCTAAAAACATGCCTAATTACAGAAAATGGGTTATAAAATCATCATTCGTTAGTACAGCAGACTACTACCTCACGAACCGATGTAATTCATTATTCCATTACCACCTCTCAGGGTTGGGTATTATTATATATATAAATTATATAAATTATATTTATAACATAAGTTTACGAATATATTAATTTTATCATATATAATATTTTACTTTTCATTTCTTTGTGGATATGATAACGTAACGGGTGTGTGTGATGGACAACCGCCTCACGAAGAGATGTGATTCATTTTCACTAACACTTTACATTGAAAATAATAATGATTGATTTAATGAATATTTGTGATATAAATGAAATAATTAACACATTATTGAAAGAATTATCATTTTGAAATGATAATATATCATTTTATTTCTAACCTTTTTCACTTACTGAAAGATGATAATGTCGTTTGTGTATGTGTGGACTACAACCTTCACAAAGCAATGTGAATCTCTCTTTTCATCACCAAACCATGTGGATGATATGTATACATATTTGTAAGAAAATATTATGGTATTTATGATATTATTATCATTAATAATAGATAAAAATATCTCACCTCTTCTCAATAATGATCATCAAAAAATGGAAATGTTACTCATGTATATGAATTTCATACCGTATCAATGATCGTAACATACATAATTTTTAAAAACCATATTTCTTGATTAGTATTAAAATTATAATTTATATATAAACATGATAATTATTTACTAATTATTATTACTGTGATAATGGAACCATGATCAATGTAAGAGGACTAAAAATAAAAAATTATAACCCATACAAAAAATAAAGAGGTTATTTCCCAAAATGTGAATTTAACAAGGAATTGGTAATTAAAAAGTGATAAATTTTCGTAATAAAAACAAATAAGATATAATATATAAAATTATGTATCTATAATAGATGTCTAATAAACTTATATTTATTATAATGTAGGTTGGAATGTTTGTGAAGAAACTCGAGATTTAAGGCGAGGGATTTCTAGTCTCTCTTTTTTTGGGAGACATATGAAAATTCATGAATCATGTATTTTGGGTTGTCTATATATTGAAACATTGAAATGTTATATAATGAATATAATAAATTTAATTATATTTAATGTATCATTTTATTTTATTTATTATTTGGGATAACAATTCAAAATATTACTAAAGTGGTAATGGATTTGTGTCTCGCTTTTTTACTTTTATGGGAAACATTCCATATTATTCACCTATTTTTTATTGTGATAGGAATAATTAAAATTAATTTATTTTATTATTCTTATATTGAAATGAATTTTCATTAAAATATTCATTTGAGTACATCTTTTTTATTTTTTCAGTTGAAAAGTCATTAATGTGTTAAAGGATCTTTGTTTCAATTTTCCTTATTTGAGACATATGTTATGTTATGCACCTATCTTGTTTGATGATGTGTATATACATCCCCATTGAGTTATAATATAATGAATTTATTATTTATAATTATATTCTATGGTTGAATTTTTTTTTTAATGGGGCTTGTGATTCAATGTTTCCAAAGTGGTATTGTTTTTATGATTAAATCTCATCATTTATCATGATTGATTATTATTATGATTCCAATGATAAAATATTATGTTCTATATCTCAAAAAACTCATTAATTTTATTCAAATATAGTTATTGCAAGATAAAAAATATATTTCATTTCATTTCCCTATAGTTATGTACCGATGTGTTTAAAATAACTCTTTTTATAAAAACAGCTTTATGTCTCTCTTTCTTAAAAAACCTTTTTTTAAGAAACTATGTTTTCTTAAAATGTGTTCAATAACGTATTTAAAATTCATAAAATGATTTATAAATGAATTTTTACCCATGTTTTAAATTTTTATAAATTGTTTTAATATAAATATTCATATCAATTTCAAAACAATTTTTGTTTGTCTTTTCACAAAAATGTGAAAGGAATATTTGATTTAATTTTTACAACGTGAATATAATTTTTTAATATAATTACTATTATTTTCATTTAATATTCATTCATAAGATTTGATGGTTATTTCCAAAAAATATTTTCAAATATTTTATGATTTTTTAATTATAAAATGTTACGTTCAAGGAAATATTATCTTCCCCAAGAAATGTTATTTGTGATATTTATAAATAATTCTCCATTTAATATGATATATTATTTTGAAAAGTATAAGGGTCTATTCCCCTTTGTTGAAAATAAAGAAGTAAACATATTATTGAAAATTTGGAAAATATGGAACACATTACAAGAAGAGATAAAAAACCATAAATGAACATGACCCAAAGGCCTAAATTATCCCAAAAGTCAATTGAAAAAAATAATTAGTGAAAGTGCCAGAAAAAACCTCACCACCCCTCTCATATTTATTAAATTTTGAATCCAATTAAAGATGATGTGTCAACCCCTACCAAAAACGTTCAATATGCTATACCAACACAATATGGCAGAGAAACCCTTCCACTAACATTGACATGTAACATATATTTGGATGAAAGGTTCTAGCACACCTTTCTCTTTTTTGATATCCCCACTAAAAAAATAATGTGAGTAAATCACTATAATGTCGACATGATACAATGAAACAACATATTGGAGACACTGAGAATATCAATGTAAATGTTCCCATCCATCTGTAAAAAATGATAATATGTAGCTGAATGATAGGCGTCATCAAACCCATCCCTCCTTCAAGAATCCCACCCAGTAGAACCAAAAATGATGCAGCATATTCCAAATGTAATAATGAATCGTTCAGCGCTCAAAAATAAATTTCAACCCCAATGAAAAAAATGCCCATATATAATTGTAGAAACAGAAACACACAAGAAATAAATACTAAGATTCACAGCCTTAATCCACCAAGCAGATCTTTATAGAAAAATAAATAAATCTCTCATCATAGAAAGAGTAACTGACCAAAGGCCACATGAACTTCTTTTTTAATCAATCATCCACTCAAACCCCATCATTATCTATTTATTTCTCCACAACTTGCCTCACCCAAGATCTGATCATCGCTTGAACATTAAACCACTAGAACACAAATCATCACCACCCACTAGAGGCCAAGCTACATCCTAACCATCAATCCTATCCACCGAGTAAAGCACCAAATAGACAAAGTACAATGAGCAGAGATGCCCTAAACTATGAACATCAACAACTTGATATATCATTGGACCGTCACATTTATTTTGATCCAATATAGATATCCTTGATATACACCATATCAATTAATGATGGGTGAAAGTTATATCTCCCTATAATGAATTTGGTAAATATGAATAAAGCATGAGTAAATGTGTTATGAATTAACCTTATTCTATGTCCCCAATTTTATGTGACAATATTATTACATCTTCACATTTTTAGGTGTGAACCTAATTATATGTTATACTTGTAATTTATTGACATATCATTCATGACCATAATGTGAGGGATCGACCTCGTTCCATATATATATTTTTATGAAAGAACTCTATTTCATTTTATTAACTTAACGAGTGAAACTTTATATATTTATACTTGTTAAAAATGTTATAAGATGAGTTTTAAGCAATAAATATATGTATTATTCCAATATTATTCTCTCAGTGATCATATTCTGTTAATCCCTTATGATCCATGTCTTATGAACATCTTATATTTATTCCCTGGCAGAATATTATGATCTTTGATATAAAACTTATTATTTTCAAATGTTATACTCACGTTCTAATACTCTTATCTTCATGTTATGAATATTTATCTCCATTATTTACTCTTAATGAGAATCTATGATCACCCTTTCTTATTTTTTTATTTCCCTAGGTTATAAATAATGATTTTAAGATGGGTATGTTTGTAAATAGTATAAAAGGGGAAGATATTTATGGGAGATGTTGAAGATATTTCAACAAATAAGATGATTGTATACCTAATCTCTAAATACACTTAACTATTATAGTCATTCGGATTTTGTTTTCGTATATTATTTAATGGTCATTAAAAAGATATAATATTTATATATGAGAAATCTGGGTTACTATAATTGGTAGAAAAGGAATGTTTTATTTAAAATTTTGAAATTGGGATCAGAAACCTTAATTGATGTCCCTAGGGATATTTCGGAGGATATGTCTAGGCATGTCTCAAGGGATAAGTCTATGGATGAGTCAAAGTATAGAAAATTCTCATGGAATTTTGGTAAAGGATATAAAAATTGTTTTACCAAAAATTACATCCTGACATGAATACTACAAGTGGATGTGGCTCTGACACAAAGGCACCTAGGGGTAATTAATCTAAAAATGGATTATTGATATGGGCTCAGTCATCACCATATGAATGATAATGGTCCTTGCTGCACAAATTTTTTGAAACCTGTTGGGGATATGTTTTGGAAATTCTCAAACTCTATAAAACCCATCTGAGAGGATTCAAATAGACGATGAGTATGAGTGAACTATTATAATCATAAAGTTTCATAGATAAAAAATGTATCATTATTTAGGCATCCTATAAGTAATTTTAAAATAATTATGTGGTTTTCCACTATGATTATTTTTGATCAAACAATGCTTTTTTGATTTAATCATTTGGGGGAAATAGAATAAACTAGATTAACATTGAATGTGAAAGAAAATTATCTAATGAGTAGGAAAATGAGATTATGACTATTGTGAATGATATTTTTTTTACTAATTAGTAAACAAATGAACATGATTAAAAAAGTTCTCCTTAACCAAATCGTGCACTCACTAATGTTAATAAGGATAATGTTTACTGAGAGTTTCGGAAGTGGAGACCATGAAGGAAATATGAATTAAGTTTTTGTATATTGAGAATGTGGGAAGAAAAATCATTAGAGAATGTCTCAAATGAATAAAAATATGTTTTATATGTGGAGAATATGGGCATAGAGTAAAATATTGATGACGAAAAATGAAAAGTTCAGTTACTACAATGTATTGTAATATTGGTGTCCCTAACGTATTATCAATGGATGAATGCTTTAAATGATGAATATATTGCCTTTATGAAAATATAAATCCTATGGGTAAATTTCGTGATGATAATCTGCATGGTGGTATGAGTAATGGTTATAATACTAATTTTAACGAGACAATAAATGACATATGAAAGGAAAGAGGTACTAATGAATAAGACGATGAAGCCTCTTTAATGGATTAAGGATGGTGTTGAAGAATTGATGTTTTTATTTATTATAACTATATATTTATGTTATATGAATATATATATATATGGATTATTTGATTAATTTATTCATTCAGTATTTTAAAAAAATATGGTTAATGGTACAGATGAACTCGAGTATTGATTTATTAGAAAGGTGATATATTATATAAAACATAATATTATGTAATGATAACCCTTAATTTGTTCCCGATGTTAAAGAAATGGGTTTCATTTGGATAACGATAAAAATGTTTATTATAATGTAAATTGGATTGTATTCATTACCTTGGATCATATAAATGTTTTTTTTGAAAAAGTGTTATAGTATCACTGATGGAGTTTAAAAAAAATTAATTAGGGAATATATCTATTTATCTATTTTTTATATAATTAATGAGTAAGAATACATGTTTTCAATAAAGTTTTATGGTAATTAATGTTATTACCATGTTTCAAGAGAATTCATGATGAATGAATTCACTTGTTTGGTAAGTGACAATCTGGAGCCACAATATGGAATATGGTGGATTAATGATATGTTTATTTTTTTAAATTTAGTGAAATTATTTACAATGTTTTGGATTTTATTATTTTCAATGGTTCATAAGGTTAACCATTTATATAATGGTTTAATTTTAACATTGGATGAGGTTCTAGATATTATTGTAGTACTTCACCATAAGAATATTTATCCATATTGGATAACCAGTGTTACCATTTTTTTACTAGAGAAAAATTAATAAAATAATATTCTTTGATAGATCGTATATAGTGCTTTATAAATGAAAACAATGTCTCGTTGAGTAATAAATGAATTGTAAATTGACCAAGGCACAACCACTGGATGAAATTGTGCCAAAGAAATAAAAAGAAATCAATTGAGTACATTGAAATATGTTATCCGTCTAGATAAAAAAGAAATTACACTACATTATAAAAAAGGATCATAAAATAAAATTATTTCATTTTATCATCATTTTTTATGATATCAAATACCTTTTTACATATTATTGGTTTAGGGCTTTATAGTCATTATCCTTCTCTAGATAACAATCATTCTTATGATCAATGTTTCCTTTCATTCTCCATCAACAATTGGGTGATGGATTTATTTTCTTTGTCCTTGTTTTCACATTCCACTTAAGTTTTCATATTTGGAAAACTGTTAGGTTATATTCTAGGTGACTTTCCACCATCCCTTTAACATTTTCAATATGAAATTTTTGTAACCATTTTTACAGTGTGGGTTTCTATGAAAAAAGTTTAAAATTTTAAACCATTGATGGATAAGATGAATTTTGTTTGTGAAATAAATTTTTCAATTTGTTTAATGTAACACCATAAAATTTTGTGAAATATATTTTCAAATGGATTTAATATGTTTTTTTATATTCATTACATGTAACACTGAGTTTATCTTATGTTATACACAACACTGAGTTTAAATGAAATGAAAAATACTATTAAAATATTATTTTGAATATATTTAAACTGAATCATTGAATAGGATTAACTAAATTATGAAAATATATGGTTTACAAATGTATAATAAAATAATTCTTTGGTGACCAATTAATTGGAAATTAAAATAAAACCCATTTGAAAATAAAGGGAATAATTTTTTGACTACCATTTTTAGCACACAAATGTGTTTTACCTCAATAAATTTAAAAAATACTGTGGAATTATTTTATTGATATATATATATATTTTAAATAATTTTGTTAACAATAATATTATGTGTTTTCTTGACAAGAGATAATAATATATCCTATTTTACGCATAAAAATTATATTTTTCGAAAAAGAAATTTTTTCACATTTTTTATTAATTATTATTAAACTATTTAATGAATTTTTATTGATTTTTTGTTTATGAAATAAATTTTATTCTTGTAATATGAAATTCAAAATTATATTATGGTATTTTTTATTATTTTCTAAAAATATTATTTTTTTGATGAATATTAAAAAATACAGAATTTTAATTGAAAACCGCCTTTTCATTTATATTTTTTATAATGTTAAATTATATTTTAAATTGTTTTTAAATTAATATTATTTAAACTATTTATCAATTAATATAATTTAATCCATTGGAATAATTTTCATATTGAATTTTCATATAAAAACCTTGTAATTTTTTGAACATTTTCTCTTTGATAACATAATTTCTCATAAAGTCTCCAAGATTAATTTAAAATTAAAATTATCTTCTTATTTAAATAGAATTTGGGAAAATGAATTTAATTTTTGGAATAATTATAGTTTATATTATCTGGTATGGTGTACTTAATTTTTACAATAATGGATAGTAAAAATAATAAAAAATATTTTTCACGATTAAGGTAAAAATGGGTTTACAAAGGGTTAAATTAAAACAATAAGGTATAAAATAACCCGAATCATTGTCTAAAATATATTTTATATAAATATTTAGACCCTATAATGTATAATTATCAATAATAATTCATTTGGTATCCTTTTTAAATGTGAAAAACGTGATCACACCATTTTCTTTTCAAAAATTAAAGGTGTTCCACTCACATCACTTATAAAAGGCCACCCCTATACTCGCTTCTTCACAACTTAAATAAATTTTGGTTTATAAAATAACTAGATAAATAAAATCCCAAATTCAATTATATAATCATATAATTCTTATTTTTGGAATAAATAACACCTAGTAATGATATTTATGCAAACCTATGGAAGTTACCTGAAGTAAAGGTAGTGTTCTTCAATGAGAAGTTTTTTTGATTCATCCTCTAAATCATCCAATTATAATTTATCCATGATGAAATAAAAAAAATATTATCTTTTATATAGTGATATTTTTTAATTTTAATGTAATTAACTAAACCATCCCCACATTTTTTTGAATGATGCTCATGGGGGCTCTAAAATTGCTAAATCAGACATTACACAAGAAGGAAAGAAGGCATTTTACATTTGTCCCTAGTTAGAAGAGGGAGCATGTTATTAGTAATGGTGTTGATTTAGATATACATATATTCTAGAATGCATTATTTTCAAGGAGTTCTCCAATGTAGTTCTCCTCTCAGAAGGTATGGTTGATGAAGTATTTTATGGAAGATATTTTGTCAATGAAATTTATCCATTTACCTTCCAGCTTCAATGCCAATCATGTATGAATGATCCTAATTTCTTGAACCACCACGACTGAGTCACACTCAAACCAAATATTGTTCCATTTTTTGGAAAGTGATATCCACCACTATGATAAGTTCCATCATTTCATCAAATGTGTTAAGAAATTATCTTCTGTGTGTTAGGAGGATTGCTGCCTCACAAACCAATGTTATTCGTTTTTTATTACCACCTCTCACAGTAGGGTATTTTGATGTATATAATGTTTATATATGAAATTTATAAAATTATTACTTTTTTTTGATTCATTATATTATATAATACTTTTTTACCTTCCATTCCATGGGCGATACAAAAAGAGCATGCATGTGTACTACAAACTACCACCTGGCGAAACAATGCGATTCTTTTTCACTAACACTTTACATGGAAAATAATAAGGATAAATTTAATGAATATAAATTATATAAATAAAAAATTTATTATATTTATGATATATATATCATTTTCAAAGGATTATATATCATTTTATGTCTTAACTTTCACTCACTAAATGATGATAACGTCGTTCGTGTACCGGTGGACTACCGCCTTCACAATGCAATATGATTATCTCTTTTCATCACAACACCACATGGTTATTATGTATAAGTATATTCCTGTAAATAATATTTTAATTATGATGTTATGAAAATTATTAAGGATAAAATATTACATACCACTTTTCCATAATGATCATTGAAAAATGGAAACATTACTCATGTGTATGTACAACCTTCCGTCTCAATGATCATAACATACTTCATTTATCAAAACCAACATTGATGATTGGTTTTAAAAGTATAATTTATGTATAAATAATATAATTATATCTTTATTATTATTATGGATATTAGTAATGTGTGATCAAATTAAACAAAAATAAAAAATCAAAATAGATATGAAAAACAAAGCAGTTATTACCGAAAACATAAATTTAACAAGGAATTCATAATAGACAGGTAATAAATGGTCAAAAAAATATAAGGTATAATATATTAATATATTTTTATAATATATGTTAAATAAAATCATTTTTATTATATAGTAATTTTTAATGTGTATAATAGAAGTCAAAACTTAAGGTGATGGATATATAGTCACTTTTATTTTTTGGATACATATTAAAATACACAACTAATTTATTTTTTATGGTGTATATAATAACCCTTTGAAATTTTATATCATTAATATCATAATTTTTAAGTTATTTAATGTTTCATTTGATTCTATTCTTTGTTGGGGCTTACAATTCAAAATATTATTAAAGCGAGAAGGGATTTTCATCTCAATTTTTACATTCATGAGACACATTCCAAATTCACCACGAATTTCTTTTATATGGATAGATTAATTAACATGATTATATTTTATTATTATTCTACTAAAATATATTTTTATTTACATATCCATTTTATTTTATCTATTTCAATAGGTATATGGTTCAAAATTCACCAATGTTGTAACGAGTTTTTGTCACAATATTCCTTTTTTGAGACATATGTTTTGTTATGAAAATATTTTATGTTATGTGGTTTATATACTTCTTCATTTAAATATAATACAATTAATTTATTTATTCTTATAATATTATATAATTCATTTAATGTTATTCTTTCATAGGGCTTATGATTCACTGTTACCAATGGGTAAGGGTTTTGTGATACAATCTCTTCATTTATTAGGACAGTTTATCATTATGCTTATAAAGATGAAATATTATGATATATATCTCATCAAACTCCTGAATTTTCGTCTATTTTATTAAAGGAATGTGAATACATTGTCTCACATCATTTTAATAGGTTTATGTAATCAAGAGTTTAAAGAAATGTTATTACAAAAAATATCATCGTTTCTATCTTTGAATAAAAAAAATTTTCTTCCAAAACCATGTTTTAAAAAAAATAAATAATGTTTTTAAGATTCCCCTAATTTTTTATTTAAATTTTTTTTCCCATATTTATATTTTTTCAAAAAAAAATTGAATGTAATATTCATGCCATTTTCCAAATAAAATAACATTTGGATTTTATTGAAAATGTGAATTGAATATTGGTTTTAACGTGTACCACATGAATTGAATTTTAGAATATCATGACCATAATTTTATTTTATGATTAAATTTCATGATTTAATGGTCATTTTCAATGAAAAATATTTTCAAAATTTTTAATGACTTTTTTTTAATAGTGATGATTAAATAAAATTTATTTTCCCAAGAAATGTTTCAAGTTATCTTTGAAAATAATTATTCATCTAAGATAATATTCGATGATGTAACATAATATTAGATATTTATATCAAACAAAGATACCAATATTATTCTTTCTCATAATTAGTTATCATTAAAATATATTTATGTAACCCATTTCTATTCCAAGGGTTACACTATGATAAAATTATTATGAAACTCGATTATTTTTTCAGGGGTTATACTATAATGAAATTTTTATGAAACCATCCAATTATCCAAAGGTTATGTTATGATGAAATGATTATGAAACCCATTTTATTGCATGGGAAATTATATAACTAATGTTTAATGATCTTTTGAAATTCATATTTATTATTTTATTTGTTTGATGGGTGGGACCTATATCTCTCTCTAATGCGTTGGATGAAGACGGATAACTCGTGAGTAAATATGTTATGTATGAACATGATAAAAATATATCAATGTAACGTGTGAACCGGATTACATGTTTATCGTGTAATGTGTTAAGCTTATTACATGTGAGAAATTTTATGTTTAGACCTATTATTTCTTGTCCATAATGTTATACCTAAACCTGGTTTCATGTCTATAAGTTTGTGTGAGATCCTAATATCATGTAGTTAACATAATGAGATAACTTATCCCTATTTATACATGATCATAATGTTACAAGCTGATATGTTTGTCAAAAATCTAATTCTTATCCCAATATTCTGATATCATGTCTCATGTAATTTATTATATTGTGATTAATGTCTTATGAACTTCCAATATTTTTTACATGACACAATATTATGATATTTGATATGTATTTAATGGTTTTAAAAGGCTATGACCATATATTTCATACCCTTATGTTCATGTTATGCTTACATATATTCCTTTTTAACCTTAATAATAATATGGTACCACCCTTTTTATATTTTCTTTTCCCTAGGTGATGAAGAAAGGTTTCAGGTAGGGTATGTTTTTGAAGAGTTTTAAAGGGGAAGATGTTTATTGTAGATGTTGAATATCTTTAACAAAATTATAAGATTTTGTGAATATTATCAAAATATACAAAAATATTATAATCCTTGGGAATGTTATTGTGTACGGTATTGAATATTCATCTAAAAACAAGTAATATCTATGTATAGGAATCTTGGGTTTCTATACATGTCACTTTTTAGTAATAATTCCAATGGAAAAATAACTAGACATTTCCAGAAACTATTTATATTTAATTAAGAATAAGAAATGTAAATATTTCCCTAGTAAATGAAATATCATACTTAATAATATTCCTTAAACTGATAATTTATATCCAATTGGTATATGTTAAAAAAATTGTAAATGTAATAGAAATGATTTTCAATTGATCCTTGCTATTGAAACTATTAACAGGAAGGAGGAAAATATTGTCCCCAGAATAATAGGGAGTGATATTGTATTTGATCACAAGAAATTTAATTATCTCGATATAAGGTATAATCAATTATTAGTAAAGGAGCATAAGATACCATCATTTCATCAAAACTTTTGTTTCTGTGGTACTAATCCTTTATCAAAGAATATAGAACAAATTTAGTAAAAATAAATTCATTGTAACTTCATGTAATAATGGTTTCATAAATATATTTTCAAATTTCGTTTAAATCCATTTATAAAATAATAAAAATTTATTTTTAATAAATTTAAATAAGAATTAAAAAATAATGATAAAAATATTCTTTTTAAAAATTACCTGGGAAACCTAAAAAATAAAATTCCAAGAAAAGAGTATTCTTGATGGAGGGAAAATTTGTTCATTTGGTGTATATTAAAACGAATATGTTTTTCATACCTTTTCTAAAAAGAACCTAATTTAAAAAATGGAAATAATTTTCCTTTTAAAAAAATTATAAAAATTAAAACATGGTTAGAAATAAAATTATAATATCTTTGGAAAATATTAAAAATATCCATAAAAGTTTGTTAAATAAAATAATTACATGTAAGAAAAATTATTGGAATGAAAACTTCAAAACATGTTTTTTAAAATGAGTTCCCTTGTAACTTAATTGTTAATTATTGATATAAAAAAAGAATAAATTTATTATAAACCTATAAAACCAAACATAAACATTATTGAAAAAATATTTTTAGTTTGAATGATTAATATCATATAACATTACCAATGTAAATCAAAATATATACATTCTTGAAATTTTTTTTGATTGTAATAGAAATCCTTTACCACTTTGGTAAATTTTCAATCATACCCACTTGGATGAAATAACATGAATTTTGAATTTATTTATAATTATTTGATAATAATTCTTGATATATCATTTAAATAATTTGGTATATACACCTCAAAAAATAAGATAGGTGTTTAAAAATACATATGTCCAAAATAAGACAATTCGAGACAAGAGACCATTTCCTCATGTCCAACTTACTTTGAATATGCCCTTAAACTCCTATATAGTATATTTATATTTATTATATATATTTATCATAACCATATTAATAAGTATAATACCATATATTATTCACATATAACAATATATCACCCATTTATTAACATTTATTTATTAACAACATCATCCTCAATGTTAACTAATACATTTTTCATACAAGATTCAGTTTGGTAGTTCTATTCCATGAATCATTAACATGGTCTCATCATATACATAATATTAATCATTAAATATTTATAATTTTTATATATTAAATAATAATTTATAATTATAAATTAATTTTAAAAAATGATAATTGAATCATATCGCTTCTAGGAGGTGGAAGTCCACACGTACATATAAAAGAAATTATCATTTTCCAACAGATGGAAGTGTATGAAGGTAAGTAATATATTATATTTTTTAAATCATAATTTTGTCACTAATATCATATATATTTATTAAATTCATTATAATAATACTACTTGTGATGTAGGGATGAAAAAAAAATTACACTGCTATGTGAAGATGGTAGGTCGTATATACACAAGAGAAATGTTTTTTTCCATGGGATGGATGGTGGATTAGTAAGGATTATTCCTATATCAGAAAAATATCTATCAATATTTATGATACATATTTATTATATGAGAATTATTATAGAATATTTTAAGGAGTTATAAGAATAAATAAAACAAAAACACTCAATTAAGAGTTATACCTCTTCTTCATAAAACCACCTTTGGATTACAACTTAATCGTTTTTGGTTGGTATTTTGATAATAACAAGGCCACTCGGTAATGGATAATAATTTTGCGAAGATATTTGTGTGTGTCTTATTTGAGATAATTTCCTCAATCGGTGTGAATATGATAAGATAATTGGTTCCCATTTATATGTGGGGGAAAAGACACACTTGGAATCACATAAAATATTAAAATACAATATATTTTATAATCATTTGAAGTGGGAATAAATGAAATTTATTTCAAATTAAGGAAATTATAAGGTATAAATAAATTCACAAAATAAAATTTATATATTTTTATGTTTCATTTTTAACATTATCTTTTGGTTTCACAGTCTCATTAATAATTAATATCCTTAATCATGGAAAAAACATTTTTTTTGGTTTTTGGGACCAAAATTTACTTTTAAAGTGAAAATGTCTCACAAATATTACATTGATGAAATTATTCCACATTTAAAATCCCACTTTTCCAAATTAATTATTTTTTAAAATAATTTAATAAAATATTTTTTTTCATAAAATATTATTAATGCAATTTTCGAGGCTATTCATTTAATTTGACTTCAAAGACATCATGAAAAAACTGAATTAGAATATAAAAAAATTAAAATAAATTATTCTTTATAATTACCTATAAATTTTTTTAATATCATAATTCTTCGAAAACATATTAATTTTATTATTTTAGAAACCAAATACATTGATTTTTCATCTTCTTACACAAGCACTATATCAGAATTGAGTAAGAATATAATGTAATAATGTCATCATTAAAAAATTAATATTAAATTAATATAACAAAAATAATGTATTAATATTTAAAATAATCAATTATATCACATAATATCTTTTTTTCACTATGAAAAATATATTAGAGATATTAAAAGAAAGATAGTGACATTTTGTATTTATTCTTTACTAAAAAAATATAAATGTCATTATCAATAGAAAAAATCACCAAAATTTAATACATTCAAATTAAATATATTAATGTATAAATTTATCTCCTAAAAAGGATATAGTATTGTGTAACGAATATTTTTAGGACTTATATCATATTTTTAACTCTGTTTTACCCATTTTTACATTATCGTGGTTGAAAATATTTACATTGGTTAATATTCATAATGACAAAAAACAGACTTGTTTTCTAAATTTGAACTGCATAATTAAAAACACGGATTCCTTTTTTCTAGATTAAATTAATATAATTGGTTTAAATATTTTGTAAAATAAATTCTTAAAACACAATGAAAATCATTTTCAGAAAAAAAATGTTTTTTTAATCCCCAAAAAATGAATTATTCGAAAATCAAGGATAATGATTATTATTATGTAATAAATTTATTAATTTATAATAAAAGGAATTGTATATTAATTAGATATTGAATTAAAAACATAATGTTAATTTTAAATTACATTATATAATGAAAATATATAATAGTTTTATAAAAAATATTCTTTTTAGAATTGACTTAAAATTTATCTTTTTCAGAAAATTATAAAACAATCATCCAAATATCATTATGGAATGATGATTTAAAAAATAATTTTCATATTTTAAAATAATATTTATAAACCTCACAAAAATGATTGATAATATTCTCTCACAAAATTCAATAAAACCCATTTTTTAATAAAATTATCTTTAAAGCATAAAATAAACATATTATTATTATTTTCTAATAATAAAATTATATGAATTATAAATGTTTTCATTGAATTATTTATTTTCATTATGTAAATCCATTTTATATATATATCATGATTTTTTTAATCATATTTATACCATCCAACAAAACCAATTGGTCATAATGGTTATATTTTAAAAATATTCTTTTAGATTACATTTAATATTGGGTTTGTGTGTGGTGTGCAATAATTTTTTTTTGGAAAATTTAAATTTAAATCTCATGGTATTGTAGTTGATTTGTTCCCCTATACTTTAGTTTTTAGAGCATGGGCTGATGTTTGAGGTCTTTTATGATACTTCTCATTTTGTCTTTGTATATGTCTTGATACCGTAGTGGGAAATAATCTATTATGGGTATTTGAATTTGTTTCCTCATGAGAATAAATATTCCACTCATGAACTAGAGTTGAAATTAGTAGTTTCTTCCCTAAATTTGTGGTGGCATTACCTCATAGGTATTTTCTTTTCAGTCATGAATTAACAAAATAGTCTCAAGTATGTTTCTTACCTATAGAAATTCAACCTACATCAGTGGAGGTGGATGGAGTTTCAACAGAATTATAAATTTGAAATGTCCTACAACCCAAGAAAAGAGAATTTTGTAGATCATATGTTGAGACTATAGTCACAAGAAATTTTTTTTTGGGAGTTTAATAATTACTAGAAATTAATAAAAGGGTTTACATATATTCATCTCAGTGAATATGATATAAGAGATATAGGTTGTCTATACCTGATGGTGGTGGAATCTTCCATAATGCATTAGGTGGAGGAGTCTTATTGAGGAAACTCAAATTTAGAAGTCATACAAGGCTGTGTTTGTCATGGTGATACTATATATGGGTGGACTGAGAATGGTGAGAATTGTATGTTGTTTCAAGAAAGTTTTTTTGTTCCTTTAGCAATGAGAGAAGGACTTCCCAATGAGTTTCACATTTTTAAATAATCATTGAATCTAGGTTTATCCAAGATGCAATACAGTTTGAAGAGTCCTCTTTTATAAATAGGGATTATGTAGTGACTGCTAGAGTTCATGATAGGATGTCTGGTGTTTTATAAATTAATTGCAGTGAATCATATTCCTAGTGGTTTATTATATCCCTTAGATTTACCCAAGTGGAAGTGGGAGATATGTTGTTGGATTTCATCACTATGTTACCACAATACCACATAGGTTGTGATTTTATTTGGGTAATCATGAATTTATAGTCGGGGTGAGCCTATTATCTTAAGATCAGGGAGTCAAGTTTCATGGATGATCTAGATAAGAAGTATGTGGATGAATCTATGAGACTCCAAGGGGTATCAAGGAATATTTTTTCCCATCATGATACTAATTTTACCTCACAATTCTATATATTATTGTAATATGCTTATAGATATCATTTAACATTTAACACTACATTCCATTCCAAGATATATGGGCAGATCGAGATGATCTTCAATACACTAAAGGAAATGTTACGAGCTATCATCTTAGACATTGTTAGATCATGGGTGAACCATCTTCCATTGGTTGGGTTTTCCTAAAACAAAATCTATCACACATCCATTGATATGACTCTATTTGAGGAATTTTTTCGATGTTAGTATCATTAACCATTATATTGGATTAAATTTTTGAGATATAAAATCATGGACTTGATGTGGTGTGGAGAAAAAAAGAGAGGATTCATGTTCTTATAGTGGAGATAAATGATGAACAAGACCACAATAATTCCTATATAGTTTATAGGTGAAGGCCCAAAGAGTTTGGGGTTTGGGACTACATATTTTTTAATAGTGTTCCCACATCATGTGTTTCAGAGGTTTTGTTGAGGGAGTAACATTTCCCCCAAGTTTATTGGGCCTATATAGGTGTTGGTGTGATTTAGTGGGGTAGATCTCCCACCATGGCTTTATAGGTTCACAATATATTCTATGTGTCCCAACATTACTTTTATCTTCACGTTGACTCTATGGTCATTGATTGAGAATATTTTTTTATAGAGGATGATGAAACATTTGTGGAGCAGATGGTTGAGATCCAACATCATTTGGAGAAGGTGCAATAAGGGATATTCATCCCCTTGGTTCACTTTCTATGGAGGATTGGTGGAGTGGATCAGAGTACTTGGGAGTGGTATTCACAAATACATTATTAATACCCATTGTTTTTTATGCTTTTCCAATTCACCTTTTATATGGATGTTGTGTTTAAACATATTATTTATATGAGATTAACTCTCTCACTTTATTGATGTTTTCACAAAACAATGAGATTTTTTTCTTCCATGTGTGGTGGAGTTCTATTCATAATGAGGTCCTTGATAAGTATATCTGGAGTAACTTTTTGGACCCCATTTTCTTTTTCATTAAAGTTCTATTAGGCTTATTTAGGATGAGAATTTTTGGTGTGGTACCTAATGTAATGCCCATGGTTCCTAAAATATTTACTTTCTATTTTTATCCCAATGTATGGAGATTTAAGGGGATATTTGTGGAATTATCACCATTAAAATTTAAAAATATGTTTTCAAGACTGGACAATTTATTCTCACGATCATTGTTTGGTCTCAAGGTTGAATAATTTATTATCATGGTAAAACTTCTATTATTACAGTCACACAATTCCGTTATCAAGGTTGAATGTTTGTTCTTATAGTTTAATAATTCCATATCACAGTTTCACCTTGGTTATTATCATCATACAATTTCTTCTCCTAATCACAAAATTATTCTTACAGATTCACAATTCCATATCAGAGTCATACTTTTTCTCTTATGGTCACAAAGTTACATCTCATAGTAACAATATTTTTTATATATTAGAGAAAATGCTTGAATCTATGTTTTTTAAGGGTAATGTTTTGTGGCTTAATTATTTATATGGTTAAAGGTAAATTTACTTTACCTTTGTATGGGTATATTATGATTTATGAAATCAGAAAAAAGATAACAGGGTTTTCTCCTTAGGTGTGTAACTGTAAAACCCTTTGAATATGCACTACATAAGGGTACTTTGGTAATATAATGGTAAGTTACTTTTTAAATGTCATTCATAAGGTAAACCCCACACTATCTAAGTGTAATACATGGTGTAGATACTATATATGGGAAACTCATTACCCATACATGACACGTGTGAGCTACGTGAGTGTAAATTGTTTTACCCGTACAGATAACCCTTTTCTAAGGGTTATGTAACGAAACCAAATTACGTAAGGGTTCAAAATTATATTAGGGTGCTTATTAATAGTATTTAATTGTGTATGGGTAAATTTTAAAGGTATTATGTATCTCATGTAAGGGCAGACATAGATTTCAAAGGGCTATATAAGGGTGACATTGAGTGTCATAAGGGTAATTTTTTTTTTCAAAGGTTCGATAAAGATAATTATAAGTGTTGTTTTTTGTTTATAAGACATGTAAGGGTTAAAATCGTTACACATACATAGAACATATGAGTTCTGTATGGTTAAACCATGTTACACCTACCCAACACCTTTTTTGAGTAAAATATTTTTTAAACCCTCTTTTTCATTTTTCCTTCCCCTAGCTTGACCTATAATGGAATTTTAAAATTTTTAAGTACATTAAGATTGATAAAATGATTCATTAAAAAAAATTAAATGCTATAAATCTATTTTAAATGTTTATAAACCCTCTCTATTTAGGAATTCATTTAAATGAAAACTAAATTTCTTTTTGAATCTTGGATTGTAAATGATTCAACACATGGTATATTTATTTAAAAATAGTTGATGCAATAATGTCTTGCGTTTTTAATAGATTCATGGGTTGTTTCAAGTGTTTAGTGGTTTAATGATAAATGGGAGTGTGTTAGAGGTGGGTTTTTCTTATTTATTGTGCATATACCATCTTTTGTCACTATTTTGAATCCCTTATCTTGTGTTTTTCATTTTTATAATTAAGGTAGGTGATTTCATAAATAAATTATATTCTCTTTAAATCCTTACAATGTTCTTAAATTAAAATTGATTTCTGATTTATACTCAAGGATAATTTCATTATTTTATGATTAAATTTAAAATATCATGGTGTGTGAAATGAGAGTGTTTTGAAAATGGATTCTGAAATAAATATTTATTTCCAAAAAAAATCTCTATAAAAAATAAATGATTTGAATCAAGGTTTTTATTAAATACAAAATCATGGTATTTTATTCTATTTTAAGTGGAACGGTTTATTTTTAAGGCACTAAATTTTTTTAAAAATCACTTGTTTTTTGTTTCTGAAAGGAAAGGAAATATTTTTTTTATAAAACCACTTGATTTTATATTCTGAAAAAGAAGTAATGTTATAAAATAGGATCTTGGGGTTACTTTAAATTGAGATTTCGATTGATTTTTTTAATTGTTGCTTTTTATGTAATTTAATGATAACCCAAAAAAAATTTATTTACACTAAAGTACATGTGAACCTTGGTAGTTAGGTGGGAATAATGAATGCTGGTCATGGGTTAACTCTACCTAAAGTATCCTTAGATATATTATTCTAGATATCCTTATGGGTGTTCTGTTTTTATCTAGGGGATTACTCTTTAGGGATATACTTCTATTAATCCATAGGGTTTTTCCTATTTCCCTAGTATTAGGACTATTTCACTTGTATTAGGCCTAGGAATGTGTGCACATCTGGATACATAATTTACTAAAATCTGGGAGAGCCCCTATATAAATGTTATACCATAGGTCACTTGACCATAGTTCAACAAATGAAAGTGATTTTACATGATAGTTTTAGGAAATAATTTACCCATGTTAGTTTTGATATAAGTGATAATTTGTGACTATTTTGGTGAAAATGATTATTTCATTCTTATTTTGACAAATATGTTTATTTATGCTTATTTGATTGAAAAGCACTTTCAAAACGTAATCTATTATTATAAATTTAAATGTTTTTTTCATAAAATATGGATATGAACAGATAAAATATTTCCCTTCCATATTTTATTTAAAATTATGCAAAATTGGTTTATTTGATATGGAATTTCTTATAAAATGACTTGGTTAAATCCTATGGTATTTGTTATTCACACAGTACCTTTGAATTTATATGTTTTTATATTTTTATTATGCTAGTTCTAAGGGGAAATTAAATCACCTATCAGAGGTGGGCGGTGTACATGGTTAGTGGGACATTGTGGTTAGTGGTGTCTGGTGATGTTTTTAGTCTACTTATTGCATATGGTTTCTATATTGATGGCTTTATGGACTCATTTAATGACTTTGGATGGTGTTCCATCATGATACATGTATCTTATTCTTTTGGATGTCTCAATTTCATGTTTTTTTTTATTTCCATTGTTTATTATCTTTTTATTTGTAATTGATAGGGGAAATCATTCGCATCTCACAAATCATAATGTATGAGTACTTACATCCTACCCATGGGGAGTATTAATTCATTATGGGTCAGGGGTGAATTGTCTTAGATATCATTTCAAATGGCACTCTATGTTGGTTTCTTATAGATCAAACCCTTGTAAAGGGAGTTTAATATCTATCTTATAAACCAAAATTATTGGTGCATCTTGAGGTGAGGATCAAATAATTATCTTCTGCATATATATTTTAGTAATAAAAAAATTATATTTCTATAAATCTTTACTAAGTTCACTTCAGTATTCTTCTTCTTCAATAACATGATATGGTAATGACACTTTATCTCTTTTTATTTTTCATCCCTTAAAACACCATATTTTTTGTCTTCGTTTGATAAACTATATTTTCATTCACTTGCCTCTTGATCCTACACATCTTGGCACTATTATCGGTGGAAAACTAGATCGTTAATATCATTAATTATTCTTATAGATTTCTTCCCTCAAATACAGAAATTTAACTTTTTCTATTCTCGTATCATCCCCAAAACAAATAATATAACTTTATATACACCCATTAAAGACCAAGAACTTCAATCAATGATATGGATAACACTCTGTTTTCCAAAGGTCCTTGATTAAGCTAAGTGTTTCACATGATTTTGTATGGTAACAAAGTACCTCTTAATGTTGAATCTGTCTACTCAAATTATCTAAATATCATTCAAATTAATATTCTAATGAATTATTTTATTTTTATAGAGTTTTATCCAACATGATATGGTACCTCCATGAAATGGCCATTTCAAGCTTCACATTACAACATTATTTTTATTCCATGACATCTACTATTAATGTATCCTAAATTTCTGCATTTTTTAAATTTAGACACCAAAAAATCACTAAAATTTGTCGCATGGTGTGGTCCAAACCATAACATAGTCAGTTTCCAAGTGAAACACCTTGAGAAATGACTTTCTATATACCCCACTTCCCTATTTTAATTTTTATCCAAAAGTCCCTATAGGAAAAATACCATGTAATATGGTGTGGAAACTACCAGTATACCATTTTTATTGAACCTATGTATATACCACTACATATTTGAAAATTCATATTTTAGACACCCTAATTGTTACAAAGAAAAATAAAGACCAAAATTTCATTCTTAAGTAATTTTTCATATATCAAAATCCTATTTCAATTTTTCATTCAACACCATGATCTTAATATGACATTACAGAATGACTCCCATATCATTTCAATCTCTTCACGTCTTCATGATAAATAATGATCTTCTAAAATTTATTTCACCACCTAAAAAATTACAATATGTCTATTTCACTTAATTACCTTATTAAATTCACTAAATAAATATCCTCTATCAAAATGGATACCTCATCATGTTACAGTTACACAAAGACCTCTATTATGAAATATATCACAAGGCCATTTCCATGAAAAATTTATACAAATTAAAATGAATTCAAAAAATAAAAAAACACATTAGGATCACTTTTTTCATGACCAACATCAAATATGGAATACTAAAACGATTGTGGATAGTTCATCCTTCACCATACTACTTTAATCCTTCTCAAAATGTTTCTATATAAGTTGTTATTAATCAACTCACTATATAAATCTACAATAAACACAATTCAACTCTTAAATGATACATAAAATATAGATTTTTCATCACACTGCAAATCATGATCTCATAATGGAATGAACATCATATATAGAACTATATAGGTTTTTCTACAATAATAACATCCTCTATACTCATCCAGCTACCAACAAGATATTGCAATGTGATCCCATTCACAAAATATTGCTTCCATATACAATAACCATATCCATTATCATCCAAGAATAATTTAATACCAATTTCATTCAATTTATTGTCAACCTTCATTACCAAAAATTCAAAAACATATTGTAAAAAAATTCAAAACAAAACATCCTAGTTATAAAATTATCTCTTTTAATATTTTGTTGACATTACCACCATAAATCCTTCTATATCATTTTAATCCTCCACAATCTACAAATCAATGTATATAATTATAGTATATTTTTCTCACTTATAGTTTTTCAATGAAATGAAAAGGGTCTATTTATTGAGATTATTTACTTGATTATCTCCACCTTTGACTAAAAAAGTATAAATGTACCTTCACTGGATATTTTTTGTTTTCATTTCTCATGTTTTTCCATCATGCCTTTATAACACCAATGGAATTTCATGGCGTGTTGTGGGATAAATTAATATTTATTCTAATGACTTTTAACTATCTTTAATTTTTTTGTTGGAGATAGATCGTTATTGAGTTTTGGGAGAGTTTTTTGAGTATACAGAGAGAATTATAATGCTTGTACATGCTTTTGATGTGGCCACTATTGTTAGGGAATGGCCCATAGTGAAACTACATGGGTTACACCTTGGAGATCTATATGGTGTATTCCCTATAGAATTACCTTATAGAATAACTAAAAAATATACTTTCAATGTGTTCATCCCCTCTTCTATTTTTGGTGTGACTACACCATGGTCCATGCACAATGTAGTAGTGTTTCCTAGTGGGAATGTTCAAAGGGGAAACCCCTATAGCTACATCATGACCAAATTACTTGGTGGTTTCTTTTAATGGGTAGGTCTATAATTTTTCTAAAAACCCCATTTAAAATTCTCCCTCATTTTTCATCAACCCCCATTCAACTTTAAAAAATTTCGAGGGCACTCAGGATGATTTTTTATCCTTCATGCTTAATCAATGATAGTTTAATGTAACATTCATTTCATAGGTTCCCACATGGTGAATTTAAACCCGTATAGTCCCTAGATGTCTCTTAATTACATCATGTCTTATTATATATTATAAAAGACAAAAATATTGATATATGGGGATGTTTTTGAATTTTTATAGATTTGGTCTAGATTTGGGCAGTGTGACTTGGTGAGTAAACATTGTTAAGCATGATCTATGAGGTTTCTATCATGTTTCAACCTTGATATAAAGTTTTAGGACTTTTATTTCATGTGTTTATGTGTTTAGATCCATGAAACCCATATGATTTGTATTGAGTGGTAGAATAAATCTATATGGCTGTAGTTTTATCTTTAGAGGGGAAGTGTGATTCAAATGATCTAGATATAATGGAAATTATCCACACACTATGGTTAAAGTTAGGGATTTCATCAAGAGAATTTAACCCTAGTGTGAGAAGTCAAATATAAATCTTGTGTTTTATTATTCATACTATTTCATGTGGAGAATTTTTATTATTAGTTGTAACATAGTCTTGGGTGATAGGATATAGACGAAGTTTATTGGTTGTGATTATCGACTGCTTCCCTGAGTAAGAGGGAATGATCAAGGCCATATTATGTTACCTCCACTGAGTAAAAGGGGATGTTTTGATACTAGTGGAATGGATTAATGAATTTTAACTCGATCCTGATTTTGAATTCATGGGTGATGGTATGTTCAACCATTAAAAACATTGCTCCGTTATTAAAATTACAAACCCATTTATAATTTAAACCCCTTACAAACCAATGGTTTTTCATAAAACATTACATTATGAAATCATATAAGATTATTTTAAAATTTTTTTTCTGAACCAATATTTCTATGAAAACCTACCATCTTTTAATTGAAATAATTTTTCAAATAACTCAAATAAAATATATTTTAATTCGAAATTTGGTTTTCACAAAAATTTATAATCACAACAAGATGATTAAAGTTGAAACAAAAAAACAAATTCATGAAACAAATCACACCCAAAATGTACATTCAAAAACACAAACCCTTAAAAGTAGACTCACTTGAGTTAACTGATTTTAGAAAAAAAAAATAGACAGGACACCAAGATTGAGATAGAGTATAACTATACATGTCCTGGTTAAATGGGTTGGTTGACCATATAGAAAACTTACAATAGTTCCTGGCTTGTCTTCTAGATCATTTACACCAATTCCGTTCATTTTACCAAATTGTAAAGGCAAAGTGTGGATCTGTCCTTTTTCTATTTTACCCAAAACCCATTATAAATCCACAAATCAAATATAATCTCATCTATAATCTAAATATAATTAATAATTATAAAAACAATAACTCAAAAAAAATACTCAAGTCCCCACTTTCCTTGGTAACTACATTCTCATCATGAAGAGGGGGTGATCTACTACCCACTCAAAACTACTTATTCAGTACTGACAAATTAAAAATCATTTTTCAATCATGAATTATGCCAAATACAATAATTCATTTCAAGGGAAAATACTTTATTTCTAATATACAGTGTAAATAAAAATAATCATCTCTATAATATATGTACAATGATTTTAGAATTAGGGGATGACAATGACTTTTCCAATGGACTCTTTCATATCGATTTTCAAAAATTTTACCCCACATTATCTACCAAAACTAAATATACCTACACAGATTCACATGTGGAAGAAGAGGAGAATGAACTTAGGAACGCCCCTCTTGGATTTTAGGAATGATTCTCCACTACCATTGATGATATTAGGAAGATAAATATAGGAACAGAAGAAGACTCACATCCTATTTTGATTAGTATCACTATTCCTCTCAGTGAGTAAGATATTTACATTGCATTTCTAAAGAAAAATAAATATGTGCTCACTTGAAATTATAGAAAAATTCTCCGACTGCACACCAATATGGCTATGTACCATCAAGTCTTACCTGATGAACATCACAGATTCAAGAGGGAATCTAGGAAAATAAACCACTCCCATGCTACTAATGTGTAGTCAGATGTTCACAAATAAATCAAATCCAATTTTATATAAGGGGTGAAATACTCAGGATGGATCACCAAAATCATCTCTATTAATAAATAGAACATGAATATTAGCATATTCAATGATTTCATAGACCATAATCGACACAACCCAAAGGATTATTTCCCATTAACAATAACATAACTCTTGATTGATGGAACTGCTAACTTCCAAGCCCTTTCCTTCATGTATGGGTACTCCTTGTACAGTCAGATAAATATAGAACCTAAAGATGAGGAAGCCATAGATCTCAGTTTGACTCAAGGGATCACATTTTATCACGTCATTCCCTTTGGATTAATGAACATTGGTTATACTTATCAACACATCATTCTCCATATATTTAATCCCTTCTTGGGATGGATAGAATAATGTTATGTCGATGACTTTGTGGTCAAATTCAGGCAGTGATGTGACCACTACATAGACCTCCAAATCGAATTTAACAAGTTGTGATGGTACAATCAGAATATGAACTCACTAAAATGTGATTTCGATGTAAAATCCAATAAGTTTATTATATTTTTGGTATGAAACCATGGAATTGATGTTGACCCTCAAAACAGTAGTGAAATTCTAGAAATGTCACCACCTTGGAAAATCAAACAAATGAAGGGGGGGTCAAAGGGAACCTTGCATATATTTTCTGTTTCAATGATAACTCAGTGGGAAAATATCTCCCCTTCACCAAGATAATGAATAAGGTAGTTCCCTACTAATTGAATTAGAACTTCCAATATTCCTTTAAGAGTCGCAATCAATACTTTCTACACCCACTCGTCTTGATGATACCAATGGAAGGAAAATTATTTTATTATAAAATAATATTTCAATATTTTAGTAATGTGACCTAAACCATTAAAAAAACCTATTGGTCGAGAGGTATCGACCCATACCCACCTTATCCTCTAAATAAAGTATTTTTGAGCCATTAGAAATTGAAAATAATTTTATTATAAAATAATATTTCATGCTTTTCCTAAAGATACCTTCACCTATCTTATAGAAGGGTACTTCCCCTTGTCTAATTTTCACACCTCCAAAGATATTTGGATATAACAACCCGTGCACAAATATCCTCCCAAATTTCCTCCCATCATCGTAGAGGATTTCCCTTGGTCAGAAAGCCATCCTAAGGATCCCTTTTGATCAAATAAAAAGGAAGAACCTGAAAAAGAGGTAAATATTTCATAACCTATTTCAAGTTATTTTCTTCTTCCACATCCTATTTATTTGTTGTTTCCATTATAAAATAATAACTCCATTATCATGTATATATTTTGATGTTATTATAAAAATTTTAAAACCATTTTCATTATTTTATCCATCATATGAATGACAAAGTCACCATACGTGCGTACGTACGGCTTACCCTCTCCAAGTTGTGGTATAATTTGTTATTCAAACATTTAATTATGTGGATGGGTATAATAATGAGTAAAAATGATGTAAATAAAAAAATATAAAATGTTAATTATTATTTATATATGATATACCATCCAATTATAGACGATTTCTCTATCGATAAAGTTATATTGTCACTCATGTGTGTGTACGGATTACCGTCTCCTAGAATGCGATGAGTGTAAATGATGTTGTGCAGGTTTGGGTTGTCACCACCAAATCTGAAAAGTGATGAATTCCATATTGGACTCCTTAGTGTGGTATGGTCTCATTCCATTTCCTTTTAATTTATGTAATGCATTAATTAATTACATATTGAACAATTCATATTTTTAAATTAATGCAAATTTTTTTTCTTAAATTCTACCTTTGATAAAGTTAATGAAAGGCATAAATGTGATAAATGATTTTTTTATAATAATGTCACATCATGTAATAAAACCCATCTAACATAAGAATTTTCTCTTCAATATAAAAATTAGAATGTAAAATTTTATGTTTTTCATCTTTATTTCCTTGGTTTTTTATTTATACCTTCATTTATATATTGGTAAATAGAATGTTGATACATTTCCTTATTGATGTTAATAAATGATTTTCCCTTTCATTTTTACAAAGCATGTTATTACAAGATGTGAAGGTTTAGCCATTGCCTTTCCATATTAAATAAATATACTTTTGATCGTGAGTAATTTATTAAACCCAAGACACCCCATGGGTGTTTGGACTAATTAGGATTCAAATTTAAGAAGTAGATATTTGAGTTACTTCCATGACACATACCTTCATCCTTGAAATGGAAATTTCCATGACATAATGAGTGATATGGATTAGTTAAGATAAATGGGGTTTTATCAGATATATTAAATTAGATAGTTCAATCCTTTTAATGGAATTACCATGACACTTTAACATTAAATCAATTTTTTATGTCTAGGAAAATTGAGTGAGATGAACTTGATTAGGATGGATCACACCACACACCATGCCTTGAATAAATTATTTAGTAATAATGAATTATGTTCCTTATATTAAATGGATCAAATGAAGTGGATCATTGAAATGTAATTGAACATTATTATAATAGGTAAATTGAATATATAAATTATTATGAATGGGAGGTAATTCCACGTGATAGTTATACATATGGTATGCCTTTATAGAGGATATGAACGATGGTATAGGAGGTCCAACGAGCATGGGCACTCTATCCTCCTTTACAAAGATTTTGAGAATGATGGATAGGGAGGTATGATGATCATGGAGACTCTACACTCCTTTTTATAGGTGTTGTAAACTGATGGTAAGGGTGGTCTGATGAACATGGATACTCAATGCTCCTTACATTGATGTAGAAAACGTTGATAAGGGAGGTTTGATGATCATGGTGACTCTACACTCCTTTACATCAGGAATAAATATAATGGTAAGGGTGGACTGATGAGTATTGTGACTCAAAACTTCATTTAATTGGGATATTAGTCTTACTACCCCAAGAGTGGAACTTATTAGCTTGTGGACTGGTAGTGGATGTCTTCCTGTTACATCCTGATCCATTCCAGAAAATATATTTATATATATGTGTGTGTGGGTTTCTATATGTGTGTATAAATTTATGCTATACATATATATATATGTGTGAGTAGAATGTTGAAATTTTTAGACTTATTATAGTTATAATGAAAATATTTTATATTTTTCAGGTGTCCCTCAGGTACCTGGATTGTCGATTGTTTATTTATTTTGAATTTTGGTCATTATTATATACCTAAAAACAATTTTAATTTATGTTGGACTATCTATATTGGGGTTGACACCTAGGGTTTTTTCTTACTGATATTTATATCTCACACCGTACATGGGGACCCTTGGTACCCGAGTAGACCTTATAAATGTAGGATCTATGCTGACTGTTGTATTTTTGTTACCTAGGAGTCAGATGAAAATGATTGACCTGGAGTGTGGGATGCTCAAGGAGATTGCCCATGGGGCTTTTATGTCTTTTCTTTATTATTGTACAATGTTGTTAAACATGTAGTATTTTACTGTTTAACTATTGTATCATTCTCAATCATCCATTCATTGTATAAAATGCATTTGGACACTTCTATTTAGTTATATAAAATCTGCCTTCAATGGATTTGTCATTGATATATACTACATCCACTACTGTCTATTATTTAATAATTGGAAATAACATAATTCATCTCTTATAAAAGGGTATATTCTCCCCACTATTACATTCTATGACCCTCATTTTTATTCAATAGCCTCTAGTGTATAGAGAGACAAGAATGAGGCCATTTGACCCACCAGACCAGCTACCACTTTGATGGTAAGCTATGTCAGGATGTTACATAGTGTTATCAGAGCCCAATTATTCATTTGTCTAAATATTTTGGAGTGTTAGACCAGAGACATGGAATGAGTTGGCCCTTGGATAATATCAATTCTTGGAACTAATCACCCCATGTACAGGAAATGCCTAAGTGTCCATGGGTATGAATTATAGTCTATGTTGTTTTCTATTATTATTGATTGATATTTCACCTAGAATTATTGGTTTATTATTCCATTGCTTAATGATTTATGAATATTATGTAATTTTTACCCCTGTCCTATTTAATCAATGATGGATAATTTCATGCATCGTATTTGGCGCATAGATATTAACATGTTATGCATGTTCAATTCCATATGGTTACATTTTAGTTTCCTTGTTGATTTGGAAATGTGCCTTGAGTACCATTACATGCTTAGTTTTTTACCATGTATAGGTAATTCTCTGCATTCTTTCATATGTAACATGATATGTTGTTGTTATTCCATGTTGTTTGTTTACTTAGTAACCCATTATTATTCACATTACATGCCTCTATTGTATAGGATTCATTTATATTTACTTCTGATGATGGCATGCTTATCATTTTTTATATTGGGTTCGTGCATTGGATTAAGAGATATATGGGTTGGGAATGTAGGAGAACTCATTTTTTATTATAAGGTATATGGGATCCTTATAACTGGGAATAGTTAACCCGTATGTTTAAACCATCTTGGGTAATATATATATATATATAATAACACCTTTTAATTCAATGGTTAAATTGTGAAGGTATCTAAACTAAAATTCTTAGAGAGTTGTTTTTTGACTAAAGGGAGCCAAATTCAAAAATTTAATGTGTATGGGAGCATTACAGGTTGATAGATGGCCACTCATAGCATTGGAACATTGTTTTTTAACATGTTATATTCTGAAGTAGGCATGGATTTGATTAATGGGATTCAATTTTCAATCCATGAAGTGTATGGGTACATCATGAAATGGAAAATGGAATCCCATATTAAATGTAATGATCAGGTTATGGTTGAAATGGTTGTGAATGTGAAAGATGTTTGGTTTTTAATCTTTAATGAAATTAGATACCTTTTAAAAAGTAAAAATGGACCCAGGTAAGTTAATTCGGACTTATAAATTATGAGATGACATGTTTGGGTCGTAAAAACATTAAATTGAACAGCTGATAATGGTTTTTATTTTAATGATCCTAATTTGGATAAAATGGGTCCCTAGTAGGTCACTTTATCAGTTATAATTTGAATGGAATTTATTAGGATAAATTTTCATAAAATGATGGGATGCTGAAATCTGTTAAGTGTTTAAAAGGGATGTTTGATATAACATGCAAATTGTTCCCTTTTGGTGTTGGCTGAAATCATGTACCTTGTGTTTTGTTTGGAATAAAGGTACCTAATTTTTTGATTAAATATTTTAAATATTAATGTTTAAATATGAATAAATTTAATGGACCTTTAAATGAAACATGTAGTGGTGTCGTTGGATAAAACCATCTTGTAAATATAGGTTGAGTTTCTCTGTGAGTTTCCTTGGAATGAAAGCATGATTGTTTTCTATATTTGTTCTTTTACATTTATATATAGCAAGGATGGTTGAATTTTAATCCTTGTGAATTTTTATGACATGAATTAGTGTTATGGTTGAATTGTGTGCTTCCATAAAGGGGATATCCCATTGTAGGATTCACCCTTAGAACATGAATTCCTTGATAGTTCAATGATTTTTATGACAATTGTCTTCATTTTGGTGTTTTTGTCCCCAGTAAGACATTTAGTTTCTAATTGCATCCATGTTCCGATGGTTTTTCATTGTGTTTTTTTTTCTTTTTTGTGTTTGATCAGAAATTAATTCTTGGTTTTAGTTGGTTATACATGCATTAGTCATGATTATATGCTTTGTAAGTCATTGGACCCTTTTTTATTCTAAGAGATGGATGGATGGTTATTTCATAGTCTTGGATAATGGTCATATGAGGCAATATGAGTCTGAAATAAACCTCTTTTTCTTTGAGTATGGTCTCAGGTAATCTCTATTGTAGAGTGAACTTGTTGTAAATAAATCATGTTCATCCCAATTCTCAGGATAACATTCTTAAAGGTTGGGTGTTCAACCTTGTCGCTCTGTTTTATTTTGGTTTTTCTACAAATTGTATAATCATTGGTGTTCATGGATGTTCAGACCTAGTCAGACATTGAGCTACTAATCTGTGTATTTTTTGATGAATGGGACACTCCTAGGGTGGGGAGCATCATGTTGATTCTGATTAAACATTTTCTTCAATGTAGAAGGCACACACTGAGGAAGAACATTTGTAAATGGTCGACTTTCTTGTATTCCCTTGATGCTTGAAATTTTTAATTATGTGTTGGTCCCAACTCAGTATCACGAAATCAATGAGGTTTTTTGTGTATGTAGTCTTTGAGAAACACCATTGGTCTTAGAGGACATTAGTCGGTATGTCTGAACATTCACACGACACCTTGGGTATTGAATTCTTATAATCAGTTAACGTTGGTGTGTCATCAAGTGAAGCTAAGCTTCTATAAAAGAAATTCAACTAGTAGTGGTTCGAATAATATTCTAGTAATTCTTGTTCTCCTCTTAGTTTAATCTTCATTGTGATGAGAGTGCCCTATATAATTATGTCATCCTAGATAAACTATGAGATCTTCGATCTAATTTCTCACTCAATATTTAAAAGATGTTGAAATTTTTTGGGTTGTTCCCTTTTAATTTTTCATGCTGGATGCATGTTTTCCTTCATGGTTTTGTCAGGAATATCACTGGAAGTCAAGTATGTACTTTATTTGATGTGTTCGTGGTTAATGTGAGATGTCTTGGGATGATTCATCACAGTTATTCTAGTAAAACACTAACCTTCTAAGTCAACCGTCTTCTTGAAATATTCATCCAGATATGGCTCAATGAGAATCCTTCTTGTTATGTGGTAATATATGGATAAATATAATCATCAAACTTGTTATCTGTGGGAGGCAAGTTCGGTTTCTGTATTCTAGGGATTTTCATGAAAATTTGGCTCTACTTGGGCTTTGTGTTTGATGGGTAATTGACCAATTGATCATTTTAAAATCACACTTGGAGTGTCTTAAAAATGATTAAGGGTGTGTTTTGAAAGGCAAATACGACTGTGGAGATGTTTTGGCTCAGAATTGGCCCTCTTTAAAGTTAATAACTAAGGTGTTAAGTACCT
The DNA here is from genome assembly GCA_963277665.1 of Viscum album. Taxonomy (NCBI): domain Eukaryota; kingdom Viridiplantae; phylum Streptophyta; class Magnoliopsida; order Santalales; family Viscaceae; genus Viscum; species Viscum album. Next base: position 451,616,701 of record OY728127.1, read on the forward strand.
TCAACATGATTCTTGACGAGATTTTGATGTCATCATGTATTTGTATAAATGAGATCAGGTAAGTACTATCTTACTGTTTTGAGTGAAAAAATGATCATCATCTCATGTTTTTATGGCTTAAATGTCGTGTGCTTAAATGGATTCTAAAAGGTGCATTCGATGTTTGGAAACATAATGCGACCATTTCAACGAAGCTTCACAACCCTTGTAGGTCATGTGATGTTCATATAGTTCTTGATGGCTTCTTGGGGACACTAATATCTAATGTGGAATGGTTTTAATGATCTTTGTTTTGAATCAGAAAAAAATGTAAATCTTTTTGTACTTTTCCATTTACCGAATGGAATGGTTTTAAAATTAGTCTTCATAACTAAATTTTGAGTGTTGGATCACTTCAAAGTGATTTCTTTGGACTTGTGTGATGGCCCAAGAAGGTTCTTGGGTATCTTGAGGAGTTTCCGGTGTGTCGGATCTGGAAAATCAAGTTTTGAAGGATCTGGAGAGGGTGCACAGTTTTTCTAAAACATCTTGGCGCACAATAGGAGACCATGTGGCCCCTAGCTGGTAGGAAAAGGTGGTGTACATCTTCTAGGAATGGTTTGGAAAACCATACATCTAGCATGCATGGGTAGTGTCACTTAGGTAGTACCTCAACACTATTTAACTCATGGTTTTCTCATGATTATGAAAACCATGTCGGACAAACTCTATGGATTTCCTAGGTTCCTAGTGAAGGGCGAATGGTTGGTGTGCGGTTTTCCAAATCATGTGGTCCAATCAATGAATGATACCTTGTTTTAAATTTTGAATTAAAATAAAACAAAAATTAATTAAAATTAAAACCATAAAATACCTATTCCCCTCACCTCACTCAAACGGCACACCCATGGGGGGATACCCATTGGTCTCATGATCAAACACCCCTCCATGGATCCTCTTGTATCGACAATTTCCACAGATTTATTCACAAATCATCTTTGAATCTACAATGTATGGATCATAATCCCTTATCCTCAAAATTTAAAACCTATCATTGGCCTATCCTTCACCCGGTATGGTTCTTTTGAAACCATATGGTCAGTTCAATATCGGATATTGGTTTTCTTTGGAATTTAGGGTGTGTTGTGCCTCTCTGATATCTTGTTCATGGGTATTTTAGTAACCTACACAAAAGGAGAATCATTGTGGGTCAATTCAGTTCAACCCCTCTATCTGAGGTGATGATTTATCTCTAATTATTGGTGTAATGCACAGAACCCAGTTACCTAGAGTCGCTGCATTAATTTAATACATCCGCATGATTACAAGGAATCAAGTCCCAATGGACCAATTAGTTTAGCAGTCTTGAAAAATAGTTTACATAAATGAATTTTTCATTAAAAAATGAAAAACAACACAATCATTTTCCCCATTGAACATATTCATAACCCTTAGACTATCACTGCAGGTCAGTCATAATATACATCTTCGCTTCTTGGAAAAAATGAAACATAGAAAGGGGTGAGGTCAGATGCTTAGTAAGGATAACAATATAGAGGAATCCTTCAGGCAATGTTGAAAACTAAAACAAAATCCTTTTAAACATAAAATTAAGCATAATATGGCAATGATAAATAAAATAATTTTATTTTCTTATTCACATAGATATTAAACTAGTCGAATAATCACATGTAATATCAATAGCTACTTTCATAATGATGGAATACATAATGTCGGACATCATAACCACATAGTCAAGGCCTCGTTCCAAGACTACAAATAAGATTTTGTCAAATCCCTATGCCATGTCACTATTTTGTCCCATGAGACCTAAAGATGCATAGAGAAGATATAGCGGGCTCCACCTATCTCTTACTAAGTCCAATGCATTCCTCAAAGAATTGGTTGAAATATTACATAAACATTCGTATTAAAACTAGAATATGAAATGTTAATACATTAACCATAAACTATGAATGGTATAATAATAGAACACCCATTGTCAAACATATCAAAAAACATTCAATACAATATGGAAGATTTGTATCATAACAAATCAACTTCAAACAAGTATAAAATCCATTAAAGGATGTTGACGTAGATTAAATCAAAACAATTTGAGATAAATATTTCTTTCAAATTTGAAATCATTTAAATGTCATGTAACTATAAAAGAAAAAATTTATTATGAAAATATTATTAGATGATTTTTGGGAATCTTCAATGGGGTTATAACGTCATAGAATAACCACACCCACCATATAAGTTAAAAAACATTATTACCGTAATTTATCAAAAAGGTCATAAAGTACCCTGTTTGAAAAACGTCAGAAAGATTCCTCTCAAACCATTTTATAAAAAATAAAACAAGTGTATAAATAAATTTAACCCATGGACTAGTAAAAAGTAAAATAATTGAAATACATATTTAATAAACACAGATGTGGATGATAATTATGTTCCTGTAGACACTTACGTAAAAACAACCTTGGATAATAAAGTGACGCTGAAATAAACCCTTACCATGTACTTTTTCTTGGTCGATGTTACGTTAAATACAAGTATATTATTTAAATAATTATTATTAAAACATAAAAGAACCATATACATAAATATCATATCATATATGATCTTCTAATATTTCATTGTTGAAAATATTTTAGTAGTCTCGCTGTTTTGGGTGTTAACTAATTCATTTTACTTTAATTTTTTTGTTATATAAGTCCTGGTAGTAATGGATAATATGTATTTAATCCATATACAGAATGATATAATGTTCTTAAGTATTATGTTTAATAATCAAATGAAACTTATTCTTCAATGGTACTGATGGGGAATTAATCTCTTCGCATTCGTGGAGACGAAAATCCGTATGTATGCACGAACGATACTTCCATTTCATTTTTTTTATTTTAAAATAAAATAAGAAAAAATGATAAATAGGTATATTATTATTCATGTATAATAATATATTTTATATATGTTATGTATGTTAATTAATGCCATCATTTATACATTCCATGTATGGTCTGAACGAGTCATATCACAATGAGGGGCGGTAGTCCCCACTTCCTCAAATGAAATTATCATATATATTCAACATGAAAAGAATAATGTTATGATTTAAAAGATAATTACAGAAGATTTTATATTAAATAAATATTACATATAATTATAGTTGCATCATAATTTTCACTATAAGAGGTGGTAGTGGATGATTGAATAATCATCGTTTCGTGAGGCAGTAGTTCGCTGTCCATAGAAACATTATGTTCTATACTAATTAAATAGAAGTGTGTGTAAGTGTAGTTCAAATACTTATAATAAAAACAAACTATTATATTTAGGATATAGTTGTTGTTATAAAATAATGAAATAAATATAGTTTAGGTGGTTTGGAAAAGTAAAATAAAAGAAAAGAACTTAAGAGGATATATTACCTTCAAACAGTGTAAGTCCCTCTGGTTTGAACCAAAAGGCATCCTTGAAGTTCCTTATACCTAATTTAAGGATTATAGGTGGAATAGAGGGATGTAGGGGGATTAATTGGGTATAGTTTTGATGATACATGGGGCTCGAGAGGTGTGAGAAATGGTTTAGAGGTGTAGGATTTTTATAAGGGGGAAGGGGGTCTCTTTAGGGATGTTTGAAAATATTATTTTATTATATAATTATTTTAGGTTTATAAATGTCCAAAACTAATTAATATAGAATATAATATGAATCATGTTATAAATAAAATCGTCCAATAATTATTTTATAGGTTTGGGATATTGTTTTAATTTTTATAATCTCATTTATTTAAGTTATTTGTTAATTAGGTAAACACAACAACATTATTGTGTCCTAAATAATTTTGTTTATTTGATGACTAAATTATAAAACAAATACCATGTTGTAGTAAATAATATTATATTTCAAATGAATATTTATATATTAATATATGAATTATAAAACCACATTTAAAAATTGTTTTACTAAAAGATATTTTTTTATGTCATTATTGTCTTTACCATAAATTAATTAATATAATGTGTTGTTATCATTATCGACTGGATCCATGTGGTCCCAAAATTTACCCAAGGATTCCCATTGTAGTACATGTATCAAGAAATAGAAATATGACACATTTAAGGGTAATTTTATATTATTATAATAATATTTGTTTACAATTATTTACTAGATTTACCCTTCAACCATGGTAAATAAAATATTTAATGATGTACATATTCATAATGTCTTAAAATAAAAGTTAACTATTTACAAAATTTTGACCTCTTGATTGAAAATATGAAATCCATTTTTCCAAATTCAAAACATAAAACTGGCATAAATTAATTTAAAATTAATTCCTGTTGTCAAAACAAAAAGCAAGTTTTTTTTGAAATAATAATTATCAAAAGATTGACACATGTTTATGTGTACATTAAATTTGAAATTACATCCAATGACATTAATAAAATTACATGTCAAAAATATAATCTATTTATTATTTAAAACCCCCAAAATTTATAAGTTAACACAATAAATTATTTCGATTAAAAATGTTCTTTTCAATTAAAATTTAGTATTTTTCACTATTCATAAAACTATGAATGTTAAAAAAAATGTATCAGAAATTTATCCAAACGAAAATTTAATGTCCCAATTCTAATTAATTATATAATTTCATTAAATTTAATATATAAAATTTTCAATAATTGGTTTTAAAAAAGGTTCTCCATTAAAAGGTGGTAAAATTGCGTTTTTTTTAAAATACTTTTTTTATCAGAAAATAATGAATTTCGTCTTATATTATGTCCACTAAACACATAATATTGATTCTAAAATTATATGGAGTATATAAAATTCAAAATTCTATTAATACTATTCATACGGCTTTTTGAACGGTTAGTTTGGTAAGTCGTGGTTCGCTCCAAATCGTTGTTGCATGTAACACTTGTTATTGATTTTTTTTGAAGAGATAACATACTCTAAAATATTGAGGTGTTACATTATCCCCTACTACAATAAATTTCATCCTTTCCATTTGAAATTTTTATTTAAAAAAAAGATAAAATTTTAAAAATACCTTTGTGAAAAACTACATCAGAAATGGGTTAATGAAATTTAGTCTTAATAAGAGGGAAAGAGAAATGAAATGGTCACCACAAATTTATGATCTCGATTAGGAAAAAATTGGTGTAAATTAATGAAACATAATTAGAGAGAAAATTTAAATATTTATAGGGAGTGATTGAACACATCGATCACGAATAAGTGTAAAATTGAGGGCCTCAAAGCCATCAATCTATGATGATTTAAAATATCATCGGTTAAACAAAACATAAGGTCATAGGATAACACCTTTTTGGTTTTCTGATCCATTCCCTAAAGTTCACAAAATTTTTTTATTAAAATAATAAGAGGGAAAAAATATACATGACAAGTAGAGTTTCACCGTTGAACTAATTCCTACCAAAAACTCATCTTTCACTCTAAAATATAATAGAATTCAAAGATATTCTATTTATCCTAATCGTATAGGGTCCCAAAAATAATGATTTTGTAATTCATTTTTCAGACTATTTAAAAAAATATTATACAAACTAGGATATCATGTAGGCCAGTGGTAGGTGATGCACCCTTGTTGCCATTCAGTTGTGGTTTCATGTCTTGAAGACTTTTCAGACGCGACAGGTTGTCTCCTGACCTTCTGGATGTCCTTTTTATGACAATCCAAAAATAATATTAAAAATTTATTTATCCTTAACAATAGTATCCAATGTCAAACTTAATTTATTCCGACCATTATACTTATCCATAATACTTTTGTCCGAAGTCACTGTCCAAAATTAATAACGAATGTCCCATGATATAAATGTGAATACCTTCATCGTGTACTCTCTTAAAAAGTGGTAATTAAATGAATTGATAGAAAACCATATTTTAATAGGTATGTACATCCTTATTCCTTCTGTAAATCATAGAATAATTGATATACTCCTTAAATTTATAAATTTTGTAATCACCAACAATGATGGAATAAAAAAACAATTAATTAGTTCCAAGGTAGTAAATAATATCAAATTTAATTTATCCAAATCATTCATATCTTATTCCAAAATTAATACCACAAGTATCAGAACCATATTAAAGTTTTTATTTCCTCCAACCATGTATTTCCATAAAAGTTTAACTTGAAATTGAAACCGTTTTTGTGGTACCACAAAATCTCAAATCATTAATGAAATAGTATGGCAGTACAATCCTTATATACTCCATAATTATTATAACTATTACATCATTGATACTACACTCAAATGACATAATTATTTAATCTCTACATAAGAACACTAGTCATTACTCATCATGTGTGGAAATATATTAACTTTATTATTATCCAACATCATCAATTGTGGTATACTATGATAATTGGGACATTGATTCGTGCAGTGTCCCAACTCCTTGCAGATGAAGCATTTTACATTTAAAACCTTTTTCTTACTCATGTAATAACATACTTGGTGTCCTTATTTTCCAAACTTATAACAAGTTCTCATTCCCTTAAAGAATTTACCAAGGTGATTCTTTCCACAGATATCACATATTGGAAAATCCTTCTTTCCCTTATTCCCTTTATCCATTTTTCTCTCTACTATCCATTTCATATCAATCTTCCCTTAAAATCCATAGGACATTGAGAATTATTTACTTATCTTATTACTACATGATACTATTTCTTCATATGATGATAATACATTGGATACTATTTCCTTTCTAAATTTTCTGTTAATACCATGAATGATATGATACTTCTTACTCTCTGGATCATGCGTATTTTTGGAGTTCTTATTCCATATACTACACACCATTTCTAAACAATGGCATACACTAGGTTAATTTATGAATAACAATTCATAATTCCAAACATGTAAAATACCTACGGTAAATTGATAAGATTATGAATATAATCTATAATCATAAAAAAAATGTTTTCTTTGAGAATTTTTTACTCATAAATCCTTCATAATGGCTTGTAAAGAAAATTTGAATTATCCTAAGCATATCTCCCAGGAGTGTCGTAACCAAGAGTGCAGCAAGGCCCGTTGTCGTGTACCAAGATAACCTATGTCAAGCCCAAAATTCCTTGTAATAGTTTTCACTCCTAGGTACATTTGTTCCAGATCTTCCTCTAACTTCTCATATCCAGATAAGGATGTATTTTATGTAAAATACACAAAATCTCTACATTAGAAAAATTCTAGGAAGTTCTTCTATACTAATCCTAAAATTCTATCTTAGGGTATTGTGATCTAATCAGAGTTTAACTAAATCAAGTTTCCAATGTTTGTACTAAAATTCCTCTATTAACAACTATAACACCCTAACCCCAGTTACCCAGAGTTGGTTCATTATTTTAATACATTTTCATGATTACAAGGATTCATGTCCCAAAGTACCAATTAGTTTTGTTGTCATGGAAAATAGATTAAAAACAAGAATGTTAAATTATAAAATGAAAAACAACAACAACATTGTCCCCATTGACTGAATTCATATCCCTTAGACTATCCCTATAGGTCATTAATAATATACTTCTTCTCATCCTAGGAAAAATAAAACATAGAAATGGGTGAGCTCAGATGCTCATTAAGGATAACAATATAGCATAAACTTTCATAAATAAGCATAAACATTTCAGTAAATATATAAATCTAAAACAAAATCCATCTAAACATAAACTTCAACATAATATATATATGATAAATCAAATAATTTAATTTTCATATTCACATTGATATTGTACAAGTCGAATAATCACATGTAATATCAAAACCTAATTTCATAATGACGGAATGCCTAATGTCGGATATCATAACCACAGAGTCAAGGCCTTATGCCAAGACTACAAATAAATTTTTTTCAAGGAATTGTGACAAGACACTAGTTTGTCTCATGAGACCAACAAATTCATTGAATAAATAGAGTGGGCTCCACTCGTCACTTACTAAGTCCAATTTATTCCACATATGAAAATGTTGAAACATAACATAAACATTCGTATTAAAACTAGCATATGAAATGTTAATAAATTAACCATAAACCATAAATGGTATAAAAAATATCACATCCATAGTAAAACATATCACAAAACCTTCAGTAAAATATGGATGATTTGTATCATAATAAATCATCTTCAAACAAGTAAAACATCCATTAAAGGATGCTGACATAGATCAAATCAAAACTATTTAAGAGAGATATCTCTTTCTATTTTTAAATAATTTAAATGTCATGTAATTATAAATGAAAACATTTATTTTGAAAATATTCATATAAGATTGTAATGGAAGCTTCAAAGGTGTTATAACGGCACGAAATAACCACACCTTCCATATAACATGAAAAACATTCTTACATTAATTTTTTGGAAAGGTCATAAAGTACGTTGTTTCGAAAACGGCCGAAAGATTCCATTGAAAACATTTTATAAAAAGTCAAACTCAGGTATAAAAGAATTTAACCCATAGTTTAGTAAATAGTAAAAAATATTTGAAATGGATTTTTATGAAACAGGGATGTGGATGATAAAGAGGTCCCAGTAGACACTTACGTAAAAACAACCTCAGATAATAAAGAGATTGTAAAATTAACACTTACCTTGAACTTTTCCTAGTTCGAGGGTACATTAACCTTCTATATCATATTTAAATCATTGTAATTAAATTATACAAGAACCACATACATAAATATGATATCATATATGATCTAATAATTTTTCTTTGTTGATAATATTTTAGTAGTATCATTTTTTTCTGTGTTAATTTATTCGTTTTACTATATATGTTTTGTTATGTAAGTAATTTTGTTATGGATAAGATGTATATGATCCATATAAAAAATGATATAATTTTCTTAAAAACTATTTTTAATATTCAAATGAAATTTATTCTTCAATGTTTATGATGGGGAAAGAATCTTTTCGCGTTCATGGAGACGGTAATCCATACGTACACACGAACACTACTTCTATTTCATTTTTTTATATTAGAAGGAATGAAGGCAAATTTTACATAGTTATATTATTATTATAGTATAATATAACATTTTATATAAGTTATTTATGTTAATTAACATCATCTTTTATACCTTCCATGTATGGTATGAACGAGTCATATCACTTTGAGGGGGCGGTAGTCTGCTCTTCCTCAAATGATATTATCGTAAATATACAACACGAAAATAATAAAGGGTAAAAGATAATTGCAGAATATTATTGATAAAATAAATATCATATATATCATATATAATTATAGTTCCATCATAATGGACACCATAATAGGAGGTAGAATAAGATTGACCAATCTTCGTTTCCTGAGGCAGTAGTTCGCCGTCCACAGAAACATTATGTTCTATACACATTAGTTTGAGGTGTGTGTAAGTGTATTTCAATTACATCTCATAAAAAACCTTGTATATTGAGGATATTATTTATGTTATAAAAGAAAGGAATAAATAGAGTTTAGGGGTTTGGAGAAGTAAAATTAATGAAACGAACTTAAGAGGAGATATTACATTTAAATCGAGTAACTCCCTTTGGTTTCAACGAAAAGGCTTCCTTACAGTGAGTTATGCCTATGGTAGGGATTCTAGGAGGAATATAAGGATGTAATAAGATTAATTGGGTAGATTGTGGACGATACAAGGGGCTTCATAGGTGTGAGAAATGGGGTAGAGGTGAGGGTATTTTTATAAGGGGGGAGGGGCTCTTTAGGGAAGTTTGAAGATATTATATTATTATATAATTATTTTCGATTTATAAAGATACAAAACACATTTAAATAGAATATAATATGAATTATGTTCTAAATAAAATCATCAAATTTTAATTCAATAGGTTTTGGATATTTTTTTAATTTTTTTAATCTCATTTATTTAAGTTATTCATTAATGAGGTAAACAATGCATCATTATTTTGTCATAAATAATGTCATTTATATATTGTCTAAAAATTATAAACAAAATAACATGATGTAGGAAATCTTTTTATCATTGAAATTAATATTTATAATCGAATATATGACTTATATAAGCCGATTTAAAAATTGTTTTACTAAAATATATATGTTTATGTCATTTTTTTCTTTACTTTAAATTAATTAATAGTGTCATTATCACTCCAAAGTGGACACATGTTGTCCCAAAATTGACCCAAGGATACCAATTGTCGAAAATATATCAAAAAATTAGAATATAACACATGTTAGTGTACTTTAATATTATTATAATAATATTTGTTTGTCCTTATTTACAAGATTTACCCTTTAACCATGGTAAATAATGTATTTATTGAAGTAAATATTTGTAATGTCTAAAAAAAGTTACCAATTTACAAAATTTGGACCACTTGATTTCAAATATGGAATCCGTTTTTCCAAATTCAAAACACCTAGGTGGCAGAAATTAATTTAAAATTAATTCCACTTGTCAAAATAAAAATCTTCTTTTTATAAAATAATAACTATCAAAAGATTGACACTTGTTTATGTTCAATTTAAATGTGAAATTACATCCAATGAACTAAATTATATTAAATGATAAATATATAATATAATTATACTTTAAAAACACACAAATTTATAATTTAACACTATAAATGTTTTCGAATAAAAAAGTTGTTTTCAATTAAAATTTAGTATTTTTCACTATTCATCAAAATATGAAAGTTATCAGAAAAGTTGAAAAAAAATTTCCAAACTAAATTATTATGTCCCTATTATATTGAATAATTTAATTTCAGTAAATTAAATATATAAATGTCTCAAAGTTTAGTTTTAAAAATGTTTTCCCATTGAAAGGCGGTAAAATTGCATTTTTTGAAAAATACTTCTTTAAGCTGAAAATGATGAATTTGTTCTTATATTATTTCCAAGAAACACATAATATTGATTCTAAAATTTTATGGAGTATATTAAATTTAAAATTCAGTTAATATTATTCATAACCACATATTGAACATCTTGATTGGTAAGTCGTGGTTCGCTCGAACTCGGTGTTGCGTGTAGCGCAAGTTATTGAATTTCACTGAAGAGATAACGTACTATGAAATCATGGGGTGTTACACTTGGTTTTTAACCATTTAATTTAGGTTCTTAAGGTGTTTTGAGTCTCTAGATTTGATTTTAGGGAATTTTGACAAACTATGATTGTGAGAACACCAATACATAAGTACGTGTATATATATATATATCATTATTATATGAAAACCCTCATGGAAAGGGGAATATGTTATTTGGATTAAATGATATTGTGTGTGTGTGTAATAATTCATGGGAGTGTGAGTCCTGGGAGGTTTTTGGTGGTCACCTCTAAATGTGACAAGTCCCGAATGTCGGCTTCGTCTACTACTTGAGGTAGGGTCCCATTCATTTTCACTTTAATTTTATTTATTTATTAATTAATTACTAATTTTATTATTTTATGTTTTAATTAATTTATAAATAATCTGAGATTAAATTATTCCTTTTATAGACTTAATGAAATGCTTGAATCTGAGAAATGATTTTTTTTATAACAATGTCATTTTGTGGAAACAAAACCCATCCAATGGAAGTGCACTGTCTTCAAGCTAAAAGGTAGGAAGTAGACATTTATGATTTCCTACAATATTTCCATGGTTATTTTTTATACCTTGATGTTATTATTGGTAAATATCCAGTTGAGACTTGGACTTATTGAAGTTATGAAATGAGTTACCCCTTTTTTGGTACATAGCATCATAGGCCTTGACATGATGGTTATGTTATCGACTTGTCTTCCAAATGAAATATTTGTTGTATCATGTGTAATTTATTTAGCCCATGACACCTACTGTGTGTTTGGACTTATTCGGCGTGGAATTTCCTAATTAGTCAATTTAGTTATTTCCATGACACTTACCTTGATTCTTGAAATGGAAATTTCCATGACTTGAAGAGTTATATGAATTGGTTATGATAAATGGGTTGGTATAGGATGGCTTAAATGAGATAGATCAATCCTTTTAAAGGAATGACCATGAAACATTGACTTTAAATAAAATTTCCATGTTTAGGAAAATTGATTGACATGATCTTGAGTAGGATGGGTCCCACCAAATGGTAAGCCTTGAATAAATGATTTAGTCATAATGAATTGATCATATTTTATTTAAGGGGTCAAGTGATGTGGATCCTTGAAATGAAATTGAACATGCTTATTTAATTTAAATGGACTATATAAGTCATTATGGAAGGGAGGTAATTCCACATGCCAATTATATGTATGATATTTCTTCATAAATGTAGAGAACAATGGTAATGGAGGTACGATGAGCAAGGAGACTCTATGATCCTTTACATCGGTATTGAGAATGATAGTTAGGGAGGTACTATGAGCATTAAAACTCTAGGTTCATTTACATATGTGTTTTAAATGTATGGAATGGGAGGTCTGATGAGCATGGCTACTCCACACTCTACATCGATGTAGAGAATGATGGCAAGGGAGGTCTGGTGAGTATGGATATTCTACTATCCTTTACATCGATATTGAAATTGATGGTATGGGAGGTCTAATGAACATTGTGACTCAACACTACTTTACATCTGGATTTTAGGCTTGCTACCCCATGGGTAAAGCTTATCAGCTCGTAGACTAGTAGTGGATGCCTATGTGTTGCGTCGTAGTCCACTCTAGTAACTATATATATATATATATCTAAATTTTTGCTACACGTATTTATATATAGAATGTTGACTTGTTCTGTCTTATTCTTACTATGAGCCGAAGAAGGTATATTTGTCAGGTGTCCATTAGGATCCTAGACAGGTGGTTATTTATTTATTTAGATTTGTGGCTATTCTGAAATACATGCACACTACATTAATTTATGTTTCAGTATCTCGATTGGGATATACACTCTAGGTGTGAGACCACTAATATTTATATCTTACACCCATCTTTGGTACCCTTGGTATTAGATTATACCTTATATTTGTAGGATCTAGGTTATTTGTTTTATTGCTTGAAACTAGTTGTTAGGAGAAAAGGACCGAGATGGAGCTCAAGATGCTCATTGTGATTTCCCATCACTCTATTCTATATTTTCTTTATTTATGTTCTATATTTTAAATAATTTTTTAGTTATAATATGTTCATTATGTTCATTATCCATCATCCATGAATTTTATAAACTGATGTTGGCCACTTCTATTTTTTATATAAAATTTGTCTTTCGGTACTTTTTCATTCCTTTATACTGCTTCTACTATTATTTTTTGTTTTCTAACGGATAATACCCTTGGGAATCTATGATAAGAGGGTATAGTCTCCCCACTATCACCTCTCTAAACACTTTCTCCTAGTTGGAAGCATCTAGAATACAAGGAGATGTGATTGAGTCCATGTGACCCACCAGTCCTACTACCGGTTACATAGTAAGTCGGGTTTGGATGTTACAATGTTTGTTATGTCTCACAATGCCTGATAGACATGTTGTACTTTATCATGAAACATCCTGAATAGATGTCATCCTTGATCATGAGACACCCTCCAAAAATGTCATCCTTGATCATGAGACACCCTCCAAACAGGTCATCCATTAACTTGTGATGTCCTCCCGACATGTCATTCAAATTATAAAATTACCTTCATATAAGTAAATTGTATTAGGAGATATTCTTTGAGAATGTTCATTAAGAAACCAATAACTGTATAGACATCCTCAAGAATTTCATATAAATACCCCAAACATGTCTGGACAATAATTAGGATTTGTCATGTAGGTAATCCGGAAATGTCATGTTGACTTCCCTATACATGATAACCTTGTCTAGTGGACGTATTAGGGTATACCCCAAATGGAAAAATGATTAATTTGAGTCCAGCTATAAATTTGATATGTTGTAGGCCTTCATATGTCATGATCTCTAACAGTTTTCTACATTACTGTAAGTCCATCTATGTTTCTGACATTGTATCCATCAAGATCATTCTACCTCATCCAGTAGTGGAGGATAAATATAATTGACCTACTATGAATCTAATTCCCTACATAAATAAGATAAGTAGGATTCCTTCTTAACGCCCGAGCTCCATATAAAACACACCATAAGTTTCACTGCAGTTCATAAGTCCCACACCCATATGCAGTGTGATAGAATACTTATTGACCCTTATTTATCACACAGAGCATGTCTCATGTGGGCTTATGGATTTTCAATGATCATATAATTCATGTCGTGAATATACCTAATAAGGGAACACTTCGTGTATAATCCCCTTTTAATGGTATGATATGAATGTTCTATAAAATGGAATACACCAAGAGGTTTGTCCCAAGTGCCTGATCAAACTATGATGACTTTGATTCCTGACATAACCAGGATACGTAGGATGCCTTTATGAGACTTTATCTCAACACTTAGTGCCTGTATTCCTAGATATTCAACCTTTATGAATTAATTGAACTACCGAGGTTCAAAAAACATTGTGTTTTTTTATTCCGATTCTAAAATGGATATGCAGTACATCTTATAAAGGTTCAATCCCATCCTTAGAATATTAATCACCTCCCATGATTGCTATAAACTTCATAGTGCTCTATTATATGGCTTTGAAATATATGAAATTACCCATTAATGATAAATAGAAGAATAACCTCAGATACATACAGATATAATCATTAATATCCACCATTTAAACAAAAAAGGGTTCAACACTTGGTAATATTGTTAGTGTAATCAGTCTCGTGTAGTAGTTAGGAAGATATTCATGAACATATATTAAATCATTAAGAATGTTCCAGGGTAGGAAATAATTCCCCCTAAAAGGTTGTGAGGAGCCCGACCTCCCATTATCTTAACCCAAGTGATTTCCTAAGTGTTATTTGGTATAAAACCCCAATTGACCACCTACCTTTAGAAATTAGTTTTGTACTCAGTTATGAATGTGGGAACTTTTGGAGTTTCTCTTAATGGAAAAAATATTGAACCCAGGCGGCCATTATGGATTACATTATATTATATTCATAATAAACCATCATGATTTACAGAACCAATTTTCCAAAAAAATATAGAGTTCAAATTTTTACTTTTGAAGAAAAATAATGTTCATTTTTAATACCAATTAATTGATAAAGGTCAATTAAAGTAACTAAATAACTAATAAGACCATTTTAGGATAAAAAATATTTTTTCTCCAATTGACTTTTTTATTTCATTTATTTTATAAAACAAAATATATCATGAATAAAATATTTTCTTGATAATAATAATAAATTGACTCTTTTTATATAGTGCTTCATCGGAAATACGAATAAAGAGTGTATTTATTAAAAAATATTTTTCGATGAGATCAATATTCGATAAATTTATTACATTAATTTAAAAGTAAATTTTAAAATTTTAGAATTTTAATTAATCCAAAATAAATTTATTTTTGGGATTATAATAAAAAATTATCTTATGATGAATTTTTGGTATTTTTATGAATGAAATGATTTTTATGTGAATAATGGAAAATATAGTTTTTACAAAAACAATTTTGTTTATGAATACATCGAGAAGAAAATATAACTCAAAAAAATTTAAAGATTTTTACCTGATGAAAAATGGATTTATAAATTTAAATTAAAAATTTAAAATTACTATATTGAAATTATAAACCCCATGTTTATCATTTTAATAATTAAGCAATATTTTTCTAATAAAAATTATCTTTAGTATTTCCCGTTAAATATAGTTTTATCTAGGGGAAATAGGTGTTCAATTTGTTTTAAAGTCTAAAAAATGTCCTCTAGTTAATAATAATACAAATAATTTAATTAAATTAAACAACACTGCATATTCTGTTATAAACATAATCATTTATGATTAAAAATACACTTTTTTTTCGGAATATTAGTTTTTATACGTTAAATGTGCTAATGGTAAAATTATTTTTTCTTAAAAATATAAATTTGATTTGATAAAATTGATTTAATATTTTTAATTACTAAGACCAATTTTTTTTAATATGTCTCATTTTATTTTGTCTCATTAAAAATAAATTACGTCGATAGAAGTTTATTTCCCTGATAAAAACCAAAAATGCTAAAAGTGAAAAATCGTAGACTAAAAGACGTAAAAACATTCTTAAAACATGATTTAAATTAATTTTTTGAGTTTTTTAACCAAGAAATCATCCAAAAATACCTTATTTTTTACTTTTTCTACACATTCTTGATGAATCATGTTATGTCGTAACATTGAAAAGTTATATTTATGAAAATTTCATTCCCTTCACATATAAAAGGAGCTCACCTATTTCCCATTTTTCACTTTTAATAAAGAATTATCTTACCACAAACACTAAAATAAACTTTCATAAACTCTATTCACATTTCCTATAAGCCTTTTTATTTCAAAAATACCAACATAAGGAGACTTAGGTTGTTACCAAAGGGAAAACATCTGATTGGATATGCTATGTTCTCAACTGAGCCCTCTTAATAATTTTCTCCCAATAACCCATAAGATTTATTATATACATTAAATTATGATAAATTAAGTGTTAATAATATTCATGAATTTAATTATATTACTAAAATATCAATTTTCTACCTTTCAGTAAAACTAATTGAAAAATGAATATGTCATCATGAATTAGTAAGAACTACCAGCTCAATGAATATAATTAGTGGTTCTTCATCACCACCTTACATGCATGGTTATAAAATACTATTAAAAGGATTAATATTATATTTTTATCATTTTTAATGTTCTTATATTATATACCATTCCCAATATATTTCATAGTTGATGGAAAATTAACATGTCACTCATGCGTACGTTCGAGCTACTACCTCCGCGAAAGTGACATATTTCAATTTTTTGGATTATTTTAATATTTATTAAAATAAAAATATATATGATTTAATAGCTTAAGAATCTAAATAATATCTTTTTTCTTCTATAAGTATGATAATATTCTATAATAATCATTTTCATAGTTGTTCTCACCAAGAGATTATAGCTTGTTTTAGTTTGAGTCAGTTTAACCATTTAATTGAACAATGTTTTAAATTTAGTCATAAATGACTATGGAAAATTATATAATTGTGTTATAATAAATTAATTACAAAATAATGTTTTTTATGGTTCTGGAAAAAATATATTGATATTTAACATATTATTATTATACTGCATTTTTGTTTTTTTATAAATTACCAATTCAAGATCATCACTAACTTCATTGTCATGAACGGTAACCAAAATAATCCATAAATGAAATTATAACATTATAAATAATTTAAAAATTTCTATTCTAGTACTCATTAATATATATCTTAATGTTTAACTTTGAATCTATAAAAAATTATTGATGTCGCCATTGTGGAACTAGTACTAAACAAACTAGAAAAAATATATAAATTAATGAAAATAAAACCAACTATTATATTTAAAAAAATAGAATATAAATGATGTTTATAAAATATTTTAGGTATTAAAAATATTATTAAATATGTGGTTTATATAGTTATTTTTTTATAATATTTGTTAGAGTATATTCACATAAGCAGGATTAAATGTAAGGTTTTTTCTTAACATAATACTCTTTTATTGATATATAATTCTTCTTCATGAACATCATTTTTATATGTTGGATACATTATACCTGATGACTTTATTATGTTGTGTATATATTTTATTATTTATATTTATCTTAATTTCTTATAAAATCTATTTAAAATGATTCTTACTTTAAAAATATGATTTTTGTTATGGTCTTTGTTAACTCAATACGCATTCATTGAGTTATAATGATTCTTCTGTAAATTCTTTATTATATGTCAGGTAAATTATATAATTTGATTGTATTATTTTTTATTTTTTATTTTATTTTTTTACTGTTATTTATTATAAAATCCATTTAAAATTATTCTAACGTAAAAAATATTATTTTTGTAACGGTATTTTTTCTCAATTTTCATTCTTTGAGACATATTTTCTTTACTACTCATAATTTCATTTAAATTGTGTCTATATTACCAGTTGGATATATAATATCATAAACTATCTTTTATTAATGATATTTTATGTTCAATAAAATATCTATATTTCAAGGGGTTTCTATTAAAATGATTCTTAAGATATTAGTGTTTTTGTTAACTAAAATTTACTTCATTGAGTTGTGATTGTTCTTCTTGAACTTTATTATTCTAATTAAGGTATGTTATCACATATGATTGTATAATGATGATTTTATTCTTTATTTTCTATGGTTTTACATTTATATGACATAAACCTCTTTTCAAATGTTACCTACATCAAAAATGGTGATTCCCATTAGGGATTTTCAACTCAATGTTGATTCATTGAAACACATCCATATTTACCTATTTATTTATTTTGTGTTGTGTATCTAATACCCTATATGTTAATTTTATCATTCCTTTCTAATTAATTTAAAGGGATTTTTAACTTCTTGTCATGTTTTCTTTCCATCTTTTTTCAATTCATGTGGTTTTAAATCCATAATCGATTTTGTTAACTAAAACATTATTTATTTTTGTTGTAATGTTTCACGTAGAACTAATTATTTTTGTACATGGATTATTCCACACTAAGATTTTATATTGTTATTTCTATTTATATATAGATAAAAGGACATTTTTTATTCAAATATTCATCCCTGATGAATTTATTCTCTACAAAGTATGATAATGTTGAGAATAAATATCATTCTCTCCAAATGAGCTATTTTTATTTTGTATCCTTATTCAATCTTCCTACTAATGTTACACTTTATTATATTGCAATTAAAATATGTTTTATTTTTTTGTAATAATAATTTTTCTCTCAATATTTTTTAAAATAAAAGATTTATCACACTCTTTACAACGTGAGATTCAATAAAATTATTTTCAAAATATTAAAAATGATTCCCCTTTGATGTTTTTATTTTTTTCTTACACTCCACATTTCATTAGTGAAAACTTTTATGTTTGTTTCAAGGTTCAATTATTTGGATTTCATTTAATGTATGGTTTTAGAATGGTTTTTATTTTACCTTTTGGAAAATAAATTTTTAAATTGATTCATAGTTTCATATCTTTATGACAATGTTAAGAAGTATTTTTGAAAATAACATTTTCATGGTTTCATATACTCATTAAAAGTTTTAAATTCTATGGATTTATGTTTAATGAATAATCCTATAAATTCCACTATGAAATAATCATTTTTTATTTAATGTTGGTTTAAATAGAACTAATAACAAATTTCAATTTATACTATATTATTTGGAAATTATATGAAACTCATTTTATTTCTCAGGGTTCTTTGTGATCTGATTAATGAATGATTTCAAATGGAGCACATATTTTTGGATGTTGATTATGGGGTCCTATATCTCCCTCCAATGAATTTTCTAAGGTTTTATATCTTATGAGATAATGTATCATAATCTTTATCAAATATGATAACAAATTAAAAGGTTATCCTTCTTGGATATGATCATATATTAAACGGTGGTACTTCTAGGATATGATCACAATATTATTATACCATGTTATTATTTTTCTTCCAATGTACATTGATATTATATGTTTAAAGTGAATTTTACATTTTCATGTGTAAAATCCCAACCTAAACTATCAGGTTTTATCCATAGTAACACATGACTGCATGTGTGCAGCACTGAATGCAAGAGGCTATCAACTAGTAGTGAGGGACTAAAACCATCAGTGGGGAGACTATTCCCTCAATATCATGTAATAGATCAATTAAATAACCAGTATTATAGTCAAATACAGAACATAAAGAAACAAAATATAGAACACAATAAATAACACATTAAAAAATGATTCAAGGTATGGTTAAATCTAATAATACATACATGAACTGAAATCCTGCTCAAAATCAATCTAGAAATATCATCATCCTCCTCTCCACCCAATCAACCGTCCACTACTAGTCTATTTCCATTCACCAGATCAATGATCATGAAATCTATAAGAACATTGAAATTCATGAGTTGGTTGTTAGTACAAGACTAAGTTGGAAAATACCAAATTCTCTTAACATGAGTGCATAAGATATATAATTTTATTTTATTATCATAAACAAGGACTAAATATAAACTACAATATTTCATACAGGTACAGAACACCTGTCAATCCCATAGAGTCTATCTTTACCTACTTTGGCATCATACTAGGAGAAGAATACCTGCTTCAGATCCATGATAGTAAAACATTAGTAACAATCGTAACATATCATCCTTGTCTCGGTATCCCCAAACCTGTAATAGGTTTATCCAACTAGTATTTTCAAACAACATATTGAATTAAATTATAGCGCATCCCTCTTTAGTGGATATCCCCATGAATTCATCAAATATCACATGATGACTAAATCATAGAACATATATATTTTATTGATATCCCAAAGCATGTGACACATCTTGCTAAATAGAATAGTCAAATTACATGTCAGAATGATTTCTAGAACATCTCCTTTGATTCAATAGCCCAAAAAATGAATCAAATATCATATTCCATCCAATTTAAAAACAAGAAATGCTTTGTATCTCACATTCAATCCAAATAGAAAAAACATGAATGCTCAACTACAAAAAAAATAAGATAGTAAATATGATACAAGTACATATTACAGATCAAACAATATGTCAAATCATAAATTATTGTAGTCACCACAATAATCCATGTGCATGAAACCCTAGAACATTTCAACAAATATCATAACCATTATAATAATCCATAAACAATAAACACAAGAATATGTCAATATGTATCATTAGAAACACTATCCATATATAAGAAACATAATAATAGGTCATGGCTACACACACGCCTCATGTGATTAATCATCAAACATAGGTTTCTTAGGGATAAATATGCACACCAATAATCTACCTAATGACCCAAAATAAAATATACAACATATTCAAAGGCCTTTTAACTCATGGTTGTAAACGTCAATCTCAAGGTTAGTTGAAAACATTGTCACCTAAACCATGTTTTCACATTTATTGAAACATGATCATGCGCTAATTTATCATGAAGGTGATCATAATGAAACCCCAAAAAATAAAATTGGGAGTCTCTATGGTGAAATAGTGAATTATGGATTGGTGTTGTGCTAGAAACATCCACCGTGACACGATATGGGAATACGATAGTGTAGGAATAACTCACAATAGAACAATATCAGGTACTAAAAATTAGAATACACTTGGAAAAATACTTCTAGAGAAATGATAATACATCTACAAAACAGTCATGAACCTCCACAGTACACGGAATATAATTATTGTGTAGAAAAGTGTTCGAAACCAAAACACTATGGTGTATATTGAGATCTATAGATTGGAGTCATCTATAACCATTTGGGGTTCCTAGATTCCTCAACAAGGCTGATTGGAACATGGGTATATGAAGGGGATCAATACACATTTAAAACCCTCATTTAAAATAATTTAATTCTAAAATGAAGGCACTCATCAGTATAAAATAGTTTCCCAGAGTTTAATTCATAACACCCAATTTAAATTACTAACTCCATAAAGAACAATGGTTGGTCCATCCATCTATAATTGATGTGTAGGAACCACTACGGTGTTGTCTAATCCACCACGATACATCCACCCTGATTATCCCACCACAATTAGGAATGTCGAAAAAATCCACTAGTTGGACTCACTATAGTGCAGTGTTTTTCACCTATGTCGTAAGCCTAAAACCACAACCCCAATACAATGTAGCCATCTATACTTTGATGTAGTTCACCCCGTTATGGAAAAAAAGTATCCAAATCCACATTTAAGATTCCTAATGGTTTTAAATCACACTTAGCTTTACCTAAATGCATATCAACTCCAATAACAATGAATATAATTAGGGAATTAAAAAATAGCGATTTATTAGGTAAAATATACGGGTTTTATAATTCTCCAACAAAAGTCTTGTCTTCGTTGAGATGTATCTTATGTTGTCATAATATAAAAATATATAAATATAGAGGTTCCATCTACATCGTCCATAGGATCCAGATAAATTGCATAATCCTTACCATTCACCAGTCCATGATACCTCTACGGACCATTAGTCGCCAAGTTTATTGACCTCCAGAGGGCCTATACTTGCTTCCTAGTTTCGGAACCTGTTCCCGCAACATGAATTCCTAATGTCTGATCATATAACTACTTTAGATAAATTATTTAACTACACTGGTGAATAATATTACGATAAATTATACAATCATTGGTGAAGTGGACCCACCTTCGGAAAAAACATCTCCCTCCGAGGGATTTGAGGCACCCTTACTCAGATCCACCTGATGACTGCTTCCCTAACATATATATTCTAAATTTCTCTTCTTAATATCAATATAAGTAACTCGTAATACATGGGAGAAGGTGTGTGTTTATCCACTAATAGATGTAAGAACACTAGAATATAAGTATTCCTATATTCCCTTCCCTATCAGCAGTGCTTTACAATGCGCTGGAGCATAGTTTTTCAGGTCAAAAGTCATAACCCATCACATCAACATTTATCATAGGACAATTTTGATCTTTCATTCCATATGAACATTATTACCCATCAGTAAATGAAAAATATAATCATCTATTCGAAGAATTCTTAATAGGTGGAAATGAGCATCATCCCTTTTCGGAGCTCTATAAAATGCAGGTCATGATCCAATTGTAGTATATTATGAAATAAAGTCTAAAAAATTAGATCCTTGATTGTTTTCCAAGTTAGAACTTGTAGTCTACCATTCTACAGAAAGGCATCCCACCACAGAATAGCTACACCTTGAATCATAAATGTTGCAAGATTAACAGATTGATCCCCCAGGGTCTCTAGTAGGTTGAAGACTAGATCAATAAATAAAATCCCATAATCTAAATCCTAGTTACATTCAGTTCCATGTAATGATGTATGATGATGGAGCATGATGTTCAAATCAAATTCAGACATATTCATGATGACTCCCTAAACTTTGAAAGTCAAAATCTAAAAATGTACCAATTGAACGGGTCATGTATTCTAAATCACTTGTTCCTTTTATACCATGGGTGGTGGAATAAAAGAATCCTAGTATTCCTCAACTAGTGGCACCAGTAGTCATCTTTTAGGTGGAATTTCTATAACAAGATGAACATTAAGAACATATCAGGTTCTAAACCAATATATAGGATCATACATGGTTATCCTAGGTGACTACCCTCAACCCTAAGGTGTAACCTTATTATCCCTATCCTTGGTATATTTCCCTGCATGTTAGTCATAGTCATCACATATATACTAACACAAAATCATGCACAATTTTACTAATTAATCCTAAATAAGATATATCTCAATAACATCAGGGCCTTTAGGTAATGAACTACTATGAAAAACAAGAAAATGTTTATATAAAAGACATGTGAACCTATGATCCTAGTTATGATAAATGGAAAAACACGAAAACCAATAAATCACATATCAACACCATGTATGTCACTCAAGGTGAATTTAATAATGGTAATAAAAAAACATAATTCCATACATTAGGGAGACTTAGAGGTCCACTATTAAGTGTCCATCATACACTAACATATTTCCCATGCGTGAGTCCAAACCATCATTAATCATATTTATTCATTCCCTAAATCAAGGAGAAGTGAAATTTTAGTTAATGATTATTAGTTATTTGATAATATGTTGTAGCATCCCAGCATGAACCACCTAGTCCAATCAAAAGTGACACATGAACTCATGTGTGCATCCCTATATGCTAGAGGCTGTAGACTAGCATAGTGGGTATATGTCATTTAGTGAGGAGACTATACCATCATTATCATTTCAAAGCTCAAATAAATATCAATATCAATAAAAAATTATATGAGGAAAATAAATATGGAATACATGTCATATAATGAATAACACACCAAACAAGAATCCAAGGTATGGGTAAACTGGTAATACATAAGGAAATTAACATCCTACACAAACTCTATGCAGCAACATTGACATCATTCTAATCCAACTACTCAATAATACAATATAGGGTACTTTCCCTTCCCCATATCCCTAATCACGATATCTACCAAGGCACAGGAAATTCTGAGTATGGTGTGAGTACATGTCACAATAGGACCCCACCAATGAACCTTAACATCAATGCATATGATATAAATGTTCATAACATGATCATAAACAAGGTAAATATATAAACAAAAATATATCATAAATGTAAAGAAGAACTTTCAAGTCCTCTAATACTCGCTCATCTTACTTCAGCATCATGTCGGGAGAAACATACCTTCTCTGTATCCATATCATTTGAACAATAGTAACTAGCATGAAACATCCCCCTCGAGTGATTATCCCCAAAAATTTTATGCATTCCTATAGAAATGATAGTATAAGTATATTATTACCCAAATTCTAGCATATCTCTATTGATTAGATATCATCATGCATGCATCAAATTTCACATATCGACCAAATTGTAGAAAATCCCTCCAATATAGTTATCCACAAGCATGTGAAACATACCACTCTTTAGAATAGTACATATACATGACACAATGAGCTCTAGAACATCCCTCTCATGTGGATAGTCCCAAACATGTGTCAAATCTCAAATTACATCCAATATATGTGAAAACAATCTGCCATATATCGCATGTTATCTAAATAGTCCAAACATTCATGCTCAACTATAGAATAAGGGATGAAATAATATATAATAAAAATAAATATGACAGATCAAGGAACATTTCAAATAAATAAAATCATAGTCATTGCAATAATTCATGTGAAAGAAACTAAAACATAGGTCAACTGGTATCATAATCCTCATTATAATTCATATTCAACAAACACAAGAATGGGTCAATATGTGTCCTTAACATCACTATCCATATAAATGAAACACAATCACATGTTAAGTATATACACACACAAAACTCATGTGATCAAGAATCACACATAGGTTTATCCCATTATTTTCTATTTAATTTGATTGTTATTTTTGGATGATAAAGCTTATTTCAACTATAGAATCATGTGTTCAGGTGCTTGGTATAGATGATGCATCTAGTTTCAATAATTATTTCTCTACTAGTTGGATTATGATGTAACAGATGATCATTGCAAATAAATTATCCTGACATGGTGTGTTGGAGACTTTGATGGTAAAAATTATGACCATCACTAGAGTCATGGCTGGTAATGTAGGTGATGATGATGTTTTTAACATGAAGGTGATGTTACTAGGTATCTTTATTTTTAATAACTACATGCCTTTTAGTCTCAAGACACATATTGTATACTTCACCACCCATAATTTTTAAAGATATTTTAATTACACATTACATTTAACCCTCAAAGAATGTACTGGTTTGTCTCAGACATAGTGGATCTAGTGTTATATGTGATTTTAATTATCGCATGCCATATGAATTTAGGACACACCCTATATAATTTAAAATCGTTTTCTTCAACATATAACCATGTAAATTTCATTTATTAAACATAGATCCATATACCATGCGTTTTTATTCATGTGTTCCATGTATAGAGGTTATAATGGATAATTGTGTACAATATGTACCTTGCTAGTTATTGTATATAACTGAAACATTATGTATCCCACACATACATTGTGTACATCCAATTAGGTGAATCAATAAGAATCTAGAGTTAACACCTTTAGGAAAATTATTTTTAATCATAGTTTATTTCCAATGAAATTGTGCAATATTATAAGGATAACTTGTAGTTACTTTAGTGAACATAAAATTAAATCATGTAACTATTATCCATACATTCCATGTACTATTTTGGACATGTTGTATATGTGGACTCCCAATGAGTTGATTTGTTACAATACATGACCATCCTTTCCTGACATCCCTACATATCATGTACCCCACATGAAAAGATGTGTAGTAGGATATTTATGGTAACCATCATGATGTATTTATCAAATGATATTTTTTTATGTATAATAAGTTAATTATGAGAATCTTCTCATATATATCACAATGTTATGATCCTGTCTGTCTTTGGATAAAATTCACATTACAATTTGGATAATTTGAGAATCATAACATCGCTATAGGGATGGAAGGTGATGAGTACGATATTAGAGAACATATGGACTTAGTAACTCCCCCTTGTGCCATGTAATTGTCCTGTATGTATGGGTTTTAGGTACTCCTATCACAATATATACATGATAGGTATGGGTCCCCAATATGATAATTGAATTAACATACTCCCCTATATGTTATGAAATGTTCTTCCAATAAAATAGTATGCACTCCTACAGATGTAGAGTAGCGTTCCATTATCAGTGGTCTATGTACGACCTTGTATGATGGGGCATGGTCATACACATAGGTGATGTAATCCATCATTTGATACACACAAACTTCGATGAAGTTCATCCCCCACTATAATTTTGGAGTATTGTCACAGATGTTATAGAATGCTTGTAGATTAAGAGTTAAAGATATCATTATGTGTCATCATATATATTCATTTTTGATACACTCTACCTTTTTAGATTTTGTGATTGATTTCCTATTACAGATTATAGTCACACTTTAAACATTAGGTATTTTAGGACTTACGCTACCCTGTATATCATTGGTTACTTAAGTGATATGATATTTTGTGGAGATAATCTATGAATAATTGGTTTATTCCCTTTCCCTTTGTTTTTTTTGACATTAGATAATATTTGGTTCCGTTGGGATACGTTAGGTTATTTTTTGGTCTTGGGTTTGAGCTTACTTATTGGTGTATACTTTCTTTGTATTTTCAAGGAGTCCTATTGGGTATGTTTATAATCATCCCTAAATGATATATGCTCCCACATTTTTTTGTATGACCATATATTACATAATTATGATATGATATTGGTAGAAATGGTGCTAGTGGAGTTAGAGGATTTGTTACACAGTATCTAATGATGGTTCATGGTGAAGACAGTAGCATATGGGGTTCGTTCCAACAGACCCTATAGATATGAGATGTTGTCTCATACATAAAGTTGGTTGTGCCTAGTGGTTATTATATTATACACATGTATTTTCATTTATATGATTTTCTTTTGTGAAATTTTACTTTCCATTGATTACTTATGCTCACAATGTATATAATTTAGTTTATATATATATATATCATCTAGTGGTATTGTATTTTATTATATATTAGTGATGCATTCATGTTATATTTTGTTATATGCTAAGACCTCCCATGTATGGTTGTGCCTTATTGGTGGTGGTTTTCATCCCATAACCTATTTGAGGTAGGCATGGGCTGGCACACTCATCTTACCGCTATCCCATATTGGGTCTTGGTGGGTCAAGTAATATATGAATAGTATTAGAGTAGTTATAATATTAGGGATAGAGTTTTGAGCTTGTTATATTGTAAGGGCTTCTTGGAAAATAGGCCATTGATGAAAATGGGTGTATTAAGTTCGATTATTAGACTATGGATATCAGTATATGTGTGAAAGATGATGTCTCCTTTCACCAGGAAGCAAACAACCTGATAGTGACATGGAAATATAAGGAATCAATTGTAGGGTACACGTCGGTTAATGTATCATTCATTAGTCAACCATGATGTTTCATGTCCTTCTTATATCATCTCACCTAGATATTATATACGTAAATCATGGGTCCCTCCTATATATTAAGGAATGATACCCATATGTATTTAGCTCTTATTCATAGATAGGTCCATATTGTGACCGTACTAGTGCTTTAGTCTCATATAAATACATGATGATAAATTAGTTTAGAGACTGATTCTGAGGTATCATTAGATCATGAGAAGAGGTAACATCATCCAATTTTTAATATTTTTATAGATCAATCTTCAAGAGAGAATGGTAGTTCTCATTGAGATGACTCATATTATTGATAGATTTTTTTGTTCTCTCTATTCTCTAGTGATAGATGCATCAGGATATTTCAAGGTGATCAAATCCTTGATTGATAGAATATTAGTTGGAATATGAGATTTATATTACCTTTCTGGTTTTTACATCAGCCAACCAAATAGAAATTCTTGCATTTTATTTGAAATTCATAATTAAATGAATCATTGGTTTATGTTTATCTAAACCAACAATGTTATTATCCTACCATGATTTCATTTCATGATTATACTCAATTTTTTTACGAGAACTCACTTATCTTAATTTTAAATTGATTACTACAAGAATATTAGTTGGATTTGGGCCTATGATATGAAATTTGAGATTGATTTTATATATCTCCTACTTCCCTCAGTTATATAGGATTCCTAAGGTGATATTGTAACGATTGATAATTTTTCACTATGACGAAACACACCTTTTAATGTAGGATAGTTCTTTCCATAGACAACCAAAATAGTTCTATTGAAGGATATCCATGGTGATTGAATATTTGAGATTATAATTGTCCCTTTAAAAGGATCTAAAATATATCTAGAAGGTGATGCAGTGCATAGATGGTGATGCAAAAACATCCAATGATAAATGAATATTTAATCCATCTTTATCCACAAAATTAAGGTAATATGTATTAGGTCTAACGTGGTAATGATCATATTCAAGATGGTTTTGTGTAGAATATACTCAAATTATGTGGTAACAAACATGGTTGGATGTATGATTCTTATTATCATTACAAATAATCAGGCTTATAAATTTCATCCAGATCCATTTTTCACTTCCAATGTTTTCTTGAGGGGATGATAATTCTCGTAGAGCCTTTAGCAAAACCCTTATAGATGGGGTATCCTACTAATGGTGGTCTTCCTTTGTTCATGGTTTTTGAATGTTTGAATTTCCCTCTAGTGGGGAAGATAATTTGAAATATTCATTCTAATTTTCCATCATTTCATGATAATACCATTTAAATGTATATAGTCCATGGTGGATTATTTATCCTAATGATGTATGAACATAAGTACATTATACTAAATGATATTCCAGGGTTATCATCATCATGTATCCAACTCATATGTCAGTATGCTTAAGATGTTGTATTGATATTTCATACTAGTGATCAAATAGTATATATTAGATAAGGAGAATAATGTGTATTTGGTGGGCCTAATAGAGGAAGATTTTTATTAGAATCTATGTGATCCTCCCAACATATGGTTCTATAGACCATTCATAATTCTTCATCATAACAAATCTTGGTTTATGAGAATAACGCTTTGTGGGAATCATTCTAGTTTTTATTGGGACATCTTAGAAATCATAATGATGTTTTTAAATTGATAAATTCCATGAAATCCGTGATATTATAGTGTTCTTAATTTATTACATTTTTCGAACTAAAATGGAGGTTGGGAATCTTTGGTATTCAGAGGACTATTAATTTACTTTTTTGAGAACACCAATGATGTGGAATACTCTTAAAGTGTGAATTTTAAATTTTGGAAGTGTAACTATATGATATTTACAATATAAATGATGGTTTATTGGTTCATACATGTTATTATCAAAGGTATAATAAATTAGGTTTACAGATTAGCGCATCACTAGGATATAATTTGATAACCCTAAAATGTTTTTTTTTGATCAGTGGATGTTGGTGAAATATAAGTAGCTAGACTCTATGGTTGGAATTCCTGGAATAAGTGGTTCTCTTTTTACTAATTACAATGTACCTACCATATCAAAAATTATGAGACACCCCTTATGGAATCATTGAGTTTGGAATCATGTTGAATTTGGTATTCACATATAGTTATTCTAATTCATTCCCTTAATGGTGGGGAGTATACCATCTTGCTTCAAGAATTTTATAGTGTTGTAATATAAATACTTATCTTGGGTGATCATGAGTTGTTGATAACAATATTTACCCAATAGGTATGGGACCTTTGTGGTATAATATCAATTGTGTTCATTGTGAGGGATATTTATCTATGTAGTGAATTATGTTTTGATAAGGGTTGTAGTTAGAACTTCTTGAGTTTGGAAGGTGTTTTTATGGGGCATATATCTAATAAAATAGGGTTATCTAAATGGTCAATACAATATATGATAGAATATAGTGTATTGGGACACCAATGAACATAAAATTACTTCATGGTGGTTTGAGGAAGTTGATGTTAATTATTTATTTTCATGTCAGTATCTTTCACAGAGAGAAATTTTAACCCAACTAGGAGACCATCATTAGTGGATATAAGCATGTGATTTTTTCATTTCTCACTAAAGGTGAAAATCGCGACTCTCTCCATGATGGTGATGACGATAATGAACCTTTATAAGGATGCTTTTTATGTTTTGTGATTCAATTCATGATATATGGATATATGAATTATGGTTATAAAGGTCATTAATCTAGAATATTGTTAAAATCCATGTGAAGTGGTCATTTTCCGTTTATTGTGGTCATCTTTGGATAGTCTAGTGGTAGAAAATTCACGTGTGGGGTGTAAGATGTTTTCACTATTATTTATTCCATGAATACTCTTAGAGACTCCAACTTTACGGGTTCATTTAATATATGGGTGGATTGAATATGTTTGATGGATGGATAAATCCAATGAATGGTAATTTTATGAGATTTTGGATAATAGTTTGGGTTATTTTCATTTTTAGGAAAAAAATATTTAATGGTGGGTAGGATCTAGCAACCCAAATTTTTGATAAGTGATAATAAATTTTTTATTTTCTTCTTATAGGTCCTTTATAGGGGATAAAGTAGTAAATTTATCCTAGAAGTTGATCTTATAAAAATTTTATGATGGTTTTCTTGAACTCAGAATGTAGTAATTACCCTTGGGCTAAATTTTAGTGATATTTCAACATAGTTTAAATTCATAGGTATATTTAATTTCTAATAAATATATAAATAATTATCCCATGAGTAAGAAAATATTATAAATTGTAAATTTAGTCTCGTATCACATTTATGACACTACAATTATGATCTAACTATGGGATTTTCTTAGGAGAGTTAAAATTTCCATGGAATGTCACTGAATTCTGGGACTATGTTTTTGTGTGCATTTAAATTAAATAAAAATAAAAATAATATTTTCATTGTGTTGATTGATATTTTTGTTTTTTTTCATGGTGATGAGGTGAGGTAATGTCTTGTTGAAGTAACGATTTCAAGCTATGGTGGAAACAACATGTCATGGAAAACTCTAGAAAATAAAAATTTTAGAATAATGAACACTTTATGAGAGGTTTTATTATTTATAGAGGGAAATTATTATGGGATTTTGGTAGTGATTTATGCATGGGGTATATGGAATATAAATATTCTTTTTAATAAAGTAATTTCATTCTTTTTGAATATAAAAAACATCCCTTATTTCCTCTCTTTTTTCCTTGATGAAAGGAAAAAGAGAAACCATATCTCACTCTCACTCTCCACGAAATAGAGGGTTTTCATCAATGTTATTCACATTCATCATGTTGGTGGATAAAATGATGAATAATTAATGTAATAGGATCATCAAAAGGAGACTAAAATTCAGTGAGGTATGACTTCTTATTTTTTTTATTTTTTTCATTTTTGTTATGTGATTCATTCATTTTCCTCTCAAGATCAAATCAGTTAAGAGTTTTATAGAAATTAAATGAATATAAAACATGGAGGGTTTAAAATATTAGTAATAAAAATATATTTAATGGATTTGTAAACAAATATTTTTTTTGAATAAAAAATCATGTGTATTTTAAAAGGATAAAAACATGAATTATTGGTTTTACATCAAAAATTGATTTTGGAGGTGATAAAAGGAAAAAAATGACTTCTTTTAAAAATATTTATTTATAAAATAATTTTTCTTATGATGAACACTATTAATTGTGATAAAATTTATAAAAAACAAATTAGAAAAATAATATTATTTGTATAGAATTTTCTTTATCTCAAGACGCATGATAAAACTAGTTTCTTCATTCCACAAATATTTTTTATTCTTGACTCATGTTATTTAAGAGATTTTTATAATATATAAGAAATAAGGTTTTAATGGAAATTGGATTAAATATTTGAAATGCATTATCTTCTCAATGCATGAATAAAATAATTTTAATACATAAAATATTTATTTTTTTCTATGATCATGATATCTTAAATTATTTAATTATTTTTTTCCTAGGATTGTATAAATATGGGGATGAAGACTCCATGTTCTTGGATAATTCCATTTTTTGTATTATATTTGGATGATTACCAAGATGAATTTTTTCCATGTTGTTTAAATTAAATAATTATATTTAACTTAAATTAAATTAATTCTTTTTTAAGTTATTTTTACGTGAAATTAAAGGTTGATGGAATTTTCATTTTTATTTGAGAGATTCTGAACCATAGAAAATTATATTTTCTTGTCTCTTAATCATGTTCTTGGACAAACATGATCATTGAACCATCTGTAGAGGGTCTTGTATTCCCATTTCCACCACTATCTTGAATATTTTTCTCTTTTTCTTTATACATGAGTTTGATTGTGATTTTGTGATGATATAATTGATGAAAACCAAAACAGAATGGGTTCGGCACATGGAATAGGAGATGAGACATGTTTTGGACATGGTTCAGTTAATGGTCGGAAGATGATGAAATGAATGATGGTGTGCCATAAATTATTTCATAAAGGTGTGTTGGATGATCTAAGGGTAAATATTATGACAATCTGTGGTGTTATGGATAGTAAAATTTGTGGTCGTTGGATTCACTTCATGAATAAGATGTTTATTGTTTTTTGCGTATTTTTTGAATACATGGACTATATTCTTGAGTCACATTCCAAGCACTTCTCTACTAGTTTTTTTCATATATTTTTGTCTCACATGACATGTACCTCCTAATGAAAAATTCCATGTGAGACAAACATAGAGGTACTAGGGCTACATGTAATTTTAAATATCACATGTCGTGTTCCTTTCAGATACATGTAATGTCACTCAGAATTGTTCACTTAATCATGTAACCACGTACAATCAATTTATTAATCTTAGAAGCACTCTATATGTGTTTCATTCACAAATTTCACATAATGATCTTGGAGTAACTCAACATATATAGGTTGTATACCCCCATTGGCCACATAAGACTTACAACCCTTGTATCCCACACAGACTTTGTGTGTATTCAGCTAGGTGACTCAACTTGAATCCAAAGTACACACCTTCATCCCATGTAGTTCAACAGAAATTGTATTTCCAAATATGTTGTGTATTCTACATAAGAATACTTAGGATTTCCTCCCATATACATAATATTATATCTTGTACATATTATCGATTCCCTAAGAGACATTAAAAGTGGATTTATTTTATTAACACATTTTTAGAAATAGCAAGGATGAAATGACAGGGAAAAATAGAACAATAGTGGCAGGACCCCACTCTCTTATAGTGAGATTGTTCTGGGAGGGATGAAGAATGTTTCGGGGAATGAGAATTCTGCGACTGCTCGGCTAAGAAGGATGAAAAGGAAGGATTATTCTTCTATTCCTAATCCGATGACTACTAGGTCCTCTGTCAGCAAAGGAAAAGGAATGCAGCCCTCTGAGGAGTTCCTTTATTTGGAAAAGTTAAATTTAATAAGGAAGTATTTCAAGACCCTGGGACAATATGACATCTCCGAGTGGGACTCGGATACTGAAGATGAATCCATGGATCATGGTTATGGGGATGGGCATGACTTATATGATATGTAGCTGTTTTCAAGGCATGTGATGTATTCTTTGTGAACTTTTCATTTATTTTAATAAATGGTCAGAGACATTTTCTATGGTTGAGCCTTCCTGGTAAAATTCATTTATATATATTATAATATATATATATATAATTATATATATATTTATTAGTGTACAAATATATATTTTTATATAAGTATAATACATACATTTTTATAAGTATAAATATATTTATTTTTCTATATATGGTAAATAAAATAGAAAATTAATAATTTGAATAAAGTCATTAATAAATGATCATTTTCATATGTTTTATATAGTTAAAAATATATTTTACATGTTTAATTGTTAAAACAATTCTTCATACAATTTAAATCTAATATTTAAATATATTCAAACTTGTATATATATATATATTAATTTATAAAAAACAATGGAATGTGAAAAATGTTAAAGTTACAAAACTATAATATCCCTATAAATACAAACACAAGAAATTAATTCATTCTTCTATAATAAAATAAAATAATGACCTCTTAAAAAATGTTAAAATTTCATTGAATGTTCAAAAATAAGGGTATTTAAATAAAAACTATGTTTTCACTTATAGATAAATAGGCATCCACGGCTTCTAAAAGTGGTCACAGAAGGAGATTTCATGACATGAGAAACTACTCTATGACCCCTTTTGTTGGTCATGGTAGATGGGGTCACAAAAACCAGTTTCATTATAGATAATTATGCCCTCCATTAATTAGGGACCACTCTAAATAGTCACCATAGATACTTTTACAAATAACCTTTTAGAGACTTCCAATGGTTGCCATAAATGGTATTTTTTTATATTAAATTTCTCATATTTGGTTATTTATTTATTAATTTCTAGATAACATATATTATATATATTAGTTTTCAAAAATAAGTAACCAACATCATAAATTACATTATAACCAAACAAAATAATTCTATATAAATATACACACTAAATATATGAACATTTTATTTAATATTTTAATAGAAACAATGACCATGATGAATGCCCTAAATTCATTTAATGAAATCTACAAATTGATATCAAAAAAATAATTTTCAAATTTAATTATAAAATGATAGAGACATGTAGACTAGTATATCAAAATAAAAAATATTCTTTAGATGCATGTCGATAAATTCATAGACATGGTCTTGGGGAGCTCTACTAAGATATTGTTGGTACTTCTCTAATTAATGATGACATATATATTATGCACTTATTGATGAATACCCTTATTCCCATACATTATCTTCAATTTAGGGCCTATATAACAGATATATTGAACCAATAATAAAAAATCAGGGAATGAAGCTAATTAAATTAATAAATATTTTAAAATAAATGAAAATTATAAAATAATAGTGTGTCATTATAGGATCCCAAACACAACAATTACACTAAAAAGAACAAAAATTCAACAAAACACGTCAAAAACTTAAATGAATACATTCACAAGACTGTATTAGAATAAATAATCACATAAATTTAAAATTATAGTCAATAAAGACATAAGATTTTATGAAACATAGACACAATGGAAAATTATAGTGTGTTTCTTTATGAAAAATAGGTCAATTCATGTGTTACAAATTCATTTGAGGATAAAGTGAATGAAGCAATCATGAGAATAAATCATAGGTTTCCTAATCCCAAATTAAACGAAATACTATGTGTATTAGTGTACCAACTAATACTGCAACATTCATGTAAATTAGAATTGCAGTATATATGCCCAAACTCTTCAACCAAATTATAGACCAAAATATAAAAAAAAGTCCAATTCCATTACGGATGAAAATGAAATTAAACAAGTTTTATAACAAAAATATGACTATTAAATTCCCAGGAAACAAAATAATTTTATTTTAGTATATTGTTCACAATTATCCCATCTGTGAGAATAAAAATACTCACATCTGAATAAATAATGAACTTTTCACCCTAGATATGAACATGATCATCTATATCCTTTATTCTTATGGCACTATATTTCCCTAGAATTGTAGTTCAAAATGTGATAGTAATTATAAACTTCACAGTAAATGGTCAAAAAGTATAAATAAAGATATAGAATAGTGGGTAAATGGACCTTATCATCTCTATCAATTTTATCACAATAATCTTGTGGTAAAAAGTATAAAAATTTAGTAACTCAAACCTTGAGTTATGAGGGAAGGTGTTAATAGTGAATGAGAAAAAATCCATCACATGCCAATGTTAATGTACTTTTAGTGAAGCTTTAGTGAAACCAATTGAAACCATATCATCTATTTCCACTAATGTCAATAATGTTGAGCATTATGAGAAGATGGAGATGGAGAGGTAGTAAAATGAAAATTAAAGTACCCCACACTCTGATTTCATTTCTAACCTTTTCATCAATGTTTAAAGTGACATAATGATGAAAAATGAGGAATGATTCCAATATTAAGTAGCCCATATGTGGTGTTAATCCAAAGCTATAGGTATGGCGGGGAATTTTATGGAACAATACAAAAAATATTTTAATGAATGTAGATCCAAAAGAGTGAAAGTTAAAAAAAACAGTGACAATATATCAAAAGATCCTTATTGGTTTTAATAAAACAATTATAGATCTTATGAAAAGTAGACAAAAATATGAATCAACTCTGAGTGTGAATTTTAAAGGAGGAAAAACTATCAAGTAGATAAAGTGGAGATGTCAAATATAAAAAATTTAGATATTTTTCTAAATAAATACAATAAGTATTTAATATCCTGTTTAGAATTTTTAGAAAAAAGACATCATAACATGATCCAAATAACTATGGAATGAAAAATTATGTCATGATTGGTTTTGAAAAACATTCTATGTACTATTTTTACAAAAAATTTATAAAATGCATTGAATTATGCTTAGAGAAATATATTTTTACAAAATGTGAAAATGTAATATTTTTTAGAAAAAAAATTAATTTTAGGTTTAATAGAAAATTAAAATATTGTAAGATTCAAATCATAAACATTCATTCTTTAACATACTATATGAAATAATTTGGAATATATTTTCTAATATATTTTTTAAAAATGATCCATAGGCAATTTCAACATAATCTTACTCAAACATATATAATGAAACTAAAAGTACATTCCAATGAGTAAGTGGAATATTATACCTTTTTCTTTTCGAATGAAAATGATCGATACAACATATTATGTAAGAATCAACTTATCACCCAATAACATATATACACTCTCTCTAATATTATATATGGAAATAATAACATAGCCAATATATTCTCTATTATGATCCTTGATATAAATAATACCTACAAGAACCCTCTTGATCCCAAAAAAATAGATTACGGTATGTCGTATTATAAATAAGACCTGAAATGAAATACACTCCCTCATAATAGTGACTGTCAGAGAAATAAAGATAGGTTTACCTAAATTTTTTAAATATATAATCAAGAAGTATCTCAGTGGATTGAAAAAAGAAATGTGTTTCATACAGAAATAATTAGAAACATTTAAAAATAAATACATTATGTTTGTATTAATGTGTGATAAGCCTGTATTGTTTTCCTTCAATGTCACATCATGCAATTTATTTTAGGTACGGAAATTTTATTTATCTTTGTAATTATAAATCTAATAGATTTTATCCATCATTTGGGTATTTTATCCCTTTAGAGGAGTTATAGAACTACTATTGTAGTGGTTCATAGTGTGGGCATGTCATTCACAATGTGAATAGTTATGATGATGATCCTGAGTTTATATAACAATGGTTCTATAATGAACCATATATTCTAGTCATGAACCACCTATTCTAGTCATGAAACATTCAAAAAAAATGATTCATGGTGTGAATCAATGATTCTCATATTGAACCCATCATGACCATATTTTAAAATATGGTTTCCTCAATTTCATTTGGTTCAATTTAATCCATTTATTTCATTGGTTTTATCAATATTTAACCTAGTGGTATCTCTCTCATATGGGTTCCTTAATCCCTCTATGTTTGGGGTGATTTGGGTTGTATTTTTTCCATGGTTTTCATGGATCACTATGGTAAGTAGTTTTCTTCATATTCTCTTTATATTTACTCCTTCATTCATGGGGTTTAAACTTTATACAAAAGAAATAAAAGAAAAAGATTTTTTGTTTATAAATTTATTAATGTGGATTTTGGATTTTGGGATTTCTCTTTTCTCTTAAGATCTTTTTATACTGTCATCTTATGGGTTTCATCCATTTTTTGGCAGTTACATGTGTTTGAGGTAGGTAGTTTATTAAAAATGATTTATCATATGAATATTTCTTGATTAATTGTTTTAAAAAAAGGTGTTAGAATTGTTTAGTGGTGTGTTTTTTATTACTTAAAATTCATATTGAATGTGGACAGATTTATTGTTTCTAAAAACAATTTTCATGAATTTTTATTCCAAATTTTGGGGTTATTTTTATTTCATTGATAAATCTAGATTTGTATTGATGAAACACAACTTTGATATGATTATAAATGTTAAAATAATTCCTCTGAGAGAAGGGGATAGGCCATGGGATCATAGGTATTTCGTTGGTAGTGTTGGAAAAGAATTGTTAGGTATGGTTATGTAAATCCCCAGAATTTCCCTGTATTTTTTATAAATATTGGAATTTTACAAGTCTGTGAAAACTTACAGCATATGATTCTGAGACCTGGTGTGCCTGGAATCAATTTATGAAGTTTTTTTCGGGTACATTTAGTAAACATAAAAGTGGGTTTTTATAACTTTTGAACCGGTGCTCAGAATCAAAATCTGAGGGCATCATTGAACTCACAACACCATTTTTCGCTTAAGAATACTTTCACCTCAATAGAAGATGGACGAGGGAGAAAGTTAGTTTTTGATTTTTTTGTGCAAATAATAAAATTAAATTAAATTCATTTTATTTTCTTTTGAGCTTCCATGTGGATATTTCAGGTTGCATCCACCGGAACTAAACCACCATGTGGAAGTAGGATGTTGAGACCACCAGAATAAAACCTCTTGTGAGAGGTTAAGGTGGTGGGGACCACCTGAACCATAACCTCCCATGATAGGTTATGGTGGTGGGGACCACCCGGTATTAAACCCCCTTGAAACCCCCCCCCCTTTAATTGGGAGAAACCCTCAACTCCCACAATTAATGAGGGAGAGCCTCTTGACCTCCTCTACCTTAATTGTGCCAACATTGATACCATTAATCTTCCCAAATCACCACTTAATTGTGCCAATTTAATTTAATCCAATTTGAATTTTTCCTACGATTAATTTGTTGAAACAATTTTTATTATTGGCTATCACTTTTATTTGGTGGTATTGGGGAGAGGAGGAGCTTTTTGGAGAAAGCTTCTCCAACAAAGAATGCTTCCTCCACGAAGAAAGTCGATGACTTTGACCTTCTTCCTCAGAAATTCCTTCGATGTAGGACATGTTCATCTACAACAAATCAACGTACACCATTTCACGTCAACTTCATCCAATATCGAACAAGGTAGAGTTTTTAATTAAGTATGACTTTATTCCATTGATTAATTCCTTCTAAAAAACAAAGAATGCAGATCAACTTATTATCAAGTTGATCTGTGGATTTTTTCATAGCGGCTTGAAAATAAATTGTTGTAGGAAGTTGTAGGTGTTTATTCATTATTTGGTTAACACTTCCCATGTTATCCTCTCTATTTCCATTGTGGGGTTGGGAATATAAATTATCGAGGGATTATGGGAATTGATGTTTTAAAATATCTTCCATTCTCGTTCATTGTTTATGTTCTTGCTGAACCACTTACAACCACTCTAAACGTGGAGGGTATGGGCCAAACAAGCCCCCCCTACCGTGATTCATTGTGGTGTTCATCAAAACGGAGGAAGGCACCAATGGCGTCGAAGGAGATAAAGGAAACGGTGCACCACATGCAGCGTCTATGACACATGCCACCCTCGTGATACTCTTGATCCCCAGCCAAACCGGCTCTGCAACACCAAGTCATACCGTGCCGCCCACCGATCCTGCCACCCGCTGACCACACCGCCCACAGATCGCACCACCCACTAGCTCGCTCCGCCCGCTGGCCTCCTGACCTGCCCCGGTCGTGTTAGCCCGCCGACATCCCGAGCCACCCGGGCCGCCCCGACCACACGGACCCACCAGCCTTCCGATCCTTCGACCGAACTGGCCCCACGAGACGCCCCTGCCAAACTGGCCCACACCCTAGCGGCACCGGGGCCGAACCGGCCCCACGCCCCAGGTCGAGCTTCCCTCGCAGCGCCCTCCGGGCCAAGCTTCCAATGTGATGCCCTACGGGCTGACCTTCTCATGTGGTGCCCTCCGGGCCAAACCGCCCTCGCGCCAACTCGCGTCCGGTCTGTGCCCTCATGGCCGGTATGCACCCTCTCGGCCCTCTACGGCCCCTCATGGCCAACTGGGTTGGGCCCAGCGGGCCGGGCCGAACCCAACTGTCTGGCCCACCCAACGGGTCAGGACAGTTACAAAGGGTTAGGCCGGGTCGGTTCGACTGGGTCAGACCGGACCTCGGCCCACTACGACCCTTTACTTTCTTTTGGCCATATATTTTGAAACCGAACATCCGATTGACAAACCGTTTGTGGCGCTGGAAATCATGGAGTGAGATGGCCCCTTTGAGTATACTCCACTGATGTTTTGGATTGATATTGGAAATGGTCAGTTTTCATCATACATGAATCCAACTGGGCCCCCGAGATTAAAAGGCTAATAACTCACAGACCAGGCGTCTGTTTGACGCGTCATATGTTGTGTTGAGACCCCTTTGACAAGGCGTACCTTTGAGATACTTTTTTGTGGGACTTTGTGATAGTTGGATTGTCGGCCAATATATCCTGGAGAGGATCTTCTCAGAGACAAGTGAGCATAGAATGGAGACCTTGTACCTGGCTAAGACCTCACAACTACTGACCATTTTGACACAGAGTGACTCTAATAGCCCTGTGGGGAGTGCCTTGGTGTCGCAGCGGACCCACAGTGGATAGTGCCTTAGTGTCATGGCATACCTATGGTACTCGACATGAGGATTACCTCAGCAGGCTAAAAGGGGGAGTGCCCTTGGTGACGTGGAAGACCCATGGAGGGGAGCACATTTGGTGACGTGGCAGATCCACGGTACTCGACAGGAGGAGTACCTCAGAAGTCCATGGTTAGTGAGAATTGAGCATGGTGTGGTGGCAGGCACACTGTACTCAATAGAGGAGGTGTTCTACAGCAGCTGATGTTTTGACAATGTGTTTGGGGACGTTAATTGATACTACCCCTAGAATAAAATCTTGGATGAGGTGAGTTAGTTTTTCCATGTTTTCCTCTTGATTGATATGGATCACATGATATCATAGGTATATGAATGAGCGTATACCTGTATAAGGATACATTTTCATTTCATACTTTGTGGTTTATCCTTGTTGGGTTTTGTGTGACCTTGAGAGTCTCGGTGTCCTTACTGAGTATCTTTATACTCACCCCTACACAGGCTATGCCGACACCTTGTTGTATTGGTTGCAGACGATGGACAACGTTGACTAAGGCTGAGAGCTCCAGGAGTAGATGGTTCCTGAAGGTTGAACTTAGGAAGAGTTGGTACACAGAGGGGATGGACAGCTGGGGAGTGCTATGGAGGTGATCTGTACGTAGCCTTCAGGTAGGAACCTCAGAGGAAAACCCAGTTGTTGATTTCCTTTTTGATCAGTTGTACTTAAACTTTCAATTTAATTGGTGTTTTGTCTAGTTCTGTTCTTTCTTGTGTGTGTGTTACAGGTTATAAAGGAAATACCTTCACAATTTTATGGAATTATGCCTTTGGTGCTCATCTCCAGCCCCTGGACTATGGAAGGCGGGCTTGGTGTAGTCATGGTACGGGCCCCGGGGGACATGTCATGAAAAATTGGTATCAAAAGAATCATTTCTACTGCATAACTAGGACTCTAATAATTTCTATGAAGCAATAGTGTTAAGGTTAATGAGAGCGGTTTTAAATTCCAGATGTATTGTGTTGGTGCGATGGCCGACGTATCCATACACCAGGACCCTGAATTCTGATTTTCAACTCAGTGCAGGAGAACACTGATTACGTGTGTGTTTTCAAAAGTTTTCTTTAAGTCATCAAACCAGTTATAACCTTTTAACCGTAGCGCA
Source organism: Viscum album (assembly GCA_963277665.1). NCBI lineage: Eukaryota > Viridiplantae > Streptophyta > Magnoliopsida > Santalales > Viscaceae > Viscum > Viscum album. The sequence goes on from OY728127.1 coordinate 451,658,562, forward strand.
TCTGTTTTTTTTTTCAGGATGCCTCCACCCATACAACCATCTAGAGTTCCGAGAGTTGTATGCACAGATAGCCCACCGAGCTATGAGGAATTGATGCAGGGTCATTTTCCAGTAGAGGAACCAGTGGTACCACTCCCCTTTCGGACACCGATTCCACCAGCCCCAGCAGAAGATATTGCACGCTGCTTGAGCACATTCCACGAGTTCTAGCACTAGAGGCCACCCAGTTTTAGGGGAGAGATGGACCCACAGGTGGTTGAGGATTGGCTGGAGGCTGTGGTGAGAGTCTTCCAACTGTTAGGGACACCAGGCGATATTATGGTGATTCTTGTTGCAATACTTCTACAGGAAGCAGCAGGCAGATGGTTGAGCCTGATGATCTAGGTTCATGACGAGGTGAAGCTTCTTTGTGCATACTTGAAGAGCCTGTTTCGGGAAGAGTTTGTCCTTGTAACTCTTCACGCACTGCACATACATGAGATACTTCATCTACAGCAGAGCAGCATGACTGTAGCTCAGTACTCAACGAGGTTCACTGACCTCTCACACTACTCCACATATATGGTGAAGGACCCATTATTCAAGGATCATGCCTTCGAGCTGGGACACAGGCAGGAGATCAGGGATTTGGTGATCTCACTCAACATCCCGACGCAGTAAGGGGTGTTAGAGAGAGCCCTCCTAGTGGAGAGTTTCCTTACTAAGAAGTCTCCATCAGTGAGATCCACCACCAGTCAACATGTAGTGGAGTATTTTGCATCTACCAGTAGATTGATGTCATAGAGGTCCAAGAGGACCAGCCCTATAGTTGGAAGACCGCATAACTCAGGATCGGTTGTGTTGGGCACCATAAATAATGATATAAATTTCAGGAGCGGGCATTGTTTCACATACGGCGGGAAGGGTCACATGCCTCGTGACTGTCTGACCCTCCCTTCGGATGATCAGCAGATAGTCGAAAGTCTTCCCAAGAAAATACAGAGATTCAATCGAGGTGGTCCTCAAGGAGTAGGCATACGTGGAAGAGGAGCTGGTCATGCAGCTGGTGGTGGCCGATGATTTGAGATATTACCACCACCACCACCAGGAGGTCCACTCCAACCGGAGGGAGCAAGTGGATAGGGGAGAGCTCAACTATAAGAAGCTGAGTCATACGATCATGACACTATGAAGATTATACGAGGTACAATCTGTGTCTACTCCACCATATATGTAGTACTTATAAACATAGGTGTTATTCACTCTTTTATTTCCACTTCCCTCATTCATAGCTTGGAGATTTGGATATAATCGTTCGCTTAATCCTTACAGCTAGAAATTCCAATGGGAGTATATTCGATGATTACGCACTAGTTCCAGTAGTGTGAGCTTACTCTATGAGCTGAGAGCTAATCATGGAATCTACTAATAGCGGCGATGATACATTACAACATCATCTTGAGTATGGACTGGTTATCTACAGTCCAAGCTGAGATAGACTATATTTGGTGCAATGTGTGGTGTGTAAGCACGGATGGGACCAATTTTACATTCACTAGTGAGAAAGGAGCCTTTGTAGTGCAGGATGGACTTACCTGGAAGAGAGTGCAGCTGATCAATCATCAGTTGGATAGCTTTACCCTCTGAACTATTGATGTGGAGAGTCTGAGCTATCTTTTAGTTGTGGAACAGTATGATGATGTTTTCCCTGAAGATGTTTTGGGTATACCACATCGTTGAGAGGTGGACTTTTACATTGACTTGTACCCTGGGATGACACAAATATCTAAACCAGAATATCGACTGGCTCCCGCAGAGCTTTGTGAGATGCGGGTATTGCTAGAGGACTTGAAGGGGAAACGATTCATCTGACCCAATGTTTCACCTTGGGTAGCACCTATTTTGTTCACCAAGAAGGCGGATGGGAGCATGAGGCTTTGTGTCGACTACCAGTTCCTGAACTAGGTGACCGTGAAGAACAAGTACCCACTCCCAAGGATTGATGACCTCTTTGATCGGCTGATGGGAGCACAATGGTTCTCGAAGATAGACCTCAGATAAAGCAATCAGAAGCTCAGAGTTTGAGATGTGGATGTGAATAAGAAAACCTTCAGATGTCAGTACGACCATTATTTGTTTTGGGTTATGTCATTCGGCATAACCAATGCTCCAGAAGTGTTCATGGGACTCACAAACAGGATCTTTCAGTCATACCTTGATCACTTTTTGGTAGTCTTCATCGATGACATTCTGATTTACTGTACTACTGAGGAGGAGCATGCCTATCATTTTCAGGTAGTACTAGACACGCTCTGAGAGCACCATCATTATGGTAAGCTCTCAATGTGCCAGATCTGGATCCAAGAGGTTCCCTTTAGGGGACATGTCATATAGGAGGATGGATTTGTAGTAGATCCAACAAATATTGAGGCAGTACATGCTTGGGATCCACCCATGCGTGTGAAAGAGGTACATAATTTCATGGGTTTGGATGGATACTACCGAGTATTCGTGCCATATTTCTCTAGAGATGCAGTACAACTATAAGCCTTGACGAAGAAGGGGAAACCCTTTGTGTGATCGGAGAGATGTCAGTAGAGCTTTTAGGAGATGAGGCAGAGGCTAACTATTGCCCCCATTTTGAGGATTCCTGAGGAAGGTGTAGGGTACGTAGTAAAATACGACGTATCAAGGACATGAATCTGATGTGTGCTGATGTAGAAGTGGGTAGTGATCAAATAATGCTCTCGAAAACTAAGAGAACATTAGCAGAACTACTCCACCCCTGACCTGGAGTTAGCAGCGTTCGTCTTATCCATGAAGATGTGGCGACACAATTTGATGGGAGAGCATTTTATCGTGTACTCTGATCACAAGAGTCTCAGGTATATCTTATCCCAGAAGGACCTGAACCTGAGACATCTATGTTGGCTTGAGTTCCTCCAATAATTTGACTTCGATATAGTCTATAATCTTGGTAAGGGGAACATTTTTTTAGATGCACTCAGCAGGAGATCTGGTATATATCTTCTAGGTGAAGCGACAAAGCAGGTATCCACTTTGCAGATATCCATTGTAGATAGATATGGATAAGATTTTCTTCAATCTCTTACAGTCACTCCCCCACTTCTTTAGCGAGTTAGGGTGGCATAACATGGGGACGCTAACTGTGAGACCCGACATGCTCAGATATCCATAGGACATCCACCTATTGGATTTTCTAAAGGCGGGGAGCACGCCATCTTCTTCAGAGGACGTTCCAAGGTACTAGTGTCACTATAGGAGGAGGTGTTGAGGGAGTTCCACACATCCCCTCTTATAGTACATCCAGTAGTATCGAAGATGTACCAGGACCTCCGACAATAGATCTAGTGGTCGGGAATGAAGAAAGAAGTAGCATATTTTGTCTCTCAATGCCTCACATGTCAGCAAGTGAAGGCGGAGCATCAGGTACTAGAAGGCTTGGTTCATCATTTAGAGGTTCCAGAGTGGAAGTGGGATGGGATATCCAGGGACTTCATGATAGGACTTCCACATACATCCATGGGACATGACTCGATTTGGGTGATCATTGACCGACTTAGTAAGTCGGGAAACATCCTACTAATCAGAGAGCAGGGTTCAGTAGAGAGATTGGGATGCCTCTATGTGCATGAGATTGTGCGCCTACATGGAGTACCCACGAATTTTGTCTATGATCGTGATATATGTTTTACTTCCCAGCTATGGAACGGGTTGTTGGAGGCTTTCAGGACGTAGCTTCTTTTGAGCACCACCTTCCATCCTCATACCGATGGTCAGAATGAGTGGACCATTTAGACCCTCGAGGATATGATGCGTTCTTGTTACGTCGACTTTGGTCACAGCTGAGAGGATCACTTGCCTTTGATAGAGTTTTCATACAACAACAACTATCACTCCACTATAGGGATGTCTACTTTTATGGTATTGTACGGGCGGCGTTACAGATCATCTTCGTTCTGGACTGACCTAGGGGAGTCAGCACTAGTGGGACCAGATATGGTACGGGCTACCGTAGAGAAGGTGTAGATCATCCAGGAGTGAATGAAGACTGCATAGAGCAGGTAGAAGTCATATGATGATAGTATATGAAGACCACTAGAGTTTAAGGATGGTTACTACATCTTTATATGGGTCTCACATCAATGAGGATTTTAGAGATTTGCCCGAGGTGGAAAGTTATCTCTGAGGTTCGTTAGACCTTTTCAGGTCCTCAGCAGATTTGGTGAGGTGGGTTACCACTTAGCTCTTCTATCTCAGTTGCACTGGGTGCGTGACGTCTACTGCGTATCCCAGCTGAGAAGATACATTCATGACCCTTATCACATCATCGACCATAGTAAGATGGAAATCTACGATGGGGAGACTTTTACGGAGGGTCCAATAGATATTGATGATCGACATGAGTGGGTCCTTCGTGGATGGTCGATACCTCTGGTGCGCATTCGCTAGAAACACAGGAACCTCTAAGAGAGCACATGGGAGAGGGAGGCTCAGATGCATGCTCAGTACCCTGACTTGTTTATCTTTTTTGAGTTGTGGCTTACAGAGATGTAAATACCTAAGGTAGGGAAAATGTAAAGACCTGTAATTTCCACATAATTTTTTTAAAAAATATATTGGAATTTTACGAGTGCGCAAAAAATGACGGCACATGATTCCATGTACCGGTGTTCCCGGAATCAAATACTGAAGTTTTGTTCAGGTACGTTTTGAAAATGAATGAGTGGGTTTTTATAACTTTTCAACCGGTTCTCGGAATTGAAATTTGAGGGCACAGTTAAACTCGCAACGCCAGTTTTCGCTTAAGGAGACTTTCACCTCCACGACAGATGGATGAGGGTGAAAGTTAGTTTGGGTTTTTCGAGGAAATAATAAAATAAAATAAACTTCATTTTATTTTATTTTGAGCTTCCATATGGATATTTCAGGTGGGGCCCACCAGAACAAAACCTCCATGTGGAAGTTGGAAGTGGGGACCACCAGACCATAACCTCTCATGACAGGTTAAGGTGGTGGGGACCACCCGAACCATATCCTCTGATGAGAGATTATGGTGGTGGGGACCACCAGAGATTAATCCCCCTTGAAATCCCCCTTTAATAGGGAGAAACCCTCAACTCCCATAATTAATGAGGGAGATCCTCCTGACCTCTTCCACCATAATTTTTCCACCACACATACCATTACTCTTTCCAATGCACTACATAATTGAGCCAATTTAATTTAATCAAATTTGAATTGTTCCTACGATTAAATTGGGGAAACAATTTTTATTATTGGCTTTCTCTTTTATTTGGTTTAATTGGGGAGAGGAGGAGCTCATGGGATATAGCTTCAGCAATTAAGAATGCTTCCTCCATGAAGAACGTCGATGACTTCGACCTTCTTCCTCATAACTTCCTTCGACGTAGGATGTGTTCATTTACAACGAATCAACGTTTTCCTTCTCACACCAACGTCAACCAACATAAAACAAGGTAGGGTTTTTAATTAATTATTATTTTATTCTCTTGATTATTTCTTTCTAAAAACAAAAAACACATATCATATTATTATTAAGTTGATTCGCGGATGTTTTCCATGTGGGTTGGGAATAAATTATTGTGGGAAGTTATAAGTGTTTATTCATTATTTGATTAACACTTCCCATATTCTCCTCTATTTTTCCTTTGGATGGTTGGGAATAGAAATTATCGATGGATTATGGTAATTGATGTTTTAATATATCTTCAATGCTCATTCTTTTTTTATGTTCTTGCTGGAAATCTTTCACCCACTCTAAACTAGGAGGCTGCGGGCCAAAAAAACATGGCCCGACCCCCACCACCTGCCATTGTTCTTTGTGGTGTTATTTGAAATGGAGGAAGGAGACAATAGTATGGAAGATGAAAAAATACAATGGACATGCCACAGGTGACCTCCATGACCCGCGCCGCCTCCGCGACGATCCAGTGCCCCAGCCGAACCGGCTTCGCCGCCCTGGGCCGAACCGCACAGGTAGCCAGTCGTGCCACCCACCGACCACGCCGCCTGCTGACCACGCCACCCGTAGGCCATGTCGCCCCCCAAACTCCTTAGTCGCCCCGTCTGTGCCATCCCATCGGCCTCCGGAGCATCCCTGGCCACACCGGGCTGCCTGCCTTCCATGCCAACTGGACCACGCCATGCTTCCAGCCTTTCAATCCCGCAGCCGAACCGGCCCCTCGTGGTGCCCTAGCTGAACCGGCCCCTTAACCTGGGCCATGTTGCCCTCTTCGCGCCCTCCGGGTCGAGCCGCCCACACGCGCCCTCCAGGCCGAACCTCCCTCGCGCCGACCTACAGTCGTTCCACGCCCTCACGGCTGGTCCTCAACCTCTATGCCCTCTGTAGCTCTTCGCAACATGTTTGACTGGGCCCAGTGGGATGGGCCGCACATAGTAGGCTGGCCTTCCAATGGGACAGGCCAGTCCCAACGCGTCTGGCCAGGTCAGTCCGACAGGGTCGGACCAGACCTAGGCCCACTATGACCCTTTACTTTCTTTTGGCCATATCTTTGGCACCAGACGTTCGTCGGACGAACCGTCAGTGGCCCTGGAAATCATGGAGAGATATGGTACCGATGAGTACACTACAATGTAGTTTTGTATTGAGATGGGAAATGGTCAGATTGGATCGTGCACAAATCCAACCAGGACCCTATGAGTAAAATGCTAATAACTCACAGACTGGGCGTCCGTTTGACGCACTGTATGTTGCATTGAGACCCCTATGATATGAATAACCATTGAGATACTTATTCATGGTACTTCCTGACAGTTGGAGTATCGACCAGTATCTCGTGGAGCGGATCCTCCTAGAGAAAATCAAGCGTAGTGGCGAGACCTAGTAACTGGATGAGACTTGATGACTACGGATTGTTTTGACTCGAAGTGGCTCTACTAGCCCAGTGGGGAGTTCCTTGGTGTCATGGCAGACCCACAGTGGGGAGTTCCTTGGTGTTGCGGCAGACCCATGGTGGGGAGCGCGCTTTGTGAGGTGGCAGATCCATGGTACTCGATAGGAGGAGTACCTTAGCTGTCCAAGGTTAATGGGAAGCACACTTGGTGTCATAGTAGGCCCACTGTACTCGATAGAAGAGGAGTTCTCCAGTATCCATGGTTTCAACAATGTGTTTGGGGATGTTACTTGATAATACCACTAGAATAAAATCTCGGATGAGTTGAGTCTGTTTTTCTATGTTTTACTAATCAATGGGAAGGATCACTTGATAACTTAGGTATATGTATGGGCATATACCTAAGTAAGGTTATCTGTTGATTTCATACTTTTTGGTTTATCCTTGTTGGGTTTTGTGAGACCTTGAGGATCTTAGGGTCCTTACTGAGTATCGGTATACTAATCTATGCATGGGCTATGCCCGCACCTTGTTATATTGGTAGTAGATGACAGTGAGTGCTGACTGAGGCTGAGAGTACCAGGACTGGACGGTGCCTAGAGGCGGACCTTATGATGAGTCGGTACACGTAGGGGACAGACGGACGAGGAGTGTTGTAGAGGAGATCTGTACCTACCCTTTAGGTTAGAACCTCGGAGGATGACCTAGTTGATTTTTTCCTATTTTTTCAGTTGTACTTGTACTTTCAGTTTACATGGTGTTTCATCCAACTGTGTGCTTGCTTGTGTGTGTGTTACAAGTTTTAAAGGCAATGCCTTCCCAGTTTTAGGGAATTATGCCTTTGGTGCTAGTTTCCAGCCCCAGGCCAATGGATGGTGGGCTTGTGGCAGTCACGACACGGGGCCCGAAAGACGGGTCGTTACAGGTTATCCTCTCTAGAATTTTAAATATACAATAACTCTTACAATGCATTGATAAGTCAGGGTGACACATGATGGTGAACTCTAATCCACAGGCCTATTTTCTAGGGTTGTTTATGTGCAACCTATTATTTTTCCATGGACATTTGAGTTGTGGGGATCCTAGAAAACCCTATCCTAATATAACATAGTACTCCTTAAAAATTTTATAGATTTTTTATCAACATTGGTTAATGATTCATATTTTAAAAATGGTTTATACGTATGTGGTTTTCAAACTATTATGGAATGGTTGATTTCCATGTTTTATATTAAATTGTTGAAATTTATTATCTTATGAATAATTTATAACTATTGTAATGGGGTTATTATTAATATTTTATAAATGATTATGAAAATCCTATACTATACTTTTTTATTCCTTAAAATTTATCATAATTGATTTATTTAATAGAGTATGCTTATGGTATACGTGGTTGGATCCTACTGGGATTTTGATATCACATCCTACATAAACATCTTGGGTGTGTGTTAATACTATTATGTATAATTTAGGAATGGGAAATGAACTATTAAGAGGTGTTGTATTATCATGCTTGTCCTGTTCCAGATATGGTGGTTTTTTTTGTGGGATGTTGACCCTTAGTTAATGTGAAGATGTGTAGTGGACTTTTTTATTATTTCCATTATCTATTGTCCAATATTGGAATTAATATTAGAAATCAGATGTTTTTTAATACATTATATCTAGATATGTCTTATTTTTTTCATAATGGTTAGGAGTTTCCATTATATGTTATATGTGTTAGAATGTTCTTTATTTCCATTATTCTACGGCGATCATCAAATTTATTTCCTTTTCAGAGAAATCATTACCAAAGTTAATACTATGATTCCTAGGAACATATCACTAGTGCTTAGGTAATGGGAACACCCTTTGGTCATTACCATGGGTTGGCTCAACCTATTTATGGAAGAACTAGGTTGGTTCATGAGAAATCAGAAACAAAGGTATTTTTCAGTCTATGTGATTTGGTATGTCTTGGTAAATAAGAGTTAGGACTATCATGACGGAATAGGTAGGATACAAGTGTGTTCCTATCTCGATCTCATTGTGAAGAGCCATAATTTTCCATGTGATTTTTAGGAATCTAGGTTCATGGGTTATGTTTTAATTTTATTTAAGATTTTATTGTGGATGTTTCTTTATTTGATGTTTTCTTATCTTTCTCTAGTGGTGTATAGTACCATACCACATTGAATACATCCCATGAATCCTCAAGAGGGTTCTCATGATAGCAATACATGAAAAAATACTATACTTGATCAATATATTATTGAGGTACTAGTGCATGTGGTCTGTTCTATGGACTATGGTGCAACTTCATACCTTTCTTAATATAGATATGGGGATCAAGAGAAGGATAGAGATAATAATAAATCCCAAGAGTTTCTCTACCTGATTCCACCATCCTTCTAGAGGAAGAATGATCCTAAAGAGGCGTATGACTGGGTAGATAAAATTGAAAGGACGTTTGACTTCTTGGAGATTGTTTATTGTGTTAAGTTGAACCATGATGTCTTGAAACATGAAATCCCAGGTTGAAGGTGGTGGGATTTAGTGGTTAATGAAAAAGAACATAATGGATTTTAATATAAGGTATTTAAACCCATATTAAACCAATAGTTAAACACATTAATGGAGGGTTTGGATATGTCTATAGAGTTTCTAAGTCTTCATAATGGTGACTAAACAGTAACGGAATATACAAACCATTTTTCTTGTAATTTCCCTTGTCTCACTAATGGGGTATTTAATTATAATAAAAAGGTTTCATATTGTCTTATAAATAGGTATATGTTCTTAGGAATTCATACTATAACATTACACTGATGATGAGGTTTTGGATAGGGAACTTATGGTTAATATTGATTAGGAATGAAATTTGAGATTGGTTGGGATTCCTTCCACATTTGGTGGTAGTCATAGTGGCTCTTACTGAAGGAATGGGAAGAAGAATGAGTTTTGTAGAGTATGTGATTATGGATCATAGTAGAAAAATAATCCATTACCCTCTTTATGAGCTATCAGAGTGCTTTTTAATTATGTTCAATGTGGAATGATAGGGTATAGAAAGATTTACTTCATGTTAGAACTGATGGTTTCCCTTTCATTTTGATGCATGGGTCATATACAATTTTTCTATCAGGATTTATCTTCCAATTGATTTTGCTCAATTTTTTTTCACCAAGAGGTTCGGTGGTGGGGTTAGATGAATCCAAGGTAATAAGTTTTCAGACACAAGTTTATTAGGGAAGGTCTTACTCAACTTTTGATTTGAAGTAGTTTCATATAGTGGATGAGTTTTTAGTGGAGGTTAAGGAATACCATGCATCTATGAGAGGTACTACATTCATTACATTAGATATAGTAATTTTTTTATTTGATATTGGTACCACTAACTCTTTTATATCAACCCATAGTTTTAATCTTTTAAATATTCTTATAGAACCCATGTTATATGTTATTAGGATAGTGATGTCTATTAGAAATAAAAGGTAGTCGGGTTTTTATGCCCCTCATGCACCATTTCAATTTATGAAGTTGACTTATATTTTTTACTTATTGGTCTTGATATTTATCTCTTTGATTTTATTAATGGTATGTACTTGATTGTTTCACAAAGATCTTAAATTAAATATTCTCAATAGTAGGAATATATTACTGCCCCTAATGGGAACACATTGGTTTTTAAAGGAGAGTGGGATATAAGGTTTGGTCAAGAATGAAATTCTCTAAAAAATAATTTAACGTAAATATCTTCATTTATTTAGTTGATATTTATGAAGAAACCTTGATTTATGAACTTATTATTGTGGTTAGGGAGTTTTCTTTGGTGTTTCTAACTGACTTTCTTAATCAACCTCTAGAGAGAGAAGTGGAGTTCTCAATTTAATTTGTACAAGGGGCCTAGCCTATATCTATACCTTCATATAATATAAAATCAGAATAATTAAAATATCTGAATAATTAGTTGGTTGATTTATACTATAAGAGATTCATCCATATGAGAACATTTTTGTGCTCACCCACAATTCTCTTTCCTGAGATGGTAAATAAAACTATTTTTTATACATTTATTATCATAAGCTTAACCCAGGGATGATTAATTATAAATACCCTTTTTCCCACATTGATGTTTAATTTGATCAATTAATGATGGAAATTTGGTTCTCAAATATTTATTTTTAGACTGGATTTCAATAACTCAAAATCATGTAATCGTATTTTTCGAAAACAGACGTTAGGTGCAGGTATAATCACATTGAGTATTTAGTGACTCCATTTGGCCTAAAAATGCTCATGTATTATTTATGGAATTGATGAACTAGAAAGTTCACTAGTACCAAGTTTCATTTATCATGGTATTTTTGGAAGATATTTTTGTTTACTCCTATAATGAGGATGATAATGCGCTTCACTTAAGAAATATTTTTGGAACCTTGATAGATCGCTTCATTTTTTCTTATAGAAGTTTTAATTCTGGAACCAATAATTTAATTTCATAGGACATTTGGACTTAGAACATTGATTATTTAGTGAACCTAGAAATGTGAATGTTTTAATTTCATGGGATGTTCCCTGAAATGTTTTCGAGATTTAAGTCTTGATGGGAATACTAGGTTATTATTAGTATTTTATAAAGGATTTCTTAAAGATAGAATCACCATTGATGGATCTCATTATGAAGGGAGTAAAATTATAATTAGATTTGAGAATTTGGACTTCCATTGTTGAATTGAAATGATATTTGATCTCAGGTCCTATACTTATTTCAATTACTGGACAGGATTATGTGGTGTTTTTTGATGTACAATTTCATGTTTAGGTTGTTTTCTTATGCAAGGAGCTCATGTTGTGTAATATTGTTCTCATAAACATTGGTCTCACGAGAATAATTACACAAACAATGATTTATAGATTTATGAAACCATTAATGCTCTTAATAGTTTATTACATTACCTTTTTTGGGGAAAGGATCTCCCTATTTTCAAGCTTTAAAAGTTTGACCAATATATTTTTTAAGAAATAACTAAAGCTCGGATGGAGGCGATGGGTTGAATACCATTAGTAGTTTTACATTAACATTAACTAGACCCTAAAAAAGTGTAATGTTTTTGCAACTCCCTTAGTAGAATGATTCCCTATAAGGTCTTGATGGAGATTAAATATGAATAGAACATTTTGGGACTTTTTTCTATGATATACGTGGAAGAAAATGTATGAGGGACTAATATTTATTTGTTGATTATTCGGTTGGCATCATCTATTCTTGAGTTTTTTTCCAATATTAGCTGCGAGATAGTGAATTATAGAGTATCAAGATTTATTTATATAGTGGGTATACCTTTTATGAGTGTTATATCTCATAAAAAAGCATTATTTTTTATAGGAATTTGTGTGATTTTTATTCACCTATGATAATGTTTTTGATAGACTGGTCAGATTTCTCTATGTGGGTCATTCACCAAGGACCTATTATGATTTATTACAACATAAATAATCACTTTTAGTGGACTAGTTTAAATAAGAACATAGATGATTTTATATCCCATTGGTATACATGTAATAAGATTAAGGTTGAGAACCAAAATATTTCTAATTTACATCAGCTACTCCCCAATGTGGATATGGTAGATGGATGAGGTTTCAATGGAATCCATTACTGGACTACCACGAACTCCCCTGGGAAACATTCATTATGTGTGGTGATTGACCAATACATTATGTTTAATCATTTTATAATAAATTGGGATACCACTAAGGTTTATTACATGGGAATGTTGAAGGTCTAATTAGATATCACCTCAGATAGAGACACTCAGTTCACTTAAAAAAAATAAAAACGCCTACATGAGGTGATGTGATATCATGTTAGGTTGTGAATATCCTACAATCCTAAGACAGATTATCAAATAGAGTGAGTGAAGTAGATTATAATGTATATTATTTGTGTGTACATGGTTCTTGGGATTTTCATATTGGGATATTAAAATTTTCCAATTATAATAGTTTGTGGTCATCCATCGGAATGGATCCTTTTGAATCCATGTAATGTTTCCCATACAGATCACCCCATTATTGGTCTGAGGTTGGCAAAGATTTTTTATTTAGGTCAGGTATTTTTCAATATACGGATGCTAAATTATAGAATATTAACTAATATTTGCTAGTGGATCAGATTCATCACAAGTCTTATGTTGATCATCAAAGATATAATTTAGTTTTTTTCTCATTGAATAAATTTTCTTGATATTTTCTTTCTCAATTGGGTCATCGGCAGTTTGGGAAGAAAGTGGAATTATCTTCGTGGTACAAAGTTCCTTTTGAGATCTTAAAATACATTATAAAGGCAGTATATATTTTGTAATTACCACCTTAGTTTACTTTGATCTATAATGTGTTTCATGTTTCCTTGTATAGTAGGTATCATCCCTAGACTTCAAATTCTGAATTGGGATAATATTTACTTGGAGATGAATATGTTGGTAGCCAAGAAAATAGTTTAGATAGTTTTTTCATAAGAAAATACCATACATGAAAAATAAATTATATTATTTTGGTTGTTCTAACATCATGAGAAAAATTCTCATGAAACATTTGAGCGAGAATAGTATGTGAGGGGGCATTGGACTCACCTATTTTTTATATGCCTTCATCAAGATAGACTTCTAGGGATAAAAAGTGATATGGTTGGGAAAATATTCATATCAAAATATTTATTTCATTTTTGAAACATTTATTAATATTTTTTTTCTTCTTGTGGGACTTATCTATCGTTTGAGTTTGTAATCCCATTGATGGAGTTGGAGTACTTGATATCCCATATTCCATCGTTAGTTCCCACAAGGTTAATGAATTTATAAGTCTAAAACATGAATCAAGCATATCACTAAACACAGGGGTAGTATAAGATATGAATGTCTACGGTCAAACCCATATGAATAGAATTAGAGAATCATCTAATTTAATAAAAGTGAAAAAAAAAATTTGTAAAGTAAATATAACTAATTTCCATCGAATAAGAGATAGAAATGATTGTTGTCAAAATTCAAGAAATGAGAAAATGGTACTTGAAAACTAAAAATATGGTTTCATGATTAAATAATGAATAATATAATAAAATTGAAATGATAGGTTATTGGTTCCAAATTTAGGAGAATCCAATAGGCCTGGTAAACAACCCCAAATTCATTGATGTCCCCTTTTCGCTATAAACAGTTACATTACCTATTTGATGATTTGGTTACTTGGAAACATATTTAAACATATCATAGAATCTTCCCAATGTTAATTTTGAATCACGTTCACTAGTTAATTCATTACAAGTATCACTCCCTCACTGATTACACAATATTCAAGCATGACTAATGCAATGGAGAGAATTTAAAATTTTAGGTTTATAGTAAATGAACCAAATGAGTTAAATTTAATAAATAGAATACCTAAAAAAGAAACAACTATTTATTAAAGTTTATTTTCAAAAGTTCTACCCCCTCATTTTATACATGAGGGGGTATGCAGATAAAATTTCTATCCTGATAATCACAATTGTGGAAGTTGTCAATCCCAGAAGTGATGTCTCCCAAATAATATATTGAGTTGTACCCTAGTTTCGTATTTATAGGGGTTATGTATTCTCATGTTAGGATATAATTGGAAATAAATGTTTCATTAATATATTCCTGATTCATTACCAGTCTTCAATGGTTTTTTGGGTCATAATTGGGTGTTCTGTTAAAAATATCATCAAAATCATTCCAATCTGGGTCTTTTTGACTACTTTTTTGACATGAAAGTATGATTCATGCAACAAAAGTTCCTGGCCCTCCTTTAAAATGTTTCATGTCATATATTTGTTTCATGACTTGAATTGTTTTATGTCTTATAAGTGTTTTACAACATGAAACATCTTCATCCAGCACTAGAACCTCTAAAATTTTCATATTTTTCAATTTTGATCCCAAAAGGAGTTTTACCGGCATCCTTCATCATTGAAAAACATATCTTTTATGTAAATTATATATGTTTTCTCTCAATTTTCTTTTAATACATAAATTATTTCATCCTTTAAAATATGAACAAAACATTATATCTATATGTAATAATTAGTCATCAATCTTAAAAAATCAACGTATTTTAATATCAAAAATGTATACAAGAAATGGGATTATCAAATCTTGTACACGTGAAATCATAATTGTCCTCAAAAATGTAATATCAAAATGCTACAATGGATTCTCACCCTACCATGATTTAAATTCAATGTCAACAAATCAATTGATTAAATTTGAAATTAAATATTCAAGCATCACAGAGGATAATTAATCAACACCCCATTTTTCATATAAATAGAACAATACATTATTTTAATTTTCTTATTTGAAACTGCCACACATTTTCATTCATCTATTTTCATTTTTTTAATTCATTTTTAACATGTATTCCATTTTCAATTTACCTCACTTTAATATTTAATCTTGTTATTAAGGTATAATTGTAAATATAATTCATCACACACCATAAGAACATTTCACTTATCATAGGGTTATAGTGAATCTATCATCTACAATTTATAAAGTTTGAAATCATAGTTAATCATGACAGATTCACCGTTTAGGATCAAATCACCCTAAGGCTTAGGGATGGTAGGTAAATGGTGTAAGACAAGAAAGCTAAAAAAGAGGGTTGACATTAAATTATAATATAGAAAAGGATAACATAAATTGATATCTCTCTTTAATAATTCCATATATCTCTTCCCCCTTTAAATTTCAATGTAGACTCATCATAAAAGTATGAACTATAAATGAATTATCCTCTCTTTCACTCTTTTTCTCATTTTCTAAAGTTATGCTTATGAAAAATAGAACATCTTCCACTTTACCTCAAATGATCAAATGATATTTAGTTAGGAAATAGTGATTTTTTATCCCCTTATGAAACAACCAATTTTTTTTTAAATTTTTCATAAGTTCTTTTATTAAGAGAGTTGAATAGTAAATTAAAATTAATAATACATGGAATCATTCAAAATCATAATAGAATACCCCAAACAATATCCTCAATAATGTTTATCTCTATCAACCATGGACATTATCTCCCCCCCCCCCACACACACTTATTATTTTAAATATCAAGTAATATATTTAGAGGAAGGAAGGAATTCATAAAATAGACTTGTAACTGAAGTAATTTCCTAACAATATTTTTTATGGATTCTACAAGATTAAAAATTATTAATGTATTGTGGGTCCAAGGAAAAATGGTTAAAAATACTCCTCAATAATATTAAAATTGATTATGTATCGTCATAGATTTTATAATATGATAATAATGTTTGATAAAAGAACATTTCTGATTCTTAATAGAAATATACTTTAAAAATAATAAGAAATATTAGGATCATAGAATGTATCGGGATGGGAAAAAAAGGGTTGGGACAAATTATCATGGAAAATCATATGAATAATCAAATAAGTTAATAAAAATATCATAAATTCAAGGAATGGTCAAATCTCTAAAAAATATCATTTAAAAAATTAACAAACACCCCAAATCTGGATTTACTAAATTCAAAACCACATTCTTATCTATAAAAATTATTTTCTCCATTTTATCATTAAAATTTATTGACAAAAAAATTAAAAATTCATGGAATGGTAATTATCCTAGTTAGTTTAGGTCACTAAATTTAGATTAATAATGTGGCAATCAAATACAAGACCTGAAATTTGATGTAAAAATATTTTAATCAAAATAAATATTTGGAATACATAAGGAAACTTACAAATTGAAACACTTAATCCCCTTTGAATGAAAATTTAAACATAGTTGTGTAGGATTATCCTACACTGAATTCATTTTTTTAATCAGTTTCCCAATGTTTATTTCCATGAATTCATGACATGAATGGTGTTTGGAATTTTTATTGGTCCTATAGATTCCTCTTCATTCTACCTACTTCTTTCTTTCTAGTTTTCTAATCTTGGACATCAAAAATACAAACTAACAAGTGAAACTGATTGACCATTAAATAATGTCCCAAAATATATAGGTAATGGAAATTAAATCCTAATATAAAATTAAATCCAAATAAATAAATAAATCTAAATTCCTAAAAAGTGATAAAATACTTAGGTTACCTCATAAAAGATGCATTTTATAATAGTTTTTAATCCAACCATACATAGGTTAGCTGATGGGATTATAGTTTAATCATAGTCATCACATGATAACTCAATTTTGACATTTTTTGACATCTGGATCAGCTCTCCTCTTCCTTGATGTGGTCAACATGAAAAAATATAAAGGTAAAAAAATAATGATTGTTTGATGTTGAGTAGGAATAATTCGAATTCCATCTAGAGTTTTTAGAAAAATTCTTCTTTAATGGATGGATATGTTTGATGAATTTGTTCAATGATTACATCATGGATAGTATCCAAATATTTTACATCTTCTTTCATTACTACTAATTTTTCTTCTATGATCTATTTTTCATTCTGAATTTTTTTAAATTATGTGTTAGGCCACTCAATTTCTTCACAAATGTTTGCTTCTTCATCTTCCTATGAACCAAAAAAATCAAGGCCATCATTAGTAGGATCAATTTCAACTTCAAAAGTGGTATTTTTCTCTCCTTATTTTTCCATGCTACCTTTTACATGATGTACCTCATCAAAATTTAGCTCGAGGCTATGGGGTGTTCCATATTCATAGCATGGGTATGGTTGTAGGCGCTCTTTCATTTGATTTTTTTTTTCATTTTAATATCTTTTATTTGTTTCATCAAATCCTCCAATAGGAAGGCAAAACCATCCTTAGTAGTCATCATTATTTGCATCCATTCCATCATGACAAAAAATTCCCAACTACAGTAAGAATTGAGAAAAATTAAATAATTAAAAAACCTCAACTAAAAATATTAAATAAAAAATATGTGAAAATAATTTTTCAATATTATTAAAATAATAAAATATTTTCTCATGTCCTTGGAAATGGATCCAAAAATTGATATCTCATGGGGTTCATTAATTCCATAATGGTTAATGAATTTAAAATTTTAATGCATTAATGAAATAAACCAATAAATTATAGGTTAGTCTAGGATAATTTTTTATAAGTTCAATCTCATATAGATAGGGTTAAATAAAATACTAATTTAATAAAATATTCGTAAACCATTTTTCAAAGGAAATTTAATTATTTTTAATTGAAGAAGAGATGGAAATGGATATTTTATGAATTCAAGAAATGAGAGAATGATTATCATAAAATTTAAATATTTTTTAATGATTAATTAAGTAAAACTACAATGAAGTGGAAATCATAGGTTTTTGGAACCGATTTTAGTAGAATCAAATGGCTATGGTAAACAACCCCAAAATCACTGATGTCCCAATTTCAAAATGATAAGGTCACATGATGTGTTTGGTTATTTGGTTACATAAAACCATTTTTGAACAAAAAATACAGTAAACATAATGTTCGTGGTGAGGATAATTCCCTTTTCAATGCATTTAGAGTATCACTCCCTCACCGATCACACAATAGCCATGCATGACTAAAGTAAATAAGACAATTTATGAATTTAGGATTTCATAAAATAACCCAAATAAATTTCATTAAATAAATAAAATATCCAAAACAATCAATCCCCATTTATTATAGTTTATTTTTACAAGTTCTACACCCTCATTCTATCCGTGAGGGGGTTGAAAAAAAATTTATCCTAACCATCACAATAACATCAGTTTCCAATCACAGCGGTGGTGCTCTCCAATTGTTCTTTTGAGTGGAACATTGGACTCTTATTTATAGGGATTATGGATGAGTGGGTAGGATTTAATTATCCATAAATTAATTATTTATATATTCCTATGTCATTTTAGTGTTTTAATGGTCGTTCGAGTAATAATTCGATGTTCCATTAAAATGGTCATCGAAAACATTCCAATATGGATATCAGTGTGAAATTATGCTTCATAGTATGAATGTTGAGATCTATCCTCTAAAATTCGTGACATCCTATATAGGTTTCTCTAAATTCATTCCTTCACATCTTGTATGTGTTTCGCATCACGAAACACCTTTTTCTTACACCAAACCCTCTTAAATACCTCAGTTCTTCTGTTTCAATCCCTGAAAGTGTTCAAAAGGAATCCATTGTCATTAAAAACATTATTTTACGTGAAAATCATGGTCATGTTTTCTCCTTTTTCTTTTATTATATAAATTACTATATCCTTCCCAATATGAAAAAATCATTAGATGTATTGGTAAGAATTAATCATTAATCTACCAAAATCAATGTATTTTAATATAAAATAAGGTATGCATGAAATTGAATTTTCGATATTATGGTAGTAGTGTTTTATGGTGTGAACATGTCATTCAAATTACTAATAGACAAAATGGTGAGAATAATTATGTAATTATGGTTCATGTAATGAAACATATATTTTTGTTGTGAACCAATTGAGCAGAAATGATTCACAATATGAGTTAATGTTTCACATTATGAACTCATTGGAGATAACATTTAAAATATGGTTTCTTCAATTTCCCTTAATCATATTTATTGGTTTTGAGAATAGAAAAAGCATTATCGGGGTATATCCTGAAATAGAAATTGTTTGATTTGATGTATCATATTCATATTATATAAGATCAAAATTTCATAAATAATGAAATTTTTATATGGAATATTGAAAAATAAGTCACCATAATCAAAAGAAGGTCTATTTCATGTTAATTTATAAATAATTTAAATAGATCAGTTGAAAGAATATATACATGTTGTTATATTTCTTCGA
This sequence comes from Viscum album, assembly GCA_963277665.1. Lineage (NCBI taxonomy): Eukaryota > Viridiplantae > Streptophyta > Magnoliopsida > Santalales > Viscaceae > Viscum > Viscum album. Next base: position 451,678,240 of record OY728127.1, read on the forward strand.
TGAAGATATTGATCATATGAACCCCTTTTTGTACAACCATCCTTGATTATGTAGGATCTATGTGTAGGATCCATCTAGTAATGATTCACATGTACTCATATGATCTTCAAAAATTGTTGATAGATTTTTGGGAGCCAGCAAAAAAAAATCGATCATCAAGCATTGTTCTTCTTGATCATTGTGAAGATTCCTTCGGGCTTGAAGAATCATCCTTGTACACCCACTATTGAGATGATGAAGGAGGAAGTGGAATCTTTACAGTTTTTTTAGATCATAAGATATTGATTTAGTTTTTTTATGTGAACAATGATTCTATATATTGATCAATATCCACACAATAAACATAATCAACTATTTATAAAGATTGGGGTACGAATAAAATATTATTTAATACTAAAATATACCCTAAATAATATATTAAAACTCATATAACCCCATTTAATGTAATTATAATAATAATATTATTATTATTTATAATTTTTCCAAATAGAAGAAGAAATAAATATTATTTTATTGTCTTGAAAATTGATATTTATTACTACATACAATATTCATCCGATTTTCCTCCTCAGAATTCATCATATACCCAAATTAACATTTAATTATTTATAAAATAATTCAATAATCAATATAAATATTCTATTACGAGTCTGGTGAAAAAAAAATTATTAATCATTCACATAATTAAATTAAAATTTTATTAATGAATAAACAATTATTTATTATCTTGACAATAACAATAAATAAATAAATATTATATGTATTCTCAAAAATAATTATTTACTATATGAATAAATATTTATATAATATTTATGATTGATGAATCATGAATAAAATTAGTCTCCGATCATGAGAATAATATTTATTCCAATATTTAAACTCAAATAGAATTTAACTATGATCAGAAAAAATACATACTATATGAACCATTGTGCTTCTTTCTCATTAGAATGAGGTGAGATTTCCTAAAGATCAAGATTATTATCTATAGATTGGTCATGAAACCCCAACGAAAGAAGTAAATGTTGCAACATCAACAATAACATATGAATTCTCAGTATATAATATAATAACTTTGTCCCAATCCCTCATCAATCAGGTTTCACTCTCATGTCATCAACTTATATGCTTGATACAACTTTATTTTACTATCACAAATAAACTAGTCATTGCACCGTAGCCATAAAAATGGATATTATGGTTCTATTTCAATCAATGGTTCATGATATCAACTTCCATTAACATCGAAGGGAAAAATCCCTCCTCAACTTATTCATTAATAACATGTCATACGTGACACACCCAATGTACCCTACTTCCTTAAAAATTATTGCATTATGGTTTTAGTTAGTAAATTTATGTTTTTGATTCAGAAAATGAATTGATATTAATCATAATGCCTAAGGACCATTACAGGCACTCACATAATGAAATATCTGATGAATTATAAACATGAATAATTCATTCTAGATTGTTTTTTCACATAATCTTTTATCTTTTAGATCACCAAGTGAAAAATTATAAGATGATGTCTCGTACTCTTATAATAACTCACACCTAACAGTTTAAAAACATTGTTCCCCAGTATAGTTCATTATATTTTTCATAAGACTAATATTTAAGAGATATCTTCATGGTTCTCAAGGTTCTAATCATAGTGTGGAACTTCTATGAGATAATTTGATGTAACCGTATCTATAGGATATCAACACATTAATTTTATGTAATAGAATAATCAATATGTTATAAGGTATTTACTAATATTCAAATTGATGAATAAAAATGAAATCTAATGTACAAAATATTGAGTTATAGGGAACCAACTCTAACAAACTTCCACTTGCACTAGAGACAACTACTAACAACTGGTTTTCTCTCACATGTTAAACATTATTCTTCATTGTATGGGTATATGTATTAGTCTTACCATATTTATGTGAATAGTGTTAGTAAAGACACATGCCTATGTAGTGAATTTTCATACTAAAAGATACTATCTTGAACAAATACCTCAAGTAAGGATATAACTAAGCATCCACCGCTTGTTCCCTTATTAGAATCATGACATCCTGATTAAAACCATAGTTAATGCTTATCATAACAGTGTTAAAAAATTACTTTTTTTATAATAAAAAAGAGAAAAAGATGCTTCTAAGGATATTCATAAGTTTCATCAAAATCTGCAATATACTTGGATATTTTATATATTCCTACAACTAGTTATAATAAGTTTTTTTATATTACCTTATCCTTTTTATTTGATACTAGATCAAATTAAACTATGCTAAGAAAAGTGTTCGATTCCATTTATCACTAGTATTACCACATCTGATGACAATAAATCCCCATCCAGATCTAATTTTCAATGTAATTTTTGATAGGTATAATATTGTGTCAATGTGGTTATGTTATATCGATTTGTTATTCACCTATTATAAATTATAAATTTGTAATATCAAATATTAATGCATTTCACAGAATATGAGATAAATACCTGTCAATTAATATTGTTAATTTATTTTAATCTCAATAATATCTTCCTTTTTCCATGCATGTTCTACTGTAAATCTCATATTCAAACAAAAAAATGGTCTTGGATTGTAAATATATTCACTATTACTTGATTCAGTAGACCCATCGATCAATTTTTCTGATCTTGTTCCCTGGTACACGGTTGCAACTTTATTTCATGCTTAGTGAAATTCACACCGTTTTATTAAAAAAACTATTAATACAATAACATTTGTTTTCTATATGTCATCTATATATCTATCTTGAAAACTTATAGTGCTCCCACTAACCTTTTAGAGACAAAAATCACTCATTAATTCCGAATGAATATTCTATAATTGCTACGCATTATTTATTCAAAAATAAATTAATTTAATTTGAATATATTATTATCATTTATTGATATAATTGACCATTTCTAGTTATGTGTTATATATATATACCATAATTTTTCCCTTTAGTCACAACATATAGACACCTCCCATAAGTTTTCTTCCAAATGAAGCGGTGTTACAATCAATATCCCAATATAATGATCATAGAATCATACTTTGATAAGTTGAATTCAAAATGATTTTTTTCATGATGATTGGTGTATATGTTTTTTCATAGAATAGACCTCTAAATAATCAATAATTAATTATAGGTACTATGTTGTACCATCCTTTTTCAGTTTCTCATGAATACTCTACAGTAATATCAAGTCATAGAATCATTCAAAATATGGATTCTATAAATCGTGATATATGGTGTAACACACTGAGTTTTAATGGACCAATTTTATGTAAATTAGATTTTTCATATTGCAATGAACTAAATCAACTTATCCTTTCACACTAAACGAACATGTCTTACATTATATGTGACACTGACTTGTCATACATTACATGCAACACTGATTTGGCGTATGATACCTACATTACAGAGTTGGCATATGATACATCCAACACAAAGTTTCTACGAAACATCATTTTATTCCCTAAATAAGATAATAATAACCTATCAATTAATCATAGTTATATTAATAGTAATAACTAATTTTAAAATAATTTTTGTAATTGTTTTACATAAATAAAACATATTGATAATGAAATATATTTTTTTTAACGTCCTTTTATGTCTACAAATACTATTTTTAATTTACATTTAAAAAATAAATTTTAGAAATAAATATAGATTTTATTTTATAAAATAAACCTACTTTTTTAATTTATAATTTAAAATTTATATTAGGGTGAAATTTTGAGATTTTTATGGGAAAAAATATTTTGGATGAATAGTGAAAAATACTGGTTTTTAATTCAAGACTACTTTTTAGTTCAATTTATTTTTTCAGATTAAACATATTTTCATTTTATTTTAAGGTTTAATTATATAATAGTTCTATAAATTAATACAATTTTCGTAATTATAACTATTTCGAAATTTAAATTTGGTATAAAGGCATAACAATCTTTAGGTCATTTTTACTAGAAAAACCCGCATTGTCATCTAGAGAGTAGGATTATTTTTAAATAAATTTCTACCACTTCTGTTATTATAATTTGGAAAAATTAATTCCATATTTGGAATAAGAATAATTTTTTATTTCTAAAAAGGTAATCTTTTTTGAACAATATTATTAGTAAACGTCATTAAAATTAATCACAGCGGTTAAGGCCAAATTATGCTTAATTTGGGAATAACCGTAATATTAAGGGCTCAAAAAACCTAGAAACATGTCAAACACACATTGGATGTACTTATTTATACCCTATAATAAATTTTATTAACCATGGCCTATTATTTTATACACTTTCTACATGTAAAGAGTTGGTGGAATTCTATAATCAAATATTTACAAGAGTGTCACTCCTCCTCCTCTATAAAAGTCCAACACCTCTAACCAATCCTCAAAACTCTCATACATTTTATGTTCAGAAAATATCAACCCATGTATCCTCACAAAAATCCTCCCATAAACCTTGAATTTCCCAGTTAGGAATAAATCACATCAAGGATTCCTTTTGGAAAAAACTAAAAGGCATTACCTGATTAAGAGACAATATCTTCTCTCAAGCTCATTTACATTATTTTCTTTCTTAACCCCATAAAATCTATTTATTAAATTATTGTGTTAAAAAACAAGTATACTACATATAATAGAATTTTTTTTATTCAATTATTTTTACCTATACATAAACACACCTCTATCTGATGGATATCGAACATACTGTTTCAGTGTAGGGTGAACAACTACCTCCTTAAATGATGAATCTTCATTTTTCATTTACCACATATCATGGTGGCCATTATGATGGAAACATTATTTATATATATATATATATCATATATTATATTTATTATGTATTTAATCCTATTTATTTATTTTACAATACACATATGTTTACATTTCATGTTTTGTTAACATGATAATCTCATTTGAGGAGGTGTGGACTACCGCCCCTTCGAAGAGATGTGATTCATTCACACACCACATGGAATGTATAAAGGATGGGTTTAGTTAACATATATGATACATATAATATATTAATACTACTTTAGTATATATACACATATGTTTATATACATATGTCATTTATATACTTTCATTCAATATAATAATAAGAAGAGAAATAGTGTTCATGCATACGTATGTCTTACCATCTCAATAAACTGTGTATTAAATTTCATAATTATTTATGATATATAATATTATAATATACATATATTGGATATAAATGATATTTATATCATTTTTTACATTTTTTAATAATGATATAAGTATAATGATAAATGATATAAAAAAATTAAAACACATGCGAAGAATAATGTGAATAATACCCTAAGTGAAACCATAAAATAGGATCATTAATAAGTGCATAATATAAAGTCATAATCAAACCATATATAGTTATAGTTATAATAATATTAATTTTTAAATGATATATAATAATCATATAATTATTATATATTAAGCTTGTATGAGTACGAAGAGAGTCAAGACACAAGGTAATAGGATTTCATCTCACATTTAATTTTCATTGGATAAATGTTATGTTGACAAATCCTTCCATTTTGGTGGTCTATGTACTACCCATTATTGTATTATATGTAAGATTTACTAAAATTTATAGGTATTTACTTTCCAATTTTATTATCCTTATTTCATGTGTTTTAACTTTCAAAATGTACAAAATCTGTAAAACATTTTTGTCTTAATATGCCTTCTTTGAGATTCTTGTTTTTTATACGCCTAAACTCTATTTTGATGTGTATATACTACAATTTTACATGTTATATCATGAATTTTATTCTTTTCATGATATATTAATCATAATTTAATTTATTTTCCTTGCTTGGAGAGTATAATTCCATGATACTGAGTTATAAGAGTTTATTGAGACAATCTCATTGCTTTTTGAGATTGTTTATGTTTATGCATCCCTTGATGAAATATTTTGATCTATATCTCAAAAATATTAAAACATTTACATCCCCAATATTTATTCATGATATCATCTATTGTTAGTACCATTTTCCACTCTTTGGAAATTAAGATAATTTTTTTATGTAATGTTGGATCGTATCTCTCTTTGTTCATAAATATATTTTAATTAAAATCCATGTTTTCAAAAATGTTAAAAAAATGATTTCAAAAAAACCATGAAGATAAATTTCCCTGAAAAAGTATTTTAAATTTTTTTTTATTATTTTCAAATCTTAATTTATAAATTTTCAAGTCTATTTTCAAATAAAAATGTTTTCAAAATGTTTAATTTTATAAAAAGATTTTTTTTCAAAGAAAAAAATGATATTTTCCTCAATAAATGTTTTTAAAAGATCGTTCAGAATTTTCACCTGTCTAAGATAACATCCATTAGTTTTACTCATGCCCTTATTAGGAAATTATTCAATGAATCCATTCATATTCGTTATTCTAATGGATTATGTTTTGATTGGATGATGTATATGACACAGGTATCACATTCATGGGTTATATGATTTTCAATACTGCTTCTTTTCATTGGTTGTTATTATGATGAAATGATTATGAAAATTATGTATTTCCAATGCTTATGTTATGTTTACATGTTTATTATACCCATTATATTGAATCGGTTATTATATAATTATTTATGATGATGTGGAACACGTATGTATGATTTATTTATGTGATGGGTGGGACGTATATATCCCTCCAATGCAGTAGACAATGTTTTATATCTTGTGAGATAAACTTTGATTTTCATGGGAGTGAACCTTTACTACTATTATGTCCTTGAGAGAGAACTGTGACTACTAAGATGGTATGAGGAGTGAACTCATGCAACTATGATGTCCATGGGAGTGTACCATGACTACTATGATGGTACGAAGAGAAAAACCATACTACTAAGATGTTATTTGCAGTGATTCCTTGGATAATATGGAAATCATTATATGTTTATGTGTTTTCCACAATCTAATGTTTTATTCAAGCATTATTCTTTTATGGAATATGTTCATTATTTTATAATGATTTATGTCTTATGAACTACCAATATTTATACAATGATCTATATTATGATCTTTGATATGTATGGTATGATCTTCTATTTTTATGATCATATTCTCTTACCATTATGCTCATGTTTATTCTTACATATCTCCCTTGTTTACCCTAACTGAGCATTTGAGATTTCCCCTTTTATGTTTCCTTTCCCACAATTTATGATGATATGAATTATGTTTGTTATTTCTAAGAAGGGTTTTATTCAAGAAGAACCTAGTGGGAGATGATATAGATCAAATATGTATCATTGTTTATATTTCCATGTTTCCGAAGTCACTACACCAACCTCGCTCTTTGGGAATATGTTTTTATAATATTTAAGTATTCCAAAAAAATAATGTAATGTTAATTTTATGAAAAATAAGGATCTCTATAGTTGGTATCAGATAAAAGGTATAGTTAACCATTGGAAGATATGATGAAAAAAACATAGAGAGAACCCTAAGGACATGTCTATGGATAAGTAAAAGTATAGGAAAATGTCTTGGAATTATGGTGAATGATAGAGTGAGTTATTTCCAAATAATATATACCTCTCTGGATACTATATGTGGATGTGGTTCTAGAATATATGTACCTACGGATAACAACTCCAATAATGTTTTTCAGGTTTGAATAAGGGTAATCTGGTACATGATAATGGCCCTTGCTGCACCCCTAGTTTGACACTCCTAGGGGATATGCTTTGTGAATTCACAAACTCTTCATGAACCATTATGAAAGATTTAAATATATGTTAGCTATTAATAACCTAGGATATACCAATGGTGTCATAGATTAAGGAATTTTTCATATGTTAGACATCCTAAAATAAATTTTTCAAGATTATGTGGTTCCTCATTATGATAATTATTTCATACTCTATGATTTTAGTTTTAGTCAATGGATGGAACCCGAAGGAACCATGTTAATGGATATGAATATGGAAAATGAAATGATTTTCCTCCAAAAAAAATGGTATACTATGAGATCTAGAATTAAAAAAAATCATTACTATGACCACACATATTTATCAAGGTATGAATCATTGTGGAATTTTAAATGAGAAGAGGATAGAACAACATTATATTTAGTCTTTCATGAGGAAATTTCTACCTTCTTTCAGAGGGTCTCATGATACACTTGTTGTTGAACAACGGATTAGTACCACTAAAGAGATATTCTATATTCTTTAATGTATGGAGTATGAGAAATCCATTCTTGATGTTTATCAGTTAAAAGGAAAAGTAGATCAGTGGTGGAATCTAATCATGAATATGAAGCAGAATAGAATGATAAGATCAAATCCATGGTTTCAGACGAGTTCAATAACATAATTTTCTATAAGTAATTTATTTTAACTCTTTATACCAATATTGATAAAGAGTTCCTTTAGTTGAAGAAAAGGTATGATGAGTCTGTTGGTACCTTTGAGGATAATTTCACACAACTTCCAAGGTAAACTTTAGGAATTATCATCCAACCCGAAAGTAAAGTTGATAGGTTCGTTGGTGGCTTAAATTCATGTCTCATAGGGGTGTTCTTCAAAGGATAATTTAGTATTTATAAAGATATTTTTTGTTGTGAATTCATGTTTGAAATGCAAGTTGGAGTCACGTATCAATCTCATGATTTTGACAAGAAGTGGATAATGGGTTTTAAAGGAATATCTAATGATAAAAGAGATATGAAGATGAACATTCCTTTATGATATACGTTTGGGAATAAGAGAGGAGTAATTTACCATAAGGGGTCTAATAATAGTTTTATGTGCAGAAAACAAGGTCATCAAGAAATTGATTTCTGTGATGATGGGAAAAAGTCAACTCAAAATCCTAATGGGGAAATAGCCACATAGAATTCACCTCCCACAATTCAGTGCGACAAGTATAAGGAGAATGGTAATTATGATAACTACTGCACAAACCCAAGGTTTGGTGATGATTATCGACGTTAGCAACCACTTTAGCCAAGGGAAAATGAGAAATCTCATGCAATATCTACATCTAATGAGGGGAGAAATAACCACATGATGTATGGTAGACTTACCATCCACTCTAGAACTGCTAATGTCATATTTGATTCTAGATCTACCCACTATTTCGTATCTATAGAATTTTCTATGGAATCAAAGATACCTCCAAAACAATTAGAGGTGGAATTAGCTGTGATAACCCATAATTGTACGATGTTTTATTATTAGGTATATGATTACACTCCAGCTGAAGTTTGTGGTAATTTTATTCTAACGAATATTTTCATTCTTCTTTAAGTCAAATTTGATGTCATCCTACGAATGGATTGTCTTTATAAAAAAAATACCACATTAATTGCCAATTAATTGATGTTATTTTTGATATTTAAAACATCCTATGATAATCCATCAATGTGACGATAAGAATTAACTTATTATCGATATTAAAACCTATGTATCTCATTAAAAATGGTTTTTTATCTCAAATTTTTGGGGATAATAACTACATCGATGATATTCATGTTTTTTGGGATTTTTTGGATGTCTTTCCAGAAGAGTTTTTGAGGCTTCCACCAAAACATGAAGTTGAATTCTCAATAAAACATATACCTTTTTTATACTCATTTCAATGACTCATTTAGAATGGACTCAATTGATATATATTAAATGAATAAGCAACTCCATGAAAACCATGATAAGGGATTCATTCAACCATCTGCATCACCTTGGGGTGCACTACGTCCTTTTCTGAAAAAGATATATGGATCAATGAAACATAGTATTGATTATCAGAAGTTGAGCATGATCAAAATAAAGACCAATTATCCTCTTCCATATAGTGATGACTTGTTTGATAATCTATTTGGAGCTCAATACTTTTCCATGATTGGCCTTTATTCTAGATATCATCAATTGAGGGTCAAGAGGGAGGATATATCCTAAACAACTTTATGTACAAGGTATGGTCACTATAAATATAAAGTTTTGCGTTTTGGTCTTACTAATTCCTATGTTGTCTTCATTAATTTAATGAATATAGTTTTAGATATTTCTATGATATGTTTGTGGTAGTCTTTATGGAATATATTTTTATCTATTAAAATAGAAATGAAGATCTTGAAGATTAGTTGAGAATTTTACTAAAGACCCTATAGAAGGAGAATTTATAAGAAAAATTTACAGAGTATTAATTTAACCTAAAAAAGTGTTTCATTTTTTGTGTCACATAATCTCAATAGATAGCATGGCTATAGATTCATCAAATATGGAGTCTATTGAAAGCTGGCCTAGACCAAATATAGTGACTCAGATTTTTAGCTTTCTTGGTTTAGCTGGATAATATCAATATTTTTTGGAGAATTTATCATGACTATCTAATACCCTATCCTTGTTAATATGGAAGGGTGTAAAGTTAATTTTTGTAGATAAATGTAAGGAAAATTCAAGGAACTGAAATGAAGGGTTTTCAGTGCACCTGGGCTTACATTTCCCTATAGTAGATAAGAGATTGTAATTTATATTAATGTATAAACGAAGAGATTAGGAAGTTTTCTTATGTAATATAACATGGTTATAGCCTATTCCTCATGATAGTTGAATATTCATGATAACAATTTCCTAACACTTGCTTTGGCGTTAGCTGTGGTAATTTTTTTCATTAAATAGGAATCATCTTAATGAAGAGAAGTGTGATATATATACCATTCATAAATGTCTGAAACATATATTCACAATGAAGGATTTGAACATGTGTAAGAGAAGATGGTTATAGTTGATAAATGATTATGACTTCTCTATACATTACCACACTGGGAAAAAGAACAAAGTGGTAGATGCTTTGAGTCAAAAATATTGTGCTATCTTATATATGATGAGGATCACAAAAGATCCAATACTTCTATATTTTCAAAGGATAGATCTAAAATAAGGTGAAAATATTATCTTTCATAAATGATTGTTCAAACCATTATCCATGTGATGATTAAATAGGAAGAAAGGGAATATGAATAACTACAAAAGGAGGTTAGAAATGTTCCTTAGTTTAACCTTGGATTTGATGGAATGATAAGGTTATAGAACATTATATGTGTTCATTCCATACCTTATTTGAATAAGGGGATATTAAAGGAAGCTCGTAGTTATTCATTCTTTATTCATCCTGGAAGTACAATGATGTGTAGAGACTTAAAAGAATATTTTTAGTCGGGTGGAATGAAGAGAGATATCATAGAGGTTGTGTCTTGGTTTGTGGCATGAAAAAATGATAAGGATAAAAGAAAAAATTCATAAGGGATGTTGCATCCATTACCCATACTAGAATGGAAATGGGAGAACATCACTATGAATTTTTTCATTGGAATACCCAAAACCACTAAAGGGTTAAATTTTATATAGTTGCTAGTTGATTGCCTTACTATGTTAGCACACTTCATTACAATTAGAGATGATTTATCTATTGATCAGATTTTTGGAATATACATTGAGGAAGTGGTATGGTTTCATGGAGTACCACATTCTATTGTATCATATTGGGATATGAGGTTTTCTCCAAAATTCTAGGGATGTCTTCATAAATCACTTGATATTGATTTGAGATTCATCCCTACTTATCATCCTTAGTTAGATGGCTAGTGAGAAAGAACAATTCAAATGATAGAGGATATATTGAGATCTTGTTCTTTATATTTCAATGTTGTTTGGGATAAACACGTTCCTATAGTTTATTTTCATACAATAATATATTTCACTCAAGAATTATTATGGAACCATGTGAAGACGAATATGGGAATAAATGTAGAGATCCAACCTTTTGGGATAGGGTTAGAGAAATATATCTATTCTGTCTTGAGATCTCTGAACAAATGGTCTAGAAGGTTATAATAGATCAAAAACATATCATGGATACTCACTTCCAGTAAAACATTATGTTGATAAAAGTCAGTGGGTTATAGAATTTGAAGTCGGCGAGAAGGTGTTTCTGTGAATATCACCCTGGAAAAAATTTATGACATTCAGGAAGAAAGGGAAACAAAGCCCTAGGTATATCGGCCCATTTTAAATTCTTGGTCATATCAGAATAGTAGCCTATCAGTTGGAACTTCCTCTAAAAATCCCTCAAGACCATGATGTCTTCTATGTATCACTCATAAGGATGTATATACTGGAAACTTCACATGTACTGAACACATAGGTTATACCGTTGGAGAAATATCTTTCTTACGAAGAGCAACCTATTGAAATTATAGACCGATCAGAGGATGTTCTATGAAAGAATACTGCTCACCTGGTCAAGGTTTTTTGGAGAAATCACCAGTTATAGGAATCTATGAGGGAACATGAGGATACATTGAAGCATAATTACCAACATTTTTTTTTACCTTAGGGATGAATTTCGAGGGTGAAATTAATTTTAAGGGGGGTATAATGTAACACACCGAGTTTTTATGGTCATTTTTTCAAATAAATTAAAATTTTTATCTTTCAATGTGATAAGTCAAATATTCCATTCAGAATTAGCCAACATGTCATCTATTACATGCCACACCAACGTTTTATACATTACACACAACATTGAGTTTCAATATGATACACACAACACTATGTTGGAATACGATACATATAACACTGATTTTCTACAAAACATCATTTTATCGATTAAAGAAGATAATCCAAACATAGATGTTAAACTTATTTATATGAATATTAATAACTAATTTTCAAATTACATAAATAAAATATGTTGATAATGAATGATATGGATTTTGGTATAGTCATTCTATGTCTAAAAGTAATAATTTTAATGTAGTTATAATAAAAGTAATTTTAGAAACATATATAAATTAAATTTTATAAAATATAACTCATTTTTTAATTTATAATTTCAAAATTCTCTATGCGTGAAATTTTGGAATTTTGATGATAAACATCATTTTTTGATCAATAGTGAAAACACCAGTTTTTAATTCAAAACTTATTTTTAATTAAAATTATTAGTACTATTAAAATATAATTTAATTTGATTTAAAAGTTCAATTATATAATATTTTTATCATGTAATAAAATTTGGTTCATTAGAACCATTTCAACATTTTAATTGGACATAAAAACATAACAAACATTTGATCATTTTTACTATTAAAACCATTAGAGTCGTCTCAACAACAGGATTATTTTAAGATTAATTTCTACCACACATGTGATTATAATTTAGAAAAATGGATTCCATATTTATAATCAGAATAATTGATGATATCTAACAATGTCAAAAAAATTGACCTAAATGATAAGTAAAAGTGATTGAAATTAATCACAGCGGTTAAGGCCAGATTATGCTTAATTAGGGACTAAACCTTAACATTAAAGTCCCAAATGACCTAGAAACATGTCCAAAACCCATTGGATATTAATATTTCAACACTATAATCAATTTTCTTGACCACATTCTATTATTGGATCCACTTTAAACATGACAAACATGGGTGGAATTCTCTCTTCAAATATTTACAAGAGTGCCACTCCTCCACTATAAAAGGCCACCAGTTCTACCCATTCCTCACACCACTCTAAAAATTTATGTTAAGGCATTATATACCCAATTAACCTACCAAAGATCTTCCCTTAAAACATTAAATCCTCCAAATTAATCCTTTTTGGCAGAAACAAAAAGGAGTTTCTCGATTGAGAGGTAACATCTTCTCTCAAGATCATTTCCATTATTTTCCATATTCTCTTCCTAGACTCTCATTATTCCATTATTTTGTGACCAAAAAAGTTTCCTAAATATACTTGGATGTTTTTATGAAAATATTTTTACTATAAATTACACACACCGACATCTAATGGACATCAAACATAATATTTCTCTGTACGGGGAACTACTTCCTTACAAAACGATTATTGTTATTTTTTCATTTAACACCAATGATGGTGGTCCTTATGATGGAAAAAATACATATGAAAAATATTATATTCCTTTTGTATATAATATTATTTATTCCTTTTAAAAAACACAAATCTTTACATTCCATTTGTTGTTAATGTGATAATCTTGTTTGATGAAGTGTGGACTATCGCACCTTCAAAGCGATGTGATACACTCACACACCACATGGAATGTATTAAAGATGGGTTTAGTGAAATTATATTATAAATATGATATATTAATAATAATGGATTAATTATATATATATACATACATACATATATATATATATATCACCTACATACTTTCTTTAAATTTGACAATAAGAACGGAAACATCATTCATGCATACATACGGCTTACCATCGTAATGAATACTGTATTACATTTCATAATACTTTATATTGTGGATTATTATAATATAAATATACTTTAAATACCTTATATTTATATCATTGTCTCTGTCCAGGAATCCTGATATTAATATAAGCATTAATGATACAACAAATTAAGATGCATGTGAAAAACAAATCAAATATTACTCGAAGTGAAAACTTATCATAGGATCGTTAATAATTGGGTAATATAAGGTCATAATAAAACCATATATGGTTTTATATATAATAATATTATTATTGAAAATATTAATAATAAACTTATATTTATTATACATGAATCTTTTATGAGTACTGAGAGATTCAATACACAAGGTAAGGGGATTTCATCTAACTTCTAATTTTCGTGAGATAAATGTTATGTTCACCACTCTTTCCATTTTTATAGTATATATAATAAACATGATTATATTATATTTATATTATAATTAAATTTATTATTATTCACATGTCCATTTATTTATATTTCTTGGGGTTTAACTTTCAAAAGTGACCAATTCTATAAATCATTTTTGTCTCAATTGACTTTCATTGAGATTCATGTTTTGTTATGCACCTTATCTCATTTTAGAGGTGTATATACTTCCATTTTACATGTTATATCATTAATATAATTATTTCATGATATCTTAAGAATCAGTTAATTTTTTTTCATACATGGATAGTATGATCTCATGTTATCGAGTTATAAGAGCCTATTGAGACAATCTCATCACGTTCCGTTATTATTTATGTTTATACTTCCCTTGATAAAATATTATGATCTATATCTCATGAATATTCATGAGTTTACTTCCCCTATAATTATTCATGATATCGTCTTTTTTTAGTACCATTTTATCACTCTTTGGTAATTAAGATAATGTTTTTAATGTAAAAGTTGATTGTCTCTCTCTTCAATCGTAAATCTATTTTATTAAAAAACCATGTTTTCGAAAATGTTTTCAAAATTATTTCAAAAGATCATTTAGGATAATTTTCAAGGAAAAAGGATTTTAAAATTTATTATTTATTTAAATTATTGTTTTATATGTTTTCAAATATATTTTCAAACAAAATGGTTTTCAATAGGTTTTATGTCATAAAAAATCAATGAAGATTGAATATATTCCTTATGAAATATTTTTAAAAGATATTTCAAAACTATTCTCCATATAAGATAACATACATTGGTGTTACTCATGCATTTATGGGGAAATTATTCAATGTTTACATTCATATTATTTCTCGGAATGGATTATGTTTTGATTGCATGATACTTATGAATCCCATATCTCTTTCACGGATTATATTATTTTGATACCCGCTACTTTTCATTGGTTGTTATTGTGATTAAATGATAATTAAAACTTATCTTTTTTCCTTGAGTTATGATATGTTTACATGTTTATGATAAAATTTTTATTTTATGGGTTATGATAAGATTATTTATGATATTCTGGAACATATATGTATGATTTTATTATGTGATGGGTGATACCTATATCTCCCTCCAATGAATTGGGTAATGTTTTATATCTCATGACATAAAATAAGATGGTATTGGAAGTAAACCTTAACTACTACGATAGACATAGGAGAGAACTATGACTAAAAATATGGTATGAGCAGTGATCTTATTATACTATTATGTCCATGTGATTGAACCATGACTACTATGGTGATACAAAGTGTGAAACCATACTACGAAGATGGTCTTGGAAGCGATTCATTGGCTACTATAGAAATCATTATATGGTTATCTGTTTTCCTCAATCCCATGTTTTATTCCATCATTTTGTTTTCATGGATTATGATCTTTTTTTCATAATGATTCATGATTTATGAACTTGAAATAATTATTACATGATCTCTATTATGATATTTGATATGTAGGGTATGATTTTGTATTTTCAAGATCACATTATAATGACCTAATTCTCATGTTTACGCTTATATGTGTCTCGTGTTTACCCTTTCTGAGCATTTCATCTTACCCCTTTTATGATTACTTTCCCCTGGTTTATGATGGTATGTACTATGTTTTATATTTCTAAGAATGGTTCTAGTCATGAAGAACCTAATGTGATATGATGTAGCTCACATATGTACCAGTGTTTATGTTTCCTTGTTTCCAAAAATACTATACCAACTATGGTTGTTGGGGATCTGTTTGTATAGTGTTTGTGTATTTCGAAAAATTTGTGTAATTTTAATGTTTTGAAAATACTAGGATTCTATAGTGTGTATCAGAGTAAATTTATATTAAACCATTGAAATCTAGGATGGTAAAACCTTAGTGAGAACCCTAAGGACATTTCTAATGAAAAGTCTAAGGATAAAGAAAAGTATTGTAAAATCACCTTGTATTTTGGTGAAGGATAGGGAGAGTGATATCCTATAAATACATACATGTATAGATTCTACAAGGGTATTTGGCACTGGAATGTATTTAACTAGGGGTAAGAACTCTAAGAAGATGTTCTAGGCTTGACTCGGGGTAATCTGGTACGCAAAAATGGGCATTACTGCACACCTGGTTTGACACTCTCAGGTGGTATGGTTTAGGAATTCACAAACTCTTAATGAACCATTATTATGTATTTAAATATATTTTGGATATGAATAACTAGGGTAAACCTAGGTTGTCATAGAATAAGGAAGTTGCCATATGTTAGAAATCCTAAAAGTTATTTTTCATGATTATGTGGTTCCTCATTCTGATAACTATTTATTAATCTATTATTTTGGTTTTAGACAATGGATGGAACCCAAAAGAACTAAGTTAATGGTAATTTTGACAAAAAATGAAGTGATTGTCCTTCTGAAAAATTGAATTCTATGGGAGATGGAATGAAAAACGCAGTTCCTTTGCTCACACATAATTCTCAATCTGTGAATCATGGTGGACTTATACATGAGAAAACGAGGGAACAAAATTTTGTTGATTATTTCATGAGAAAACTACCAACTTCTTTAAAAGGGTCTATTGATCTAGTTTTTTCTGAAAAATGAATTAAAACACCTAAAAATATATTATCCATTCTTCAGTGTTCAGAGAATGAGAAAGTCATTATTGCTATTTATCTGTTAGAAGACGAATCAGATTAGTGGTGGACTCTAATCAAGAATACAAGGTATCATGATGATATTAAAACCATTGTTTCATATGAGTTAAAGATATTATATTACCCTAAAAAGTTCCTCAAATTCTTCCTACCAAGATGGATAAATATTTCCTTGAGATGAAACAAAGGGATGATGAGTCTGTTTGTACCTATAAGGTTGATTTCACAAGACTTACAAGGTACACTTCAAGAAATATCATAATACCTGAATGTAATATTGATAGGTTTTTTGGTGTCTTAAATCCATATCTCGTAAGGGTTTTGTTCATAATAGACTTTAGTATCTACGAATAGATTGTGTGTTGCGCAATAAATGTTGAAATAGATGTTGGATTCACGTATCAATATCATCATTTTGACAATAAGAGGAAGATGGATTTTAAAGTAATCTCCAAAAATCTAGGTGAAAAGATGATTAACTTTTTTTTATGCTCTATGTGTGGGAGGAAGCATGGAGGAAATTTCCATAATGGATCTAATAAAATGTTTAAGTGATGAAAGGAAGTCCATCGAGAAACTAATTTCTGAGGTAATGTGAAGAAGTCTGATCAATATAATAATGGGGAAAATCCACATAGAATGAACGTCCCACAATTCAGTAATACATGTATAAGGAGAATGGGCATTTTTTTAATTATAGCCCAAACCCAAGGGATGCTTATGTTGATTTAAGTCAGCAACCTCCAAAGCCAAGGGACAAGTGGAAATATCATGCAATCGCTATATCTGATGAGGGGTGACATAATGACATGATGAAAGGTACACTTACCATCCACTCTAGAACTACTAGTGTCATATTTAATTCTAGATCTATCTACCCTATCATATCTAATGAATTTTCTAACGGTGTTAAGATTCCTAAAAAACAATTAAAGTGGAATTAGTAGTGAAATTCCCTAATGGTACGATGATAACATATTATGTATTTTTTCCTCTCATGATGAATTTTGTGGGAAAATGATTCCTGAAAATATTTTCATTCATATGTTGGTCAATTTTTATGTAATCCTAGGCATGGATTGGATTTATCTTCATAAATCCCACATCAATTTTCTAGTAATGGATTCTACGTTCGATATTTCAAAACCCCCTATGATAATCATTTAATGTGACGATAATTCTGAACTTCATGTGTGGATTATATCCAGTGTATGGGTAGTAATTCATATTCAAA